>OY754332.1:57981494-59241947 GCA_963573305.1 Pyrrhosoma nymphula
ATGTAACTTGCTTTCATGCACGTCAATTAAATAGTTTATATTTAATCGGAATCCAAACTAGTCGACATTTTTGCACCGACAGTAGTTAACGATTGGCGTCAACATGAAACTTTAAATGTGAATTGGACGCAGATTGAAGTCACAATTTCGGTTTAGGCTCATCTGTCAACCGGAACGTGCGTTGGCAATTGTCGTCCAACTTCGCTGATTTTTGGCTGCTCAGCCTCATGTGAACATCCACCCCTATAATTAAATTCATGAAGAGATTCACTTCTTTTAATTGATTACGATATACATGTTTACAACATAGCGAACGGAAATACTTACGCAGCTATCATTTTTCACGCAATCGTAAACACCTATGCATTATGATTAAAGTTCATCTATTTATCATTGCTTGGATTTCATCTTTATTGCATTGACATCAAAACGATCTCGTATGTGGAAATGATACAAACAGTTACAGCAAACATGACCGCGAAAAGCTGTAACTTAAATGAACATTAGTCCACAAACTCAAGTGAAGGTAATTGGTAACACCATTTCATGCCGTACAACTTCAACAGTTCTTAACTCCTTGAATTAGTTCATTATTATGTACTTTATAAGATTTTCATCTATAGTTGAAGCCTTTTAGTCTGGACTTCTGAAGCGATACATTACAGTTTAGGAGGGATTTTTTTACTATTAGTGGTTAACGCGCATATTGATAGTATAATTTAAAAAAATCTTAGTTAGGATATTGGCATTGGAATATCCTTTACCATTTAAATCATCCATGTGTGGGATGTAAAGGAGTATATTAATATATTTTAGTAAATTACATATTTGAGTAACAGGAAAATCTAGTGCAAGGGTCTTGCTTTATTTGTTTTCATCGGCTGCAGATCGTATTGGCACTTATAGAAGCATCGATGGACTGAATTTAGCCTCAGCATATTTTAATACAGTATGAGGTTATAAGATATTTTTTTCAATTCATCAAATGCTAAATCCTGGTAAAAGCTATTTTTCCTCCGTTATGAGACTATAAACCATTCCCTTGACAAGCAATCAAACTTTCGCTTAAAAAACTCTGGCAATAAATTCTTTCGTGCAAGTTTCTCCGAGAAACTCGTTCGGTCCAGTTGATGCTCAAAAGACTTGCGAGTTCGGATTTAGCTCGCTGACCAAACCCTAATTACCAACGTTCCAATGCACCGAGATTGTAAAGGGTGACAAGTTGATGGAGTCAATTTAGTGACCACTCTATCAATCACATCAAGAGCTGAAAAAGTTGTTTTGGGCTCGAGTGAGCGCTCTGAGGCAGTCCTTTGTTACGGCGCCTTGGTTAGATCAAAGGCGTATTGCAGCTCAAGAAAACGTTGGAGGTGATGGTGACAAGTTGTGGTGACAAATGAGGCGCAGGAGGCAAGTTGGAGGGGAGGCTTGCACCAAGGACCCGTCGCTGGGCGGCCTTCGACTATGGTGGGAGTCTGGCGAGGCGGGAGACAAAATTCCGAGTTGAGACTGTAGCCTTCCGTGGGAATTAAGGTGGCCAACTGGGGCATTTCGATTCGGGGACTCCGGGTGGATCGTAGTTTCTCCGGGCTCAGAGTTTCTGATCAATTTCTCCGGGCAAGTTTCATGTGCGGAAGGACAAGCGGTTAAAAGTTTCACTCACGCACATATTCCATCGTTCATACAGAGTTATCACAGATAACGTTTATCTAAATAAATCCAATTTTTTCGCGTCGATGTCGATGAAGTCAATGAAGTCAGTGAAAAGTCATTGAAGGTATCATTTTATAGAGAATTAATTTTCCAAAAACTTTTTCCACTGTTCAAAAAAGGACCCTTCGGTGCACATGAGAACACGAGTATGCGCATTGCAATGCCTTGCAATGCATTGCAATACACTGACTCGTATTCTCTAATCTCAAAAAGAGACCAAAATAATTCATGTGTATTATATTTATCCATAACTGACTAAACAAATATTTTATGTTATTAAAAGATACATCGTTTAAGTTAACATCTAACCAATCTGTTACTACTTATTTAACAGCTAAAGCTCCGTAAAAACGAAAAAAAGGCTGCCGATTCCGATTCTCCGAGTTGCAGGCCAAAGTCTCAGGGTCGACAAGATCTTACAGTTGGTGATCCTAGCGGGAATGTATTGTGCAAGGAGGCGTTACCCGCATATATATGACGTGGTTGTGAGAAAATATTGAGAGGTACAATAGGTTAGGATGCAGGAAAACCATTTGGTACGCCATTCTAGGGGTCCACAAGTTTAAAAATCCCTCCTACGTAAACAGTCGGCCATTTTATAGTGTGCCTTTGGAAGAGTTATTCATTTGTCTTGAATTGGTAAAATGGACAAAATTACTAGTTGTCTGCGTTGAGGAAGCTGGGAAGTTATTTATACTCCCAAGGAAGAAAAATTTGGTAAATAAAAATGTGTACGTCTTCTCATTTGAGTATGGTCGCGAAACCTGGGTACTTATGTCAGGATAAGGATAAGAGTAGGGTGAATGCAGAATTGAGTATCTGAGAATTGTCTGTTGTAAAAGCAGAAGGGATAGGGCTAGAAATGAGTGGGTCATTAAGGAATGTGAGGTGGATGCTTCAGCAGTGAAATATATGAAAGAAGTGAGCTTCATTGGTTCGGGCATGTCGAGAGAATGGATGATGATCGAATAACGAAGCAGATACATGATATTGGAGCGAATGGTGTGAGAGAAAGAGGTGAATGGGTGAATGTGGTGTAAAATACGGCTAAGCAAATGAGGTGTGAAAGGATAGGGCAGTGCGAAGGAAGTTAACAAGGCAGAGTCAGCATTAATACGCCTATCACCTAGAATTAAACGTTTTTGACGGTGCCTACACCGAAAGGGAGCGGCGTGATGGGTAAATATGTATATAAAATCCATTATATACAGGAAATGGCAAGAGCCTATCTTCCCGAATTAATTCGTGGCTTCGGGATCATATATGCCTGACTTCTTTGAACACGTAAACGAAAGGAGGAACGAGAAATCTGGCGGATTTTACCCAGGAAAGCGCTGCGCCAAATTATATCACGAATAAACTTTCAAAATACTTAGAAATTGCTACGAAAAAGAATTGCCAGTCTTACAGGCTTCATAGTAATATCCAAGCTCTTTGACTATGTCTGCCCTGGTTGGAGACTGCGTGATAGGTATGTGTTTATGTATGTATGTGAATAAATAGTCACTAGATAACCGGGTGAGGATGAGTGCAGAAGTCTTCCTGGGATGTTATGGTAGTTTGAGCGAGATAAGTCCCTAAGTCATATTGGAAACCATATCCGAATTTTATTTATTTATTTCAGCGTCTGTAAGAAGCATGAAGTAATTATTGGAATAATAGTGGGGCAAAAATATAGTTATATATGTCTAAAAAGCTATGTAATTAGATAAATATATCCTCATACGTCACTAACTTGACCCCTTTTTTCACGCCGCACGGTGTAAACACTTTGACAACTGAAGGTTTTTTTATTGCGATTCTGTAAAAATTACTGCGGTGAGTAATTAATTACATTTTATATACATTTAAAAAATACTAGCTGCACACCATTAGTTTTTTGACGAAATATAGGTGTTAGAAATTCCTAACTTTTTCAATATTCTTCCTCTGGAGCGCACTGCCGTAACTTAACCCATGTAAAACAGCTTAATATTTTGATATCGTTGGAATGGATGTGAGTTTTTTTTTAAATAAGGTCAAATTCATCAAATTCTAGGTGAAGTGATATCTCATTCAAACCACCTTAAGGTGGCTGGAGCGGCTTTGCCAATAAAAAGATATACTTGAAACTTTGCACACGTGTTCTCATTAGTGATATCTATAGATAAAACCGAAATAAAATGCACTTTGCCGATTTCGTTTTTGGCAATCCAATGCTACTTTTACACGTGGCCTAATGCCACATGGGATATATTTCGTAAAAATTCGATAAAATACGCGCAGATTTTCTTTTAAACGCGAAGGAATGCATTTAATAGAATTGTAATGGCTGCCAACAAATATAAAGTTGTGACGTCACGTCCAAGATTCGAAAAAAACATATTTAAACATGATTTTCGCCAAAAGTTCGGAAAGCGCGCCGAAAACTATCGATAGCTCAAGTTATAAAAATGCAAAAATGCTTTAATTTAGGGGAAAATGAGAAATATAATTCTTGTATCATTTCCATTGCTGCGTGAATGAGTTTCACCACATAAAAACATGTACTTAAATGAAACGTGGTCATAGTGGTTTTTTTACTTGCTTGAAACATTATTAAAGTGTGCACTCAATGACCCACGATTACCGCTCCAGCTGCCTTAACCCACCCCCGAGATGTTGGCCAAATTACGTTCGCACGCCGCACACCGCGAGAATCGAAGGGAAGGGATTGGGAGCTTTTCTTTCGCTCCATTACTATAGTGCAGTACTCACTTCGTAACACACCAGCGCACTTGACTTCCATTTGTTCAAGACCCTTCGCTCTAGACAGCGCACTTAAAAAAAAAGAGACGAGTTGACGTGCGCTTAACAACAAAAAACGTCGATAATCGCATCCGCGATAGTCATTTTTGCGCCGAATTTCATAATAGGCGTCAAACATGAACAATGCAAAGATTTCAATTATTCTGCGGAAAAACGCTTGCGTTTTTAAACAGGCACTCTCAACGAATTCGATAGCTATACCCAAAATATTCAACAGTGACTGCAGCATAATATGCCCATATTGAGCTTTCCATTTTCTCCAGTGCGTTAATCACTTCGCAACAGCGCACTGGCGTTTTATTCGTTAAAGAGCTACTTAGAGAACTCTAAAACAGATTGGGAGTACAGTTGATGTGCGGTGAATGACAAATGGACGCCGAAAATCGCATCCGCTAAAGCTATATTTGTTTGGGTTTTCCTTCAAGATGTCAAACATGCATAATTAAGTTTTTGATTACTCCGTGTTGAAATGCTTTCGTTTTTAAATGCTTACTTTTGAACGAGTTCGATAATTACCGTTTATTTTCGAGAATAAGTTGATACGGATATAAGTCGAGGTCATCTTTTCAGACGGAAAATTTCTACTAAAATACCTGACTCGAATGTTAGTCAAGGAGAAAAAAAATGCTGAACATCCTTGTTTCGCGTTGGTTATGCGATATTTGTACAATAAAACTGAGATTTTAGAAGGCATGAATATCACAAAGTCAATGAAGTTATCATTTTATAGAATATGAATTGTCCAAATAAAATTTCCGCTATTCAAGAATTCGATACACATGACAGTACGAGTATACGTATTGCAATGCATTGCAATACGCTTACTCGCATTCTTTAGGCTCAAATGAGACCAAAATCATTCATACATATTAGATTTATCCATAACTGACAACAAAAATATTTTATGATATTAAAGGATACATCGTTTAAGTTATCAGTATTTTTTTTGTTTAACGTGCTTCGACGGCTAAGGTCATTTCGCACAAACTGTCTGCCACGCGCAGACAGGGGCAACAGCACTCGGACGAATAGGATGATCACCCCTCCAGATTCGAGCCGAGCCCAACGATGCTTAACTTCGGTGACTGATCGGGAACCGGTGTTTCCATCGTGGCAAGCCGTTGCCCGTTTAAGTTATCATCTAACCAATCTGTTACTACTTATTTAACACCTTAAGCTCCATAAAAACGGAAAAAAGGCTGCCGATTCTGATTCTCCGAGTTGCAGGCTTAAGTCTCAGGGTCGACAATACCTTAAGGTTGGTGATCCTAGCGGGAATGTATTGTGCAAGAAGGCGTTACCCGCATACATATGACGTGATCGTGAGAAAATATTGAGAGGTACAAAAGGTTTGGATGCAGGAAAACCATTGGGTACGCCATTCTAGGGGCCCACAAGTTTAAAAATCCCTCATACATCAACAGCCAGCCAGTGTGCCTTTTGGAAGAGGGATTCATTTGTCTTGAATTGGTAAAATTGTCAAAATTACTAGAAATGTTTGATCTCTGCATTTTACGGGTTATCTTCAGCGTCAGTTGGATTGTTGACAACAGTTTCGCTGGCAGGATAGCTGGCGAAACTGTTGTCAACAAGCCAACTGACGCGGAAGATAACCCGGAAAATGCAGAGATCAAATCACCATCACCGCGGAAACCTTCACTCTAACATTACTAGTAAAATCTGCGTTGAGGAAGTTGGGAAGTTATTTATACTCGCCAGGAAGAAGTAATTGCTACATAATAAGGGTACGCCATCTCATTTAATTGTACAAAGTGAAGGTACCATGTGTATTCGTCTGTGGTAGGTTCTAATACGAGACTTAGGACTCAAATGAAACGCATTTTTCGGCGAATATTCTCCGTGCATTGTGAGTGACAGGGATACATATGGTTTTGTGCAGCCGATACGCAGGAGTACTGACTCCGAAAATGTCAATTCATTTAGTGACTCGGCTGTAAGTCGAAGGTACGCTTTCACTGGCCGAAAAAAGGAAAATAATTCTCGACTTATACTTGAGTATACATGTATAAACGTATCATTCGTTTGCGTACCTGCAGAATGCTTCCTAGCGGTAGGTTACCAAACGTTTCGCCAGCACAAATCACTCCACTCAACGTCGCTCGTGAGCGCTGAAGTGCTCTGATGTGTTCTGAACTGCGCTAGCTTCAACTATTCGCGGCACCAAGGGGGGGTGTGGAAATTGCTCCCCCCAAAGAAACCGGCTCATTTATTTGTCATATACCTTAAATTAAAAGCCTAAATTATTTTTTTTTCTTTTTTGTTATTGAATACTAGGTTGTTTTACGTTAAAATGAAGCATAATTTTACATTAATTACAGCTGTTTTTAAAACCACAAGCAAATTGCGAGTACAAATAAAAATAGTTTGGGAATAAGTCAAAACGTGTTGGTAATCCTAAAGGGAAATATGCATTTAGTAAAAACTTGCTCTTCTTAGAAGGTAAAATTTTGCTTCCAAATCACTTATAACGCGCCATTTTGCACATAATTTGTTACGAATTTCCGGGACGAGACCCACGAACCCCCCTTTTCCTGGGGGTTATTCCATACCCCAAGAGCCGCTGGTGTTGAGCCCCTCCCCCCCCCTCTGGTATGGAGCCGCCCCTGGCTCGGATGAAAATCCACCTCTGACTCTGGAATTAGACGCGCACGCCCGCGGCGATGAGCCAGCGTGAAGGCGGTCGAGAGAGCGGGAAGGCCGCCCGTGGAGTCGCTCGTCTCCGCCCCAGAGCGGCGGCTCGTAGTCCCTCTCTCGGCCAGAGCGCGGTTTGAGGGTGACAACGTCCGCGGATCAGCAGCAAAGGATCCTCACATTGATTTTCTCTGTCTTCCGCGGCGGGTTCTCAGTGAGGCAGGTTCACAGTGCGGGGGAAATCATCCTCTGGATACTCGAGAAATTCGCAGCGTTTAGCGCTTCTCGGCGGTCCCACAGGAGGTTCAGTTTGACGCGCAGACGAAGTTTTACTCGTGTTGTCAGCCCACGACCGAAAGTGGGTACTAACCCCTTTCAGTGCAATCTATTTTCAGGGGATTCTTTCAGAAAGGGCTAGCGCGACTTGTAAATAAAATTCTACGATTCAGAAGCAAACAATATTAGGTTGTAAACTTATTATATATCAATTCACAATTTGATTTTATCGTCTTATGGATACTTAGTTACTGAAAATGTACTCGTTTTTCATTACACAACCAGAAAAGTCAAGTTTAAATTAGTTCTAAATATATTATTCATGCTACATTCACCAGCGGATATATTATTCTCGGCCCTTGGCATTTTTCGCATCGGAAGCTGAAGCTGATAGGTGGATCGGCACATGGCGATGATTTTATGGATAGCTCACTTTGGCACAGTATTTTCCAAGATATTCAATGCGTTTAGTGCATTTGTACAACCCCATATAGGTATATGTTACAGTTTCAGGCTTAACTTTGTGAAAACTCGACACATGAAATAATTTCTCACTTTGTACATTTCACATTTTTTTTATTTTTACCGAGCATGGTTTCAACATACAATGTCATTTTCAAGGTAAACCTTATAAAGAACCTTGTAAATGACATTGTATGTCGAAAGTATAGTCGGTAAAATAAAAAAGTGTGGAATGTAAAAAGATAGAAATTATTTCATGTCCTTTATGAGCTTCAGTTTAACGCACATGCAATTGTTTCACTTGCTCAATAGTGGGTATTAATTGTTCAATTTGGCACAATATTTACTACGCGATAGCCCAACCTTACAAAAGTGCTGGCCCAGACATGCTAGAATCAGTTCTCAGGATTTTCCTTTATACATACCTGCTAAAACAATCAAATCACGGAACTTCTAATTCAAATTCTAAGCAACTTGTGTGAAGTACATGGAGGAATACCAAAAATATTTTTCTATTTCTTTTGTGGCAGTCGTGTTACAAGCAACAGAAATTTTTTAGTTTCTCCCATCTACATACTCATGCACTCAATAATTCATCGATATTATACTCTCGTGCAAGTTTTAGAAACTTATCCGTCACCAAATTTTGACCTCTAACGAACGTTCGTCATTATTGTACAATATAACAATGCTTTAAGTATTGTGCAACGGCTTGTTGCGATGGAAATATCGGTTCCCTTTCAGTCGCCATAGTTAGCATGGCTGGGCTTGGCTTGAACTCATACAGGTGATCCTCTTCAGCTCACACGAATATCTGAGATCTGTTGATCCTGTCCGCAAGCGACAGACAATAAATTCTAAGTGACCTTAGCTACCGTAAAACTTGAAAAAAAAGTAATAATATTACGGCTTCCCCAAGGGCGACCTTCTGCGTAGGTGAACTGAGGATGGCAGGTGGCTAATATAATAGAACCCAAAAGTTGGAGGGGGCCACAGCTGGAGGGCAACATTGTGCACATGAAACGGAAAATTCAACAAAAAGTATTGTTGGCACTTGTCTTATTTATTTTTTAACTCAGATTGTCCATTTTCTAATGCCAAAGTGCATTCAATAAATAAATAATAAAAATAAAGATGATTTTGTTGTTAAATTACCAAAAAGGGGGCCCCAAAACTGTTAAATTATCAGGGGCCCTGGGTCTCCTAAGTCCGGGCCTGTGCGTCCCATGAATCCTTCCCTGCTGATGTCATCACAGAAAAGTTCGTTTATACGTTTTCACTCTTCATCGAGTGCATCCAATATTGCCTATGCATGTGAGGAAACCCTGAGTTCTGCTAACATCTTCCTTTGTCGTTATAGTCTACGATATATGCTCGCTATTTGTTTAACCGGACACCCAACGCCTTCGTAAACAATACACATAGGTTTGATTCATTATGTCCTGATCTCGTTTATTACTGAGGGTGTGCCCTGTCGTCTACCAGGTAACATGATTTAGTTCCTGTTTACACGTACCTCAAGATTTATTTCTCCTTCATTTCTTCCATTGCGCATCCGAGGATATTTGAAAAATATAATTGATAATCTGGTCAGAGGTTAGAGAAGGGAATATATAGAGCTATACCGCACGTAGCACGGGGGAATATTAAACCCATAAAAATGCGCAATCGGCCATATTAAGTGGAACATTCGAGCAGTTAATACGCTGAAAACATTTTTACAAGTGTTGGAATCGTCGCGGTACCGCAATGATTTGTCTAGAAAGATAGGAAACGGAAATAGTTTCCAGCAAGAACTGCAACATTTATTGAATTCATGAAGAAATTGCGAGCGGTGGCCATGTTAGATGGGTCTCACGGATAAAGAGGCTTCACTTTCTTGCGTCAAGACGCAGTCCACTGTCTTCCTTAATCTATGTCTCGGTTTATGATCGGCTACAAATAATTTGACTCGGGCCACTACACGGGTGACGGATATTTGCAAAAGGAACAACGGAAAATGGAGCCTACATCTTTTAAAAGCCTTGAAAGTTCAAGAATAAAAAGATTGGACAGAAGAGCGACTGACTGGAAGAAGGATACCAACTTTTAATAACGTAATAATGTTCCGTCATCACTCAGCGATTCAATTTCCACGCTCAAAGGCATATGTCAGTGTGATTGAGCACGTTGAGCCCCAATGCAATTCCCACGCCATCAAACCCATCGAACTGGCCTCAGGCTGAGCCGGCTGAGCCATATACCGAGGCATTGGCACCACGGGTACACCCAAAAGAACCTGCAGTAAAATTATCGCTATAATTTACAGATAGCGCCATTGGTCACGGAAAACCCTAGAGTGGTGAAATGAATGATAGCCCTACATGGGCTACTCTTGTTCTTATTTAGCCAGAAATCGTTGACTAAAAGCTTCGGACGTGGAAATGGCATTTTTATCGGCAATACACGAGAGCTGGTTTCTCAAAGAAAATTTTCAATCAATAGAGTGAATTTGGAAACCTTTAAATTTAAATACTATTGCTAAGGAGTATTCCTACTCACCTACAGAGGGGTATTTTGTATTGTCAAAAACCTAATCTATTTCCGAGGTGAAATTCTGTTTCACAAGGTTCTCACAAAATCGTTCCTTTTTTTCGAAAATAACGACTAGGAGGGGGAGAATGTAAAGAATTACGAATACTTAGATGCAAAGTTGTATTTTAATCGGGGTCCTTTTACGTAAATTAAATATTTAAAACCTTCGTCTGCTAGATATAACTTGTCCAGTCTATCGAAAATGCAAACATTATAGAGTCAGATTAAGTCAAACGCCTGGGAGTCACCGTAACTGTAGGTCTAGCTTGAGGTAAACACGTGCAAAATATTTGCGGCGCTGCGTTAAGGAAACTATAAGCATCTAATAGGATCTATCAAGTGAATAGTAGGAAGGCCAACAGATGAAAACGTGATAGAGAGATACTATTTCGCTCAGATTAGGCCATTTACATGGAAAGAGTATTCCGGTTTATCCGGAATGGTTTGGCCATTTCCAAGTATTTCCGGTTCTCTAACGCGAGCGTTCATTTTTCGGAACAACAGTTTCGCCGGCGTTGCAGTCGGCGTCTTCAGGTCAATTGGCAATTAAAAATGCGGAGCCGTACTATTGGGATGAAGATCAACAACAAGAAAACGAAAGTGATAAGATTTTCTAGAAGTAAGAAGGCGGGACTGAATATAAGGGTGGGAGGGCAGAAGATAGAGCAGGTCGAGTAGTTTACGTACCTGGGTAGTATTTTGGAGGATAATGGGTTTAGTGGTAAGGACATCAGATGCAGAATCGCGGTCGCTAAAGAAGCGTTTTCGAAGAGAAGGGAATTGATGAGGGGGGGTCTGAGAAGCGACGTAAATAAGAGGCTGGTGAAAACTTTAACATGGAGCGTGGCGCTATATGGATCGGAAACTTGGTCATTGCGAATGGTGAATGTGCGTAGACTTGAGGCGTTTGAGATGTGGGTTTGGAGAAGGATGGAGAAGGTGAGCTGGATGGCGAGGAAGGCGAACGAGGACGAATTGGATATGGTTGGAGAGGAGAGGAAGCTTGTGGCAGAGGTTCATAGAAGGCAGAAGAGATGGACTGAGGAGGTTTTGAGAGGAGAGGGCATGTTGAAAAGAGTGATAGAGGGTAGAACACTGGGGAAGCGTGGAAGAGGAAGGAAGAGGATAGGAATTCTCGACGAAATAAGAGGAGGTAGAAGATATGAAGAATTGAAGAGGGATATAATAACGGGCCATTCTTAGGAGGGAAAGCGAGACAATGTCTATGAGGTTGGGATGCAGAATGGGGACTGTCCAAGAACTTACCAATCAGCTGGTAGAATACTTGAATGAATGAACTATGTTAGAGTCAACCATTAGAGTCAGGCGTGCGGTGATTGGTTGATCTCCCATTTTTGTTTCATAGACGTTTCCAGACATTTAAAAGCTTTTAACCGTCTTCCCTATTGAAATTATTTAGATTTTTGTTAACTTCAATAGTTTCAATTATCAGGCGAGGAAAGTAACGATTTTCTCTGGAGATTAATTTTACCTCGTCAAAGTTGATGCCGTGCGTGGGTCCCGACCAGATGTGTTCTGCCACAGCGGAAAGGCTTTTCCATTTGTAGCTCTTTGGTGTTCTTTCAAACGGCATTTCAGTGCCCTGGATGTCTGACCAACATAGACACTACCGCAGCAACAAAAACAGTTGTTCCAAAAACTGGACGCTCGTGGTAGAGAACCCGAAAGACCAGATCATTCCAAAGAAATACTCCACGGAAGCGTTACCGGTGTCAATTCATTATTTCTATTATTATTTCTAATCTAATAATTTAAAGTCAATTCGCAAGACATGCCCTGATGACGATGGAAGACACTACCATCGAAACGTCGGCAGAGATGGAGAGTTTAACCCGGTGCGAAACCCGAACAACCTTCAATATTACAAATTTGTTACATTTATGTAAGCCTCACGCTTCGTTAAAAACTGCTAGGAGCGAACGGAGAGTGTTGCACAGGTGACGGAGAGACTAGTTTGGGAGCTGTTAAGAGACTTGGAGGCTGCAGGATACACTCACAATACCTGAAAAATTCAGATCAAGCAAGATTCACGATGACACGGATGATAATAGGTACTTTGACCTCTAATTAATAATATCTAGAACTGATATAAACGACAAAACAAGAGAGGTACTTCAACCAGGGCCGGCGCACCCATTAGGCGAACTAGGCGACCACCTAGGGCGGCACTTTCCCGGGGGGCGGCAAAAAATGGAAAAAATAAAAAAAATATCTACGCCAAAATAAATATTTTTAAAATCTAACGAAACATAAGTGAAAAATTTTTTATAACTGGTAGGGGTAGGGGTGGGAGGGGGGGAAAGGAGGGGGGGGGCAAATGTAACCTTTGCCTAGGGCGGCAAAAGTGCTAGCGCCGGCCCTGACTTCAACCGGCATGTTATGCACGAAAATTCTTTAATAACACGCACCAATAGTGACTGTAATGCACAGCTAACATCCCATTCAACTTTTTCCCCTCCCCCCTACTTTTCCCTATTCCATCCCTTTTTATATGGATGTTGTTTTCACAACCCCTGCCACACGTCCCTTGCTGCGGCTTACAGGGTAGTATTGATATACATATTTTGGTGGCGTTGAAATCAATCCCTTTCCTATTTTCCTAAAAATCAGATCCTAGATGGAAGTGTGCCATTGATTAAGAACCTATTTATCGAGTCCGGTGCTCGTCCATTCCAATTATATATCTATCAAATCAATCGCTCACACCCATTCGCGAAACATATCTCTCCTGTCTATAACCTATCACTGTACTATGTCATCTACGACTACCATATGTCCGATTTATCGTCTTAGGCAAAAGGGGCCACTGGTAAATACCATATTTCTCCAAATGTAAGCCGCATTTATTTTCCTGATTTTGGGGCCACAAAATCGGGGTGCGGCTCATATTAGAGGTGTGGCTTTAATTCGAGAACTTTCTTAAAAAATCGTAAAAATTACCGATTTGAGCAAATCAGCCATTCAGATTCACGCGGACGACAGCTAAACTCGCCTAAGCTACGGGGAAAGTAAGAAATAACGCCGAAAAAGGTCAAATTGGTGCACAATTTATTCATATATTATAGGATAATATGGGTAACATTGTGTCACAGGTATATTTTTCATTCAAGTATTCTACTAGCTGATTGGTAGGTTCTTGGACAGTCCCCATTTTGTATCCCAACCTAATAGAAATTGTCTAGCTTTCCCTCCTAAGGATGGCCCATTATTAGATCCCTCTTCAATTCTTCATATCTTCTACCTCCTCTTATTTCGTCCAGAATTCCTATCCTCTTCCTTCCTCTCCCACGCTTCCCCAGTGTTCTCCCCTCTATCACTCTCTCAAAACCTCCTCCATCCATCTCTTCTGCCTTCTCCGAACCTCTGCCACAAGCTTCCTCTACTCTCCGACCATATCCAATACCTCCTCGTTCGTCTTTCTCGCCATCCAGCTAACCTTCTCCATCCTTCTCCATACCCACATCTCAAACGCCTCAAGCCTACGCACATCCTCCCTTCGCAATTACCAAGTTTCCGACCCATATAGCGCCACGCTCCATATTAAAGTTTTCACCAGCCTCTTCTTTACGTCTCTTCTCAGACCCCCCCTCATCAATTCCCTTCTCTTCGAAAATGCTTCTTTAGCGACCGCGATTCTGCATCTGATGTCCTTACCACTAAACCCATTCGCCTCCAAAATACTACCCAGATACGTAAACTGCTCGACCTGCTCTATCTTCTGCCCTCCCACCCTTATATTCAGCCCCGCCTTCTTACTTCTAGAAAATCTCATCACTTTCGTTTTCTTGTGATTGATCTTCATCCCATACTTTTCGCACTGCACCTCTAATGCATTCACCATTGACTGTAACCCCTTGGCCGACTGACTAACCAATGCTTGATCATCTGCAAATCTCACTGATTTTATCAGCTCCCCTCCTACCTTTATTCCTACATCCTCCTCCCCCCAAGCCTCCCTTACCATTTCTTCTGAATACACATTAAAAAGCAACGGCGATAGTGGGCACCCTTGCCTCACTCCCCGTCCTATCGTGGCCCATCCCGATTCTCCATTGGCTACCCTAACCTGCGCAGTCTGATTCATATACAAATTTCGAATGAGACGCCTGTCCCTCCAATCGACCCCAAATTTATTCAACACTCACATTAATTTTGTCCATTCCACCCGATCAAACGCCTTCTCGAAATCTACGAAGCATGCAAAAACATCCTGTCCATACTCTTTCTACTAGAGTCCTCATCACCGCTATAGCGTCTCGCGTTCCCGTCCCTCTCCTAAATCCGAACTGGTCGTCACCCAGGTATTCATTCGCCTTCTTCTCTAGCCTTCTGTTTAGAATCCTCAGAACTACTTTGGCCGCGTGGGATATTAAGCTTATTGTCCTATAGTCTTCGCAAGTTTTTGCCTTACTCTTCTTCGGTATAGGAATTAGTACAGTCTTCGCGAAGTCTTCCGGCCACACTCCATCCTCATAAATCCTACGAATTAGCGCAAAAAGTTTTCCTCTTCCGTTCTTCCCCATGCTCTTTAAAAACTCTGCAGGTATGTCATCTATTCCCACCGCCTTATTCCTTTTCATGTCTCGTAGAGCTCTTTCAATTTCGCTATCTAGGATACTTGGTCCGATGCCATCTCTGTCGATATCGTCTTCCCTTTCTATATCTAACCTATTGGGCCTTATTTCTTTACCATACAGCTCTTCAACATACTCCTTCCACCTCTCCTGGATCTCTCTCGGTTCTACGATTACCTTTCCCGTCTTGTCTGTTATCGTTGTAATTCCCCTTCCCTTATTACCACCCGTCAGTTCCTTTACTTTCCGATATAATGCATCTGCTCTTACCTCTTTTTGGTATTTCTCTAACGCGTCGATCTGTTCTCTCCACCACGCCTCTCTTGCTTTCTTTGTTTCTCTTCTAAGCCTGTTATTAAATTCTCGGCATTTTCTCTTACCTAGCTCTGAGTTTACATCACAGGTACATAGGTAACGTAAAAACAGATATAAAATTCTGATGCCTAATACTGTAGTTAGTACGGGATGCACTAAATAGGGTGCGGCTTAAATTCGCAAATTAACTTTTTTCCCTATTTGAGACCCCAAAAACGGGGTGCGGCTTATATTCGAGTGCGGCTTATATTCGGAGAAATACGGTTCATCGGCCCATGCATGTAAAATTGAGAAAATATATATTTCTATTAATTAAAATTTGCCTTTTTTGATATTGCTGTGATGAAGAGCGAGCAAGTGCTAAGAGCCGATATAAAGCTAAAAAGGTAAAAAGTGCCACTGGTAAATATATCCCCTCATGCACGTAAAATTGATAAAATGTTTATAATTAATTAAAATTTGCCTTTTTTGATACCACGGTGGTGAAAGACGAGTACCTATATTGCCAGCAACTAAACAAATGTAAGGTGGTTAAATTTCACTAAAGTTTAATATTTTAAAAGTTTACAACCTAATGTCGTTATTTTCTGAATGGTTTTATTCACAATTCGCCCTCGGCCTCTCTGAAAGGGTCCCCTGAAAATTGGTGGCATGGAAGGGTTTAGGGTAGGCCAAACGAAAATTGTAACAATTTTCTTTTAGCAGATCAATTCACTGACTAAAAAGCCTAGATAATGGCGGAATTGGAACTCTCAAAGGATCAAGGGTGAGATGCCATCCAAAGATGGGAATCATTTGAACCGATGATCGGGGTCAACAAGAATGTGGTACCCATGCTGGGTAAAAATCTGAATTTCATTAATTCCTTCGCACTTGCGGACGACGTGGCAAAGCTGCCCGGGGGCTTCGATCGATTGCATTTGTCTTTTAACACATTTTGATCGGTGGAGAAGGCCCACTGTCAGATGAGAGCACTTTCCTAATTGTTTTCGGCACTTATGCATCTCTGGGCCGGCCTACACTGGGACACGTTCAAGGCCAAGGGGGAGCAGGTTTGGGGGTGACATTTCAAATTGCATTTCGAATGGGGGCCCATGCTTAATTTATAGGCTCGGTAGCTCAAATGTATTCACTCGGTGAACTCAAAATATTCCTCACTGGTGCCGAGAGGGGCTGGAAAAATACATCAGGCCAGCGCATGAACAGCTGATTGAGTTTAAAGAGCATTTTGGGACCCGATAATATAAGGATGCAATATGAGAAAATTATTGCACGCCTTGTCCGGGATCGAGAGATAAACTTGAGATATCCGCATCGATTCCATATGACATATCTGCATGATATATCCATATATTAAAAAAAAACGTCCCAGACACTAAAATAATTGATTGAAAGCCGTTTACTGGTCGAAACCCCATACCGCAGCCCTCCAGAAGCACTATCCTTTCCACTGATGGACCGCAGACTTGAAATCGTGGAGAGTTCCATCAAGTAAATAAATGCAAGCCAACGAGAAGCGTTTAATTCATAGGAGAGGAGTAGAAATTTTTCTTGGCAACCCGGCTGCTGAGAGTATCGACCGTGGGCGGTGACTGCATTTCAGTCCCGCGCCCTCTCTCAGCTGATTTCGGTACTACATTCAGCGCCACACATAGTTCGGCAGAACGCCACTCGGAACGCCACTGCACAATGACACACTTCTAGGACTTCCGCGGACCACAAGGACATTTTGAATTTGCTTTCGCTATTTTCACGTTCAATGCAATCGGTATCGTGGTTTATTAAATGTAATCCAAGAAGAAGTGGTTATATATGCGAAAATCGCAGAATATTTTGTTTGCAAGAGTCGAAGAGTGCAATGATGAGGTTGATAACACTATTCATTGATTTACTTTTTAAATAATAATAATAAATAAATAAATTTTATTGACTCTAGGAGCATACCCTTTGGAGCCTATGTAAGTACATAAACACTCGGACAGAGAAAGTACTACATTAAAATAAATCATAAAACACTCGGTATAATGAACAAAGATAACAAAATCATAAAACACTCGGTATAATAATAATGAACTGAAAAACAAAGATTACAAATTCCTATGCAAATTCATGTATCAAATTTCATCAAAGACAAATGAAAACAAACATTTATTATAAAGATTTCGAAAATTAAGCAGTAATCTCTATTTTCAACTCTCAACTTCTCAATAGTAATTTTCAACATACATAATTTTTAGTGATTTTCAACAATACAAAATTATACAATAGCTATACAACAATCGAATAAATTTGATGAACACAAAAACCCATAAACAGCTAGTTCCTCATGCTGATACAATTCAAGTTTCATGAAAATAAAATGAAAACAAACATTTCTTAAAATTATTAACTGTTGTGATATCCTTCAACTCTTGGGGAATCGAATTCCATATATAGCATGAATTGATGTAAAATGAATTGTGATACACAGTAGTTTTGTGTCAGGGTATAATTAATTTATTTTTATTTCTGGTATTCCTTGTTTTTTTCATTGAATTATGTGTGTAAGGTTGGAAAATGTAGGAAGGAGTTTTTCGATATTTTTTCGATATTGCAAGCCTGGAACGGCCTATTCCCCGGGGATTGAGTTGTGTTTTACGCGCGCTGTGTTTTTTAAGTCTCACTGAGTTTTCGAAATATAGCAATGGTATCCAAGGTATTTCATAAGAAATAACGAGGAAGTAGGAAATATGTGAGTTTCATGAGTTGAAATCCAATAAGTCAGAGATTTTTTAGTCAAGGAGTAAATAGAGCGATTCGCGGAAGCATAGAAAGGTGCCACTATTCTGGAAACGTGAACTTCCTCGTCACACTTGACGCGGACTATTCCAAGCAGAAGGTGCATTAATTTCCGCACTATGCGCCCTACAGGCACACAACACTGGCATCGAGCAGTCGTAAGAGCTTATACTCATGTCTAGAACCACAGTAAAATCGAGAGGGCTGCAGTACGTAACCTTGTACAAGGTTAAACAGATAAAGTATTTCTCCAATGGCCGTAAAATATATGCACCACTCGTCAAAAAAATTAAATACTTACTGTGTTGGTTTGCGGGAATGAGGACTCCACAACAGGGACCAACCACAGCCTCTCCACCAGAATACCCTCCTGTGGTAGTTTACGGGAAAATAATTTCCTCGCCAGGGACTACCACAGACACACACACACAACCCAATTGGAATCCTTTCTAGGCTAATGAGACCTAGCTAACGATTCCTGGGTTATAACCTGGGATCCTTCGGAGAGCTGTAGTGACTCTACTAAGGCTGCCAAGTTATTAACACAACCACACACGCAATCACACAAAACACTCACGCACACACACAGCAGGGCCCCAGATTTCTGGGAGAACAGCTAAAAAAGAGCGTTGTCAAATAGAAAAACAACAAACAGGGACATTGTTTTTATATTTGACAACGCTCTTTTTTAGCTGTTCTCCCAGAAATCTGGGGCCCTGCTGTGTGTGTGCGTGAGTGTTTTGTGTGATTGCGTGTGTGGTTGTGTTAATAACTTGGCAGCCTTAGTAGAGTCACTACAGCTCTCCGAAGGATCCCAGGTTATAACCCAGGAATCGTTAGCTAGGTCTCATTAGCCTAGAAAGGATTCCAATTGGGTTGTGTGTGTGTGTCTGTGGTAGTCCCTGGCGAGGAAATTATTTTCCCGTAAACTACCACAGGAGGGTATTCTGGTGGAGAGGCTGTGGTTGGTCCCTGTTGTGGAGTCCTCATTCCCG
Organism: Pyrrhosoma nymphula; assembly: GCA_963573305.1. Lineage (NCBI taxonomy): Eukaryota > Metazoa > Arthropoda > Insecta > Odonata > Coenagrionidae > Pyrrhosoma > Pyrrhosoma nymphula. The sequence goes on from OY754332.1 coordinate 58,000,642, forward strand.
CAAACCAACACAGTAAGTATTTAATTTTTTTGACGAGTGGTGCATATATTTTACGGCCATTGGAGAAATATTTTATCTGTTTAATCTATAGAGGCCGTAGAGCTCATCTACCTTGATTTACTTGTACAAGGTATTAGCTTTTTTATTTGTATTTCTCTCCCAGCCAGCTATGACTGGGGTAAAATTTGAAGCTTAAAAATATCTTCATTAACTGCATACTGAAGAGAAAGCTGCAAATTCGACAACCGTTGGAGAGCACTTCGCCAACCAAACAAACCACTTTCAGTGACATTACGAAATAAAACCGTTATTTTCATTATGAATCGGAACAAAGGGCTTGCCTGATGCTATCATTAGAGCATTGGAAATGTCATCTTTAGATTACCTACGAATAAAGAATTATTATGATGCTAATAAACTTATTACCGCGATCGATGAATTAAGGAAAAGACACTATCGTGTGCCAAGGTCTAGTTACGCGATAGATGTACCTACTTGAACATTTGATGTGTGCACAAAGCTTCCTCCAAAAAAGCATCGTACATGTCGAATTACACGATTACATGAAGGCATGCCCATAATATTTCCATAATACTAACAGCAAAAATTATCCACTGCCAAAACTCTGAACAAATGTTCTTGCAAGTGTCCACGAATCTTCTCGCGCAATACCTATATGCATCGTATAAACGGATTTCAAAGATTGGTCAAGAATTTTGGGAATTCTGGAAGACCCGCTCTTTTTCGGAGTATTTTTAATACCTATGATACGAAGTGATGTAATTAAGGCCATTTTCAAAAGAAGTATCTGAGACGTATGTTATACCTTGAGTTACATTCATCGAACCTGCTAGACTGACTGACGCTCAGTAAATGAAACACTAAAGCATTAGTCCTGAAGTAACGTGACGTGGGTTTTTTCCGCTGATGTTCCTAATAGCATTTGTATCAATAAATACTCGACTACTACGATATGGCATATAGAAAAACAATCGAAATTGGTCCCTTGAATTTCGATGCAAGAAATAATTACAAATATTTGCGTGAAAACCATTAATTTTCAATTTAATTTAAAAATCAGAACAGATGGGCCAAGAGAAAGTATAACAAAATACTCACTTGGACCTTAAGTGCTTTCTCAATAATAAAAACGCTATATTATTTCTTAAACTGACCGACAAAAATAACGTTCGACATTCATATTGAAAAATTAATTGTAACAGCTAAAAGTAAATAATAGGGGATTAAAACATGATTCATCGTCTACTAAGACTAAGGAATACTTTCAAAATATTTTCGGAAATTTTTGCGCACGTACTTGCACTAGGATTAAAAATGTTGATCTCCTTATACAGATATAAGGATACTTAGCAGATATAGAGGAATATGGGCATTAACAGTTGATAACCTTCAAAATAAAACAATAAATCACCAACAGGAACAATCCCTCAGTACGCAAAAGAGCTCTCTGTAGCCCTGCTCCTAGTTGGTCCAAAAATTGTAATCATCAATTTTGCGGACGATTCTAAAAAATCAGAAAAACATTCGTAAAAACTATGATCAACGTTCTGCGATGTACGAAAGAGGGACAAAACTCATTATCTAAGATCGTTTGCCTGCTTTCATGACACATTTATCTGTGCGATTTCGAGTGCGAATTCTCACGATCTAGTGAAAGGGCAATTTCGTGCCTTGGCGCAATATTTCGCATATGCCCAAAGAATTGTATAAAGAAACTGTTACTTCAGCGAAATGTTCAATTCCATGCCTCACTTAAAACGGCCGCCAGGAACATAGAAAATTCAGGCATTCCCGTCTTCCACAGGAAAATCGCCATATAAGCTGTGACCACAAAATACGGCATTCATTCCAGGGGTTGAATAAAACCTGAGATACTTGCGCTATCCAGCAGTTGAAAAAAGTGCTAGAACGGAATCCGAAGAGGATATCATGTTTTTTTTTAAGTTTAAAAATGAATAAATTTAACTATGCAGAAAAGGCACGTGGCAGAACGTATTAACACTAGAAGGACCAGACCCGTCATTTTGACTAGAAGACCAGTGCCAATTGCACTACAAGCAACTACCAAGAGTGATGTACGCAAGACGTGTCAAATAGGAGGATGCAGAGGCAAAAATAAGAGCCGGAATAAATGCGTACATTGCAATAAGTATGTGTGCGGGCCCTGTGCAGGAAACGCTCAGTACATTTGTATCAGATGCAGTGATGATGAAAATTGATGTATTTCCTTTTTTGAAATGCTATATTATGTGTAAATAGTTGCTATACATGAACAATACGATAAAGTGCAACTCCTTCCATTAAAAAAGGCAAGTACGACTTTTAAATAATTATATAACAGTTTGAAAATTGACCTCTGTTCATTTTAAATTTTTTTTCGTAAAATGATTTGTAAAAAAATACTCAGGTGTATTGATAAATAAAGAAATAGGTTATATTTAATGAAATTATCAATTAATTTTAAAATAAACGAAGAAATATTTAAAATAATTACTACCCGTCAAAATGACGGGTAATGGTCCTTCTGGGTAGCCGTACAACCCCGGTCCTTCTAGTGTTAAAGGTATCCATCATGAAGAAAGAGAAACAAAAACACTAGATAAAGTTGCCACACTTTTAGTTTCCACCGACTAAGGTTACGGCACGTTATGCCATCATCAGGGTGATGGCATAACGTGCCAAACTCGAATGCATCACCCTGATGATGGCATATTGCATGTAGTAACCTAGTAAGTATTTGCTTCTCTTCTCTAGGCAATCGATTGCCAGCACTGCTAACAGCCCACACAGTAAAGGGTGTAACCACAAAGGATGTCATCATGATACATCCCTTTTCATCTCACATGTTCCGTGAACTTCAAAGATATCACTAAGACCCTGCTGTGAATCCCGGGAGATTTTAACATCGTTCGATATTTTCAAGTTATTGTGCGTTTCTGTCCTATTCTATTCATGCCATATCGCCCATATTTGTCAAAACCTACTCAAATTTTCCGTGCGTACCAAATGTTCTGAATGCAATTGCAGGTTGCAACCCTGAGGTAGCAAAATATCCGGATTGCCAAATTGTTGTAAAAATTTTAACTTGTTACACATGTTTTGAGAGGGATTAAGTGACAAAAAAGTTGAGAGCAAAAACTTCTCTTCATAAGTGGGCATCAAACTTATATTTTTTGGAGCAAACGTATCCGTGTATATTATAACACCGTCGCTTATTAATTTTATTCAAGAGCTGAACAACTAAGACGTAAAAAGTGAATTACTTTAGCCCTTCTTAATATTTCGTACTCGTATATATTGTTATTCTCTCATGTATTCATTCTTACCGTACCCAACTCGTTTCTATTATTACATATACTTTTTCAAAACTTGAATTTTAAGGGAAAATTATTCGGAGAAGGGAAAATCTTCATTTTACAATTATGCTACGGATCTTAATCTTCGTGACACGGAATGGTATGTAACATTGAATGAATGAAAAATTTTGCACTTATTTAGGGCCTAATGAATTTGAACGGTGAAACAGTAATTAATGATAAATGATACGAGTTCATATTTACACGGCATTCGCCATCTAAAACAGTAGTCTACACGATGAAGTCCGCGCAATGGATTGATAACATGTGTACACGAGCAGACTCATCCCTGTGGGAACGTAAGGAATCCATTTTGTACATCGCTCGTCCTTCAATTTGGACCTCGAACAGGAAGGGAATTCTAATTTTAAATTGAATCAATTCTACTTCTTCTTTGAGCGCTACAACCTTCCATAGCTTTTGGCATTTTCAAAAGTCAACGCAAATGTTCTTCTATCGTTTGCTATTTCCTACCGGTTGGAAATTTTCATTATTTGTAAATCCTCTTTAGCATCCTGCTTCCACCTTTCTCTGGTTCTATCTGGTGTCCTTGCACAATTTTTCATTTTCGATCTTGTCTCTGCCGTGGTAAGTGACCTAACCATCGGATTCTTTGTGATTATATGAAGCGGACCTGGGTTTCATCTTTTATCGGCTCACTCATTTTAACATTTCCCTTAATTCTCCATGCACCTCCTTCCTCCTTTATTCGTCGAAAAATTTATCTATTCAACCTTTCAATAATTTCAAGTATTTATTTGATTTTTCTATCTACCATCATACTATCATTGCTTTTTGAATATACATAGTCACCACATATGTACCTTCATATAAGACTAGGTTGAAATTCAACGGGAAGAAATAAAAGCTAAAAATTGCTGCATACGATTTACGGAATCATTCAAGGTGACATTCAAAGTTCATACACCTTTTAGCAGTCATTAATAACCATGGAGACGCTGGGGTGAAAAATACCCCAAAAATATAACTTTAGGCCTGAGTTGCCATTTATAGTCCATTCCGAGGTTGCGAAGGAAATTTCCTATTGTTGAGATGGTGAAATAAATGGACTATTTTGGATCTAAAAACGAACTTTTTAGGCAAAAAAGACGTTGAGAGAAAAAAAAGCGATATTTTTATACTTTTTTCTTACAGCCATCAAGCAATGAAAATGTCAACCAATCTTGAGTCCAAGTATTAAAAAAAACTTCAAAATATACCTCTCTTTCTTTTCAATGCTTCTCTTACGGGAGTAAAAAAATATAACAATATGAGGTCAACAGTTTTAACATTTTTCGCATTTAATACTACTTTTCCGTCGGATTTAGGTCAAGAACATTATTCATACCAAATTTCAATTTCATAGGTTGCCTGAAAGTCCTTCGTACAAGCCTGACTGATAGAAAAACTCATGATATTTGTGATTTAATTTTAAATTTCATTGCACTTAATTTTAAAGGTTGAGTTAGTAATGTACTTGGAGAGTGTGCCCGTTGAAATTAAACCGGAAGAATATAACAAAAATAATTGCATAGGATTGAAAGAATCTTCACATGTAGGAGTCATTTACCACATGTGAAGATGGCGAGTTGAATTATACCCTAACTAAAATCTCACTGTAATTCTCATATTCATCCTTCAACCAAAGCCATAATGGCCTCGAGCGTAAGTTCCCATTCAAAGCCCATGATGTTGTTGTAAAGGAAATTAACATTTCTATCTTTAAATGGTGAAAAAATAATCAATTTTTCAACCAATTTAAACAATATTGAGGAAAAAGGGAAGCCTGCAGGAAAATTAAATGAATTAAAATCGAAATTCTTTTAAAAATTTGGCAACATTGAGTAAAAATTTTAAAATGCTCTTTGAAGTATCCATGTTGAGAAACACCAACTTTGTAATTTCCACAAACTTTATTCTGCTGCACTTTACAAGTTTGAGGAAATTACAAAGTTGGTTTTTGCCAAAAAAATATATCCATCAGTTCCACGATGTCAGGCCTGATGTCATAAGTTTTGTTCTTTAGGGTTTTTTTCCCTATTAATACGGTCGATTTTAGGTCACGTCCTGTATTCTCATTAAATATCAACTTACTAGGTTACCTGAAAGTCCTTCAAACAGTCGTGACTGTCAGGCAGACGGATTTTATTGAGTCAACGAAGTTTTTACATGGATTTTGGGACGTCTTAAGAAGATTCCTCTACAACGCCGGCTGCGCGGATATTTCATGATAGACCATTCCGCTGTCAAATTTAAAATGATTACCATGAGGTAAGACACGGAAGAACACTGTTCTTGTTTATTTTCGAAAGAAGACGAGTCGTAATTCTCAGAGACAAAACGTAACGATTAAAAATCCCAAGGCATCGACAACAATTTCGTGAATTTACTCCTCAATTTGCAAGTCTAAAGATAAAAGGAGTTCCATCAACGAAAATCCCGCGCCGCCCGGAAGTTCCTCGTCCTTAACTCTGTATCACATAGATGGTCCCCGCGCGTGTTACAATGTATTAGGGTAAGTCTATATTTTTCCTTGCTTACAATTCTAACAACTTTAGATAGCCATGGATTTAAAAAAATATAAATTGATATTATAAAGACTATCTACCGGTTAAGATACCTTTAAATGGAAGTGAGCAAAAATTGTCTGGATTTTTACATGTGTAGGGCCTTATATACCTATCGTTATTTTTCTTCATCTCAGCGTACGTCCAACCCTTCTTCATCCCGTCCATAAGACCTATTCTCTTCCTGTCCCTTCCCCACTTCCAAAATCCTCTCCTCTGTCACGGCCTTATTCAATGCGGAGCACGTCAATAGACGTGCTCCTGGCTACACCGACTGACGGAGCACGTCAATTGTCGTGGTGGTTCCATTTCGAAGACCTTTACATTTTTTAAAGACGATTTTGACGACTTTCATGAAAATCGGGCCCGCATTGAATGTGTTAAGCAGCCCTTCTCTCTCACAGCGTCTTCCCATCACATACTTAGCCTCCTCTTAATCTTATTCAGGAGTTTAATTTTCTCTCCAACCGTACCAAGCGCTTCCTCATTTGCCTTCCTTTCCGTCCACCGTTCCCCATTCTCCTCCAGCTTCACATTTCAAATGCATGCATCCTCTCCTCGTCATCTCTTCTCAGGGTCCACGTTTCTGAACTACACAACGCTACACTCCTTATTAAAACTCTTTAACAACCTCTTAATTATATCCTTACCCAAGGTCCCCGTCATCAGCTCCCTCCTTTTGCTGAATGCTTCTTTCGCTTGCGCAAATATCCTCATCGTGTCTTTGCTACTATTTTTGAAATAGGTTGTACGGGTTTTTGGCGTAGATTTGGCATAAAATGATAAATTTCATGAAATACATTCAAAAATACGTCAAAATAAAATTCAAAATACGTTAAAGAAATGTGTAAGATATATCGTCTGACTGTATTAGACCAACAGACAAACGTGCTTTTTCAGGCCGAAGGTTGTTAAACGTTGGCATGCCGTATGAATGACAAATCAGAAGTATTTAATACCTCAATATTTCAACTTCCGGGGAAAAACTTCTGCCCCTTCCCAACTCTTTCCCATTCAAAGTAGTTCTCACATGGAGTCATTCTCAGTTCACTCTTGGGACTAATGTCCTTCGTTCTATTTCAAAAGCCTGATTCATGCAATCAAGTTGTATGGAATTGTGATCATTGGTCCGACGAGATGTTAATCAAATGTTTTCCACCCACATTCGGGTCCGTGTCGATGACTCACAATGGCAAAAGTGCAAGGAATGCAATTGAGCGAGAGAAGAAACCGGATGGGTTATTGGTGGAATGGTAAGCTGCAGTATTATCAGGGTGATAGCTAAAGAGAAACGTTACGAACCTTCCTTTTTGCTATATAAAAATTTAAGTTTGCTCCCTCTTAGGCATTTGAATATGTATAAAGTGCTGAGACTCCTTTTCCTGAGGAGTGGTGCAAAAATAAAACTGTCAAATAGGCCATGCATGTGGAACCTACGCAGTGTTCGCAACCTTTGCCCAGGCCCAAATTATCCTTTTTTAGGCGAAGTTTTATATATATTGGGCCAAAAGTGTATAGCCTATTACCTTCTGTCTGTAAAAATGCATCACATCTAACTTCTTTAAAAAAAGGTTACATATTGGCTATATAACTATCAAAATATTGAAGACTTATTATGTATAAAAAAATTATGTTGGTATATTTTTTTCATGTTAAAAAGCAATATATGGTCGTTTATTTATTTCTTTATGTTGATAGTAACCTCAATACAGGTTTTCCTTCGAGGTTACCTAAAGCTACCTTCTTTGAGATTTTATTCTAAGTATATTGTTTGGGAGTAATAAACACATATTTTTATTATTATTATAAAGTACACCCAATATTGGGGTCGACAGGGATGTTCACTTAAAAAATTAAATGAAACCTTAGAGTGCTATTTCCGAAGTTCCTGTTCCCTATCACAACACCATGCTATTTCAATTTCCGGTTGATTCTGTCCGGTGGATACCTATTGACACGGATCAGGCCTTCGGATCACGGATCTTTCAGTTCACATATTATCAATGGATAGTTGTTATTACTACCATCAATACATGTAAAAAATTTGAATCATCTTGCCAGGTGGTAATAAAGTGAAAAAGAATCAATTTAAAATCACGAATCCTAAAGTATATCATTCAGTCAATTGAAGAAGAACTATTTAAATGAAATGCCATTGAAAATATAAAGTTTAATAGCAAACAGTTCACACAGAATACCATTTAAAGAATAAATGAAAACAAGAGAGCACTGAAGAAGACTTACAACTCTCAACCATCGTCGAACATACTTGGTCAGAACCTTGCCACAAACGTGAGTTGGAAAGCACTAGAATGATTGCAAAGGACGACAAATATTTCCCATGATTGTTTCGAGAGCATACTGATATAGCAACAGTTTCGCCTCCGTTAAAAGAGGCGAAACTGTTGTTATATCCATGTGCTCTCGAAACTGTTGTTATTAAAACACTGACAAACGCAGTTGTACCGAAAGATAGGAACAAAACAGTTAACAATTTAAAGAAATCAACATGTATGAAGCATATAACTACAACACAATATTCCATGTTCTACTTCCAACATAATAAACGATTTACTACGTAATAAACTTCGTGAAAATTTCAGTAAAAGATTTGGAATTGTGAGAAATGGCCACGAAGATGTCTTCCGGTAAACTCTTCCATTCATCACTGGCTCTATTAAAAAAAAGAAGAATATTTTACAGCATCCGTTCTCTGCCTTCGAGCTTTAATTGTGTACTTGAGGTCTTCCATTGTAAAAGATGGAGATTTTTCAATTCTTTTCACGTTATCAGACCAGGAGGGCTTACAAAGAACTTGTGCGTTGATCTTATTAACTTGATTTTACTTCTTTATTTTCCAGTCTACTCCAATTTAAACTTGAAATTGGTAGGCTTCACTTTGTAGAAGTTGCATTTGTAAAGAAGTACTAAGTATTTTAATTAATCACGAGTACTAATATCCCGATTTAATTCATCCAAAATTCCTGCCAATTTTTCATTTCTTTAATATCTCCCTAATATAAATTGTCAACTGTCAAGTGAAGATCAACTTCAATCTTAAAAATGTAGTGGTGCCAACTCCAAGAGAATTACAAGACTTAGTGTGATGAAAATTTTATAATGTTTACCAGTTTTGAATATTGTTTACGTTCAATTGCGATATAATTCATTTTGAGTGTGCTGTAGATACGTAGAAATGCAACTTGCCCAGTCGCTTTAATAATACAAATTTCAATCGCAGTATTGACAGAAAAAGGTAATAAAAAGCTAGGTTTGCTTTAAACAAGTAGATTATCAACGCAAGGGACAAACAATTTAAATTCAACTCCAACATTGTATTATGATTTCCTCGAATTTGATATTTAGTGGAATTTATGCCCGGAAAAAAAATTGCGGGACGTAAAACTTGACAAATATTGAACGATATTCCAAGCAGGGATCTGAAATGTAATTTTGCCTTCGGATAATACAAAATATTTTTGTCTTCAAATTGTAAGAAAAAAAATATAAAAGTGAGCCAAAAAACTAAAAAAAACACTCAAAAGTGAACAAGCAGCAATTAATTCTTGTTTACACATTTTACACTTGATCATTCATCGCACGAACCTATTAGTGTCCACGTGTTTCAGTAATAGTTAGTAGTCAATAAATACCATTAATATTCAATCCATAATCAACGTAAATGTTATCATATATGTATTATACCTATTATACCTGTTATACCTGTATTATACCTATCGGAACAACTGGACAAAGAAGATTACAATACAAAGCCTGGGTCCATAATATAGAAAATTATGTTCAAATTTGGCTAACGATTTCTTATGAATTACAATTATATATTGGCAGGTTCGCTGAAAATTCTTCGAATGATATAACGATAAGCCATGGAAAATTCACAATCTTGATCAATGCTGCTATTTCCTTGTAAGAGAAAAAGAAATGAGCGAAAGTTCATTATTCCTCTTTTTCGCTAAATACTCATAAAGAATATGAATGTAGTGTATCTAGAGTTAACACGTTTGAGCACTGAAGTATTTCTTATTAAAATTTGCCGCAAAGCAATCTTCACAATATTTAATTGCGCAAATAATCAATAAACTATAGTTTGCTGCAAATGACAAATTGTTGAGCAGCTGAACTACGCGAGAATAAATTGTGCTCCGGATGATTCCCGCCATACATTGTCCGAACGGAGAAGAGGAGCAGGAGGTTTCATCAAGTTCTAAATTTTGCCGCCAGATGCCAGTGCCACACCGAGGACGCGATTACATCGAATGCTGCGAGATGCGACTTGGAGGTTCGATCGTCCGCCGCACCCGAGCTGTTGCGCTGATGACGGAGTTTTAAATGGAGAAAACTTACCTCCTTCGTCGGTCATCACTAATACGGTTGTTACTGGTCCTGGTCCTTCCGGGTTGAACACCTGCAGAGAAACCAGGTACTGGGTGTAGGTCTCCAATCCTGTAATAGTATGTGACTGAAAAGAAAGAGAAAAAAGGCGCTGAAACATATCAATTTGAAAGACCGATAAATTCCCGAACGGGCGGGAACATGAAAAGTTCAAATAGCCAAATATCTGACGAAAATGAAATTGGATGTGATGAAACATTGAGTGTTTCATCTGCATTTTGTTTGTATAATGAATGATAGTTAAATTGAAAAATGAAATATAATAGTTACGAAATAAATTACAAGTAATATACTATAAACTTGAAAATGAAAATACAAATAAAAACTAAATATAAATTATTAGTATAGTAAAAATAAGTTATAATTATATTTAAAAATATTTATCAATAAAATAAATGAATTATTAAAATAGAATATAAATTTATAAAATATCTGACTAAAATTTCATGGCACACAAATAGCGTTGGGTAGAACCGTACGGTTAAAGATCTTAAAAATCGATCATAGCGTTTATAAAAAACTAAAGCATTAAATTTACGCTGAGAAAATATCTCCTTCCATGAGTTCCACGATTTAAAAAGTTAGAAGACACTAAAGCAGAACGATGAAGTGCCGGTAGGGTAACCTACCGTCAATGATGTTTTTCTTGCTAATGTTAATTGCTAATGTTTTCATTTGTTTGGAGACACGTTGTTATTAGTATGCAATATGTTTACGAATATCTACGGATGAACTAACATCAATATCAACTTCGTAAGGCAATGCCTTGTGGTAATAGTAAATTCACTCTTTTCATTGCAGATTCCTTCGAGTTAAGTGTACGACGTGAAGTCCGTATCTTGCTCTATGTTTATTAAGAATGTAGCTCTTGGTCGTCCCTTTCGTAGTATCTTCCATTCCACTTTACCTTCGAACACATTTTTCAGGAACCGAGTATGCCGTAATGCATGTCCATGTTACCCTTCTTTGTCCTATTGTTCATAAAAGCAATCTTTTTTCTTCTACTTCTTCAAAAACATTTTATGACTTTTTCTATCAACAGAGAAAATTTATTCTATTACAGATACGGATTGTACATGGTTTGGTTTATAGTCAGAACGATGCGACGGTAGCATTAATTTGGGTCGCAAGTACCTATTTCGCTTACATTACGCCGTAAATGACACTTCGCCACTTACTGCCTCATTGTGCTCAACAATTTCTAATCATTATCTTATAGAGGACGCAACCCATTTTCCTTACTCTCGTTGTAATTTTTATCTAATGGATCTGTCAACAATGACTCAAAATCGACCCAGATGCATATTTATAGAGCAAAGTGCTGATGATGAGCAAATGTTTTTAAGTTTGTGGTGGTATAAAAATTGCAGTTATAAAAAATACTTTATTTAAAGTATTTTTAATGTTAGGGTATAAATAAGATTCATAAGACTTTTTTTAAGTAGCTCCCGTATTTCTCTCTATCAGTTAAATAAAGAGACAATGCAGAAAATGAGGGAAAGTGCTAAAAAGATGACTAGAGGTTTCTTGCTTTTTTTGTGTAATTCCGAAATTCAAAACGAAGAGGAGTAAGAACTGAGCAAAATCTTATTTTCGTATCTATTTCATCTTATTTTCTTTAGAAAAATTTCAGGAAATGGCGAAAATTATGGCTCTGAGTGCTTGGAAATATTTTTTTCTGCACACCACTCTACAATAAATTGCCACTTCTTTTAACATTGAGTAATTGATACGCTAGATGTTGAAAGAAAAATTACGACTTTCATCTTAAATATTAACTCATAACTTCCGGGGTGAAAGTTCTCTGATTCTCAATAACATAGATGTGCAGTGAAAATAAAAATTGCAATAGATTATGACAAATTTCTCTTTCCGAGGTCCAACATACTGCCCTTGAAATTTAGCTTACGACTCTTTGTTCACTCACAGCCGCAGTCAAACAAACATCAATCATAAGTGTAGCAAATGTAATTAAAACTAGATCTTACATTTGAGTATCAACAAACTAAATAATAATTGATTAAACACTTGTTTCCCAAAGGAATTTTTTTCCAGATGCAAGCGCCAGAGAGCACCACATTCAAACCGTGAGCAAGCTCAATACACCTATCTTAGAAAACATCACTAGAGAGAGGTCACCGTACACTTAAGCATCAATGGGAAACAAGATGATTTGATCAATAGCTTATCCAATGTTGTTAAGTGTATTAGATTCCGGGATCGTAGGAGGTTATATACATTCCTCTGCCACTCAGTTAGAGTACGGGGATGATTTAAACTTCCCCCTTCCCGTCTAACGTATTACTGATCTGGCGCATTATGACAAGCCCTTAATTTAGCAAGGGCATGCATCAACTTGACTTCCAATGACTAATGAGAATATTTAACAATGATCTGATAGGTGTTTGCGGTAAAAGCAAAAGTTATTGGGTTGGGAATGAGTGAGTCATGAAAGAATGAGTAATGAATGCTCCAGTAATGGACATGTACGAGAGGAGGGAGCTTCGTTAGTTTGGCCAACTTGGAGAGAATGGGGAAGAGTTGAAAAAAAAAAGAAAATTTATTATAAGAGGAGTGAATGGTGTCAGTGGGAAGGGAAAGCCGAAAAAGCCATGGGCGAATGGAGTGGGAGATATTATTAAGATAAGGAATAGTGGATGAACGGTACATGAGTTAATGCAAGAGTGCTAATGAAGCAGAGAGGCATGAAAGGATAGGGTCATATGGAGGAAATTCGTAAAGCAGAGTCAGTTTTACAGGCCAATCGCCCAGATTTAAACCTTTTGGACTGTCCCTAACCCGAAAGGAAACGGTGTGATGGGTATGTATTAATGTGGTCACGGTGTGCAGTACGTACTTGCACACTAGATAGGGAGAAGTAATGCCGAGCACGCACTTTTACAGCTCCACTCCAGTTCGTTGTGTAAGTTGGTGTTGACTTTAAAAAAGACAGTATGAATAATTTAACTCTGCTACACCGGTAGTGCTAGTGGGTTATTCTAATTGTTATCAAGACAACGGTACAAGTTGGCTATATTCCAGGTGGTAACGTGCAAATAAACGATCTACTTCAAAAGTTATTTGGTGAAATTCAAATTTCATGCACAAATCAGATATGAACTTCCCATGTCAAAACATTGGAGTGAGGAAAAAATTATCAAGAAACAGGAAGTATTTTGATTTTTAAATATTTCAGTATTTGAAAGTATTTTCACTCTCTAAATCTATTCGAAAGTAGAACTGAAATACTTTTGCAGGCAGACTCTTCCAGTCCTCCATTGTTCTATTCAAGAATGAACGTTTTTTAAATTAGTCATTTTTGAACGGCATTTCAAGTTGTGTTGATGATCACTCCTTCCTATGTAATTGGGGTTTCCCGCTTCCTTTCATAGCTTTTTCTTCCCCTGGTGTGGGGAACAATCCACTGAGTATTAATTTTTTCCCTGCTTTGTTCATCATCACAGTTCGCTTTTCTGTTTCGCTCTCTGCCCTCATATGCTTCTCCAATGCACACACGGCCGCCTTTATTTGTACCCACTCCAAAGGGACTGAAATAAACTCGCCGAAAACCTTTCTCGATTTTTAGAATCCGGAAAATGAACACAAATATATATATATATATATATATATATATATATATATATATATATATATATATATCAATTAAAAATTTAATTAAATTTGCCTCAAGCACGATCTGAAAATAATGGGATTATACGCCCGGATCCAACGTAAACTTTAAGGCAGTGAACTTCTCTGAATTATTAATTTGTTAGCAAGCAACAATGCGCATTATTCTGGCTATTGTTCGAATCTACACTGTTTAGGTTGCTTTTTTTCTCTTTCGAGACATTAAGAAACGCCGGGGAGCTTCCTCGGGAACACCCCACATTCGATGGCAGAGATTTCCAGCGAGTAGTTGTTGATGTGACCGACTACACACCATTAATGAAGGCGTACGTCGTCGTAGGCGCGTACTTAAGCTCGTCCGGGAATGGGGTGATCAGCGGAGCGTCCCCAAAGCGGTATATATTGAAATTACTTCAAGTTTATTCCGTAGACGTGCGCTTGCCTCTCCCGCCACGAGGGAAGAGCGAAGAGGCTAAACATAACTCGCCTCATCTCCCGTTTGAAAAGCAGGAGATGAGACTAGGGGGAGGTGGGCGGTGGTTGGAGGGCAGGGGGGAAGGTTGCTCTCGCCAAAGCGGCTTGACGCATGTGCATTGCCTTTAATTGAAGTAACGAGTGGCTCGCTAATGACAGGGCATTCACATGTGCGGTCCACGCACCAGTCGCGTTTGCGTATATCGAACTCGAATTGACATAAATCCACATTTATGGGACGCTCACACGGGTGGGCGTTCATTAGAATGCAAATGATCAATGTCTTCTCCGCTCTTGCGCGTCGATAATATTTCCTACTCCGTTTCAACCAAAGTCTCGCCCCATTTTCCGAATTTCTTCCAAAGCAAAGTAAAACGAGATTTAATCACATGATTTTTTCCTCGTATTTTATTTTGATTGGTCGATTTGTCTTGTCCCTTCGTTAAACTGAGAAGGCTGGGTAAGTATTTGTAGCATAATGTTTTTGTGTAAATTCTTAATATCTTCCAGGAAAAGGCTCTCGGCGAATGGCAAACACAAAAATAAATACTGTCTTAAAAACACTGGCTGAAACGAAAATAATTGGAAAGGGCACCCACCCACTGCCGACGAAGTAGGCTTGACTGCCGAAACGTCATAAGTAATTTTTGTTGGTGTTCCTTCCATTTATTTTCGTGTGCCTGTGTTTTTTAAAGCTACATTTATTCTTGTGTGTACAAAATTCTCACAATATTTGATCATAATTAATTAATTTTGCATTTACATTGCATGAGTTTTTTCAATCTAGCTAAATTTTTATTTTGATTAGCACTTCCCTGCTTGTATGAAGTTCGGCTTTGTTATTTTCTCCGTTTCATGAACATAAGCATCTACGCACCGTGGGACATTGATCTAAAACAATAAATTTGCATGTATGAAAAATAAAGACAGGCACAAAAACAACTTCCGGTACCGTAGTTGGTGAGTTTTTATTCCACATAATAAATTTTTATCTCGCGGAATTCTCGATCAGTTAGTCCGATTGATTATATTAAAACTGGCATTGAAAATTTTAAGCCGCACAAATATTTTCTTTTTTCAGTATTCACGCTGTGTGTGCGGTTAATTATTTTTTACCCTCGCCGTTTTCATCCACGGATTTGGCATTCATTTGAACTGGGGACCAATCATGCGTGTAGAGACATCACTGACCGACTGTAACGCGGTTACAGCCCATGAGGTAATGGAAAATGTCCCCCTACTTGAGATACGTCGAATACGCGATCGACGCCCATATGGAACTAATATAACGGACAGTTTGAAGATTACATTTACATCTACATGCTTACCCTACGAACCTCGGCAGTCGAGTGTAGCAGAAGGTGTTGGGACACCAGTCAAGTAAAGGGAGGGAATCGGCAAAAAAACACAAGGGTGAATTGCATGTGAACGGTCTTTGTTACATTCTGTTTTTCTTCCAGTCGCTAACGGTACGTGGAAAAAAGGACTTTTCGCATCTATCAGTAACTCTAGTTTAGCCGCTTCCATCAGTTCTAGAGGTAAGTCAACATAATATCCTCCGTGTCGTACTGAAACTCGCCTGATCTGAATTGATCAAGTGTTCTTAGCCTAGCGTGTAGCCTTCGAGTCTCTGGTGACTCCCAACTTAGTCCCTTCCTCTCCTGTGCTGTACTCCGTATTCATTCATGGCAGATTTTAAAGAAAGAGTAAGGCATTCCTTTTTATTTTAATCATTTCAAAAATTAAATCTATTTCTACTGGAACCAAAATGCTCACGGATTGTTGAGGTTGTGGTCTAACCAGGGCAAAATCGCACCTCTTTTTCACGTGTTCATCCGAGGACCTTCTTACCTGTCTACAAATAAACTGAACTGTTGCAGGCTTCACTTCAAAGAAGGTCTAAACGTTCGTATTCAAAATTATATAAATACTTTGTACTTTTATACAGTATTTTAATCAAGATTTTTCATCAAGATAGTAGAAAAGCACTAAATATTTTATTTCATTATGAATACGATCGTACTATTCGCTTGATATATCATAGCTTCTTTAATGCAACGCCGTAAATGTTTTTCTTGCTAGCCACCACCTTTATGCAGCATTGTTTAACATTATTTTGAAACTATGATAGGAAAAATGAATGTGTAGAACTGCGATAGGGAATTTGTAACCTAGTGAAGGACCACTCGAGCGATAATAAAAACAGACTTTGACAAGAGGGTGGCCGATAAAAATAAAGAAACACACGAAAGACACAAGTAAAGACTTCTATATTTCGACGGAGAATCGATCCATTTTTCTTAAGGTAGAGAGGGTGAATGAGGAGAGGGACAAAGATTGAGGTAGTGAGTCGCTTGTTGCCGACGATGGCGGCATGACCGCCGAAACGTCTATACTTTTTTGTGTCCTATTTATTTTCGTGTACCAGTGTTTTTAAAACTATAGTTAAATTTGTGTTTACATTCGCCGAGTGCGTTTTCTCAGAAGATAGTATATAGAAACACTCAGAAATAAGGTTCCGATATTTAGGTTTTCGTTTGCAACCTTTCTCACAGGAAGGAAGAAAACTTACTCGTTCCCGTGAGAAAGGTTGTTAGTGGCAACCAAAATATCGGAATTTTATTTGTGTTTCTACTGTGTTTTTAAGCATGATATCGCCTCACTTGAGGCACCGTTTATTTACATAATCACGTGTGTGATACTTCTACAAAATTATATTCATGCACATATATATATATATATATATATATATATTTATTTATTTATTTATCTATTTATTCAAATTATGGTCATGGCAGGCCGTTGCGACTTCACCATGTTTATAGTTTGCGATCACTTCAACGCCTAATAAATTTCGACATCGAAAATTGGTTTGCGTCACTGTAGCTGCTCGTATTCGTTGCTGTCGCAGTGGCAAGAAGGATTGGAAATGGGAAAGACTCAGCCACCGGGGTTCCACCGGGAGGAAATGAGTGGATAGGGGGTCGCGATAGCTGGCGGGCTTGACCGGATTTGGAGTCGATTTGCCGCTCGTGGGATGGGCGGGTGGACTTCCTCGACGCAACAACGGGCTCCCGGGGCCCATACGGAGGTCGACGATCCCAAACCGTCGACGAGAGTCACGAAAAACGAAATGGAGTGAAATGAAGGCGAATACCTCGTGAGTCGCCGTAACTTCATACCCAGCTCGTGGGAAACACATGCGCAATATTTGCGTCGCACATAAAAACTTGCATTGTGTTTACCGATTCGGGTTTCACTCATAATTTATGCCAGATCTCCATAAAAGGATTTTCAGGTGTTATACTTCCTCTAACTCTTTTTATTAATAAACTTCATCTTCCATCAGGAGAGGGTAGGACTTGGTTTAATAACTCATGTTATTTACTCGCTGTCCAGCGTTTCGCAAATTTATATTTGATTTATTCAGGTTTATATTCACATTATTTACAAGGAATTGGAAATTAATTTATGGAATAATATTTTTTCAAGAATATATGCTACAGAACTTAGGCAATTTGTTGCAAGGAGTGTGTTTATTTATTAAAACAAAACTTTTCTGAGGTAAATGTCTTCCACACACATGTTCAAATAAATATTGCACCAAATTTAAAATCCTGACACCTAAATAGTGTGAATCAATGGAGCCCTGATGAAGCAAATATAAAATTGCAAAGAGTGCAAAAAAACTAGTAAGTAACATTTATTATTTAACCTAACATCTCAGCCAAAAACTCGGTCGTTTGTAGTGTAAAAATCTGTGGAAAACACAAATCAGTGTCTTTTTTATTATAATGGAAAATTCCACAAAGGTAGATCTTCTTCATATGATTATACCTACCTATTCCTAAAAAAGGGTAAATTGATAAAAAGATTTTTAAAATCTTTGGTTACAAATAATAAAATTTTGCATTTTATTATGCAGATATAGCAATATAATTGAAAGGCGTTGTTGCGTTCTAGTAAAATGACCACTGTTGATATAGTACCCATGAGAATATTGGTACTCAATCTTCGCAGCAAAAGGGATATGTTTTTTGAACTTGTGTGGTACATTCGAACTCTGCTGTGAGCAGATAAAAATGTCAATTCGGGATAAATATGCAAACTTGGTAGCAAAAGGTTAATCCTTTTGCTACCAAGAGGCAAAGAGAAAGTTTATCAAGCAAATAGTCGGAAGGTCCTCGGATGAAAACAAGCAAGAGAGATGCTATTTCGCTCTGGTTAAGCCACATCTTCAATGCGCCTTGAAAACTTTGGACCGACCACAGAAAGATTTAATTCTTGAAATAAACGAAGTGCAAAGAGAAGTCGTGCTCTTGGTTAAAAATTCCCACGAGCGGATCAAGAGTGTAATACAGGTGATAGAAGGACTAGGTTGGGAGCTGCTACAGACTCGGACGCTGCATGCTTGCCTTAAAACATTCACATTAGGCGAGTTTTTACGTGACACGGAGGGTATTTGTATAAGTAGTTACTTTGTAAATTTTTCACAATTAAATCTTTGAAAATTACAAAGTATCTAATGATTTATTTGTCTCTAGAAATAATGTATGCAACAAATTTGATAGATGCACTGCTTAAGTGATCGGTAGAGTAAAATAACAGTAATTTTTTTTAAACATGGTTATATTAAAATATGTACTAAAAAGTAGAAAAAAACGTTTGTGATGTCACAACTGGCTCAAAACAGACAGAATGTGATTATATGTGATTAAATATAAAGTTATGGGGACACAACTAATATTTGTGATACAAAAGACTTTGCCATTATTGTATGGGTAGCG
Source organism: Pyrrhosoma nymphula (assembly GCA_963573305.1). Lineage (NCBI taxonomy): Eukaryota > Metazoa > Arthropoda > Insecta > Odonata > Coenagrionidae > Pyrrhosoma > Pyrrhosoma nymphula. The sequence continues at coordinate 58,019,890 of OY754332.1, forward strand.
TGGTAAAAAGTCATATAGTATTTCGAGTTTTGCAGGACCAAGAATTTCTGGTTAGCGAAGCTAGCCTCAAACTTAACAGTAATGTATTGAATAGTCATTCGTATCACAAGTTGTGATTAGGCCTTGAGTGTTTCCGGTGAAAAGTGCTTAGCATCACATACGTTTGTTGCACCCCCTTGGTTTTATTTTCAGTCACAAATAATCACACTCTGCCTGTTGCAGGCTAGTTTTCATCGCTCAAAAATTATTTAGTACCTTATTCAAAATGAAACCTCATTTTAAAAGCTTTATTTGTTTATTTTATAGTTTTTAGTAAAAATGAGTCAAGTTAGAGACTTAAATCGATATGTTTATTTGATTACTGAGAATTTTGGTAATATATAACTATATTTTTGCGCCATTATTGTTACAAAATTTACTTCATACTTCTTACGGACACTGAAATTAAATAATAAAATTCGAATGCGGTGTCCATTATGACTAGCGAACTAATTCGCTCAGACTACCTTAAGACACTGTGTTAAAATAACAGCCACTTTTGTCCTCTCCGCACTTTTCACTCTCCTGCCGCACGCAAGTGTGGCGGCCCCCGGGGTAGTGTGCCGATGTAGACATAGATGAAATATTCATTTTCCCAACGGAGTCTACGGAGTGATGCGATCCTCGAGGATTGTTCCGCGTCTCTTGAAAAATCTAAATGCCACCGTGAACGGAGAGCGACTCGAACGGGCACTCGGGTGAGCGTCAACGAGCTCAGTGGTGCACTGAAAAAGACTCTCAGCGGATACTGAAGTGGGAAAACGAGCAGATGGGAATGTGCGTTTTCAAGTCAACAATGCGTTGATGTGATTTGTTGACGGGTGGCGACATTCATGTATTATGAAATTGACGTTTTTGATATATATATATATATATATATATATATATATATATATATATATATATACACCCAATAAGGAGTCACAGGCGTGACAAGTAAAAACATAGTGACACAAACAAAAGAAACTCACCCGAATGGTTGTTTAATTTTCGAAAGCAATCAACTGTCTTCTTCCGAACTGGAGAGAGTATTGGATGCAGATGTGGGTAAGGAGAGAAGAAAGAAGAAAGGAGAGGTGGGGCAGGCAGGGGAGGGCAGGTTGGGCCAGGCGGGGAAGAGATTGGAGGAGAAAGAGGGGAATAAAGGGAGGGGCAGGCAGGGAAGGGAATGGAGGGGGAAGAGGGGAAGGGAGTTTAGTGAAAGACATTGATACCCGGAGTTTGAAATGCTTTATACAGCCAAATAAAAGATAATTCCACCGATTTCAGTTCAAGGGGGGGTGCAGTTGGGGGGAGGGAAAAAAGAACTGAAACATTGTAGCAGTGATTGAAGGATTTTTTGTGGAGGGAGGCGTGTATCGCAACGGGAAGAGAAGCAGATTGGGAAGGATTTTTACAATTAGCACGGTGATTATTAATAAGTATATTGAGGGGAGTCGAGGATTTACCAATATAAAAAGCAGGGCAGAGTTTGCATTGCAAGTGGTAAACCACATTGCTGGTGATGCAAGAGGCGGGAGGAGGGTGAGGGAGAGAGGGGATGGAGGCGTTGGGAGGAGGGGGTAAAGAAATAACTCCCGTCATTTTAATGAAGTCAAAATATTAACCCCTTGCTGAGTGTCTTTTCGAGCATTTTTTCTAAAAGTATTGTCGATGTCAAAATGTCGAAAAATTAAAAAACCGAACTTGTTTTACATGGGATAGATTACAGCTGTACATTCCAGAGAGAGAATATTAAAAAAGTTAGTAATTTCTTACACCTGGAATTCGTCAAAAAACTAAGTGTGTAGTTTGTATATTTCTGTACTATTAACACAAATTAATTAATAACTCACCACTGTACTTTTCACAGAATCGCAAAATAAAACCTTCTCTTGTGAAGGCGTTTTCACCGTACGGTGAGTTAAAATGAATCAAGTTAGAAACTTATGTGGTTATATTTATTTATCTACTGAGAAATTTTGTCATATATAACTATATTTTGGCACTATTAATGTTACAATATTTACTTCATACTTTTTATAGACGCTTAAAAAAATAAATAAATAAAGTTCGAATATGGTCTCCATTATGACTGGAAAACTAACCCGCTCAAACTACCTTAACTGGCCGAAGCACTCGGTGAGACATCGAGAGATCCGGGTTTGATTCCCGGTCAAAGCGAATGATTTTTCCTCCTCCTGTTCGTGCGAGCACGCGTCAGGTGGACGGAAACATGGTTGGTTCCGCTCCAAATAAGTTACAATGGAGAATAATGGATGCATTTCTCTTGCACTCCCCTTTCCCCCCATCATCTCTTTCTCCCCAGGCCCCACCACTTGTTCCCCACCGTGCAGGTAATGACACCGATGATAAGAGGGCCGTTGCAACCTCTTCACACTTGACCCCTTTTCGATGAATGCCTCTTTTTATATCAGCCTGCCATCCCCCTCACCTCCCAACCCCACTTCCGTGCCCGTCCACCTCCTCCCTCCCCGCTACGACTCGGCCACCCAAGCCAACCTCCAGCTACATCCCCCCGTCGAAAGGGCACGCACGCGAAGATCAAGTTCCGTGAGGAGGGGTCGATGGGGGTTTGGGGTAGGGGGGAGTTGCCGGCGAGGATGCGAGGGAGGGATGCTCGACTGTCAGATGCAAAGAGTGCTCCTTCTTCTTCCTCACAGTCTCCGATCCATTTGATCTCACTCTCTTACGGACGTCGCAAAACTCATCCGAGTCCAGGTACACACTCATGCTTATTTATGTGATGAACTTGCCATGGTGACAAACACGCGTTTCAATTTCGGAATGAGACAAGGAGTGGATTGTTGTGAGTCTGAGATGAATGCTGGATATTAATCCAATTAAAAGTGCCTGAATATAATTTACTCAATGTCACGTGGTATATGATTGTAAGTATGTTGAAGGTATTGTTGGCGGCCGATACATCATGGAAGTCCATTGTAGGAAAAAGAAGAAATGCTATGCACAATTCCAATGGAGAAATTTTAGTTATCGAGTTGACATATTTCACTGCGCTGCATCATTATCAAGATTCCTGATGATGCTGCAGTGCAGTGAAACATGCCAAGAGTCCTCATGATGCTGTAATGCAGTGAAACTTGCCAATTCGATAAATAAAATTTCTCCAGTGGAACTGTGCAAAGCATTTCTTCTTTTTCCTTTGATTGTAAATAAATGCAATGGACCAAGGACTTAGGTAATAAGATACAAACAAGGAGCTTTATACAGGAGAAATACAGTTCAAATAATGTCAAACCAATGTGAAAGCAATGTTGATGTGAATAATAGCACATTAGAAGTATTAGCATGGGACTGTTTCATTTATTGTTACCAATTTAAAAATGTAAAAGGGGATTATGTAGTATATGTTAAGGAGTGGATTGCTGAGAGTGAGTCTGAGTTGAAAGCTGGTTATAAATCCAATTAAAATTCCTGATTATAGTTGACTCAATGTCACATGGTGTATGACTGTAAATAAATGAAAAAGCCAAGGCCTTAGGTAGTAAAAGGCAAGCAAGGAACTTAATACAAAAGAAATATCCTTCACAAAATATCAAACAAATGTGAAAGGAATTTTGATGTGAATAGTAGCACATAAGATGTATTGTATTGGATTGTTTCATTAAATGTTTTGTGAAAAATGTAAAAGGGGATGATGTAAAATATTCCTATTTATGTCATAAACATGCCACGGTAACAACCATGCCAATCAATGTTGGTTACAGACCAGGAGTGTATTGTTGAGAGTGTGTCAGAGATGAAAGCTAGTAATAAATCCCATTTTAATACAATGTCTGAATACAATTGACTCAATATCACACATGCATCGTATAAGGAAATGATCCAAATTGTTTAGAAAACACTCCATTGAAATTATCACCAAAGTTGTGTGAAATTCAGAGTGAAAAAATCATTCGACTGGACTGGGATTTGAACCCAGACCCCTCGATTTCGCGCCGAGTGCCCCAACAGTTAATCTACCCAGGCGTCATCTCTCACTGTGAATTTCATGGAGGCTTCAAGGAGCGAGATGCTTTCACAGGTACCGTGCATACAATGCAATGCATACCTGTGTGCGAGCGCTAAGCACCACTGTCCACGAGGTAAAGCCAAACTTTAAACACAAAGGTGTTTACTTTGAAAAGTCAAAAGAACTGCGGAACTGGCCGCGCAGTATCTTTAACAGAGACACCCGCTGATGGTCGCACAATTGTGTGAAATTCACACAGATCACCAAAGGGATGAAATTCGCCAACAAACAAATAATTCGACTTCAAACTAATAAAACTTTCGCAGTCCATATTCGTAAAGGACAGTTCCGTCTTTTGCGATTGCCCGCGCATGGATTTAAAATACCAACGTTTCTTCTCCTTTGCCGGAAACCTCATCAGGTGTGAAGAATGGAGTTGAAATGTAATTATTCCGCCTTGAGAAGGTCTTCGGCAAAGGAATAGGAACAACAACATTTCAAAATCCAGACGCAGGTGATCCCAGAAAACTTGGTTTCGAAGCATCGTTTGGCATGATTGGGATTCGAAGCCGGATCTCTCGATTACCGGTTACACTTGTTAGACAGTTTTAACTGATCACTTAAACTTCCAGATGTGTTTACCCGTTTCTTTACCGAGCCACAATAGTTCAAGGGGAACGTCAGTCAGGGCTTATGCGAAATAGTTAGCCTCCAGTCTGCATTGTAGCACAGGAGAGGTTGTCGTGCTTGATAAGCCGCAGTCGCGGAGAAATAAACCCAACACTGCTGCTTTAGTACGACAAACTTTTCAAAACACTATCAATTCAAAATACACAAATGACTTGGTACGCAGTCACGCGCAAGGGAGCAAAGATATACGCCAAGGAGAGATTTCCGAAAGGGAAAGGGGAAACGTCTCCATCTCTACATTGTGGACCTAAGACGAGAACATCCAGTTCACGTAAACCCCCGCTGAAATTCACCTTGAACTAGCAAAAAGATGGCTCGGTAGTGTAACTAGTTAACACATCTGACGGGCAATGGGGAAATCGGGGTTCAAGTCCCGGTCAAGTCCAATGATTTATTTAGAGTTCTTGTGAATTTTATGCCTTTGCTCCTTTGTGCGAAACTTCTTTCTGTATCAGTTGTGTGCTACGCAGTGATTTGGAAAATGAAGTACTGCAAAATTCTTTCTGCGCTTTATCATAAGGGGATGATTTAGTTCTGAAGCAAAGAAACTGAAATGACATGGAATACACAAATCCCTAAGAATTAAGTTCCGTTGGTTGTCGCGGAAACGTTTCGGAAAATTATTTAGGCATTGTTTAACTATGACCATTGAAACAATCGTAGTAATCGCCACATTTTCAGGAAGTGCTCATGATAATTGTCATAATTGATTTGGATATTAAATGCTTTGATTGATTGCAACTTTGATAAAGTTTTCACCTATTTCAAAAAACAAGTGCTTTACTTCCCTTTTCTCTTGTAGATAAAAAAGAGCAATATAGCCAATTTCCCGAAGTTGGATTATAACGCACATCATTTCCGTTTTTCACGATATTTTTGATGAATTATGATAATGTTTTCTATGTTCATTGTACATAATTACTATTTAGGTTGAGAGAACTTAAACCCGGGAGGTTATGGAGCCATAAGTTACGCAAGATTCGATATTTTTCTTTTAATATGTGGTGTGCAAACTGCCCCATACGGAAGAAAGTTACAAATTATTTTTGGGTGTTGTGAAGAAGTAAATGCCCACATATACCCAGACCCACAAAAGTCAACAGAAGTGGGAGGAGGGAAAGAGGGGCCCTAAAAGTTCCTGAAAGAATAACGGGATGGAAAGAATACGAAAGAGAAATATTCCTTAGTTCCAACTCCTCTTGGTTTTAATTTTTCGCATTTCACGAAAGAAAATAAGTCCTCAAATTATCTTTCCAAAAATATTTTTTTCCTAATTTTTGAAAAAGTTAATTTTTTGCATTTACTCATTAGCCAACGGGTTCAAAAAAACTCCAGGAGTTACCGGATTGAAACCATACGATGACACTTATTCCCTACATTTATATAATAAAAACTACAGATACTTTAAATGAAGTGTTGCTTATAATTGCACTCTTTATGTCACCACAAATATAAAATTCTCGTTCATCATCAGCAATTCGACTAATAAATATTCATTATTTTGAACAAGTTCACATCTAAATCAAAAGACAAGTTTTCTACTTCCATTTGCCTCCTGAAGAAAATAAAACGAGCATTGTTACCCAAACCACAGCAATTTTTCTTCATAGGCATTCATGGCTGATCATTTTCCGCGAAATCTTTCCATCGAATACGGAGGGATCCGAAACAATAGAAACGGCCAACCTTTATTTATGCTATTCCGGGAAATACTGAAGCGCTCGCTAACGGAAGAGGGAGGTGTTGACTCCACCGTACCCAACCTTTGTTCGGCCGTAATCACGCGAGCGGGAATTTCAGTACGATTAACTCTGTACGCAAGAGCAAACTGGTTGTTACCTTTATCTTAACTAATACAATCATCCCGACCAGCAGGAGGAGGCCTCAATTATCTCGCCAGCTACATTTTATCTTTCAAGATCTTAGTCTTGTTTTCCCTCATTAGAGGGGACGTATCCCAAGATTCTCCTCCGATAGCCCAACAACGCTGACAATCCTCTCGAGGAAATTTAGAGACATTTGGTGGACGATTCGAAAACCTTATCCATTGTCTACTCTAGTATTTCTCGATGAGTGCAAAACATATTTTTTCCGTGGAATAGCGTCATTTTACTCAAGGTCAGGGGTGGCGTGGGTGCTCAGGGGCCCGGGCCGCTGCACGTCCAGAGTGGCCCAGTTTATGTGACCCCCCTCCCCCTCTTCTGAAAACATTCGTGCGTTAAAAACGCGTTTGGCAAAAGGTTTGCAAATAGTATGTAAACGACATAAAAACTTTCGATGCGATAAACGACTTATTTTATTTACGTTAAAATCGGGGCCCGGGCGGGAATCCCCGCCTTCCCGCCCCTGGCCACGCCACGGTGCCCATGCTCAAGGTTATGCAACACACGTTTCCTTATCTTTACGCGTCATTTCACCACGGACTATTTGATGAAGACTCCAAACCTAATGCCGGTCACCAAAGTTAACTCTTGGGGGTATTATCTACAAAATGTTGGAAATATCAGGGAACTCCAACATATAAACCGCATACCAAGAGCACGATTAATATAATACTCAGACAACTTAGAAAACATTATCAAAACAGAGCGACAAATATCAAATTTTGACTCACATTTCCAAATATGAATTCCAGGACTAAAGCTCTCTTATGCTTACTAATAAAAATACACTGTAGACATAGAAATAGCTACAAGTCATTACAAAATTTTCTCTCCGAGATCCAACATACTGCCTTTGAAATTAAGTTTACGAATTTTTGTTCCCTCACCTTCACAATCATTAAAACGTCAATACTTTATATGAAAAATGTTTTTAAAGATTAACGCGGTACTCGTTTTCTCAAGAAATTGATTTTAAGTTTGTGCAAACGTCAGAGAGTACAACGATTCAGCCAAGAATCAATCTTTGAAAGTTATCACGACAAAAAATTATCACCGCACACTTACGAATAAAAGGGAGATAAAATAATTTGACCAACCGCTTATCCGATGTTGTTAAGCGTATAAGGATTATAGGAGGGTAGAAGAGAATCCTTTGCCAATCTGCTAGGGTACGGAGATGATTGAACGTTCCCCCCTCTCGTCTGAAGTCCTCCACATGATAACAAACCAATGCTTTAGCTCGAGCATACATCAACGGGATTTTCAATGATTAAAAAGAATAGTAACAGTGATCTGATTAGTGTTTGCGGTAAAAGCAAAAAATATAGGGTAGGAAGTGAGTGGGTCATTAAATAATGTGTAATAGATACTCTGATAATGAACATTTATGAATGGAGCGTGCTTCGTTAATTTGTGAGCCAAATAACAAAGCGGTTTTCTAAATCAATATAATGTCCTGAAAGCCACATCAAGGATGTGTGGAAGTGCGTGAGTTCTCACCAATATGCACTACACTGTGCCCTACTAAATTCAATGAAGCTACGATTACTGGTGTATTAGCAAAAAAGTGCAAATATTTGATACAGATATGCAGATTTATGATGTAGGAGTGGATGATGTAAAGGGGCAGGGCGAGGAAATCATGGGTGAATGTGGTGGAAGATATTCTTAAGAGAGGGAATATTAGAAGAACAAGTAGTTGTGAGTGAAGCATTGCATGAGGGTAACTGAATGAAAAGAGGTATACACGGATAGGCCATTATGGAGGAAATTAATAAAGAAGAGTCATCTTTTCAGGTCTTTTGCTGAGAATTAATTGTTTATGACTGTGCTTACCCCGAAAGGGAACGGCGAGATGGTGGAATGTAACTGTAAAAGTATGCGTAGTTCAAGTGTGTAGTATGTATTTTCATACAAGGTAGGGAGAAGTAACACCGAGATCACACTTTTACAGTTGCATTCCAGTTCGTTGAGGGTAGTTTGTGTCAGAAATATCTGTAGCGCGCGTCACCTGCAAATTTCTCGAAGGGATTCCAAAATATCAACTTCGTACCAATTCAATTCGTAGCTTATAGTCCACTCTGTTGCACCTTTCAGTCGCGGAGGCCCAGATCCACCGTGGAGGGTCCGATCTAACACCACGTCTCACCACCAGAGCTCGGTGCCGCGAACAGATATGAAAGATAACGCACAAATGTAACGGAAGATAAAGGCGTGGGAGGGAGGGGAGTGAGAGGCTTGCTGTCGGCACGCATGCAAAGCCTCGATAAACTCCGAAACGAGGCAAAAACACTTCTCTCAATTGGGGGAAATTTATCGTTCCGTTCGTGCCCCGTGGTAGGCGATGGGTGGAGCCGAGCGAGCCCTCGGTTATAGTTCGGCGGGGTTGAGGTTGGCTGCCCGCCGAAGCGGAGGTGAGGAGCTGGGAGACGATATGACACGCGCCAGTAAGCCGAACGGAGATTCGCAAATGCACTGCGTGGGATTGATGAGAAACTGAAGGGTGTATCACAGCTGATGAAATTAGTAATTTGGGAGACACAAGTGATCCAGAGGTAACAAGCTAGGGTGAAATACACCGACCGGCATATATGTACTTATACTTGAAAAATTCAATTTCACTGGTGTTTCAAGGTGAATTCATTGATTGGTTATTCAATCCTAGGTTTAGTTGACAGCAGCCTTCCATCCTTTCCTATCTAATGCTAGTTCCCTTTACTGCCTGATAGTTCTTCTTCTGTACTTTCCTCTTAAGTGGTCCATGGCCTTCCCTTAGCCTTCCTCTTGGGACTTTTCCCTCTAATTTTCCTTCAATTATACTCTTCACAAGTTCATTATGCCTTAACGTGTGTCCAACCCATCTTTTTCTTTTCTGTATAGTGTTCCATATCGTCCCTTTTCTCTTCTACTCTTCTGCAAACTCCTCCATTTCTTATTTAATCCGTCCATTTGATCTTCTTACCCTCCTCCAATACCATGTTTCGCATGCTTCTAGTTTTTTTGGTCTGCTTTTCCAATGGTTCATGCTTCCGATCCATGGAGTGCCCCGCATCACACGAAGGTGGGTTCAGAGTGAAGTGGAGTACATTATTTAACCCAGCACTTCACAGCTGATAGCAGCAACAACAATTTCTTCCTTGCCGAATACCATTAGTGGCCACGACGTAAACAGAGCAGGATACTAAGTGTGGGCTGCAAGAACGACGTTTGAATCGTGCATTTACACAATGTATTCCTAGTGAGAGTTCAGCCACGGGTCATTAAGTTACTGGCCTAAAACTTTGCTCTACCCCCACCTACGGAGACGATAACTAAGTTCAGATCAACGCTTAGCAATGCCGCGATTCCCGGTTGGAAACAGGCTGAAAGAGTTGCAGGCCGGTATACGCTTTCGGGCACATACGCGAATTCAGAAAGGTGGTTTTCCCATCACTGCAAAAATACGCAATTTATGTGGTGCTCAGTCACGAACACGGGTGTACAGATAGACACCAAGGAGATGGAATTCGCCTCAAAAGAATTATTTGACTTGACTGGGAATCAAACCCGGATATCCCAATTTCCGGACAACTCAAATGGTTTTTATGGCAAATTTCATCCCCTTGGTGCACTTCGAAAGGTAATACCCTCGATTCTCACCTTTGTGCTGTCTACACCACCTCAAAGAAAATTCTCAAATATTTCGGAAAAGCAACACACGTGAGCCGTTGTCTGGACGACGTCTAGGCCAAATACCCGTCATAGCATGTGAAATATCGCGTTTAGCTCTTGCCCAACTTACCCAATGCCTAAAATCCGCTCTTTCAGCCCACACTGTCATTCCGTAAACATGAGATTCACTTTCCTCCTTATTATCTTCCGATTCCTTATCCCTAGTTCCTACCATTTTCATTTTTGGTGTCCTGACATCCTCTGCCGCACGCCCCTGCGGCGGCTTACAGGCAATAATGCTGGGATGAGTGCTGCATACCTGGTTTGGAATCACCCCGTTCCACACACCCTAGTGGCGGCTTTCACAGTCTTTCGTAACTGTGGTGGCGAAACATGGTGGCATATGCTTGCGCGAAGTATTACGACAAAGAGGGTGTGGAAGGTGTCGGCTGAGGAGAGAGGACAGCACATGGTAAGGAACACTGCCGACATAACTGCAGCATAGTTCAGAAGGCGTGAAAGTGTCAATGGTGTATTTTACGACTATGATTAAATCCAAACAACGCTCCAATAAAATACGCCACTGTTTCCGCAACTCTTCAGAGAGACCCATATAAACAATACGTTTGAGTGACATAGGAAGCTAGACAATTCATGTGAATAAATGACTGGGGACTTTGAAGTTGGCAGTGAGGCTTTGCGACCTTGGGAATGCTGGAAAGCCCAAGGAGGTTAGAAAAGAAATGGAGGTGACATACCACTTGATTATTGAAGCCAATTCCGCCATTGCAGTTGGCACAGTTATTTCGAAAGTTAATCGAACGCACCTTCCTCTGGCTTACGTGTCCGGCGGTCGCGTTCGATTTTCGTCAATTCTAAGTTAAAAACCACGGGCAAGACGATGTTTTGTGGCTGGTTTGGCAACACTTACTCGGCAAAAAATCCCTCCCAAGCACTCCTATTCATGCTTCACTCTTACACATGAGCGTTCACGGTCATGCCTCCTCCATTTCATTTTAACATCCTTGGGAAAGCCAAACTCAGAGACTGCCTTACTCCCCCGTGAGGAGCCAGGTCGTAGAGTGTGGACTGTTCCACTAAAAAAAGATTTTTGCGCAGCTGCCACATTTTCCCGCTACCACTATAAGGTTCCTGGATTTGTTGAAAATGCCAGATGTAAAGAAAGCATACGGACTGATGATTTGACGAATAAACGGAGAAAATCTTGCGGTTGAAAATACAGCCCTCATTAAACAGCTTTAGAAGTTCGACACTCCAAACGCTAGGGTAAAACATATATAGAGTTAGAAAGTTAATGTGTTAAAATATTGAGGGTTTTGAACTTGGAAATAGGGTTTAGCGACTTTGGGAACCCTGGTAGTCAAACATGGAGATTACCCTACTCCCTCATGCGGACCCAATTCGTAGGGTCAGCACGGAAATGACTCTTCCACTGAAAAGAGATTTCTGTGCAACTTCCACTATGTTTCGCTACCACTATAGCATTTGGGTCCGGAAGAAATGCCCGTGCTGAGTGAGCGACGGCAGAGATGTCGGCACGCGTGCGAGGAGTGGCGTCCATCGTCGGCGGCGGGGAGGCGTCTACTGAACACGGGCGAGGAAAGGAGGGCCTCGCGGTGCATGACGGGGGTCACGTCCTCTGCGTCGCTCTTCCATCCAATATTCCGACCGTGTTTTCGGGTGACGGCGTTGAGAATCGATCACTTGCCAATTCCTCGTCCCTACCCACCCGAAACACCATGCCCGTGGACATTTCTACCACCCACAGCAAACCCACACCCTGTAAAACCCCTTGTATCTCCGCGCGTTTATGTTGTTGTAAAACGCATTAATGCTCATGGTTCTATTGCGTTGAAAGCATATGCCGTCGTGAGAGTCGGTAAAAATAACCTCCTCACGGATATTTGCAGGGTTTTGCTCATGCTCTATCAGTCGTAGCTTCATTAACTTTTGTGGGATATGAAGTATATGAAGTACTTGGTGTGGTTGATGAGGTAAGGAAACTCCTCGGTGACATTAGAAGGAGGCAAAGTAGGTGGTTAGAGGAGGTAATGAGGGGCGAAGAGTTGATTAAGAGAGTGATGAAGGGAGGGATGGTGGGTAAGTGGAGATGGGGGAGAAAAAGAATAGGTTATATGGACGAGAGGAAGAAGGGTTGGACGTATGCTGATTTGAAAAAAGAAATGGTTCAGGTGGATAGGGCTCTGCACATGTAAAAGTCCACAGAATTTGTACTCTTGTCTTCAGACGCCGTAGATCCAAATCTATCCACCATTTCTAAAACCACCAAACCCCTGTCCAAATCATTCAAACCCACCAAATCCCTTCCTACCCCGTGCAACTTCCCGCGATGCAAAATTTGCGCCATTCTTATCACCCAACCTCTGTCGGACCAGTTTCTCACTTTTCCCCTCCCTCCTGTCTCCTCTCCCTCCTGCACCACACAAAACACTGTAAGGTTCATGGCAGTATTTTGGGACATAGCTCAGGTGTAAAAACTTATGAATTATGCTCATCCTTTTCTTTAAAAAATAAAATTTTCGATGCCATACATCCATGTCAACTTAAAATTACACAAGTATGTCTAAGTGATACTTCACGAATTCACTCATGGTACCAATTATGTATTTAATTCACACGGTCAAAGCAACTTCTGATAACGTAAATCGTCTCCAAAATTATTTCCTCTTCATTTACATAATACTATGTAAACACGTGACCTGACCTCGAACTTTCTCGCTCACCTAGCAATAACTTGCCAGTGATTCTGAATAATATTTTTCTCTTTTAATATACAATAGTCCTGTCACCAACTTGTCAACTAAATCCGCTTTGGGTCTGCTGAACGCTGAATTCTTAGCAATAGGTATATTTTTAATTCGTTATTTTTCATCGTAGAACCTCGATTCAAAGACGTGCATGCTTGTATAATCATCAGTATGATGAACTCATTCATTTTCTATATCAATTGCTTGTTGATTAAGTTTCAATTATGCTGCGTATGGTCAATTCTGTCGGGAGAGCCCCCAGATACGTGGCCATGGTGGGAGTAGGCTTGGAAACTCAACGAAGTGTCGACATCAGGGTTTCGAACTAGCGTGAACCCTCATTTTCCCTTTCTAACTGTGCTATGCCACATTGAGTAAAAGAAATACTTAATTTCAAAATTCCACTTCGGCTGGAAAATGATCACCACTCAACAAAATTCAAATGTATTTAAAACTCATAGCATTACGGATATTCAGTGTGCTCGAAAAAGATCCCGTTTGCATCCCCCGAGAAATTCGAACTCGGCCTAAACCACTCACCAATCATCTGCGACATGTTATATTTACCATATTATCACACCTTTTCCTTCCAAGATTGAAAAGCAAGGATTTTGAAAAGAACCCCAGGAAATGCCAAAATTATACTCTTTCCGTCTATAAATTATAACCTTTACTCTTTCCAGAATTTCCGTCACACTTCAGGTACGTGGTTACAGATCTTCTGCTCCGATAGAGTAACGTTGATTTAATTACAGAGTGCGTGCGTGAGAATATGAAATTTGTTTACATCTACATCTACATACTACCCCGCAGGCCGCCTCAATAGGCGTGTGGCGGGGGGGTGTTAGGACACCAGCCGCTTATATATAAAAAGGAAACGCTCTAATGAAATTACGCCTTGCATTTATTATAGTCCCTTATTGTTCGGGGGACAAACGAATTTCCATACCTATCCGTTCGGCAAAATATCTCTCTTAATTTATCGTTTCTGTCGGACCTGGAAATATAATGGGGTTCTAATATGATGTTCTCCGTGTCGCTCTGAAAGATATCTATTCTCAATTGTTCAAGCAATCTAAGCCTAGCGCGCAGCCTCCGATAAGGGGTGAGTGAAGTGTATCTCAGCGATATAAATGAAAATTTAGACGAAATCAAAAGATCTAAACAAAACCACTCGATGGATTTTACCTCCAAAAACAAACACATTTTGAGCAACTACAAGTTTGGCGAAGAAATGAGAGAGAAAAGTAAATATGAATGATAGGTAGAAAATTATATTATTATATAAAAAATATAAGATTAACCGATTATAATGTAATTTGTTTACGTAAATCCCCATGTCAGCAAGTTACTGGAAGGAAATATCGATGCGCGTCACTAGCTTTAAGGTGAAAGGATTAATGAGCTTGTTGAAGTAAAATGATTTTCGCAATGTCCACCGTGTACTTTTAATACAAAGACAGATTTCTTTTCAAATTAACGGTGGACAGTACGCAAACTTCTCCTTTTATTTAAAGAAACCCGTTAACTATATGAACGAATTTCTGTGATTTCGAGTGCCACGTTTATTTTCCTTAACTTTTCATGACGGTTCACTCTTTATTCTCTTAGTACCTAACGTTACAAAACCCATGTGGGCCATTGCGCCTAGAATCGTATTTCCAATGCACATTTTCACCAAGTTTCTCGGGCAAGCGAGTGAATTTTCTCCGGCAATTAGCCTTCCTTTCGGTTGAGTTCGACGCTGATTATGACTTCTTAGAAATCTCAAAGCAAAATTTTGATCCAATTAAGTTTGCAACGAAATTTCAAACATAAAAGCCAGTTTGTAAAGCTATTAATAGTACGATTTTCCCGCATGCAACCTAACAGTTGTCACTCACACCTTTACTTAACCACCTTATTTTCTTTTGAAAAATGTTGAGGATACCGGTACTAGCCACGGTATAACCTTATTCGGAGTTACCCGCAAGAACACTTTAGTGCAATATTCCACAGAGGAAAAATCATTCGCCTTCACCGGAATTCGTACCCGGATACCACGATTTCGCGCCGAGTGCTTTAGCCAGTTAAGCTACCGTGGCATCCTTCTCCCATGTGGATTTTAGAGGGCTTTGTAGGAGCAAGTTGTTCTGGACTGCCGGACATATTATGTCACCGAAGCGGTCCAAGGCGTGCGCTGAGTACGACACTCCACGTGGATAAAGACACATATAGAACACAGTAAGGTGTTCGATCATTTTAATGAGCGACATTTAAAATGAGCAAACACCTCACTGTGTTCCATATGTGGCTTTATCCACGTGGAGTGTCGTGCTCAGCGCACGCCTTGGACTGCTTCGGTGACATCATATGTCCGGCAGTCCAGAACAAATTGCTCCTATAAAGCCCTCAAAAATCAGAAGCAATTCCTCCCACTCCTTTACCTCTTCGCATTCCTTCACATTGACTCTTAATTTTTGCCATTTGGCGTATTTTAATGTAGACTTTGACCATGCCATTTATCATTGGCATACTGCTTAATGGGACATAACAGTTCCCAGGCAAGTTCAAATTAGAACATGTGTAATTGAACTGTACAAGCGCTTTCCAGTGTCGTGCTTCACGGAAGTAGGTAAATGCTTATTCCACTTATCGTTTTATTATTTCATGGTTGAAAATTTGTTCTTATGATTCATCTTACAGAAAAACTGTCAAATTCAGTAATAGAATTTTTCAATTAGAGTACTTGGGGCCGTGTAGGTCATTCAGGACTGATTTATGAGTTTTCAGGTTGAATTTCCAGTAATAAACCAAATAGTGCCTAGTAGAAGAAGCATAGTTCATTGCCATGGTCATCTTAATGTTCCTATACATATAATAACTTCAAACTATAGCTTTCAATTAGCTGTGCAATGCGTAAAACAATGAGGTCTCCAACGAAAGAAGGTGCAGTCAAATCAAGAAAAAAGTCGATGAAAGTGAAGACAATTACCCTGGGCCAAAATTACCCTGGGCCAAAATTACCCTGAACGGACTTTGAACGTTTTCAAAAGCTTCAACGCCCCATTTCTAATATCGGTTGTATGTTATCCCTCGCATGCATTGGAAAGTTATGTACCGTGGACTAGAAAAGTAATACCGCAGCTATTTCGCAGTATACACAACATTTTTCAAAAGCTTACACCATGGTGTTCAAAGTTGGGTTTTAACCTCGTGGACGGTGACGCGGTGCGCACGTTTCGATTTATCAGTGTCATCATATGCCCGACTGATGGGAAAGATAGAGCGACTTTGAAAGCCCACAAATATTCAGAGGAAGGAATGACACTTCAGTAGCCTAACCTGCGAAAGCACTCGTCGCAACAGTTAAAAGTTTTGTCTTTAACCTCGCGGACGGTGGCGCTGTGCGCACGATTTCACTGCAACATGCCTTTGAAAGCCCGTCAGTATGGAAATATCTTGTTCCTTTATAGCCAACTCATAATTCCATCAAAGCCAATTCATAGTTGAGGACGACGCTGCGGTAGGTTAACTGGCAAAAGCACTCGAAACAGTATCGAGTGATCTGGGTTCAAGGTCTGGTCCTGGCGGATAACTTCTCCTCTGCTCAATTTTCGCAACTATGATTACTATTTACGGTTGTAAATCACGGTTGAAATTGTTATAGTGGCACCGAGGCTAGTTCGTGGTGCACTCAAAATCTTCTGCAACTACATAAACAAATAAAAAAAAGTTTTTTATCTCAATGATAGGTTTGAATGGACAAGAAGATTCGAATTATCACACACATTAAATCCTTTTTTACGGACTCGGGTTTCGGTGCAGTACATCATCACCTAATGATAATGACGTACACTGAAACATGGCTTGTAATCAAATTTGTTCTTATTTGTGGATAATGACGAGTCTTTGATTAATCCATCCATAATGTTCAAATTCTACGTCGCCTGTCGCAATGTCACCTGAATCTTCTGAATGTTTTCATGTTCTGAGGACTTCTCAATAATTGTTGCCTAATGAATGCAAAATTTTAACACAAGTTATTCCTCGACGTTATGGAATTTCAATCCAATATTTATTTAATATAGAAAGTTTTTTCGGCACTTGAAAAAGAGACTTTGTATTTCTGAAATATTTTATAATAAAAAGAAATGTACATTTCATCAAAAACAATAGACTTTCCCGGCATGAAGGCTTAACGAACCCATTTTGAAGAAAAACAAGTCCGAATGATGCGAAAAAGAAAGATTCATTTCTCATTTGAGTCATCCTATCGCCTTCACTAATTGGCGAAGCTTCTGCAGATATTGTTTGAGAGCATATAATCAAAGAAAAACTGGGAGTATTGGCCAAGAGGGACCTTCGACATTAATTAAAGTCGGTACCCACCGAAGTCTCTATCAGCAGCTTAATTAATGTGGTTCCCCATCACCTCATGTAGGTGAAATATGAACCTGGCAGGAACTCAGATATTTGATAGCATATACTCTCCCTTCATAGTCTATAACTTCCGACAGAGGGTTCAGAGTAAGCAACACGCTTTGCTATCCCGCACAGTAATTATCACCATCAGATGAGCTCGCAGGAATAAATTGGTGAGGCAAAGTCCATAGAACTCACTGCTTTGCTTGTATGCACATAAGTGGTCGTTGGACGTAGCGGATTTTATTTTGATGTATAATTATTAATACTTGATAAGTAAATTTAGATATTATGCAATGCGTAGCAAACTAAAATATCAGTTTCCCATTTCCTGTTGATAAGACAACACTTCACTCACATAATGATTCATCAAGAGTGAAATTATTGAGGGAGCGAAACACGGCGGAGGTTTCGTATAAGGCCTATTCCATAGAAGAGACAGTCGCTGGCTCCACTTGGGTGATAAAAGTAGTATCCATCAGTCACTACCAGGGTTACCAGGGCATCAAACCTTCATTTTCAACTTCAAAATGCTAAATTTCTTATTTTCATAATCTTTTCCAGCACTTTATAGCTCCCAGTCCCATTGATTAAAAGGATTTCACCGATGGGTTTCTAACAATATTATTATATTTTGATGCAGATTCGTTTGAATCGTAAATATTACCGTGAAACGCACTACTGACACTTACCCGCTCTCTCAAGTAAAAATGCAGTTATGTTGGCAGCGTTGTCTACATTATACTGTGCTCTCCCGCCTGCTACCTTGCCGACCCCTTCCACGCGAGCCTCTCCCTCAATGACGTCACGCTTTGCACAGATGATTGCCACCGTGTTTTCTTTCTTCTTTAATTCTTTTTCTAAACCGGCCTTGTAAACATTTTCCGATTCTGACTCAGCTCAATTGAAAAAACTCATCTGCCTGAAAGTATAAATGAATATGACTCTAGACTAATATGTGCATATATACTCGTGTAAGAGTTATGAATTGGGAAGGATGAGGATATTTAATAGATCCACAAAAGAAATGATGCCGAGTAACGTTTGGGGTTCCACAGACCAAAGAACCACTGAGAATTTGGTGGGACTCAAATTCAATGCGAATTTCAAAACGAACTGATATGTTTCGAGAAATGGTAGGGGACTGAAATGCAGAAGTTGCTGAATTTTCAGCGCGAAGGTCCTCAGCTACATTGAATCCGCACGGAAGAAGTTAAATTCAAGGAGAATAGAGAAGCTGACTTGAATCCAATCAATGGACTGGCTTCAATAATCTTATAGAATATAACGTGATTAAGGCTTTAAGTTTTTGGAAAAGGTAAAATACTTCAATTTAATCGTGCGAGTGTTTCGAAATTTTTGATGCGGGGCATGGATAGAAACTTTAACAAGGAGGTCATCTTGGAAATCGGAAATATTTCAAGAGTTGAGAAATTGGAAACGGAATGGTATTGATATATTTGACACATTCTCCCTGCCTGACTATGTTTTGATTGAAATGCATCCTTTCCTTCGTCACCACAAATTTACACAATTACGCAGCTCATCGCTCAAGCTCACATAACCCATGCACACTTATCATTCTCACTTCTATGAAAACATGATGAGTACATGCAAATAGGAGTACATAAAAAGAGAAGGTATGTACTTAAAATCTGGTATGCACTTTAGCGAACTTCTTCGTGGCCGTGATCGTGCAGGAAAGGTTGCCATTAGAACTGATGACAAGGCATGCTTCAACTTCTTCTGCTACAGTAATGGGGGTGGTTTGATTGAACTGATCTATAATTGTGAATAAAGAGGGACTTGTTTGCTTGCATTTAATTTCTAATGACTATCCTGGATGCTAACTCGAGTGGTTGAACCCTTAAAAATGGTGTAAAACATCGAGCCTATCCGTGAAGCTGTTATTTAAGGGGAGAACTGTAATTTATGTATTCATCATTTGGCAAATAAGGCTGGGGTTATGACGAGTACCTGCAAAAAGTAATGACGAATAGCTCATGAAATGTAGCGGGGAAACTTCATCGATTTCCTATATCCGAAGAGAGAAATTTCCGACTTCCAGTGCTGCAGAAGGACCAGTTTTCTCGTGGGAAATAAAGGCAACATCAAACAGTATGTTTGATGTTGCCTTTATTGTTCTTATGTTTGCCATACGATGTTCGAGATTGGTTTGAATCGCCCAGGACTTCAATATATGAGCTAAGATTTTTCCCAAAATGACCGAACACACACTCTCGGGACTCGGGAAAGTTTTATTTAATAATTCCCATCTCAAAGTTACTTTCACAATTGACCTGAAGGTCATTGGTGTTTCACGAGCTTCAAGTGAAGGGATGACGATAGTCAGGACACCACCCACTACTACCAGGCAAGAATTGAAGCATAGGTTTACCTTGCATGGACTATCGTGTTTCTCATAACATATCTCCAATATATTGGATTCAGCATTTAAGGTGACTGGAGCGGTAATCTTGAGTCATTAAGTGAACATTTAATAATTTTTCAAGTTAGTCGAAAAAAATTCTATTACCACATTATATTTAAATTAATCTGTTTATACGGAGGTAAGAGCAGTAATGGAAATGATACAGGAGTTTTATTTCATATTTTTGCCATTTACGTCCATCACCTGTCATCTATCAAAAAATTAGTTTACTCCAGCTCTCTACTCCTCATATCTTCCCTGATTACCGTTTCATTTCGTCATAAGTCCTCCCTCATAATTGACTCAGTGTACTAGGACCTAGATTCTCCAAGATAATTCCTCCTATTTGACTAATGATTCACACTTGAATTTGCATTTTGAATCTTAAGCAGTAAACCGGTATTTTTTATTTTCCCAATTTCAATTCATTCTTATTTTAACGTAAATTCTGAAGATCATGGGTAACGAAGCACACCCTTGCCGCACGTTATAATTCAGTTAAGCTTCCTCTATAGTGCAATCGAATTTTTTTGACAGTTTTACGTGAAAATAGAATTTATTATAATAGATAGGAACATAATATTTTCCCCACGTTTCACTCATAATTTCATTTAGCACCATGTAATTTTAAGATAAATTTGCAAGAGAAGCGTAGTAAGGTTAAACTTTGCTGCTAATATAGACAGATAGATAGATATTATATTGCTCATGTACAGATAGATAATACACAAAAAATGAATTGAAACATATGATCTTTAGGTAGCTTCAAGGATACTCCTGTGTGAAGCTACCTTCATGACATGAGTGCTTATCGCTAAAAGCATGCATAATACAAAATAAATGTATTATGGAATTTAAATAATAAAATTATATAAAAATGGAATACATTTTTTCTCACCAGAATATATATTCAAAGACATCTAAGTTATTATTTTATGGTGGAATGACCTTACTAATAAACGGAGAAAGTAATGACTTAGTTTAATGTGGATTCTAAACCTCTAAAAATGCATCCACCTGTTAAGTTATCACCAACTGTGGCCTCCTAAGGATTATTAACAAATTATGCCCATATTTGCCGTTGAGTTTGACATTCGTTTCATATTCACGTCGTCTCATAGCCGTGATGAGCACACAAAGATACCTTTTGTCAATATTTCTGAGGGCACAACTCACCCGTTTTTATTTAAGTATCGTATTTTTTATTTACAGAATATGCAATCTCACGGTACGACATCCGCTTCAAAAACTGATATTGCTCATGCTAGCGGACAAGTGTTTTGTACGTGAAAGTGGAGCATCGAAGGGACGTGATTGAAAAAAAATTTAACGGCCACCGCCACGGGAGAGCCGTGCATTACGAATCACTGCCGACTGAAAACACTGAAAAACTCACCGTGATAACTTTTTATCCCTCGCGGAAATAAAACGGAACTTCGTTAGGCAATACGGAGACGTTTGTTAGGTATATATACGCTACGTTGTTCACTTCATCCCAAAATGATTTGTTTTTATACTTAGGTAGTTTCAGGCGTGACTTTGTGGAAGTTGTGGACATCCATTGGAGTATAAAGGCCTCGCCACTTTTTTTCCTCCATTTTATCAGCGCACGCTGTGACCGGTCTCACCTTCATCATATGGCAACTTCTGAAGCTTAAAACATGAAACTTGTTCCTCCTCTTCCCTGACATATTGGAATATAAGCCTAAAAAAAGCGGGCAGATGATGACTTTTTAAGATGATTCCGGTCGCAATGAGTGCTAATAAAACTGCGAAATGGTATGAAGGTCTTTACTCCAACGGATATCTTTTCTTTTCTATTACTCAATAATGTTTTACGCACTTTGCGCATTTCACTTCATGATAGAGCGGGTTTATGCTCCAAGATCTACTTCATGAACAATATGAAAACGCTCAATACGTTATTAATGTGAAGATGGACTATATGTTTTCACTATAAAAAGACGATAAAATCAACTTGTTTTGAAAAGTGAATACAGCAGGTACTCTAACGTGGTCTATCTCCACAGAGTACTTATCATTTTAACGCTAAAAGTGCGAGGATGAGAGCAGCTTACTGTTAGCTACATGTTAATCATTATGCATTTGAATAAAAATACAATTTACTCACCAGTATATAGTTTATGTTTATTGTTAGCCTTCGAAAAGTTTTGATTTTTTAGTTTGAAAGTAAATCCATACGTAGAGACCAATTCATAACATTCCCCCGTCATCCGGGTTCCTACAAATGTGAAACATCTCAATTTTTTAATTAATTCGTGTAAGTAAGTTGATATTAGTCATAGGAAATCCTAAGAAATCTTATACTTAGGAAATGCAGGTAAAACATATGGATTTCTCATTAATTGAGGTAATCGGAAATGATGGCCATTTGTGGTAGCATTGCACGAGGTAAGCGTCTCCTTTTTTCTCTATATCGCCTGCAAATTTTAATGACGGTCACTCTTATCATGAGCCTCCGCATAACTTTGGAAGTAACTTTATTTCTCTGATTGCCATCTTTTAAAAAATGCCCTGTCCTGTCCTTGTCCAGAATATTCCTTTCAATGACTATTGCAGGGCCCTCAGCATCTTTCACACACTAATATGATCTTGAGTCATGTTATCCAGGGCAAATATTGAATAGAGGTGATGTAATTGAAGAAAAAATAAACAGTACTCTGAGTATTCCCTGATTTGCCGACTATTTTACTTCAAAGTGCTTATATATTCTCGTTCCAAGGGTCAAAAAAATTAGAATTATTCGCAGAAAGTTTTTCGAGGGTGTGATAGGTTTTCTGAAACTGAATTTTGAAAATGTGAAAAAATAACCTATCGGGGCGCGGATAGTTCGTGCGGAAGTCGCAACGGCAGTGCCAACGCTGTAGAGAGAAATAGAGCGCAGGTTCGTAAGCTACCCCTCATCTCCGCACTACCGTCCACCACGGCCTTGACCCCAAAGCCAGGAGCAATTGGCGCATAGCTTTCGGACTCCGTTCGCCGAGTCGTATTCGCGACTCATCTAATCGAACGGAATTGAACTGGGCGTTTTTTGCTCGCTCGAAGTTGTTTGGAATCGTGAAAAATGAACACTTTGCGCTTCCACGCCATTGTTTATTTAGTCGACTGCTGTTTCAAAGCTAAGGCGTCATTTTCAAGACAAAACACTTGAATTTCTAAAAAGTCATCGATATACATGGATCAGTTCTCTTTAAGTCATCGATTAAGCGCGTGGAATTTTCGCAAGAGAGAAGCCATGAGAGTTTACAGAGACAGCACAAACCAAGCAAAATGTGAGAGGATGAAGGGAAACAAACAAACCTCGGAGTTGAGGGGAAAGCGTGATATTAGCGAAGAAAAACTGGTATCCCAGTCAGGCGGGACTGTTCAACCAGAGAGTTAAAAAAGTAAGGTCCTTGCGAAAATGTAATGCAATTTAAAAAAATATATTTTCTGGAAGCGATGGAAGCTTCGTTCCTGGAATCAAGGCGGCGGTTTCGGTGAATCCGCTCCGCTCGCCGAGAAAATCCGCCACGGTGTCAAATCAAATGACGGAGCGCAAAATCCTTCCGACGCTTCGCCCCTTCCTTAAGGCCCGGCTGAGTTTGTCCGATGCAGAACTGTGTCTTCCGCACCCACATCTCGTATGGCTTCAGCCTCTTTCCAATCCTACCATCCGTGCCTCTCTCCCCAGGATCCACGGCGCCACGCTCTACATCAGACTCCTAATGTTCTATTATTTAAGCCCTTACTCAGAACTACACTCATCAGTACTAACGTCTTGGAAATGGGTCATTACTAACTCGGGTTTCCGCGAACATTGTGGATCCCTTACAGTGAGACTAAATGTAATGAGTGTGGATATTTTACACACTTTATAATAAGCAATAAAAAGAAATTCCATATGTTTTCAACTATGGTGGATACACGCAGTCATCACATTAGAGACAAATGTAGATGTAATATCTCGCATTGTAGAGCAGCGAAAACTCAAAACTATGAGGGATTGTCTTTTGCACTCTACAATACGCTGCCCTTACAGCAAGCAAATTAGGTGCTAAGATATTTCAACAGGTTTTAGAGAAACGGCTCACGTCTTTGCCACTACGTTCCCTAGAGGAGTATGTTCAACTCGAGTTTTCCTTGTGACACATTAGTCTTTGTGTCATTTGATAAAGGTTATTATTATTATTATTAATTAACGTATCTTTTTCTAATGCAATTCTCCTTAAAATATGCCTTCACGTCATCCATTTCCTTCAGAATCCTTACCAAGCAGAATAAAATTTATGTGCCAAATCTAACTTATTACCATCTCCTGTTGAAATTCCGATTTTTGTTTTTCTTTTCGGAAAATCTCAGCAGCCTTCTTAAATTTAATCTCCATTCCGTGTATGTTTCACGGATTCTGGAGGGTGTTTAATATAGACTGTAATCCCTAAGCTGACTGGCTAAACAATGCCTGGTCATCCGCAAACTTAACTGCATTTATAAGTTCTCCAACTTTTATTCGTTCCTCAACAACTCCCAGTGTCTCTCGTAACATTTCCTCCGCACTTAGCAATAGCGGTAAGCCTGTATCATTCCACTTCCTATCGCTACCCGCTCGGATACTTCATCAGCTATCCTTGCACACGTACCTGGGTGGGTATACAAGTGTCTTAATCATCACCTATCCCTTCAGTTTACTCTTACATTCATCAATACCTTTATTAACTTCTCCAAATATTGTGTGTGGAAAACCTTCACGAAGTCAAAAACTAACTATAAACTCGATGGTTTCGGGCTTCACTATCTGAAAATCTATTCTAATGAATTCTAAAAGATATGGTACTTTTTGAATTCGTTAAAAACTAAGAAGCCTAACACAATTTATATTGCGTTTATTCTAAAGGTTTCGTCAGCGCCATCAGGTCATTTCGACCTGAAGATGTCTCCAGGACAGAGGGCGAAACTGTTGGCTACAAAGCCAACCAACGCAATGGAACCAGAATGAAGACCATATTTACTTTCATGAGATCAAAAAGTATTTTCCTT
Organism: Pyrrhosoma nymphula; assembly: GCA_963573305.1. Taxonomy (NCBI): domain Eukaryota; kingdom Metazoa; phylum Arthropoda; class Insecta; order Odonata; family Coenagrionidae; genus Pyrrhosoma; species Pyrrhosoma nymphula. The sequence continues at coordinate 58,044,787 of OY754332.1, forward strand.
CAAAAACTCATTTCCGGATATACCAACCACAGTTTCAGACATATTTTCTGCACATAACTTAATTAAAAACGCGTGTGTAGGTTGTCTATACTACTTTTCAAGGTGCACAAATGCAAGCAGCATAAATGGAACCTGGAGTGAAGAGATGAGAATTTATAGTTAGCTGACATTATTTCAATGGATACCTCGAATGCGTCGAGGTTTCCTTTGCTTCGTGAAGAATCTATACATTTTTTAGACTTGGGAACAACGGTAGAAAAAGGATTGCCTGCTCACGAAGCATATTTCATCACCAATGAAATGATAGGTAAAATTGAAGAATGCAATAATGAGGTTGTTGGTATATTTGCTGTCGAAGGGAGTGAAATATTGTTTTACTCATTGTAAACATTGGGGGTTCAGTATTACCAACAACATCATCCCAAAATGAAAAACTGTTACCTAATCAAATTATCTGCGCAGATATTTTCGAGCACTATTCATTAAATGAACTTAGGGTTAAAGAATCGCTGCATAGTTAATTATTGAAAGACGTAGGCATGCATACATATATTAAGTATGTCATTAAGTGAACTGATTAAACCCTATGTTGCATACTTTCACTGCTTTAGTCGACATAGATAGCAAGTTATCATGCATTTATATGTGCTATCCACAACGCTCTTTGAAATCCTCGGATTGTTGTGTAAGTGCTTAGTGGGTTAAGAAGTGAACTAAATTGATTTTAGTAAATCGTCGCTACTGACACTCCTCCAACTTCCTTATAAGGAAGCGGCAACTGTAATCGCGGGTCCCTCTTCACCCCTCACATATACTCATTTATATCTGTAACATACCTATAAATATCTTTAATCATGATTTTTCTTACACCTAACCACTATCTATGGCTAAATATTGTACAAAATTTACTGGAAACATTTTAGAGGCAGAATACTGATTGTGGAATGGTGGAATTATTCCATACGGATGAATTTAGGGGATTTGTCCTCTTAAAATATGTTTTTAGTGGACAACGGCTCACTTCCCATTAAGTATTCTAGTTTTAGACTAATGGCGAAATGCCGGCATTTGAATCTAGGCAAAGATGAAATTTTCAGCCTTTGTGACCACTGTTCCATCGCAAGAAAATTCAGAAAGGTCCTGGGCGGGGGTTTCAGTGTTATAAAGTGGTGACCCGTTAGCGACTTTCTTCAATGGTTGACTACAATGTAGTTATGGGATCGGGTCGCTCTAATTCTTGGCTCGCAACCTTAAAACTTCGAAGTGGCCGTTAAGGCACCCGGCGCCGACGGTCAACTTCCGCAGAAGCTGAATACGCATTGCGTGACGACTACCCTTTAACTGTGTCAACCAATGAGTAGGCGAACAGGAAACCGCACTTCCGCTGTGAGCCATAATAAGAGACTCGTTGTCCAAAGTACGCGTACAAATGGACAGTGTTCGATCACGCCGCTCATGACTACTAAATGAAGTTGGTTGACGGTGAAACAACGGGCCAGCATATTCCCTTGGGATAACAGAAATTGCAGACAGATAATTGAAAATAAATAGTATTAAATATATTAAAGTAAACATCATATATCTTATATTCTTTAGAGCTTATGAGTACATTCATTTTATTTGTCAAGCTAAAATCATGTAACAAAATGTTGTCATTATAGCATAGGGTAGACCACCTTGTTAATACGAATAAAGCTTTATAAAAAGCGCAATTAAATGAAGTTCCTTTTTGGTCAAATGCTTGGTGAATGATTTTTTTCTCTGTGGAAAATCGCACGTAAAAGGATTGGTGCTCTTAAAAATCACTCTAAAATATTCTGCTTAAGGTACTCGATGGCCGTTTAAAAACTATGGGAACAAGGAGATGATATCAGGTTACATGGCAAAGAGTCCCCATTATTGAATGTTAGGGTAATACAGCACTTCTCAGGTATCCTAATGCCGTGGGAATGTGGTACCTGAGAAGTGTTTGCGGATGAAGTAGGAGGGTTATGAACGATTAGGATATTACAGAATGCGGGTTGGATACTCCTGTAATTGGAATATGTGAAAGGAGTTTGCTTCGTTGGTTGGGCCATATTTGGACGAGAGACGATTATCGAAAACATTTTATGATTGTGGAGTAAATGGTGTGACTGGGAGACGTAGACCGCGAAAGTCATGGAGAAAGAGACTCTTACGAGGAGAAATATTTAGAGCCTTCAAGAACAGAAAAGCGTGCATGAGACAACGCATGAATAATAATAATAATGCAACTTAATTGAGATCAAAATTAGGAGCATTGCGTTCTCTATTCCATTACACTCATCAGACATAATTCATGAATGTAACATATGCAAAAGAGATGTGCAAGGCCCTCCTACAGCAAAAACTAAGTTTTTTACTCTTCTTACCCGAATTGGCGTGACTGGTATTCACGTATGATTAAACATGATAACCGCCACGCACAAAGGCCCGGTTACGCATAAAGAGTTAGTTTGGTGAACTATCACACGAGAATGCCACTAAAGCTGAAAATATGTATCCGGTCACTTGAAACAGTTCTATGCTGTAAGACGTGAATCAAGCATGAAAGCTGCAAGTCCTTGACCACAGGGATGATCTTCATGCACGCAGAGAGAGAGGAGGGCAATCGGACACGTGAAAAGTGTGCAAGAGAGGTCAGTCGCAAGACATTTGAACCAGAAGTTCGTTTGGCGGATGAAGGGTCGGGTTATCCTACGTATATACTTATACATTATCCTATGTATAGGATGATAATGTACATAAATCTGTATATCCTATGCACAGGGTGATAGGATATAATATAATCCTATCACCCTGGAAAAAATCCTATGTAGCAACAAAGATAAATTAGATCCCCTCCTTCAATCTGGCATTTATAAAATAAATTGTGACTCATGTGATAAATATTACATCGACCAGACAGGTAGAAACTTCAACACCAAAACTAATGAACACAAAAGGTGTTGGACAAACTGTGATGAAACATCTCTTTTAGCCAAGCACCTGGTACAAACTTCTCATTCCTGCAGATTCCAACCTAAAATTCTCCACTTTGAAAATAAAGACACAAGATTGGACGTATTAGAATCCCTTGAAATTATACAGTCAGAAGTGGATGTTCTTTTAAATGAACAAGTGTTTGTAACCCTTTCTCCTCTCGATCCCTCTTCCTAAAAGAAACGGCCAAATTCCCACTCACACTCCCCCCAACCGACTCCCCCCTCCCCTTGATGGTTTTTACATCCACCCACTCAGGTCCTCCACCCTTAACCGGGCGGTGCCCACCTTATCCCTTACGAGAACCCTTTCCCATTCATACCCCCTTTCCGAATTACCCTCGGGTGCATTCTTCCCCCTCCTTTCCCTAGCGCCGCTTCCCTCCGTTCTAATGACATGCCTATTCCCTGCCTTCTTCCCCCCCAACCACGATTTCCTCTTTTGCCGTTTCTTGGCCTTCCCCTCACAGTTTAGTCCTTCCCCCCCTTTCCTCCCTTGGTATTTCCTGATTTCTCCCAGGTTTTTTCCGTCACTACCTCCTCCTCCCTCCTCCTCTAGTTTCCTCCCCCTACCTATGATGTACGCTTACAACTTTGTCTTGTACCTGATGATGGCTCTGTGAGCCGAAACGCGTTGTACGCACTAAAGCAATTTGTGGAAAAGTGCAATTGTTTCTCTTATATTATATTAGAAAAAACTAAAAAAGAATAGAAACAAAGGAAAATTCAGCAATTGTCATCATACACTTCGATACACCAATCATCTTGGGAGGCATGACACATTTTTTTTGTTTCTCTTTTGTAAAACCATCGACGGGGAAATATAGCCAGTGCCTACACTTTAATTTGTCCATCATGAGTACCTACAGTAGTACAGATGAACTATTGCAAAAAGAGAAAAAATAATCTGTCTTAAGGTTGTGGAATTTTTTCATTACAAAAGAATGAGAAACACTCGTTAAGAGCGCTTATCCATACTTAGGTTTAATTTACAGACGATGGATATAACAAGTGTAGCGATAACGAAACATGGTGGCAGTAACCTGCAAAATGTGTGGTATCACAAAGGGGAATGCTGCCGCGGAAGGGGTCAGCCTGTAAATGTGACCAAGGCCACTCTATCCAGAATCAGATCTTTAAATGATACTTTGCCAGATTACAGGAAAAATAATAATTTCTTTGATATCTCTAAATGTGTGGCTATGATATTTGTTCTTAGGAAAGACAGACTACATCAAGCAATGTACATATAATTCTGTAAAATCAAAAGAACTAAGCCGAGAGTTAAAACGCAAAAATCATGTAATGTACAAAATTACTTTTTGAACACTACCTTCTTGTCGTCATTCACTGATCGTTCGTCTTAACCCTTTTAAAGTAACAGTGGGCACTAATAACAACTCTACATTTCCACTTTTCTGAAGCTTAGGGCCTGCATTATTTTAAACAGCCATCCCATATGATTCACTGGAGAAACAGTACCTCAGTTGGGAGCTCCAATGACAGTATTTACATATACTATCCTCGCTATTTAGAGACTTTGATAGCGGGTTTTCGGTGGGGTGTGGAGACCAACCCACCAGAAATTCTTCTCTTACACGGCATTGCATGCAACTATATACTCCCTGAAGCACGCTAGTGAGAGAATATAAGTATGTATAAATAAAAAAATACTAGAAAGACCAGAAGGGACTTCTCGAACAGCCTGGCGTGAACATGCTGGTGTATAAAACGCCGGGATGCAATACCGTGTACATTGGCCAGACTGATTGAGCACTTGAAGCTAGAGCGCTCTTGTTTTAAGCGCTCGACCAGTCTGGCGTCAGGGAGCATGAAAGATGTCTCCTTCGGAGCCCGGGCGTGGGCAGTGGACTTAATATTTAAGCCCCCCCTCTGTCACCCACCACCCGGGGTCCTCACATATGTATCCGTCACCACCAAGTCCCAAACCCCTACAACCGCCGTTTCTAATGTCTGTGCCTCCTCTGTCCACTCAAAACCCTTACTCCCCATCTTCACTTGAAAGCAGGAATGTCAACCAGGTGAAATTCCACCTAAATGACGTTTGAACAATTCTGTCAGCTGAAGAAGCCCTTCCTTTCAACATTATTTGTACATGGTCACAGCCTTCAGATATTAGATGAAAAGGATTGGGCTATTTTGAAGACGACAATAGAACTTTTAGAAAAGTTTTATACTGCCACATAAGACATTGGTGGGGAGAAGTCCACCCATGTGTCCAAAATTCCTTTCATTGCAAGATATCTGATTAAGCACACTTCAACATTTTTTAATGATGAGACACCTGAAGTAAAGTTAATGGCTGAAAAAATGCTGGAGAGACTCCAGAAGAGATTTAAAGCTGTTGAGATTAATTCTATAAATAGAGAAACATAAAGAAATTTAAAGAAAACGAAAATTGCTGGATCCATATGATTTCCCCCAAGACACAAGTTATAAGGCAGCCTACTATGCCTTAACAAATAAAGCCAGGAAAGTACCAATTATCGAGCACTCTGAACCTGAAGAAAAGAGGCCCATGCAAACTTCTACAATGTGGAAGGAGTTTGATTCCACCGTTGCTAGTCAAAAGAAAGGAACTCCAACATCTGCAGCAATTGTGGAAGTGGACCTACAGGGGGAATACTTGGAGAGGACCTCTGACCCACTTGTTTGGTGAAAGAGCAGGAAACCAGTCTTCCCTAGGCTCTATTCACTGATGGAAAGAAAATTGTGTGTGATGGCCACTTCAATGCCTTGTGAGCGTGGTTATTCAAAGAGAGGTCAGTTTCTAACAGGAAAAAAAAGAAGACTTGGCCCGAACAAATTGTCAATGATGATTTTCTTGAATCATAATTGGGAAGGATAAATGTATCTTTTTTGGTTATAAAGTAGTTTAGTTTAGAGTTACTGCATTATAAAATACTTAGCTACAAGATTTATCAATTTTTATGTAAATTGTTATATAAACCAAGTTATTTAAAAATGGTTTCATATTTAATTGGTCATTTACCTCCAAATTAACTAATCATGATTCCGACTCGTGTTCACTCTTGGTAGACTATGTTAATAAATGCAAGAGACATTTACCGGAGACGACCTATATCTGTATTGATAAATTTTAAAATAGGTAACTGTCCACAACATTTATCTGAGGGTACAATTAAAGTTCCCGAAATGCTAATCCACTGAACGAAACGGTGGATTTCCAGCAATAATTAAAAGCTTTTTATTGAACCAACGATTTAAGTTGAAAATCATCACATCATTAACGTGATGCCTAAAGAACGACTCTTAATTTATTCCTCAAATCTAGCAACGTTACTGATCCTACGGTAAGACTCATTTTCTGACAGTCATCAATGAAGTAGGTCTTACCACTCAACTAGGACTTCAACTAACTGGGAAGATTCTTTTGAGTCTGCAGTTCAGTCATTCACGCCCTCACGTCTCCGAGTCAGTGTGTCCTTTGTGGCCGTTTCGGTGAGTGAGTCCTTCAAGTCAGCGAGTCCTTTGAATCTTTGAGAATCCCGGGAATTCTTTTGATTAAGCATTCAATCTCTGAGTCTTTCAATCGGAAGCGTGAGTCAGCGCTGCGCTCAGCCGGCCCAAACGTTCACTAAAAAGTTGTTTCTCTCAGGCCTAATGACTCAAGTCATCACACTCACTTCTGTGACTCGTTCATTTGAAAGACTCGTGACTGATCGACCCAACTACTAGGTAACTAGTAGGCAACTAGTAGGCAACCCCTCAGAGAAGGGCATCCGAACAATTGGATTTGATTGGTAGCTTATCGCTGAACTAGAGTAATAATGCACGCCACAAGAAAGTTTTTAAATTTCACTAGGTTTTGCATCGAGATAATAAAACACCTAAACTGTTGGAAAATTTCCTCTGTTCAGTCATAGGACGCATATACATATGGAGGTTTTTAAAAGATGAAGTATACAATATGTAGTCTAATTTCAATGGTTGCAATATGTTTTAAATCGGGGGGGGGGGTATTAGTATAGATTACATTTCCTTAGTAAAACGAAAAATTTATCCATGAAAACATTTTTTAACAATTTTACAACTAAAACACGGCAACGGATACAAGTCCTATAAAGGATTACACGAAAGAGTAGATGCATGGGTGTTACGACACTATCTGTATCAGGGGCAAAAGGCCTAAAATTCATTTGCCAAAGAAGTGGAATGAATTTTAATACAACAGCGAGCACCAGTCATCTTTAACATCTTTACTAATTTAACAATGATATTTACCACCCCACTGCTACTAATTACTGCTCATACGAGAGACAGGAATGCGATGCTTCAGCACAGAAACAGGTATTGGGCAGGAATGAGATAGAGAGAGGTCTTTTATTGCAGCGAGAAATCTCAAGTCGGAAGGGGGAAAAAATCCGATGCATCAATCGTTTCTAATTATGGCAGGGGGTGGTGGCAGAGGCCTCCAACCACGCCCAGTCCATACGGCCCTCGACCTCCAGAATGCGGCGAATTTCAACCACTCTCACCCCCGTCCCACCGCTAAAGCCCTCAGGGGCCAGAGTCCAATCATTGTCCCAGGGAGTCGAAGCTGTGTCGATCTTATCGCCCCCGGTCACCGGTGTCGATCTGCCGGACGCTCCGGCTCTCCCCGAGGCTGCTGCTCCTCCCGCATTCCCCCCACCCTCTCCTCCGCCCCCCGAATCTCCTCTCGGCCCACAAAACGATGTCAATTTGCCCGCACACCTTGATCGATGGGGCACATATCCGCTGCCCTCCTCCGCCCCCTTCTCACCGACACCCAGAGGGCGCCCGGGGCAGGACCCGCGTGCTTTCTTAAGGTGGCTCCACCGTGACCTCGTGAGTCAAGATAAGAACTAAATCCCAAAATTGTCGTCTGTATTGCTTAAAAAAATTCTACTTTCAACCGATAGCTTTCCTTAGGTATCAGAAAAGAAGATTAAGATTTAATGTGTGCAGATTTCTTTACGATTATATTTTAACGGACGTTTTTTTTTCAGCAAAAAAAGCCGAACTCAGCTCCATTTCTATCGAACTAACGCATTTTGACTTAAATGACCTACTGCAGGAATTTACTCGTAGCTACACAGTATGATGATAAGGAGTCTAAATTTAATTGACATTCAATAATCAGGGAGAATTAGCTTTTTGTGTTAAGTTTTTTTCGGCTACGCCTCCACTGCGTTCCGAGTCAGTATTTTGTAACATTTAGCAATTTTATAACAACTAGAACATTTTAGTAAAGTAGCGTAGATAGGTAGTTTTTTTGTTATTTATCTCAAACAAGGAAGCTATTTTCCATAAGCAACAATTATATAAATAAAATGTCGTTAAAATCATTTAACGGTGGAATAACCTCGAGAGAATGTCCTTGGGGGTCATTCGGTATGGACTTGGAATTTCAGAACTTCAACAGTGACGAAATATCGACGTCAACAACCTCGAAAATTTCAATTAAGGTCGTTAAAAAGTTGAGAGTTGACTACGACGTCACACCCACGGATTCTCTGAAGCTCGACCATGTCGAGTCCTTCCAAAATAAGGTCCGAGATTTGTCGGGGGCTGTGACGTCACATCCACGGATTTTCTGAGGTTCGACCATGTCGGGTCTTTCCCGAATAAGGCCCGAGATTTTTCGGGGGATGTGATGTCACATCCACGTATTTTCCGAGGATCGACCGTGTCGTCCTTCCAAGCCCAAGATTTACCGGGGGCTGCGACGTCACATCCACAGATTTTCCGAGGTTCGACCGCGTCGAGTCTTTCTCGAATAAGGCCCGAGATTTTTCGGGGGATGTGACGTCACATTCACGGAATTTCCGAGGTTCGACCGTGTCGAGCATTTCCCGGATAAGACCCGAGATTTGACGGGGCTGTGATGTTACATACATGGATTTTCCGAAGTTCGATAGTGTCGAGTCCTTACTGAATAAGGCCCCTTCTCCCCCCCACCACCCAGAGTACGGCATGTCTGCTCTTCACGCCGGTGAGCGTCCTCCTCGCCCCGCGGCTCCATGCTCGACAGATCAGTCTCGACACCCCGCCCTACCCGCCGCCCCCCCCCGCCCCCCGCCGCACCGTGCCGTGACAGGCGATCGGAAATCCTCAGCGGGCTCCGTCTTTCACCGTGCAAAGCCGAAAACTTCTTCTCGGAGGGGATATCTCGCTTCCTCAGCGACTTTCTCCGAAAGCGATCTCTAGGCAACTTTTGGGGGAGTTTTTTTTCCTCTTCGCCCTGGGCATGGTGCGGGCTGACCCCCCCGTCCCCGTTCCCCACCCCCGCGGGGGGGGGGGGGAGGGGAGGGTCACCAAGTGGAAAAAAATGTGTGTGGGGTCTATATACTGACCCTTCTTCCCCCCACAAGGCATGAACGCCCCTGGTACTATGTCTCCGCGCCGCAATTTTTTTGACGTGAGTCTTACATTAGCTCGGCTAGAACTCACTTCGACCACATGCCAACTATCTCTGGAAATGCATGGATGTGCAGTTGAAGAAAAAGAATCATCAGTAGTCTTTGATGCGAAGATTGGTTTGCTCTCCACTCCACTCCACTCTCCTCCTCTCTAGCAACCGATTCATTCCTATATAATTATTCAATTTGATGTCCTTCATGATTTGCCTGTTGTATTCCATTCTTTATTCTCTATTCCATGCACCTTTAATTACGCCAAAATTGTTAATATTTAAGCGATTGTTCTTCTCTATGGGACCAAGTACTTTTTAACATGCTACCCAAAGAAATTAAAAGTGTAAGTCATTGTGCAAGACGTTTTCAGTTGGCCAAATAATGCCTAATGATCATGAAGAATATAGAAAGTCAATTTTGATGATATGATTGTCATTAATAATTTGAGGTAACAGTAACGACATGCCTAATATGATGTATAATGATGAAAACATTTCTACTTCTTGCGATGCAACGTGAAATGTGTGTTGTGAGCGTGAAAATTGTTGGCAGTGTAAACTTTTTCATGAGGGTTGCATCACCACAATGTTTGAACCTTAGAGAAAACCAAATACTTTGAAATTTAGATAAGAAGTTTCTTTGATGAACCAATATTACTTTTACTTTCTCTTACTCCCAGGGCCATCTATATCTTAGGCGATATATAGCTGCATCAACAAATCCCCTCCACCTGGATTGATCTTCTGCCTCTCTTTCTGTTGCTCCAATCTTTTGCATATCCGTTCTCACTTGGTCCCACCATCTTAGCCATGGTCTTCCCTGGGGTCTTCTTCCTTCAGGAATCCCATTTAGTACCTCCTTCAGCAGACATCCCTCCTCTTTCCTTAGAATTTGACCAGGCCACCTGATTATTCTGGCTTTATTTCACTTGTTATGTCTGGATGTTTACATAGATTCTTGATTTCTCTGTTGTTTTTTTGCTCAATTGTCCTTCTTCGACTGTGGGCCCATAGATTTTTCGCAATATCTTATTCTCGAACACTATTAGTTTTTTCTCATCCTTCTTCGACAGCCTCCACGTTTCGGATCTGTAGAGTAGTACTGGGGATATTATTGTTTTACCTATAAAGTCTAATTTTGGTTTTGTATGACAGGGCTTTAGAAGATAGAACTCGGTTGCATGCATGCAGACATCTGTTGGCGAGGTTTAACCTGTTTAGTATTTCTGGCTCTTCCGTGTTGTCATTTGTTAAAATTACTCCTAAATATTAAAAATGGTCTACTTTTTCAAATGCAAGCCCATCTATTTGCAGTTGACGTGTATTTATATTTTGGCGTCTTGAAAAATGCATGTATTTAGTTTTTTGTATCATTTATTTTCAGTCCTATTTTTCCGTTTCCTTAATAAATACATTTGTCAACATTGTTAAATTTTCTAAACTTTCTCCGAATATCCCTACGTCGTCTGCAAAGGCTAAAACGTTTATTTTGGTCCCCATTTTGATGTCAAGGTCCATCTCTGCTACTTTTTCCAGTGCTTCCTCAAATGCAATATTAAATAGAATTTGGGAGAGCCCATCTCCCTGCCTTACCCCTGTGCTTATTTTAAACGGCTCGAAAATATTTCCATTGATCCGTTCAAAGCCCCTTGATTCTGTGGTGCTCAGCTTTGCCAGATTTATCAATTTTCTTGGGATCCCCATCTTATCCATTTTTCTCCACAATCTATCTCTATTTATACTGTCATACGCTTTTTGGAATTCGATAAAAATTGCTTAAAACTCCTTATTGTACTCCCAGTATTTGGATATACTTTCTTTTGTAGAGAATAATTGATTTGTAGTCGACCTGGCTTTCGTAAACCCTGCCTGATGCTCTTTGATAATTTCGTTCGTATAACATTTTATGCGACTACTGATTATTTTTGAGAGGACTTTATATGGAATGCTGAGAAGTGCAATACCTCTGAAATTATTGCAATCTTCTTTCTCTCCTTTCTTGTGTATGGGTACCACTATTGCTTGCTGCCAATCGACTGGCATCGCTTACTTTTCCCATATTTTCAATATTATTCCCCATAGTCAATCAATTATAATGTCACCTCCTCCTTTCAATAATTCTGCTGTGATTTCATCTTTTCCTGATGCTTTGTTGCCTTTTAGGAATTTAACAACATCCTTCACTTCTTCTCTGTTTGGAGGTTCCACATTTGGTTTAACATGATAATAGTTGGCCTGGTCGCCTTGGTTTAGTGCGGTACCTACTTCTTCGACGTTCAACCGATATTACTATTGTTTTTAAATCAATAAATTACTTATATCAGTGAGATTTCTAATATCTGGAGACGAATATCTGATCGGATTTTTGAGACATGCACAGTGTTTTCCTTATTCATAATGGACACCATATTCCAATTTCATTTTAAAACTTAGGCTGTTGTAATAAGCACGAAGTAAATATGGTAATATTAATGGCGCAAATGTGGTGAGAAGTTGATAATTTTTTATCATTAGAAACGATATATATTTCCAATGAGGCACAATTCCCTGGCCTTCATGTGAAATGAATCCCGCTCAAACTACTGTAAGCAAACTCCGGAAGAAATCGCACGTGCTGTGATAACTTATTTATGGAGAATCGCTGAAGATCATGCTGTCACAAGTCCATTTGCTCTCTTCACTGGTTCTCAATTCAGTCCAAGTTGGATTACCTGTAGTGCATTTGAGCATTTTTGGAGTGGTTAGATAAAATAGTCTATCTTGAAGTTCTGAATACCTATGATTTCCTTATTTTGACTTGAAAATCTTTTTTGGGCTCAAACGCGGTCCCTTAATGGCTTTTCCCGAAGATCAGACCAAACCCAACGCGATTCTGATAAATATAACCCGGTTGATCATGAAAACATATAGGGCGTTTCCAAGATACATTTGACGTGCATGTACAATGGGCCGCCTAGCAAAGCAATCTTTAATATTCAACTCCTTTTCAAAATATTGGGATTAGGGCATCCATTACTAAGCCAAGCGTGCAAAAACTACGCGTTAGAATAGCGATTTTGTTACTTTCCCACTGTTATGAACTACATACAATAACATTTAAATGAAATTCAGAAATGAAAAAACACATATAATAGTCATTAATGAATCAAATGTGTTTTCATGAACCGCTTTCAGCGATGAACGTAAATTTATTCTTTAATCCTCGACCTAAGCTCATGAAAAGTAAACTTCCCAATCAAAGATAAATCGCTACTAAACTTAACCCTTCAATGTGAAGTGTTCTCAAATAGGCCTCTGGGGTTATCTAAGCTCACATAAGCTCATTTAAACTCATCAAGCCGAATGCCGAATGAGCCGAATTCGGAACATAAAAAAATATAAATGAACTTAAAAAATGCTCAAAACGATTTAAATGTAATTTTTCTGTATCCTCAATTATTTAATCACGAGGGGGAAAATATTCTTTGTCGATAAAACTTTTGATTCAGGACGGGTTAATATCCAGGATCTATAGTTTTAGTCAATCCGCCATATTTAGACGAGGGTGAACGAGATGACGGAGTGTGCCTGCGGGTGCCCATCGTCCATGAAGGGTTATAAAATTACGTAACTGTTTGAAAATTGGTTGCTTTGCCCAGAAAAACACGCATCTGGAATACATACAAAGGTTTCAGACTGTACGTTGTGGAATTTCAGCCTGATGAAATAAGAACATATTGTTTGAGTTAAAAACTATACTGATATTTAGTGACATAGCCAATAAAGACCTTCTCCCCAGTTGTCCTGGCTGTTACCACCATATTCCGAGCCACCTTTGAAAACTTAACTGCCATATCTAAATTAACTCGCCCTTCCTCTCTCCTCGCCACCTTAGTATGTATGTATATGACGGTTGAAAACGTGAACAATTTCGTCTTATATATGATGATTTAGGGATGAAACCACGACCAACCACATAAACAATCGCATGGACTTACGAAGCGTTTTTTCACACGTGCGTCTTGAACTCAGCTGATCTCTGAACATCCTATGGTGAACGGCTATGGTGGTTTGCACAGCTAAAAGACTGAAACGTGCGTTTTCTCAACGAATGGATCATTCATAGTGTACACATTCCAATGTCACTGGAATTTAGAAAAAAAGAAACGCCGTACAAGTGTCCAATCTCATGACTGTCCCACGTCTACTTCACGCTCCGTGTCGGCATCATCCGGGTCCGGAACCTCGGCCGCTCAACTCTACCCCTCCCTCTGAGGATCCTCTCGAGGGGATGGTGCCTGCCCCCACCTCCCCCGCCTCCCCAGCCCCTCCGCCTTCTAATCCCTCTCATCCACCCAACGCCGACCTTCAACGCCCAATTTACAATTCCCTCGACTGTACAAATCGGCTCACGGTGATTCGGCACCCACCAGCCTAGTCCAGAGCTATACGTTCAAGTTGAATTAGCCATTTTTAATCAAATAAAATCCATGTGATTTTCAGAAAAAAGTTTATTTCCACGTTCATTCATATAAGTTCAGATTATTTTCCCGGCGTGTATGCGCAATTATTATTATGTGATCTGATGTTTTGTTTTTGGCACTTAAAAATCGGTGGCCCAACCGTTACTGAATGCCACACAGTTATTTTTAATTACATCAATTTACGATTCGGATATATGTTAGAAAAACGTGTTTCTAACCTTCAATTGTAAACAATTGTTTACATCGCGGAATATTCACTAGCTGTGGACATAGTTGTAAACCTCTGATAACTTCTAAACAAACAACTAGATCAAAATTTGAGTTGTACCTTTGTCACTTTCAGGGTAGCAAAAATACGAATTTGCACAGGAAAATTTATAAAATATACCAATTTTACCATTATCGATTGCTGTAAATTATCGATATTTTTAAAAGTTCAGTTCCCCCTCAATTTTGAAAAAATGAAACTAGACCAAGTCCGTTGTCTCACATAGCATATTCGTTAAGCATAACATTGGTCAACTTTAATATGTAGTCGAAAGAGAAATTAAATTTAAATATTTCACTCTCATCGTTCTCTTTACTTGCTTTGGTATTTCGGTTGTTGATGCTTTTCATGGTTACGAAATGTAAGCTATGCGTGAAGTGTTCAAACACCAGAAAAAAATTCTGGAATGCACTCCGTTGAATAGTATCTATTAGGATACAAGAGCAGTAACGTAAATAGTCCCAGGATGATTATTTTATCATTCAATCGCTTTCTAAAACCAATGTTCATCAAAGCTACTGAACAGTAGGCAACACTATGAATCTTGAAGGTAGGTAAAATTTCAAATATGGGATCAATAAGTTGAAAATTAAAAAATTGATTTAAATATTCAATACATTAATTTAAAATATCAACATTAAAAATCCACTCCAGAACTATTCTGAAAATTTGGCCCAGATTGTGGGAACGTAATTTAACGTTCTCAATTAAGCTTTATTTCCGATTCACGTGCCAATTACTTGATGGCTTCGAGAACATGGTGCGGGGCAAATTCGGCTGGCGTACAAAAAAGTCATCAAATTGTACAAGTAAATAACAACAAGGAAAAGTCGCACGCTCTGTTAAAAACTGCTGCGAGCGAAGAGAAAGTTTCACACAGCCGATTAAAGGACACATGTATCCGTGAAAAGACTCGGGAGGCCACACGCTAGGCTTAAATTACTTGAAAATTTCAGATCAGGCGAGTTTCAGCACGACGAGGAAGGTATTGCATTGACTCCGCGCTATATTTCTAGAACTGACAGAAGCGACAAAATAAGAGAGATACACTGCCAAACTAAAACGTAAAAAAACTTCCTTCTTTTCACGAGCAATTAGCGATTAGAATAAAAACAGTGTGACACTAACATTAAACACATCGCTAACTAACGATTCACCTCTGTCCTCTCCCCACTCATTTTCTTGATCCCTCCCCCCTCGATGGCTATTGCCCTGCAACGTGCCTCTACGTTTGCTCGCAGAGAAGTGTGTTGATGTAAATTTCTTGCACGGCGGTACATTTCTTGCGGAGGTTGTCCAACTATTCCCATGTATATACTGTGGATGGTATTAACATAAAGGCGACAGATTAAGTGAAGTATCTAGGAGTTACGATAAGGCCTCCCCACGATAGGACCTATCGTGGGGAGCACATATAAGAAATATTTGTGGCAGAGCTCTGAAGAAGCTAGGATTCGTCAAGCGTACTGTGGGAAGATTTTTGGATGAAAAAGTAAAAGAGAGGTGCTATTTCGCACTCGTCCGGCCACACCTTGAATATGCAGCGAGCATATGGGATCCGGTGCAGAAAGACTTAATCCGGGAACTCAATAAAATACAAAGGAAAGCTGCGCGATTCGTCAAAAACTGCTACGGGCGTACAGACAGCGTTACACAGATGTTAAACGAATTAGGCTGGGAGCCGCTAGAGATTCGGAGGAGACTGCGCGCTAGGCTTAGATTACTTGAACAATTGAGAATAGATATCTTTCAGAGCGATATGGAGAACATCATATTAGAACCCCACTATATTTCCAGGTCCGATAGAAACGACAAATTAAGAGTGATATTTTGCCGAACGGATAGGTATAGGAATTCGTTTTTCCCCCGAACAATAAGGGACTATAATAAATGCTAGGCGTAATTTCATTAGAGCGTTTCCTTTTTATATGTAAACGGCTGATGTCCTAACACCCCCCGCCACACGCCTATTGAGGCGGCTTGCGGGGTAGTATGTAGATGAAATTGCCACAATGTACGTCAATTTAATATTTTGTTCATTTGCCACATGAACTACACTGGGATATTAAAACTGGTGCTAAAAGATTTTTTGACAACCATACACACCAAAGTTATTCCGAATCTGTGAGTATTGGTTTGACATAAGGATTGTTCCCGGTCAAAATAAAAATTGCATTCATGGACCTAAAATTGTCAAGAATGTTAATGAAAGCATCGTTACTGCCCTCGGAGCAAACAACGTCTCTCTCTTTGCGTGCTTCCACTGTGATTTGATGCACCTGACGACACGGGTGAGAAACGGAGAGTGTGATAAAGATGACGGAATGACGCAATTCTACACAAATTGTAAACTATCCCCAAAACAAAGGTATGTAACGACCGCATACGTTGAACCCTTGCTTCAACACTGACTACAATTGAATGTAGGTATGTTCGCATTCATTACATTTCTCACATATTTACATGAATTCATGCTCCTCATTAGTTCTCTAAATTATGTGGAGTGGTCTTCCAAGTATTTTGATGCTTACATCAATTTCAAAAACTTTCCTGCTTAAATCTAATGATATTATATTTTGTAGATACGAAAAATTTCAGATTATTGGCCAGTTTACTTCAGGGTTTTAATAATGTTCGAAAATAACATATGAGATGTTTTACCTTTTCCTAACTTCCATGATCCATGGCAGCAGAAATTCACATGGAAATTGCGAAATCTATAGAGCATACACCAAGGGGATGATATATTTGCATCCGTGCACATGACGGCGTACTGTATCATTTGTGCACTTCGCCGTGATTGGAAAATTGTCTAATGGAAATGTTTTACATTCCTTCTACTCGATAGTTGACAGCATTTTCTGTGCTGTGCGATGGATACTTTAGAGCTCAATATTTCGATAAAACCCGGTGCCGTGTTTCCGCAATAGTTATATTGTCACGGGTTGAAGCAGTACTATGTTGTGTAAAATACATTCCACCCCTGTTGTCAGTTCAACTCTCCGTTCTGACAGCACATGCTTGGTGGCGAACCACCCCATGCCCCCCACCTTTGAGGTGGACGTGGGCTCCCACGTAGATTCAGATGAAGGTAGAGTGCAAAGCCATTTTATCATCCCGAAAGGTAAAAATAACATTCATACCAATAGAATGTATCGCTCCATGTTACACTCACATAACTTGACCGACGATAGTATTGGTCTTTGGTGACCGAACTTCGGTAACTTGAAAATATCTTTGGTGAATTTTCCTTTCTTATTTCACTCTCATTACCTTTGACAACCCCCGGAAAATTTCGCCCAACCGGCGTATTTCAGACCACCGAAGTCAATTGAAGTCAACGCCCTCACCATAACCTCACATTGTGCCGTATGCCTAGTGATGGAAAAATCGATTTCGATTAAAATCGAAAATCGAGTTTTAATAGTCAAAGATCGAGGAGATCGAGATCGAGGAGATCGAGATCGAGCCATGATCTTCGAGTTTCGATTCAAACTCGATGTTTCAACTTCGATCTTGACCATTTCGTACCGTTTCGCAATAGGAGAGCTGAGTATGATAACGTCATCCGTCCCATGTGAATGACTTTTCTCTAAGGCCTAAAAAATTGGAAAGTGACGCCCTAGACCATCAAGAAAGCATCAAAATCAGTTGATCTTTCTTAAAAACTTTAGTGAAGCCGAATGGTTCCAAGTGGTGATCCCCAAACTTTAATGTGCGTGCATTTGTAAATTTTTACTACTAACAATTCAAGGATGTATTCTAAGTACATTTTTAGGGATTTCATATACTATTCAAATATGTATTATGAGCGTTTTTCGAATGAATAATAAACATGTTTTTGTACACACTGTATTTTTTTCAAAAAAGAACCGTTCGATTTTTTCGATTAATCGATCTTTTGGTACAAATTTCGATTTTTGTTGAAAAGTGGAGATTTTCATTTCGATTAAAAATCGATTGCTCAAAAAATCGATTTTGACCGACATTTTTCCATGACTACGTATGCCAAAGTAATCCTCCAAAGGACAAACGCATCGGTTAAGCTTTTTTTCCGGTTATTTCCAGCGGAGGATTTTTCCGGGATGGTTGCTAGAGTATCCTCGCCTGGGCGCCAGCCAGCCCGCGATGGGCATGGGCGGAGGTGTGTGCGAGCCAAGCGTTGAGTGACGGGGCGCGTGGAAGGGTGGACGGGCGGGCCCAGGACGCGAATGGGAATTCGTCACGATCCCCTTAATGCATTTCCGGCTCTTAAGCCGTGAATGAGTAATGTTGGCCTGAGTGCACACCGTTTGGGGAGAACGGGGAGCCGTGGAACAGAAGGGAGACGACCACTGGTTGGGCTTTAGAGCTGCGGCCTGGTCGAATTTGTTTTGCCCTTCAACCATTTGCACCACGGATTAAACGAAGAGAATGAACAAAACCATACGGCACGACAACGCCCTGGGGGAACAAAAATATGATGATCAGGTGACTTTATGTTGATGCCATTACATTTTCTGGGGGAATTAGCATCTCAGGGAGGGTTTTTGTTTCACTAAAATGGTGTCTACAGTATGGTAGTTCCAGAGATATTTCCCTAGTCATAATGAAGGCATATTCGAATTATATTTTTAATTTCACTATCTGCACGAAGTATGAAGTAAATATTGAAATAATTATGGCGCAAAAATATGGTTTTGTATGACAAAAATTCTCAATAATTAAAAAAACTATATCTAAATAAATCTCTAACATGACTCATTTTGTATTAAAATGGGAATTAGAGGAGTATCCTTTCTATATGTACAAAATACATATTGAATATTATACGTGATCCTTTGACAAGACGGAATTGAATAAAAAGTGTGCTATGCGGGTAAGTCATAGTTGCGGAATCGTAGTGACAAAATGTCTAGAATATTGCAAAATGAAAATAATTTACAAGAAAGCACTCCATTATTCCTGAAATTTATAAAAAAATTTTGCTCGGTAGCCACATTACGCGGATCATTTTCCTCATAAAATAAGCTTCACTTCCATGCGAGAAGACTATACCCTCTTCGTTAAGCTATAATTATACCTGATAGTGTATCAGATGACGCATTCATTTCACTGAATTTACAACTGGAAGAGGAAAAAAATATAATATTATTGCGTCTTTTGAAATTAGTGTTGCGGTGGAAATATGTTAATAAATACTTTTATCATTTTCATACTTTAGAATAGCACACATTGCCATGTGTGGTTTTCCAATTCAATGCTTTTATAGTGTTTCGTGTACGGTTGTAATTTTAAATAATACGCTCAAAATGGTGTAGATGATGGCAAAAAGGATTTTGAAGCAGACATATAGAGTCTTAGCTATGGTCTTGGAAAATTAGCAAATTATGAGAAATACTTCAGTCCACGGGATATATTTTTCATACACCAAATATTAAGGTCATAATTCCTCCATAGTCATCCGGGTGATGGTAAAACATTAATATGAAATTACCGCTCCAGAAGAAGTGCCCCTACTGAAAGCTGCGTCTATAAACGAGAGAATGAATTTATATTAATCCCTTCAAAATATTTTATTATTCCAGCACTCTCTACATCTGCCTATAAGAAGAACGTTTCCCATATTTATCCAAAACGCTTCTTGTTTCAACTATTTATAACTTGAATTAATAAAAAATAATATAATAAGGATGAATATATAAACCAAGCATGAATATATCTATTTAGTTGTCTATTATTCTCTTTATTCGATAGACAATAGTTTTCTGTGGTTTACTGAGATTTCTGCGCCAGTATTCACGTGAGCAAAGTAAATCTCTATTAGTAAGATCGGATTGAGTACTAGGAGTATGAAATAGCTGGCATTCTTTTATAGCTCTCATACGATACATTTTACGCTTTGTTCACCTTGTACACCGAAAAGTACGTTCTACAAAGGTTATGCTTGCCGTTAAGTTCTATCCAAATTAGAAAACTAATTAGAAAATTACTTAAAAATAATAGATCCATAGATTATCTTAAGCCAATTTTGGTTTGAATGCCAGATTTTCGAATGATAGTCGAACAGGAATTAGATCAAATTTACCAAAACTTTACGATCGCTAGTGAAACAAAAGCAATGAAAAATATTAGAATGTTTCTGTACATAGGATTAAACACTTCCTCACAGTCTTGAAACGTTTCTATTGACAGAATTACGAAAAGATTCTAGCCAAACAATGCGGAATGCTTTAAATGCTAGAGCACAGAAAATAAAACTCCCAGTGACATTGTGTACTGTTAATTGCAAAAAATTCTATTGCACATTTTACCGTAGGAATGGTGAGCGTAGCAACAGTTTGGTGCACGTCATACGCGGAACACCGTAATCAGCTTCACGTACTTTTATTACGACTAGCAAACTGGATTAAAATAAAATTATGGAATCTCGTTTTTTTTGGACAATAGAGTTTTGTTATCCCTCCATTTCAACGCTACCTGAATATTTCTAGAAAAAAAAAGTAATCTGCTCAATAATAGCGTTACATAGTCTTGGTTGAATGCGAGGCCTATTTTAAGGCTACACTTAAAGATCTCATCTCAATGCACCAGACCGCATAGGTAGCAAATAAAGAAAACGAAACCAGCGTTGCAGTTTTAGACTTCTTTTGACGCGGTTGCATTGAAATTCACATAATCTGATTGTTACAAGCGTCTATTCGTACTATAAATTACTCTTTATTTTCTTTTAATGCCACTGTAATATCAGAGAATTCTAGCTATTGGTTTGATACTTTATGCTGTGACTGAAATTTATATCACTGAAGTGTCAAAGGGGCATCGAGAGCTGATAATAGGGCTTCATTCCTCTATTCTGCCCTACTAAGACATTTCTTTATCTCAGCAAATGCTTGATCCTTCGGGTATTTTTCAATCCAAACAGGAGCGGCTTACAATAAAAGTTCACAATATTTTAAACTTATAGCAATTAGTAATAAAATTAGTGCTGAATTAACCTGCATACTGTACCACATATGGCACAACCTATTTGATGTAATAATTTATATGCTATAAAGTAAGTTAAATATTTAACCTTACTCATCAAATGTCTACAAAAAGTATTTTTGTTGCGGTAATAAAAGTATATTTCCAGCGTTAAATAAATCATGTAAAGCAAAATATATTTATTTTTGCCGCAACGAAAAAATAATGGAATGTAGGGCTAGCTTCAATACCACTCCACTCCAAATTCAACCTATTAGTACGAGCACTATAAATGCAATTAATAATGAGCATACATG
Organism: Pyrrhosoma nymphula; assembly: GCA_963573305.1. NCBI lineage: Eukaryota > Metazoa > Arthropoda > Insecta > Odonata > Coenagrionidae > Pyrrhosoma > Pyrrhosoma nymphula. The sequence continues at coordinate 58,066,200 of OY754332.1, forward strand.
CTTTCGATATTTTGCATAATGAGCTTTGATGATATTTCACGGAATTCTGAGAGCTTCAGCGAATTACAATTATTTTGAGTGAATGCTTCCAACGTTGGGATGCGAGGTCCACCAATAAGAAATTTACAGCGTGGGACCATGAATGACTTCGTGAAAGTCTTTCTTGTTCCGTTGGTACAGAATGTCGAATGGTCCAGTTTTAGTGAAGCTCTACCATTACCACGCACGCTGGGCACGTCTTCGATCACCATCCGTGCACATCAATGTACGGCCAGCATGGAAACAAGAGTAGCTCGATGCGGGATAAGGAGGTACGTATATTTTTGCGCTGTTCCTCGTGGAAATCCTCGGAGGCTTGAATCCATGGGGCTCTTTGCCCTGGAGGAGGGGTTGGGGGAGGTTCAGGGGGGGGGGGGGCGTTAAGGGATAGAGGCACGCAGGGGCCACGTCTAAGCCGACGTGCGCCTCCTCCCGAAAGAGGGCACTCCAGACTCGAGGAGGAAAGTCTCTGAGGAGGATTACTCAGACAAATACGTCGATCTGAGGGGGGGAGGGAGATTTCGAGATAAAAGCATCGGAAATGGCATCGCGGCTAGAATTTGACCCGGAATATCAGCTCTCTAAGACAAGAGCAGACGTTTCCCCACTCAAGGCTCGCACCATTTTCCCACCACCGCAGAACGGCGGGACGATCGCCCCTAGGTGAACAGACTGACACCGTTACTTTTGGGAGGCCTTCAGCAGTCCCTCGTCTGAACGACATCCCGTTGCTCGACACTTCCTCATTAGAGGATGGACTGGCTTCACACCACCATTTAGTTAGCTCTTCAAGTCGATGGGTCAAAATTGGAAGTTATGGAGGCATATATGCCAGCAGTGGTGGAGAAAAATGGTGGCGCTGGCGCAGAAGACCCTTTTAAGAGAAATGTCCGTTGTCTACGAAATAGCTCCGTGCAGGGGAGTAATTCAGTCTCCACGTGTGAATATTCAAGTTCCCAATGTCGCACACTTACGGTGACCACTTCAGAAAGCTAAGTCTGTAGTTAAAATCACATTAAATGCCCTTCATGGCTCCTAAATAAATTGTTTATATGGGCTTCTCTGATGGCTTGAGGAAATTATCAGTGGCTAATGCTATAGCTTTGTCTGGATCGTAAATATTGTCGTCTCACGCTGTGCTGACTCATTCCCGTCCTTTCACAGTAGGTGCAATCATGCTGTAAACATTCCATACCTTGTGTTGCTACCTCCCTTACCCCACTTACTTGCCCAACCCTCGAATGCATTCCTCTCCTTGGGGTATAGCTTTGCGCATGCCGCTGCCATGAAGTTTCACTACCATGATACCCATACCCATGAAGTTCCCTTTCAGGACTGAAACATTCAAAATTGGCTTCGATTTCAATAATTTCCTCCGTACTGTCCTATCCTTGCACAACTCCTCCGCTTCCGCCACTATCATTCATCGCTTCTTCCACGCTCTTTAGCTCTCAAAACTCGTAATATTCCTTCTAAAAAGAGAGTAAATCACCCAAGAATTTCTCCGTCTATCCCTTTCTCACACGACATTCAATTCACTCTCTTATACCTGTTTCTATCTTCTATCATACTCCGACTTTCACTATCATATATCTGTTTAATCATTCGAATTTTATCCATACTCTCAGCATACAACAGGTATTTTAAAGGAAGAGTGATATTCCGACAACTTCTCAAGTCCTTAAGAGCATCAGAAGAGTTCAACAAAGAGGCTTGGCAAAACAATTATTGACTTTCCCGAAAGGCGTTCAGTTATGGCGAAAGGGGCTTCTAGTAATTACTTGGAAACACCGAATACAGCGACTTAAAATATTTGTTTCATCTTTATCTCAGAGAGAGAGAGAGAGAGAGAGAGAGAGAGAGAGAGAGAGAGTGTGTGTGTATTACTCGAGGAGTGAAAGTCTGAAATTTCTCTAACTTTCGATTCTTCTAGCTAATATGTGATTTTTTTCAATACCTGGTAGTGACATTAAATGCTCCCGCTACACTAAAAAAATTGATTAATAAGCTGGTGAAGCACTGTAAAGGAAATTAATTTGATGACTTCTGTGACATACGCCCCAAAGACTGGATAAATATTGAACTATCTTCCCAGGGTAACTAATGAAAAGAGTAGTGAAATTACCTAAGCTGTCAAAGAATATTGTTTAACCGGCGAACTTTCAAGACATATAATGAAAACATACATGCATGCGTGCCAATCAAACCATTCCCTTTCGGGAAAGGCGAAGCCAAAGAATTTAGTTTTTGTTGTTAGGCCTAGGAAACTGGACCTTTTTAAACAAACTTTCTGCGTCTCTGGTGTCAGTGCATTGCGTATACCTCCTAGTGGTAGGTCGCAGGCAGAGTCACTGGCTCTCACGGTAGTCCATTCAGAAGGGATACTAGCTTGGGAAGAATAGTTAAAGCGGGCGTAGGGTATTACTAGGCTTTGATTTCTATTGTGTCATACTAGCGAAAATGTGCCAAAACTGACCGGTAGATTGCCATAACCGTTAGCAGAGAAAGCTGCACGTGGCACGTTGGTGCTGGAAAGATTGTTTGCGTTGCATAATTTATTACACCTTACTGCGAAATGTCAAAACTTGAAAACGGATTCATGATATCAGCGCAGAAATTTGATATTAAAACATTGGCCATGAGGTTTTGGTCATTGCGCTGCCCATTCGACCAGTGCAACCACCCATTGAGTCTCACAACTAGCTAAGTAAAATTACAGGGATAATGTGAAATCATTAAGTCAACTCCGACAACAATTTGCATGAGACTAGGATGGTAGAGATATTGAGTATTGGGTCCAAAATGGAGCTGGATAAATTTTTGAAAATGATAAACTCACGCCACTTGAATGCGCACACTGAAAATTTTCGGGCCGATTCCCTCGGAAGAACGCAAGAGAACACTGATCAACTACATGGCCGTTGACCTTTCCCCAAATCCCTCCGCTAAGGTTTTCCCGGGGGAAAATACAGGAGCAGAACTTCTCAAATAATATAATTTCTTCCGTAGAAATTACGAGCGGGATTAATGCCCAATTATCTTCATGCACTGGACAGGAATAAGATGGAAATTGATGTGGAAACGGGGAGGGTTAGGAGGGGTAGGAGGAGGGCCCTGCCGGGGGCGAGGGGGTTAAGCGGGGAAAGTGTTGGGGGAAGGGGGGGAGGTATCCTCCCGCTCCTCAGGCCACGGGGCTGGCAGGGGAAGAGAGAGCCGGTGGCAAAGGAATGAGCATATACTGAAAGGGATACGAATTCCGCCGAGCGGGAAAACAGCGGAATTCATATTATTCCAAGAGGATATTAAAAAAGGCAGACAGGTTGAATTACATGTTAAAATTATTTTTTTTGCCTTGCGGCAGATGGAGATATGGAGGAGAGATTATAAACACGAGCGAAAGCGATGGGAGGAAAGAGTATGCTGTCTTATCGCGTGCCAATTGCAGTGATTGTCGGTGAAATATCGGGATCTGGAGGAAAGTCGAGGTTTTTTAGTCTAAGGAGATTGAAACAGACTGGGAGATTGTTGAGCGGTCAAAAGAGATTCAATCTTGCTCTGTCAGCTTTCATCACATTGAAGTGCGCATCCTTCCTACGAACATAAGTTTAAGCATGAAATAATAAACCTTTGCTACCATCAAATCCAATTTAGGTCATAGTGAAAAAAATGTATTCCATGTAATAAAAACGTCCCCTTGTCACTTCAAACACCTCGAAAAACATCGCGAACGGCAACAGATTTCTTCAGCGGCAGAATACAATACGCAAAGGAGTAATGCGAAATATAGAGTAAAAATAAAATAGTTATAAGGGTAATCTACCAGTTTAGGTAGATCTAAATGAAAGAGAGTTAGAATCTTTTTTTACAGGCGCAGGCTTCTATCCTTTGACATGCTTTCTGTTTTCATCTCAGTATACGCCCTACCTTTTTTCGTCACGTTTACCAGGACTAGCGATTATTAAGAATTCTCCCTTTCCCCTTTCACAAAACACCCTCCCCGCTATCACGGCCTTCCGCATTTCTTTGCCACTCACTATTTTTTCCAACCAGCTATTATTTTGATAATTTTTAACAGTTAAAAATTAGTTATAGGTAACAATTAGCCCGTAATCAAGTTTTTGAAGCTGTTGTGGAAACAGTTGCTACGGGGCCTTACAAATCTTTCTAAAGAGTAAACTTCTGCCATGAAAGATTGAATTAAGGCTATCAGAACATCATACAACCTGAAGTCTTGCATGTCTCAAAAATACGGATCATCTCTGAGCAAATAAAAATGAAAATAATATTCTTTATAAAAAATATTCTACAGACTATTTACGGGCACGTGAATGAGCATTGCTTATGGAGAACAAGAGCAAAAAAATAATTAAGGTAACTGGTTAGTGACCCAGGCATAGACGAACAAATGAAAAGTAGAATACTACGGTGGGAAAGGCGTGTGCAGGGAATGGAAAGAAATTCAACCTTGAGGAGAGTGCTGAGGGAGATCAGAAAGGAAAACGACAATATAGTCGACCACGATTGGAATGGATTGATAATGGATAGGACATGATACACATATTTGAGGTGGCTGAGAAGATGGAAAACGGAGAACAATGGGGATGCCTTCCCGGCGAGGCCAAAAACACACTTAGGTAGGAGTGATCACCTAGATGAGGTAAGTTATAGTGGTAGCGAAACATGGTGGCAAATGCGTAAAAGGCCTATTTCAGTGGAAGAGTACATTGCGTACAAACTGACACCGCACGGAGGAGTAAGGTAGTCTTTGCGACAGTCCCATGGTCGATAACGTCGTTGCCATCTTCATCTTCGTTGCCATGTACTCAATCCATTAATCACATCAACTTTCCAACTCTATATTACTGAATGCAATTGCTTAGATGGGTTTCTCCAATGGGCTTCGAACGATAAAAGCCAATACTTGGAACCAGCTATGTTGAATCGTAAATGTTGTCGTGAAATGCGTTGCAGGCACTTTCCCGCCACTAGTTAAATTGAATGCAGTTATGTAGGCAACATTTCCTACAGTGTGCTTTCCTCTCCAATCTTCTCCTTTGCCGATCCTTTCACACGAGCCTTCACCTCGTTAATGTCACGCTTCGTGCAAGCGACTGCTACCATGTTTCGATATATACCATTAACCTCATTTCGATTTCAATGCTATGGTCATAATAGCGTTTGCTTTCCTATCCCGAGCTTCCCATAATCCAGCCACGCTCCCGACCAGCATCGCCCTCTCCAGTATTTTTACATGTTCTTGGTTGAGTGGCTTAAACTACTTCATTATTCATCCGTTTCTGAGTCGATTTGCCGCAACGTTGTGTGTCAGACACAAGCACCGTTTTCATGTGATCTCAGCATTGAATGAAAAATGAAGACGATGGAAAATCATGAAGCGCTCCGTCATAGTAATTCCTGTTCATTTTCGAGATATAATCTATGTTGTGGAGTTTATGGGAATAAATGGACGGTCAAGAGGAGAATTGGCGGTTGTCTGCCCAGCCTCCGTTCAAATTTAGCCAGTAATCTGAAGATAACCCACAATAACTCGGGAAAGAATCACGTGACCAACAAATAACGGGCAGAAAGCGTCGGTCTTAACTCCCTGCCGCAACTCCGGCGACGCGGGCTGCGTCAAAAGTTGACAGATGGGCAACTCGGATGGCAACGCAGCCTGCGTTGTAGATCTTGCTTCTGATTTGCTACGCAGTGTCTGGAACCGCAAAAACTGATGCATAAAATCGTACCTTAAATCTGCGTTATCATTTATCCGTTTTTGCGTCGTTTTGCCTCTGCGTTGTGCGTCACTCGCAGACCCCGTTTTCACAGCAGCGGCAACACTGGATGAAAAAAGAGGATGGTGGCAAAGCGTATCGTGTTCCTTCTTGCGAAATATTCCTGTTTATGGTGGAGGAACTCTAGGCTAACGGATGCTTGCGAGGAGTTCTGGGGATAAGGCTGCGCTTTGGTGTTTCTTTGAAGAAGAATGAAGACAACGACGCGGGAAAAGATGGATCTCTACTTCCACGTTCTTGATGTCCCACAAATGAGGATCATTATTCCTAATTTGTTCCATAATTTTCTCCGCCATTGGAAACGGTTTTTCTGCCAAAATTCAATGATAAAAGACCATTCTAAAGGGAACCTCGGGAGAGAATCACATAATCAACAACTAGCATACAGAAAGCGTCGGTTCTCTCTCCTTGCCACAGCTTCGGCAACGCAGGCTGTGTCAAAAGTTGAAAGATGGACAATTACGATGGCAACGCAGCCAGCGTTGTAGACCTCGCTTATGGTTGGCTACGCAGCGTTCGGTAACGCAAAAACGGATCCAGGACGACGTAGGATGCTTTCCAATCACCTTGCGAGGACTAGAACACATAATATTTGACATAAGCACACGAGCGGACATTGAAATTGACGATTCAAACGATCTAGTGTAGTATTTTTTTAAATGGGGGAACGATATGAAACTACTGTAAAGACACATATCTTAATCAATCTCATGAAATTTGTCGAAAAAAATCAATGGAATTCATCTCTAGAAAGAAGAAAGAAACACTCTAGGAATACAAGCCTGGAAGTAAGGAAGCATTTTAACTTATGTTTGGTGCTTGCTCTTCTATGGCAGCGAAGCCTGGAATTTAAGAAGCTGCAGGTGAGAAGAGATTGGATAGCAAGCACATGTTTAATTACGGGGAAAGCACTGTCATGTCCGGCTGCGGATGTAAAATAAAGCCAATGTCACATTGGGATACAGTTTTTGCAAACTTGTTTGATACTACAGATGTTCACTGTGAGAAAAATTCGTGTGATGGTCCAATCATCGACCCCCGAAAAATGTAGCAACACTATCAGCTGTAATACAATATTGCGGCCCCTCGCATTAACATCTTGCGAATGTCTCAGACTCGTCAGTGAGTAAAACGGAGAGATCCTAATCAGTCACTCTACTTTTGAATAATTACGTGGAAAAAATGAATTAATGCTCAATACAAAAAACGAAATTTTTCACAACAAGCTAAGAAGCTAAGGCCAGGTACACCACTGCCTTCGTTTCCCTACCTTTGCCTCATTCATTTTAAATAAGTCTATTCCCACCGTTAAAATGGTCATGGACGCGAATTTTGCAAAAAAGCATTTATCTGTATCCACTATTATATCACTTTTAATTTGTTTTTCCTCTTTTGGGACATATGCACTGCGCTGCGGGAAACTCCATGTCGTTTCACACAAACTTGGAAAGGAATTGGTTCTGATGACAAATATTGATGAAAAAAATTGTATCCGAATTTGACCGTGAGATCTCGGCGAGCCTCCAGGGGGTGCAGATGTGGGGGGGGGGGGAAGAGAGGGCGGACGCTCGCAGAAACAGGCAAAGATCGGACGGGCTAGATACACGTGAGCGCAGGAGAGGGGACTTCCTTCGGAGTAAAATTCCTGGGTGTGGAATCACAGTCACTGCCTCGATCTACACTCCTTTAGGTAGCCTCGAGGGGACTACGACGGAATTTGGGGAAAATGAAGGTAAACTATTTGCTATCCCACGCGCGAAGAAAGTGAATTCGGTTATATCTCAATTGATGAATGTTTGCACTTGAAATTCGACGCTTGCTTTGAGCTAACTGAATTCACACATGGAAGCATAGTGTTTACATTTAATCAATTCAAACTATTATCATAGAAAATTATCGTTTAAATATAATAGTGTCACATTCATTGTTATATACCTCAAGTAATAGAATATCAACCTCTCGTTAACCGTGATTATCATTCCCAGAACGCCCTCAAATTAATACCCCCAGCATTGAGAAGAGTACCAAAAATGAGTATTTGGGATGAAGCCAACTTAATCGCCATGTATGTATTACAAATATGACATTTTTACGGCATGACCTACACCTTACACGGACTGATTGACTCAAATTCTTGAGAAATCGTTACAGAGATGTAAAAACTGAAAGCAATTTAAATTATCTTCTATTATTATAATAAATAGTTGCTGGTCTTTTAAGAAAGGCTGAAAAATATAACAGTTCTGACTGTTTATCAACAGAAGCTCAACAGGCATCAACTGAAATAAATATAAGGCACAATTCTTAAATATCCCTGCATTAGCAATGGAGATGGATCATTAATAATTATTAATATAAAATTGATTTTCAGCTCCATGATGACACTAAATCTTACAATCTATTTTTAAAATGTTGTCTTTTTTATTGATTGAATGTGAATGAAATGTGCTTGACTTAACACTCGTATGCAATTGAATATTTGGGCTGTATAAGGTAGAGTAATAGTTTGTCTATGCCATGCTGCTACGAGAAAACACGGTGAGAAAAAAATTTGAGCATTTTCTTACGTGAAGCAAAATATTGGGAACATACGAAGAAGAAAAGTTTTATGCTCCTATTTACATCAAGAACAAACCAGAATCGGAAGCTTTGACATTAATTATCGTTGAAATGAAATAATATTATTCCCATTGAACCTGTTTTACAAGCCTTCTTCTATAATCGAGGGAATTTGGGCGAGGACATTTATTTTCCAAGGAAAAAGTGAACCAATCTCACATCGGAATCCGCACGACCGCGGAAAGATTACATTTTGCACCATTGACCAGAATTATATCCATGGAGGAAGAAAATAATCCACGAATTTTGAAACAACTACGCCAAAAATATTAAAAGCTGTTGACACTGCAGTTGCTGCATTTAAAATCTCTCATGCCTTGTGAACAATACCACAGCTAATATTTAAACCGTCCAACGGACAACCCAACAATTTAATAATATACAACTGCCCCGGAGAAATATTTTAATTGAAATAACGTTTTACAATTTCATCAGTTACATTACATTTTCAACTTGAGTTATGAATTATAAATAATAAAAATTACTTAAATATTCACAGATGACTGGCTTCATCCAAGAGTAGACAACATCCTACCTATAAATTTCTACTGGTTGTTGCGACCACCATTAGGTCCCTAAACACGGGTACCTAGTGATGTCCACCGGGCGTCTTAGTAGGTCTTTGAAATTTTACAAAGATTTTACCTTTTATGAAATGAGATTTCACAATGTTGAGCCTGACTCTTTATCAAACTCATTGAGTTAAAAATTTCGCTCGTGAATACACCCGGCACTGATCCGGGAAGAGTGCTGAAAAAGCGTTTAAAGCTTGAAAAGTTGTGCCTCCAAATTATTCATCAGTACCCCATCTCATTCACTTCCACCAGATCCATGCATTGCGTTTCGGCACGTCCGTTTACTGCTCGAAATACATCTCGCTAACAATATCAACCGTCGTTGCCTTGGTCACCCGAAGGTGAAACATGTAAGTTACCACTAATATTAATGTAAGCATAGGGAATATTACTCCATGTAACACCAATCATTCTAAACCAACGTTTTCGGGACTACGGGTTAGTCTTACCTCAATTTTGCGAGCAGTTTACAGTCATAAATCGGCCAGTTATACCTCAACTTTTCCAGCATGTCAATAGAGAAACCAAAACCTATACCTTCCCTGGCCCGCTTGCAGCATGTAATTACGTTAGGATACAATGTGGAATGACTTCCGTGACAGCCAGAAAACAGATTAACAGTACCATAATAATAATTGGTGCAGGGTGTTGGTATCAGGTAATATCATCTGGGAACCATGTTTGGTGTAAAAGTCAATCACTGCACCCCACCGAAATTCGTCTTGAATTAAGATGGATGGCTTGGTGATGTAACTGGCTAACACACCTGACCGGGAATTGGGAGATCCACGTACGAATCTCGGTGAAGACGAATGATTGTTTGATTGAGGTGCAATAAAATAGTGGAAAGAGCTAATCAAAGTAGCAAACTGCTGTATATATTGCCGAATCTCATACAAGAGTGGTCCACTGAATAGAACAAAACAATTCAAAATCTAATGTGTACAAACAAATATGAGGCAACATTAAATTCTTATCCTCCAAATCCCTTTTATGCTCCGTTTTATATAACCAAAGATTTCGATAGAATATTTTCTCGGTTTGAAAACTGATGTTAATACATCTTTTAAAGAGATGATTAATACTCTGGGTGATAACTCACGCGTCAAATACCCAGCATGGCAGTCTGATTTTATTCACAAAACCCAAACACTACGTTAACCTCATGTTAACGAAAAGTCTACGTCACCTTGTGGTTAACGTCAATTCAACATTTTAAAACCGAGCCTTAGGGTAAGGCAGATATAAAAGTACTAACATACAAGCAGGCACAGTTTTACGAAGTGATCCCAAAGTGGGCAGTTACAGTAGAGTAATATCAGATGAAATATGATATCGCATGAAAAGTCAGGGAGTAACATCCCTCTATGTACACAGGCTTACCATACGTCACGGTTAGGCCTGGACCGTCTCGGTTTAAAGGGTCTGTCCCGGAGTCCCACCCGGTTGGTAAATTTGTCCCGGCTGACACTAAAATGTCCCGGAATGTCTACATTTAGGCCTGTTGTCCACTGCACGAATAAATGTGGAGCAGATGTATGGCGAGAAATGTTTAAATGGAAAACAATATATGAAATTGTATCCAGAGGAACTGCTTAAAGAGGGCCAAGGGGGGTTCACCACACTACTGGTAGCGAGATTAGAACTCGGTTCTTCGGAATTTGGTACTAAAATATGCCACCGCAGATGCAAGGATTAATTTTGCTTTGTAATTGCAGTCAAAGAATAAAATAACTCTGCATTATAAGGCTAGCTCATATAAACAACGTAGATGGTCTTCATAAAACAACGTCTTCAATTGATTTTGTCTCGGTTTTAGTCTCTTCAAAACTAGATATGTCCCGGTTTTAGGGCATCAGAATACGGTGACTATACACCAAATTTTCAGTGACGGAAGGTAATAGCGGTATAGAAATGCATTGCGACGACGCGTTGGTAGTACGACGCACTATATCAAAGGCGTTTCGAAATAATTGACCTCTATACATACTGTAGAGCCAAGAGTGCGTCATCTCACGGGATTCAAAGGTGACCCGTGAATAAGGCAATAAAATGTGTTTTCTCTTGGGCAGCATTTTATAGCCAAGCAATTGATGCCACGGGAGACGGATCCATGGTCGAGAAATTGCATTCATCGAAATTTGAATACATCCGGGATTCACCCTTCATGAAACGCAGGCGGATTTCGATGAACGGATTTGGAAGCTCTGCTTATTTTTTCCCGATTCCGTTGGAATAATATGTCTGCCTGATTTGTTTAAATGCGTTCAAAATCAGCAGAAGAGTTTGAAGGCGGAATGACGTGGATGAATGCCAGCGGGGAAATTGGGTGGGGGAAGTAGCCATGATTTTGCTCTCCCAATATAATTATCTCCCAGGCGTGAATGCCTGCCTAAGAGACCCGTCACAATATTGTATCTCGCTATCAAAGTCCACTGGGGATCCAAGAATCCGCGCTGTAAAGAGCCTCCGGCCGTAATTTTTAAGTACGTTTATGGTGGTAAACTTGTAAATGCAGCAATTTGGGGGATTTAACTTTGCTAGAGGCGACATTCACGACTTACACACTATTTTGATCGATTAATTCACTTGTTTAATCGATAATCCAGTATAAAATACCGGACGAATCATCTCTCTTTGCGTTTATCTTTTGCTGAATTTAATTATGAATACATCACGTCAGATAGGAAGTTTAATGGAAAAGGAAAAAGTATATATACTGTGTTATAGGATTAATAACCTTTAATGGACTTTTCTCATGCTCTCATTTAATGTGAATTCGTTTCTAAAGAAATTCAACGGTGAAATCAACAAAATCCTGACTGTTTTCAACTTATTGTGGATCACAAAATTTGTCTTCTAATTAAGTAATTGCGTGTGTATTAATGCAGAGGATAACAACGAGTGAATTGACTAGGTGTAAAAAGAAAAAAAAATTATATAAATAATATAAAGAGCCTGTGAGATTTACATAAATGCACCACTAATAGCAATATAATAAAGCAGTGCCTATCGCGGCTCTACATGATTTACTTCAGGTATTTTTATCCAATAGACGTCACTGGACTTGTCTCAACTTGCGCTAACAAGAAAGAAGTAAATACCATCCATCACCATCATTCAATGAATTGAGGGAAAATACGTGCATGAAATCATTACATTAAATCTGACTAGCCTAATTCTAAATGAACAATTGAACATGAAATGAGCAGTTAAAGTGGATTCAGAGTACAAACCTTACATGTATTTAATACATATTCTGGCTAATTATAAAATAACGCCGTACTAGATATTAAAAACTAAGTCATACCATCCCACGCGATTTTATTTGCAAATTTTATATGCAATTACATGGTGTTTTATTTCAAAATGGGTGAAAAACTTTGAAAAAACAGTAATTTTCTATCCAAATATAATGTCATTACATACATACATTAAATTTAATTACATATCCAAGTAAAACATTTCATAAGTAGCGAGCTCTCTCAGGAAGTTGAATGGTGATAAAATTAGGTACGTTCATGTTATTGTTTTGAGTTATTACTGAATGACTATGTTAGCTGAAGTAAAAATGTAAAAAAATGGCACTGAGATTTGCTCCAATTGCCAGAATACGTGTTCAATTAAATATATGAATCATTTGGATAATCCATAGTTTTGCACCATAATTGTGGTTTTTTTAAATTACTAATGCATGTCATCAGAGAAAACAATATTTTTCAACTATACAAACAAAAAGGTGGAGTTCCGCGTTTGGTTTGACTCACACAGTCGCAGTTGAACTTTTTTAATTGTGTCCTAGGGGCCCGAAAATAAAGTTAAAATTGGCTGACCAAGTTTAGTACAAATGTCTGTGTAAGTTGAGTATATCATCATTGAGTCTCACCACAGTTTTTGCCTTTAATCTAATTTCAAATTTCACGATTAAAAGCTCATTAAAAACATTAAAAACAGCGAAAATACACAATATTTGGTCACTCCTGCGCAAAGCCTTGAAATGTGACCTGCATTTGAATTACTGTGCTTTCATAATTGATTAATTACCGTTACCGAAACATGAGGGAGATATTTTTATTAGTATGCTCCCAATATTTGACAGTGCAATTACACAACTAAGGTAGGTTCTCCAACTACGTATAAAAGGATAAAATTATATTAAAAACATGTTTTTGGTAGGTTATAAATAAATGGGGTAGTACTACTTCCACTGTGCTGTGAGCATGGATGACGGGTGTATGCAAAATGCATGGATTGTTATGAAATATTGGCAAAATTACCCCAAGCAGCTATATTTTCTACAGAAAAGTTAAATTTAACAATGCACACGGTCTGTTCAACATACGAAGATGTATTTATGGCCTACATACGGAATTAATTCACAATTAGAAGTCAGGACATCAGCCATTAAACGTGATAACTAATAGAGTACATTAGTCGCAGGCAAGGTGACCGTTGGATTAAGCGTATTATCTTCCAACACATCGTAACCTATGTGATAAATCTTTCAACATTGATAAGGGGTAGGGTTATCATCGATGAAACTTCAGATCCTCTGAGATCGGCTCCAATATCGACTCGAAATCGTCGATAATCCCCCAGGAAATATTAACGACTCGAAAGCCATCGATACAAATTTATCAATATATATTTTTTTGGCACACCGCGGGGGTGGGGGGAAGAAAAGCTAATGGATCAGGTAGGGTGGGTCCACAGGGGGAATGGGTGGGAGGGGGCGTCACCCCAGGCCGAAGGAGAGAGGATTAAGGGGGGGAAACAGGGAGGGGGCGGTCGTCGGCATGTTTGGGAATCCGGAACGGGGAGGCGGGGAGGGTAGAGGATTCAGTTCCTCATCCCAGGGGGTTTCGTCACATCGTGGGGGGCTGGGGGGTGTAAGGTCCCCCCCTTCTGGTATAATCGCGAGGGCAGGAGGTCGATCGGGGGGTTGGAATGCTGGCTCCGGTATCCGGAGGCGGGTGCCTTGATCCGTGGCGACCTCTGGCTGCCGCCTCCTCCTCGGGGGCAGAGCGGCTTGCAAGACCGTTTCCCGGATTGCGGGGGCGCGCCTTCAGGTGAGTAGGCGGGTGAACGGGGCGGGAAAGATTGGAGGTGATGAGGGGGTGGTGGAATACATCCTCTTCCAAGGAATACCAAACGTAATCGCATTACGCAATATGAGACTTGTTTACGACGAATTCAAGGCATTTCCCCCCGGCCGGGAGGATCACATTTTCTTGATGATTGCAGGTCATATTCGGCAAGGGAGTATAAAGGAATTTGAATGAATCCTCCAACTATACTGATGAAAACAAAATAGGTCACTTGAATGCATCCAAAAATTTCTTCAAATCCTATACTTATCGCACACAATTTGCGATTGAACAAATACAACTCGACCAAAATGTAGATTCTGGGACTTGAAAATAAATGGAACGCTGGGTTTCCAAAGAGAATCACCTACGAAACATTTCGGGAAGGTTTTGGACATAGGAAATATGAATTGTATTTCAATACCGTTCTCAAGATTGAGAAGAACAAATAATTGTGCACTGCTTCCGCATAAGTATAAAATAATATAAGTATTAATGATCCCACACGAGTGAAACTTTGTTCAATACAATTCCGAGCTCATTCAGTAAAATTATCCTCCATGGAAATTGAGCCATACGGGTTGGACGGCCAATTTTTAGACCTCTTGCCTCACCAGGAGCGAAACATAACTTAAACAAGGAACCTAGAAAGTCATTACATTTATGTACCCAACCCTCAACATTTCTCCGATGGCGACTGGCGGAAGAGAAAAGGGCCCTGAGAGTTTCCCATGGAGACGAGGGCAAAAAAGAATGAAATAAGGGAAACGGATCGCGATATGCGATCAATCATTGGACAGCACGAGGAGGATAACACCTGTGAAACCATTTCTTTGATAGGCAATTCAATTTATTCTGCTATCATCATCTTGATTGCCAACTCATATTCCGGGGAGAGAATAGTTCCCATAAAATCACACGCAACATTCTGACGAATGATGACGCATGAAACCATATTTGTAGCGCTGGAGTCAATACACACATTAGAACGGTAAACTTTCCGAGAAATTGAATACTGAATTGCACTCTTCATCATTTTCCTCGCAATTTCCTACCAAAGTAACCAGTTACTCCACTTATTTTTAATGCTGCTCATATTTTTACACACGAAGAACTGCAAATATTACGAGCTCGGATTTAATAATGTTCTCTCATTTTGTAGTTTCAGTCACGTGCGAGAAGCGCTGAGTTCATACTGTCAACATGAACGGCATTAAAAAATGCACACTATATTTCCAGGTGTAATTTTATTCCATTCCTCTCCGTTTTCTCGTTCATTTCCTCCCCCCCCTCACTTGGAGATCTGTTGCACAGGATTAAAATAAAAAAATAAAAAAGTCATTCATTTCCAAGCACTCACGAGACCCTTAGCATGACGCACCCGGTGGACAAAGCATGGCACACTCAAGCCGATAGCTTCTCCGAGAACCCGCCGAGCATGAAGCCGGTACGGGCGCATAGCTCTGCACAGTCCCCTTCCCCCCTCTCGCGCGGGTGCCAGCGACTTTTTACCGTTGGCACAGTGATTATGTGCCGCTTCATGGTTCCTTCCCCTTATCATCATTCCTTGCAACTGCCGCGGCTGGAGAGATGCGTAGTAGCTTAAGCCTTAAGCTGCTCCCCTCCCTCCAGCCCTCCCCCCTTCACCATCTTTCCGAAGGCTTCCGGATGCACGCTGCCTTTCAAAGTGCACTGATTCAAAGTAGATGCAACCTCGGGGCCGTCGAGCTCATGC
This sequence comes from Pyrrhosoma nymphula, assembly GCA_963573305.1. Lineage (NCBI taxonomy): Eukaryota > Metazoa > Arthropoda > Insecta > Odonata > Coenagrionidae > Pyrrhosoma > Pyrrhosoma nymphula. Next base: position 58,082,050 of record OY754332.1, read on the forward strand.
TTCATCCCCGAGAACAGCGTTTCCAATTGCATCCAGGATGCCGTCAATGCGGAGAGTGATTCGCACTTCGGCATCCGACCGTTCTCCGATCGCCAGACTTGGCAGTAAGAATCTCTCTCTCCTTGATGCGATGCTCTCCGTACCCTCGCACTTATCCAATCCGTTCCTATACCACGGGATTAAAAAAAACAAGCACTGTGGTTACATGCTGCATCGTGGTGGAGACACGGGAGTGTTGAATCTGCTTCCCGCAACATGCTCACATTATTTTTTTCATTTCCAGCCAAATTGAAGGATGGTTGGACCTTGAATCTCGGAAAGGTATTCCGGTAACACAGGTAAGGAATGTTTTTGTAACTCCTAAAGCATTTTATGAGCCTGTGTAAGATAGCTGACATCAGATGGCGTCGGCAATGTTATAATTGAAATGTATTGGATGGCCTAGGTATTATTTGTATCTGCCTAGATCCTTCACTAAAAAATACTTTTTTTTAGTGAAAGTACTAATTCAATAGCTTCATGAATTTTTTCGTGTGAATAAAAAATGTCAACGAGAATCAGCAGTTAGGTATTGATGACATGCTCTGGATGTACACACTATGATACTAAGACCTTATCTAATATCCTCTTCAGAAGAATGGTGGTGGAGATCCCGGGAAAAATGTGCCAGGAATAAACTTAATCACTTACAAGATACGGCCTGCTCATAAATCATAAGGACTATGAGAACTAGCCCAACGTTGGCACCGGAAAACTAACTTAATCTGCTTCTACATAATCTGAAGACAGTGAATAATGCCAAAACAGTAACCTTGTTTCTGAAGCACACGTCAGCTGAATAACAAAGATTCTATTTCCGATCAAAGAATGTGCTCCGAGCAAAAGGTAGTTTAGTCCCATCTTCGAGATTGGATGTGACAAAATGGCTGCCATTTTACACTCACAGGCCCCCTTTTTCAAAACCCATTACGTATTGTGGGGCAGCTACGGGGAAAACATACCCGTCATGAAGCCAATGCATGGTGGCTCCATGATCTAAGTAGGACAAGTCAGAAGTGAGGGTCTTCAGTGAGGAGCCCGAATTCAAGTTATCTATTCTACTGGAAAAATATATTCTGGCCAAATTGAAGCAATAATATCCTATCTACATGCCATAAAAGTGACTCCAGGCCCAATACACATGAACAGAGTGTCAAGAAGCCTTAAACAATCTTAGCTTTCTATGGTACGTATCAAGACTGTTACTGGGGTGTCGAAAGAGGCTCAAAGAGGCTTTAACTAACAGATCAAAGTAAAACCCATCTGTACCAGAACGTAAAGTTATTGATATCAATGAAACGGTGGATGAACAAGCAAATGTGGAGCTCACAGTGAACATATTGGCCCATAGGCAAAGCAAACTATCACACGCGCAATAGTGAAGTCTGAGACCATGGGGTGAGCTACAGTCCAACAACACCTTGAGATACGGCAGTCAGTAAAAGGCCTAAGGCAAGCTGAAAGGCTCATTGATGGGCCAAACTCTAGTGTTGCAAAAAAACGTTTCCGTCATTAGAATTTTGAGAACAATGGTAAGGCTGTTGGCAGGCCACTACATAGCGAAGGAGCACCTCCACAGCATGCAGGAGTATTGAAAGGATAAATAAACCACATCCCATCTAACGAGCAAATGTCTTTCAATCGCTCAGACTCGGAATCCTTACCTGGATGATCCCGTTCCGGAACCCAGGGACATCAGGGATTAACGCATTGAGGATATCCTGGCCTCTGGTTAGGCTATAGAGCTCGAGGGGTAAATGCTCATTAAGATGGATGGCATAGTGGACCAACAGGTCAAAGTACCTAAGGTCACTGATTGGGCAACTCAATCATAACCTCAATCTACATCTACAAGGGCTTGATAATGGAAAAGAAACGGATGTTGACATATAAAAGAATATTAGGTGAAAATTAACGGGGCGGACACCTGAGATGGTTCTAAGAAAATTAGGATGTTATAGAAATAACCACGATGGAAGAATGAAAGCGACAATGGGGAAGCCACGGATGTCAGATATATAATAGCATCAAATAGAAAAAAGACTAACTGAGATACAAGTACACAGAAACCAAAGAAACACATCACTGAAATTATTGTCTTTTACCATGAAAAGCATGCAGAAACGTCAACAAATGGAAGGAGCTGGAAGGACGAGCATAAAATCGTTCATAGCGAAAATATAAATGCACATCATACATTGCCAAACTTCTAAAATATGACTTCGGCTTCAGATTTTCAGCATGCGAAGAGAAAATTTAATTGGATATGCACATAGAAAATAAAATATAGGAAAACTTTAAATTAAGGAATTATTCAACGAAATATGAATGAATGCATTGTATTAAAAATGTTTTTTTTTTTAGATTTGACGCTTTACCGTATTTTGAGAAGGAAAGGTCGCAAAAAAAACGATGAGATTCTCTCAAAGTAATTGAACATATAGATAATAAGGCTCTAAACGGATAAAAATGTACGCATGACATTAATATGACAAGAAAATTATACGTAGGCATCCAGGAAAGCATAATTACCTACACTTCTGAGTGGAATGGAACGAACACATATGAAAGCCAGGATTAATCCTACTGAGAAGGTCAAGAGTTTTGACAAAAATGACATCAAATGGGTAAAAGGCAGAATATTTATTGTATGAATGGTAGGGCTATGGTAAAATATATGAGTCAAGAGAAGCAAAACAACACAAGGATTATTCTATAAATGAGGTTATCGCACTATCATTTGCTTAATCAACTTAATGAAATAATTAAAAATGCTGACTGAATTCTGCATTAAAACTGATTTCAATAAATAACAAGGCGAAGGTATCTAAAAATAGCAATTCGCAGTTCATGCAAAAGTGCTACTGTGTGAGACTTGATACAGCAACAGAATTGAATCTGCGTGAATACAAATGAAATTTGACAGTAAAGGCTTTATGCCTATATGACGTTTAATAATCATGTAAGTAATCATAAGAGTTTTGACAAAAATTACATCAAATGGGTAAAAGGCAGAATATTTATTGTATGAATGGTAGGGCTATGGTAAAATATTTGTAAAAATGCTGACTGAATTATGCATTTAAACTGATTTCAATAAATAACAAGGCGAAGGTATCTAAAAATAGCAATTTGCAGTTCATGCAAAAGTGCTACTGTGTGAGACTTGATACAGCAACAGAACTGAATCTGCGTGAATACAAATGAAATTTGACAGTAAAGGCTTTATACCTATATGACGTTTAATAATCATTTAAGTAAAAAAATCACAACAATATCTTATAAAATATATAAAAACAGTGAAAAAAGTTAGTGAATTCAACTTGCACATAAAAAGTAAGGTTCATAATGTAAATCTGCAACTACGGAAAAGTTTTTTACGAGGCTAATTTTAATTTATTTGGCTTAAATGAAACCAAAGTAATGGTTTCTGAAAAGGTAATTCAACGTGAGTCTCTCCCAGGTAAAAGCGTGAGACTAGGAATACTACGTATTAATACCTAGGTTGCTGGCCCAGAGCCATGAACACAATATTGAAAATAGTGACATATTAAGCTAAAAAACGTGAGAAAGGCAGAAAAGCGCGAACGATAAAGCTCAAAGGGGTTAACTGGAAACAATGCGCCGGGAGCTCATTATAATGATGAATATTACATGCACGGCGTGGAAATCACCTCTAATGACTATGAAAGAATTTCTTAGACCGTTGAAAATATCGCTTAGAAAAAGAGAGGGACCTAAAAGAAAAGAGCTTAGTGAGATACACAGCTTCTAGTCTAAAATCCCGATGGAAAAATAAAAAATGAATAAGGGATATTGGTGGAGGACAAAAAATAGTAATCAAGACAACATGCGTGGAAAGGCATGTGGGGATGTAGAATGTATGGAAAATGAACATTTGGGATGTGAGAAGGGCATACAAGGTTTGGCATACATTACTTCCCCCCTCACCGGGAAACATTTTCAAATTGATTAGTGATGACGGTCAGGCGGCAGTGTGTAAAGCTCTTCGTATTAGTTTGTGCTAGCAATTAGTAATGCCTCATATAAAATGTTTTGGTAAGTTTTGAGAAAGCACATCTGATTATAGGAGCATTTCTCATTCCTAAAAACCTCTAATGCATCAGATTCCCCACACGGAGTAGCCTTGCCTCTATTGACTGTGCGCGAGCAATTTTCACAGCCTAATATTTTGGTTCTCAGTTCCCGTCTGCACAGAATTTGTGCCTGCGATTTTGGTGGATGTACTCCCCTGTCACAGTTTAATTCTACTCTTCAACTAGTTTCGTATTCTATCAGCGGCAGGGTTAATGAGAACCTAGGCATGTGCCCAGTATATCACGATTAATAGCCGCATGGTTAGCAAGATACGTATTTTACTAATTTTATATTCCGCAGGGGATTTTTGATGCAAAAAAAATTGAAGGGATAAATTCACAAAAAAATAATTGAAACTTGTACCTTGTACGTTCTTCCAGCTTACAGAACAGCGTTGCTGTCTTTTTTACGAATTTTCGGAAAGAGTTAGTAACTAGATACTACCCTTGCTAGGTGCCTCAGAAGCGTATGGCAGAGGGTCATTGGACACCATCCATGTAATGTTATTATAAAAGGAAGAGGGAGAGGAAAAAGGTGAATTCTGTTCTTACGGAGTGTATTGGCGTTTTTCTCCGTTTTTTGTTTTAGTTGCCTGTGGAGCGTGTAAATGAGGGTTTTTGTACCACTCAGCTCGGCAGTTGATCTATCTTCTTTTGTCGTTTCTATCAATTGCAGAGGGATAAGGTAGGGTCAAAGCAATATCCTCCATGTCGGACTGAAACTCACCTCGTTTGAATTTTTCAAGTGAAATAAGCGCATAGCTTTCGAGTCTCTAGCGACTCTCAACGTATGGCAAAGATATATTTTTTCTTAATTTCGTTTCACTGTTAGGTAATTTTTTCATCGTCATTATATTGATCCTTTTTGCCTTTGACTTAAAAATATGTTAACTGAAATGTAATTTTTCTACTTCAATGAGCCAAAGATATTTGTAACATGCCGATACATATGAATATTATGGAACCTTCTGACAAGTAATGTAGCTTATAAGGACCAGAGGCGAATTTATACATGCAATAAAGGCCTATTCAATAAAGAAAACTAAAATTATGACATTATTTTTCTACCTCCATCCTTTGACGATAACTTCAAGAAATAAGCTAACACATAACTCTTAGGAAATTGAAATGGAAATATTTTGGCATGGCTACCGAGGTGCATGGCGAAAACGAGGGGTTTTCATGACGTGGAGCAATGTCTAAAACTATCTGGACGGGCGTGCTCTGCAAGAGGGGAGGTGTGGGAGTGCGGGGGTTGTTTAGAAGTCGAAGCGTGCGCTTGGCGTGGATTACCCGCTTCGGGAGGCGGAGGGCGACTCGGGGGTGATCGGCGTGCGGTGGGGTCGGAAGCGCATGGCAGGCACTGAACCCTTAAAGTTTCTGGAACGGACACCTAACATCCCTGCCAACACCTGAAGTTGTTTATCGGGATTATTTTTTTCGGACAAGCACAGCGTAATGTGAAGACAACAAGCCAAACTGACCGGCCAAATGACGGAGGCCTGCCCGTGTTGACTACTTCCCCGAAGAAGAGTGGGAGAAATTCGCAGATTATGCCAAATTCACAAGTGAATAGTGAGCTTATTTTTTTACGACACAGTGGACACAGCAAAGCGATGGGAACCAAATCCACGCCAAGTACTCCAGTGACGCCGGATATTGATATGAAAAACTACGTGTTTATTTGTGAAATGTATTAATGAATGATTCCTACGCCGGTGAAAACTATTATGAATTACTCTACTTCGAGGAATTTGATTTAAAGAAATAAAAAGCTTTCATCAAAATTTCATTGCAGCTTCACTTACGCGTACGTTAAGTTTCAACATGAGAAGACACGATACCGTTTTTGTAATAATGCACAGTGAAGAAAATAGGCAAGACATATTTACAGAAAAGGTTTTACTGCGTGGCCGTTAGACTTGATCCTTGTTGCTATACCTTTTCTAATATTAATAAAGGTTACTTTACTAATTCAAAGAAATATTTGGATTTAAGACGATGGATAATGTCGACCTATTATTTTAAACAAATTCAAGCAATATAATTATATTTTCAAGGAACGGTACAGTGATATTACTTTTATTGATCGCTCTTTCATGCACCTTTTGGCTTATGTTACGAACTGCTCAGCAGGCAGTATTGAAAAACCTTATGGAAAGAGCAATAAGGCTGTCGCTTAAGGTGAATACGAGGGACGTAGCAGTAAGCAAAATCAGCTGTATGCCACTCAGAGGGATACATAATCAGCAGAATATCTGGCGTACGGTTTCTTCAAGTATCTCTGAGAATTTTCGGGTGAAACGCGGGTTGATCATCACGTAAGGAGTAGTGGGGTTAACAGAATGCCTCACAGATTTCATTTCAATGGAAAAATAAAAAGTGCACTTTAGATGTTGTGAGTGAAAAAAACGTTATTGGCAAACGTAAATAACCCGAAATAAATTCCAACTCGCGAGCAAATACAACTAGGTATTTCACTCAAATCTCTAGCAACAAGCAGCATAATGGGGTGTCTTCCAAACATTTGAAATGCACTTCAACTCAAAAATCCTCAGTAACAGGTTTGCCGGAACAGTACTTAACTCGAGTTTCCTGATTTTCTTCAGGACCACACAACACCGGTATTCATGCGGATTTGACCGGAAATAATTGCACGGACACTTAACTAACAATTACTTCCCATTCTTGTAGGACACAACATACGCATATCCCGAATGGTAAACATTGAAATACTAATGAGCATCATAAGAGTGGTGATTGAGCACGTAACAGCTCACAGAGGTGCAAGGTCAAAATTGCAGTAATATTCGCCAGAGAGAGAGAGAGAGAGAGAGAGCCCCAAGGCCTCAAATATTCCGGACCACGCTCTCCGTGTGGCGCCCGCGGAAAAGGGCAATTAGCGGATGCAGAGCTTTTCGACGCCTCTTCCTCGACTCCTCTGCTCCTGGCACCTGAAGGTCTGCTCGCTGTACAAAAAAACTGTCCACAGGGTGAGGGGTGGCGAGATGACGGGGAGTTGCGCGTGGCTGGGGAGGGGGAGAGGGAGTGGGAGGTGGAGGGAGAGGAATATGCAAAACGCTCACAATAACGTCAGCGTGGTAATTATTCACTGGCGGGCCAAAACTGAAGTAACGTGACATAGAGGGGGGGGGGATGTCGCCCGCCGAGATGTCCGACAAGAACGACGTGACAAGGAGCTAAAGGGTCGTTCAGGGAATGAAAAATGGCGCCGCTTCACGAATGCTCCCGCGTGGGCCGAAGGACCTAGTACGTTCTCGTCTTTGTGTCGCATGGGGAAGAGCGGACGCAAATAGACGTGGGCGCCGTCTCTCTACACCGCCGACGAACTCTTGGTAGGCGCGGAATCGGCGCCAGTGCGATCATCATTACTATTTCAATTATAGATTAATCCAAATCGTCAATTGAAGCAAAAGGATTTCGACTCCTATGCATGCATTTCGGTCTTTCAAGTGAACGTCGATAGGGAGAGTTAAAATATCGCGAAAACGATGTTTTAACTCTCCCTATCGGTGGTCGACTGGATGACCGACATCCATGCACAGGAGTCAACATTCTTTTGCTTTCATTGAAAATTTGGATTAATCTTTAATTTAAATATACTTTTGAATTGCATTCTACTTGAAAAGCTACTAATAATACTTTGTTACTCCCCCGTGACAGGTAGACCATCGTTACAGTTGTAGCGTTTAATTGCCTCGTTGGTAGCAGACAGAAGGCAGGGAAGCTGCCGTATCTCCCCTTTATTCCTGCGAACGATGTACTTCCAGACCCAACTAGACCTATAACAACGCTACCAAAGGTTTGAAAGCGATCTAATACGATAATGGCTTTTTCATTTTGTGTTTGATCATTCTTTTATATGCAGTTCTGTTGCTTCATGACGCCAAAACCCAAGAATTACGTCATTATGAAAAAAACAGGTATTCACCCCTGGAAAGCAGTAATTATCACATATTATCGTATTCACGGATTCAGGAGATAATTTATGGAAGTTCGCATTGGAATTAAATCAATAATTTCGTAATTTTTCACAGATTTATTTTGAATATGCTTCGATGTGTGACAATATCATCATCAGGTACTGCTTTCCCCGATGATTTTGTGACACATAGAAACGCGTCATCATTCAAAATAAACCTGTTGAAAAGTTGGAAATTCTTGCTTTGGTTGTAGTGCGTATCAAACCATCGTCCCCTCTGTTTACCAACCGGGTCGGGGGGTCCATCAAGCCCGACGTTTCGACGTTCGACTCGAACATCGTCCTCAGTGACTCACTCACCTCTGCCCTGAGGACGATGCTCAAGTCGAGCGGCAAAACGTCGGCCTTCATGGACCCCCTGACCCGGTGGGAAACCCGAGGGAACTTTGATAAACTCATACGTCGGAAAGGCACCAGTTCATACAGTACGTATCATCTTATTCGGCTAGTGAGTCGGCGGTGAGTACGGAGTCGATTACGCCGACGCGGGGTAGGAAGAACAGGGCCGTCCGCCGACGAAAATATCGTCACCGTGCACCTCCACGAGGCGAGTCTCGTCCAAAAGGAAGGGTGACGCAAATGAAATTTGACTCGTCGTCGGAATCAGGTGCGTCGCAACCCGGCGGAGTTCTCTTCTTAAGGTTGTGAACGCGAGGGCGGAAGGAAGGCCGCAAGCCGGCAAGCGGTAATGGTTGCGGTGGCCGAGTCACCCGGGATCAAACCAATTACGGGTCGGAGAGGAGCAGGATTGAAGTGGGCACCGCTAACGTGGGCGAGAGGCTATAATTGCGTTAAGGTTCGTCCGGAAGTGCCGCAAGGCGATAGGTGAAGATGAACCTTTTTAAGCGACGATTCGGCCTCGCAGTCGCACCCGCCTACCTCCCGCCATCTCAACGACGCGTCGCGACGCTCTTCACCCGACGGGAGTGGGGAAAGAAACCAGCCGTCTTCTCTCCGTCGTTGCGTTGTCGAGCTCTCCGGCTCATGTATCGCGGCTTTCATTGGTTACCGTGCGTGGCATCGGAGGCTCAGGCCGTGTTCCATTCCACATAAATACGTACTAGCCGTACTAAATTTTCCGAAGTTAGCAGAAGTGACGTAACGTTTTAAGTCTTTGGACTAACTTCACGACCACGGGAGGGTTAGTACCACTAGTACGAGGAAAGACTTACTAAGAAGGCGTCTTATTCACGAAGCTGTTCTAAATAAACATTGCTTCGAAGCTTGCAATAAACGATTGGTCATGTGAGTACTTTTGTGAATCATAAAATATATTACAAACGACTTATGAGGATTTATTCTTCCAGTATTGTTATTAAATATCATGCACTTATTAGTTACCAATATCGTATTGAAAACTTATCGTGAGTCGCGTGTTAACGGGTCAAGGAGAAAACTGTACCAAGTGTTTGATTAGCTGTTTGAATTTATTTATTGTCTTTGCATTATACTATCATTTAAATGGCCCTGCACACATTTGTTTGTTAAGATTTTCACAAATCAAAACTGGAAGGCCAGTAAAATGTTTACGCTGCGAACGTTATCCATTGAGAAATCAGTTACGCCTGACACTGATGTTCACCACTATACGACGCTTGCCGATATGTTTTTATTTTTAATTCGTCCGTGGTCTCATCCGTGTATGAGCGCTAGCTGACCGTTCCAATTCGCTAGTACACCCCAAGCGTATACAAGCCCTTGGTACATGGTATATACTAAGGGCTGTACTAGGATTGGAAAACGACCTCAGAGAAATTTCTCCGAGTTAACGATTGCACTGGGATGCCGCTGGTTGTATGTCGAAAACTGCGGCACGCATGGGTTTTCATCGATGAAACTGTAGTCGAAGAAAATAAGGGAGATGAAAGACTATAGAGCACAAACAATGAGTGGGAGTTTGGATAAAGAATCTTCACTGCTTCTTGTGTATGACAGATTTATTTAAAGGCACAATTTATCAAAATAAACATTTTATAAAATATGACGCCTAAATCTGTATTTTAAGGTTGTTTGAGGAGATGTCACTAAGAATAAAATTGATAAATTTGGCCTCATTGTAAAGAAAAAGATCTCAGCATCCCAATGAAAACAAAATATAAGCCACTTACCATTAAAATTGTTGAGGTATTTGCCAAAGAATACCTGCCATTTTCCATGGAAAATGTTACGGGTATGCACTCCAGAGGCTCTTTATTTTAAAAATGGGGAATTTATAACGCATATATCTCGTCAGAAATGAAAGTGTAGTTTGTATGCTCTCTCAACTTCTTTTAAAAATAAACCAATTACTAGTAGTAATTTTTACATATTCGAAAAATAATATCCTCTGTTTTGAAGGCGTTTCCATCATACGGCGAGAAAAACATCAGTCATGTTCAAACCTTGTACATGTATACTTAGTTAAGTACTGAGAATTTAAGATGTTTCAAACAAATATTTTGCGTCAGTTATGTTACAACATTTACTTCATGCTTCTTAAAGTTGCTTAAATAAAAAAAAAACATTGAAAATGGTCTCTATGATGACTGGGGATAAATCTCCTTCAGACTACCTTAGCTAAAAGCAGCACAATTGAAGAGGAATATAAAAAAATATGATAAGCGCTTGTTGACCAGGTGAATTTTGAAAGGGAATATTAAAAGAGCTTTTAAATTAAAGAAACAACTTTTGGATACGGATTCATGAAATTTACCGACAGTTGTTGTTTACCGACCGCGCAATTGGTGAGTTGCTATCATAAATTCCTCATAACAATTTGCATTCAATATTCTTTCATATACTCATTCTACTTCCTCAAAAACTATGCAGTCAGATGAATGCTCCAAAGCAGTAAAAAAACCTACCAATGAGTCTGAGTTGTCATTTATCTTACGAGGCCGCCGTCAGAAGAAAGGAAACCAGCTCAGATGTATTCGTGACGGACAAAGACGCATGGAACGAACGATCAGCAGGTTGATGCCAAGGTCGCTGAATACAGGATTAGGACAACATTTATGGATTCAGCTCATATTTTTGGTTAATTCCGTTAATGGCGCCTATGTGTATCGTACTAGCTATCAAAAACGTCTGAAGTACACGTTAAGACGATATAAACACGAAAGGTCCACGACGGCCATTTTGAAGGGAAAAAATAACTGCTCTAACTTAAGCAAGTGGTGTACCTAGAGCCGGAATACCAATAAGGCAAAGTAGGCAGCTGCCTATGGGCTCCGAGGCTTTGGGGACCCCGTAGAGGTCCTGAGAATTGGGGACCCCGGAGAGGTCCTGAATCATTTTATATACCTCGAAAAAATGAAAGAAGAATATTAAACTCAATGCATTTCCTATTCACTAACGCCTTAAGGGAACGCTTTTAGGGGAATTTCAGACGAGCTAGGAAGTTGAGAGTTGCTAGAAATACAGTACGTGACCCAATGTTGCATGCAAAATGGTAAAAATAGAGAAAAATAATTGGAACACGTTATCTTTACCCCATATTCGTTAAATTTTACTCCCATAAGAAAACCAATGAATTCAGTTCAGGCGTTTATTTTTCCACTTTTCCAAATTCTTTCACTTATGATATATTGGAATTGGTTGGCATTTTTGCTAGTGAATGTATACTTGAGAATGGTTTGTGACAATTGGCTTCAATTTTCCTGCACGCTTAGGCTTATGGCAGCATTTTAATGTCCCCCTACGTAATGGGCCTTCTCTGACGCTTTAAAAGAGGGTGATCAATATTAATTAGTTCACACTGAATGTTTTTGTTTGGAGGGTATTTCCCAAATTTACCTTTAATATATATTAATAACATATTTTTTTTACTTTGCATGACTAATTTCGCGGAACACAGGCATAATTTCTCCAATGTTGAGCCAGACGGCAATGATTTCTCAACATTTACAACTGATGAATTTTAATCAACGCACACTTCCCCTATAAACCACGCTCCGCCTTGTTTTTAGGGATAATGTGGCGAATTATTTAGCATATACTGGTGGCAATGAGATACGGTTTCTCTTCAGCAAAATTTGCAGAAAAAATTAGCGAAATATCTATGACTAGATGCCGTCAGATGCCGCCACATATTTTATATATATTATATATTAACATATTTTTTTAAGAGAGTAAAAAAGGTTTTCCCTAAAACAGATCATGTTGCTCTTTTCGCATTAGAATCCCAACTGAATGTAATCAGTTTTTCCAGCCCACGTTAAGCTTGAATATGCTTATGATAATATTAACTTCTTGGTACTTCTTCTTTTGGGCATGGTTATTACTCCAAATAAAATTCTCTATTTTTTATTTGCCAAATAAAAAAGGGGGTGGGGGTGTATGAAAAATGCCACACTGGAGAAAAAAGAAAATTTACAAAGAGCTTCACTCTTTTCAAAATACTTCGTCATCCTTTTGTGCATCTAATTTTTCCATTCTTTTAAAGAGCATACAAGATCAAGATATTAAAACACATAAGGATTACATTCATGTGGTCATCACACAGGGAATAAATCCAGTCTCATCAATAGAATACCTAAAAGCAGATTTAGATTTGTGGTTCCTAGGTCAGCATTTATTAGTGTGCTTTTGGAAATGAGACTTTTAAAGTTGCTGATTGCTAACTACTTACTCGTTGGTATATCTGGCTGAGGTTTCAAGTACACCAGTCTTCTTCCTGATGAAAATTAAAAAGTTCTTGAAAAAAGAATAAGATGTAGTTAAAGTCTGAGTAGTGTTCCCTAGTGATTCTTACTCTGAAACGTTTTTCAAATATTATTTAAAGTGTCACCAAATGATGCCTAAGATCGCCAAATAATATGTCAATTAATGTTGTTTTTACATATCAAGTTTATCGCTTGGCATTGATAGTTGTATGCTGTCAATGACAACTGAAATTAGCAATTACCCTTCCAAAAACAGAGGGATTTTCAAATTTCATGCGCAGCTTTGGTTATTCGTTAACTTTGGTTATTTCAGTTAAGTTTGAGTAGCAAAATAATACAAAATTAAGGAGAAAAAAGTGACAAGTTTAACTTCTCTAGACTTCGTCCACACTTGCATCGGGCTTTTAGTAAAACCTCTATGTAAAATGTGGCTCACCAACTCATACCTGTACCAACTGCTGGGCTAGACCATGAAATACGAAAGGTGAGCAGTCCTCAAACGTCACATTAGCGAAAAAGTACTTATGTACTATCGGGTTATCCAACTTCTGTACGAACAAAACTTAAAGGTTTTTTTTAGTAGTCGAAGGATTATTTCTTCACAGCTTCGACGAGATTTAAATATAAGCCCCAAATTCACGTAGTAATCAGACGAGCATAGACATAGAATGAAATCAATGAGAGTAAATTGGTTTTCGGAGGACTTCTTGTATGTTTGTTTCCTAACAGGACACGTAACTTACGCGTAAGATCCCAAAATTAAACCCTTACCACACCAAAGGAAGACACATTAAGACATGCACTAGTTAAATCACCTATCTTAAGCCCCATGAAACGGTTCTACAACCACGCCAACCTATATTTAGCCAAGTCAAAGGAAGGGGAAAATGGGATCTCATCTTTTAGTGGCTGGCCGGCTCTTCATCGTGCAAACTCACGCGCACACAAGTTGACCATTGAAGCAGTTGCCTAACTGCTTAGAGTGCCAAGAGATGAACTGCAAAATCGTTCTCCTAAAGCGATTCACCTTTGGAAGTCTTGGAAGTAATGATTCTTGCCAGGTACTTGCACCTGGCGCTTCTAACCGACGTTTCCGGTTACGCGCATTCACGAGCCAAAAATAGACATCATCTGACCGAGAAAGTAAAGCCATAGTCTCATAAACAGGCGAGTGATGAATAGACACTCTAGATACATTCACTGCATTCAATTTAGCGATCAATCTGATACAATTTTTCAAAGCACAGAATAACGACTCATAAGCAATTAACGACTTTGCGCTCAATTAGGAAAACATACCAGCAATCAACTATTGCAAAAAATACAACGCACACTTTCTTTATATTTTTCATTGAAGCGTATTTGGTATTTTCATTGATTTTGGATACTGCATTATTGAGCTGTATTTTATCTTGATTTTCTTATATCTAATATATCATTTTAATTTTTGTATTTTTTTATTTTGATCCAGCTAAACAATACCTTATTTGTCATTAATTTTTTCACCACTAAAAATGTATTTTCTAAAATCTATTGTATAAATTGACGAAAAGTTACGCAGCAGAGAGGACGTAATAGTCTCAATATCGCTTCGATAAAGCAGACACTATTTTTAATACTCCGCACCCTTTGAAGAATCGATAAATAATCAGAAATGGAAAAGAGTGAAAAGTGTTTCTTCACTTGAAAAAGAAAATAAAGTCATTAACCTGATAGCTATATCCAGATCATAAATTATAAAACTAAGGACATAAAAAAGATTATCAGGCGTCACTTTGAGAAAACAATAGATATTAATTTTTGAAAACCAATTCACAGTATAAGTTCCATCTTGAAAATGACACTCTGTGCTGAAGCCTGTCGGTGAATAAAAATAAGCAAGGAAGTTTACCAAGTGATTTGATTTTTAAATGATTATATAATTATATCAATGACTCACACAACAAAAAGCTATGGATACACAAATAATAATATACACACATAATATAGAATACGAAGTGATGTCTGGTCTCACATATCTCAACTAAGATATACAACAAAATATAAGTTTGAATATGCATTTTATGACGATGAGGAGTGAAGTTTTACTGAAGCTTGCTCCTGAACCTTGGGATGGAATAGCTTACTCTGACAGCTTGACAAATAGGGCTATTACGCCGAAATATAAACAAAAAAGCAATTGATGCAACTAGACTATAAATGTGCTGTTGAGAGCAAGAAGTAAGTAAAAAATGCCACATATTTGAGGCCTTAAGTGAAATGAATGAAGCATTTAACCCTAAGTGCTGTTCATTACAGAAAAAAAACGTATGGTAGTCTCACAAAAACTAATGCACAAAACTGAATACACGAAGAGGAATGCTAGTGGGCTCATAACTAAAGTGCTAAATTCTTCAGAAGAAAAAATTAACCACCTTGCCTGGGGCACGTACCCGGATCCCTGGACAAGGAAGGAGCCGAGTGTTTTAGTCAGTTCAGATACCAAGACGCCCTTCTCTCTTAAGGAAATTTGAGGACTTCAAGGGATCAAGGTATTCCAGACTGATGGAGAAATGATGTCGATGAAGCAGCCCAAATCGTGCGCTTAGCGCCACTATCCACAAGGTTAAATCCAAACATGGAATACTGACGAGTTCGCTCTTTTCATGACTTTTGTGGATACCAAGTCTAGCCACGGTATTACCTTCACGTGAGTCACCCGTGAGTAAATATATTGCGAAATGAGTGAAATTCCACAAAGGAAAAATCATTCGTCTTGACCGGGACTCGGATCCCTCAATATCGTGCCGAGTGTTCAACTGGCTTAAGCACTCGGTTCAATATGGAGTGATCCGGGTTCGAGTTCCGGTGAAGGCCAATGATTTTTCTACTACAGAATTTTGCACTTTTGTGCACCTGCGGGTGGCTGCGTTAAAGGTAATACTTTGACTAGTCCCGGTATCCTCAAAATTTAGCATGAGGTAGAGAACAAGAGAGGCCCAAATATAAAAGGTTTTATTTCATAATTATTCAAAGCACCTTCATATCAGTGTATCGTAGTAAATTAATAACAGTTATCCCTTACCACGAGATACGTAAACCGGAGATCAATGTATTATCTTAAATAAATGTTCAATACATTTCCACGGTTTAGCAGTATACTCAGGGAAATTTCGTGTAAATTGTTAAATAAATAAACTTCAATCCCACGGGGATTACATTTACATCTGTGGTGAGCTCTTATTTTTACTAGTTCTTGATAACGACGCGTGAGCGTTGAAGCCGGTCACGGTTTCTAAAAAAGTGTTTAATACGAACATTTTATTTCTTTAACAATGTCGATTTTCTTTCTGATTCAAATTACACCATACAAAATTATGGAAAGGAAAGGAAAGTAATAAGGATAGAGAAACAGTGTGTGATTGAAACTCTATGCTTTATAAATATATATTTATATATATGGCCGAATACTTGCAAAAGATGGAAGGAATGATGAGGAGATAATAAGGCGTGCGAATGTCGGTAGGAATGTCTTAGGTAGTATGTAGAGCATATTTAGGAATGAGTGTTTGTCAAAGGAAGCGAAAATTTCAGTGTACAAAAGTGTTCTCACCCCGACGTTGTTATATAGCTGCGAACCCTGGAAAGGAGGAGGTTGGTGGGTTATCTAGGGAGAAAAATGAGGCCATTTGTACCAATATTTGATCCTTGAAGAACAGGTGGTATGGTCTCAGAAGGAAGGGCTGCTGGAGAATGGAGGAAGGGTTGAGAGAGTCCCGGTGTCAGCATTAGCCTGCTCTTGACAAAAGGTGCCAAGGGGACCCCAATTTAACGTTCCATACGACCGACGGTGTGATGTACTTAGGTCCCTTCCACATAACACCCAACGATGGATCGGGACTCCACTGAAAATTCTCCACCACCGCCGGGATTTGAACCCGGGGCCCCGGGATGAAAAACCAGTACTCCAGCCATCACAGTAACCCGGTCCCCAGAAAGGAGGTGGAATAATCTTCAACGAATCGGCGAATGAAAAAGTCGTCGTTGGGCCGAAAATTGACAGGTAACAATTTTGCTCTCAACGAATCGCATGGTAGCGCAGATCACCTGACGTCCCTGCTTCAGAGTCATGAGCCCCAATCCATGGTTGTAGAATCCGGAAGGAGGGTGACGGAAGAGTTGGGCGGTGGCAGATCGCTAAGCGGCCCGTGGGTGCAACCTCCCGCGCTCCGGGAGCAGAGGGGATCGCACGTGGTGCTCGCGACGCCGCCTACCTCCCACGACCTCCCACCCGCCCTCCCCCTCACCCCTTTGGGTGGAAGTGGCGCCCCCGCAACTAATCCTTTTGACGACCCCACGGCGACGCATCAATTAGGCGCCGCGCGCCGTCTTAACACTCCCTCCGCGCACGCTGTTGTCGTGGGAAGACGCACAGGCGGACCCCGGGGGGATGGAGGCGTCTCCGTGGGTGGGGGGTGCATGGCAGGGGTTGCGGAAGGGTTGCACAGGGTGAAGCGCCCGCCAAAGCTATTTCATAAATGATGGCAATATTTGAATTTGGTCGTCCCTGACAAAGTATTCGTTAACCGATTGTGATTTGTTATTCATTAAACGGCGCGATAATTTTAAGGGAACTTTGGTGTGTCAGAACGATCATCATAGCATTTTATTAGTTTTATTGCCCACCAGAAACTCAATTTTTAATCAATAAGCTGTCACCAAGCTGCAAATTTGAAGAGGAAATATATTTACAGAGATTATTTAGATTAAAAATCTTAAGGGTAAGTGTAATTTCAATGGTAGTTAATTACTATTTCTTTTAATGAGCTATTTACAAGAATGCTAATTAAGGGAATTATTAGTTCGTAGGTCTCGTTGTGCTCATTGCTGTAGTTAGTTATAAGTGTCAGTCACTTTTACGTTGTACTAAAGAAGGCCGTATTTTATAAAACTACATGCTGGAAGTTAGTAGCATCTTTTGATTTAATTTCTGGCCAACTTTTACATTAATCAATAAGTCGCAGACTTACCACCCCTGTTAGCTTTAATCCACGTTACCCATGCTATGAGCTGGCACTGGTTAAGGGCGAAGTCGGTGGGTGAGGCACCAGTCTCCCGCCAATCTTGCGGGCTTCCAGACTTCACTCCCGTACAACTTGGTACCAAGGAAGATCCCGCGAGATTCCTTTATGATGCCGTTCCCGGATCGCAGCAAGTGACCAAGCGAGTGGCTGGGATCAAAGGATGGGGTCCGAGATATGCATAGTAGTAGCAAAACATGGTGACAATTATCTCCGCGAATTTTGACGTTATGGAGGGGAAATTGTGTGGAAGGGGAAGGCTAAGGAGAGGAGGAGAAAGGAACGTACACAGTTGTCAATGCTGCTGACGCAACTGTATGTAGCTTGAGAGGACGGGAAAGTGTTAGCAGTGCGTTTCACGCCAATATTTACTATCCAAACAGCATTAAAATATGCCGATAGCGCTCAAAACCCATCGAAGAAGCCCATCTATCCAATTGGGTTAAGCCCTATTGAGATCAAGAAAGTTGATCAGAATGATTAAGCATTTTGAAGTTGGCAAGGTGTGTTTGAGACCTTGATACCCTCGTTAAGACAAATGCGGATATTAGGCAGTTCGTAGGGAATGGACTATTCTTCATAGTAACCAGTAAAAATATACTTTGTCAATTCCACACCATTAACGTAATGATGATAATGACATACGTTGTCGAAACCTAGGTCGGTTCAAATAAAATTGTGTGGAATTGACAAAGTATATATTTACTGGTTACCATGAATATGACGCTTTCCCACAAAGTTACGCCTTCAGTCCTATCTGAAATGGACTATTCCACTGAAAATGGTTTTTTGCGCAACTGCCACCATGTTTAGCTACCACTTTAATAATCCAGGATTTGATAAATATGCAAGGCTCATATTAAGGAAATGACCAAAATATTAAAAAAGTAAACGAAGAGAACCCGTAGCGTTGCGTTGAAATTTTACTCAATTTAAGAACTCTATAGAGGTTCACGTTAAGATGAAATATGGAAAGAAAGATGAGTTTTAATTTAGTGAATGATCAGCAGTAATTTGAGGTGAATTCATTTATTTACTCCATGTTTTGTCAAAGTTTTAAGCGCTATGCTTGTATTCGAATTGTACGCCATAAATAGTAGGGTGAAAACCCGTATAGGTGGCACTGGAGGTTACTTCCTTCACGGTGATGTGCCGTGCTTGGCGGAAATCTGTCTCGAACGTAACTCCGTGCCGTAAGCATTTTATCTCCAAGTACTGAATATACCACATTGCATCGAGTAATGAATACCTTTATTTAGCAAAGAATCCAAGATCCTAACATTGGTTATGGGCCCAGGACGACTAGACTGCAGTGACTTGCGAATTTAAAGACATTTTTACCGACCACGTTTTTGGCAGTCGCGAGAAGTCTACGAGTGCCGTCACCGTGAATGATACTAATTATTCACGGGTCGAAGCACTGAAGAAGGACAACTACGACTCGTGGCGTATGCAGGTTGAGGCCCTAGTCATAAAAAATGACCTTTGGCAGTACGTCACGGGGGAGAAATCGAAGCCAGAAGTCAGCGAAACGGATTCAAAATGGCTGGAAGCACTGGATGCATGGAGAAGCATGGACTGGAAAGCAAGGTCAGATCTAATACTATGTATTAGCGTCTCTAAGCTTAAGCAAATAAAAAGCCGTAAAACCTCTGGAGAAGTTTGCCTGAGGCTGGAATCAATTTACGCCTCGAAGGGACCTGCCAGAAAGGCGATGCTATTGAAGTAGCTTACTCTACAGAAAATGCAAGAGGTTGATGAAGTTCGAGACCATATCCATAGATTTTTCGACGCGGTGGATAAACTTTCATCTATGTCTATCGAAATTAATCGAGACTTACTAGCCATTATGCTGCTTTAGAGTCTACCTAGCTCCTATGAAAATTTCAGTTGTGAAATTGACTCGCGTGACGATCTTCCATGTCCCGAAACGCTGAAGGTGAAAATCCTTGAAGAATCGGAATCCCGAATGCAGAAATTCCCCGGTGACGCAACGGCTGGTGCCTGATCGCGCGAACGTCAAGAAGACAAGCGACAATAGCCCCAAGCCTGAGAGCCCGAGAGACGTTGATGAGCCAAGGATGCAGAGAAAATTCCCGTTCCGTTATCATAGATGCAAGAGAATTGGCCACAAGACTGCGGACTGTAAATGGAAGTATGAAGAATACGAACCAAAGGTAGAAAAATCTTCTCCTTCTTATTGCGCAGACACACTTGCGGCACACACTTCATACGGCGCAAGCAATGGCATTAAAAGAACTAATTAGTGCTTTGACAGTGGTTGCACCTCTCATATATGCAATATTTTAACTGACTTAATTGCGATACAATCATCTCATCAAGTGATGAAGTGAGTCTAGCAAATGGAACTTGTGTCGATGTAGAATCTGAAGGAACTGCTAAAATTTCGACGATATGTAAGGATCGGGTCAAGTGCTTTGAACTAAAGAATACTTTGTTATACAAATATTTTTTTGGTAGCAAGAATAACGGACAAAGACCACTAAGTAGTTTTCACGCGAGGGCGAGCCACAGTACAAGAAGGTCGTGGGAGAACGCAAATGATTGCCGATAGAGTTGGAGACTTGTATATGATCCGTCGTGGATTAGAGCACGTCAATACGGTGTCGACATTCCACTATGGACTTGAACTCTGGCATGATAGATTAGGACATTTTAACTATAGGGACTTGATAGAAATGGTGAGGAAGAAAAGAGTGTGCGGTGTTAATATTGAGGGAAAAAAATACCCTAAATGCATGTGAAATTTGCTTTCGAGGGAAGTTAACTGCTATTCCATTCACTCCAAGAACTGAACTTTCGTCATCTGTGATTGAGATCATTCACACTGATCTCTGTGGTCCCATGAGAACTGAATCAAATGGTGGTGCGAATTATTTGGTGACGTTCACCAACGACTTTTCCAGGTGGACTGAAGTGCGTTTTCTAAGGAGAAAAAGTGATTCCTTTTCCGCCTTTAAAGAATATAAGGCTTAAGTAGAGAATCAAACGGGTGCAAAAATAAAAAGTATCCAATCGGACAATGGCCAGGAATTCTTAGGAAAAGGATTCAATGGCTTTTTGAAGCGTGAAGGAAATTAAGTGTGCCATACACACCTCAACAGAACGGTGTGGCCGAACGCAATAGCAGAACGCTAGTTGAAATGGTGAGGTGTATGATGCTGTGTTCAGGTCTAGCTCCAGGGTTTTGGGCCGAAGCAGTATCAACGGCAAATTACATAAGAAGCAGGTGTGCTTCAAAGAGTTTAGGGGGTGTTACTCCGTATAAAAAGTGGATAGGCCAACGTTCACATTTGAAACATCTCAGAATATTTGGCCAGAAAGTGTATGTCTTGAGTAAAATCCCAAATAGGGATAGTTTCCAAGAGCACGGAATTCTGGGAATATTTGTGGGCTACGCTGAATATGCTAAGGCATATCGAATATGGCTTCCCCGGGATAGAAAAGTGATAGTATCCAGAAATGTGCGATTCTTAGATGGATTCGTGTCGCAGGGGGGGCATGAAGATATCATTTCACTGGACACAATTAACGAAAGAAGTGAGATGACTAGGCCAGAAGTAGATGATATTTTTATAGAAGAGATTGGAGCCAGAAACAATCATCAGGATTTGACTACTGAAAAGGAAGAGATTACCGAGTGTAAAGTTAATCTGAAAGAAATGTTAACCAGAGAAACAGACAATAGTGTAGAATCGGCAAGTGATAGTGATAGCAAAGAGAAAAGAGGCCGTGGAAGACCAAAGTTTATCTAGACTGGTAGGAAGGGTCGTCCAAGGCAGCAGTATCACTATCAACCTTCAAGTAATGATAATTCAAAGACTGATAATGGTGAAGCGAATTATTTAGCTGTCTACATCTACATACTACCCCGCAAGCCGCCTCAATAGGCGTGTGGCGGGGGGTGTTAGGACACCAGCCGTTTACATATAAAAAGGAAACTCTCTAATGAAATTACGCCTTGAAATTATTTAAGTCCCTTATTGTTTGGGGGAAAAACGAATTCCCATACCTATCCGTTCGGCAAAATATCTCTCGTAATTTATCGTTTCTGTCGAACCTGGAAATATAGTGGGGTTCTAATATGATGTTCTCCGTGTCGCTCTTAAAGATATCTATCCTTAATTGCTCAAGTAATCTAAACCTAGCGCGCAGCCTCCGAGTCTCTAGCGGCTCCCAGCTTAATTCGTTTAACATCTGAGTAACGCTGTCTGTACACCCGTAGCAGTTTTTGACGAATCGCGCAGCTTTCCTTAGTAATTTATTAAGTTCCCGGATTAAGTCTTTCTGCTCCGGATCCCATATGCTCGCTGCATATTCAAGGTGTGGCGGGACGAGTGCGAAATAGCACCTCTCTTTTACTTTTTCATCTGAATTCTTCTGTCAACGATAATTTACGAGATATTAAGATGTAAATGCGACCTTCGTGAATACAGTGGAAATACCTCTGAAACAGGTTTTACGAGGATCAGACTGTGATCAATGGAAAGAGGCTGTATATGAAGAAATTAAAGCTCTGGTCGAGAATCACACCTGGGAAATTTTTGACAGGCCTGAGGATAGGAATATTGTTGGTTGCAGAATAACCTTGACAAATAGATTCAGATCAGATAAAGCGAATGAAAGAAGAAAGGTGCGGGTAGTTGCAAATGGGGATATTCAGATGGGTGTAGATTTCAAAAATACTTTCGCTCCCGTTGTAAGAATGTGACACATGTGCAATTCCAATCCAGTGAAGACTCCACTCGAAGTTGGACTGAAATGGAGTACCAAGGGAATAAATTCAGTGGGTGTGAATGTGAAACCATATAGAGAAGTTATATGTTCTTTGATGTACCTGTCAATGGGGACGAGACCAGATATCTCTAATGCCGTCAGTTAGCTTAGTCAGTTCAATGACTGTCACACAGATGAACATTGGAAATCAGCAAAGAGAATTTTACGCTATTTACGGGGCACTTCTAATCTTTGTATTTCTTTCAGAAGGTTTAACCAGTTAATTAAAGCCTATGGGGATGCTGATTGGGGTGGATGTACTATTGATCGTCGTTCCTTTACCGGATTTTCCTTTCTACTGGGTGGAGCTGCCATCAGCTGGCAGTCAAGGAAGCAGAGGATTGTGGCCCTGTCTTCCACCGAGGTGGAATACCTGGCTTTGTCTGATGCAGTGGAGGAAGCTGTTTATTTGCAGGCTTCCTATAAGGAATTGGGATTTGAGGAGCTGACGAAGGTCACCATGTACTGTGATAACCAGGGAGCGGTTCAGCTGGCGGAGAATGCAGTTTTTCATCAGCGGTCGAAACACATCGACCTGAGACCTCATTTCATCGTTAGGAAGGAAGAATATTGAAGCCATTAAAGTTCGCAATCGGCCATATTGAATGCATCAATCGTGCTGTTGATATTCCGAAAGCATAGCAATTAGCAACGGAATTTCCGTGGTGCCGTAAAGACTTGTCCATAAAAATGCAAAATGAATATAATTTACGAACAAAGCACTACACTATTCATAAAAATGAAGGGGGAATAGCGTGCGGTAGCTATGTTGGGTGATTCATTTTTTTCAAAATAAACTTGATTCACAAATATGTGTCAAGACGCGATTTAATCTCTTATTTAAAAAATATATCAATTAAAGGAAAGCTAAGATTTTGCTGATCATTTCTAATCATTTTTTTAGGAAGAGAAAAGATGGAACCATGCGTTACGATAGCACGGGGAAATATAGTTGCCATTAAAATGCGCAATCATCCTTATTGAATGGATGAGCTGTACAGTCAACGTATCGATGAATTGATATCAATAGCGGAGTTGTCACGTCATCGTGGTGATTCATCTAGAATAATACAAACTGGAAATGATTTCCCAAACTAGCACTGCACCATTTTTCCAATTTCCAATTTATCACATTTCCAATTTTGGATTATTGCATAATAGTTTAAGGTGACTTAACTAATGTTCTTGATAAGCCCCTCCAGCAATTTATTAACTGCTGTATTAGATTTATATTTGTCTTTCGAAGAGATGGTCATGTGTCCAAGCATTGCGCTGATCTCAAGTGGTTACCTTTTGATTCTCGGAGGAAATACTTCTTGAAGCCCTTTCTTTTCTCCCTCTTCCTTAATCGGAATCCCACCGACCTATATAATCTATTTACCCCCAAAAGAAGTGTTTCCCAAAGGTTAACCCGATCAGGTCCTAGCTTTCTCCATATCCCCCAAGCCCATACCGACCTCTATCCCAACTCCTTCCCTATCATTGCTTCCAAGTTTTAAAACTCGTTATCCTATCACATTAAATCCTCCTCATTACTCCAATCATTCAAAGAAAAGCTATATTCTCATTTTAAAACTCAACATTAAAATTGTGAAAATTTGGTTTATGTATTGTAATTATCTTTGTTTGATAAATTGGTGTAAAATTGGTTTAATTCGTTTTCATTTAATGTATCTATTACGATTATTTGAGCAGAACTTATAAGTTGTTTATTGTACCTTGCTGTAATGAGTCACCCCAGGGCATAAGTAAAGTTTTAATTCATACCATAATGAAATTTATTTAGCAAATTGCGCCCAGTAGGCATGCCAGGTGAATCAGTCTCCACAAAGAAAACATCCTTCTTTTTTTTGTAAGTTTCTTTTGGATTTCTGCGATTAAACTAAACTTTTTTAGCAACAGTTTCGCCGTGCTATTCAGCCGGCTTCTTCAGGCTTTCTAAATCAACAATGAAAAACAAATAAACAAACTTAAGCGGTTATTATGTACAGCATGATTACAGTTGTTTGGTCTTTTTTCTATTTCAGTGGCTTCCCTGATGATCCATGGATAGTAGCTTTTTTCTTTAGATAGAAGTTTCGCCCTTTTGATGTCAATACTGTGACCTTCAAAAAGTGTGCTCAGCCATGGCAGAGTAATACCAATCTTTCTTCCGAATAGCCCGTTCGTGTTCCTTCAGTCTGCAACCTATGGCTCTCTTTGCCTGGTCAACATATGATTTTCCGCAACTACAGAAAATTTCGTATATGCCTTCGAACATTGTGGGAGATAATGGATCTTTAGCTCCTCTAAGATGATCATCAACTTTGGAGGTGGTGTTAAATCTTGTAATGATGTTATGCTTCTTCATGATTTTACCTATATGATCTATTATTCCCACGATGTAAGGTAGCATAACATATCCCAAAGGCTTAGATGTCTCTTTCTTCTTAGGCTTCTGATTTCTAACACTTTCAATTAATTTATAGCTATAAACATTATCCTTCAGTGTCTCCCTTAAATATTTTATTTCTTCAGAGATGGAATCAGCATCCGAAACTCTGCGAGCGCGATCAAATAGGGTTTTGATAACTGATGCCTTTTGCTGTGGGTGGTGGTGGGAACGTGCATTGAGGTATCGATCAGTATTGGTCTTTTTCCGAAACAACCTGATCTAACAACCTAAAGAGAGAAGATAGCTACGAACTTCCTTATACGTGAAAAAGACTTATAAAAAACTCAAGTATTAATTATTCATGCTGTACATAATAACCGCTTATATTTTTTTTATTTATTTTTCATTGTTGATTTAGAATGCCTGACGAAGCCGGCAGAATATCACGGCGAAACTGTTGCTAAAACGTTTAGTTTAATCGCAGAAATGCAAAGGAAACTTACCAAAATTAAAATTAACTGAGAAAATCTACGAAAAAGATCCTTCTTTTTCGTTCTACGTCAAGACCCCATCTTCTTTCTTCTTTACTTTATGGGTGGTGACACTGCCTGCTCCGCCAGGTGACTGAGTAAACAATGAGGTCATCCGCGTCGGAGCGACGGCCCGTACGCGGCTCGAGTCAAAATCTCCCGAGGTGGGACGCATTTCCCCGACAGGAACGGAAAAGTTGGCCGCGAACGTGAACAGGATTCGTGAAGCGTGCAGTGAGATGGGGGAAGGAGGCAGTGGGGCGAGGTGGGGGGAGAGGAAAGGTGTTTGGGCCGCGCGGATGGGCCCGTGGGCCGAGAAGAACGCCGGGAGAATTGGGCCCGTGTAATGGGGCCTGGAGAAGGAGGGTTGAGGGGGAGTGCGACGGGTATGGATGATCCACGGGGTGCGGGAGCTTGTGTGTGGGTTCGGGGCATGGGTGCGGGAGGAGGAGTGATCGGGTGCGGCGGCATGTGCCGCTTACGACTTGCGAGTTGCGAAGTTCCTCGGGAGTGAAGGAGCACCTCTCTCCCTTGTTTGGAGCTCGTAGCGAGCGCGGAGACCCTGGGTTACTAATGGCCCTTCCGTGTCTCACGGATTGAGAGGAGGCGCTCTCGGGTGGGAGCAGAGAGGCAGGGGGAGAGAGTTTTGCCCCCGTATCCCCTCTCCTCCCCCCCGATCCCTTGCCAGAACTCCGCGGGCCCTCGCGAGCCCCAGATCCCGGAGGTCAATGACATATTGCCCACTCCCGCCATCCGCATGTCTCCCGGCAAGCGAAAAATAATTCTCACGTTAGAACAAAATATACGGGGGAAATGGTCTCCAGCATTCCAAAAGTGGAGGTGATAAATATTGGAGCAGTGGCTCCTTTTATCCACCCTCGCTCCGAACTCTGCGCTCTCACCTCCAACACCCCCGCCTCGATATATCCCCGCTCCTCCTCCAACTCGCCTAACCCCCACCCTCCTCCACAGCCACCCCCTCCCACCCCCTCGCCGAAGCCGGGAAATTGCATAATTATATTTTTTTATCGGCGCGACGTTGGTGTGGAACGTCAGCGGACCGAGGCATACGAGTGGATCTATTTTTAAATTTAATACGTCACGCGCCGTACGTTAATGATACCGAGAATTTTCGCAATCAATTTCCAGGTGGTAAGCGAAAAACCCTAATGATTTACTCGGCGTTCCGCGTCATGCGGCGAGACGTGCACGCCCTTGCTTGGTGCATTGATATTTTATTTTATCATTTTTATTTTCGACCGAGTTTCAAGTGGGCACGTCAAATTCACACAGGAAAAAGCGCGAGTCACCTCACGAGAAATTAATATAGTTGACGAGCCGAGTTTTATAATTCTTTAGTCCTCCCCCGGGAAGATTCATTGCTTTCTAGCAGCTCGCAGAAAACTGACTATACAATTGGACGTACAAACCGCAGCTATTTATACGTTCCTATTGGTGGACATCTGAATTTTTCTTCGCCAAGTGCCATCACCTTAACGTAAAAATGTGGTATTATAATTGATTAGTTACCATTTATAAATTATGCTGAATAATCATGTTCAATGTATCCAGGCTATCCACTCAAATTAACACCCATCGCTCGCTACTGACGTGATTGGTGGCATAGGTTAATTGTAAAATGGTATGACGATGACCATTACTTGACCATTTGACCATACTTGCCATGAGACCATTACTTCAGGAAATGCACAAAGCACTAATCAAATGTTTTGGACCAGCAATTTTAGTTCTCCAGTTTCACCTAGGAATAGATATTAACAATAAAAATAATAATTTCCATGACTTTATTCCATGATCTCTCTCTTGGTCATTGATCCAATGTGTGTCAAACGTGACGTACTTTCCGGTTTAATAGCATGCCCGGTGACGATAAAAATTTACTCAGGTGTTATTATTTTATTCAAGTTTATTTACACTTAAATAAGTCCAACTAAAGGCGAAGAAAGATTGAATTAAAAAAATGAAGTAGGAGCTGTTGCAGAAATTAACGACTTCCGTCAGCTTTTTCGCGGGAAGAATTTTAAATTTAATTAGTAGTACGGCAAACAAAAGCATCGCTTGAATAAATCCCCGCGGCCGGCAAATAAGTTAAACACTAACGCCCCACACGAGATACTTTGCATTCCAAGCAGAGCCGTTTCATTTTGCTCGTTTTTATCTCATTCATTCGCGGGGGATAGTTCATTTGCGGATCGGGGACGGGGCGGGGGGAGGGGAAGGTGGGGGTTTGAGGGGGGTGGTATACAGAGGAGGAAGAGGAGGAGGAAGTGGCCGCGCTTATGTTTCGGTGGGGGGTGCGAGAAATGTTGCTATATTTTTTTTATCCTCCCGGCTGGCCCCGTTTCTCTTTTTTTCAGGAAAAAAATAAACTTTTTCCGGGTTATCTTGGCCGTTCTTAGCCCGTTGGAAAGCGTCGCATGTGCCCGTAAATACGTCCGGGCGCCCGGCGCCGAATTGGAGGCAAAACCACCTCCCTCCCGCCCGCGGGTACCCACCTCCGCTCTGGATGGAGGAGCATAATGGTTCACATTACAATCCTCCCCTTGATTAACGGTCAGCTGGGATTTATTTTGAGCATCACAAGGTTGGGGTAACGTGAGCCGCTCTCCCGCTATCTACGTGCACAACGGAGAGAAGCATTGCAGGCGGAATATTTATTCAACGACCCATCTCGCGGCCGATGCCTCTCTCTCTCTCTCTATGACCCTCTCCGTATCGTGGACAAAGAGGACCGCCCTACCTCTCTGCCACCTCTCGCGGGTACCTCCCTCTCCCGAGATCACCTCCGCTCCGCAGGACGCTGGGATCAACTAAAAGAATACGGCTTCTGATTGCGATCGTTTGTCGCCAGGTGGCGTTCTAGTGAGAGACTGGTAGGAAAGGGTTTTTGACATATGTGTGTGCAGCTCTGTCCGCGCTGATTCGTTCACGAGCTCCATGGTGCGAGGGGGGCACACCTCTCTATCCCTTAGCGTAAAGCCCAAACCATGACGACGGCGTGTACCAAGTAGACGGTATGGTGAGGATTGGGTTGGTGTGGTGGCTAGTGTACTGGCTTCCCATCACAAAGGCTCTGGTTCAAATTCCGGATGTGGTGATAATTTTTCATTTAATCCCTATCCCTAATTGCTTGCCATCTGGAGAGCACCTTAAGCACAGTACACCATCCGTCGAATGGGACGGGATAGAGAAAAGTATAATAAGTTGGCTTTATTGGAGTGAGATTGTGAATATAGTGTCTCATCTTTCAACTAACTCTTCGTCAATGTGCATAAGATATAAAAAAATTAATAATTATTTTAGGCGTTAACCAAACATTTAGGTCTAGAGGAATAGTTCTTGCTTCACAGCTCAGCACCAAATTTTATACATGGCACAATATTACAAAGAAGTAAAAAAATATATGGACATGTGTGGGAGAAACGTAAGAATAATTAGGCTTATATACTTGCCAAAAAAACCCACTGCAGGAAAATACCCACGCTACATCACACCGTCCAACGGATGTGACGTTATACCTCGGTCCCCTTGGCGCCTTACGTTCACGCCACTCACGATAGCTCAGGCTATTACCGACGCCGGGTTTCTCTTCACCCTCACTACATTCTCAAATAAACCTTTTCTAACTTACCAACCCATCTGTACTTAATAAGGCAAATAACCTTAGTTGTTGGCCGCCTCTCCACGTAACCATCCAGCATGATGGCATGACAGGGTATGTTCGACCATCACAATCATTCCCACTTCTTTTCCTCCAACTTTGAAACGATATTCCACGCGTGGCTCTGCCAAATCGGAGGGTACACGTGACTCCTTAACAATTCATTGCCAATCCCGTACATTGATGAGGTTTAAAAATTCCCTAGGAATTCAGCTGACGTCAATTGACGCATTTAAATATTGTATTTTACAATGGCTTGTCATAGTATTTCTATCTAGTGTCACCAGGAATAGTAGGAGCCACCTTTACCCCGGGAAGGCAAAATGGAGCAACTGATAGGGCAGTTTAGAGTACTCATATAGTATATAGAAAATAGTTTTATTTAACAATTAAATTATTTTCTTAAATTATTTAGCGTAATGAAGTAAAAAGCTTCATTTTTTTAAGCATTTAGGTATGGTCTCTGTAGGATTTTGAGATTTTTAGCGAAGAATCACAAAACACGCCTACTATGCTCAGTATTCGGTGAAAGTGATGGACTTAAAGGCCAAGCTGCGAGAGTTTAAAATAACTTGAACATTTAAGATCAGGTGAGTTTCAGTACGACACAGTGGATATCATTTTGATGGCAAACTATATGTCTAGAACTGATAGAATTCACAAAGTAAGAGAAATACCGGTATACAAAGCCCTTCTTTTCACACAGCAATATCGGCTAAAAAATACAAAATGATACAAAGACATTCCATTAATGTGCAACTCACCTTTTTTCTTCCCTCTTCCTATGTCATACATGGCTGGGAGTCACAACACCCCCTGCCGCTCGCTCCTGCGGCAGTTTGCAGGTTAGTATGTAGATGAAACCTTGTAACGAGGGCGAGCACGATATTTTTACGCTACAACTGTGAGCTCCCTAAAATTACCGAACGATAATTAGTCCGCACTGCTGGTGGTAATATTTTGTGCATTTAAATTCTCCAATTCATCACAAACTGTAAGATGGTAAATATTATGAAGAGTCTTGCACTCATTTGTCATTCCCGCTATTTCATCAAGGGAAGGGAATTTTGAAAAAGGCATCCGCAGCGGACCGTTTTCTTAATGAATTGCGGAAATGGCCTAGATCGTGTAGCCATACTCAACGATGGAGCATTTTGTCGGAATTCTGCCCGTTTGTGGTCCATGTTAAACTATCTTATGTGCCAGGAGCCGTATCAAACCCGCCTGGATAATCGAGATATCAGAGAAAGGACTGGTGTTCGTTTCTGTTTCATCGTAGCATCAAACTCAAATACATTACAGAGATTAAAAGGCGTGCGAACTCTTGAAGGAAAATCGCAGAAAATACGTGAAGTACGTCAAGGAATGAAATCTTGCCTAAAGAAGCCAAATTTACAATACACAGAAGAATACCTTTCCTAGATATTGTACGGGAGTGAAACTTGGTTGTGTCAGGATATTAAGCATAAGAGTTGGCCAGATGTAATGGAGCGGGGTGCCGGAGGAGTGCTTACCCTAAAAGCAGAAGGGGTCGGCTTAAACATGAGTTGGTGATGAAATAATGTGAAAAGGGTGCTCGTATAATGGACATATATAGAAAAGAACCGTGCTTTGTGCCATGTTGGGCCATGTCGAGGATGGATGAGATTCGAATAGGAACGCAGATTTATGATAGAGTGAATGGTTTGAGAGGAAAGGACCGAGGAAGTCATGGATGAATGTGGTGGAAGAGACTCTTTAAGAGGAGGAATTCTATAATTCTTGAGAATACGAGAGTGCATATGAAATAGTGCAGTGTGTGTTTGAGAAGAAAAGAAGGAATTTGAGGATAGGGCAGTATGGAGGAAATTATTAATGCAGAGGCCTATAAAGTCCTGTCGCTGAGAATTAAACTATTTGAACTGATCCTACCCCGTAAAGGAACGGCGAGATGAGAAAGTTTGTATGTAAAATCAAATGCAGGAAATGACTGGCACCTATCTTCACAAATGAATTGGAGGTTCCGCGATCATATGCATGCTTCTTTAAACGCCCTACCGAAGAGAGGTAGGAAAAATCCGGCGAGGTTTACGTAGCATTATTGTACATTATATCAATTTCTTTTGAAGTACACGAAATACCATCTGGACGGGGAATCGAAACACGGACCATTGACTTTCCAGGTCAATATGCGAACCACCAATCTCCCCAGGCTTCTTAATTAATAAGTATTTCATTTCCATATTTTCGGGAGAATGAAAAATCACACTTTCAAAAGTCTTCTAACTTACTCTTAAATTGGAGCTTGTTTCTAC
Organism: Pyrrhosoma nymphula; assembly: GCA_963573305.1. Lineage (NCBI taxonomy): Eukaryota > Metazoa > Arthropoda > Insecta > Odonata > Coenagrionidae > Pyrrhosoma > Pyrrhosoma nymphula. The sequence goes on from OY754332.1 coordinate 58,113,569, forward strand.
ATATATAAATCAATGTTATTAAAAAAATAGAATGCGGCTTGAAAACAGACAGCTCAAGATAAAATGTCGTGCAACGGTAAAAATATCAAATTGTACTCCATACGCATATTTTATACGCGTGAAATAGGGAGGAAAGTTTCGGACTTCTAAACCCTCAAGAATATTAACCCCCATCTTTTTTTCTGCTTTGTAATTAAATATTCAAACATAAAACCGAATCTTGTTTCTTATTCTGAGTGAGGATCTGACTAATGAATGGAGGAAGGGCTCGGTGGGAATAACCAAGGGCGGAAGTACAATTATAAATATCCAATTTTCGTCAAAGTCCGGGCCCACCTTTGAACATTTTTTCTCAGTTGAACCAGAATCCATTCTTTTGGCCCTTCTTAGCATTACGCGGCAACAGCTGGGGAATTGATGTTCACGTTGTTGGGTTCTACTGCAATTGGCTGGAATCAATAGCAACTCTATAGAGAAATTAAATTCATGTACATTTTTTTAATTTTACGCTTAGAAAGAAGAAGAATTGGGACCAAGGCCAAGAAGAGGAAAAACCTCTTCTAACCTATTCATTCGATAGCACTCGGATGGACTTCTAAGGGCCCGGTTTTCTCTTTTCTTTCTACCGGTTCCTTTATAAACGACGCGACTAAATGAACTGTTTCATTACAGTATCCCACGAATCTCTGTCTCCAAATGGTCTTTTATCTTCAGACTCCAATCTACATACAATTCTATGTTGAAAAAGCTCCCAAAAATCGATCCATTCCATTCATTCCGTATCAGTCGCAGTACTCCCTCCTCCTAATTATGCTGTCATCTCTATCTCTCCGTCCGTTTGGTTCTATTTGTTTATTGTTAAATACTTTGTGTGTACAGTGTACTTTCGTTGTTCATTTGTTTACTGATGTTAATATATATATACTTCGTTGTTTATTTTTTTATTAAAATTATTTATGCAATCTAATTTTCTTTGACATTTCTTGTACGTGAATAAAAATAAATTATTATTTCTAGTTAACGTTTACTGCAAGATGACGCAGTAATTACGTTAACTTGATATTAACTGAGTGGTCAGGTCTCCTATGAATCACTATCCTATCACGCAGTAATTAACTAACGTTAGCGTTATCTAAGGGAAAACTTATTGGTATCGGTTTTCATATTAAGAAAATGTTAAAACAGAGGCTATAATACCAGGCTTAAGGGTGATAGAGGGACCCGGAGGATAGGAACTCCCTCGTAGGCGAGCGTGTCCTCAAGCGCTAGTCATCCGCATGGACCCGGAGCCGACACTGACCCTTTCGGGTGGCGGGGACAATTTTTTCCAATTCGGACGCTCCGTGGCCCAGTAACTGCGGCGGGGTCCCGATTGAAATACTGCGGCGGCGTGACCGCGGGAAGCCGATAGGTGATTCGGCGGCGAGGTGGCGCAAGGGTCGCGGTTACCGCCGTCACTTGCGGGCCGAGAATTTGCGTGCCGGGTGTCCCGGCGGAACGGGCGCCGGCGCCCCCGGTGTGAGGCGGCGTCCACCGATGGCGATTGCAATGACGGGGACGTTCTCGGAAGCGGGCGGAAGGAGATGGAGGAGAGTTTATTACGGTAGCTATTGGAATAGACCGAGAAAGTCATGTGGCTGGAGAGAAACTGAAGGGGGAGAATGTTGGAAGAAGTATAGGAGAGCGTATGCAGTGCATGAGTATAAGATAGTGAAATGAGGTACGAAAGGATAGGGCAATATGGAAGAAAATTTCAAAAAGAGAGCTCATTTTCTAGGCCCAACAGCGACAACTGACTTCTTTGACTTTGCCTACACGAAAAGGGAAAGGCGTGATGGGTTTGCATTCATGTATACTAATGGAACGGGTCCATGGGAGGGGTAAGGTAGCAAAATACTTCTATTATTTGGGTAATCTACCAGTTGATGTATGTTTAAATGAATGGGAGTATGAATTCCATATTTTTAAAGGCAATGATTTCTATCTACCAACAATATTTCTTAATTATTCTCAGAATACGTCCTACCCTTGTCCATCAATAAACCCTATTCTCTTTCTTCCCCTTCCCCGCTTACCCACCGTCCTCCCTCTATCAAGGCCTTCGGCAAACCCTTCTTCCTTCATTGCTTCCTGCAATCACCTTCTCTGCTTCCTCCTAATCCTTCCTCCTCCTTAGGTAGCCTCTCATAAACCCAGCACACCAAACACTTCCCCGTTTGTCTTCCCTTCCGTCCACCACATCCTCCTCCACACCCACATTTGAACGCTTGCAGCCTTTCCTGCAGTCTTCTTTTGTCAGAGTCCACGTTTGAGCACTATACAATGATAAATTTCATTTTAAGCTCTTTACCAGTCCCTTATTTACATCCTTACTCAAGGTCCCCGCCATCAGCACGTTAAGTGTTACTTATTCGTAAAGCATATTTCGTATAGGTTAATTTATTCACAAATTTATGTTCATGAACAGGACTAGTTTTTCATACGAATATTCTTTCTTGTTGGGACGATTTTGAGCACACGCAATATTCAGTGGAGTTTAACTTAGGGTGACAAATTTCAGTTACTGATTTTGTCTTATTCCATTACATTGGTCGTTGATGATTTCAATGAGGCACTTTCAATTTAGCTTCAACTCTTCTTTCAACACATAAATAAGATAAAATATCTATTGCTTCTAATTTGCTAATTGCTAATAAGATCTGTTGCTTTTTTTGGTTTAAATTATCTCCTGAAGGGATATTTTGGAATCATTCTACATATTTTCATGCATTCTTCGTCTATCGTCATTGAAAACCCAATTCCACTCATATCTCCATGTAATTGGCATATCCTATGAAAGGCTCGATAACTTAGATGCTTCAAATGGATGCATGATATCGGTTTTTATGGTGGCATTCTATCATCTACCAGCATTCTACTAGCATTCTTCTATCAAAACTTAGGTTAATATTGCAGGTTGACGCAGGTAATGAATTTGGAACTCAGTAGAAAATATGGACAATTGTGAAATGCTAAAAATATTCAATAAAATTGTTTATGGGATTATTATTCTTGCATTTGGAGAAATATAGCAATAATTCCAACCACCAACATCGACTTTGCATATTAGATGATGTGGTTATTACCTGCGTGTATCTTGTAAAGATATTTCCACAATTGGAATTCTATGAAATAATTATAGGTTTTATTATTCTGCCTACTTGGTTGTGCTATTCAATGATTGCATTTTTTGGGTTGACCCATTTGTAGTAAATTATGTATGGTAACAAAATTACCCTACTACCTAAGCGAATTACAGAGCCATAATAAGGAGCAGTGTTTTAAATTATCATTGAAAGATTAATTTAGGTACAGATGGGGTAAAATAAAAGTAACACCAAGCGATGCATGAGTTAAGAGATCAATGCCTAGCCAATTCGTTCTGCACTAAGTTTCCAGCGAGCGTTCAATGATCGAATCTATCCACAGAAAATATTTTGAGGCTTAATACACGTTAGATTTTATTCCTGTCATTATTTTATTCTATAATAGCAAAAAGAAAAATTTAAAAGAGCGTATTATAGTTGAGCAATGCATAGAAAAATATTTTATTGCTGGAAACGCCAATAGAAATTCTCTTGGATTAATAAAAATTTCCTAATATGTGTCCAGGGGTCACAGTTATAGACGAAGAGTCTAGCAAATCTGATAGAAAAATCTTAATAATAGAGAGAAAAAAATAACCAAAGGAAGTTAAATAAAATATGAATAGAACATGAAACAATGCAGCTTAATAGAACATGAAGATCGGATTATGCACCTGCCTAATAAGGCTATTTAGAGCCGATATTTTTGCAAATACGTCCAAGGTAAGAATGATACAATAAGCCATAGAAATCGGATTCTGAAGGGGCTCTGAAGGAAGAAGGCTAACATGACTGATAAAAAAAAACATTTTTATTCAAGAAAGAATATCAATACCACAATCCTAGATACTATTCAGTAAAAAAGCCTAAACAAGGCTACGTTTTTCGAATGAATGATGAAAGATGGCAAGAAATGATGATGCGGCGGGTCTCTGCTCAGATAATAAAAAGTAGGCTCCTTAATATAAAATATGAACAGACGGAGACAGAGGTCTCTCGTAACAATTAGCCTTCAGGATTACTGTAATTGTAAAAGGAAACTGTAATATGAGAAACAATGTTAACAAAACAACAATAATTAAAATATATATATTACATTTAAAAAGTCAAGGCCTTGAATATTTACTTCGCTTTAAAACGTATGAGTAATCTTAAAGAGTTCCATTATATGAAAGTATTCACCTTAATATTTATAATTTCAAAATATTGGCCATTTCGTGGATGAGAGAAACCGATAGCGCCGATTAGTAATTCATTTCATTAAGGAAATATTCTGTACTGAGCAAATGCTGATATAATCCCTTCCTTCCCTTTAATTTATCACAGAGTTCTTATTTTAAAGAAAAATGTACAGTCTCTAAAACATCCACAAAAACAGCAGAAATAGAATAGAAAAAATACTCGCCACCAGGTTCAGATTAATGGGGAATCATATGAAGAATGTATGAAGTGCACAACTGCAACATAGTCGCGCAAAAGGTAATCGTCAAATTAATATATTTAGATAATCCCACGACATACAGTTATGACTCTAGAGAATGGCGTGAAGGCCGGTCGACCTGAGATGCGATATCATTTCAAGGAATTTACAAAGAGTATTCATTTAGCTATGCAAAATTAATTTGAAAACTATTCGAGTTATGCAGGAAATAATGATCAACAAACGGGTAGTAATGTTTTGTAATGAGTTAACTCAAAAAATAAAGCAAGCACTATTATGGGTCGCCAGAGGAGAGTGTTCTCATTGGATTCAAGGGTTATTTTTCTTCTTGCTTAAATGTAACCATCAAGAGAATTGACTTTGCATATTAAATACTCGTGCGATTAAAAGCAGATATCACTCCGTAGGTTAAATAGAGAAAATATTTTAATAATACCCACTTTAAACGTTAACTTTAATTACACCATAACTCAATATGAAAGCATAATAAAAAAAATCTAATTACTAGCAGAAAAACAAAGATAAAACATTAACAATCTTAAACCAACGTTACAGTATCGACGTTTTTTGATGGGCTAAAATATATCCGTGCCAGAGGAAGGACAATACCAAAAATAAAAATACATCTCAAGGTCTATTTGCCAATGAGACGAAATAAACCAATAATTTCTGGCTGTTTAAAACACACACGTACTATCCAAAGTTAGATTAGATATAAGCTATCCTATTAAAAACATGTGTTACTACCAATAATAAACGTGAAAGTATAGCCATTTACATCGATGAGGGTTGTGAAGGCAAAAAAAAACAGAATTCACCAATAATCTTGTCAAATTATCAGCAATGGTCATTCTCTCCGAAAAACAGTACTCTGATACTTATGATAAAATGGAAAAATTGTAGACAAAGGACAACAAAAGTCTGATTTAATTTCCATTAAATTCACTAATATTGCTGACATGTGGATCTCCGAAATCTTTGGTCGCACAGAAGTTTGGTTTATTTTCAAATCAGCGATGAAACACCATGAGTCGAAATAAAATCATTGTATGAAATTAGTGTTAGCTAAATTAACATTTGTCGGTCTTATGCTTGGTTGGCCGTTTCTTCAAAAAACAATCCGCACACAAGCTACCTGAAATACTATTTAATCTCTGGGTTTTGATCACTAGAGCAAGTAAGTCCCAAAAGCCCTCATACTTCACAAAACTTGCATCAATACCGCAATCATATATTTTAGTGTCACTCTTATAATGACAATTTTGGTAAAGATACGAAAGCTATTGAAGGGAACCAGAATGAATCTTTAAATTCACGTCTCTTAGTGAGAGGTATATTTCAGTTAGTAATTGACGGATTTAAGTAAACTGTCGGGGTGGCTTGCATTAAGAAGCCAATATGCTATAAGTAATAAACTCTAGTCTAGAGAAACCTAGCTGATCTCACAGTGGAAGGCTAACCCAGGAAAAGCCGAGTCACTAAGCTATGCTTTAACGATTTCTATTATTCAACTGGCAATGATATTTTTAAATTTTGGATGATTAATTATACCTCAGGACCTAATGGTAAGTGGAAATTTGACAAACTTTTGTTGTGTGCTATAAAAATAGAAAGAGACCAATCCCCAAAGGATTGAAAATGGCCCCACACACCGGAAGCCAATTATTACTTTCATTAGTGAACCTTCCATTTACATGGAATGCCAAAATTAATTTTCCAACTGGTTGACACAAATATTATTCAAAGATTACCGGACCGAGCAATCCTATCACTAAGGAGGGTATTAAGATAAGGAATATGAGCGTTCACAGCGGCATGATATTTTCCTCTCACGCGTATATTTTATATCGGCTAAATAGAGAGAGTGAGATAATAGCTTAATTGGAAGCCTAAAAAAACCCATGAAACTCGTAATCCCCAGAAAAGGTGAACAGATGATGATAGTTGGTCAGAAATTGAATAGATTAGCACATATTCTACAAATTTTTCAACATACGCTCGGCTAAAAAGTTCATAAGACTCTGGGCAGCTGTCAGCGCACTCAAAGCAAGTGAAGTGAAAATTGTCGCTAACTAAGCATGGAGCAGAACTCCAATCAACGGTTTCCGAGTTTGTTATGGCATTGTGAGTAGACTAAAAAACTTTGTCAACATTTTAGCTGCTCAGAATTTTCCTTAAAGTAGCGGAACTTGTACTTCGGCGCGAAATGAAGTGCCTTTGAAAGGAAGGTGCCAAGAGGACTCAAGAGAGTTGGTGGAAATGCTCGCAACCCTGCAGGGATATAATTTCATAGCTTGTTCAAAGAGTCATCACAGCCTTCACAGCTTTTATCTAGAGCAAATTTTGGAAAATAACTGTCTTACCTAATAGGTCTAAAATTTATTTCTCCTCCTCCATTTGTGATTGAAGCTCTGCTTACTTCCAATATATTTGTTTGATATTAGAGTATTTCAGATGGCCTAGGATGAGGTGAGAATCAAAGGTCCGGAAGCATGGTACGACATTAAATAGCATTTTTGTTCCGTTGCATTGATTGTTGATTGTTGATTGTTGATAGATTGTTGCATTGCGAGAGGAAACTGGCTTACGTGCAAGGACTTATAGTCATTCAAATAAATATGGGCTGGAAAAGGGAGTGGAAAGGATTTATGGAAGAACAGAAAGCGGAAGTTAACATTATGTAACTTCAAGGCAAAACTTAAGCGCGAAAAGTGTATGGGAACCCAAAATAATACACCTAGGGATTAAAAAAAATATGAGTCTGCTTTAGGATTAGAAAAAAAGAAAACCCGTTCCGATTCAGTTGCATATACTTTTATTAAATTAATTGATACGCACTGGTTCCGGGAAAAAAAGTTGTTTGCAGATATATTATGAGAATCAGTCCAGACCTCCTAAACGTGTTCTTTCCATGTTAAAGGAAGCAGTTGACATGGTATTACTGTTTTGTATGATTGGTGGAGATGACGTTTCCCCCCATTTTCCGCGTTGGACTGTGTCTCTAAGATTGCTATCAGTCCCATTAAATGTTATAGTTAAAGCCATAGTAAATATCGATCATTTGATAACTATTACAATGCAAAAAATATTTCTTAACCTTCTAATTAAAACCTGAAGCAGTCAATTATTATTGGAGACGGAGTGAAAGTAAGCACAAATAAAACCCATGTGCAGTAATTTAACGAATTAGCCTGTAGACTGCAATTTAACGATTGCGTCACATATCTCTCTCTCTGGAGCTTAATGCAGTTATCAAATCGGATTATCTTCTTTGGACTGGACCATGGACTTTCCGCAGGAATCATCAATATCACCATCACGTCTCCATCTACCGTTGGGGCATGTGGTTAAGAGTTTTAGGTCACTGACCAACGAGTTTGTGCATAATTTAAAATAGCGGTGTTTTACGAACTTGTAATAGAGAAAAAATATTATCTGGTATTGGCCACAAAAAGCGCTCGTCTACTTAAAAACTACAAAATCATGTGTAAAATAGGATAAAAATATTAAACAGAGGAGAGATAGCTTACTGAGGTCATATATCGAGTTATTTTTTGCTCTTTATGAGGCTAGGTGCGATGATTAGATGTGATTGCATTCAGTCGAAAAAGGGTGGAAATGAGTGATCCAATCGACTTCATGACAATTTCACTGTATGCACTCAAAGTTAATAAACGCCATCAAAATTTCAACATTAGTTTATAATTTTCTAGGACCTAAAAAGCAGTCACTTTTGGGGGTGAAGAAAGTGACATGCATTCAAATACTCCAAATGTATTTACTTAATTGGAATCAAATCGAATTTCAAAACTTGAAGCAGGATATGACATCATGTAGACATTCCGACGAGTTGTACGGAATATATGGATGCATTAAAATGACTAATTGAGTCTGATGGAGGACTAACAAGATTTTTTTTGCACAAACAGGCACTTAAACGTTCCCAAAACATCTAAAATACGCTATCAAGCAAAATTCAACAACATTTATTCAGCAGACCGTGTTAATTCAGTTCAGGTAACTATGAGTGGCGGTTCAAATTTTCGTAGTCCACTGGCGTCTCACCATCTAATCTGTAATTTTTTATGGTAAATTTCTCTTAAAAGATTCCTCGTAGTGCATATGCAAGCTTCATTTGGCAAAAGAAAGTGAACCAAATTTATATTTTTTTACGATAATTGAAGGTCAAAATAACTAAAATAACTAACTAACTGAAATCCGTTGCCGTAAGATTGTGGGTAATTTTTTTTTAAATCAACAAATTCAGGGAAGAGAGGGGGATACAAATATTTTATGAGTTTCAGTCCAGATCCCCTAAATATGTCGCTTCTATGAAAAAATAATAGTTCCGGAAATACGTTCATAGTTATTAAAATGCGTAATGTGCTTTGATTAAACTATGAGCGTATTTAAAAAAAATTAGATGGATTTTCCGCTACAAGCAAAATTAAATTATTCCATGAGCACTGCATGCGGGTATCATGAAGAACTGAAGGGGTTTTGAAAAAACCAAGGAACGAATAGGTATGCCAGGTAAAGTGGGATCAAAGGAAGAACTGTTTGCGCATAAGAAACAAAGTTTTACTATAAAGCCAAAGTAATTGGTAAAATGCAGAATGTCGGTCATGATATTGCAACAGAATTTGCATTTAAGCTTAATAACGTTAAAATGACCAATCATCAACAGTGTTACAAAAGAAAGAAAAGCAGTATATTTTTTCAGTTTAATATTGAAGGTTTTTTTTAAAGGCCCTAAGTTCAGTACTTTTAGGAGGAGGATAAAGAATGTCATTAATAACCAGGGAGGAGGTTATGAAAATCTAAAATATGAATGATCTCAAAAATCGATTTTAATCTAGATAACGAGGTCTAACTGAAAATAGCTTCTTACAGAGGGCTGAATTAAAACTTTTAATTCTTAAAACTACAATATTGCAGAAAATAAAAGTAAAATTGAACTGTCTATTCCATAAAAATTGATATATTCTACTAAGTGTAACCCAGCCCCAAAAGTTTCTTTGATAATGTGTATTACGTTTGCATGTCTGGGAGGATTAAAATGCACAATTCTTCATTCAAATTCTGAAAAATTTCACTCAGGAGTTGAAAGTTTTATTAAAGGTTATGTTGCCTTCCCCATGAGCTTAATTCATGAGAGAAACATATCACTCATGCGCGAGGTGGTTTTCGCATCCGCCAAATTTGGTTTACCAGGTGGGCCACTAATCTACTTCCTGCGGATGTCACCACTTTTCCGAAACGGTAAGTATTGGCGTCGAAATGTTGATGTTTGTAAGCGTTTAAACTATCTGATAAATTAGAAAACGAAATATCCTTGGTTGGTTGATTACTTGGGGAGGTGACCTGCGATTTAGGTAGTTTTCTCCATTAAGACAGGGAGGTAGGACGATGAGAAAAAAACGATTTGGGGAATTGAGGAAGGGTGGAGAGAAAATCGTTGTCTGTATTAGCCAACTCTTTGAGACAGGCGCCATGGGGTCCAGAGTTATGTCCATCCAATGGAAAGAGTACTGCAGTCGAAATGCTTTGCATGACACGTACCAGTAGGGATTGAGATTCTACTTAAAACCTCCGCCACTGCCGGGATACGAACCTAGAACCTCAGGTATGGGAACCCAGTACTCCAGTCACCATACCAACCTGAACCCAATGAATTGTCGTCTTGGTTCGATGAACGGTCGTATTTATAATCTAACATTTCCAGCCATATTTGAAATTAATATTTTTTGCCAAGAGACGAAATTACTCTATTTACCCAATGAAACTCATAATTTAAAATGACTTTAATGGCTTTCTTGAATTTCGTTCTTACGCACTGATTATCAATTTAAATGAAAAGTGCATAATTACAATCACATACGGAAAATTAACAGGAGAAAAACTGTCTCCGTTCCTATGTCACATGAAATTGAAAAAGAAAGGCAAGAAGCTGAGAAAAAATAAGAAAAGGAAAATACAAAGCCCACGGAAATTGATAAAAGCAGAAAGCATCTGAAAGCAGAAGCATAAGATAAAAAAGTATCTGGATGCAGGAGACTTAATAGGATGGGTTGCAGGAAATAAAATATCCGAAGGAGAATGACACCGCCGTGAATGTATGCTCACCGCAATACACAAGCGTAATGCAAGCAGCTTTCATATTCTATAAGGCGTTTATAATGGTTCGAACCAATAAATTATTTCATAGGTCGTCAGTGGAAGCTATCGGCATCGTATAATTGGAAATGCTAGATTCCTTTTTTCATTTCAATGGGCATGTCCTCATTGATTTATCCTATAATTGCAAAGTTTACCTTAAAAATCTGGCAAGAAGAATGCATTGTCAACCATACGCATAAACTGTGCGCTACTTCATTATCATCACTTAAGAGAGAATTTCAACGGCAAAATATTATTGGAATATGCATGAATCTCGCTACCGCTGCAAACTTGTAAAATTCCGTAGACCCACGAGCTCTAGTTTTTGAGTTAAATGGGAACATATATTCATAATTTTAACCGAGTATAAGTATCTTCCTCTGATGTAAGTCTACGCATTGCATATCAGGCCGACCCAAACAATTAACCTGCAACATTTGAGATGGTCATACCTACAGTCGGGACCGTGGTGACAGAATAAGCTGACCACTCGAAACTTCACGTGGGTGAAGGAGATGAGGAGCTAACAAGTCCTGAAATTCGTCTTATATTAACACCATTGGGTCTAAAAATAAATAAAAAGGATAACAAATAATAGGAAGCACTTAAATATTGCCCGAAAAGAGGTTCCTACCGTCTTTATTTTTCATGTAACTTAGCGTTGTGAATCTAAATATATACATTTTACCGTTCAACGGTATCGCGGTACATCGCATTTTGAAAACCCACCAGCGAACTTCCAGGAAAATAATTTAAGGAGGCGGTAACGTCGCCTCCGGGAGTTTTCTTCGAAGGACAGAGGAGCTCCTACATGCAGTCTCTCCTTCGAACCCCAGTGGAACGAACGACACGAGAAGAAAGTGTTTTTTTTAACTTACTGTGTGTTGCTAGTGAATGGCAGAAGACGGTGGAGTGACCTATTGTATGTATGTGTTTCATTTGTTGTTTCAATATATATATATGTATTTATTATACGCGAGTTCGTAATTGTTTGTTTATTGCCCACCAAGGAAGACCGTTACAAATGGTAGCAGAGCGTGGTTAGATTAGCTTGTCGTTGTCTGGTCCTTTGGCTCCCTTCCATGGTCCATCCTTATAACCTTAAAGCCCTGGCGGACCTCAGCGGCAAGAAGAAATCCTTTCCTATTTTCCTGTTGTTTAGTGAAATTTAGAGTAGATTTCGCGTTATGGCACGTAGCGGTCTTCCCTCCGGCACTAGCTGGATAAATGAATTGACGAAAGAAACAGGCGATTGATTTTGCGCGGCGTTTTAAGCTCAGGCAAGAAGGAACCTTGGACGATTTGCGTAGGGAGTTACGAGATTACGTGAGGGAGTTAGATAAACGTGAATCAGAAATGCCACTGGGTGAAGAGTCGAAAGGAAATGAAGCTATTAACGATGAGGGAGATGAAATTAGACTCAGTGAAGTGGAAAACCAAGCACGCAAAGCACTAACGGAATTGGGTCAAGACCTATCAAAATGGGGATTAAAATTTGAAGGAAACGCCGGCGAAAGTGTAAATCTATTCATAGAAAAAGCTGAGTTGTTTCGAGAGAGTCGAAGGGTAGAAAAATCTGAAATGTGGAAACTGATACCTAAAATACTGGGCCCAAAGGCGTTGCAGTGGTTTATTTCCAATCAATTTAACGTGAAATCATGGGATGATTTTGTCAAAGAAATTCGTAAGGCTTTACTGCCAGTGGGTTATTATATCCGTTTAAAGAGAGACATATTTTACAGGACTCAGGGGGAAGGTGAAAGGATCGATGAGTACGTAACAGTCCTACAAACGATGAATCGGAGACTTCAATGCCACATTAGTGAAACTGAGCTACTACAGTTAGCCTGTGAGAAATTCAATCAGTCATATTTGCAACACATAATGGGAAAGAAGGTCCTAAATTTTTCTGAATTGTTGCAATTTGGGAGGGAGATCGAAGACATTCAAGAGAGGTGCAAAGTATATCAACCTCCACCCCTACCGGATCGGATAAGTAACCCTGAGTTTGGTTATAATCCACCTTTTATGAGTGGAATATACAACCAACCCCCGCCTTCATTCAGTGCGAGAGGTAACCATGAATATAGATCACGTAACCGAGAATACCGTGGAGTTGGTAGGCAGGGTTCGACTTGGCATTATCGTGGTAATTTAAACGAATACGGCCCGGGAACCGCGAGGGGGTTTCCGAGAAGGCAAGAATAAAACCTCGTCAGACAGAAAGGAAGTTGAAAGGGACTCACAACAGAATCTATTGCCGGAGCATAAGAGGTATAACCAAGCGGGTTATTCCTGAGGTAGAGGTCGATATAAATGGAACTCTAATTAAGGCCCTTATTGATTCCGGTTCTGTCCGAAGTGTAATTTCTTTTCGTTTATTTTATAAATTAAAACAGCTTAAATGTATCTAACGGATAGAAACCTGTAATATTACTTGTTTAATCACATCTAATGAAGAGCTCCAAATACAATGCAGTGTCATTTTCAAGTTAAAAATTAATGGATTTTCATGGACTTTCTCGTTTTTAGTCGCTGAGAATTTAGGGCAAGAATTGATCTTAGGAACTGATTTCATATCTAAGACACAGATGGCCATAGATGTTAGGAATAGATTTATCTATTTTACCTTTGCAAAAAAAGGATTATGTACCATTTTGTGGGGAAACGGGATCGGAGGTGCTCTCCGAACACACTAAAGAAATGTTTTTTGAGGATAAACAAAAGTTTCCCAATTTGAACCATCTATCAGGGCATGAGGACCACTGTAAGGCAATAATTGGACTTTACGAAAGGTTTTGCGACGTACTCACTCCGAAATTGGGACTAACCGATATAATGCAATACGAGATTAGACTTACCAATAGCAAGATAATTATATCACACCCCTACCGCATAGGTCCTCCTAAAATGGATATATTGCGCAAAGAGATCAACGATTTGTTGGAAAATGGTGTCATTGAACCATCAATATCGCAATTCTCCAGCCCGGCGTTTCTGGTCCCTAAGTCGGGAAATAAACACCGTTTAGTGATCGACTACCGAAAATTAAATCAGAATATTGGAATAGAATCCGTACCAATTCCCGATTTGCATACAGCATTCAACTGGTTTGGTAAAGCTAAGTACTTTACAATTTTTGATCTAAACTCGGCCTACCATCAGATACCTTTAGCTGAGGAATCGAAACATCTAACTAGTTTTTGTGTACCATGGAATCTATACCAGTTTACCAGAGTACCTTTTGGAATGGCAACGGGAGCGCAGGTACTCACCCGTTTATTGGATAGTATTTTCAATGACATTAAGTTTGAGTACGTGTATAATTACTTAGATGATTTGGTTGTATTTTTTAATAGTTTTGAGGAGCACATTCGTCATTTAACCGAAGTACTGAAACGCCTAAGAACTGCCAAACTTACCGTCAACCCCGAAAAAATAAAATTTGCGGTGAATGAAATATCATTTTTAGGACATCTGGTGTCATCAAATGGAATACGGATCGATCCAGAGAGAACTAAGGCTATTCGGGATTACAAACCCCCTAAAAACGTGAAAGGCATTGCACGCTTCATTGAGATGGTGAATTTTTACAGTAAGTTCATACCTAACTTCTCCCAGCTAGCGGTCCCATTAAATCGCTTAAGAAAGCAAGGAGTGAAATTTCAATGGAGCGAAGAGCAGGAACTGGCTTTCGAGAGGCTTAAAGAAGCAATTATGCAACCTCCTGTCCTCCGTATACCCGATTTTACAAAACAATTTATGTTGCAGACGGATGCGTCCTCAATGGCTTTAGGAGCTGTGCTCTCGCAAGAGGTCGACGGTTTAAGACAACCTATCGGTTTTGCTTCGCGCTCATTAACACCACAGGAGCGGAGAGCATCGTCAGTGTATGAATTCAAATGTTTGGCCGCAGTATTCGGCATACATAAATTTCGAGATTACCTAGAGCATTCGGAGTTTCTATTAGAAACAGATAATCAAGCTGTCTTGGTTACTGGCACATCCTAGACAATTAGGTAAAATTGGTAGGTGGATTATGCGTATTTCTTCATTAAAATTTGAAGTGCGGCACATAAAAGGAACTCAAAATATTGTGGCCGACACACTATCGCGAATGTTTGACGCCGACAGTCAGGAGTGCACTAACGGTCACGAGGCACCACAGATTAATGCCTTAACCGTGCACTTTCCTCTAGCTTTTCAAGAAATTCGGCAGCATCAAATGCAAGACGACGAATTGAAAAATATAATTGAGAACCTAGAAGGCGGGAATGCTCTGAAAGGGTTTACCATGATAGAACGAACTTTGTGTTGTGAGAATACGAGGACTAATAAACCAAAAGTCGTACTACCCCCAAAATTAATACCCATGGTTTTTTAATACTATCATATATCCCCAGTTGGGGGGCATCTAGGAATTCATAAGACCATTCAAAAAATAAGACAATGTTTTTCATGGAAGGGCATGAATAGGGATATAAAAGAGAGTGTAAAAGGGTGTAAGCTTTGTTCCTTAAGCAAACCGGCCCAGAAAACCCAATTTGGGTTATTATCTTCGGATATTGCGGAACGTCCCATGGAAAAAATCTTTATAGATTTTGTGGGAAAATTCCCGAGAACGAAGACCGGAAATTCCATGATTCTGGTGTGCGTAGACGCATTTAGTACATTTGTTTGGCTAATACCGTTGAAACGTGCTACCGCTCAAACGGTAACAAATTCATTACAGTCGATTATTTTCCAGAACTTTGGCATTCCCTCAAAAATTGTCTCCGATAACGGTTCGCAATTTACGTCTCGGAATTTCAAAAATTTCTGTTTCTCAAATGGTATCAACCATTCCACCACAACGCCATATTATCCCAAACCATCACACGCGGAGCGTTTTAATAGAAACTTACGCTCTGCTCTAATAGCGTACCACGCACATTCGCAGACGACATGGGATAGACATCTACCGTGGTTACAAATAGCCTTCAACTCAGCTCGACATGAATCGCATAACTACACGCCATTTGAATTACTGTTCACGTACCGACCGAATGATCCTTTGTCCAACTTATGGCATTTAAATGACCTGTTACCAAACCGCCCGACCACTAGCGATATAAGGGAGAAGTGGGACAGAGCGAAGAATAATTTACTAGCTGCGAGGCGCAAAGCACAGAGAGCGTATGATAAAAACAGATGTGAGCACCCATATAAGGTTGGTGATATGGTGTTATATAGATCCCATCCACTTAGTAAAGAGTCTGATCAACGGGCAGTGAAACTTAGTTTCCGATGGAAAGGACCAGTGATAATCCAACGCTTCCTCACTCCGGTAACTGTGGGACTGGCAGATGACAACACAGGCAAATTTGTGACCAGAGCGCATGTATCACAACTCAAACCTTTTCATTCAAGGGAAACTTGAGTTTTTCTATTTTTTTTAAAGTATGTGATTTCATATTTTTGTTACTAATGTATTTTTTGCAATGACTCCACAGCCAAAGAGCCTAATCATGTAAAACTCATCAAGAAACCCACGTGGGCCTAGACCGATGGGGGGAGGAGTATGTACCGTTCAACGGTATCGCGGTACATCTCATTTTGAAAACCCGCCAGCGAACTTCCAGGAAAATAATTTAAGGAGGCGGTAACGTCGCCGCCAGGAGTTTTCTTCGAAGGACAGAGGAGCTCCGACATGGAGTCTCTCCTTCGAACCCCAGTGGAACGAACGACACGAGAAGAAAGTGTTTTTTTTTAACTTACTGTGTGTTGCTAGTGAATGGCAGAAGACGGTGGAGTGACCTATTGAATGTATATCTTTCATTTGTTGTTTCAATATATATATGTATTTATTATACACGAGTTCGTAAGTGTTTGTTTATTGCCCACCAAGGAAGACCGTTACAACATTTCAAAAGGAAAAAGGTATTAAGTCACCTTCGTTTACATTTGGCAGGCGTTTACAATGCCATGGTACCATTTTTAATATGTTCGCTATAAAAATAGCATGAGTTCATATCACATAGGGTCCTGAGGAAAAATCTGGCAAGATTTTCATGAAAAATTCTCTCCAAAATTGTAGGTTTTGTTGTTGAATGTTGTTTGGTTTTCCTCGTGAACTGATTGAGAGACTCATGCACCGAGAACCCGATATTGGAAGTTTTGAATAAACTAGAGGGAGAAGGGAGACTTACTTGAAAAAAAGCTCGGAGTTATTTTTTAAACACGAGTGGACGTTTTCAGAACTTGTGTATCGAATTCGTGGTCGTTCATAACGCTTAATGCTTGCTGCTACTCAACTGTGAGCAGGTATCCTAAAATCAAAAAAGTTATTCGATTTGAATGTTAAACCAGCAATTAAATAAGTGATCCTTACTGAAGAGCTGGTGAACGCTATTCATTTAATATACGAAAACAGTATACCTTACACCATCATGATTGATAAGAGATACTGTTTCTTGTTTTATATTTGGTATTGCCGATTTCGCGTAATCCGTGCCAAAACCGATTTTATATTTGTGGAGTTCGTGAAAATACATATGAAAAGCGAAATAACAGAAGACGCATATTAGTTACACCAAGAAATATTCTTTAAGTGAGCCTAAAATGAATCTGGCACGAGAAAGGTTCTTCCTAGTCATTAAAACCGTCATTGGTGAGTAAAATCATCAATTTTGAGCCCCAAGTATATAAAGTTGTCATAGTGTAATTAATTTCGATGGTGTCACTAGGTAATTATTATTAATGGCTAATAAAGATGGTAAGATACGCCTGAGTAGCCATTAATTTTGTTCGTTGCAAGCACTCAAATTTACTTAGCCCAGAAACACATACATCTGAAAATATGTTGAATTATTTCATAAAATTATTCCATTACCTAAGTGTTTCCTAGAAATGTTTTTGGTACCAACTCAGCATAACTGTTTTGAAGACGCAATTAGTTTTCATTGTGCGGAAAACCACTCACATGTTCCATGTTCATATCTCTTGTTTCCTACAGATGATGCACTTTTACTATGCAGTACGCTGTGATAGTAATTTCCTCATACGCTGAATATAAATGAAGCCTGTATCTCTCTCAATATTTTTGTGTGAATTGCTCATATCGTGATAGAGTGAATAACTATCCTCTGATTTATTTTCAGTAAATTGAATGTTCAGTCTCTTAGTAAAAATATTAGAAAAATTTAGATACTTGATGCAGATCATAAATTAATACCATTTAGTTCTAAGCATGTTAAAAAAATAAATTCTCACTCATAATGTAGTAAATGAAGTAAATTAATTTTTTGTCTCATATACTGGCCGGTTTCACTTAAGCAAAGTTTAATTAAATACGGCAAGCGTACGATAACACCAGTAATTTATACATTCAGCCACTTTAGGTGAACACTCTTCACATGAAATTAAATCCAAGGATTGTAAGGCATTAAATATTTTTTAACCCCTTTTCTTTCGTTGTAGAATTGTTCGTCAAAATTCCTCAATCGCTAAGGTCACTATGCTTTAAGGCAGTCCACCAGAAAGAAACCTGGAATCGTGAAAATCCTCCGGCCTTCATCCATTGGTCATAAGCTCTAAGAGGGTTTGCCTTCCCCATTTTGTAATTTTATGCGTGTAAGTGGTGGTATATCTTTCACTGAGTGTTTTGTTTTCCTCGGAAGCACCATATGCTGCGATTAAACAACTTAAATGAAGCTTTTTTATTATCATACGACGAAGGCAGTATGTTGCCTACCCCATCTGCCTGCCCATGCAGGCCGTGAAATATCTTTCATTTCTTGTACATTTATCTTCAGAGGCACTATACATATTTTTATATAAGTATTAAATAAAGTTTATACATTATTGGATGACGAAGGCAGTATCCTGGCGGATGTATAGGGAATAAGGTCTTCAGTTTTCCCCTTTATTTTTAGATCCACCTCATCCTGCGTGCTTATCCATCGAATTCCACTCGAGTGTTTGTCCTGGCAGCGTCCAGGCCTCGCCGTAAACCACGTGACCTCACCCGCCTACGCACTGCCATAGACGCTCCATCGGCTGTGACGGCAAAGACGTCTCAAGATCCTTTGACGATATTTCGCCTCGAGACGCGACCGGACGCCCACAAGAAATCCTTTTTTTTTAGTCAACGTGGAATGTCGAGACCGTTTCTCCAAGAGGCTTCTTGGCTGACAGTGAGTTAAGGGGAGAATAGATTTCTGTTCTTATTTTTAGCAGTGCATGTGTGGGCTAAGGAAATAAAGTGCAGCACGTGGCCAAATACGTAATGGCGCACGCCTCCAAAAGTTGGAGATTATCCAGATGAAAACTACTTCCATGGCATCGGCAAACGTTGACAAGCAGGTGCAAAGAAGAAAACAGACAATCAAAACTAACGAATGGGGAAAGAAATACCCGAGGGAAGATAAGGTAATTAATGGGACGCAAGTTGATAAAAACAGTAAAAATATTGTAACCTAGCGTTTTATCAAAGCGTCCGGGCTGAAATTTAGTTCACGGATGAGAGCGAAAGATTAACGCGCTAAGTTAAGAAATATGTAAATTTTGTTGAACATTTTCTGAATAACGGGAGTCTTAATATAATAATATAATATTAATATAATAATAAGTCTTTCATCGAGAATTCCTGCACTCTTAAATTCATAATGGAATTAAATAATGATAAATTTGATAAAACGATGATGATACACTTAGTTTTGATTGAAGATATACTTAGATTTTTGTTATAGTTTCAGCGTACTTGTAATTTAGTAATTCTCCCGATTGTTATATATTTGGAATTCATTCTGTAAATCTTCTTAAGACCATGCGTGTTATACAGTTTCCTTTGTAGTAAATGGATTTGCTTATAAAGCAATATTCATACATTTTATGTCTGTTATATTAGAGCAATATTCATAAATGTTCTGTTATGATTATGTTCATGTAATATATCTATGTGCTTGCGTCTATAATTAATTATATCCACCATATTACATAGGATATGCAAGTCCTAGAATGCAAACAAATATTATCTGTTCCATTCTATTTCACGACATCCATCGATCCATTGTGGCTTTCTTCTCGAGCCACACCCCATGTTTGGTGTAGCAGGTCTTGACGATATATGTATGTACGTGGTTGCACGTGGAGAGTAATTCTCCTTCGGGAAGGATCTCACGGACGTCTGAATCTCCATTACTCAGACGGACGCGAGATCGCGACGCGTCCCGGAAGGCCACCAAGGGTGTGGGGGTGGGGGGCAGGGGAGGGCGAAGGGGGCGTAGCGGCGATTACATCGGTGACAAGGGCCGCGGCGGGAAGGGAGGAGATGACGACCGATAGATTATCTCATGGCGGGGGAGGTAGTGGGTGCGGGGGTATCGGGTGCTCCGCGGCGGCCCGCCGGTCGCAAAACCTAGCGCCCTCCCGCCCTAGACCGCTTGAGTCATGAGACGGGCGCCGCCCGCCCATGGCAGGCGTCCATCGGCAGAGGCAGGATCACGCAAAGGCGGTCGACTCAGAGCTGAAAGCATGGCGGCGCGCGCTGGGTTAAGGACTTCACCTCGCCACGGCACATAAATATAATTGGTTGATCTCGTGAGTATAACGCCATAGAAATCCAGCGCATATTATTTCAGGATTCGGGCGAAGCAACGAAACTTTCCCGCTTTCGCACAGAATCGTATGCGGCCGGTATTCTACTTCATTTTCTCAGTAGCGCAAGCATCTCCCAGCACCTGTGTGGATGCAAAAATCCCAAGTTGTGTGATATATTATGAGTGTGTTGTCACTTACAACCTTATGTTGCAAGTGAATACTCTTTTCAGTTCTCTGAAGAGGGCCACCTTGTGGCCGAAATACGCGTATCCGGCGCATACCCTCGTCTTTTCTGGTTTTTGTGCCGTTTTTTGACTACGTTCATTTGAGATAGATTCTCCCAGAAGTTGGGCCCGTTTGAGTGTGGGAGTGAGTGATTTATTGAGTGCTTGTGAGTATGTTAGTGTTCATAACCCAAGCATCCTTAGCGGGGTCCTATTAGCCCAAGCGAAGGATCCCTATTTGGGTTGAGTGTGTGTCTGTGGTCGTCACTTGCGAGGAAGTAAAATTCCCATGAACCATCACAGGGGTTTTCTGGTCGAGAGGCTTGTCTGGGCGAGAGGTTGGTCACTGGCGTGGAATTGCCCTTTTTCCCGCAAAGCAACACAGCAATTGTGGTGTTATTTTGACGAGTGGTGCCAATTTATTACGGCCATTGGAGATTTTTAAAACTTGTCACTTTAAGAGGCCGTAGAGCTCAAGTTCCCTAGATGTTAATGATATAAATATATATATGTAATATTTACTAAATTAACATAAGGTTTCTAAGCCAATACTAACACGATACAAAATACCCTTTCTGCATATGGGTCCTAACATCTGCGAGAGTTTACAAGAACACATTTAAAAGGTAAATAATTGAGTGGGATTCTCAGTAATGATTAAAAAATGGTTCTATCAGAAAAGGCTGAAATGTAGTTTTGATTATGTGTTTTGAATTCATGTTTTTTGAACTGTCCATTACTCTGATATCATCCTGTTTTGTTATGGCAATGAGTTCATATAACAGTGGCTCAACTCAGGCAACAGGTATTTAGGACTTCACCCAATACTTTAAATTACGTAATACAACACTTCCAATACAAATATACATAAGCATCTATTATTATATTTGGTACTATAAAAATATTGCATAATATATATGATCTATTTAATTTCCTCTGAAACGCAAGAAGAATCAGTTGTATGAGATAATAAATTGGATAAGCGCAACTGCTGTGTTATTTTCTCATAAGAGAGAAGGAAATTGAAGAATATAAAAAAATGAAATGGCTCTGTAAACTGCAACGTTAAGAAATAACGGCAAGGGAAAAATCTCTGGAAGAGTAAAAACCCATAACTCATTTGCTCTCGGTGATTCATGAGCAGAAGGTACACATTCAAGTGACTCAAATGGTGGTACTAGATATAAATGATTATGCGCACTTGAATGTTGACTATTAATTTCATAGCTAAAGTATAGACATAGTTCAGAATAAATAGCACGAAGGACTGAATTCTTGGCAATCACCAAAATATGGTGAACCAGGACTTACATAGTGTATCCACCATCAAATGACGTAAATGTCATTTCACTTTTATTCTGAATATTTGTTGAAAAACGCGCCGCGTTTAGTTGTTGCACACGCTCTGATTGATATGAAAAAAATACTACTCTTCTAAATTACTTTGATTAAATGTCTTTGCAGATACGAAATTGTCTAATGTTTAAAAAAAGTATTGGATATGCAATGGAGGTGGTAGCAGATGTGTGAAAAATACTAGGATCTGAATACTCATCTAGCGTTAACGCTGGAAAATACTCCACTGTTGACAACAACGGTTAAAATCCGTTGTTCAAGGTTCATTTATCTTATAAGGTTCTGCAGTCATGATTCACTGTAGTTTTTCGTGGTGTATAAAAATTTTAATGAATCCGCATGAAAAATTTAGAAAAAGATCAAAACTAAAATGTATAATGAAGAGAAAAATTTCCTCGTCAAAAAGCAACATTAATCATGAAGACTGGTCCCCTTGAAAAACTTCATCCAATTTTGCTCACGCAAGACCTAGTACAAAGTGTTTTTGTCACCACGAAACAAGCTTCTCTTGCAGCAAAATGTAGTTAGTTCTAGCAACTGTCTCAATTTTAAACTGCATTGTGAGGCAAAACAGACGGAATAATAAGTGAGCTTGCGCAATTTGTCCTGCCGCTAATTCGAACATTTCCCACAGAAAAAACGAATACATCGCAACACAAAGAAGTAAGACACAATGACAATTAGACAAAAAGTTTTAAGAGAGAGATTTGAAATGGGGAAGAGCATATGTTGTATTTTCCTCATTTTTCCTATAATTTCTTTGCTTTTAACTTCTATGCTAAAAGATAAAAATAAAACTATTTCCAGGAATAATCATCTCCGCCACTAAAGACGATTTCGCTAATTTCATTTAAAAGTGGGTCGTTCAGTCACATTTCTCCATAAACTGAGGAATAACTACGGAACAAAAAATCTGTCACTTCAACTGCAGTATTTATGGATAATTAGGATTGTTATTTCATTTGGTTAGCAAAAGGTTCCATGATCGATGGAGGGCATGAACACTTAACTCATTGCCGTTTTACAAATTACTAAAATTTCAGAGTTATTTCCGGCCATTATATAAACCAATAAAACCGATGCTTTCAGCAGAGTTATCAGTAGATCTAGTAACAGATAATGGACGCTTAACAACCAAAATTTACAGCGAGGGCAAAATCTATTTTGCACATCAATTTCGCATTGTGCATCGCACTAATCATTTACCCCAGCACTCCTTCGGCATCCGTCCATACATTTTCCAAATTATAGTCACACCCGATTACCGCAGGGATTTCGAGGCCTTAATTTACCCCACTCACGGCAATCTCGCATTCATTTACCTCAACAAAGCACTCCAGAAAAAAAAACGAAATCTTCCAAACGCTTGATTAAATTCCCGTGGAAAATCTTCCATTGTGGAATATCGAAAACCGTCAGTCTCGTGACGATTTCACGCAACTCTGTGGGGATACGTTTTGAGCTCCAAAGCATCAAATGGTGGGAACAATTAAATTAAAGGCTTAAAACCCTATGGAGTGGAATAATAACATAAAGCGGGGATTAATATTCGCCGGCCTTACTGGGGTCTTCCTCAGAGTAATGCCAATTACGTGTTTAGGTGGCACGCAAAATGTTCCCGCAAACCAGCAAGAGGCAGGTTTGTGGCTTCGAGCGGAGCATCCGACCCGAGGGATCGCGCAAAGAATTAATCATTCATTGAAGTTGCAACTCCGTTCGTGAGTGAAGGCCCTCACGCTGAAACTAATATCAAACTGCTCGCCGTGCCCGATTGATATACATGCTAGTCTTGCTAGGCTCTAATAAGTAGAAAAGAGCGTAAAAATATCCTGGAGATCACCAATATACTTTCATCATAAGATTCTTGCTCTTTTGGCACTTTAACATCGATAGAAATGTTTTGGAGCCCTCTTAAAAGCCCGATAGATATTTTGAAAGCCCTAAACCCATTACTATGCTTCTGGTTTCACCGAAAAGGTTCACTGGGTATACACCACCCTCACCGTTACTACCCTATTTGCTGACATCCCCTGCATCTCTAAAATTTTTCTCGTCATATTGACTTGAAATATATTTTACTATCTAAGTATTTTCTTCCCAATTTTCCAACCACCTTTTTAGTAATGTTGCACTTAAAACAAGCAGGATGGGAAATATACCATCATTGCGTAAACGCTTGCACTCTTGTTTTTATTATAATATAATTAGCGGCCAGTATTCAAACTCGGTGCTACAGGAAGTACTGGTAAAAAGAGTGGGGTAACTGTAAGTATGGTAATATTATAAGTACCTGTGCCTCCGGTATTAACAGTTTCTAATAATTTAGGCAGAAATGGCTTTCGTTACGATCCCGATTTCATGTAGGTGACACGTTACTTCATTGATTCCGAAATAAATTAGGCATACCTTCACAGATCAGTCAGATTATTGGGCGAGTATATGACAATACATTGTGCACCAATGTAGTAGCCATCATGTCAGGTATACGGGTACGAACGGGTTGCAGGTATTTGAGAAAAGTATTCAACCTCTAAGGTTCTCTCAGAGGTTTGCAACCTCTTCACACCCCAGATGCCACTCCGAGCAGCTGATTAAAATCAGTATACAGAGGTAAACTAACGACCGTTCATTGATATAGCTAGAAAGAAAGAGGCGATTAATTGAGCGTGGGGCAGTTCCGCTCTTTTATATAGCAGAGTTAGCAACGGCTGACGTTGTAATTCTTGTAAATAGGAAGCAATTTTCGGCAGAAAGCAAATCTTCTGCCACAAGAAATGAAAGCCTCCCCTCGATTAATCCCAGTTATTTACGATTCCGCATAGAAATACACTGCTGTTACTGCATAGCACGCAAAAAGGATTGCGTTAAGATTTCAAGACCAAATTCATTTTCAAACGTTGCATGCAATTAGCTATATGAGAACAACAACTATCTTGCAGTTGCCAGAACTGCTCTTTCAGAAAGGAGCAGTTATAATTTGACTAAGTTTTAAATTATTGAGTATTGGGTAATTACGCTGAGATGGTTTATATGCGACGAGGGTATGTGAAATGGCTAAGGGGGTTGTGCCTCTCAGCCATTCTACCACCTAAAGTCTGAATCAAATAATTCCATTCCTTCTCGACCAGTGGTCACGATGCCGCAATTTTGCGATAAATCACGATCTTTTAAAACTTTACAGTTTGAAACAATTTTTTCGCATAATTTTTACCTTACAGTTACAGAGTGAAAAAATAGGACAAAGTGAAGCTCGCCTCAGTGGTAACATGTTTTCGTGGCATGATAGATTTTTAGCCATGAGTTTCTGAATTGTATTTTAACTTCAAACGCATTTTCCAGAGACTATTTTGGAACTATGAACGTCATAAAATTCATTTTGGGGCATAAATATCATAGTAGAATGTTGCACATTTTCCTTTGAAGGCTTCACTTCGCTACCGGCAATCATAAAAAGGTGGAATTTTAAAACTCGTATAAAGAAGGA
The DNA here is from genome assembly GCA_963573305.1 of Pyrrhosoma nymphula. Classification (NCBI taxonomy): domain Eukaryota; kingdom Metazoa; phylum Arthropoda; class Insecta; order Odonata; family Coenagrionidae; genus Pyrrhosoma; species Pyrrhosoma nymphula. The sequence goes on from OY754332.1 coordinate 58,138,937, forward strand.
ATTTCACAACTATCATTGAATAAAAATCACCCGTTATGAAATAATATTTTCGAAGAGGAATATTATCAATGAAATCTAGTGATCCACTGTTTTAGGTGTATCTATTTACTTTCCTATTTTATTTGTATGGAAATAAATATGTATAAAAAGTGGAGAGCTAAGTTTCAATAATCATAGTACCTACTCTTTGAAAAAGAAAGATGCAAATGAAAAAATTATCGGTTGTATCCATTAATTACTGTAATACTATTTACTACTTCCTAGGTTACTGAAATGAAAACTAATGTGTATGTTTTGTTAAAAAATTCCGTAATTGTTCATAAAAGAGTTTAAACTGGGAAAAATGGGGAAAGTATCAATGCACAAATGGGGAACTGTAATTGGGAAACAAGGATGCATCACAAAGAAGTAGAAAAATTAGACCAGGAATTAACAAATTTAACTTCTTCAAGCACGATAAGAATATAATTAGTGCATTGAAAAATATTTCCCCGATTTACGAATATTACGACTCTTCAAGTCACCGGTGTAATGCAAAAAATGAATTAATCGTATGATTTGTAGGACGTTAAAGTGTTAATTGCGTATCATCAATAAGATATTCATGCTATTACTCAATGTTTAACAATGATTCACGAGAGGCGAAACATGGAATTACTATTTAATGCCTAATGTTGCTACACCTAGTTTTGTGACATCACTTTGCAGTATGACGTCTTCATACCTGCTTGAATTTAATTAACAACGGACCTGTCGGCACAAGCAAACACGCGAAAAAGAAGTATAACTTAACCATATTTAAGGACAATGGCTTTAAGACCGTGAACTGTGGTTGGGATAACGCCAGTTCTAATAATATTCCACAGTTATATGCATGGTTAAGGAGTCCCCGAAACTAAGCGAAAGACTGGAAGCAGCCGAGATTAGATGTATGAAGGCAGACAACACGTAAGATATGAGTAGTTAACACAGTCTATCCGCTTATACATAATCAAGTCTTTACAATGAATTTCATGATGATACGTTGGTGAGTTCACTGCCTAAGATGTCAAAATGAAAGCCAACATGGCGGAAAACGTTTTCAGCCTAGCATGAAAACATATCCTCTGAAAGCGTTTTGTAGCAAATTTGGCATTTAAAATAATACTAAGGATTATAATCAGGCAACTGAGTATCCTCAGGTTGAAGACTGAGGCCTTTGCTGACATCAAAGTTTTTATCATCCCATAAAAAACTCAAAGTCTACAGAGCCATCATTATTTTGTAAAGAGCAGAGAGAAAAATAAGCGAGGATTTAATAGGATTTGGAAGACAAAGTCTTAAGAAAGATATTTGGATTAATAAAGAACTGTAACACTTGAGAGGATAAAATACCATAGAGATATAAGGTATCTGCTTATGTCATCAGACATAGTAACATAAGAAAAAGCAGAAGGCTGAGATGGGCGGGCCACGTGATGAGAAGTAATCAAAAGAGCATAATTCGTAAGTGTGGAAGCACAGTAGGAATAAGACCACGGGGAAGACTCAAGAAACGTTGGAAAGACCGAATGAAGTTAGACATGGGCAATATGAGGGTCACTGAGGAAGTTGCTGAAGACCAGAAGAAGTTGCTGAAGACCAGAAGAAATTGACGCAGGCATTTAACGAGGCCAAATATATTGAGAATAAATGGGAGTATTATTCCTAAAATAATCAATACTTCTTTTTTGAAATGTAATTTCGACTGTAACATTCAAATTATATTAGTAAAATCCTTTTAGCTGGAAATTGAGAACTCGGAAACAGGAAAAAATTAAATAATGAGGGAAGATTTGTCAAATCAAAGTTGAATAAATATTATTTACACTCATTGAATAAAGTTAAGTACATCCGATCACATATATGAATTGTTCATGGAACGGTAGATGAGCCGGGAATATCCACGAAGTCGCATCTGATTTCACCCTTCAAAGTCATGTACATGTGGTAATATACCTTGATTAATACTTTTGGTGCTGGCAGCATATAAATTTGAATCAATTATTAATGGGTGCCCAAAGCCACGGTTAAAAATGGCTATGAGCGTGTTCCGTTAAAGAAAAGGTATCTTTTCAATTCTCTGCCGAAATAACCCGTGATCATTGAGAGAAAGCAGCACTTTGCGCAATGCATCTATTTGAAAACTACAACAAGAATGTATGCATTTATGTAAGAAAGGAAACGTTTAGTATCATAAAATAGCCCACATCAAGGGAGTTTTTTCCTCTTTTATTAGCCGACGAAAAGTAGCCGACATCCTTTCAATGGCTCTCTAGATCAACGATCTCACTCCTGGTCTATGCTAGAAGTCACGTGAAGGAGAGTCACGATTATTAGCTTACATAATATGTTAGCGGAGACAGTTACACGTTGAAGTTAGTAAGAGTTTATCTTTGCTAAAATAATGTCGGCAATTGCAGAACTTTCCAATTGGTGGCACCACGAAGTAAGTGGTCGACGTCACAAACAGCTATCACTTCCATTCGGTTTGCTGAGTTTAAGGTCAGATTGTTGAGAAAAATTTGTCTTGTTTTCCGTCATCAATTCTCATGACACGGACTCGAGTTTCTTATAGCAATATTGCTTTCGATCTAATTCCTCAAAGTATTTGGTAGCGTCGAGGGTGAAATCTGTAAAAAAGCTCGTAAAAAAATTTGTATCTCAAAGAAATTTTCAAAGGGCAGAATTGAAAAGTTAAGCCGATCGGCCCCACATTACCGAGCCACACTGATATCGCGCACGGCAGATGCAGACTTCATGTAACCGCACACTCCCCACCTGATATCGACTAATCACTCAGGCCGGTGAAAGGAAAGAAACGTCATTAGGCCGGCTGCATAATTAAACTTTTTGGGCGGCCATTAAATCTCATTTCCATTCGTGAATTTTTGCTTTTGCTTATACATTCCTATCGCGTATTGACAATAAACTAATAAGCTGGATTTGATGAATTATTCCGGATATCTCTTATCAGTGACGCCGTTCCTCTCTAATTTTCTTCATTTCTAGCGATAGGCGGCTTTATTGCATGATTTATGCCACATGTTTCTTTCTATCGTTGACATAAACCAAAAAAATGAATGTCTGTTTAAAAATATAGCCGTGCTATTCATCAATTCCTACTAAGATTTATTTGAATATTTGAAAATGCAATAACAGAAATACTAGAAATGCCCAGTGTGAAAGCTTAGCGATGAAATAGTATAAATTTGTGTGCGGCTGTGATCTTCCTATTTTCGGTACGGAGATCACAGAAATTTTCCCAGCCGAAAAGTTTAATCCAATTAATTATCTAGCTATGGAATGAAAGCTAAATATTAGCCTAATTCAACAAATTTGAAGCTTGAAAAATATGCTCAATCATTAATTTAAGAGCTTTCTATTTGATTTTGTCGTAAATATTATTGCAATCGGATACGATGTTTAAAAATATCCTTGAAAATATCCTAACTAATAATTCTATAATAGCAATCGATGATAAGCTATTTCCACCGCTAACCACAATTAAAAGCAAAGGAAATTTTGTGAAGGTGTTTTGAATATGATGCTGGATCAAGGGAATAGAATGCTTTCATGGTACCGAAAACGATGATAAATAATACCATATTCGCTCATTACTCATATACATTTGTGCAAAAAATATAACTAAGAAGTTTTACGAAATGAAATACAATCAAGTTGAACAAAATGTATTCAAATGCACAAAGTTAATATGTGGTAATATGGTTGGAAATAGCTTTGAGAAATGAGAAAATTACTTGATACAGAGGCAGTCAAATATTGCAATAGAAATTCTGAAAAATAAAAAAAGGATTTTCGCATAAACGCAATAATACAAATCTATCTGATATTATTGAGTAAACATACGTCCATGAAAAATATGCATGGATGGATGCATTTTACGTAGTTTTCTTGCAATTCTGTAAGAACATTAGAAACCTATAGGTTGACTCCCAGGTCATAATAACGCCATTAAGCTTCAAAAGTATTTTACGCCATTTTTGAAACGCAAATTGTGATCCGTGTCACCGACATCGCTCCACCGTTCCGCGTTGCTGTTGCACACCACTCTTAATAAACGTCACGTGGTTGAATATATTCGTTTAATAAAAAGAGATCTTGTAAATTAAAATACTAGTCAGGGGAATCTCTCCTTTGGTTGGTAATTATTTCAGTAATCCACCATGATCTACAGCTCCAACGTGAAGGTCATTAATAGAAAATAATCGTCAAATGAGGAACGTGCAAGTACTATCGTCATTAGCTTTATAACTTCATCTCGCCATTAATTATTTATTTCCATTTTCTTCAGAAATATGTCAAATTTAGGATGGAAAGAATCCTGTTTGAATAGTTTTTCAACAAGAAATTTGTATACTAGGAAGTATCACTACACTAAATGATACCCAGGCTGATGTCATTAAATATTTTTTCGAAGGAAGTAATATAAGATTTAAAGCATAAAACTTAAATGAGCGTCACATGCTATGGACAGATATGTAAATCATTTGCCTGAATTGGGAGTGAAACCCAGACCCCTAATCTGCCGTTACCTGGATTATTTATTAAGATATAAAGGCATTCTTCATGGAAAACTATGGTGGAAAATGTCTGGGAATAATTCTTGCTTGAAGAAATTGGTTTGAAGTCGAGGTACTCAGGTTCGAACCCCGGTCTAGTAGAATGATTTTTTTCACTGATTAATTCACCAAAGTCAGGTTAGGTTTTAAGCGAAACTTTAAGTATAGAAAAAATCAATATAAGCCCAAGGTATGGTTTCAAAGTAGTGTTAATCTGAGAGATTGTATAAATGAAGTTTCCTGCGAAGATGAAGAAAAAAGTTTAAACAGGCTATAAACGTAAAAATCAACGATATTGAGCATTTTGAAAGTTTAGGATGACGATTGGAGTTAATTTTAATATCGTCCAATGCTTTGGCTAAAACTTATGAAAACTAGTGAGCAGCCGAAAACTTAGATATCTGACGGAATAACGCATTGTCATGTTAAGTTATTCATCGGGAATAATTTATTTAATTATCTTAAAATCAACAAAAATACGTTGTTAGAAAATTTATCTGAAAATATAATTTCACACATTTGTCATTTATACATATATATTAGATAGATTATATGTGTTTGGTAAAAAATTAGATATTAGGTGAATAATGTCTTAGGATAGGAAAATAACGGTTTTATTATAAGACCCCAGGGGCGGATTAAGTGGGAGGTGTTGGAGGACCGGCCGCCCCTCCCGCAACTCCTAGGAAAATAGATAAATGATATTCATAAGGTATTTCATACCTCCCAGACCCCTGAAAAGTAGCAATCCGCTCCTCCCACTAGACAATGACCTTAATCCGCCACTGAACTTCTCTGGCTGTAAAAGAGAGAGGTCTTTGGATGGTGATGTGTCAAATTATGGATAGTTTTAATCAAATAAAATGAGTTAGAGATTTATCATTTTGCGTGACGTCCGAGACTCAGTCCTACTGATATACCACTCTATTCCATTGTACTGATGAAACAGTTTATAAAGTCTTCAAATAAGGGCAGTAAGCCTTCAAGAAAGGGCGATTAGGATTTGTTTATTTCCCTGTGCAATGTGTATAATGTCAGTTATGTCTCCACGGGTTGTCCATTATGTCAGCGTTTGGGCTTCCGACGTTTCGACGCTGTCTATGTCGTCAAAACGTCTGCTAGGGAGTAAGACTACCCAAAGTTCTCCCAAGAAACGCCAGCAGCCCGATACCTGAACTGGTGGACTTCCTCTAAGTAGCTACTGATATAGGGTTACATGTTTTATGCCAGTAATTATGAAGAACTTGGATATATTTTGTTGAAAACCTCGATGTGATGATCATATGAGAAAAAAACCATCTAGAATAGGAAAGAGCTTCACCATTTAAGAGCAAAACTCAATATTTTGAGTTATATAGGACTTGGTTTTCCCACGATGTTTGGTTATCAAACGACCATGGTTTTGGTGCTATAAATGTCAAATTTTCTCATTTCCCGGCCTTTTGCTTATCCTGTGATTCTGGGATAAAAGTGATACCCTTCTCGAGATTCCGAAAAATCCCTGGATATACTTAATTCTATTTAGAATGTAAAATAAACTGTAACAACCTACAAAAAGCGAAAAAGTAACAGAAGAAGTTATTACCTAAGAAAATACCTAAGAAAAGTTATTACTTAGGTATCGAAAAAGTATTTTCACAAATGCAGCACTCTCTATAGTGAGCAAACTAAAATAATATTTCTGTTAAGTACATATTAACAAAACATTTGAATTCTAACGAATATATTCGCAATAAAAAATTGCTCCGATGCATTAAAAATTGTAATGAATGCACACAAAATACGTCTTGAAGTCCCTTTGAAATTTTAAATAAAAAATAAAAATTACCTTGAAATGAAAAAAATCAATATATTTAACCATAAATATTTTTTATTGTGTATTTTAATGGTACGATTTCAAATAACAACGATGCTTCAAATATTAATTACTCAATCTTGATCTAATTCTAGTCATGAAAAGTACTGCGGCTGAGAATGCCCTCCCTGGGTCCGTTAACGACGTTGGAATCACATTTAATGCATGCAAGAAAAGAGAGAGGTTCCGAGTTACGTCATAAAAGAAATGTTTTTAATGAAACACAAACTAACCAATATTAAATTTAAAGTAAAGGAGTCTGGGACTTTTCGGGAAGGGATAAATTCCCGTGAAATTAAATGAAGCTCACATTCTACCGAGATCCCGGCATTGCGGGAGATAAACTCTAATATATGTATTTATCTCTAATATATGTATAAATTTAATATATGTATGTACTTTTATCAAGGTAAAAAATAAAAAGCGAGGAAATAAAGAAGTATTTTTATTACTAAAAAATGTTGAACGCTAAACATTTCCACCGAGTTACGCCAGAGACATTCAATACTGTGTACTTATGAATTTGAATGTGCATCGATTGGTTTACCAGAGTACTGGAACGAGGAGAGTGCTCACCAGACTCTAAAAGTAGGTTTTAACAATTCCAGAATTTTTTCAAAATCCTTCAACGCATTGATTGTATGAACGAGGGGACGAACCAGGGCCCTAGTCCCGCGCCACCAGCAAGCCTCCAGTTCCCATGCCGGTGGGAGGAGTATCGTCTCCTTGGTAAACCCCCCCGCTCTTCCCCCGCGCTTTGGGAATGTACTCGGTAGAGGAGCGGCGAATGAAATAAGGGTTGGCGGAGAAAAAAGGCTGAATGTATGTTCGAACACATTTCAATTCGAAGGGGTGCCGTCACGCAGAAAATAGTGAAGAAAGCCGGAAACATAATGGATAACTCGCTGTCAAAAACACTCGCGCCGCCTCCCGCGACGGGCACCTCAACTCAGTGGGGAATGGGACGTCCTTCCCTCGCCGCTGCAATGTCTTCACAATTCCACAGTGGGTAAATACTTTTTAAACTCAGGAGACCGCCTCAAATAGGTGAACTTCTACGGAAATAAACGGCGCAGGTAAGACGAGGTGAGTTATAAAAGAGTTTGCTGAAGAAGTGTTCGTTTCGATTATGACAGAGGATGGTGATAGCGAAACATGGCGGCAGTCGCCTGCTCAAATTGTGAAGTCAAGGAGGGGTAGACTCGTGTGGAAGTGGTTAGGCTATGGAGCACAGGGGAGAGGAGAGCACGTGGTAGGTAACGTTGCCAACATGACAGCGTGAATCCCGAGAGTGTGGGAAAGTGTCAGAAACGAGTTTCACGACATTGCTTAAAATCTAAACGAAGCTGCGTTGCCATACGCAGGAAACTCTACGGATATGTCCATCTAAAAAATTGAATTAAGAGCCGCAAAGTTCTGCAAAGTTGATGCAAATAACAGATTAAGCATTTTGAAGTTGACAAATAAGATCTGCGACCTTTGGAACCCTGGCAGTCGAACGTGGAGACTGCTTTGAACCTCCGTGCGGAGCTAGTTTGCTTTCAGTGGACGCTTCTGCTGAAACAGGAATTCTGCACCACTGCCACCATGCATCGTTACTACTAAAATTGAAGTAGTCACGTAAGCAACGCTGGAGGGGCTTCTATTGGGTGGCTGCTGGAGAGAGGAACGTGGAGTGATGGAAATGAACGTGAAGCTAAGTGGGTGGATGTGAGTGGGTGGATGTGATAGATACTCCGGCCGTTCTTAGCGGGCCTCAGCCTGTGTCTTCCACCATTTTGTAGCGTACGAAATATTTTGCGGCGTAAATTAAACCGCTTCAAACAGTAGTGCACCAAATATGTGAATCATGACGTTTGCTTCGAAAATATCGGAGTTCCATAAATTTTATTACACTCCATGCTAATTTCATAAGATGAAATTATTGTTTGCTTCCGGATTGTCAAATAGTTTTAGCTAACGTATTTAAAAATAGCAAGTTTAAATTTTGAACTTAAGGGAAAAATAATATATTATATGCCGAAGAAAAAATACGTCTATACTTTTCAAATTTAGTTAATCAGGAGTAAAATTAAGGTGAGAAACGAACTATATTGTGAGGTGATCTATTATTCATTTTCAATTGTATTAACTCTGTTGTAGATACAACTGGTTAAATTCAAGGGAATAGAGCATTTTAGAGACTACAATTTCCGGAATATGCTACCTCGAGTTCAACTCTGAGTTGACGATGAGCCATTTTACTGCTTGCTGCAATGCAATATATTTGATAGAACATTTCAAACTTTCTTTTCCTTTCAGGACTTATTCCATAAGGAGAAACCAAGGCAAATTATAATGGCGTTTGGGTGGAGCGTAAGTAATCAGAAATTATTTTATTGATCAATGAGGAATGTAGGTTGCCAACATATAATAATCATGGGAAACGGAATTTAAACGCCACAAAAGTAATACAGAGCAATTCATGATGGAATTCCAGTACGTTTTTCAACAAAGATCCCCTTTAAGCTTAAATTCCTGTCTGATAATACCATCCAAATAGACCTTTCCTACATTTGTTATTCTAAAAATAATCCGTGAACTTTCACGCTAGCTAAGAATAGGAAGAATAACAGATTTGTGTACAAAATAGGTAAAATATAGAACAGAAAAGGCTTTTGAATTTGGACGACCGAAAATGTTATTCCAAAATAATTCCCTGAGATTTTACGCTTATGTAATGTAGAATGAAATACGGACTGGTGAAATGAAATAGGTAAACAAATCGAATTGAGAATGAATGAATCGAATGAATACGAGAATAATTGTATGAAAACATAAACATATCTACATATGCACATATACATACGTTTTCCTGCAATTGTATGAGTGTGCACACTTCTTATTCATATGTGAAGTTCCACTTTATCAACCCTCGACACACATTCGTTTCTCTTTCAATTTCCTTTTCGGTCTCGTTGTTCCCACTCCACGGGGATTCACCCTCTCCTCCTCTGAATGGAAAGGAAATGAAGGGGAACTCAACCTTTATTTATTCAAGCCCCATACTTAAATAAACGTTTCCGCACTACTTTACTGGTCCTATAGAATACTCGGCCCTGCGTGTTTTGGCTAACCCGAGTTATATCAATAAAGTTTTCTATTGTCTCCTTTTAACACCGTGCTGCCTTCACCGCTGATGGAGTTGCAACTTATTTTATTCTCCCCGATTCAATATCCCCTCTCTTTAATCTTCCGTTTTGATATTTCGACTTCAGATTTTTTTACCTCAAGGACGTCGCTCCGTTACAATCCGACAAAAGTAATGGCTTCCCAGAGAGCGCACGCACCATGCTAACCTAAATATTACACGCGCATTGGCTTTTTTCACCAAATGAACAATATTTCGGGATTGAAATCCCACTCATGCCTTTTACGCTTCGAAAGGCCATAAAGTTTTCAATTATTCATTGTGAGGATGAATCTGTAACAACAATAGAGCTAGTTCCCAGGTATGATAGGATGAGCCACATTTTTTAAAAGTGTTTTAGAGTCTAATAAATGTGTTGCTAGTGTTGATGTGTTGCTAAAACTTGCAGGTAAACTATAAATCAATTTGTAATTTTCTATATATCTTTTTATTTCGATAAGATCTATTTCTACTCTTTGTTAAGTTTTATTATCATACTTTTCTTTCTTGATATCATAAGTATCCTACTTTTGTCATACATATTTAGAAGAGCTCAAGGCATTTATCACCTTAAATGAACTTAAAAAGTGGTCACCCTATATTAAGTATATTTTCAGCTTAAATGGTGATGCCTAGTACGAATATCACATCAACAGAATAGGAAGCCATACGTTCCAATGGTCCTTCCTTCGTTAATCAACGCTTCCGGTCTTTATTCCAACCCATAAATGTCCCGAACCACGGGGTAATCGTAATATATCGACGAATAGACTTAATTAATTAACTTCACGGGAGAACTCAGTCCCTTTTGTACACCTGTGCTCCCCATAGTGAGCGGGCAATTCAAATTCATCTGCAGTCGTCTCCCGTAAAATTCATTATCCCGTCGGAGCGGAATGCGCATGATAAGTAGCGAAATGTTTCGACGACCCCGGAATATACACCGGCCCGGAAAAATATTCTAGGAATGGTAATAAAGCCGCTCGATGACTTTTGCCGGAGATGACCCGGACAGAAGGGTGAGGTGGGTGCGCGGTGCACGGATTCGGGTCCGGGTCGCCCTCCGCAATAACGCGAAGTCGCCGATGCCGTGATGCCTGGTACCGGAGCCGCGTGCTACCCCGCACCCGGATCGCACAACTCATCCCGTGACGAATATTGCGAAAGGCAGCAGCCGGCCTCCGGATCCTTTACGATCCCGCTCGTGCGTCCAAATTCCGGCAAAGAGCCACCCCCCCCCCTGTTTTCCGGCGCTTCGCTTTTATACGTCTTGGCCCCCGGGGGCGGGCCGTATCCCGTGGGCGGGTGGGTGGCCCCACGGGGAGGCAGGACGACATAAATGAGCATCCCCTCCCTGACTTCCCCCCGCCGGATTCCACTCGCCGCTGCCCGAGTCCCATAGCCACCTCCTCACCCTCCCACCACCCCCTGTCCACCCACACACACCCTGTCGCTCACTCGTCACGGCCCGGCCGAGAATAAAAACAAGCGGCGCGCGAAACGGCGAAACGACAAATATTTGAGCGCGCGGAAGAGCGCAACACGTGTTAATTCCGCCTTTTCTCAGCTCCACGGAGTGGGAGCACGGTCTCTGAAATCACGCCCTTCGTTGATGAGGAAGGGCTGGCCGGATACGACACGCGAGTCCGTTAAAAGAAATCACGGCGGCGATATTTTATCCCGTAACACGCGGAGGGAAACTGGCTCTCCACCGCGACTCTGATGGCCGGAGAATGGGAGGGAAGGGAATAAAATGCCGGAGGACGACCCGGAGCAGCTGGCCGGGACAATAGTTGGAGATTACGCCGTGACAATGTTGGTTTTATGAAGTGGATTCCGTCGTATGGGAATTGGGAACCCGACGAGATCCGTAAAATTCTTTGCGATGGAGAGATCGGGGGAAGGGCGGTGGTGATGGCGATGGCAGTTTCACGCTCTCGGGTTCGAATCCTACGCTCTCAGCTCCGCTCCCAGCATTCCCGGCCGACGTGACAACTGGGACCCGTACCCATCATTGCATGCAACATGGTCCTCCTCCCCCCACCACCCCCCGACGCAGTGTCGGTCCAAAGCGTAGGCAAAGTGGGCCAAAGGTACAAGTGGTCGTGGCGGCCAGTCTGCGACTTATTATTATTGAGTGCGAAAATCTGATGGATTGTGGGAGATTTCCATTAAAGGTGATGAAGTTAGCACAAATCAGAACACATAAGCGCACGCTAACAACGTTGGATCGTACGATTTGCAGAAACATCCTTGCACTTTAGCACACATGAATGACATTATATGAAACGATGTGCACTGGCGAAACGTTTGGTAACCTGCCGATGGGTAGCTTTTCGTGGGCGAACAACAGTCACGGCCGAATTTTTTGTGTCTTGTTACCGAATTCCTTCCAATTAAATATTTAAAAACGTAAGCTTCTTACCACAGAGTAATTAAAACCCTTCAACTATCTTTATTTATAATAACTTTGACGCATTTACGGAAATTAATCCAAAAACAAATACCGTGGACGGAATTATCGACGTTCTTTTTCTGTTAAGCGCACATCAACTCGGCTCAAGATCTGTTTTGAAATGCAATGCGTAGTGTGCAGGGTCTGAAACGAATGTAAGGTGAGTGCTCTGTTGTGTTGTGACTAGCGCACTAGAGCGAATGAAAAGCTCACACGGTGAAAAAATTAAATTAAAATTGGTATATTTCTACATTATTTCCATTCAATATGACCTCCTTTAGCGGATTGTGTAAGTGCCTTACACTAATAACCAACTTCAATAAAATAATCCCAGTAAAACCTTTTTAATAAAGATTTCTTTCATTACCATTCTTGCTTGTCACCAGACCAACTTACCAACTTGCTTGAACCAACTACGGCAAAAATTGCACTTGAATTTATGGTTGAAATTATACACACAAACAAGAAGTAGGTGTTACGCAAATAATTCTTTTAAAAACTTTTCATTGTAAAACTCGATGCTTTGAGAAAATTAATACATACAATTTTTAGCTTTTGGGGGGAAAGAAAACTATGATGCTGAAAGGATCTCTCTGAAACTCTTAAAGTATCCATGCAAGTAGCGTGTGGTTCAAGAAATCAGAGTCGGAAAAGTAATTCTTTATTAGGATTGGACGAACAAAGTTTTGCTCAAATTTGTAAAATAGCTTGGGCCGTCACTGCCTGCCCCGACGTGAACGCTTGTAACCGGCGTTCTTGTTCGGAAGCGTTTTACGTCATCAGCGCTTCCCCACGATCAGTTGAACGCCGTCAGTGAGTAGCATCTCGTTCACCCGGATGAAGCCAAGTGGTCGGCGGGATGGGCGGGATACACGGCGTCGAGAAGGCCTTAACCGGGAAGGTTTACACCAATCGATGAGTGCACTCGCACTGCATGTACGGGAAACAATCAAACTGAGGTTGGCGAAACTGAGTTCGGTGGGATTATTACCTAACGAGACAGAGTGTATGACCAACGACCCCGGAATGGCTCACGTCATCGTTTTAGGGACATGAAATCGGAGTTGGTGGCGACAGAATACACCAAAATTACCTAAACCACACCCACTCACGCCTATGGAGCATTAACTAGACAAATTACGGTCGACATGTTTTACTAATTCACCGTTATCTTACCATCTATTAACTTATTACACTACCATTTAACTTTTAACACTAGTTAAATATATGTGTAGTAAAATATAGAATATATAAACGTAGTAAAATATACCCATAATCAAGTACCATTACTCACGAATAAATATCCTTATATAACGCTAGGGTTTAGCAGATATATTATTATTATTATACACAAATCGTTACAAGTTGGCTATTTGCCAGGTGGTAACAGTGAAAGAATGAAAGTACATCACTAAATCAGTCATCGAAAATTTAAAATAAACATTTAAATTAGTTTTCCAAAATAAATTTTTTGCACCTATTCTTAAAAATCTTTAAGTTTCATTTTTCGTTCAGTATCAATTGGCTTTTAGATAATGTTCGTGGCTCGTATGCTACCACACTATCCTCCATTGGCCTTTTTTCTGCTGGACACGCACAACGCCATAGGACTGACCCAAGATGTGGTATATTATAACTCATGACTGTTCACATATTTTCAGAAGGCTTTTCATGATTCTGGTGGTGAGTTAAAACTTTTAAATTAGGTGACTTTAATTAATTTTCAATCGTCAATTTCTTCAGCTGATATATAATTTGATACAATGTCGGTATAACTTTTCATTGGTTCCATAAAATCTTAATACTATCCTAGTTGATTTAAATATCAAGAGGAAATAAATTATGATTAATGCCGTGCCCAAATGTGATATTAATTCTTCAATAAGTATTCAAGATTTCAGAGAAATACGTATTTAAGATAACAGTATACAAAATGAAAACTAGTATTCAGCTGTTTTGATCGCAAAATAAAATATTATTACATAATTCCCAGCTGTACTAATTTATAAAATACGGGTACCTTAGGTGTGTGAACGCATGAAAGCGTTATTCTTAAGCTGAGTACATTTTTTGCTGTGATGCGCGTTAGCGAAAAGCTACCTCATTTTTATCATGGGTGGATTCAAAACCTACTAAAATCATATTCTCTCTGCAAGACAATATCCCTCCGCTGTGAATAATGCCCTTTGGGGCCAACGAGTGTTTCAGCCAAACGTGACCAACGCACGTGAAGATGCTTTTGTCTGAAAAAGTTCAACAAAGACTGCTATCAAGAAGTGAAGAATTATTTTTGAATAGCTTTTCTCCACTCACGTTACTCAGCTGGTCTGAACAAAGGCGCCAGTTATAGATTTTTATTCCAAAGAAAAAATGAAGCAGGAAAACATTATTTTTTAAAATTTCATTTAATTTGGGAAATAAAGTATTTCTTGGTTTATTGAATTGCCGAACTCTTATGCAGTTGACTTATTTATTTCATAATTGCTAGGCATGGTTTCCGTGCACAGTATTTCATTTTATAATGAGTTTTCACATATAATGAGAGAATTACCTCTTATAAATGACAGTAATTGACAAAGCGATTAACGCAAAGCGTATGTGAGGGGAAAACAGTTCGTGTACTGTGACACACCCCTTTCATGGGAAGCCATTCACTCTGGTAGTCATTAAAATAAAAAAATTGGTGGTCTATTTTAGTAGTAGATAACAAAGCATTTGGGAAATTTTTCATCATAATTGAAGTCACTTTTTACTATATTCCATATTTACTACACATTTTTCAACGGTAACACTAAAACGTTGACGATATTACGTTCATTGTCGATGTATGTTATCATGGTTTACTTGTTTACGTGGCAGAGTATGGTTTGACCTGTAAGTTGCGAACTATATGAGTTTTAGTGAGCAAATCCTCTCGTTAGGGCACTAAATAAAAAGAGCTAGACTATGCTTTCTCCCAATTCATTTTTTTATTTTCGTAAAATCCTCACAGAATTTCAATGCTACTTATGGGTCAATCTACAAAATTGTGAACACAAATTTTCATCCCAAGCAATCTAGTTTTAACTCTTCATAAATACTAAATATGAAACCCTGCAAGCAGTATAGGTGATTGCAGACTTCTCTTTGCTTTTGCGCACGTCGTATGATTAGTGCTAGAAATTATGTGATCGTAAATATATGATCGTCGGAGGGATTTTGGTACTGGTTATTTTTAGCACTCATTAATAAATAAACATGAGGTTATCGTCATTATCCAGACAAATTTTGCTATCTATTACTAGAAAGCACGGACTTTATTGATCTCCGTTGTACTTTTCGAGATACAAGAATAGCTTGCTGTGAATATGTCTGTGTGCTGAAAAATATTTAATTTTGAACGATTTAGACTTTTTGCAGGCCATATCAAACGGAAAGTGATTACTATTGTAAGCAATTATAATTAAATCTTTGCATTACGTGTACTTGACTTTTTTGTATTTAAACCTTTCTTTAAACACATAATTACGTGTATTTGACTTTTTTGTATTGAAACAGCGAATTTCTTCGGCTACACATTTCATTCCTTTTTTATTCTAAAAATATAAAACCAATGCCTAAAGCCTTGTTACATACCAGATCTAATGCACATTCAAATTCTGCTCTCTGTAGGGAACTAGAGGTATATACCTTTTGTGCTTAAGTAATATTTTGTTTATGTACCACGGATCTAAAATCATGTTAAAATATTTTCTTAGCGACCGCATCAGGGAGTCATTTATGAAAGCTGACAAGGATAATTCAAAATTCATGAGTGTAATATCCATTTATTTAAATTATCCTTTTACAAGCTATAATTATATACATACAGTGCCGCCTAAGCATATTTTAGTGCTCTCGAATATTTTATGTCATGGAGTGAGTCATTTCCCAAAACGCGCATGCTAAAAATGTCTTTAAATATATTAGGATTCGTTTTTGCATGATAAAACTCTGTTATTCAATTTCAAGTCATGCACTTTCCTCTGTTCACACTATGAATTCTTCCCCACGTTTGGCGCAGAAAAAAGGTAAGTATCGAATAATTGTCTAGCTCTCGCATATACATCGATGTAAACTGAATCATGAACCGTAGAGGTCCTCTAACAATTATTGTGGATTTATCACACATGGCTGGAGTCCCAACACGACCCACAAAAGGGATTCTCCCTGGCAGACTGCTCACTGGGATGCTAATACGTGTTTGAATACCTAAGTACCTCATGCGGCCTACGCGGATCCTATTAAATTTTACTGCCTTTCCCAGAGCACTTCCCTCAACGGCTGTCCATAGGTGTAGGAGATTTCCGATGTTCCAATAGACTTATTGCTGTGCAAAAGGTTCGAGATCTCATTTCTTAAGACCGGCACTGTGGATGATAAGGCAGCTTGAATCCGGACGACTCCCATTGGCTTTGAGCTTAGTATGACACTGAATCTTGAAATAGGCATGTCTCGGCTTGCATGTAGCCGCTCGAAGTAGGAAAATAAATGCCTGAAAAAGGCTCATAAAAACTCCATAACATTCAAATGAAATAGATAAATATTGTTCATTACTTTTAAAAAATACAGCCATGTAACACTTTTCACGAATACAACCATGTAGCTTTGTGTAGCACTAACCTGGTCGTTAGCATTCCAGTTCTTTTACAAATGGTTTCTCTTTGTGATTTCATCTAATTGACCGGAAACCATAGCTATACTCAAGGCAGCAGTGGTTAATATTTAAAGGAATATCTACGCCAATATTGGTGCATGGTGGAAGAAATTGATTTGAGGTGCTGAAAATATCTGAAGTTTAATTTAATTTCGTAGAATAACCATGTGCTAAAACTGGTAGACATCCAGAGAAGCGATAAATGTTTTTAGATTTAAAACCCTAATCCAGAGTTTTTAGTAACCTAATAACGTGAATCTATATTGAGATTTAAGCCTCCCATACGAAGCTAATACATTAATTCAAACAACATTCCGTCTTCATCAGAAAGAATGTATAAGGTTTGTGGTGTAAAAATATCTGATTCAGCTTTTTAACTTCTTATGTTATCACGTACATATTTTATCCCTTTTTAGCTCATCAAAAAGGCTAGGATGTCATTTTATTTTGATGTTATTTGACAATTTTTACTTTAAAATCGTTTTTTAATTTTATGCGGCGTTATAATGGCATTTCGTTGAATGTTTTCATAACTAACCCTCATTAGAACCTATGCATTTACTTCTATTCATAAAGGAAGTACTCTTAAGTGCTTCTACATTGTGGTCCTGTGCTTGTTTTCCATTGTAATACTGTGAATACGAAATAAATCAAAACTTCTACTCTTTTGAATTCCGATCATCTGGCTAATATATTTATTTTTAGCGGAAGAGTACTTTTTGGGTAATTCAGTCCAGGGAATATTTCTATTAGATATAGTCGTGAGTGAACGAATAACCTAACTAATGTCATTTTGACCACTTATTAAATAGTCACTTTTAATCATCTGAGAGCAACTTGATTCGGCAGCATCATATCTGTAAACCATTTATCATATTACTAATATTAGCATGATGTGTGAAACATATAGAAAAAGAGAGCGATCGCGAAGTCCTTCAAAATGATATAAATAAAATGGCAGAGTGGGTGTTAAAAAAATGGAATGGAGATAAATGTAAAAAAGTGCAAATTTGTTACTTTTAGCAGGAAACTAAGTTCAGCTGGGAGACACTATTCTTATTCAGGTATGGTCATTCCAAAAAGTGACCGGCGTAAATACTTAGGGGTGTATTTAACGAAAGATTTAGGGTGGGAGGCAAATGTGGAACATGTTACAAAAAAGGCATATAAAATGTTACATTGGGTGATGAGAAACTTTAAGGAAAGCGGTCGAACTACAAAGGAAAAGGCGTATAAGACCCTAATCAAACCGATTTTAGAATACGCGTCACTAGTGTGGGACCCGTATGAAAAGGGACAAACAAAATCCATTGAGAAGGTACAAAGAAAGGCAGCAAGGTATGTAATGGGGAAGCATAGAAAGACCGAGAGTGTCACTAAAATGCTGTAAGTATTGGGATGGGACTCACTAGCACGGAGAAGAAAAATAAATAGGCTTTGCGCACTCTTCCGTACACTTGCGGGGGGAAAAGCATGGGGGGAACTGCGACATAAGATAGAAAACCCCAACTATATTGGTAAGAATGATCACCAATACAAGATGAAATGTCGGTCACAAAGGACCAACGTAAAAAAGTTTTCATATCTTAACAGGACGATTGATTTTCAAAACATATACCTCTTTTAAGTCATTGATTAAAATAATTGCTCGTTCTTATGGCCTCGGTCTTTTAAATCCTAAACCCGTAGGACAAAGTGTAACATGGCAGTGAGTTGCGGTAAGGCAGACCAATGACTCCACGGAATGTTACTCAAAGAATTGATTTTGGACAATTTGATACTATATTTTTGCTTAAAAAAATGTAATTGAAACCTTCGTGTGGATGCTCGCTGGAAATGAAATATACGTGAAAAAATTACCACATACATTTTACAACAAACAAATAATTTCTGGTGTTTACACTCATTGGGTGTTAACACCAGAAATAAACTCACTTCATTGAGTAGAAAGCCAACCATCACAATTTTAGGCAGATGCCGATAAAAATAACATGATGCTATTGTCCCAATCCAGCAGTTGCGAGGATTTTCCAATTTGCGTTCTCCACAGAGGTCCTTTCACTTTATCGAATTTTAATAATTTGAATCCATCACATGATAAAAATATGCTTAACACACTTCCTAAAACATTTAGCTTTTCTCCAGGATTTCTTCAAGTACCAACCCCAGAAGATATACGTATCGTAGGTTATGAGTTCTTGCTCTATTAGAAAAACACAAATTATTCCACTAATTCAAGAGATCACCAAAGGTTTGGGATTTGCCATTTAAAATTATTTCACACAACCAGGACTTGAACTCGGATCTCCCAATTGCCGGTCAGAATTTTGAATTTAAGACCCTAATCTCCCTTATAGAAGAGTTTCAGGGTTGGCTGGAAAATGACACTACCTGTGGAAACCATGGTCGGTGATTGTTAAAAGAAATTTACTGCCGTGTTCTCTCTGACTATTATGGAGACCTAGATCTCGTGACTGCTGTCAAGATTGAAGGTGTACAAGCAAAAAACACCAGCAAGCCATCTTATAATCCTGACTGGCAATTAGGAGATCCGGTTTCAAGTTATCGTCAAGTCAAATGATCTTTAAAGTGCGAATTTCATCCCTTAGGTGTTGGTGAATTTCATCTTTGACCATGCGTACGTGAATGCGTACCGAATCAAATGTGCAATTTGTTGTGACATCAAAATTGAAAAAATCAGGAGAGAACTCACTTTAACCTGAAAAGGCTGTGTAAACGAATAAATGAACAAATAAACACTGAAATAAGTTATCCGTCGCGCTAAAAAAAGATTTACAATGAACTGTTAAAACACCTGAAAGTCTCCAATGCCAACAAAATTACGTGTCTACTTCTAAGATGATACAGATGAAGGAAATATTGCAGCTTGTCACGAGATGTTTCTCACCGTGCTTCCAACGCAGCACTCTTCAGGGCACCAGCGCTTCAAGCGCCTTATCCCAAAAGGAGCAATGGGATCGGGTTATTTAAGTGCGACTGTGACTATTATTAACATCCAACGAACCAGCGAACGAGCTGCGAAACAACGTTATTGTTTAAGCGTTAGTAGCCAATAGGAATATGTTGGCAAGTATGCATTTCTGTCCTTAGTCCGGGTCCGGACCAGATTTGATGGGAACGAAAACCAAATGGTCGATGGAGGAACAAAGAGAGAACATAAGTATGAACTATTGTTCAAGCGTTTGCAACCAGCACCTGTAAGGAAGTTGTTCGTAAGTGTGTATCTCAGTACCCTGTCTGGGTCTAATCCAGATTTAATTGGAATGGAAACCACCTAGTAGATGAAGGAACAATGAGGGAATATATGTACGAAAAGGTTTGAGTGGAAATGGGTCAGTGTAAAAGAAATATTTAACGAGGGTCTCTGTGACCCTCGCATGGTTTCGCATGGTATGAAGGCTGGCGTTCGACCCCCATAGACGAAAGGCTCCTGCAACCTTTTTCTCGGGTCCCTCATCCCCAAAGATCTCTTCCCAGCGATCATCTACACCCCCCGCCCTACACTCCACGGTCACCTTCCCTAGTCCAAACCTGAGAGAGGCAATGCCATGCCCGCCCCCCAGTCCTACTCCCCCCCCCACCTACGCCCAAACAACATCGCCAGCTCGCCATAAAAGGAGGGCGCGGATCTCTTCAGATCTTGTCACTTAGTGGTCGAAAAGAAAAGAAACTCACAAAAGTGGCTAAAACTTTTCCTCTCGCCAGCCCTCCCTGTTTACGATGCTTTAAATCTAAAAATCTCGCCTCTTCCTCGCCAAAGGAATTCCGTAGCGGTGGACCCCCTCAGCAGATGGAAGCAAGCGAAACCTCCGAGACTTTCATCCCACGGCTCAAAGTACTCACGCGACACGGGTTTTTTATACGACCCCAAATGGAATGGGACGCTGAAGAGACCGCTTCCTTCACCGCCCCGCCCCGAAGTTCACGCCTCGCCCTCTAGCCTCCCCATGAGATAACACACACACCAGACCACCACCCCTGTCCCCTCTGAAAGGGACACAAAGTCGTTCCGTCTAAGCCACTCTCGCACGCATTTGTTTTACACTTATCGCACGCTACGATTTCGAATGCGGATCCGGGTGTAATGGTGACGTTTTTACGGCTCCAAATTCGTTTGGGCACGCGCTTCCGGGCGTTTTTTTCCGCTCGAAAATCGGCATAGCCTCGCGCTTATCCCTTGCATTCCAGAAAATCCTTTTGTCCGTTTTATGTGTGCCATGAAATAATTTTGATTTTAGAATGATAAAAAAACTCTGACTGCTCTACTTTTAAGTTCAAGTTGTTCCAAGGATTGATACTTATAAGTAAAGTAAAATGTATCACTTTTACATATATCCGTGCCATTTGGAAGAAGGTATTTGTAGAAATTAAAATAAAAGTGGTAGTTGAAGAAACTTTTAACATGGATTTCTTGTTTTCCAACTAATATGATTTCCAGAGATACTTTTCTGTAATTTGAGAGTAAAAAGTATCAATTTCATTTATCATGTTTCGCCATTATATGCTCATTTCTATCGAGTATTACCTACGAGCAATGTTTTAACCTGACCCAGCGTACTGACCTAAATTCATAGCAGATGGATACCAAATAACCTCCTGCATTTCTCTCAGCTAACAATAAAAAAGCCTAAAGCTTAATTCACGTTTCAGATAAGATGGTAAGTATTTTAATGACATTGATTTTTGGTATTGGTAAAAAGGTTTGGTTTGGTGGACGTGGATAGGTTTGGTTTTAGAAGGCAATCAGCATGGCGTAGATATGACCCGTACTCAATTCTCAGAGTAGTAGAAAATACTTCTCTCCTTTGCTCCCGAAATATTTGCACAAGATGAGAGCAATAAGCACAACTGCTTATTGAATTAGGCGTTCTGAATGGGTTCATTGTAATATGCAGGAGCCATAATTACGGAAATTATTGTTTCGCACCGCTCCGTAACAATGGCATCACGAGCAAAAGGACTTGAATCCCACTAATGAATCCGCCGGTTCAAACTCGTACAACTAACAACAAGGAGACAAGACGGATCCGAGGAAGATTTCATCGGGTGCACGCGAGCATAATTTATTCACAACTCCGGAATGAATTCAGTGTTGTCACCGTTTCTCATCATTCCCTCCCTCCCCCCACCACAACCTCGCTCTTCCCCCCTCCCACCCGGGATGCCCTCGACCCGACGGGAGTGCCGGAGGAGCGGAGAATGGCAGCCAAAGATGTGCAAACCCATCGTTTGTAATTTATCCCCCACGTCGATTTTCCTCGAAATTGTCTCCGTTCCCTTTTAGAACTCCCGCCACAGATCCTCGATACAAGGAACTCTTTTCTGGTTTATGGAACTCGAAAGAGAATTCCAAGGAAAATAAGAGATAGGTATGTATGGGGAGGTGGGTGTGGGCCGAGGAGATAAAGCAGCCGGGGAGACAGGGACGGAGAGGGGTATGTGGGTTAGGGGGTGGGCTGGGAGGGATGTAGGCGTGGGGGATAGGGGGGGCGTGAGGGGAGGCTAAGGGGGAAAGAGGACCGTGGGGGGGAAGAGGCAATTGTATTCTCCGAGTCAATTTCCGTCGTCGCTTGCGCGCAGGAGACACAAGGGGACGCGTGGGGGCGTGGTGGGGTGGTGGGGGCGGAATCCACCAGGGGGTGGGAGGGGTGGGACCAGGAGGGAGGAAAGGGGAGGGGGATCGAGTGGCAAACACCTTGTGAGCGCAGCGTGGATAGGTTAGGTGGGCCGAGGGAAAGAAGTTTTTTTGGATTAAGGACGGTGAGCTAAAGAAGTATTGCTTTCTAGGGGAACGACCGGATTGTGTTGGCTTAAGGCTCTCTACCTCTCTCTCCGTCTCGAGCCTCCAGGGTCATCCACGAAAGGAAACTCTTTCGGAATACTACCTTGGTCTCGGAGTTCTATTAGACAAATGTTAAATGCTATCTCGGGACTTAAGTGGTTCTTAAATTGGAAAAAAAGCTACACCTCATCGATCAATCGAATGGCAAAAAGCTTGCCTAATAGGAATGTATCACGTCAAAATAA
Source organism: Pyrrhosoma nymphula (assembly GCA_963573305.1). Taxonomy (NCBI): domain Eukaryota; kingdom Metazoa; phylum Arthropoda; class Insecta; order Odonata; family Coenagrionidae; genus Pyrrhosoma; species Pyrrhosoma nymphula. Next base: position 58,161,740 of record OY754332.1, read on the forward strand.
TATAAAAAACCTGGTAAGGCTCCTTTTTCTAGCTATATTTTAGTTGAGAAAATTTAACCATCATTGTGATGCTTATTTTCAAAGTTCATTTTTTTTATCCTTAGCAAAACATTACTCAAAAAGATCCGTGATGAATGTTTTTTACAAATGGCTCGAGATTCCCGTTGCTTCTCTCTTTCAAAAACTGTTGCTTACTCCTGGGAAACCACTTCAAATGGAAATAATTCATTTTAAGGCCTATTTAGATGCCAAGTTGTAATATTATATTAAATGTTAACTGTCACTGATATTCAGAGGGGTACACTTTGTTAAAGCAAAGATATTATTTCCTTCAACATGTTTTACGAACTTAAAGAGGCACAGAGTGGGGATAGTAAAAAAGCCATGTGAAGCACCTACGTAAAATGCCAGGAAAAATTATATACTCATATAATTATTTTCTATCCACATTCATGACACCCAACATCATAAGTCCGTTGTAATGTATGTAAGTAATGAGTAAGCTTGATGACCGAAATTAAAAGAAAAAGAAAAGAACATGCTCTGGAGGTCAAGTTTGCTGGTTATGTCCTGGCGTTGAACGTGTTTAATTGCCTTTGGTATATTGAAATGTTAATGCAAAGGTCAGCCAAAGTACTTGCCTCATATATAATAACAAAATGTAAACCCGTGTAGGTTTGTCAAATATGCTGGCTGTAGCTTCCGACATAATCGGGTGGTTTTACATTTGAAATGCGCTTGTATGTTGCAAATCAAATGCTTACTGATAAATCGATTCATATCAGGGATAGCTTACATTTCGAGGTATACGCTCTTTCGGATACACTTCATAAAAGTTTAAGTGACACTGATTCAAATGATTGAGAGAAAATGTTGGAAATGTACATGAAAAGACCTTTTGAAAATCAGAGAGGACCTTCTACTTTTTCTTTCGACGTTTTAGCTGAGGGTTTTAAGCTTTTGTGCCGACTCCGGAATCTCTTTCAATGCTACCCTTCAATTGTATAACCCCGTTTCAATCTGTTTCATAAAAGAACATAAAGCTTGAGGGGGGAGAGAGACAGAGAGAAAAATTACCTTGAAAAGCTCTTTGGTATTTTTTCAATTGTAAACCAAAAAGGGGGGAGATGAAGATGGTCGAATGGGGAAACAGCGGATTAACGAACACATTTGGTCGAAGCGACTGCAGTTGCGCGGGCCACAGGGCAACGGCAGGAAGGAATTCGGAACATACTAATGTCATTCGAGGAAATTTCTGCACCCTTCTCAGAAGAGTTGATATTGCAATTGTTTCTTCTCCCGCAATCCGCGGGATTTTTCCGACCAGACGTGAGTGTGGTACACTTTAATGTCGTTATCAATTCTAACCTCATACGAATGGAATGGTTTGTAATAGAATTGTGTACTAGTTATCAATGTGCTAGAAATGAAGGCCGTCTATTAAATATTTAACGTTAAGTTACGTACTTAGTTAAGCGTAACTTAAGTGCGTGAAAAATTTCATATGTTAGGAAAAGAAGCAGAAATTTCCAGGAATGAAAAACAAAAGCCACTTCCGTGAAAAATTGTATATAAATAGCAGATGCTTCAAATAAATACAGATAGCAATTCATATTGGTTTTTGACTTATGAACCAATAACTACACGAAATGAAGGAGAAAGTCGTTATTTCAGTAGAAATGGCGCTGCAATCGGCTTCTGTTGCTGTAAAGTGGTAATCAAAAAGTATATCCTAAATTTCCCTTCCCTTCCCAATAGCTGAGGACATTTGTCGGTGGAAACAATATTTTTTAAAATGACAGAAATGATTGTTTAACAAGTTATGACTCGCATTATCGAATTTTAAGTTAATATCTATCTGTTAAGCTATCTGTTTTGCGTTTCTAAAAATAATAACCCTTTATGATCATGTGAGGTAGGCTCTTAAATGTTATAAATAAATAAAAAGTTACCATAATAATTTCAGCTATGGTCTAATTCCACATCAGTTCTGTAAAATAACTTGATCTTCATGAAACAATTCAATTTCTCGAACCACGTTCTTAGCAAAAATGTTTTTTGGTGTATGACGATTTTAAATATAACATTTTCCTTAGAGAATACTTGAGCGTAAAAACTGTGACAAAACATTCCTTTATCTGAACCATTCATGCTAAAAAAAATAAAGTTACGAGTAAACTAAGCCAATTTAGATTTTGATAGGACTTGTTTGTATCGATTTCGATTATTTGAACAAAAAAACTGGAATATGTCAGGAAGCAAATGAGTTGTGTACAGTATAGCAATTTCTGAGGACAAGCACTAAAAAAGCTCAGCTGGTGTATCATGATTATGCATACTTATGGAACTAAGATTACGGCTGATTTCATTTTTAAATACTGTTATAATGTATGTGTGATATTTTGAATGTTGAGTATGCTGTTATGGTAAAATTTTCGTCAATATTCTTAGTAGCTATGAAGATGGCTTAAAAATAAAATCGAAATGTTTTTGCGACATGATACATGAGTTGATATTTTTGTACCTCCTCGTAATTTTAATCCTCGAAAAAAGCTATTATGGAATTAACCGTTGTGGTCAAAAGCAGATGTAAATGTGTAAATTAGTTATGATGGCGCGAGAATAATACAAATTTACTCAGAACGGTCGAATTAAACTGTTGAGAGCCTGTATCAACTCTTGGTGTTCCTTTCAATCCATTCCCGTACTTTTCAAAGTGGTGTTCGATCAAAGGTTTCATATTCTCATTCAATAAGTATCAAATTCGTGAAAGCTCCGTAGGGAGAAACTTCACACGCGTAGCTAAACTTTACAGTATCTCATTTCAGGATTATTATTGATAAAAAAATAACTATTTCCTCACGAAGGGCTCTAGTATTCGGTGACGCAGAGATTTTTTGCGACACAGGTCAAGGAGATTCTTGACCTCAGAGACTTGAGACTAAAAGGAGATCACTTGAAATCCAGATCGTACCTGATGTTTGCTAGAGCTCAAAAGTTTATGACCTGCAGTACGCCTTTGCAGTTTCGTGTCCCACAACCTCGAAATGTTTTGCCCGCCGTCAAAGGCAAAGAAAAACCGATAATATTGCATTTTGCGAATGGAGCCTTTACGCACTAAAACTTGCACTACTTGAGCGCAGTCCATGAAGTCTCATTGGTACAAATTGGCAAATGGCGCGACATTACCACGCGGAGCATGATTACATTTGGACCACAAAAATTGCCGTGGCTCTGCAGTTTAAAGCTCACTGCATCCAGTTGCGGTGGCCTTCGACCTACCTGACGGCTAAACACCGCCTCTCCAAGGAAAAAATCTTGGAGAATTATCACTCCTGACGGACATCAAAGGCATGAACTGAAGCTTTGACTCTCAAAAGCCTTCAAAATACTCAGCATCCAAGGAAAAACTACACATGACTCAAGTGGATTTCAAGTAACCAATGCATAAGCAAGAGGCATGGGAACAACGTTAGCGAGGGCAGAGGGAGCCAAGCTGGCAAAATAACCACTCCATGAAGACATTTATGATAATTTCTCATCAGATATTTTGATGAAATGTCGCGAGTTTTTGCGAGAAGAATTTTTAATCGTCGACACATACGGTAATAAAAACATCCCTATTTCCCTAGTTTGGTTGGAAAGACTCCATCAGAAAAAAATTCTACTTACGTCCAAAAAAATATAACAAATGCAGAAGGAAAACGAAAAAATAGATTGTTGGAATCTTCATTGTTGACTGAATTCAGCAACTGAACATGTTATTTATGAGTTTATTTCACCACGAATTCAGTCAGCCGCCGAATACTAATACAGCATCAATATCAAAAAGGTGAACAGTGGGTTAAAAATTATGATTAAAATATCCATGCAAAATGAGACCACTCATATTTGCCAAGTAATTGGCAAGTTTGAGTGCATTCAAATGTTTATCGAAAGATGCCATTAGTATTTAAAGCTTATCACCAATGAAAGAGGCTTTCAATTAAAAACTATTATATAATTCACTACGAGACATTGATTTTGCAGCAGAAAAAGCTAACGTTTGATAATCATTAAACCATGAAAGTTTACCTACTCTTCAGAGGCTATCCCTGATTATATATAGTCCGGAATTGTTAACCTACAGTAGTACAAGACCTTTGGTATTATAAATTACTTTCCGTAATAGCTACCATCGGATTCGAAGTGTGCAAGTGGCGCGCGGAATCCAATCACACGAGTATGTATTGTAATAATCATCAAACTTGATAAATATTATAGGAACAAATATTAGATGAGTTATAAATATGTCGAATGTAAGTAAATCACTTTGACTATATTACCTTAACTATGCCAGGAAAAGTAAGTTGATGTTTTTTTATGTAATGTAAATTTTATGTAAATTCACTTTGAACAAAAGTTTCAATTACAGTTTTGACATATACAATACAATTTGATACTTTTTTCAATTACAACCAACATGTTAGACAAACCAATGCTATTAACTTAACATATTATTGTAAATGAGCTTGAGACATATAAATGTGAATGATATGAATATATTATCACACCCCTTGGTCCCGCTAAGCCATAGAATTGTCAGCAGGTGCCTAAAACTTTCAGCAAAATACATATTTTTTATTTGCAGTTTAATAATTTTACTACTCTCCACCCAACAGATACTTTTTGTATTGCCTCTTGACCTCCCCAACGGTTTGCAAATTCCTCAGTGAGATCGGTAACTCGTTGAAAATCTTTGGTACCAGTACTTCCTGTTTTCTAGACCCGTTTGTGTTAAAGAACCTTGGCACTTCATACCATGTCATATCACGTCTTTGAATTACGGACATTGATACCTTTATTTTTTTATTTTTTGAGCTAAAATAAATATCTAAAATAATAATGTATTTCATTAGGTGCGAAATAGGCAATGTCTCATATTTCATATATATTTCACGTATGTCAGCTGAACTATTTTCATTGGCAATCAGTTTCAACAACCTATCTTGATTTATCTTCAAAATTGTTAGATAACAGTTGCTAGTGTTACCCCAAACAGTAATTCTATATCTTATTAAGCTTTCTGCCAATACCACAATATATTTTTTTATTTGTGCTGGCTACAAATTTCTCAAATGATACATTTGATGCATTACAATCCTCAGTTTACCATTAAGCTTAATAATATGGTCGTTGAACCTAAAGTGCTGATCTATAATAATTCCCAAATATTTAACTTTTTCAACCTGCTCCAGAACAGCACAATCGCAGGTATTAGAATTTCCTTTATGCAAACAAGAGCTTCGATGTAGTCTTAACTCTACCATCTTCAGCTTAGACACTCTATTAGACACATACATTACCTTAGTTTTACGTTCATTCATTACCTATTCATGATTATGAGACCATTTTACCATATCATCAAGAGCACACTGCATGAATGTTTTGCTGTGCTCTTTTGAAGTCATAAAATGAGGATATAAACACTGTATCATCTGCATATTGGAGAATTCTAACTTGTTTGACATAATAAGACATGGAGTTAACATAAATTGAGAACAATAATGGTCCCAAAACTGAGCCCTTTGGAACACCCATATAAAATATTTTTGACCTCACTATGAGTAATTATTCATCAGTTTTACAATCACTGATCTACCCGTCAGATAAGACTTGAGCCATAACCATTCATTTCCTCTTACACCTATTTGGTACAAAATCTGTAGCATTATATCAACTGATATCATATCAAATGCCTTAGAGTAGTCAACAAAATGTATGATACATTCCTATTCTTATCCAAGTCATCATTCACAATGTCTGAGAATACTTGCAAAATATCTTTTATACCTTTGTCTTTCTGATAAGGGAATTGATTTCCTGATAATAAATTGTAATTTCTTTAAGTAATTCATTAACACAGTAGAAACATATTTTTCCATAACTTTAGCTACACTCGACAGCATATATATGGGTTTGTAGTTGTAAAATACACTATGGGCACCACCCTGAAAATAGGTTTAATGATAGCACATTTTATCCCATGATGTACTACACCGTGCGAAATGCAGAGATTTATAAGTTTAGTAAGTAATTTAACTAAAATACAATTATTTTTCAAATCTTTCATTCTAACAGAATCATATTCCTCTGATACACTTTTAAAGTTTTTAACTATATCTATAGTCTGTTTTTCTGTTATTTCCTCTTATAAAGGCTATCTGAACATGAAATGGTATCACCCAAATTAAATTTCACCGTCGACTTTTGCTTCAACGTATTTATCTCATCTGTGAAATTGAGGAGAAAAATGTCTACCAATTCATTTAAACAATATCGTGACTTAAAATTTTCAAAAGTTTTTTCATCACTATCTTTGGTTTTCCTTCCTAGAATACCATTTATATTATGCCACATCTCCTTACTACCTCTTACATCCATAAATTTACTCTCATTATACCTCTGTTTACACTCCTTTATTTCTTGATTTAATTTATTTCTGCGAGATTTATATGTTTGTCTATATTGAAAATTTGAAGGGTTATTCTTATCAATTTGCATAGTCCATCTCGTTTTTTTAAACTTTCCAATAAGCTCACCAGTTATCCACTGCTTTTTTGGGGATATTTGTGTATTATGTACCATCCTATGATATTCTTTCCTTTAGTGTTACATTCATTTTCTTTTCTTGGTTAATCGAAGATTCCGACAAATATTTTAACAATTTTTTTACGATATGTTTGCAACAAAAATTGCTTTTTAATTTCATGAATATGCTTAGGTTTATCTGCAGAACTCACCGGGACGGAGTTAGGCCTGAAAATTTCGTGAAGCCAGTCATGATTTCTATACTTAAAGAGGGGTTCACTACAAGCATTCACCCGTAAATTTATTTTTCGCGGGAATAGGCAGCTCTTATAGATTTACTGCAAAATATGGCGAAAGACTGTGTAGGTGACGATATTTTAGGTTCTTTAGTGAGAGAGGAAGGAACTCCAAATGTTATAGGAGTGATGCGGACGCTAATGGAAAGAAATTTCAAGTTCAGATGACTGTTGGAAAATTCACTTCGTGGAATGGAGACGTAGCTTAATCAATAGAATTTTACTTTTCAGTTTTCTTGATAATGACGCGGGCATGGGGTAAAACTGGTTGAGGTACTAAAATAAAGTGTTGATTGGTTTAACGGTATAACCGTTTTGCGTAAATTATTTACTTTTATCTGCAAGCAGAAGGTTAATGATTTTTAAGGACGCCACTGAGCCACAGGCATGTGAATTTCACACATTCAGGGATGGCGGCCAGTTCCTTTCCCTGGACCACATCGCAATCCAAGGATTTTTTGTTCGGGGGCGTCCAAAGGCAATTTGAACCCGGGACCTTTCGATCAGTAGCCAAGCACTCTACCCACTAATCCACCACGCTCCCCATGGGCTGTGATATCATTTTTATTAGCCTTGGAGACGTTGAGAGTAAATAGTTCTTTTTCAGCTGTTGGAGAGGTTTGATATATATCCTGCTTTAAGGTTCCACATCACACTGAACCATTTGTTTTAACGGAGTGTTTCATAGTATATATTTTAGCCACTGCAGTTTGCGAGAATTTCGTAACCTTTTTCCTTCCACAGTATGAAATATAAAAATAAAAAAGTGCATGTAATAATGTAGCGAAGAAAATGGGAAATATACGAAGCATAATGCTTTTGATAAAATGATTTAGAAATTGGCCAGGAAGTGTTTCTCTGCTCCTTTGAATTAAATAATGCGTCTGATAGAGAGAATTTGACCTACATAATAGAATTTCAGCAAATATTTAGAGTAAATTACTGGGACATACAGCTTTGTAAAAATCACCACTTGAACCAGAATGAGGGAAGCGGATGGAGATTCAGGATATGCGGCTCTGGCCGGAGAGTGAGTAAGGGTTATTCCCTGTGGTCATTTTTCATCAACGTGCACCCTACAGGAAATGGGAAAAGATTCGTGGAAAGATTTGGATGTGGAAGGGAAAGTTAGAGGGGAGTTCATGAAGTTATTTTCGATATTTGGATGATCAAGCGTTAGTTGGCCAGACAGTCAATGTTGATAATGAGCGTGCTAGAGGTAAAGTCGGGATGGTTTTGTCTGAAAATTAACCATGAAATGGTAACGAGATCGGCCCTTTAGGGAAAGACCAGAAGATATATTGAGTTAGACAGAAATTAACTATAGCGTGTGGAAATGTTCTCGTGCAGGTGGATGGACAAAATTCTTTAAAGGAAGAACAAAATTTGTTGCCCTGGAGTTACTGGGAATAAGGAAAATAACCTGTGATAGGGGTGAATTAACTATAGATTTTTCAGACGAGGCACAAATAATGAAAGAAAAGGTAAGCAGTTGAACAAATCAAAATTTAAAAAATTACATCTAATGAATAGGCTATTAATATTTCCAACAGAAACGTTTAGTCTGACAGGAATAAATCAGCAGGTTATGCATTGTGTATACTGTGGGATAAAAACATGTTACATTTATTACAACTTATTTTAGAGGGCTCTATGAGCACCTGAAAATGGAGACATTTTTAAATAAAAAAAATCAGAGACGCAAACAAGAAAAGCGAAAGATTACGAGGACAAGCAATTTTTAAAAACTGTACATTTCATGGTTTTCTCAATTTATAGTTTAAACAGTTTTGACTTCAAGCTATGTGGGAATGAGAAAATGGGTTTAGGAGTAAGGCTAATATGTGGAGGATTGCGTTGGGAAATAAAAAGTACTCAAAGGTGGGCAGCGAAGAGGTGACAATTAAAGGGTGGACATTTAGAATAATTGACGATTCTCCGGTCGTGGGTGTAATCTTTTAGCGGTCCAGAAAGTTGGCCGATGAAGAAGGAGTGAGTAGGAAGTAGACTTTTGAGATGTGGCCGTGGTGAAAGAAAGAGCAATCTGGGTGCTGGATGAGGCGGTAAATAAAATAGTGAAAAGTTAAGAGCGGTGAGGGAGGAAAGGCTTCTGGGAGTAATTCGAAGGAGACAGATATTGGATGGAGGACCAATCGATGGGCAACTGAAATGGCTGATTTCTGGGAGGATATAAGTGAGCGCGGGAGAGGAGGTGTAAGAATAGGACATTTTGACTGATTGAATGAAAGTAAAACATAGGAAGTGTTTGAGAAAGATTTAAGGAAGTCCCACCGCGACTGCGTGTGTCAAATTGAATAGTACTCAACTTCATATTTTTGTTTTCGTGATTTGAAAAGCAATTCCTTTAGCGATGAAAAGCCTTAGATCGTAGAAAACAAGAATAAAGTACAAAATAAAGAGATTTATTTGGGAAATATTTTTCAATAAACACTATTTCCAGCCATGCGAGTAGACTGCAGCGCCATTTCTATTGAACCAACGCATTTGAGTCCAGTTCCTGCAGTAACTAAAACTAAAAAAACTGGAAAACTAAAATGGACAGGCCTTTTTATTTTATACACATTCAAATTATTTGGAAATTATTCTCCCAAAGACCAGTAGTTCGCTAAAATGGTATTAAATCTTAAAAATAAATACTGTAATCCTATGTTTCACCGTTTATCAAATATTAAATCATGTAGGTAACTTCAAGTACGAATCGATAGAGCAATGGTGAGTAAAAATAAGATTTATTATTTAAGTCAACCAGAAAAAACATTTATCTACATGTCTCCAAAATATGATTCAAATGAAAATTGAGTCATTTTTCGTTACATCTACCTTAAATATGAAAATAAAACTCTAAAAAGTTAAGTTTTTGATGGTCCCAGTGCTTGGGGAATTCATAACAAGGACTTGACAAGTATTTAGTATATAGATTTGATTTATATCTTAGAATTGACATTGCATAAAGTAGATTGAGAAATTATTAATTATGCAAAAATATAGGAAATCTGAATAGGCCCATTGGTGTTAACACAGAAAGACGTCGCCTACCTTTAAGAAGAAGTTTATTTTTTTCGAGCTCTTAGCCTGGAATTTTGGTAATGTTTATACTAAAATGATGAGGATATTACGCAGTGGAAACAAAAAAAAAACAACCTTTACATCTTCTTTTTCAATGATAATTTAAAACACTATGAATATAAAGGGTTTGCTTTCAATCAACCTGGTAATAATTTCAAATATGGGGAAAAAAGTCAAAAAGCCAGACATATGCATATAAATCTCAGCCTAAGATTAACAAATGAACATGTTTGTATTTTGTTTGGGAAATTGAAGTGGGATTTACACTTACAGGGGGCATTTATAGAATTTCCTACGATAATTGATTACCATGTGAAAACAAAATTGAGTAAGCGTAAATTGGTAATTGCTTAAATGAATGAATTAAATTCTTTACATATTCACTGCTTCGCCAACGGTTTGTGCTGAATTTAGTGTTTACTTATGCCCGTATTCAAAAATGATATACTATTGTGACGATTTTGAACGTAAAATATTCTTATATAGTTTCATGCAAACAGGTTAACTTTATATAAACTCAAGTTTCTTTTCTGTGAACACGAAAATGATCCGTATGTAATGATATGTATTTCATGAATAAACACTTAAATAAGTTATTAAACTTTCAGCATGAAAAAACTGTCAATGGAATTAAAAATTTATTTTCTTTTGATACTATATATTCAATATTACTAAAGAAAAGTAAAAATCCAGTCAAAGTCCGTTTCTGTCAAATTCTGGTGGTTTGAACCCTGAGAAACCTGAAGACAAGCTAATGGCTGATCGGAATTGCACGGTGGGCCCCACCAGAGTCATCCGAGAGCAAAAAAAATTAAAATAGTAATTAGCATGACGCCCTAACATGGAGAAAGAATATTATTTCATTTCGAAAGGCACACCTGCAAAGCACAGCATAAATAAAACAAAATTTTTTCCCTCCGCATATTTTTAGTGAATTAATAATTTTGCGGTGCAAAAGAATAAAATAAAACGGGTAAGATGAAACAACAGTATTTGCTGCCTGGTGTATTATGCTTATCTTTTGAGAAAAGTGTGCAGGCTTTTCGGTACAGCTATTTTCACAAAAAAATACCTGGGCTACGGGTCCTCATCTTTGTAGTAGTAAATAATTTAAATGCTTCAAGCCTACGGCTGAAAATTTTCCCTATGTCCTCTCTTCAGAAAACTTTGCTACAACAGTGCCTCTCAAGGGCTTTTTTCAGGGGCATTTTTCAGCAAGGTTTCGGCAAAAAAATCTTCCATGAAAGACTTCATCTAAGAGACTCGCGGTCTGAGTTTGACAGTTAAAGAAGCAGAGGAAATGGCTAGAAAGGCTTGAATTATTATTTAATATAACTGCTCTTTAACCACTTCACCGTAGTAAGACTCGGCATCAAAAAGTAATGCAGCTTGGACATGTAGCTTATTCACAACTCGGTTACCATCGGGAACTCGATTCCCTGCTTTGACATTTCCAAGAGTGGCTAGTAACTGTATTTTAAAATTCAAGGATACGTACCGCAACAAATGCTTTAGCAACAGTTCCATTAAAAAAAATGTATTTAACGAGAGTTGTATTCGGGTCCTGACGAAAATGTCGTCATGAAGTACAAAAGAAGTATTGGGGTGAGTACAAAAACTATCAAAATTTGACATCGAGACATCATTTCACATAGAATTAATGAATTTGGCCTCATCGTAAAGGAAAATTTCTCGCCTTTTCCAAGAAGCCAAAATGCTATCCATATTCCTCGATACTTTTAGAGATATTTTTCAAAAATTAAAAGCTGTTTTCCATGGGATATGGTACGACCACACACTCCAAAGACAATTTATTTTTTAAAATTAGAAGGCTCATCACGCATAGATAATATCAGAAATTTAATGGTATGTAGTTCGTATTTTTTATTGACTATAAAAAAATTAATTCATTACTAATCGTAACAGTTTTCATAAAATTTAAAAAAAAACCTTCAGATGTGAAAGCGGTTTCACCATATGGCGTTAAAAAATGAGTCAAGTTAAAGAATTATGCATACATATTTAGCTATTTACTGAAAATTTCGATCACATAAAACTATATTTTTGCGCAAAATTACTACGATATTTACTTCATGTTTCTTACAGTTACTGAAATTACTAAACAAAATTTGAATATGCTCCCTATCATGGCTAGAGAAAAATCTCGCTCAAACCACCTTAAAATGCACAGGTAGAGCGTGATACCGATTTACAAGTGAGCTCAATTCGAAGCCCTCTTTTTTTAATGGAATTCCAGTGCTGCAAGAAAATGCAACCGTCCTGGACTTGGAGCAAGTATGAATACAAAGTATGCCAGACATGGGCTTAGAAATGAGATGAAGCAGAATTTTGACACTCTCGTGTAACCCAAATCGATCCGCATTTATCGAGGCTCAAAGAGTATTCAGTCTACTGCTTTAGACTCCTTGAGCGGGAGTCGTAAATACGGAAAATAATATTTTTTTGTGATTGTTACATTCTATTTCCGTATTTTCTTTGTTGTCAAAGGTTATTGGCGTGATGGAAAACTCGAAATAAGAATGAAACAATCATTTGGCGAACGCTGTAGAAGCCGATATTCGCTCCCTTTGAAGCATGCGATTCAGCATGCATGAAAATCTTATCACAACATGTGAAGAACAGGAGCTTTTTTTCATACGCTGACGCCTATCTCAAGTTCAAATATCGGAGATTTGCTACAGAAATAAATACTCAAAGCAATCCAATTCCAGAGACGGCAGAGTGCAAAAAAAAGTGTGCCGGAATTGATCTTTCCGTTGACCGCTCACTGTAGATGGGATATGCCCATGTGGTATGGGAAAATGCAAGTATTAGCCAAGTTATTCATGCTCCACGAATACATCTGCATAGTCAGTCACGATTCCTCTTACTGATACCATTTTTACGATTAAATTTTACTCTGACTGCAGCAACGGCTCAAGATGTAATTCCCAAAGGCGGTATTACATTTTCTGTCCATAGTTTACCCAATTTCTTATGAAAGGTATGGCATTGTAGAGCCTGAGAATAAAATAACACAGTCTTAAGTTGAAATTCAATTTATTTACAAAGCATTGTCATTTGACAAACAGATATCCTTCTAGGATGCTGAATACGTTAAACTTCTTTCACAGTCGTTAAAATCTAATAGTGAACTCTTTACGTAAAAACTTGACAATTAAATTTACGCAGAGAACTGGGGTTGTTTTGAAATTCGACCTAATTTTCTTTGCTACTGCAAATAATTTTCTCGTCAATTACTTGGACAGTAACACATCTTGACATGCTCGTTCCTTCCAAATGGACTATAATATAATCAAATTTTCGTAAATCAGGAGCCGCTAAAGGAATTGGCATTGAAATTAAGCATGCTCTTCAGAATTTGAGTCTGTTTTGTTACACAGGAATGCAGCCAACCTCTATGGATGGAAAAGGAATTTTTAAAATATATTCTTAAAATGATCTGCATGTACTGTGCCTTAATTTTTTTTTCTAAAAGCTTAGCAACGTAGCAATGAAAGAAATAGTTTTTAAACATCGACGAAAATATAAAATTAATTATTTGTTTTGACCCACACATTCTCGGTAGAACCTCCTTAACTGGGTGTGAGTTGGTTTATTCTCACCTCAAATGCCCTTAGTACCTACCGCGGGGTGAGATTTTAAAACCAAACACAGCCCACTACTTCATCAACCGATGGTTCAAATCTATTTAAAAGGGATTCCAAGAACGAAAGTTTTGACATTTCCCTGAGCCAGCTCAGTGAAGTATAATATTACATTGTGCGTTCCAGCTACGAATAATTTAAATAGATACAGTAGTCATACTTATTACACAGTCTTCCTTCCCTTTATTATATAGGTGAAGGGTTATTTAGCAAAATGCTATGGACTTATTGATACCCATATCGGAAACAAATGACTTCACATCACTTTCACGTAAAAAAGAGCGGGAGATCGAGTATAGCAGTCGATTACCTCGCGATTATCGATGGTGCAGAAAGCCTTGCTATTGGCTGGAGTTAAGAGGAAGCTGAGCTGGGCTCAACTCCAGGCTGCGTCAAGTCGAGATACGCTGACTTTAAGTTGTCCTGAAACTGCTGACGGTATTCAAAAGGCCTCATCTTCGGAGTCGCGCCGAGTTAAGCCAAGTTAAGCCGAGTGAAAGTTTTGAGAACTTTAGAGATCCAAGGCTCCTAGGAATTTAACTGGATCAAGATTCCTTTTTCGTAATTCAAAGAACTGACTTATAATTGTTTTTTTTAAATTTGATTAACACTCTTTGAGATCAGAAAATAGTCTAGAAGACGCAGAAATGAACAGAAAAATGGCAAAAAACCTTTTTTTGGCTAAATTGACATTATTTTCTGTATCATGTGTCCTCAATGTGTGTTAGCTATCTTGTTCCCTAGGAGGTTAGGGTCCTAGGCAGCTGCCTACTTTAATGTGAACTTGTGGCTATACCTTGTGGAATAAAGTCGCAATGAAGAGTAACTTACATACATACATACATACCCATCACGCCATTCTCTTTCGGGGTCGGGACAGTCAAAGAATTTATTTTTCGCTGTTAATCCTAGAAAACTGGCTCCATTGTAATAATTTCCTCCACCATGCCCCATCCATGCTTTGGACTTTCTCTTCTCCCACACTCATGCACTGCTTCATACACGCTTTCCAATTCGAGATACTCAGAACACTCCCTCTCTTCTACCACATTCACCCATGACTTTCGCGGTCTAATGAATAACTCCGTGATCACAAATTTATTTGTTGTAGCAGCCTAGTTTGCCTTGGCAAGACTTCGCCACCGCGGCCTCACCCCCTCCCCCCTAATCGTCCCGCCTCACGACACTGTTGGCACCGCACGCCCTTGTACGGCCCCGCGGGAACAGTCAGACAGACAGACAGACATCGGCCACATGCACCGGAAAATAAATGAGGCGGTGTGTGAGAGGGGAGAAGGGGGAAGAGTGCATGACAACTCAGCGTTTTATGTAATGGAAAATTTTGTTCTTTTCCAACCAATCCTCGGACCACCCTCTTCATTTCGTAAAAGAGGGATTGGGGGCGGGGGGTGGGGGTGGAGAGAGTTCCGACTACGACTCCTCGGGGGCAGGGGGCGGTGTGGTGGCCCGGCGGCGATATGGTCGAGGTGGAGGCGGGGGTTAAGGGGGGGTGGCGGAGGGGGCGGGTAGCGTACGTGAGGAGGAGAGGTTATTAGAGGAAACGAAAAGCGGGGGGCGGGGAGGTGGGGGGAGGTGGGCATAGAAGAGAATGGTTAAAGGCGGTGGGGAGGACGAATTTTTTTTTAAAGGCGGGGGCGCCGAGATAGGGCAAGAAGAGAGAATTTTTTGGAGAAGATTGGTGGGGGTTGGGATGACGGCGAAAACTTGTGGCCGGAGTTGAGAGAGAGAAAGAGGTGTACGGGGGTATGAGGGGGAGGAGAAAGGGACTGGGGGCGGTTCGGGTGGTGGGGGGGGGAGGGCAGGAGGGGAGTTGAAGACGCTCAGGGGCGGAAGACTTTTACTTATTCTTTTTTTATCTTATCCCGGATGAAAATGAGAGTTCGGGCCACCTTGGGTTATTCAATGCGTCAGGAATAATTTCTTTGAGAGAAAAATTGGTAGGAGTGAGGGAGAGTATTATATAATCCTTTGCCGCGCACATTAGTGGTGGCGGGGGGGGATTTGGCCGGTGCCGCGAGCGACGTGGCTTCCCGTGATCTCCGGCGGCCAGTTCCCCTTCCCTTGTATGCGTTTACCGTTTGCCCCGCACCGCTTTTCAATGGTTAAAGAATTGTATGGGGTCACCGTGATGATTGCTACTCGTAACTCTTCGTTAATTATATGGGTCTCGGTGGCATTAAATGAAAAAACAGGAATTTTCTAATGTGCAATGACTCCCGAAGCACATTTCGGTCTCCTTCCGGCTGGTATCCTACCCACTCCATTGTCCATACGGCCTCATTCTCTTCCACTATGGTGTCGCGTGTGAATACCAGCAACTCGCATGTTGAGTGCCGCTCTACACACGTATTTTATTGGAATATTATTGATAAGCCGTTCAAATTCTTTTTTGGAAATGAATAGCAAAGAATAAATGCAATAAATACTAGCAATAAAGTGTAATTTAAAGTCATAAAACTACTATATTGTTGCGTGCGTTGGTATTCCAAGGAGGAATACAAAATTAATCGAATGATTTAACTTTACTTAATACAGCACTTAACAAATCCAGACGGTTTATTCGTCTTTAACCGTAAGTTACAAAACTCTTTGCCAATCACACTCATTGCCAAGAGTCTTAGAGTCAGCGGTACCCTGGGTCACCATTGGTTGTTAATTCTCGAAATATCTGTTTCTCTCCAGAACACTTCAGGCTTGTTGACCGTAGCAATATTATTCCTTTAAAATTATGCAAAAATGTAAGAGAAAACATTATAGGATAATTCAGAGTGTACTGCTGTGTTTAATATAGAAATAAAATCGATTTCAAAGAACTACGGAGAAGCTTTTATTTTGTTTATTGCTTGCATGCAAGTAGGCTCAAGAAAACATATTTTCCGTATCTGTGGTCCCTTGGCCACTTCGGAATGAGTGGCAACAAAAAGGCGGACTCGGCGGCTACAGAAGGTCGTAGTATTCCTGACCTTACCTCCTCGCTGGTACACCACGAGCCCCTCATGGCGGAGTTTTGTAACATAATTACAGGAACGTAGTACCGAAACAATGGCAGGAATGCTAGATAAAACTTTTAAAAATTGTTCATGTTTCTACATGCATAGAATATGTTAACTATTAATTACTATCGAGCTTGCTTTTACTACTATGAACACGTAAAAATCAAAATTTCGCCTTGTTTTAAGTACTTCATTGCTTTGTAACTGTTATTAGAATTAGATTTTTCTCAACCAAAGTTCGCTTTTTCTTGATGCCAATACCTAAACGCTCGGTGGAATTATTGTCTTCTTGGAATGTGGCAAGCGTGGGAAACTGCTTTGTGAGTTATGATAAACAAGCACATGAATATGATACCACCTAGTGACTTAACAAAGCATGGTAACTCGTTGTTTTTGCCTTGATATTTATGGAAAGTTGCGCTTTTTGTTTCTGACGAAAAAATTCGACACACATGAAATTACGCTTAGCTGAGCAGTGAGTAAACTCTTTAATTTAAACGTACAGCCTTATTTTTTTAGTAACTTAATCACTGGCTTTTAGCCCAATTGTCACTGCCATTGTACAGCATTTTTCTAAAGTAGCAGACATGTAGAAATGAAAACGCTTCCACGTATAATAAGAGGACGCTCAAATTAGAAAGAAATTGGCTTGTGCTCTGGATGCGGTGCCTATTATAGGTTTTGACCCTATACAGTGACTAATGTACCAATTTGTTCCTGAACGAACGAACCGCGGATACAACACTTATTTTATTCTAGCTAAGAAAGGTGGACTACTTCAACCAGGCGGTCGCATTCCGTAGCTCCATCTACAAAAAAAAACGTTTAAACTTCATAAATTCTCCTTCAGTTTCAGATAGAGACGTTCAGTACGTTTCCAATAGATAAAAGATTTTGATTCTATGCTATATGAGTTTGAAATTCATTCAGTCCGGGAACGAAAAAAATATATTTAATAATTCAAAATTTCACATAACGGAGTGAATGCACAG
This sequence comes from Pyrrhosoma nymphula, assembly GCA_963573305.1. Classification (NCBI taxonomy): domain Eukaryota; kingdom Metazoa; phylum Arthropoda; class Insecta; order Odonata; family Coenagrionidae; genus Pyrrhosoma; species Pyrrhosoma nymphula. Next base: position 58,179,367 of record OY754332.1, read on the forward strand.
AGAAAGGAGGGCTATGTTCGCAGCCTAGAAGTTTCCAGAAAATGGTCATATTCGGCTTAGCTATAAGAAGTTTTAGCTTACGCTTGCCTGGAAACTAAATAAGGTCATCAAAAGTCTATAAGAAAAAATATGAATCGACGACAAAATCTAGGTTGAGCATAAATATATGTCAACAGTCTGGCCTCATAAGCTTCATTTTGTTCTCTTTATGTGAACGCCGTGATAGTTACTACTTTGTTACTGCGTATTTACAACGCCAAAATGAGTAAACGATGGATACGAGGTAATAGAAGAGCGACTGAGTGACTGAGTATTCTTGGAAAATTGACTAAAAAACCACTAGCTGTTGACGTACCTCACTGATGTAATACATTTCTACTCCTCGTCTTGGTAAATAGGCAGATGCTTGCGGCTAATGGCCAATTATTCCATATTCATGAGCCAAAAGTACCTCCTATTTCAACCAAGCAGCCCTCCTTTTAGAGGGAAGAAAGTGTCCACGAGTACATTCAATTCCTTCCCAAAACCGTCCATTCATTTGGACCGAGTACCTCGAAAGATTCGAGATACCTCATTACAAGGGAGCACATCGGCGAATCAGCATAACTTCATAGAAATGTTCTATTTGCATTTCACGAAAACAGAATGCTTTCCTGTTTCCGAATCGATTTGATAAAAAAACTTCCAATCCTAAGGCATACTGAAAAGATTCTATTTGTAACCCTTTTCACTAAGCTGAATAGCGACCAAAAACGTGCAGTAGCTGCGTCGCTGCATTTGACGTCTTATGCCGTCTCCCGCATTTTCCTTCCACAATTCACGACCGCCGTTGAAAAGTTCAACAAAATTCAATGTGCTCCATGAAAAGAGAAGAAAGACTCCAATGGATGAAGTGCGCACTCACCTCCACATTGGGATCTCGAATATAGATTTCTTTGACGTCCTCTGGTCCCCTGTCCCTCGGCCGGTACGAGATGCGGTATCCCAGGAACTCCCCGTGGATCGTGTCCCTCGGCGGCGGCTTCCAGCTGATGAGCAGCGATGACGCGCTGGTGTTGTGCGCTGTCGTGATGAGCGGCTTACCGTCCGGCACTGCAACGGGAAGTAAATCAGTTGTGAGCACAAATGCAGCGGAGGTTCAGGTACCGACAGAAAGGAAAGCGCTCGAAACCATTGTTTTGGGTGTACATAGTAATTGCATTCTTGTTTCAATCAAATCTACTACATCAAAAATCAAATTCACTACATCACGTGAATTGATGTAATGAATGTTACTCGGCGTAACTAGGTGGAATTCTCTCATATTGAAAGAAAGTAGCTAACATATCTTTGTCAAACTCCACAACAGTCTATTAACACTGTATGACCGGTTTCGCCTGTTAGGGCATCAACAGATACTATAACATTTATGTTATTTAAATTTCATATCAATATGATTTTATTGTGCTACATGATGCCTTAACGGGCGAAACTGTTCCTTCAGTTTTCATAAATTGTTGTGGATTTTGACAAATTTTTTACCACGTTCTTTCAACATCAAGTGAATACACATGATGGAAGGTGAGGTAGTTTTGTGAAATCGTGATATCGCTGAAGAATAAATCACTTTACAATTTTCCGCACTTTTTTAACATAACTGACCGGTTTCAATGTTAGAAAATCATCGTCGGATTTCGAATGCCGATGATGTTGTAACATCGAAAACGGTCAGTTATATGAAAAAAGTTTGGAAAATTTTAAAATTATTTATTCTTGAAAAATCAGGTGGATTTTTCATGGGCTTCCCGCTGAGATAATGCCTACAGGATGGCCGACGTTTCGATGGAAGGCTTTCCAATTACCCTCAAGGCAGTTGACCATCAACAGCACTGAGGATGATGAGAGTATTCCATGGAAACGTTCGCCATTATGCAGGCATTAACTCAAGTGTCATCCTCAAACCCGAGAAGAATCCACGAGAAAAATTGGCCGAGATGTCTTGAATTCTTCATGGTAGTATTTAGTAGATAGATAGTACAGCTGGAATCAGAAATTTTGTTTTTTTCCTACAAATCTTATGCTCTTACATGAGTAATAATTGAATGTATGTATGTAAACCTTTTCTCAAAATCGCCTCCACCGAATTTGATGAGACATATCTTGAGGGGTTTCAGATAATAGAAATTCACTGGGCTGGGTCCAATCTTTGGAAAAATTCTTCAAAGGACCTAGTGTTCACAACTTAAAAATATGACATACTTTATAATCAATGCAACGAACTAATTTTTACGAGAAAGTTTACATTTTATTTTCCTAGCGTCCGATTTTGACTTGCTTGTCCGTATTACATAAGATGAATAATATCGAACACAATATTTATGTGATTTTATCGCACTTTTCCAGATTATTGCCATGATCACATATGTTGTTGCTTGCTTACTTACGAGAAAGTATTGCATATGCCGTAGCCGGAGATGTGAACTATCGGTTGTTTGCGACCACGTGATTTTGAACGACGTTATAAAAACTAATTGGCCCACTACGTATGATTTCTTTATCAATTCCCCTGAAGAAAAATTACATTACGATCTAGGAACAAACTTCGGATAGTTTTCTTGATTGTACACACAACGCGTTTCGGTAACTTAAAATGCATGAAAATGGTTTAAATCGCGAGTAATTCAAATTTTTCAGGCACTCCGCAGACCTATGCAAGGTGAAGTTATTCTCGCATTCCTCCCCGCACTTTTTCACTGACTTAGCCCGGAAAAAAACAACATATTTTTCCAAACCTCTAGCCCTTAATCCAAGGTAATAATTACCTCTTCATTTCTGAACCTTCTCCGCAACCTCCAGTATTACCCACTAGCATGAATAACATGCAACAATAGAATATTTAAAAAATGCAAAATTGGCCGCGAAGTAACTTTAACGGTGCCACCCGCTAGTGTTCACACAAGATTGGACTTCACAGTAAAAAATATAAATAAATTTACAAAGAAAGACAACACCCTTGTAGAGCACTGGGCGCGAATCAAGGGATCTGGGTTTGAACCCAAGTCCAAGATATTATTTGTTAACTACGATTTTCACACAAATGTGTGAGCAATAAAATACACTAAGCATGCCCTGGTTAATATCGTTTTGTACCTGATGATCCCTTTATTCGGTGAAAGGTGTTGTAAAAATACAAGTTGTATAAAAGCACATTTGCTTTTGATTCCAATTTTGAATTCTACTTAATCGTTTCGGTAAGGTCACTCCTGGCGTGAAAGGGCTCGTTCAATCCTTCAGTCAACCCAGAGGTTGACTCGGTTTACTTTAACTAATGGAAGGGAGGATAAATTCAGGGAATCATCCGGATGGGATTAGGGAGGAGATCAGTAAGTTCATGGGGATTGCTACGGATTTTATGGTCAATAAAAGTGTCCCCTAAGCTTAGTTTGGTCCTGCAGTATGTGATTTCTGCTCCATATTCTTGGACCTAACTGGAAATGGAAAATTGAAGCAATAGCGGTAGGTCTTCGGGATCGTGAGAGCACACAGGCCCTCGTGGACGTAAAACACACATCTGCAACAATAGCTCAGTTTATTAATATAAGGAGATTTGTCATAAGGAAATGTGATGTAAACTGTAAAGAATGAAACCATAAAAGGGTAGAAGCTTTCAGAATCTCTCACCCGTTTTGCCTATCGTTCCATCAGTTCGATTCGCCCATCCGATTCCCATTTCCAAGCGAAGGGACTCAGCATACGTGCCCACTCGACGTGCTCCCCAGGGTTTTCTCAAAGAGACGCCGTGAGTGGATTTCAGAGGGCTAAGGAATTAAGCCCTCGCTATTTTTTACGAACTTGTCTCCCCGCCGAGAAATGTAACTCGCTGAAATCAGCATACGTGTTTTCTTGAGCCTACATGCACGCAGGCAGGAAACAAAAAAAAAGTTTGCGTGTGAGCGTCAGCGCTAAACTAACCGTAAAGCATTTTCCTAGCGCCGTGAGACGATTTCTAGAAAGTTTCGACGGGGCATTGCTCGTTCATTAAAGGAATTCATGCCGGAAGAGTTCAAGCCTCGCCCTGGAGCAGTGGGTTTGAGTCGCTTGGTCGATCTCGAGGGCGGAGTTGGCGAGCAGAAAGCAAGTGACGCGACCGTCTCCTCTTCCCGTCTGCTCTCCCGCGGCACACGCTAACCCCTCAGCCTCGGGGCTTGCCTTAAAGGCCCACTCGACGTGCTCCCCAGGGTTTTCTCAAAGAGACGCCGTGAGTGGATTTCAGAGGGCTAAGGAATTAAGCTCTCTCTATTTTTTTTCGAACTTGTCTCCCCGCCGAGAAAAACATTTTAGCTTACTTCAGAACTGCTCATTTCCCCCACCTTTTTTAATCACTCTTTTAAACCTTTATATATTTTTAGTGCGCTCGAAAACGGAGAAAACAATTTTGGGAGCAAATGCGCAAGTGGTTAAACAAAGCTATGAGAGCAGTAATAGATTGTATCCGATTTGATTCATTTCAAATATATTTCTTATTTAATGGGTATCGAGATTGGTTTCACGCTTGAAAACACTATCCAAGATCTATCGTAATTTTATTGTTACATTTAGAGTGATAAGGATATTTTAAGTGAAAAATATCTCAATTTCAAAATTCAAGTTTAATTTTCACATACAACCATATTCATTCGTGCTAACATTTCGATTCACAATCCAGATTTTACATACATTACTATCAGAAAAAACAATACTAGTAGTATAATCTATGCATACTATATAATTAGGAGATCAATAATAAAAAAATATTTGAAGGTACCATATAAAATAAACCGATTGCTAAGGATATCACTAGAAAATATAAGAAGTAAATTAGGAATGTTCAGAGATACCGATTAATGAAAATTTTCTCTGAATATATGAAGACATGGAAACCTTCAATAGGAAAATAGTACTGCCCCTCCCCGTGCCGCCGCCGAATATGCTGCTTGCATAAATGTTATTAAATAATAATAATTTAGTACAGATTGTGAATAATTTTATATTTTAATGCCAAATAATATTTATTTTACACAAAAATGGTATCGTTTTTATTCCACATTAAATGACGCAAAATGAATACCGTGAAATATCGTGATAAACGAATTGTCTACTCGTGGGTCCTCTACACTATTGGTATGAAAATGGAATACCCTCAGCAATAATATATTTCTGGAAGGCAAAATTTATGATATGTATTCCATATGGCCCGGCTAACTGCTCCTATTCTACCATAAAAGAACCAGCTATTAAATAAAATCCTTAGAACTTTCATAATGAATTATGCATGAGGGCAAAAACATAATTTTGAAACCCTGACGTGCCCATTACTTGGTCAATTTTTCGACACTCCATTGAAATCCTGGGCTCCTTGCCACGAGAGGGATACACAATAACCCATTTGGAAACGAACCAACGGAGAAAAGCAGCTTTTCTTCTCAGGACGGGCGGTTCGGTTTATTTTCCCCTTATAAGAGTGTTTTCAAGATTATGCAAGCTTAATTGAAAGTCAACTTTCAGCAGACGTGCCGCAGAAGCATAAATCTTCAGAGAAAAATATTATCCATATAATGGAGCATTTATTAAGGATCATATTGAATCAAATAGCTATTTTAAAACAGTAAATAAAGGGTGCTTATAAGTGAAGTGGCACAGAGATTCCACATAAATTTCAAAACATTCTGCTATGAATTCACTTTATAATAAGTACACTGGTTACTGTGCTCCCTCTCCCGACATTTAAAAATATCTTGAAATGCTGCATTAAGAATTCAGATTCATACCTTTATACATATACGTGTTATGTCTTCGGGCCTGTACGAATATTTTTTACTGCTGCATTACGAATTTTTATTAATATTTTCACGCAAAAGAGGTTAACTATTACCTTATTAGAAGACCCCATTCTTGCAGATAATCGCATTTATATCTCGGGAGACGTTTCATGTAGTAACCATTATTGTCTAAAAAAATTATATTTCCTTGTGATTTAAAGATAAAAAACTTTTTTATGACTATAAGTGGACATAGTACTATCCGCATTACTAGTGTAATTATTGGTAGCGATAATTTTCGCTCTTTTTAGCATATATAAGTTAATTTCATGGAAAGGATTTTAGCGGTCATTTCTTTACGTAGACTTTAAATAGTATACCAAGTTTTAAACGATTTTACTGCACAGAAGATAAAATTTTCTCTTGAATAATGCTATGATCCGGAAAAATAACCCATACATTAGAAATAAGACTATTGCGAAGAGAGAGGGAAATGGCAAAAAAGTATTGCGTAAAAATTAAAAAAAAATAAGACCAGATGAGATATTAAGCGAGATGATGCCTAATTAATTGCTTTACTGATAGTAATAAGTTTCAAAAGCAGCTTCCGTCCTCATATGTTTTAATATTTCATGAAAAATAGTGGACACTCACACATGTCCTGTTCGCAAAATTTTTGTTCGTGAAATTGTTCTGATTCGTCCTGCAGGCATAGTGCTAGTAAACTCACCCAAAGGTTTACTAGTTCACACCGTAGGGAATAACTCCATGGCTAGATGTCATATTTTTAATCCTCCATAGTAATACGAAAATTACTTCGCGCGTTGACACAACAAAACTATTAATTGGAAAACTAATTCTGGACATTTTAAGAAATTTCTGAATGTTTTCCGTCGCCGATGAACACTCGCTAATTTCTAAAAACAGAATGCTTAAATCACAATTTTAGCGCATTTTATTCTAGGTCCGATGACCATTTCCACTGACTGTTTAGCTACACCTTCCATTTCCTAAACAACCTTGAGGAAAAATGAGTAAACTCACAGCACTACGATGTGTCCATATGACTATGAAGGCAAATGAATAAGCCTGATAACTGGAGCAGGGTTTTTGAGCTATATTAATTCTTTTGCAAGCATATTATTTTCAAACTCTTCTATCTTTATCTGAGTTTGTTTAGCAAACCACTTTCCCTTCCTTGACCTAGCTATCTTATACATACATACCCATCACTCCATTCCCTTCCAGGGCAGGTAAAGTCTTGGATTCTTGGCGTTATGTCTGTATAGCTATCGTTTGTAATAATTCCTTCCTTACTGTCCAATGCTTCCATGCCTCCTTTGCCTCAGTAACACCACTCATGCATTACATATTACAAAATTTCCTATTATTCTTTCTAACTAGTATTTCTTTTCTTAAAGGGTATCATCCACCACATTCACCCATGACTTTCGCGGTCTACTTCTTCTTCTCACACCACTCATTCTACTATTATAGATCTACTCCGTAATTCGACTCTGATCCATTCTCTCAACATGACCAAACCAATGAAACGCGCTCTTTTTATGCATACCCATTTCGAGAGCATCCGTCTCACACTGTTATATCACCCGCGAACCGCTTACACTTCTGCTTTTACCACAAATACTTATCAGATCTCTAAACAAATACGACACTGTCTCTGGCGTTACCCCGTGAAATATTTAATATTCTTCATATTTAAATAAGCAATTCGGTATAATTCCACAACTGATTGCTCCAACCGACCCCAGCTTCGGCATATTTTACCTTTAAACCTTGAAAATGGCACAATGTACCGAATCCCGGGACGGTCAGAGGAAGAAAGTGTAGAATTATACTGAGTTACTTTCAATATGAAGAACACACTCTCGAAATGGGAAAACCAAAGGAACACGCTCTCTTCATGAACGTCCATTACCGAAGTACCCATTCCACACGCCTTTTATCGCCTTAGCGTATATAGAGCCGAGCAAGGTTTGAAACAATACCTCGTTCTCACTTTTGCAGCCCATTTGCCTAGAACCTGGCCGATGACACGGTGTCGTTCTCGGGCGTGCTTGCACGTTTCGCCTTTCGAAGACGCCTTTCGCCCTCTCGGTTATCGGAAAGAGGTGGTGCTGGGGGAAGCGGGGGAGAGGAGTGGCACGAAGACGCGCTCACCACGCGGAATCGCCGCCGCGGCAATTCGCGGCTCCGGGTGTCATTTCGGGTCGTTTGCGCGGAGGGGGGAGGTTGGGGGTGGAGAGAGAGAGGGAGGGGGGAAGTTCGGAGGCGGGGAGAGGTGAAGGAAACGACGCACCCGCTAGGTGGCACCGCTAATTAGGGCCGCAGTTTGGCGCCTCGCAGGAGCTGCCATCGTCTTAATCCTCCAACCGAGACCGCATCCCCGCCCCCATCATATTCTTTCCTCTCTCTCTCTCTACCACGGCCCCCGCCGTCTTTACCTCCCGCTCGACTTCCTCTTTGCCACCACCCCCGGTCTCCCAGCCCCCCATCTCACCCCCAAACGCGAGCCCCGCCACCCCCTTCCCACTCCAAACGGCCCCTTATCCTAGCAGCTTCCTGTGGAAATTCAAGAAGCACTCGGGAAATTGGAGAAAGATTCCTCCTCTGTGGCTCTGAATGGCAATGTTTTTCTCCTTCCTCTTCTCCCTCCCTCCGCTCTGTCCTCGCCTCTTCCTACGACTCCCTGCTAGCGCGAATAATTCTTTTCTGCCGGTGACAAAGTCTCTCCTCTCATTCATGGAGATCACTCCTTCCGCCTCCTCGCCCATATTCCTCCGCACGTCCCCCTCCTCCTCCCTCCCACCCACTCTCCCCAGCGCCTCTCTCAAGGCGTCGACTCTGATTTCACGTCGCTTTGTCGTGGAAGTTTCATTTCCGGCGAAAGTCCAATGGGACATTGGTGAATGAAAAATTCGATTTTCCAAAAAAAAAAATAAAAAAAAATGAAAGAGATCAGGGAAAGGACATCCGAGTTAACGAACTCAGGTGGCAGCCATGCTCGCATCCGCCACCTTGGTAGACATGTATTAACGGATTTAAAAGTTTTAATTATTTTGATACCGTGGTGATTTTATCGCAACGGTTACCCTCTCGACGTGATTCATCCGGGTTCGTCCTCATTTTGATTCTCGGCTGCGCGTGGGTGGGCAACGCGAGTAGAAAAAGAAATTATTTATATACTGCCACCACCCAAATGATTCGATTTTACCTGCGTGCAGTGATTACTAATTGGAGGATCTCGAAGGGGAAAATAAACTGAAAGCACGAGGCGCAAGTTTCCACATTTAATGATTGTAGAACACTGTGAAATATGTAGGCACCTGAAACTCCGGGCAGGATATTGGCGTCATAAAATGTATTCTGCAAGTTTATTCCCGCAAGAGTTGCCCCGAAGTGACATTCGGCATGGTATTTGGGGATAATTTGATAGAGAGGCAAGGGTAAATTTATTTTTGACAGCTATATATTCATTTGTTACTCCTGAACTATTCACCCCGGGGCCAAACGTTAATTACTCAAAATGTTCTCCCTTGTTCACTTAAAGGGGCCTTTATCTTAAAACTGGCCGGAGACGTGTTTCAATATGAAATATGTAGAAGTATGGGATAATTACATCAGTTAGGTAATTTACTGTTTTACTCCACTCGAAACAAGAGTTTTATTCCCATTGAACAATTCCAAGTATCCATTTCCAAAATATCCCTTTTCCACAGAAACCCAATTCTTTTTAACTCTTTCAGAAACAAGTATCATTTTCTGGACCTCTGCTCTCCCATCAAAACATTACCCTCCTCACTAAAAGGCTCCCACTGAGATACATCCCATGAACATCTAATTGTATGCCGTTTACGTTATTGATTTTGTAAAAAGTACATTTTTTATTTATAACTAACTAGAAATAATTCATATACTTGATAATTTACGTTGATTATTTCCATATTTCAACCTATTTTTTATAGTTTCCTTAAGGTGGCTCTATACCGGGGCTAAGAAGCTTGTTTCAAACGCTTCCCTCTAACCCAATAACGGCTTTGCCGTGACAGCTGGAAACTTGCACTTTTTGTCCTCCGTAGATTAAGTCATTTGTTGATTTCAGTGGAGTAAATTTATCATGAAGTGATGGTGTTTTTTATAAAAAAAGCAAAACTTTGGTTTTTATGAAATGTTTTGGTAATATTCCGGGGCACGTTGCGAAGGGTAGATTCCGAAATGAGGATTTTCAGCCCACTTAAATCAAAGAATCATCTTTCACATACGCAAAAAATCAACAACCATTGATGCTGTTTACGTATTAGGGCTATGGCAATGTTAAACGTTCAAGCCTGCATTGACAACGGAGAAGACCTTTTCCATCCCAACCCATGGATAATCGTTCCCCACTCCATATTCCTCAGCGCCGCCTTCACAGTTTCCCGTTGGGCTTCTACCACCCCCGTTGGCGGCCACAGGCGGCGACCGTTAAATGGAGGCGATTTGGAAGTATAGACCCACCTTAACACTAGAAGGACCAGACGCGCCATTTTGGCGTATTCGATTTTAGTTTTTCCTGCCATTTTCAAAGTATTGGAATTGCGACGCTCATTTTTCTTGCCTTTTAATCATTTTATATATTGTTTGTATTCTGATATTTTGACGAAGCTAGGATCATTACTTTTTAAATTATTATTGTATCTACCTAAAAGCCCCAAATGCGCCAATTTGGCTCAAACAAGTTTTATCTTCATACACCATAACGAAGGTATGTTTACGTTCTGCAGCTATTTATTCCCAGTCAGTATGAACGCTTATCGGAAGACTAAACAAAAGAAATAAGTTTATGACAACCAACATCTTATTTTCAGCAACTCCTTGCATTAGAGGACATGGGAGACGTGGTTCTTCGAGGTCACGGTTATCTTCAATGAAAAACGATCACGACCGTGTAGGATAAGGATGTCGTTGTAAGGATGGGCGATGACCTTTTGGAGCCCTCCAGGCACTCATATCTCTTGGTCCATTGTGCCAGACCGTCCAGGAACTCAAGCTCGTAGTCGTGGCAAAGGTGAAAGAAAGGGTCTTCTTCATATAATTCGAGATTACAGCAGCGACGATCCAAGGGAAAAAATCCCCTCTCCCCCAAGAAGTCCGACGAGCAAAAGAAAAATAATAGGATTTGATTGTAAACTTCATTTCACCAGCAACTAAATAGAAATGATATGCTTGAAAAAAAATCTCTCCAAACGAGAATGAACAGTGTATTTCGGTAACAATTTGTTTCGGACACTTCGAGTTGGGCAGTGGAAGACCATAATCTGACCGAGAGAACATGAGTCACAATTTTACTACATGTCCAGGCAGTAATCAGTAAAGGGGGGTTGCGGTGATGGCCTCGGGATTCATTTTATTATGTCCTAGACTTGGCTGGAATAAATTCCTGGGTAACGTATGTACATGAAAGTTATAGAAAGCAAAGTTTAAAGATTTACAACACTTAGCAGAAGAACTTACGTCTGAATACGAGGTTACATCCCCTGATACATACTTCAGAACTGAGGCTAAAACTAGGTGCAAAAAGATATTGTCCACTCCATGGGTGGAAACGCCAGTCAATTTAGTATTAGAAATTTTTTTAAAAACAATCACAAGGTTGCCAGATGTAATAGCAGTAAGAATCAAGTGAGCGGTGAATCCAAATCAATAACTGAGATCATATGTGTAAACTGTTATAATACTTTTGGTGCAATGGCATAATCACCTGTTTAAAATAGTGTAACGATATTTTCAGCTGAAAATAGTTTACCATATGTAGCTCACCTGGTTTTTAAGCATGTTTATCTTCATATTCGCTAAATATTCCTTTGAAATCTGAAGGTTAATAACAAATAAAGTATAATGACAACTTTTATATTCTTTATAAGAGCCTTGCACCCTCTAATTCTGGAAAAATGAGTTTTCTAAAAAAACACTTACACTTGAATATTTTGTAGATCTGTTGCATTTATCATGTCTATAATTTGTAAAATAAGCATATTTCATCATAAAATGTTTAACTAAATTATGAATCACATATAGTCACACATATAGTTTACAACACAATGAGCCAAATTGGCGCATTTGGTCCTTCTAGGAAGACTAAAATCTCGGTCTTTCTAGGGTTAAACTAAATGTTTTATTTGATAATATCATTCGTAAAATGTTTTGTGACTATTTATGTAGTAAACTTAAGTGAAGGAATTATAGTAGGTATATTTAGGGTTATCACCAAATTTAAGGCGAAAATGGAAACTAATGCGTTTTTAATAAGCGCTAGAAAAATCAATGTAGGAATATTTTTAGGTAACTGCATGCATCAATAGGAAAACAAATAAAAGATGGAGAAAAAGGAGAGGAAATTTGAGTTATTCGGTATAAGTATCGAGTATGAAATCGTGACATATGTGCAAGGGAACTACTAGTTCAGCATTAGCCGATGTATATTTACAGCTCAAAGCTTTTAAAATTGTTTTCCATCAAAACAAAAGTAACAACTTCCAGCCATAATTCCCACTCCATTCACTGAATCTTCTACGTTCTTGAAAAAGACCGTGTCGTTACATTAATTAAAAAAACTCAAGTTAAAACCGTTACGCCTATTACTCTTTTTTAAAACTGACGATTCTACTAAATAAAGTGAGGAAACTAAATGCAGTTCAGCTCAGCTCAAGGTAAAAAAATATCGTTAAACCTTTTTGAAAAAATACCTTATTTACCTTATTAATATACCTAAGTTTCATTTCCCACAGCACAGCCCAGCTTCACTTACTGCACCACCACTACATTCGTCCCTTCTTTGATCGGAATGCAATATAGTGGTCCTGAAGCACTAATTAAAAAATGTCGAGGGAACAATTTTTCCCTTTTCAGTGATTTTAAGCAATTAAAAGTAAAATCCTTTGATAACCAAGCGAACAGGTTTGCCCAAAGAAAATTCGCGATGCTTGTTTATGCTTTAAGCATTTTTGGCGATTTTAATTTGTTTATTTTGGTAAATGGCAGTATTTTCATTTCACGAATAGAAAATAACGCGTTTTTAAAGAGCTCGCTAATATGACCAGTTTTAAAAGTTTCAATCAAAATTATTTATTTTTATTATTCATACATAAATTCTGTCATTTGCACGAACATTGGATGTTACGAGGAGTGTGTAAGTGCGAACGAGTAAACATGTGAGGTCCCGCCAAATCAACACTCAATCAGTTTCAACAAATATCCAAACAAAGTAAAATAAAAAAGTAAATAACATATCAAATTAAAAGTAAAACATCAATTATGAATTAAAACAAAAACAGAAAATTTGCAGGCGTAAGAAAACAAAATGGAACTAACCATTCCCTCGGAGCATGATTTATTCTCTTGCCAAGCTATGAAAATAATGACGCTGATAAAATAAGAAAGATTGACCTGCCAGTTAATAGAAAATCATAAAAATCAATTACAGAGTAGGAAGTGCCGTTTCATTCATGCTGATTTCCTCTCTTAGGAAATGAATTTTTATGCGAAAAAATTAAGTGATAAAGATGCCATAATAAACTACTACCTAATCAAAGCTTTATATTTCTTATGCCATGGAATGAACTGACACATCTGGTTCAATACGACGATGAGGTAGCTTGAGCTGTTCCTTAATCATTGCTAAAGAAAGACTGCTCAATTTTCCTCCAATACATTTTTCTCATTTTGGACCTTATCATTGCAGCTGGATAAGTGTATTACTTTTCACAATATGGCTATTTCAAGTCTTCAACTCCTTAAGAAGAAAAAAGGCAACTGGAAAGTCTATGTAAATGTTGTGCTCATGCGAATTGAGATGAGATGAGTGGCGAATCAGACACCACAGTGTCGAGGGAGGAAACTGAAAAATTAGAGGCTCCACAATTTTGTGGGAATAAAAGAGTTGAATATGTTCCTCGCCGGTTTTGGTGCAGGGAAATAAATGGCTCATGGTGCAGGGAAAAATCGAAGTACACGTGATTTCAAAGTGTAATCAATACAATACAAAATCGCTTTCACCAGGCCTAATCAGGTATTATAATTTCGTTGAATTGCGGATTGCCTTTTTGTTATAGTCCAGAGTTGTATTCAATTGTTTTATCAAATCATTAGTAGTAAATTAGAGAGGCCTTTTAGGATTGCACTTATTGCTCGTAACTTGAAACTGTGCAAGAAAGAGACATCGTACCATGGCATAATTATGCGTGAAAAAATAAGGAAACTGAAAGAGTAGCAGTTGGTAGTAGTAATACACAATGGGCAGTTAACATCCAATAGAATTCAACCTGTCTTGATAATTCGTCCTATTCGTACAATCTACTCTTCTCTCCGCCAACCACTTTCTTCCTGCATCAAGCCCGTTGTCACACTGATATATTTTTCGACTGGTTTACCCCGTAATATTTTACCTGAGAGAAATTCCACCACATATATTAGAATAAAAAATATAGGGGAAAACGTTGCAGAGCGGATTCTCTCCGGAATAATAACGTGGTGGCTTCCCGTTGCCTTCCACACCGCAGTACTACAACCGTTTAGGTAAATACCTTACGGCGCCTGTAGTGTAATGAGTGTCCCTGTATCGACTAACGATGTCTCCCCACCGTCACCCACATGATGCAGGGCTTCTGCCCTCCCCTCTGCTTTACGAGCTGCCAATTAGTTCATCGCAGCTATCCGTCAAATCAGATTTACGTAGTATTTTTCACCCATAAACTATTTGGGCTACGACTTAAATATCGCTATTACCGCTTTTGGAGGCGTGGCCTGGAGGAATCTACTATTCATGATCAGAACGCTTAACTACTGACACTTGCGCTCAAACTCGGGTCACCTTATCTCATAATTTGCCAGTGTCGCCATTTCCCTGGACTCCGCGTCAGACCGGGCGAAGAATGGGCGGGGCATCCGAGGATCGAACTCGGTTCACCCTCGAGGGGACTTCAAGTCGGGAGTGCCGGGACGCAGCGGCAGCACCGCCAGCGTGGCACCAACGTGGCCCCTGCCCGCGCTCTCACCACCGCAACCCCGTTGGGGAGGCCACGGTTCCCGACCGCCAATTCCCGCCCGCACACCCGCGGTGCGTGCCGAGCACGGAGAGGGAGGCCGCCGGAGGTTTGGGGGGGGGCCGTCGATCGTGCAGAGGAGAGCCGTTCCTCGCCCCCGTGCCGCCGCCCCCACGGCTCATCCCCGCCTCCGCCGCCCCCTCACGCCCCCCGCTCTCCGTGGAAAGGGAAATGAACATTTGCCACACCTGTCTTTTCTCACCGCGACTGCCCCGCTCTCGCAAGACGCAACGAAGCTATTACGTATATCGTCTCCCCCCACCCACCCCCTCCAACCCGCCCACCTCACCCCCTCCTGACTCCCGGTATCACAATCTAAACTCTGCCTCCGGGGGGCCGACTCTTCCCGCACTTCAAGATTCCCATCGGCCCGTATCTTAAACTCGGGGGCAAGCAAGTTTATATCCGGGAGGGGTGTTTAGGGGTGTTGCGTGTTATAATATAGTATTTCGTGCGTGCCACGCTCCACGCTGGGGAATTGGAATCAAAGCCCCCGTATGCGAGGCCACACTACCGCACTAGCGCTCAGTAATTAGGCACTTGGAAACGCTAATCAACGCTAATCTAACGCTATCAGCACTATTGTGCATGCTCCGTGGCATTTGTGGGCATCACACAGTGGCGTATTTAAAAGTGCAACAGCTTGCATCAGAAAAGAACGAAAAAAATGTCCTGAAATACAGCCGTAATAAACGAGTTGCGTACCGTCAGTTGTTATGTAATCACTTTTTTCTTATTTAATAAAAATAAAAACAAACACAACACGAAGACGTATAAAAAGGTCAGCATGCACTTTTTAAAAGATGTTTTCCGCTTGTTCTTAATGTCCTTAATTGAAGTTAAATGAACTAAAACACCATCAAATACCTATGAGCTATTATAATTGGGATACTTGGTTTTTACTTTACTTATAACTCATTCGGATGTGATGAAGTAAAATGTTCTAAAAATACATGAATTACATCGAAAAGAACAGATTTCTTATTTCGCATGTTTAAATTCACGTAAAACGGAATTTTTCTAGCAGCATCCACTGATAACCCATTGAAAACCCTCGATTTTCTTGATGTAAGATGCTTTAAAATAGCTCATTCTTGATTTTACTTTTTTGAATACTTCATATTTAAATCGCGAATTCGCAAAAAAAAAATCGAATTAAAAAATTGAAAAACGAGATACGAGAACGAGAATTTCGAAGTCGATGCCTCAAGAAGCAAATTAAATATCGCCTAAGATTAAAGAGTCTCTTCATTTAAGGTAGTTTCAAAAAAACGTATTCGGCATTAATTTATGCAAACAAACACACCATTGAATATTCACATGTCACTAAGTTAATTGGTTTTTGACTTTCTCTAATCTCATTTTAAATATTTGCCATCGGTGTGTACTCTCCTTCAGGGCTAACGAGAGGTTTCACTGTGGATCTTGTTTGTTGATATATCCCGCGGCTTATTCTTAGGTGACATTTATTTTTAAATTACTTCTCACGTCCTCATTTAATTTTCACATTTTCGCCTCTTTTGTATTTTATCGCGATTTGTGAATGCTCATGTACGTTTATTGACTCCAAAGAGCTGCTCTCGGTAATTATAAATTGCCCACAAGTAATTCGTTCTCCATAATTTTCCAGATGAACAATCCTCAAATTGGTTTTATCTGAAAAGAATAATTTGTGGTCTCAAATATGACAAATTAACAAATACTATTTGTTTACAGGAATTAAAATGAAAGCTTTTTTGCTGTCCTTGTGTATTTAATGCGAAAATCTGCAAACAGTAGATCCAATCACTGAAAAGAAATACTAGAAAAGGTCCCAATACTTTAGCGTGCAGGATGTGTTACTCTCAACTCAATTTTGAAAGGCTTATTAAGAGTATGCAGTCCTTGTAAACGTCCATCTGAGATACGAGAGACACGCCTCCTTGAGAGAGATATTTCTCAAGTTCTGAGCAGCTTTACAAATGATAGTGAATGCAGCCTTTAATTACTGATTGAACGCCTGAAATATTACCACGACAATTCAAAGATTCACTTCTGCTTCTCACCACGTTGCAATAATCCATAAACGTAAAAGAAGCCGAGGATTTAGTTCAAAATCGGTATAGATATTTTGAAAGCAGAAATAATTAATTTAGTTAGATATTTATGAATAACCGAAAGGCGCATATAACCGTTTTGATATCGATAGAAATACAGGGATTAATATACTGGCAAATAATGTATTTTTTTATGAAAGGAGTGCGAGCTTTTTAATATTCCGAATGTGAAGTATGGTGTTTTTGTAAACCAGTTACTTATATTTGTAGCTCTGAGTAAAGTTTAAAAATAAAATCGACACGTTGGAAACTTGGTTGAAAACGACATGTTGGTTACGAGTTGAATTTTTCAACTCGTAACCAACAACTTCAAATCAAATCTTCAACAGTTATCGTATAGAAATGAAATATTCCTGTTTCATTGCATAAGACATTAAGACGCGCTAAGAGCTATTTCATACCTAACTCTCTGGTTGCACAAATGGGTCAATTCTCAGTGATCAATGGATTTCCTGCAGCCTTGAAAGCTCCGTATTCACAGTACTCTTGAACACTTAAAGCGAAAAAAAAATTGGGGGTCTAGCTAGTTTCAATGCATTTTTTCACTTTAAATCGTCCAATATTCAGGAATGTATACTTAACATCTCCAAATATGTTTAGAGGTTTCAGCCTTGATTAATGCACTGCTCTCATTTTTTACTGGTTTACGTCAACATAATGAGATAAATTTGGGAAAAAAATTCAAAAAAACAGGAAGGCACTACTTCATCTTAAAAACGGAAAGCAAAATTTTTCCCCAGAATCCTATTCCGTATTTGTTGTGGTTACAATTTTCAGGTTCATAAAAAGAGGGGAAGTAAAATTTACAACTCGGAAAAAAAAACTATCGAATTAACCTGCAGGAGTCATTGGTAATAGTTTTGCATGTTTACTATGCCAACCCGTGCGTCTCATTTTCAGCCACCTTCCCCGGCCAAGTACTTTACCCACGGCCCAAATCCTCGAATTGCTCGTTGTATCCGTGAATTCGGGTCATCCAATTGATCCGAGATCACATCGTTGTCCTCACCTTATTAACCTTTCATAACACTTTCCCCGACGAGCACTGCTTTCGGGCCCCGATCAACTTTAAACGGCACCCTTCGATCCGACCGGCATCGCCAGGCGCGCGCGTTATACGCATAATGAGGGAAATTTCTCGGTGCGACGTGCGCAAATCCGCCCGAAGCCCCTCCCGCCTGGGGCGCTCCTAAGTACCAGCCCTTGCGCGTCGCGGCCAAATTATGGTGGCCAAATTATGGGGTCCAAAGTGGTGAGGTTGAGGCTGCGACGCTCTCCGCTGATGATGAGCGACTTCACGCGTTGAATCATGCGTTGGAAATATTCCATATCCTCTGTAGGCTTTGAAACCAGAAAAAACATTTCTGCAGTTATATTTTAACGGATGTTGATTAATGATATAATTTTGTATCAATCAGGCAATCAACCTGGTGGCAACGTTTGGTCGAAAATAAAATAGCTGAAAAGATAAGAAAGGTAAAAATACTAATTATAGAAATAATTTACGCACTTATTCATAAACATTATTTCATCCTCCGGAAAGATCTTAAAACGTGCTCAAGTTGCACGTCCCATTCTTTAATTACTCGATTAAAAAAGCGGGTTTTAGGTTTAGGTTTTGGTTGTGTACATTTAATTTAATACCTATGGTCTTTCTATCTTAAATAGCACAGTGTTTCTAGCCTTTAGGTAATTTCAGCACGTCTCAATTTTTAATAGCCATATATTAATTACATTTTTTCAATCTGCCATGTATTAATTACATTTTTACATTACATCTGTCGCCTTTCTCACTTCCAGAGGTTTCCACGCCGGGGACTTCCTCATTGCAATTCTTTTGAAATGTGAAGGTTACTGGAAAATCAACTAAAAAAAAGAATTTTAGGTGGTTTGTAGTTTACCTTTTTCACCGTCGAAGAATTAGTGTGTGGTCAAAGGATTTCTCCGTGGAGAGAATAGCATCAGACAAAGGACGCTTGCATTTTATCCCGCTCTTCAAGAATTTCACTGCAGGCATTGAATATATCTTTACGAGAAAACCAACTCATTCAACCCGTGAAATTGGATACGTTTAAAAAAAAAATAATTTACTACTATATAAATTTTGAAAAAATTAGCTTCACGAATCTCTCGCAGCTTCCAAGCTATTCATTCCATTAGTTGCATTGGACTCTTTGTCGGATCGTAGCAGTTTTTAACGAAACGTGTGGCTTTCCTTTGTATTTTATTTATTTCACGAATTAAATATCCCTGTGCTGGGCTCCAAGTGCTCATGGCTGGTGGCCTAATACCCCTTGCCACACGCTCCCGTGGCAGCTCAATCAGCAGTATACAGATGTAAATTTCATTGAAAATGAGTTCCTAATAGTTGTTCTCCAAATCTAGTTGAAAAAAAGCCTTAATTAATTGGATGGAGCATTAACGTCTAGTATAGTCACCACATTATCTTTCTTACTCTCACAAGTAGTTTAGTATTTTTTGTCAAAGTTTTAAGTTAAATTTTAAAGTTGTGATGCAACTTGAAAAGAGAAACTTAACTACTTATACCCCCATTCTTCTGCCCCAAACAACCTACGCGAGCGCCAACCTTTAAACTTCAGGAACACGATGTCATGACCATGCTTGAAATCCTACCATGATGAGTCCAGTCTCATTTATAGTAGGTCTTCGTAAATGAAGTTAAAAAAGCCGCAAAAATGTTCAATTGCTTGAAATTGCAGAATACTATGAGAGCAATAATCCTAGTATGAGTGCAACCATCACCAAAATTATCTATTCACATTGCTAATTACTCGTGTTGGCACCATGTATGTCTGAATTTTTTGTATGGCTGCCGCTTGGGGGCTTGAACCGTTTGTTTTCGTTTTTCCTCATTTTGTTCTATGTAACCTCTGTTACCGAAAATAAACAACAGAGTAACTGAACGCGTTTGGATGGAGTATTCTCGTCTAATTGCTATAATACTGTCCTCACTTTCTAGAAGTGATGTTTTCACTCTCTGGTTCTCCCATTGTTTAGTCGTAACGGAAACCGCTTGTCCATTATGCATTTATTGATTCTACATATGATGCATTATACATTACTAAGGTCCTTGATAATGATTGCTGTGCAGTCAAAACCTGGGTCGGCAATTAACATTTTAGTGTGGAATATACTATGATATTTTTTTCGTCATGCCTGTGACTATGTTCCATAAAGTTACGCCTTCAATCATTAATATTATTCGTCCACTTGAGTATTTAAACTACTATAATGAGAATCAGTTTCAGAATCAGAAACGAATGGCTATGCAGTGCTGCACCCTGATGGTGTATGCTGTCTTCCGGCGACACAACAAACACGGCCAATGCCTCTCCAGAGGAAGCGACGCGCTACTCGATCCCATTACCTCCGTGCACTCGGGACCTCGTAAAACCTTGTTGAACAGGACCTACGGCCGGCTTGACAACATTCCTCATAGGCATACCCACAACTATGGCGTCATATCCGCCAACTAATCCTTCCTCCGAGCATTCCTTGCCTCGGGCCCCGTTCTAATTAAGAGGGGCACAGCGTCGAGGATAACGAGGAAAGGAAAAACCATTAAGAGGTTAGGTTAAGAGTTTTGAAGGGTCGGGTCGGGGCGAAGACCTTGCCGCAGTTATGGATGGGAACTAGCCCCGGATCACGCCACCTCACATTAAACCACCCCACCACCCTCACGCCACCAACCCCCCTCCGACCCTTCGCCCTCATTTAAACCTTTAAGGGGATACGGACGCGTACTTGGGAGGGGGATGTGGAGCTGAAAAGGGGCGGGGGGGGGGAGGGGGCAAGGATTTGGGCCTAGTTGTATTGCATAAGCTCTACCCCCCACTCCGTTCCAAAGGCCAGAATTGAACTATGGCTAGTGACCGCTATCCATTGTGTATGGAAATGAGCCTGCGCTTCTTGGGTCTCGGTCATAACAACCCTGCCGGGCCATTCTCGCTCACGGGGTAACGATGCTGCGCTGCGTAGGAGACAGATATGTAATTTTAAAAATCCTCTCGGATATACCACCATCTATTGGCGGGGTTCTTATGAGGCAGGCTCTGCATCGGCGTTAGATGGCGTTCAGCGACGAGCCGCTAGGTTTGTTACATGTTATGACAAGTCTAGCAGTGTGACGAAGTAATTTAAAGAACTGGGATGGGAATCACTCTCGAAGAATAGGCTTAACCTCCTGAGTGAATTTGAGGTGATTTACTTCTCCAGAGACGTGGCAGACATATTAAAATCTCCGTGCTACTATGGCAGGTTCGTTCATATACGGTAAATCAGAGAGAAATTGTAGGACGGACATGTTTAATACGCCTTTTTTTCAGTGCACGTTTGAGGTGTACGATAGCAATAATCGATGCGGCCAATAAAAGTAATAGTAACGGTAAGTAGCGTTTTAAATACTATTTTATGCATATATTTTTCAGCTTAAAATCCCCGAATGAGATGAAAATTAATTTTATTATTAATTTTACTTAAATTGTGCCACAGTTTTTGCATATAAGCATGACTGTAATTAAAGAAATTATATGCTTTAATATTTTGAATGCTTTGCATGTATACGTAACTGAAATTTAACTGTTGGTCATATTTATGTGTAATAAACCGCATCCATTCCGCATGAAAATGATAGTTTGATAGTTAGTAGCTGTATTGCATGTGATTTCTCCTTACAAATACGTTACTAAACAGTATAATTGGTACTACATCAAGTTCTTTATCCTATCTGCACATCATTCTGAAGTCACTGTGCCTTTCTATTTTATCATTAAAAAGCCATCAGAATGCTCACTTAAAAAAATTTAGCACAAATAAGTTGTGGAAGTATACAAAAACTAAGGAAATGACTAATTGTAAGTGAACCATTGATCCTCCACCTTGGGGAATTTCAAGATTAAGTATTATTTCATGCAGAATAAAAAAACGAGACGAACGAACGTGCGTTAGTTTCTCGAATCGGCCGGAGAATTTCGATGATCGAGTAATCGAGACGTAAGTCTCTAGAGAAAAACACTGAAAACGTAAATGGCAAAACTCGGGCGATGAAACGGATAGAACTGAGAAAGCGAATGCAGTCTTGTGAGACCACCATCTGCACGCGGTTCGCAAAGATTTTTCACCGATTCTCCCAATAGAGAGATAGAGAGAGAGAGAGTGAAATCACACTTCCAGCTATCACAGATAGAACACACCCCACAAAGTTTGAATTTGATTCAAATTTCTTTTAGGGATACATATACCTATATATCTAGTAACTTTGGTTATCGAGTATTTAAAATTTTCTGAGGTCTCACAGTGCAATGCAATTTTTTATATTTAGTTGAAAGAATTACCAGAGATGAAATTTTGAAGATGTTTGATCATAATGACGAAACATGAACTTTATACTTTTATGCACGCAATTAATTATACAAATGCATTTTACCTGTTACACCGCCATTTTGGAGGATCTTGAAAATGGCGTCGTACTTGTAGAAATTAATTTGAGTAAATCGTGTGTGGAAAAATACAAAGTTTATTCTTCGATTTATTAATGCTAAAATATTCTGCAGTCTCGCCAGAATCTGTCATGCCTACTCAAAGAGGATTGGAAAAATATCCACCTCTTGGAATGCGAGTATCTCCATCTCTCCGTTTCCTGCCTTCGATGTCGTATTATCAAGTCTAGATTTGAAGGCATTTTTGTCAAAGAATCGCTTTTTAGAAGTCGAATAACATCCCTCTCTTTTTTCAGGTGGTGATACTCTGTTCTCACATTTCCTTTTATTAATAGAAGCACGTCTTTCCTCTTTAGATTTTAAGGCGAGAGAAAAGACCAAGAAATATGAGGCGCAAGCTTGTTCACTTTCAAGTTCTACTTGAAAAATTGAACTTTCATCTTTGACAGCATATCAAATATTTCCATTATTCACTGAGTACAAGTTGGTGAAAAAAAATAAAAGTGAGACTGAAAGAGCACCGGAGTAAAGGCATGGAAGGAAGGCATCAATACAGATTAGAATTAATGGCTTCAAATTATTAAAATCTTACAATGATACAACTATTAAATCAACTGTCAGTCTATCTCGCCTTAAGTAACCACAATGTAACTCATTATAAAACCTTGACAAATCTATCATCTCTTAGAATTCAAATGGAAATCATATGAAAACGCTACTAAAATGTTTCATTTCATATCTTTTAATGAGCATCATGTGCCTACATAGGATTGGCATAGAACTCTCGCATTTAATTGTCCAATTTTATGACGCCCTAATAATTTATATCCATGTGTACTAATTAATGACGTATAAAATAAAATTAATAACTTAGTGAATAAAAGTGACCTCCTGATTGATCTGGAATATATTTGATAGTTGCGATCGTAAAACACCAAAAATATTGCCTTTAATCTCTAATTTATAGCTTAAGCATACTTCATTCAACCTTCTGAGCACCAAATTTACCGTCTAAGAGTAACATGCCCATTTCAATTTTGCCATTTCCACTATTTTCTTTCTTTCACTTTCCTCCTAAATGTCCTTTTTTCCCAAGAGTTCTCCATGTGCTTCTATTTCTTCCATCAATATGTATAATCGCCAATCACAATACTCCTATTGATCCTCCATGAAAAAAAAGTTCTGGGACATTTCTGATAGGCATAGGAAAAAGATTAAATACTTTGCACAATTCCACTGGAAATATTTGTTTTTTGAGTCAACATGTTTCACTGCACTGGAGAATCAACATGACTGATGATGCTGCAGTGCAGTGAAACATGTTGACTCAATAAACAAATATCTCCATTGGAATTGTGCAAAGTATTTAATCATTTTCCTACATTGGAATTCCACAAAGTATCGGTCGCCACCAATAACTTTATCTGATAGGCATGTTGAGGTTAATTGCGTAGGGTGTATGCCTTGAGTATTGGTCCCTTGACAGTTGTGCCCAGTGATCATGCCAAACAAACAGCAAGAAAAGACAGTGGGAATCCAGTGAAATGACTCAAAGAATGATCTTGAAACATAGCATTTACCAAAGATCTAATGGTTATACGCTGGTTGAAGGAGAGTTTTATGAGTTACGAAAATCAAGACGGATTTCGTGTGTGGCTTGCATTGACGAAGGAAAGCAAAGAGTAATCGACGGTAATCGATCTAGTGGTATCGATGGTAATCGAACTTAGCTCATACCACTAAATTGACCTCTCCTCACGGTCTTCCTTTATCATGTTGATTAACGAAAAGATGTTGGCTTTTTCCACTGTTGGGGTATCAAAAAATCTGTTCTATTCGCATGCTGGCTCTATTATTAACCTTAGCTAAACAACCTCGCTCATTACGGAAGCGAATCAATTTAATCTAAGATACTTAAGTTGGAAGATTTCATGGTCAGTTTTTGATTAAATTAATCTGACAGTAAACATAGATACATAGCATTAAAATATACACATGGACCACGGCCTGCCACGATGGAAACACCGGTTCTCGATCAGTCACCGAAGTTGAGCATTGTTGGGGGCGGCTCAAATTTGATGTGGTGATCCTCCTATTCGTCTGAGTGCTCTTGCCCCTGTATGCAAGAGTCAGAAGATAGCATGTGCCAAATGACCTTAGCCGTAGGATCACGTTAAACGCAATTACTACCAATATACAATTACTTAGTCATCATCCTCAATTATTATTCTCAAGGTTGGTTTGTTGCAGCTCTTCACTCCAATCTCCTCTCACCTAACCACTTCATTCCAACATAAATCTCCGCTTTAACATTTTTCATAATATGCATGATGCATTCCATTCTTGGTGTTCCCCAGCAAAATTTACCAATCGTTTCTCCATCCATATTGTTTTCAACACGCTATTGTGTCCCAAAATATTTCGAATAAGTTTGTTTCTTCTCCTTCTCAGAGTTTGCAGTGTGCTATTCTCTCCCAATTATTCGTTGTGCTTCCTTGGTAGTTCTCTCTGTTCGATCTTCATCTTTCTTCGGTAACACCACATCTCCATTGCTTCCAAACTCCTTTCCTCTGCAGCTGTAGTTTTTCAGGATTCACTGTCATATAATAGCAAGTAACAAATGTGTTTTAATAAAATACTTTCTTAATTCCAGGATTGTGTTACCCACTGTCATCAAATACGTTTCTGTTGGAATCCTGTCTTTTTTGTTCACGATATTTTTCTTGCATCCTACATCGCTGGTGATTGATTCCCAGAGAGTGAATTTCTCACACATGCACAAGTTTTGCGATCGAGGTTTGACGATGATTCTGTCTTTTTTATTTCTTCCTTAAACTTGATGCTGGTTTTCTTAACAAAAATGTTCCTGTTGTATTTATTCCTTTCTGCGTCAATATATTTCAACATTCTCGTCAAATGTTTTTTTTTTTCTGCCAGAATTACTATTTCATTAGCTAAGCACAGCATGCTAATTTTTTCTCCATCTACTGATATTCCGATTTGTAACTTTTCCTTGATCTCTTTATTTTCATTCCCGATCTTAATAAATATGAATTTTATTTAATACGAACACAATACGACTCGTTTATCAATGAGTATCATCCTAAGTAAGGTTTGAAATATGGCTGGAAACAGAGCCCCTCAAATATTCCACGAAAAAACTCTTGAGTACTTGAATTTCCGTAAAGTTATTATTTTTAAATGCCAAAAATGACGATCATTTAAGATCTATCAAAGAAAAAATTTAAAAATTACTAAAAAATTAAAATATGTTAATACATTTTGGAACGGAATGAAACATTCCCACGAGACTCGAGAGCGAAAAGAACCTGAATTTGCGAGGCGCAAGGTTTTTCTCGTCAAACTTCAATTTGAAAGAGCCTTGACGGCGTGGGAAATGAAACGATGGCGCACGCCTTGAGGTGTCTTTAAAATTATGGGAAGATAGGGCACGTCAGTGTTTGAAGGGCGTTCATCGCATTTCTGTCTCCGAGAGCGATGAGTGCGCGCGGGGAAAATTAGAAAGGGCACCAGATGAGAGTTGCACTCGTGAACTCAGCGTCCGAGCTCCACACTCCAGTGCGCTGCACTCGACGAAATGCACCAACGCCCCCACACCGCCGCCGCACCACGGCTCCAGGGAAGTTTGTGTACATTTTAAGGGGTACATGTAGGGGGGCGTGGGGGCTGGGAGGGGGTGGGGTCGGGTGAGCAGAAAGTTCATTCTACCTGAAATTAGGCGTCGGGGAGCAACGGGAAGAAAATTTTTCAAGATTTCAGCCGGAAAAGACGACCTCCGTGGAAGTTTACCCTTTCAAATACATTTTGTGCCGCAGTTGACAAAGGGTGGATAAACTTATGACCTATTTACTGTGTTTTTTTCTTCATAATTTTTACTTCCGCATCCATTTCTTTGACTGACTTCTCACGACTTCTCAAATAAAATCCCATCATCCGAATTCGAAATAATATCCCAATAGTATCGCCAGTATAGGGCCTTAGAAGTTCCATGCGGTGCTAATATAAGATAGCAGTATATACATTCAATTTTAAAATTACAAAACCAATTGAGTAACGTTAAACCGCGATCTTAGGAAGGTACTAATAAAACATCAAAGCCAAGAAATATTCAGTAATTGGTACATAATAATACAGATCTGAAAAAACTTAACATCCTATATCATGATATTACAAACATCGCGTTCAACATTATTAAAAGCAGTTATATTCTACATTATTCAGTAATATTCTTAATATACTAACAAATAAATGTACTAGAGTTGTAAATCAGTTTTACGCTAAATTCGATTTTATTGAAAAAGTAAACGTAGATGATTTCAAGAAGTAGTCGCGTCATTCTAAGAAAAATGGAAAACCTTACTAAGAAAAACTATTTTTCACTAACTGGGTTGGAGAAGACAGGATAAGTATCTGTAAACAATTGTATGCCATGTTCCATGATTTATAAAAATGCCACGGACGAAATAAAGATATTAATAATAAAGATAGTAATTACTATAAAAATCTTCCGTAAATCATGCCACCATGTTCCACTACCTTATGTGGATAAGGTTATGGAACACTATTCCCCGTGAAATCAAAGATTCCACTTCATCATTTACTGTTAAAAAAAGGTATTTTCGTTACCTTTTAGCCCTAGAAGGAAAATGATCTATGTTTTCTTTCACATGGAGTGCATTATTATTTTTATTTTGTAAAATATGTATCCGCCCTTCTTATACTTATTCAGCAAATACTGTTTTGAGCTCTAGTTTCAATATATTAATTGTTGTATTCTCAGTAGACACTGTAAGTCCAAGAACAATACAAATCTTTTTTTTCTTTCTTCTTACCTTGGAAAGAAAAGCGAAAAACTGCAATCCTTCGGTGCAAGTGGAAGATCAAAAGTTGGAGGATGTCGAGCAGCCTTGGGTGAAATAATAATTTGTATTCTGGGTAAACAAAAAAGTGAAGATCCTAATAGTTAGGGGTTTCACATTGTTCGGAAGCCAGGACAGTATCTTATCCACCCTCATCACCCTCGATTTCGACCCTATATCCAATTGTCCCAAATGCTGAGATTACTTTCAAGATTTAAATGCAGTGACTCTCTGATGACACGGATAAAGAAGTAAACCTTAACCCTAGATTAGGGTTATTACGAAATTTTGCTCATTTTTCTTTTAATCTAAAATTTATCAACCATCCCGACATTTGATATACAGATAAGAGATGTACCTGGGTGTGATAGAAAGCATCAATTGGGCACTACAAAGAAATTATACCCATTGCACTATTGAGGATCGACGCGTTGGTAACTGGGGCGATATTATATCTCTTTGACGCAACTTAAGCCAAGTTGACCAAGCGCAGAAATGTATTACGGATCTTTTCCCAGGGATGCTGAAGCAGATATTCTGAAAATATTAAGATTTAGTGCCATAAAAATATCCACTGCAGTTACCCTATGCGTAAATATTAACTTTTATTCAAGAACTTCTAGCTTTAGAAGGAAAACACAATAGACACCTATGCCCTAGCGCAAGTCTTTGAGGAATTCATCGCTTTATACGCCCGGGCGAATCCCACAAGGAAATGGGATATTTCATTTACAGAGATAAAAGGTGGATGCATGATGGTGTGGTTTAAATTTTTCATGTAATTGTTTTTTTTCTTCTGGAGATGTCCACTAATTGATAAATTATTTTATTTCTCTTTTACCAAGATTTTGCATTTACCTCTATGGTTCAGGGCTACATTGTGTATTACACATATAAACATTATTGGATTCTTGTACAATACGCAAAATTAATTTTTAATGTAGTCCTAAAGAAGCATGCATATAAATGCGAAATGTCGGCTAAAGAGAAATAAAATGATTTATCAATAAATGGACCTATATCTCTAGAAAAAAAAACACAATTACATAAAAATAAGAAGTGGAACCATTTATATACATATTTTTAGTAATCATTTTTAATATTTTAATATAATTATCACTTCAAGAAATGATTGAATTGGGTGATTATCTGTTAAAGTAATTTATGTTAACCAGAAGAGAGAATACAATTAGTACTGTTCCTTCTCCGAATGATTTCAACGGTTTAAATGTTATTTTCAAGGTGATATCACCGACTTGAGACTCCCTTATATATATTGGCTGGAACTGGGTAGAGAGGTGGAAGAGGAAAATGGGGGAGTTTGGAAGGCGAGGTGGAGGAGAAAATTGCTTGACTAGTTAGGGATTAAGGGAGGGTGGAGGGGAGGTAATGAGCACAACGAACAAAACTAGCCAAGGCAGGGTCATAAGATGAAGTTTGACGCCTAGTTGGGCGGGAGAAGGGGAAATGAGATGTGGGTTGCAGGAAGTTAAAACGATTAAAAACAACCGAGAGTTCTAGAAGTCCGTCAAATTTTTTTAAATAAGTAAATTAGGTAAGAGTGGTTCAGTCTGGAGATTTTATGCATTTCTGAGAAACCAAGTTTGACACCACTGTCATGAGCATGTAAAATTTTAGCGTAACCATTGCCTATTTGTTTATCTAAATCATTAATTTTTATTTCCTTTTGTGTCAGTATAGGGTTGAGAGTATTACGAGGGAAATATGGTGACTAGGGGAGATGAGGGCAATGGGGGTTTTGGAGTTTATTTTCCCAATTAGCCAGGAAAAGGGAGGATATAGGTGTGGTAGTTCAGGAGAAAGCTCCTTCCGCCCGTGCCTGATTTCAAATGCAACGGAAAATGCAAAAAAAACGGCAAAAGTCTGAAGTGATGCGTTGGGCACGTGAGTGTTGCCGCTTTGGGTCTCCCATGAGACGACGACGATGGCTCTTCTTACCGGAGGGAATTCAAAACGAGGCCGGACGTCCGGAGACGGCCAATCACCCATCATCCTCGAGTGAGACTTGACGCAGCCAATGAAAAATCCCGGCTCGCCTCCTTGCATTCGACCAACGAATACAAAACCCTTCACTCAGACGCTCGCCCACTCGGATCTCTCCGCCGAGATTGGACCATAATCTAATAGAGAGGCCGTGAATCACGGAGGCAATATCCCCTTTCCGGGGAGGGCCGGGTGTGTGAGGGGGTAGGAGGAGATGAGGGTGGGGTCTCCAATCGACGCTTAACTTCCCAACAGACTGCTGGGGCGGGGGGAGGCTGGGAGGGATGGTCCGATTGGGTGGTGTGTGCATGCACCTGAGAGGGAGGCTAGAAGTATAAACCCGGTGGGGAAAGTCTCTCGAGAACTTCCGCGAGTGGACCATCGCCCGGCATCGTACTCGGTGCCCTTCGAGTCCCCGCGACGCCCATGAAGGACGGTGGACGCGCGGGTGCTCGTCCGCGAGCAGACCGGGGACTCGACGCTCTGTATATCTATTCCGCGTACGAATGTTTCGCCCACAACTCCGGAGCACTCCCTGGGGCGTTTCAATTGGAAATCCATGGCGAGGGGGGGGGGGGTCACATCATTTTCTCGGGCGCGTCCGCGAGGAATCTGATTGGTTGTTTGATTTTCGGGACCGGGGGGGAAAGGGTGGGGGTTGGTTCGGGAGGAGGGGTAGGAGGTGGAAGGAGGGTTGCGGGAATCGGGATGAGGCGCAGTGATGGGATGGGGGGATGGGGAAACATTTGAATGATGACAGTCGACTCGATGATGAAGTCGGGGCTCACGAGGAGCCACCATAATCTGATTCGGTTTCCTGCGGGAGAGCGAAGAATTTCCATTTTAAGTGGCACTCCTCCGGTTTCTTGGATATCATTAGCGACACGGAGCAGTGGAAAATGATGAGAGGCCAATTCATTGAAAAACTCGGCGTGATGAGATGCGTGACTGATTCAATTGCTGCATAGCTGTCTTAGTTCTAAAGAATGGAATGGCTAAATGAGGAGCGGCGACAAGTAGTGTAACTAGGGAAACATACCTTTATTACTACTATCCAAAAAAGGTACAGTAATATGTGAAAATGTAAGTAGCATTTTAACTCTTTATGAAAATATAATATTATTATTTTAATGCTAAAACGTACACATATTATTAGTGATGAAAATGGATTTCACTGGATATGAACTGAAAATCAGATGAAGTAGGTATAATTTGTATAAACTAATGCATATTTGTTTTTAATTTGAGTTAATCTAATGTTCGTTTAAGTTTTAGTAATTAACATGATTAAAATATTGCAAAATAGCTTTCGTTTTTACTAAGAAAGCGTTTTGTAAATGAATTAATTTTATTTATGACAACGAGTCGATTATTCTGGAGTAATCGACATGGTGTTAGCAAATTAAGAACCAACCTTAAAAAAAGTTGAGGACATTCAGGTCTATCCATGGAGAATAGACGATTTAATCCTACCATATAAGATGGAATCAAATAAGAAATTTCAACATCTGTAATTATGTATCATTATTTTAATGGACTTATATAATAAATTAATCATTATGAATGTTTAATCATTACACATAAGCATCGTAACAATCAGCAAAGGCATATTCTCTCTACAAAGCCCCTATCTGTAACCTTAACATAGTTATGTCATATGGTATCATCGTTTAGGATCACTTCATGCTTGAAAATATATTAAGTTATTCATTCAATATTATCATTCATCATTATAATAATGTGAAAAGAGACTTTATCAACATTTTAGGCCATATCGTAATTAAAATTTTAAACCGGAAAATGTCTGAATATTGCAGAACAGTATCAGCTCTGGCCATCATCACTGAGATCGAGTCACTTAGCTAATTCGGTCTAATCTATCATTCTCATTTTCATATTATTGAATGAAACAAATTTTATCTCGTACCCTAACATTTTCCCTTTTCATGAATCCACATGGAGTTCAGAAATGTGGGCAAAAGCAGCACGAGATAAACTCCTCGGGCCAGCAATGCACGGCACGCGAGATTGATGATGGAATAGTCCGCAAGAGAAGGACCGAAGAGAGGGAAAACCTTGGACTAGAGAGAGGAAGCGTTGTGAAGCCTATTTAGCGCGATAACTTCCCGCTCCATGCGTTCCCGCTCCTTCGTTCGGAACCCCACTCATCTAAGCCTCGCGGAGCCCCCCCCCCCTCGGTTCCCTATCTCGTCCTCCACACCTCCCCCTGCCCGCTCTCCCCGCGGCGTCACAGCCGGCCGCCGGGAACACTCCTTTTCCCATCTCCACCGAGAAAAATCCGCAACAAGGCCCGAACTCTCAACCCTAATCCCAGAGAGTCCGGATACCCTCCCCCCGCAATCCTTCCCCGCGAACAACCCCTTTGCCGTCCGCTACGTCCAGCACTTCAACCCCGTCTTATTATCCGCTTTAACTGGCTCTCAATTTCGTAATGAGAGTGGCAAGGGACTTGGGTGACGGCCTCGCCTTGGGAGGTGGGTGAGGAGAGCGGATTAGTGTGTGCTTGGGGCTGACCACCTCCGTGGTGACTGCCCCCCCCTCGCCCCCCCTCCACCACCGAAGCCTTTCGCCGAAGTTGGAAGTGTGTCAAAGCTTGCGGGACACCATTCCGGACTGGCTGGTGCTGCAAGTCGCGGTGACGGCATCGGGATAAAGCTCTAGTTCCTAGCGCGGGGGCATGTTCAGTCTGAAGAATCCCGGGTTTCCCTCCGCGTAGGTTCATTGTGATGTGACTATAGTTTCGACGGCGTTGCAGTCGGCTTCTTCAAATCAGTGAATTGAAGTGAAGACGCAGTTTTTTGGCCGTCTGATGTACATCATCCGTAGGTATTAATCCCGTTGTAATTGGTCGATATCATTTTTGTTAGTTTTCTCGTGCAGTATGCGTTTCCATGCGCTGAACAGCGAGTAACCGTCGTCTCTGTTGAAGATATTAGGAATCTTGCTGATTTCAATTCCTTCCCTAGTGATTAGCGGAAATCTACTTTTTTTGCGATTAACTTGGCCTCTTCAAAGGTAATGTTAGTGCCAAACTGTAGTCCCAGAACAATGGACCTATGCGTAGGGAAACACGGAATACCTGCATCTCCTAAATCATCATGTCGCGGAATCCTTCACACCGGATTACATGTTAATTCTATTTTTATTGTTTGGACTTAGAGTATGTATTCAATATGACTGGAGGAGAAATCCGCGCAGTGAGACCAAACAGGCCCATTGCTGTGACCTCAGTCACGATAATGTTGGTGAATTTTCAATTCTGGAGTTCCTCTAAGTCGTATAATATCCTAATAAATTCACTCTCAAGTGTATAGCAATCGTGGCGGCGAAGCTAATATAAAATGCTTTTTCGTTGCGCATCCATTATTTGTTAATAGAAAAAGAAAAAAAAAATTTTGTTTCACACTCACTAATGAATAAGGCATGCATACAGAGATGGAACTTTTTCCTTCGGTTCTCAGCTTCATAAGCCCGGACTGCTAAATTTGTGGGCATAAAAATGAAACGACCGGACCTATACCTTTATTAAGTCAAGTTTACAAAATAACTCGATTATATATAAGCAATTGCCATTAAAATTATCATGAATCCGTCTATAGGCCATCTTACGAGTTATCATCACTCAATGTGTCATCAAAGTGTTGAATTTGTGTGATCAAAATGTTGAGTTTTTGTGGTCAAAGTGTTAATTTTTCCCCAAGAGATCATCTATCAACCCTGTGAATGGCGTCACTAGAGTAACCTTGCTTTGGTAACAGCAAAATAGCCGTCAACACCGTGAGTATAAATGGAGCCTTTTATGGTAGATGACGTTTGTCAAAATTAGCGCTGACATTTTCATTAAAGCTGCAATATAGTGAAGGAACTACTAGATACTATTTATAGCGTGATATAGGCATTTTAAAGTACTAAAGAGCTGGAAATAGGATTAATAGGTCGGTTATTAATCTGAGGAGCCGACAGACAACTGTTGTCATTTGCACCATTAAGGATATGTGAAATCAGTGTAAGGATATCTGACGAAGTGTGGAGAAAAATCCGGCGTCAGCATCAGCCTGCTTTTAACTAAAGGTTCCAAAAGGTCCACCGTTTAACGTCCCATATGACGGACGGGTAATACTCCCATAAGAGGTGCATAAGGAGGTGCATAAGAAGTTCAGTACACTATAGACACAAGAGAGGTCATCGCGATTCCGCTGAAAAATCTCCACCTCTACAAGGATTCAAACTTCAACGTTCGAGATTGGAAGCTGGTGCTCAACCTATCACAAAAATCTAATTCCCAGAAAGATCAATTATTGTACACGGAGATGCTGCAGGAGACTGCGGTTAGGACACTGCTGGATAAAGTACGGAGAAAAATAGTCCATGAGAGACGAATGCAATGGAGTAATAAAGCTAATCTTAACGAGAAGTTGTCAAAAAATGTTGAACGAAACACAAAAAGCCTGCTTGGTCATGGAAATCTAAAGGAGTTAAAGAAAGCATACCGACTGATAGGGAACAAGGAAAGTAAGAAGGATTCAATAGAGTATGCAAGGGAGAACAGTGATGAAGCAGGAGGAGAAAGAAGGATGCCAAGAAGAGATAATAAGAACATCAAAGAAGAAAAAATTAAGATAACCAGAAGAAATTACGGACCAAACATGTGGCATCCCTTCCTCGATCAAGGTATTGGTTAACCAAACGGCGCAAACGATTTAGTTCCTAAACAGGAATAATATTTTGAATTGAAAATTAAAATAATTGATAACAAATGTCAATGAATAACAAATTTTGACACCCAAAAGTTAAACAAAAAATAAAAGAGGGTTTATCAATTATATATATCCTAATAAAATAAAAGCCTTTCCTGTCCTAGATTGGAGCCGACTGGCATACGGAAGGGTGGAAGAGAAGCTGAAGACTTCCTATCCCAGTTTTCTTCCACTCATTCTTTTTTTTATGTAATAAAATATATTTTGACTTCTGATGTCAAATACTAATTTTTTTAGATCTGCTTAACATCCTCAAAATTTCTATGTCTGACTCTATGATGCACGTGTACGGAGCTTTTTCCTGCATCAAAAAATTTGGAATCAGTCCTGTTAATTAACAGTTATTAAAGTTTCATTGCAGCATTATTGTGGCACACGTGACATGTCATGCCTAAAATTTGGTTATAAACTGATGCCTCGCTCTTTTCTCATTGAAAATGGCGAAAGGTATTTATATTGTCCACTCTCATTAAACGATGATGCCTGATGCGTTTAACCTTCAAGAGGATCTCCATAACGCGCTTATTAATTATCTTCTCATTTAGCTACCCATTATTTGTAACGGCTTTAACGCATGTCGTTGACATGCCACGAGATTAATTTTATTAAAATAGTACTAGATAATTGAGGTGACTTTCATAATTCAATCACCACCTCACCAGAACGTAAGCCAAATTACATTTGTTTAGCTTTTGGATAATGATAGCGTCATTTGGTACAGTATTTGGACAAAGATAAAGCTCTTACAATGCCTATTTTGAACTAAGAGCATATCGTAACACACAAATAGCCAATGAGTGTTCATATTAGGAGAAGCGAATTTGAAATTTTTGGAAGGTTCCTAGAGAATTTATAGTAAAAGCTTGGAAAATAACACTATCTGAGATATAAATCGCAAAAAAACAATTAAAATTGCCATTTCACGGAAATGAAAAGTAAAGATTTTTAAAGAAATTCAGTGGCCAAAAATTTTTTATGTTCTTGTAATTTTAGCATGATTTTTCCTTGTTCATTGGGCCTAATATCACTTATCCAATATGCTACGACGTTTATGTCTAGAATTCATTTATTTTACATTCAATAAATATATATCGCATTTTTCTCTTATTCAACTCACCCCAAATTTGTGAACTAAACACAACTGGACAGTTTTTGCGTCAGCGTCTCAGCGATAGGGAAAGATTTTCTCGCAGAAAAAGTGGTAAATGGCAAAAGGGCAATCACAGGCCACAGAAATGAGGCCAAGAAATCATTGCTATCGGTCTACATTCTGGGGAAGATTAAAAAAAATATATTTTTATAAAAGAATGCCATTTTGACTGCGATAGTGCGGAGTATACTTACTTTGCGAGTAATCATATGACCCCGTAAAGAGCACACAGGCATCAGATGGCTATAAACTCCTTCCGATAGAGCATTTGAGCTCCCTAGAATCCAATTTACTAAACCCTTTCGTTCAAGTTCAACCAACCCCTCACCATCAATGCTTCCATCCCGAGAGGCACCCTATTTCTGCCCTTTTACACACCCTGCCACTACCTTCCAACTCTTCCCCGATCCACCTAAACCAACCGTGACACCCTCTGCCGCATCCGCTCCCGACCTGTTCCACACCCGCCGTATACTCCTCCAGAAACCTCGACCCAGCTCGTCGGCGTCATTACCGCACGCCGCAAGGACGCGAAGGAAGCGGTATTGGCATCGCGAAACTTGGTGGCACTCAACAGTGGGGAGTCTAAGGTCAGTGAAGGTGGGTCAAGCGTCGATGAGAAGGCAGAGGTACCGACGGACTCGTGCATGGACCTCTAGAGGGAACCTTAGCCCCTTTGTTCCACCTCTCATGCTTTCTTCCCCCTGACATTTTTTTCACATGTGAGTGCCACCAAGTTTTTCCACGCCTATATGCTCCTAAACATTCGTGCAGCCATTATTGTATCGTTTTCTGACATGTCAGCGGAAATTCCAGTGGCATCATAGGATGAAAACAGAAAACAGTGGAAAACCGTGACGCGTTCAGTAACCTTAAATTTTTGTTTCTATTGTGGAGATATAATTTTGTTGTGAAGGTGAAGAGGAAAAAGGAATGTTCACGAAAAGTATTGGAAATGAGATACACCGCCAAGTTAAACTTTGTTCGACAGTAAGGAGATGACCCAAAATTCCTCGGGAAAGAATCACGTGACCAACTAATGACGGGCAGAAGGCGTCGGCCCTCATTCCCTGCCGCACGCTCCAGTGACGCAAGCTGTGTCACTGGAGCTGCGGAGCTACGGCGAAGCTTATATACAATGCGACGGGGAGATGGGGAGGGGGAAGGATGGGGGATAAATTTATTTTGGAACTGAATAAATTATTTCTGTTTTATTTTACCTATAATGACGTGGTTCCAAAAATTAAGGCCTTATTCAATTTCTTATATTCAAAGTAAAGATGCTACTACGCTCTGGTTATACCACATATTGGATATACCGCAAGTGTTTGGGGCCCTGAAATTGGAAAGATTTAATACGCGAAATCAATAACGTTCATAGGAAAGCCACACTCTTCATTAAAAACTGCTGTGAGTGAGTAAAAAGTATTACGAAGCTGATGGAAGGACTAGGTTGGGAGCCGTTAGAGGCTCGGAGGCTACACGCTAGGCATAAGTTACTTGAAATATATATCAGGTTAGTTTCAGTACGGCACGATTTTGACCCCACGATTTATCCCTGGGACTGTTATAAATGACAAAATAAGAGAGATACACCGCAGAACTGATAGGTACAAAATCATTTCTCTCCACGCACCATTAGTAATTTTAACGAAAACACCATGACGCTTTCAACGTACCTACTATTCACCTCTTCTCCTCCTTTTACCCGTTCACTCAAACATCCCCTGCCACACGTCTTTGCGGCGGCTTGCAGGTTAATATGCAAATGTAAATGACATGCAAGTCGTTTATAGGGTGGAACTATATTAAGCGGCATTCTAAGCAGCACTCTGATACGAAGCTCAAGGTTCTCATAGGTCCAGTGACGTTCTCCAGCGGCATGTGTGCATCCATAGATGAGACGATAGAGTGAGTGAGCTTCAGAGAAAACCTCATTTAAAAAATGCGCAAGGGGTTCTGATATTTCTCCTCAGCCTGCCGCTCCCCTCAGCGGAGCGTGAGACGGACTCTGGAGCGGCGCATACGCTCCCTTTTGCGCGTGCTCCGGTGGAGCGCACCCTGGAGTCTACATCTGCATACTATCCTTCGAGCCGCCTCACGGGCGTGTGGTAGGGGTTGTTAGGACGCAGCCCTGCTGAAAAATATTCAGCGTGCTTTCTTTGAAAACCATTTTTTCCAGAATTCCCAAGGTATTTCATCAGACTTTCTTTTGCCATTTTTTTCAAGGATATCTACAACATTCCCTAGCATTTTCAGCGTATGGAGAGCTCAGTGTAAAACTGGACCATTTTTTTTATTCGTTTTCTAATATACGTTTTCGATGGCTATACTGGTATATTTTTGAGCAAGAGAGAAACAGTCAAAATTTCGAACCTTTATATCTCCATGGCATATTTCTCGAGATCGCTGAGTACCGCTGATTTACATGGGTTTACAGAATTAAAAACACGTTGTAGTTAACGTTTTCTTCATAGGGAGTGCAGCTGATATACGGGAGGTATATACAGAGATTTACAGACGTGGTCCTAAAAACCGTCTTCGATTGACTCGGTCCACTTTAACACTAAGTCACCCAAATACTAATTAAATTATTCAATTAAATCTGACCCCAATGAGTAATTTTTCCCGTTAATTTAAAAAGAGTTCAGTAGAAACTCCTAAAATTCAATTTTTTGTTGGCTAAAGTTAGTTATTTTATTTATAACTATGATTACTGAGTTCATCATTGTGAAATTCTAAAAAAAGGTAAGATTCAATAGCAATATTTACTGATTTTCTATCGGTAGTATTTAATGCCTGGTTCTCCTGGTATTTATTTTTCATGATAGGAAGCATTATTTCGGACTTGAAGATAAATCATACACGTTACTCCTAAGGAGCCATTTGGATTTGATAAGAGTGAGACGTGTCTGCCGCTATTTTGCCACATGAGCACCCTGTCATGGGAGTGATATTATTTTTACTTTTCTGAGAATAATATAATAATATGATTTTTATTTTTCGCGCATTTTTTTCAATTATCACAGCATCATATTATGTATCGTCTTATTATAGTTTGATTTTTTAAAATTTACTGCAAGGGACATTGTCTTCCAGAGACAGTATGTGTCATATGCGATGGCCAAGACGGCCATTGGAGCATATTTTAATTACGTTCTATAATAAAAGATGCACCTGAAAAATACTTTAAAATTATTTTTCCTTCTAAAATTACCATGTTCTTGAATATATAAATGCAATTTACATTCACAGTAAAAAAAATCCGCAGCGCCCTTATACTTAGTGTGAATATGGGGTGCACGTTAACACAGTAAACAAACATAAATGTCGTCGTCGGTCGGGAAAGAGAGAAGACAAGATTCTGGAATGCGCACGTCAGTAGAATGACGAAATACAGACACCTCTGCATCGCAAAAGATAACATCCCCCTTGACGGAGACTAACAGGAAGACCACTAAAAAGTGAATATACAGCTGGAAATCCAACTCCTAAGATCAGCAATAATTTTCAGTTAAAAACCGGAAACTACACTATTTTTAGAAGAACTCTATAAATACTTACGGCTACTATTGCTGGTAAGCGTCACCTATTTTCTCAAAAATATCAAATAAAATCTATATTTAAAGACACATTAACAATAACCAGCAATCAGCAATAATTTTTAGTTAAAAACCGGAAACTAAACTATCTTTAGAAGAAATCTACAAATACTTACGGCTACTATTGCTGGTAAGCGTCACCTATTTTCTCAAAAATATCAAATAAAATCTATATTTAAAGAAACATTAACATTGGATACCCATCGGTATTCGAAGCCTAGTGTTCATTGTGGAGTAAGGAATAATAGAACTGGTCGTATTTAGTTTTATATCGTACAAATTTCGAAGAGCCTAGGTGATTAAGGGAAAGAAAATGTGAAAATAAATAAACCTCGAGTCCAGCATATTGGTTAAAACATACATAGAGCAAGTAATAAATAAAGATGGACGGCGATGGAAATTCTAAAAAAAATTCTCAGACCGCAAATAAAAGATTAAACAATTTGAAAATATAAAAAAGGAAAGGGAAACCAAAGGTTTAAATTAAAAATTACGGAAACCGTCAAATAATTCTATTTTAAATCAACGCTTTATTCCATTATTTTTCCACTGTGTAGTATCGGAAAAAGAAGTTTTGGACTCATGCTTTATTTGAGGTGGTTCCTAATTTCTAATTGAATTCATTAAAACTAATTTCATGCTTTTGATTGAGATTTTTTTCGTTGTACTTGTTGTACCGAGCAAAAGGATCACACCATATTTACCGATTTTCAAGTAATTGGAGATCAGCGTAATATATTTCCTCCCCCAGAGGTAAGTTTTTTTTTTCAAAATTATTGATGTGAGGTTGTTTATTAAAGCTGCAATAAAATTTGAATTATTCATTAAAATCACGCATCCTACTGCTCTTACTTAATCAGTCTTCTTTTATTACATGGTGATTGTAAGCCATAAGGTCAACAAGGCCTCCACTAATTAAGGAAGACCTCATTATTTTGTGATATTTCGTTAAAAAAATAGCACCCGTGTTCAAAAGTTGTTTTTGCAGGAAAAAATATGCTTAGGCCTCGAGGAACAAGAAAAAATAATGCGACATTATTATTTTTAACTTTCCAATAATGCAGTGGAAAGGGATAAAGAAGCAACTCACTAAGTGTTTACTGATGCCGAAAGCGCTTCAAAGGGTCCATGAGACCATTCGATTAAACGGGATAAAGAAATGAGAGTAACTCCATGAAGAACTCATAACGAAAGCAAATGAATTCATTAAGATTTACAGGGGAGAGAATAAAGAAAAGAACTAATAAGTGTTTGTATTCAACGTGGGGATTACTGAATGTATGCGCAATTTTTCGTCATTCAGATATGATCATGGGATCGCAAATTGCACAAAACACGATAAAAGACCAATATATGCATTAGGAAATGAACTACCAACTTTGGAAAACGTTCAAAATATTTGCGCCTCCATTCCGAATTATACAACAGGAGTGTAATCTGATCTGACGCCGGATAACAAACATAATAAATCCTGCCAAGTATCATTGTGAAATATTTTGTGCAAGTAATTATTTCCAACATTGCCGGATATATTTCTATTGAATTTTTTGAAAGGCACCATACAACTGAGGTTATGTAGTTTTGGACAGGTGCTAAGGAGTTAAGGGTTCGAAGGAGAATGGTGGTGGGATTGTGAGAACCCCTGCATCGAAATCAGCCTTCTCTTAACGAAAGGCGCCAAGGGAACCGCAGTTCTCTTTTGGCTCCCGCACAGCTCTCAAGTAGGCATCGGACTTCTTCCAAAACACTCCGCCACTTCCGGGATTCAAACCTGGGCCAGAAGCCAACACTTACCCACCGCATCAAGCAGGTATCGCATGTAATTTACATATACCTAATATAATTCCAAGTCCACTTGAATCATTTATTTAACTTTTTATTTTTTACAATGGTCTATTTGCAGTCGACTGGAATTATCACATAGGCGACATCCTCAGGTGTTAATGTCAAAATCAATTAACATTGTATTGAATTTATCTAAGGATGTTGCCATTTTTATGAAACCGGCCATCCGCAAATACACCATTGAGAGAATTACCAAGTTAAGTTATTTATTCAGCCATCATGTATTTTAAACAAGCTACGCCTAAAAATAACGAGTTAATTTTAAGTCCAGATGTAATTTTATTGGTAGAGGTTTCAAAAGGACCGTATCAATAATGTAATTTGTCCATGTTTCCACAATAGACGCCAGGCAAGTACATGTGTTTTAAATTGAAGAAAAAATATTACAACTCAACAGTTATTATACATTTATGTACAGTACATTTATGTAAGTCCTGCAAAAATTAAATCTGTTTAGAACATAAGAAAAGGTTATGTAATTCTTGCGCTTTGACAAATATAATGAAAATATCGTATCAACAACAAAAATGCATAGGATATGTATACTAAAGCCAAAAACAAGATTTAGTTTTTATACCCGATAAAAGGAATAGTATGCTCTTTTTTATGTAAGTTATCACCTAATACACGTTTAAGATAAGTACTGTTTTTTAATAGTTTACCCTTTTTTGTAATTATTCACTTGATTATTTAAATGACGCCACGTGAGTCGGGATACTCCAAAAAGCGAGGAGAGTACGAAAGGGTTATAGGTGTAAATATGGAATGAGGGAAACTCGCTCCACGTCATGGAAAGGCAAGATTTATGATTAAGGTAGTAAGGCGTCAATTTTTTATTTCCTAAGTTAACATTTGGTGCACTCCACACCTATAAGGGTGATATAAATAGATGTTATGCCTTCATTCCTTTGACGGATTGATCTGGAGACCCCAGAAGGAAAATACGACCGTGACTGCTGAAGCTATCATGACACTGATAGAAATTACCTAACATGAGGAAGGAAGTTTAAGACCGGCGAAGGTTAACGAGTTACAGTGAAAGGATCTCGAATTAACTTAGGCCTATTATAACAGATCCACAAAATAAAACCAGCTGTTGGACAGTGATTTTCAGGCATGTAAGGAAAAACAGACTGGGTAAAATGAGTTCAGGTTGCCGTAGAATACGAGAACTCCTGGTGAGAAGACTCATTTACACCTGTAATAGTGTCTTTTTTGGCATGCAGTCCAGTTTTAATTATATAGCTTTTAAATATAAGATGTTATACGGGC
The DNA here is from genome assembly GCA_963573305.1 of Pyrrhosoma nymphula. Classification (NCBI taxonomy): domain Eukaryota; kingdom Metazoa; phylum Arthropoda; class Insecta; order Odonata; family Coenagrionidae; genus Pyrrhosoma; species Pyrrhosoma nymphula. Next base: position 58,221,331 of record OY754332.1, read on the forward strand.
AATATTCGGAGTGAATTTTTGACAATGAGCATAAACATTCTCCCCATAACTTGAAAATGAGCCGAGAGTTTTCGAGTGATACCCGACATCTGGCAAAAATTCCTCAAGCCCGGTGGCCAAACTGTAAAAGGTTGACGGATATATACATTAATATTTGACAATTACTCAGATTAAATGGCTATAGAAGCGGGGGAAGAGATGGTAGAGGGTATTGGGAAAGGCGAGGAGGAAATGAAGTTGGCTGATGTGCGGATGACGAAGCGTAAATTAGCCAATCAGCCAGGGGACAACATGCAATGATGACAGCATTGGAGTGAAGAGTATGAAAGGGACGGAATGGCGATCAGTCTCTAGAAGGGGAAACAAACGATATTTCCCCATAGTAGAAAGGCGGAACCAAATATAAAGGTGAGAGGTCATAAAGTATAGCAGGTGGAACAATTCTCTTATCTAGAGTGTAGTTTGGAGATGAATGGATTGGTGAGAAGGGCAATAGGTACTGGATTGCCCTTACCAAGGAAGCACTCACAAAGAGGAAGGAATTGACGAGGTGGACCATAGATAAAGGCAACGAGAAAGATTAGATAAATATTTTATAATAAAAATGACGTTGTGTGATTTGTAAACCATTTATGTAAGAGAATGGGTGCAGACTAGAGACTTTAGAGATGTGGCAATGGAAAATAACATAGCAGAGAGAAAATCAAAGGACATATTGGTATAATTGTTAGGAAAGGGAAGCATGCTATTGGCAGAGGGAATCAGGAAGGCAACAGAAGTGGATGAAAATCGTACTGAGAGTCATGGTATGTTTGAATAGGGTGACAAAAGAGAATTTAAGATAATGAGGAAGAGAAAGTAAGGAAATATGAACTGTTTTGTAAGGGAAGACGGAATATATGCACTCAAGAAATACTTGATGCAAGGAAAAAATTGGTGCAATCAGGGAAAGTTTAGAAAAGGCCCAGTTATGGAGCAAATTATCATAGGTTTTGACCAAAATATACCAAACAATTAATCAGCATAGGGAAAATGGGATTTTAGTAGCTCGACTACACTGATCATTACTACCAACTTGAATTCACCACCATTCAGAGCAAATCGTTCGGTTACCCACAGTTAAATGCGGTGATACATAATGCAACCGCATAAAAAATTTACTCCTCCTGTAGCACACGCAATAGAACCATGTATAACAGTTCCCACAATTCCGCGATTATATATAGCGAGCAAAGTGACAAAACAAATCAATCATGAATGACGAATAAAAGGATCAAAACATTATGGACTTACATTCCTTTTATGCTGCCCTGCGTTTTATTTTGAAACAATAAAATCTCTTTTTTATGCTCACCTCAAAAGATCAAGTGAGTGTGTGCGTCCAGTATAACCGCATCCTAATAATTGAAAAAAATATTTTAACAACGCCGAATTTTTATTTCAATTACCTAGCCAATTTCATCGTTCGGTTCCAAAATTCAGAAACAAAAATCATTCCTGGGACAATAATATTGTTTCAAGACTACGCTAACATTCTATCGACAAAAAGCCAAAAATTTTGATAATTGATCACAAAGGACTTGAAAGGAACAGTGGTGAAAAAATAATGACTTTTCTAATTGACGATGGAAAATTTTGAATAGAGAGCAAAACCAAATAGAAAATCATGAAATCAAGTAATGATAAACATTCTCTCTTTAACAATCACATAATTGATCGCGGGCGGATAATTTGAATATATATACTCTGCGGTCAAAGTGAAAAAGGAAACTCGGCTAACAGATGTCCTTTTGTGTCAAAAAATTACTTTTTGCATCATTTAAATCCATGAAAAAATAGAGAGAAATGCTTTTATGCGAACGCAGTTGCTAATAACATTTCCTGTTCACCACTTGCGAAAGCGTTTGAAAAATTTTATATGAGAATGAGGAAAACATATTTTGTGTCGATCAGCATTAGCTTGGCCTACCATGGGAGCTATACAAATTTATTAAGCGCAAAAATCACTTCCCCAGGAGTCAGAAAGCACGGCATACATATAAAATGAAAAGTTGATAGGAGGTGGAAATGGATAATTGTTAGAGCTTGCGTTCCGGATCAGACGGCCCCCCTCCATTGGTATAGAGACGGAGTAATGATTATGTAATGACAACATGGGGTTCACATGGTAGGACATTTTCGCATTCGTCACCGCCAGATTCATTCAAATATGCATTATACTCATATGCCTAATAAAGCCATCAATTCCAGCTTTAAAAAATGATGGCATCAGGGATATCATCTAAATATATTAATGATGTAAGCCCAAATGAGAGATGAAGGAAGACAACTAATGCTAAGGTTTTTTGAGTGCAAGTATTCTGGAAAGGAAGGTGGCATTTCCCGTCTCAGTAGTCTGGCGAAATAAATAGGTTCGAAAAAGTTGGGAGTCGATAGACCTAGAAGAGTACATTTTAAACAACTGGGGATTTGGCCGCGTAGTGACTTTAAGTGAGTCATCCGCGAGTGTCACAAATTTTTGACATCGAAAATATGACCGAGATTTTAACTCTCTTTTCTTTCCTCATCTGGTGTCTTAAAAAAGAGTGAATGAGAATATCTGCATCGTAATCGTATTTTTTAAAAGAAGTACATATTCAAGATTTCATTGACCATCGTTTTTGCGTTAGGCAAAGAATTAATATTAATAGATTTTAGGTATAAAGACCAGGGTACTAAAATTACGTTCATCACTGTGTGAGGAGGAAATTCGTATAAAGACAAATACCAAAATCAGTGAACGTGCATTATGATCAAAGAAGTGGTGAGGATTCAAGGATTTACATGAAGTCGCTCTGTAATGTGGCTGGAATCGTGTAGGTCTGCAACACCAACAGAGTACAGTAAGAATGTCAATGCTGACACTGTAGCCATTCACAGGAAGTGCTGAATTCGATCCAGCGAAATCAGCACGCTAATGTGTGAGCACTACTGTATGCCGGTGATGTTGTTTTGCTGAATCGCACGCAGGGCTGCACGTTCCCATTCCAGAGCATGTACACCCGCTCCATGTTCTTGCAAAGTGGTCCACTTCAACGCCCTTTTCAGGTGCAACATCGAAAGTCTTATCATTTGGGAAATCATGACGCGGAAAGACACCCGAGGAGGCAGAGGGATGAACAAATGTTGGGCGCGTGGGTGTGAGTCACCTAGACCGCTTCACAGAGGTAAAGCGTCCTTCCTCCTTTGACCCCGCCGCCACCGAGAACTGACCCAATCAGTGATTACGACCTCGGAGCGGACTCAAATAAGCCGCGATACAACGGTGAGCCGATATGTGGCTCTCACGCCTCTCTCAAGAGGCTCACCTCGCCGGGGGCATCACGGCTTGCCGTGCCGTGGCATGCGGAGAGGGCGGGGGGGGGTAACGGTGGGGTTGGGGGAGGAGGGAAGGAGGGAAAATACGCCAGGGGGGCGGGTGGGTTACGGGGGCGAATGATGGTGTGCGGAAAGTCAATCTTCGCCTGCGGCGCCCTCAGGGGAGCACTGAATGTCACCGGGAGGGTGTGCCTCCCGATGGCGGGCGGGATGGGGGTGACGAAGGTCACTCCGGGGAAAAGGGAAAAGCTATGGTGATGGGAAGAATAGGCTCCGGGAAGATGAACGGCGCGGATGGATACTCTCTACCACGGCGTCTCCGGGAGCGTTTCCGCGACTCGGGCTTAATGGTGCGGCGAGGAGGGGGGGGAGTAAGGCCAGTATGTGGGGTTCCCTATTCAGTTGACTCGGCCCGACACGGCGACGAGTGGCTTTTTATATGCTCCGGCCACGTCCCGCCAAATATCTCACTCTCTCGTGCTGAAATTGCCTTTAAAATTTCTTCCTGCGCGCCCGAATTCTTCCTCCTCCTCCTCCTCCATCTTTGGCTCGGGATTCTATACGCCACGAAGCCCGGAGATCCCTTTAAAGTGTTTCCGAAGCCAGCCGATAACTTTTTTTCGGCTCAGAGTAACCCGCAGCCCCCTTCATACTCCCGCCGACGGGCCGGCGGCGTCGGCCGTTGAGGAGTTGAGTGGTGGCGGGAACGCGGAGTGCTTAATGGCTGGGGGATTAGATGTCCTGAGTTACGGACGCTTATCTCAGGATTTGGCGGTCGCCTCGTTGAGGATGGCTGGGATATTCCGCGTGGGTGAGGCCGCCGAGAGCTTGGATGGTACAGTAGCCAGGGCAGCAGGCGCAGTAATGGCATACATCGTTCAGATTAAACGGCGGTTCAGCCAACACCCACGACACTCCGGTATTTTAATACTAGGATTCCTGCTCCTCTCAAGGTTGGCTTCCAGCTTCCGACTTCTTCAAACAACTCTCCACCTTCGTTGTGGACAAGAACTCTTTCAAAGAGGCTCTCAGATTCATGCTCTCTGAAGTCGGCTGGATTTTATAAAACTCTTATTGCCCTCTCTTTTGACAGTCCAGCAACTAATACCGCGTGCGTTCTTCTAGAAAGTGTTGCCATGGTATGAGTACATGCCAAAATAAGAGAACGGTGCTCCTAAACGAGTGCAGAGCTCACCGGAATGACTCTTTAATTACAATTTTGTGAATGCATTTTTCCGTGGCTCGGTACTCATTCCACAATTGCATTCAATGTTTCCTTTCCAAAATTTTTAAATATCACAACTCATATCTAAACTTGTAAATATACCTCCATTATAGGTAATAAAAATGGTGGTGTACACTTCCCTGACAAAATCTTATTCTCTCCAAATGAACAAAAAAAATCATGCATAATTTATGAGGTACCGCATTATTTAATGCAGTGGGAAGCTGAGGAGAGAATGGGGTGAGGGCAGCGGAAAACCATTCCTTGGATTGATGACAGCCGACGGAGGCAAAAAATGGCAGATTGTAGAGAATTTTTGGGCTGACTTTTAGTCAATCTATAAGAAAGAAGTCGCAACTCTACCCCTATCTATTTATTAAATAGATAATGTTTACCCACTTCACTTTTCTTTAAAAATATGTCATTACAGTTAATATAATAAATAATAGCATGCATATACCTGTAGTTAAACTCTTCAAGAGGAAGTTTATAGCGAAATTTAAGCATGCGCAGTACTGACACGCTTGGGGAATATAGTCATATGGGATTATGGAATGTGTCCAATGAGTCGTTACCGGCCTAATCAGGATTAATCATCAATAATATATCTTAAATGAGAGTTGTGTGGCAAATTAATAATAATAATAAATTTTATTTGGAGTTCTTCTGAACAAAAAGAATCATCAGGAAAAAGTTATTTCATAAATAACAACATTTTAAATTAATTATTCCAACAGAGACACGACTGCAACTAAATGTGATGTTAAATCAAAAAACTGTATTAATCGGAACTTGCATAGACCAGGAAATTTGCTGAGGGGTTTAAGTTTATTATTGAAAAAGTTAATAAAAAATATCTTTCGAGTAAATCCAAAGCTAGTTTCCAAGTTATGACCTTTTTTCAGGATGGGTCGGACCAACCGGACATTATTAGGTTAAAACTACCTGGGCGACAAGAAAATTGACAAGAAAAACAATTGCGTAACAAGAGCGCCCTTGCCTTATTCTCGTAATTTGTTCGCGTTTCGCAGGAAAGCGGATTTGCAAGAGCGTGCGCTCAAAGCGAGTACTTCCCAAGGGGGGGGACTGGGTGATTGCTTAGGGTATCGATAAGTGTGGTCGAAGGATTACGCGGAACGACGGCAACATCGCCTCCCAATTATGACCGTGGATTCTGAGTGGAGACACCGAGTGAATTGTGGGAGGGAATTGTTGTGCCGATCGAGCAACCAGTGCGGGAATAAGGAAGATTTGGAGCGAGCGGGACACCGGGAATGATATGGGGGGTACCCCCCCCCTTCGCCCACACACTTAACTCGCTAGCCGAACGAATAGCCTCTCCATGCAGGATTATCCCTCGAAATGGATTTCGTCACGGCCCTGAACCAAAGCTTTAACCGCCAGCCTGCACCCCACTCGGAGCAACTGTAAGTCTTGCTCGAGAGGAGGCAAGACGAGACTAGTTAGAGGACAAGGCATTTTTGAGGACTCATCCTTTATCGGAAATTATGTGAGCTTTCCATTTCCACACTAGCGCTTGCTAGCGCAGACAAGCGCAGATGAAAGGAATCGAACAGTGTGCTAGCAGTAACAGAAACACGTCATTAAATTCAATAAGGCTGATAGCGTACTCAATATTTTGGTATTTAACTTGTGGTTTAAAAAATAAAAATGTAGAAAAATTCAACAGTAGATGATGCTAATAGAAATTGATGTTGATTTCGCCGGTGCGAGGCGTGATTACTTGGGTGCGAGGTGAGAACACAACAGATTTGGTTCCGATTAAAGTAGCGACATAAATTCGCAGAATACTTAGTGCGAAAGTGTTTCCATGGAATCTGACGTATAAGCAACTAGCTCCAAACGTGTTTTAAAGTACTCTACTATCTGCGCTAGCAATAAGCGAGTGGAACACGATATGCACTAATCTCCACCGGACGGATTAGCCAAGGGGCTAGAATAGAAAGCAAAGCCAACATACTGAGTTTTGTGAGAAGAAAATGCTTCTGATGCCGAGAGATACCCTAGGGTGGGCAAAGAAAGTTATATTCTTCGACCACACTTTATTTGTGTAAAAACGTAGAGAAATAAACGGGGCCCGCTTGTAATTCAAATGCAAATGGTAGCAGGGATCGATACAGGTGACCTACATGGTTTAGAGCGCACGAAAATGTCGTCTTACCCTCGAGTAAATTTAGGGCGCCATTGTCATGTCTTACAATTAACTCGCAAATAACAACGTACACACACTCATATTCTGTGTGGTGTGAAACCCACCCACGTGGGATTCGAACCCGTGACCACAGGATTAGTAGGCGCGGACTTAACCATGTCGCCGCACCGAGGCCGATAATTCACTGATGAATGACACTTCAACATTCATTGATGAATCATTCAAAATTAATTCAATGAAATAAAACATTACAAACGTTCTGCAAGAGAAAAATATTTCATTTAGTCTTATTGAGGTCGCTGAGCACCTCTGATTAATACACAAAAATGTCAATGCATGGACTAAGCACTTGTTAATCATGATTAAAACTAGAATATTTTCCCACCCATTAGAGTAAATGAAGCGGAGCGCTTGATCACTCGTCTCAAACGAAAAACCACAAAAATCATCCGAGGGAGGACGTAAACTAATCCTAAATTGGAGTCTGCAATTCCCATAAATGTGCTGCGGCTGCAAAAAGTTTGGAAATTCATAAGTATTAAAATATTAATATTTGACCGTCATGTTTAGAACACAGGGAGTTAACAATTCCTTTTGTCTCGTCGAGGGTAAGGAGAAAACAAACTGCGTAACAAGAAGCATTTGGAGATTCAACCGTTGGGAATAATTTGTTTCTCATAAGAGATCAAGGAGGATATTGAAATGCTGCCGATCATTGTATTGTTCTTCATTCAATCCAAAATACGTTAAAACGTTTCACGCCACTAGTAAAGTGGTTTGAAAAGCAAAAGATACGAGTGAGTTGCACGCTGTAAATATTTCTCCAGGACCGTGGAAGAGATTTTATTGTGGAATCGCTAAAGCAAGAAGATAAGGAATTTTGGACATGCGGAAATGGATGTATGGAAGAATTTCAAATATCGACATCTGGCTATGGGAAATGTTTTGCGTGGCTAGCCCCCTACCCTCGCCCATCGACTAGGGCTTCCCTTTCCTCGATCAAACCGTCAACCTAACCTCTCATTCAAGCGTGGCTCTCCTTGCCGTAAATCCCCCCACCCACGGCCACGATACGCACCAAATTATTTTTCCTTCCTTTATCTCTACTTCAATCCAAATCCCAGCACCCTAAAAGCCAAAAGCTCATCACGCGAGATATTTTGTAAAGACGAAAAATTTCTGGACCAATTTTTTTCACTGAGAGAGAGTTTTTTTCCTCCTTATGAAAAAACATTACCTTCTAGAGACCCGAAGTCCATTTGAAAAACACCTCGTATTTATTGATTATTTTCTACCTCCAAAATATAAGGAAGAAGCTAATTTCAACTCTCAATTTCATCAATAACAAATCTTGTGGTACTTCTGGAAATTCTACGATATCTTTCTCTAACGCTCTACCTATGATGTGTTGACAGTAAGAAATCAATGATTGACATAATTTTGAGCCAAAATTACTTGGGACTCTCGTGGTCAAAATAGTTAGAAGTACTTTATTCTGAAATTTGTTTGTAGTATTTGAATGTACCGATATCGACACATTGGGAATTGATAAATGAGCCGAGATGACTCTGGTGGTGTGAGCCAAATTTTGGTGCATCTGACATTGAAGAGTTGATTTTGTACAAAGCGCCACATCCATTAATTAAGGTATTTCATTTTGTGAAATCTAGTACCTAGTTAAAAAGAAAAATTCCATTTTGTTTTAGTTCCATGCTTTTCAACTGTATGTTATCAGAAGACTTTCAAGCTTGAGACGATTGGGCAAAGGATTTTAATTGCCCGGTGTCTCCCCAAATAACCATCCAAACTATGAATTCGCAGTTAAACACCCTCCTCATTCTTGACAAAACGCTAGAAAACCTTTCAGTGAAAGAATCAGGATTGTTAGCCATCCATTTGGTTCCGTCATCATCTCTAACATCAGGATTACATTCTGATTTGAAATTATGAGGAAGACAGCACTATTTTTAGGAATCAGTAGAAACTATATGGAGACAAAGGAAATATGTACAATGATTTTAAACAAAAAGTTAGATGCAACGAGATAGTGATGATGTGGAAATGCAATGGGTGACTGGGTATATATGTAATAGCATTTTGCAACACTTTAAATATGCTCTAGAGTTCAGCAACCGTTTCAAACATACATATCCTTTCTAGAAAAATTAAGTAATAATCTCAGCTCGGTTGATTATCAGCAGTGACTTCTTCCAGTCACTGAATTTACTTGCCCATTCAAGATTCTAGATGTGAGCACGCATTCAAGCTGAAAAGAGTTTATCGGAGCATGCTCCTTTGACTGAGATGTTTTAAGATATCCGTTCAACGTACAGTTACATCCGTACGATTAAACTCCTGTCTACGGCTAAAAACGCAAAAATAATTCGCTACAGTCAACCATTGTGATTTGGATATTTACAAAATTCCCTCTACGAAAGTATTTTTTTACCTCAGTCCGCGCGATTTCAGTTGAGTAGCTTGAGTGAGGAAAACTTAACGGAAACGGAATATTTCTCAGGATCTTGATGGTCGTGTAGAGGGAGATAGTGTGAGGAGAAAGAAAATGGAAACGTCACAGCGTGCTTTCCTCGACTGGTCAGAGTGACTCAAGGAGAGGGAGAGAGAGAGAGAGGAAGATTAATTCATGAGGAAGGATGATGAGAGCTTCATAGTAATTAATACGTGACCGCAGACTACATCGACATATCTACGTTCCAGCATAGGACAAGTATTATGCACACAATACGTTTCATGCATCATGATCTAACGGGAAAATAGCATCGAGTTCGAAAGAATTAGCCCCAATTTATTAAAAGGAAGCGAGGTCCTTCTAAGAAGGTTCCACCGCGACGGAGCTGGTCAAAACAAATACTAAATTCCACCATTTTATCAAAACATTTTTTTTTCAGTTGTCCCTGAAGACACGCCTTAGATATTAAAAATGCAAAAATAGGGGGAAAAATATGTAGACTATTTGATGAATATACACTTTTTTCCAACTAAAGGAACCGGCTGCAGTCCTATTGTATAGTACTGTTGTAGTAGTAATGTATTGCAATGTACTGCATTTTTACTTCAATGACAGAAGTAATTAGATGATAACTAATAAGCGTAAGACGATACTGTTGTGATATATTATTTCTATGCGATTTTCCGGGTAGTATTTGGTTCTTCTTTACAGTTTTTATTTTGTGAAAATGGCATTTATATATGAAAGAAGAATTCGATTCATCTCTTTTGTCACCCATTCTCGCATTGAACATCACGTAATATCAATTTTTATCTTGCAAATAAAGTACTGTAAAAAGATACGATTTTGTTTCTCACATGAAACAGAGGACAAGCATTTCTGTTCGTAGCCAGAATATGGACTTATAGCAATTACCTCATTTTACGGTCAAACCGCTGAAATCACCACTTATGCCGGAAGGAAACAGCATGAGCCGTGGTATAAATCATAGATAAACGAAAATGAAAATACTATACAGCCAGTTTTACGTACTGTCCTTCAAAAAAGCAATGAATATAGCAAGTACATTTGGAATACTTTTACGTTATCATTTATTGAGGTAAGGGTTACCGGTTAGGGTAGGTTTAAATGGAGGTTTGTATTCTACTCCTGATTTTTACATGAACAGTACATTATCCGCCTGATAAATTTCTTTTTTCATCTCACAATACGTCCTACCCTTCTTTATTCTGTCTTAATTTTATTCTATTCCCTTTATTTCCCTTCCCCGCTCGCCCAACAACATCCCCTCTTTCACGGCGATAAGCACGGCCTTGTCCCCTCATCACCTCTTCCAACCACCCAATCTGCCTCCTCCTTATCTCATACTGAAGTTTCCTTTCCTCACCCATCGAAACACTTCCCCGTTTGTCCATAATATGTAGCTAGCTGACTCTAATTACTATTATCGAGACCCACCAAAGAAATTATGCTGCGCAACCAATTCAACTGAAATAAAATGATAGCCATCGTGGAAAAATGTTTGAAACTCATGTTATTGTCTCAAAAGCTGCACGAACCATTTGTTCAGTGAGAATTTCCCCTGAGACATGTAGTTATTTCACAAGAGCGCAAAAAAGGTGGCCTTGGCTGCGTGTGGGAAAGACGCCGGTAAACTTCGTCTGGGAACATAACAAATCTTGGAGAATATCCATGGGAGCTCTCTACGTGAGCATGAGTGAGCAACGTGAGTGCATTGATAAGCGGTGTGGGGGGGGGGAGGGCAGGGAGGGGCGGGATGGTGAAGTAAGGGGGTAGCGTAATATCCGCGGAGGGAAAATATCGGCGCGAATCACGCCTCCAATGAGGCGGGGAGTGTGTCGCCATACCATGAGAGCACCTTGACGACAAAAAAATGATGCCGCCATCGGTTTCTTTATGCAAATGATGGATGGAGGAGTTTAATGCCCTTGATGTACTTGTTATATTATGCTCTCCTCGACGACTCCTGGAAGTGCTTGGTGCTTCAAGTGTTCGGCTTCTTCCACCAGCGGCTCAGGAACCCCAACAACAGCTTAGGGAGGAGTTGAGAATCAATACTCGGGGACACCAGTAAAGGCGGCAGATGGCTGCCCCCTCCCGCACCTCCCTCCCGCACCTCCCCTCTCCTTCCCCTCCTCCTCCCACCCCACCTCGCTCCCCTCTCCACTCCCCTCCTTCTCCACCCCCTCCTCCATCTTATCCCCACCTCCAGTGTCTCCAGTGAGGTAGCTCAGTTCCTTTCCCCCCCTTCCGACTTCCCCATCTTAATTCCCTCCTCACCATTTCGAATTTATCCTCGGGCGGGTGAGGGTTAGTGGGAGTGGGGGACGCAAGAGCCTACTAGACGAATGCAGCGCGATTCGACTAGAGGGCAGGAGAGGGTGCAGGGAAGCCGGCAGATTTACGCCCCCGGCCGACTCGAGATTGGCATGGGGGAAATACGAATACATTTCGTCGGAAACTTCCGAAAAATCGTTCTCTCCTCATCACAACAAGCAATGAATGACCTTAGGGTACTCATTTTTCAACCGATAGAGAGGTACCCCAACCACTCAATTCCTGTTGAAACATTCCTGTGAATCCGGGGAAGAGTTTTCTGCTGGGATCACACAAACTTATATGCAGCGAAAATTAAAAGGCAGTAATAGTTCAATACTAATATTGGATCACAGTATCCTTCCATTCTATCCCTCTACTTGCTAACTCCTTCACGTCGTGGTAACTTATTTGTTTTATGTCCCTTGACGTCCTTGTAGCTATTGTGTTTAAGCTGGCTTGTACACCTCTGTATCCCTCGAGGGACTGGGTGTCTTTAATGCAATGTCTTAAATAAATATATTTGAGTTTCATTTGACCTAGTTTCTAAATTTTTGATAGATTAGGCCATACTTGCTTTACGAATGAAATGAGGTGACAAATCTGTGCAAATATCACATTCTTGCTTCCACATAATGCCTGTTACAATAAAAAAAGATAAAGTATTCAACCATTTTATTAAATTCCTGCTCCCGATAGCAAGCCATTCAAGTTACTCTCCCCTACCCAGTACTTGTCACCATATCATAAATCATTCAGTGAAAGGTTAAAATTCAATTCTTAAAAGTCATCCTTATTGCGGAATTGTCGGCTAGCTATTCTCAGTTGTTTGAGATTTTGGTTATGTCCCATTTCCTTGATAATAAATTACAAAGAAGGCTTCTTCGGTGGTCCTCTCAAATGTGTACCTAAAGATTTTGTATCTCCCCAACAAAATGCTTCGGGCGAGGTAACTATGCCTGCAAGGATGTCCAATGATCTTTACTTTGGTTTTTCAAATAATTTCTAATAGTTTTTATTCTGAATTTGACAAAGCGCCTCTTCATCGGTTTACCTATTCCACTGTTACTAAAACTGAAAAACGGTTCCTCTAATGCAATGTAAATAATAGCCTCCATTACCTAGAAAAAAGAGTTACCTCAGAAGATAAAGGTTGAAATAATTTTGGCTAAGTATGTGGGACACAAAGATAAAGGTGTATGAAGGATTTTAGGGGCCAGATGAAGGAAGACCAGAGTAAATAGCTGTAGCAAACGAATATTGAGATATCTTGATAACTTCTGACGATTCTTATAACATTTCTTCATGTTTAATTCAGATAGGAACGAAAAATACAGATAGCGCATCTCTCAAAGCTGTCATGATATCCCATACCCAAATGTCTTTCGAGAAGAATAACCAATTTTTCACCTCAAGCGGCGTTAGAAAATAGTCTAACATCCTAACATGGTAGTGGCAGCTCTATCTTTTAATCGCCCAAATTAATTACGAATTTTCGTCAGTCATCCAGCAAGATAACCTTGGCTAAGCCGTTACAGTGCAACTCGATTGGATCTGGTATTCATAATGAATCAATTTCTCATTGTAATTTTTTTGGCGTTGGAACTGTCAGCACGCGGTACAACACCAGTGATCATTAAGTCATCATTTTCCCATTTGTTATCACTCACGGCTCCTTTCACACGTGAAATTTTTGCCTTTCATGATACATTACGAATACATTCGTTTTTAATTATTTTCTTTTCTTAAGCACTTGGATTAATTAGCATGATGACCTTAAAAAACGGTCTTTACGGTACATTTCCTTTCCTAGTTATATGTTTGCAGGTTTGTCTTATTTTTTTTCCCGAGATTGAAATAGCGAATACTCATACAACAATTTATACACCAGATACAAATTTTCCCAATTTTGATGAATCATGCCATTTTTAACTACTTTAATACTATGAAATGCATATCATTAATTAAGGAACACCTGGGTAGGTGAATTTATGTAACCATAAGCTAAAACCATCTAGCACAGGATAAATGTTGTTTTGCACAGTAACAAAAGTTTCTTTCAGATTATTAACAAACATCAATTGAATTCTTTTGGAATTCACGATAACTATTTATCTAAAAGTCTGAACGACAGATAACTTCGTCGGTATGTGCTACCAGAATGAACGGAAAATAAGTACTTCGGTGAAAACAAGTTGACGTTTGCTCTTTAATGCAACCTGATTGTTCGTAGTTTTTGCGTTCTTTTTCATAAAAAATACTCTAAGCTGCTTAAAATAAATATTATCCAGTATGGTAGTCATATTTACGCGTGTACTTCGCTTTTTTGTTCCAAAAATCAGCATTAAAAAATCAGGTGAGGGTCGTTCGCAAGGATACGCGTGAACGACATCAGATATTTGAACGTTTATAGACATTTTGCTCCCTTTCACATTAATGTACACAATTCACTATAAAGTAATGAAAAAAACGTGCGTTATTTACAATGCGGTTACTCATAATTGTCTTGTTCGACCCTCATCTACTTCCTGCACGGTGCTAGCAAAATACATGTTCGCAAACTTTCTTCGTAAATAATTACGGTGCGCGTCATGCATGAACGCGCGTGGCACACAAGTTTATACGGTAATTTAATCGATTTGTAAGCAGGGCGTGATGTATCACGTGTGGAAGGAAATTTCATCAACTAACACAAAAATGTTCTGATTCCTACGAACAAAAATACTTTGAGGGACTGGGATGTAATGGAGCTTACAGTGAATCGGTATTTGTTTGCAATATCGCTATTTATTGCGGTAAGAGCGAATCATATAATTATGATTGATTTTCACAACACTTTCTTTTTTATACGCCGTCAGATTATCCTTTATGCTTTCAATAAACAAATTACACATCCTTAGAGCAAAATGATCAATAAAAATTGATTTTAAAGCTTATTTCAGGCTATACCAATCACCTAACTCCCTTCAAACTAACGGGGAATGAAGTATAATCGTTCAGAAATTTATTGATGTGCCTCATTCAATCTACATTTCATTAAACAATGCAAAAAATAGTGGCACGAAAACGACTTGGTCATGAATAAATGTTGATGCACGAAATTAAGCCATAAATGTATATTCAGGAAAATATATAATGGAGTTGTCGCTATAAAAACGTGGGCAGTGACGTCCTTCTCCATGAGTGATGGCTGGTAAAAACACGCTGAGTACAAGTAGATTAGACGCTAGAAATTATAAAGGAAAAATAAGTTGGCAGTTTTGTGCACAAAATAAAACTCTACAATTTCAAATGCGGAGACTTTGAGGAGAGGACGTTTGCTTTAATTAAGGTAGTTTAAGTCAGATATCGCTTCAAAAATAAAATTCAATGAATTTGGCCTCATTATAAATAAAAGTAAGCTTCTGTCAGGCATTATTTAAAATTGAGGGATTTTTGACAGAAATGTAGCTATGAGTAGTTTGTATGTTATCTCAATTAAATCTATAATTAAATTTATTACTTGCCGTCATAAATTTTTCGAAATTATCAAAAAACCATGGTTGTGAAGAGATTTTCGGTACGCGTCGTGAATTAAATAAGTCGATTAAATAGCTCAAATATTTTGTGAATTAATGAGAATTTCAGTCGTACAAAACACGTTTTTACGTTAATAATATCACACTACTTGCTTAATACTTCCTACAAAAGCCAAAACTTAAAATTTAATAGAATTCGGTCGTTATTATGAGCAGGGATATGAGGGGTTTTCTCAGCGATATAGGCTTGAATAGGCTACACTTTTTCCATCCTATAGGAAACTGGAATAAAAACAGTGATCAAATCACTCAGCCAAGCATTCCGGTGATAAACAGTTGGTTCACTTGCGGCGAGGAGTATTCATAAGCCGATCGGTCACTCTAAGGAGTCGTCCATTTTTAATTCGTTGAGGAGGAGCACGCGAGAAACTCGTCGTCAGTGTGCTCTGGAGGAGCAAGACTCGGAAAGACACTTTCCCTCCACATCGTTCCCACGGAAAACACCATAAAAGGAGACCTTTCCGAACATTTTCAAGCATTGCGGCGGGCAGGAATTCATTCCACAAAGTCCCCTTCTCGTCCATTTTTACTCAGAAATTCAACGATGATAAATTAAAAGTGGCGCTGAAGACCTTTTATGGGCCGCGGTGGCGTCTTTGCGTTTGGAAGAGGAGGCATTCACGAAGTACGATTAATATTCAAACTCTGACGGTCTCCCGGCAATGATTAATGACTGTGCTATGGTTTAAATGCCCATCGTTTATATAAAATCATGTGCTAGAATAATGGTGTGACAACAGTGTTCCTCATTTCAAAAAAATTCAGATAAAAAATTAAGAGCTATCAATATACCCCTATCATAGAAACAAATAACAATACTTTCTCCCTATAAGCTATATATATAAAATTTTAAACCATTGGAGACTAGCTACAATAGAAAGACATGAGGGACGTTTGGTAATCTTACAAATTTTAATTTGTTTTCAATTTAGCAGTATATTACCTTTAACAGGTATTGGGATTGCTTATCAAGGACCTTTGGTATTGGAACGTAAAACTTAATTAATACAGTTGAATTACTCAAGGTAAGCAATTAACGGAACGCAAGGTAAGCTAAGTTAAGGCATCCTAATTTCACTTCTGTAAATAGGCAAAACTCTTTAATTTGTTGGAGCTGCTGGGTGGAAAGTTTTTGGAAGAGTTTTAGGGAAGCAAAAAAGCATGAAAATGCAATTAATTGGAGAAAGTCAACAAGTTGAACGTAATTCAAACTTCTTAATGCCATTGTACAACATCGGAGGTTCTCGCCAATTCAATAATTCTTTAGTGTAATAAGTGGAAGAGCGGTGAGCGACAATTTAACCTATTTTTAGTCCAGTAGCAATTTTATCCAACAGCACCGAAGTTGACTCACAATGAGTATTAAGATCCACTGGCTCAAAATCAACATTTGAGTCAATAACTTTGTAATACTTCCACTCAAATGTAGGTGAAAATCAGTTGCACGGTATTCGCTGAGTGCTAATTAGTGACATGGACTGTGGATGAAAATGAGCAGTAATTTTTAGGGATAAAATTTGTGAAAACAATTGTGCTTATCAATCATGATGAATAATCATCGCTCATAGGTATAAAAATCTGATAAATTGATCGCGGAAGGTACTTCGTGAACTGCGGAATAATGTTATTTACTCCTCCATTAAAGGCTCTCAGAAATTGAAAATTAATGTTTTCCACTATGCATTATTATTCCATTGAAATATCGATCAAAATATTCACCCATTGGCCTACAATACTGAGTACTCAACATCAAACAAAAGGCAAAAAGAAAAAAAAAACTAATTTTTTGATTGAAGGTTGATAAGAAAATATAAAACGTTAATTATAAAATCCACAATAAAAATAATAAGTGAAAAAAACCAGTTCCTAAAATGCGATTGAGTCAACATAACAGGTTTACTTTATTCATTTGATATTGTACTTCTACCAAAATGACATTTATTACCTTGCAATGTGAAGACATGAAAAAGACGGACGAATGTTTTCTTTAATTATTCCGTTTCAGCTGAAGGTTAAAAGGAAGTAGAATAAGCGCATTGTCATTGCAATGAGGAAGACCAAACATAACAATTATTTTCTGTTGGCTTAAAAAGCTTAAGAGCCATTCCATTATTTCACCAGTTTTTGCCATTGAGTTCAAACGTTTCGGGCTCAACTAAGGGAAATTAATTTTGATGGAAGAAGAGAACTACGCATAAATCGACAACTTATACTTTTACAGCATAGTTATAGTCTTTGACATCTAGGACCTCCCTGCCTACCCGCCAAACTTCCAAACATTGGTCCACAACCGTCTGAAACTCATTCGTTGTGACTTCATCATTAATGTAATAACACTTTGCTATCTCATATAAAACACAAATTCACCAAAGTATTTCAAATATAAGGTCTGTATTTATTTTCTAAATTGGTGATAACACTTGTTTGTAATTTTATGTTCTCAATGTTTAGATAGATTTCTTGATTTTATATTTATCTACGTGTGATGCTCAAATTGTCCATGTAGATATACAAGGCACATGCGTAATAAGGCTTCTAAGGTGATATGCAGACATTTGAATTATTTTGTATGACTTGTCATTTTTGCTATATGATAATTATATTCATGGTGTGACTCTTTGTATTCTCTTCTCAATATTGTACCCTAATTAATGTAATCAGCATATATTGTTCATATTGACAATGTAAAATATCAAATAAGGCATTCCGAGTAGCAGTTTTGCACGACGAAAACAAATGTATACATTAAATAATTTACTCTAAAGGGCATGTACCCAGAGAGATAATGAATTCTACTACTATTCTATTATAGTTTCACAGCACATGCGTCACCATCGGGAACCCCTACTCAGGTACCTGATGATATCTCACCAGAAGCGTTGAAACTAGTTGAACGGTAGGAATAAAATGAGTTAAAAGGTACACAGATCTCTTACTCCATGAGCTACATATCAGAGACGCTATACATTTTTGTACCAAGGGCAATGCACTCATTATTTTAACTCGTGAAATTAACTTCGTACAAGAATATATATATATTTCCTTTGATTCTTCATTTACCTCTCGCTGAAGAAGGTGGCGGTGACCACCGAAATATTCAAAACCCGTGTGAGTTCTTTTTTTAAGTGTTCTTTTCCTTTTAGTCACCCTAGTGACGAAGTTATTATATATATATATATATATATATATATATATATATATATATATATATATATATATGCTTGTACGAAGTTAATTTAGCATCATATACGTGATCATGCTCACATGTAGCACATATTTATGCACCTGTGAGACATAAACATAATAAATAATGATAAGTAAACTTTGTTTTATTTCAACAATTTATTTCACGGTACTGACTCGAAATTTTAGGTATGCTGCGTCGAAACTAGTAGTTCCGTGAAATTAATTGGTGGAATGAAACAAAGTTCTCTTTTCATTATTTATGATGCACTTTCACAATTTTGAGCCTGAAATCATTGAGATAAACAGTGAACACTTTTGAAAACCAATCCACATCAAATTTAGTTAACAATTAATGTGTCGTTATCAATTGCTACTATACTGACTAACTGTCTGAATCCGCGTTCGCGTGTTGATCGTGGGTTGAATTGAATGCCTGCGCGAAGTGAATGCGATGCCCAGACGTCCGACGGAAGCGAGGAAATCCTTCACGAGGCTCCTGGCGGCCCCCAAAAATCAACTCGGGGTCGGTATAAAACGCGGAAAGAATGACGGTGCGAAAGACTCGACTAAAAACATTTAATGATTGGCTTTCTCCCATCCGCTCTTCGTGGATTAGCTCACGATAACCGAGGCATTCATTCATCGACCTCATTCCTCAAACATGCAAAAAGGATTGTCAAGCAGCTATTAAAAAAATCATGCGGGCGAAAGCACCCATAGAGAGTTTTCTGGAGGGAGGGGAGACGGGGAGGGGTAAAGGGAGGGCAGGAATTTTTTATACAGTCATCATTTTCCGTCCGGGCGAAATATTATCCGCACGGGCGTTCCATTGTTCAAACATCGATTCCCGGCTCTCTCATGAATAGCCTTTTCCATTGGAAAGGAAAGAAGTGGTGAGGGCGCGTGGGGGAGAGGGCGGTTGCGGTGGAGGGAGGGGTTGTTAGAGGTTGGCTGAGAGATAAAGGGGTGGAACATATGAGGGGAGGGGGTCGGGGCGGCCGCCTCCTCCGCCCGTCTGCCCCCGCTGCCGAAGTCATCTCTCCCGTTCCATCAATCAAGCAATCGTAAGCATTAAACAGCGCGGGGTGGATTCTCGGCGTACACGGCCCGGAACTTTTTGGCGTGAATGGTTCTCAACCACTTAGCGTCATTTATAATCACTCTCCCGCTGAATGAGCCCAAATATCTCTCCCACTCCCCTTCACTTTTCCCATAACCATCCACCCCAACCCACCCCCAACCTTCCCCCCCCCCCTCCGCCCGTCCAACCCTCCCAAACCAAATGGAAGAGTCTCTCCTAAATAATCAATCAATCATTCAATAATGCGCATTAGCGCGGGAGGAGGAGGAATCCGAGGGAGAGGGTGTTGGGTGGGGGAGAGGTGCGGCACAAGTTAGTGCGTGGAGCGGTAAGGCAGCAGTGGTGTGTGCGGTAGTGCAGTGTGCCGCGCCCCTCCGCTCTCGCTCCATCAAACCCCGTGGCGTGCTAATGAGTGGCGGGGGTTGCGGGGGCTGCTTCCTACCGGCAGCGCGGGAGGCGCGGGGACTGCGCTCCCGCGTGCCGAAGTTGTCCGGCATAGTAAACAGCCGCCTGAACCCATCCGGGGCACTCGCGCCAAGGAACTAGGAGTAGTTGCGCGGGTAAAGAGGGGGCTTCACGCCGTATATATGAGAGCCTTAACCCGTGGACGCTTAATGAAAATGGATGAGTATTCCGCTCATGTTTTTGCCGCCATGGTGTTGGGGGGTGTGTGAGGAAGGGAGGGGGTTTCGGAGGGGTTGAAAGGAGTTTGGCAGGGGGGATAAGGGGGTGGGAGGGAACCCCTCTCCCCCTTTAACGCTGGCTTTTTCGAGGGGGAAAGTGCGAAAGTGTTCTTTGAGCCGTTGAATGGAAGACTCAATCTCAATTTATGCTTCGATACACATTTTTTTCGCCGTGATTAATTCTCAATTTTTAATGAAAAAATTTTCCCCGAGTCTTAGCGGGCAGCACTGTCCGACACCCGGTGGAAAAAAAAGAAACGGTGACCGAAAATTCCGGGTGAAGATGGACATGGCCGGATGGGCGCGAGCCGAGGGCCAGCCTCGCTTGCGCCGTGAAATTGAATTCCGCTCGGCAATGGAGCCGGAGCAAATTGCTCGTCACCGCAAGCCGGGGGAGTCTTCCCTAATGAAAGTGAAAGCCTTTTTCAATGCTCCAAGGCGTACGCATTTTGCTTGCTCCGGAGCCACCCACCATCGTGCATTTACATATGTTTACGGCACTGTCGCACTAACGCTGCCACCATGAGCGAGGCTCTAATTGAGGTCTGGCTCCAGGGCGTAAATATTAAACGGTAATGTTGTGATTCATCAAGATAACTTGCTGCCATTCTATACGATCAGAGTTGATTTGAAGGGAAAACGTACAGTTATGACACATGGCCAATTTCCGTATGAATTATAGACTAAATCCCCCACGGCAATGACGGAACATTGCGTTTCACCAAAACTCGTCTCCACTACTTTCCCCATTGTGTTTAACAAAATTATCAGTAAATTACCCTACAACCCTTGCTTAATAAAGCAGAATTGAGATAAATTGAAGTCATGCATATGAATGACAATACATATTGGAATAGTTTCCTGTAAAGAGAGATCTAGTATTACAGGAAAAGTTTGATAAATAACACTTGGACTCATTGCCTTAGCTCAAAACAAGAAATAAACGACGGGTGCTTCGAATAAATATTCGAAGGCTTATTATGTGTTATATACATTAAGCCCAGGGTATTAAGAAAAGAAAATCCGTTAAATTAGTCAGATGTTGTTTGCAAATGGGGGAAAGTTGTTTGGTTATCCCAGAAAGTGAAATACTTACAGCAAAAGTAAGTTGATTAAGGCTCGGACTACGTTTTGGCCTCTATTTAAAGTATCGGAATATCAGATATCACAGGAAAAATTACCTCTCAAAGTTATTTTTAAATGCTAGGTCTCCCTTAGGACCGCTATTAAAATATTCAAACTCATCAATGCATGAGGTACAAAAAAATAATTTGGTTTCTACAAAATATCTTAATGCTTTGACGTTTGTGCAACCATTCGAACAATCGGAATATCAGATATCACTGGATGAACAGAGCTGTCACAGTTTATTTCTAATGCTAAGTCTCCCGTTGTGTAAGAAGAACACCATTAGCATATTTGAACTCATAATCACGTGTGGAACAAAGGAATATGTAATCAATCTCTTCATTTCTTCGAAGTCTCTTAGGAAAACTCATCCAGAAGCAAGAACCTTCAGCCAGAAGTATCACTTTGAAGGCCTACTTGGCTTGTTGTAGGCCCTGGTGCTGGCAGTAGAACTCAACGTAAATTTATATAATTCCAAGGCTCGCTGGCACAATACAGGATGCAATTACCCTCGGATGTATAAGAACCTTATGTTTCATCGAAAGCTATCACTTGGAATCTTAAATCGTGACACTATGCTGCTAAAACCGGCGGTTTTAAACAAAAAACCGCATATATTGAGGTAAGTAATGGATTGTAATACGATGCTAATCTTCTTTGGCACGCCAATATTTATGTTACAAGTGAACCAGGGCCCCGCAGCGACCACTGTTAGTTTTATTTTCCAGTATTGTGACTGAAGACACTCACTCTTTGCAAACTTTTCCGTAAGGAAACTACGATAACAGTTTTAAAACTACGATATTTCATTCTAAAACCCATAAAAATAATACAATTACATAAAATTTAAATATCATACCAATAATAGTAACAATGTAAAATTTTACGTATGATTATACCGGATCCTTATATTCCCTATATAATGTGGAAAAATCGCCCCTTCACCCTCAACACTTGAATGGCTACTTAACAACGCCAAAGGGGGTCAAACAGGATAAATAAGGAGATAAGTTAATGTGGTACACTTTTACCATCTAATAACTCACCACTTTGTAGCACTTAATAGAGTTTTAAAGACTATGTACCGTTTTCAAGGTATTGAAAATGGTATATATAATCTTGAAAGGTGTCATAAGATAAAAGTCATCATTAAAGTTTAATAAGCTAATTTGAAGTTAAAAATGGGTGTCTAATGAGTGACTAATAACAATAGTTGATGAATTGTTTAATAAACATCACCTTAATAGTCATTATCATTACGCATTGTTTGAACAAAAAGGAATTAAAAAATTATACGATATATATGTGTGTATGAATATGTGTATATGTATGAATATTTTCTAGCTGTCTATAATATTGTTAGTCTTAGGGTGTAATATATCTTATGCATAAAAAAGAAATTAAAGTTCAACGAAAAATTTATTTTAGCCTAGCACTTCCAGACAAGCCCTCGGCTTTGAAGGACCAGGACACATATTATTTTTCCTGTAATGAGTATTAGGTTACATTATATTTTCAATCCTTATATATCCTTTCAACCCTTATATCCTGGTAAGTTTGTATTTGAAAGTCAAAAAGAATAAAAAAATGATTTTTTTACATGTTGTACAACCATTGTTATCAGTTACGGATTACAATAACCCTATTTTTCTTATTTATCATGTTTGACTCAAGACGATTCCACCAAGGAACGCCAGAGACATTCTGTAATGTTCGAAACCCAAGGCGGGTCTATTGGGTCCATTGGGGGATGTTGAGGACGTCAAGAAGGCTTCCTCACAGAACCGCGGACCTTCGGCTCCAGGCGGTATAACCCTTGGGGCCTCGCGCGGAACCTTACCCAGCCCAAGGAGGAGGTTGAGGGCCGGCCGGCGGTGGTCAAAGAATCATGCGGTGACATTAAAAGGAATGTGCGGGGGTTGAGGCGGGTGCATTAAGAGCAGGAGAACGGTATAGTGGCCGCTCTGCTAAAGGCGACGGAATGCGGGACAGGGGAGAATTTTTCTCTCGTACGGGCCTCGAATGTGGAGAGACAATGGACGCGAAGGAAAAGGAGTCCCTCCATTGAAACTGTACCCTCCTTTCCATCCCCCTCCCCGCTCGCCACCCCAACACCCTGGTGACCCGAGGGCACCCGGCGAATGTTTCCACTGCCCTCGTGCAGA
This sequence comes from Pyrrhosoma nymphula, assembly GCA_963573305.1. Lineage (NCBI taxonomy): Eukaryota > Metazoa > Arthropoda > Insecta > Odonata > Coenagrionidae > Pyrrhosoma > Pyrrhosoma nymphula. The sequence continues at coordinate 58,244,714 of OY754332.1, forward strand.
GCCAAAGAACCTTCCGTCGATGAGAGTGGCCGAGAAGAGATATATCAAGCGGGGTGGCCAAATGCGTTGCCCGGAGATGGAGGATGCTGCGGATGGGTGCTGGGAGGATGGGCTGCTGGAGAAGGTAAGAGTGGTGGAGGTGACGCACCGTGGTTGTGGGAAAGGGGGTGAGAGAGGGTTTCAGAACTCTCAAAGCGCCTTTTGTTTCCGCTCCATGCGTTGTCGTAATGAAGTGGAGCTTATGAGGACCGAGCCTCTCTGCCGGCACTAATTTAGGCAAATAACTTACTGGGGTGCATTTGGAATGGCGGTCATACTTGTGGTGAGAAAATATTTTCCCATGTTCCAACGCTGTGGGATCATCAACGGGATGTAATTTCTAAAAGCTAAGCCCTCGAAAGCATATATTTTTTTTAGTATTCCACGCAAATATTTCTTTGTGGAAAGCTGACAGTCAATTTAATAGTGTATCTTCTAAAAACCTCTTTTGATGAAGCCGCGTCTGAATTTCGGAAAAATTGAGATAGAACGGAGGAAGGCAGTCTGGATTCACGAAAAAACATAATATTTACGCAAGAGCTAAGCAACCAAACCTACGAAAAATATTGTCATTCTGGTTTTATTATGCTGTTTTATTTGCTCACTACAGAATATCAAGCTACATTTATCATTTCTTTTACATTTCGTCCAGAATTATATTCCTATTGATTCTCCCCACCTGGGTTCCTTGAAAATATTTCTTTTTGCATTTTACATTATTTTTTATGGCTGTTTAAGCCACTCGCGGTGACTATTATTATTATTATAGAAATCTACCGGTTAAAGCAGGTTTAAATAGAAGTGAGAAAATGTCTCCTTTATAGTATATATGCTCTGACCTCTATCCACCCGCACAATTTCGTTCCTCATCTCATCATATGTCCTACCTCTCTTCATCCCGTCCATTTTACCTATCCTCATTATTTCCCTACTCCGCTTACCCAACATCCTCCTCTCTATAACAGCCCTAAGCAGCCCTTTGCCCCTCATCACCTCTTACAGCCACCTTCTCTGCCTCTCCCTATTCTCCTCCAGAAGTTTTCTCTCATCTCCCACCATAGTGAGCACTTGTCGTCTTCCTCTCCATGCCTCGCACTTTCTCCATTCTCCTCCACAGTTCATACCCACATCTCAAACGTCTGCAGCCTATTCTCGTCTTTTTTTCTCCGATTCCACGTTTCTGCGCCATACAACGCTACACTCCATATTAGACTATTCTCCAGCATATGTTTACATCCTTACTCAAGGTGGCCGTCATCAGCTCACTCCCATTGCTCTAGATTTCTTTCGCTAGTGATGTCCTCCTTCTATTATATTTGCTACTATGCCTATTCTCTTTCAACTTACCACCAAGGTAATTAAGTTACCGTGCTTGCTCCAATTTGTATCTCCCTCCTTAACCAGCCTCGCATTTTTTGTCGTATAAAACCTCATTACTTTTGTTTTACTAAAACCTTAAATTCCTTGGAACATAGTCTAAAAGTAATCAATTGTGATAGGCGGCCAGCTCATATTGAGTGATCGGTTGAAGTTAACATGCATCAAAAATTTGTTCCAACGTCAATTTACATTGCACTCATTTTTAGACGGTTCATCTTCGGAGCAAAACATTTGCAGTTTAAATCAGGCTGAAGTCTTCTAAGGCACTATATTCCGATTGGTGAGCATACCTGGTGGCAAAACACGTTGAGTAATACGGTTTTACTGGGAAAAGGACACCTCACCGACTGAGCGAACCTCGTGCGTATTTTGAGCTGGGTGGTTTACATTATCGCTACCATTACTCATTAAGTAATTATGCGGCATTGTTACAAATCGATTGTGTCAATTTATGAAACAGAGTGCTTCATTATCGTATGAGGAAGGCCAGAAAGGACGGTAAAATCTATATATACTCTGAAGCATGCATCTCACAGGCGTGAAGCACGAGCATGCTCTGTTAATTAAATGACAATTGTGAAAAAAATCACTAAAGCCCTGAGCAAAATAGGCGCATTACATTTTCATTTTCAAGACTAGTCTCGATATAGGACTCCATTAAAAGTGCAGGTATTCCCATCAGCCCCCTTTTGTGCTATCTAAAGAAAACTGTATTTCCCCGTGCTAGAGTCTCGAAAACTTAAACATACTTATATCTTATATGAATTAAAATAAAGATATAAAAATACGTGAAAAGTTACGAGAAGCTTAAGAGCATTAAGTGGGTTCTACCGATTCTGAGTGAGTCAAAACTATACTGAACTATACTTTTTCGTTTGTATTGTTTCAAAAATACTGCTTTTACTGACAAAAAGTTTTGTCTGTTGGAAAGCCAAATTAAGATAGTAAAAGTGAAGATTATTCAAGAAGTATATTCTAAATGAACATGTTTTTCACACCATGGAAGCCAACTGCAGCATTACATACTTTTGTTAGACTAACGTAATTTGACTTCTCTCAGCTATTTGCTAATATCATTATTAATAAGATGGATTGATGTCTTAAATTTATCACAATTCAAGTCCCTGGTGGAATTCATTTCTTGTAAACAGATTGTTACGGAAATTATATTTATATCAGGCAGAAAATTCTATTGTTGCCCATGTTTGGTCTCTTCTAGCATTGAACGCAATGTTTATCGAGCTCATTTAGCAGAAAGAGTGGTGTGGATATGTAAGTTTTTGTTTTTCATATCAATCACAGGACCATTTTAAGCAGCCGTAGCGAAATATTTTTAATGAAGACTTATTTCCAGCCATAGAATCACTAATTGTATTAGCTAATATATTTGGTCGTCAGTTTCGGTAGTCTTTTCCTAAGATCTCAAAATTAAAATAGCTTGGTGCCTTAACGTATCACAATTCAGTACCCTCGTAGAATTCACTTCATTTACTCAGAGTTTTACGAAAATTGCAATCGTATCAGGTAGAAAATTTCTAATAAAAACTGTGTTCCATACATCACTGCATTGAACACCGCGTTATTCAAGCTCTTTTTGTGGACAAAAATGTTGTGGAAAGGTAGGTTTTTGTTTATCATACCAATTTCTACAAGTAGCCTGAATTTGAATCAAATAACACGTCAAGTATTATGAATAAAAAGATAATAGCTTAGTATTATTCACTATAAAATTTAATTCTGACCATGGTTTCAGCTATTAATGGCCATTAACACGATATGATTGTCAACTTGTAAATGGCAATGTATTGCTGAAACCATGATCGTTTTCAAGTTTTGGTGTAGGTATTACTAAGCTATTGCTTTTATTAATCACGACATAGTTCCACAAAGTTAGGCCTGAAACAGTGTTGACGTGTCAGTCATTTTACAGTGGAATAAACGTTGAAAACTCATGGAGGGAAAAACAGGAGATTTTCTAGAGGAAGACTGTCTCACCACGCTGTATCCTTTCCTGAGGAGCTCAACACAGGTCAGGTTTCACCCGATGGCGCAACGGAGTAGCCAGCTCTTCTGGAATCCGCTTGTAAGCTTAAAGACGAAGTGAGTGAGAGCGAGAGAGGCTTTGAGGTTAAGTTGCGTATCCTCCGATAACACCCGAATATCTGCTCGGGACAAGAGTTGGGTCAGACCTCTTCCTTCCCAACCCGGAGCCCCGCAATTCCTGCCATCCCCTCCCCCATCGTCCACTCGTCCGGTTTCCGGGCAAGGAGTAGCGTGGCGGTTTCGGCCGGACCGCCCGAGGCAGCCGAGTGGTGCGTCCTCCCTCCCTCTATGCTACCCTTGCAGGTGTCAACCCGGGAGGGGGCTGTCGCTTCTGCCCCCTATGGCCCGAGGAGATGGGAGATTTGGGCGGCAGACTCGGCCAACCATCCCGCGTCCACAGCCACGTCCCCCCTCATCAACAATCAACAGTGTATGTAATCAACGACAAACAGTGAGCGCGAACACTGACTCAATGCAGATTGCACATACTTGTTTGCCAAGCGCTCTCAGGTTGAAGGTGCGCTCATGCACTGTGCAACCCGCACCACGCCCATAAATAGCCACTAATCTGCAGTGTAAAATCAACGTGTTGACAGCGCATTAATCATGAGCGCTCGAGTACCGAGGTATGACGATTGGTTATAAATTCTGTAACAGATTGTGAAAAGCTGTGCCAAAGCTGTTTGTCTTCTTCTAAATACCTGCTTATATTTACTATAAAGAGTTATTCAGTTGTGAGTGGGTGTTTATCGATCATGGGATTGAAAGAATACTAGTCTAAGAGCTTGGAGGCTTATTGTTTGAATATCAATATTTCTTTATAAATTTGTCAATTTAAACTATTTTAAATCGTAATTTGTAGCAATAAAGCAAGCTTCCATCGCTAGGAAATGATTCTTCACCATTAATCACTGCAGATATCATTTAAGTAACCATTTGGAAAATCTACTGTTATTTTAAATTCACGCACTGAACATGATAGATAGTGAAGTATAATTCGGCAAGAAATTATAGTGTAATTATATAAACGCAATTTAAAGAGGAATTATCTGCCATGATGCTATACTACTTTTTAATGATAACCTGAGTCAAATCTTCGACATAAGGATTGCCTATGTAAAATAAACTTTAACAGTTACAACAAAATAACAGAATGATTTTGACCAAAGATTTTGAATGAAAAATGCAAATTATGCATTCATTACCTTCAAAACTGCAATTACGCATTTTCATTTGTTTCCAGCACGGTCACAATAACTTTGTGACCATTAGCAAGGTTGAAATTAATTTCTGGCCCCAGAGTGTAAATATTAAACGGTAATGCTGCGGTTCGTCAGACAGCCATACAGCCATTTTATTCGCCAGGAGTCTATTCGGATCATGACTGGTATAACAAAATAACAGAATGAATGCCACGTTCCAAAACGATCTCGAATAAAAAAATGTATAGGTATGCAATTGACAGCCAATGAAGAAAATTGGACGTTGAATAACGAGATCACACACTTAACTATATATTTCCACTATTTTCAGGTAGAAAAGGATCAGTATCGCTATTCCAAGAGGAAAAATGTATCACCACAGAATTTTATCCTGATTACAGGGGAGTATAAGGGAAGACGACGCTGTCTCATTAGCGGATTTGGTCTCCGCTAACTCGTGCATCAGTGCTCCCCACGCCATTCAATCACAGTTCATTTTTTCCATCTCCATTGGAGAAGCAGGAGAAAGAAAAACAAGTTTTCTACTCCATCCAAAGTCGCCCTTCAGCTGTAAAAAGACCAACCTCCGACTCGGTGACGATCTCGACCTCACATTTCGTTGAGCTGAAAATCACCGCAACGGTCACCGGTGTCACACACCGGTTGACGCTATGGCCGAAGGTCCATTATGGCCCCCTTAAACTTCGATTTCCATAGAATGATGCACTTGAAAAACACAAAAACATGCAGGAAGGACACATACAAATAAACTTGGTCGTATCGAAGATCAAGCCGTCATCGTCGGCGGTTAATAATCCCTTCTCATTTCCTCTAGCATTATCCTCTCCTAATCCACCATGCCGAGAACTTCCTAGTTTGTCTTCATCCTCGTTCAGTGCACCCTCTCTATTCTCCCTCACACCGACGTTTTAACCGCTTACAGCCAATTTTCATCCTCTTTCCACAAGGTCGATATTTCAGCGCCCAGCAATGCTACACTCAGTATAAAACTCCTCAATAGACTTTTCTCGACATTATCCTGCAAAGCCTACGTCACTGATTATTTTTTGTTTGTGAATACTTCCTTTGCTAACACTCTTTACCATCTAGCATCTTCACAACTATGTCCATTGTCTTCCAGCGTACTACTCAAGTAATTTAATAGTCCTTCCTGCCCTAGTAGGCATGTGCCCTCCCAATTTTACGGTCAGCCTCGCTATCTTTGTTTTGAGAATCTCATTGCTTAGTTCTCTGATTAGCATCTGCTGCAGAATGAGCACATTTGCTGTTTTATTCTCTATCCACGCCAAGATACGACAAACCCGATCCAAAAGCCTGCTTTGACGGTGATTAATTGGAATTGGCAGCGACAGCAAAAAGTAAAAATTATATGCATCCGGAAAAAAAATATTGTTCACCAGATACCCGGGTACTCATTACGCTAATTAGCACAAGTGATACTCTTATGTTACGGAAAGTTTTCAAACCTGTTAAAAGAAATTTCATGGAATTATATAGATTTAGTCTCTCCAAAGGGTTATTCATCCCCCGTTTGAACTCGAGAGAGTGGGGGCAGATTCGTAGGGGCGACGTGAGCCAGAACCAGGCGACCATGGGAACCACGCGGACGCTTCCACCACATGTTGTCCTGCAATTAACATGCTCCTCATTTTAATTTTAGATTCTCATTCTCGAAGGGGCAACTATGAGAAAACTTTGGAAGTTTGTTGCAGGAAAACTCCGGGTAATGCAGTGAACAACACTCGCAAAAGTGTGAAATTTCCTTCGCTTGTAAGGCCTGAAAAAATTAGAACAGGAGGAGGAAGTAAGAAATTTCAATTCATGGGAAGGGGGAGAGAAGAAATGTACTTCATGTGGATAACTCTCCATTCGTGATTTGGGTAGTTAACCTTATGACGAATCACATACTTTACAAGTCTGAACATTACTTTATCCGGATGTAAAAGGATTCTATTAAAGTGTCGATAAATCAATCATAACAACATATGCTGCTGAAAGCTGGACTGGGAAATGTAGCGCGAAATATAATCATTATTTTGACTCCTGTGATCACCATAACTAATTAAAACCAATCTCCATATTGTGTTAGCAGTAATTTCCTTAAATAAAGACATTTCGTGACCGGCAACGCTGCATCTAGGTGTAGACATTTGATTGTACTATGCAATGTAATGAGGGAGCTTTAATTGGATTCTTTCATGGTATTTAGAAACATTAAAAACGAGTCTACAGCATGGGTGATATTTATAAGTGCAATACCAGCAAATACAAGGATTAAATCCGTGCTACATTATCTTAATTCGACCTGTAGTTGCTTTTATCGCTCCGTCACTTGCGGCGTACGTTTACATTCAACTTGATTTTGAAAATTCCAGCCAGTGTTATTGAAAAATGTTGTAACACTGTCGGAATGACTTTTTCGTTCATGGTCGCGTCTAAGTGAGAAACTCATGAAAAATATCAGCTAAGCGTTAACTTATGAGCCAGCAAGGTCAACAGCAATACAGTGCTCCTTGTTGAAATATATCTGCAATCCAAGCGAACACCGACGCATCGAATTTTGCTGGTAAGAATGATTTTTTCATTGATTTTTAATTAACTATCGTGAAAATTGTTTATTATTTGTAAATACATCATTTTTTATCACTATTTAGATTTAACTCAATTCCGTCGTCGAATTTTTAATTGAAAGTTATCATTTGGATGCTGTTGGCTGTTCCTAATTGTACGTTATCATCAAGATGATATGTGCGTGCATTAATGAGCAATGTGTGACAGGTTTTACTTTTTAATTCCATCGTCATTGCTTCATATTTTATACGGGAAAAAAGACAATTCTACGCATTTAATCTAAAATTACACAAAACTTTATTGAAATAGGGATGAGATATTTTCGTGCTCCACGCGGGTACTCATGTACCAAAAGGTCGCACAGGTGACGAGAGGGTTAACGATGTACTTAGTATTTTTCATTCATCCGTAATTAATTACCACTTTAACACGAGATGCACTGCAAACACAGTAGCGGCTGTTCGACTGGGTGGAAGGGTGGGTGAAGCCTGTGAACTCCCGCGGAGGGAACTTGGTGAGGCAGTGCGTAGCCACCTGTCCGAAGCGGCTGGTTAGTCGGTCTTCTCCCGTGGTTGCTAAGCCACGCGGGGGCAGGAGAGGGGACGGTCGGGCATTAAAGTTCACATCAGCCGCCCCCGCCCGCCGCCAGCCGTCCCCCGCCGCAAATGGAGTGACGCTCGGTGGGCAAGAAACGCAGCGGGTGATTAGTCTCAGGGCATCCACGGCTCCAACCTCCGTCCACATGTCCTGCTCTTACGGCTAAGAGGTCTCAAATCCAGCCTCTCGAAGAAAACCTATGCTAAGAAGAATGCACACACATGCCTCCGTATTAAGGACTCTCCCCGTTGGATGCCCGGCATTTGTAAAAAATGGAGAAAATGTTCTTTTCCGCTGAAATGAAGTTCGAGTCCCGCCTAAATGGAAGTCACCTCTTAAGGGTGTTTAAATGCAAAGTGCTGAGTTTTATCGGAGGAAAGGTCTAAGTATTCCTAATGTAGCTCATGATAAATTATGCCAATTATATATGCCTATTTTTTGGGCAGAATCCCTCGTATGTGTACTTTAGTAATGGAATTCCTTTTATGATGTGTGTCATCATAAAGGCATTGTGAGCTATCAGGCTGGTTTGATCTCGCATCATTAATAGCAATTATATTTGAAGAAGAAGGCAGAATGTATATAGGGCGCTTCACATTCAGTTGACGGTGTATATAGTACAAAATATGTATTGCTACTAATCTGCTTCATATTACTAAGAGCACGCCTTGCATGTTTCCCGCGTAAGTCTCTGTATGCATATATGCAGTTTAAAACATATTATTACTCATAAGTTTGTACAACTTTAGTAGTTTACATATAGTTAGTAAATTTTGGTAAAATTTCACCGTTTCAATTTCACAGGTATTAGCAGGATTTTTTCTAATGTATTAATAGTTGTAGGTTCATTAATTGTTTTAGAATATAGTGTAGTACATGTTGGTGATAGATCACTCCCTACCGCACGCCCTTGAGGTTTTTGGAAGGGTTTTGTACAGATGTACACAGCATTGGCTCTTATGGATATTAGTTTCCAGTGTGAATAACCATTATATCGGATGTGCAATGTTGCTAACAGCAGCATGAAAATTAACATCGTGCAATGCAGTATACTAATTGAATCTCTGGGAGTCTTCCAGTTGATTAATATTATTCCCTCCAGCAATTACATTATATTTAGCACAGTGTTTACAATGGTCACCTACGTGGCCTAGAGAAGAGCACAATGTGCGCATATTTGGGAACAGTGTATCCCACTAGGTCCACACTGCCAAGTTAGTCCAAACTGTCAAGTTAATGTGGAACGCTATATGGAAATATTTACTACCGAATTTTCATCCGCTCGAAAGTTTAATATATCAATCACGATATTACCATCTGCTCGTGATTCATTCAAGCACAAGCATAAAAACCTTTAATTTTTAACAAATACTGCAACTGTAGGATTTCAAAACACCCAATAATATTAACAATTGCGTCGCACATTAAAAGAATGTGAAACACCACAATATATGCCTCGAGCTGCCGTCAAAATGACCGCATTCGCCATTTATGAGAATCTCACGTCAGTTGCCGTGACGCTAAGCCCACTCACTCACGTATTGCGTTTCAGTAGGAGCCGAAATTACAAAACGTACACGCAAAAGCTATTTCGGCCGCACGCCATGATTTTTTAAAAGGCGGCCGAAGTGTAGACAAAATACACGCCCCGCAAAAAATAAATCTGACTGAAATATGGTGCTAACTGCCCCTCTATCTTGAAGCCGTTCGCTATAATCATTACCAGTCAGTCGTTAAATATACTAACAATATGGGGACTTAAGCCATACGTACGCTCCAGCTTAGTTCAACTCCTCCTGATGACGTTACCGTCACCTGGAAGGTCATTTGTGTTTCATATCATTATAGAAATATAGTTTAAGATCATGCACTATTAATAGAAATAAAGTGCCAATTATAATATAGTAAACTACGTTCTTAGTTCCGTGGAACATGCTCCTCTCTCAAGTTTTATAATCACACTAGGCAATAATAATTTTTTACGAGTGATTTTAAAGTCACTTGATCGTGTTTAAACAGTCCCCGAACAAAGTATAGGAATAGTGGAGAATTCTTCTGGTCGTGCATGCAGATGCGGTTGCACGCAAATAATTTGCTGCAAAACGCCAGAATGGGGGATAACCATTACTCTGCTTCCGGTTTTTGTTACCTCGTAAAACGATCACTTCCTCTTTCCTATTCATTGCCAATAAAAGGCTCCCTTTTCTGAAAATATTTACCGTACTCAAAATTATGACAGCGTGAAGAGTAAAGGGTACCTTTATACCCTTCCCAATCCATTCAAAGGCTTGGAGTCGTCATCGACCCAGCTAACCCCATCACTTGAGCGACCTTTCAAAACATGGATACCCGCTCGAAGTGCTAATTTGCTGTTGCCTGTTTTGTTAGCTTTAAGCTAAATGTGATAAAATGATTTTAAAATTGTTAAATGCATTAGTTAATGATGATGTAGTTAAAAAAAAGTAAAAATAAATTTTAATTAGTCTGAAATACATCAAAATATATATCATGTTCAAAATATCATAAAGTTAGGAACAGCCAAATACATCCATTTGGTTTTTTTTATTACACGGAAGATGAAATTGAGTGAATCTTTTGAGTGATACAAATAAAATTCTCAAACAAAGAAAAATATTTGTCACGACCTTTGGTTAAAAAATAGTGGACAAAAATTACTTTTATATGCAAAATTTGATACATGGATACCCACGTTGAGTACACTTGTACGCCAACAACGATCATTTGCTTACTGTTGACCATACTGGCTCAAAAATTCATGCTTATACTGGGTCCATAGCGTATTAAACATACGACCAATAGGGTACTGGCTTGCATAGGTCTTACGGTGAGACAGGCAGTCACGCCATTGTGGATGGTTGGCAGCCGTTACGTGTGTCAAGTATGGCACATCAATATGTTAAAACAGCGTTATCTTGACGGTTAAAATACAATATGTTACTTTTGAAAACACTTATAATTATTTTTGATGCTTAAGTTAATGATCTACTGCTGTGTTGGAGAACATTATGAAAATTGAACAATAATGACACGACCTTATGATGTAAACAGAGGCTGCCACCTTGGCTTCTTCGGTCACGTGATTCGCATCCCCTGCTGGAATTGAATGTGGTAACTGATTGGCTGCATTTTCAACAATAAACTGCGCTATCACAATGGACGAGGTATATCTGAGAGAGAGCATCTCATACATTACTCGCTTAAGACCTGTACGTACGACGACAATTCTGGGGCCAGTGCTGGCGCGGGAGGTGGCTAGAGGTGAATTTTATGTGAACAGCCAAATCGCATGCCATCTGATGGCATGCGATAGACTTGCTTGCGATTGCCTTGCACTGGTGAGGATGAGAACTTGTTCCATTTTTCTAGCGATCTGGCAAAAAAGTTGTACGCATTTCCATCTTCCTTTTCTTATGATTTGAGAGATAAAGTATTGTGAATATGAATATTTTGAAATGTAAGTGATAAAATACTTGTACAATTATTTGGGTAGAGTTTTTATTTGTGCATGTGTTTTATTATTTATCCACCTACGTAATTATACTCAGATAAATTATCAGCGAGTATGTTTCTCGTTACAAAGCATGTTAATAACAAATATGATGATCTATCAACTTTAGTGAGATAAATAATTCTTTATTATCGCTAATTATCGCCAATACAGTCTGAGCGTCGTCCATTTCATGTGCATAGTAGTCTAACACGCTTAATTGTTTGGCCACGCCTTGGTTACTTCCTGTGTCTTCATGTGTACACAGCGTTGAAACGTTACCCGCCATCGATCGCCGCCATTCCATCTGACATGCCTGGGTGCAGAATTGCAGGCCAATTCTGGCACAATATTAATGTTCCCGTGTATACAGGTCTTTTGAGTCGGCCTTGGACGTCAGAATCCCGAGATGACAACCCCACAACATTTCTCAAACAGCTGGTGGGAGTTTTCAAAATCAAGTGCAGTACAGAGCGTACGCGAGGGTCTAAAAGAATATAAAGGGAGCGTGAATACCTGAGGGATTCGTTAGCTTCGTTGGTGGGGGGGGGGGGGCGAAAATTGGCGAAAATTGGCGTAGTTTGGCTACCAAACAAGATGAGTCCACGTAACGAGAGGTAATGGCTTCTTTGAGTGACGCGTAATTAATGGCACGGTGAAGAGGAGCTGGAGAACGGATGGTGCGGATGGCTGGGAATTGAGAAATCCCGCCGAGGGGGGTAGGACGGGGGAGGGTAGTGAAGGGGTTTTTTGCGGACGTACGTTGGCCATGTGGGGTGGGGTTCAGGGGGAGTTGGCGGGGGAGGGGGGGCGGGTGTAGAGTGTGCCCCGCGAGAAAATTCGAGTGTGCGATTGAAACGAATGGCCCAACGTGAGAGAGAGGTCAGAAAGGGAGGGAGGTGAAAGGTCAAAAAAAAAATAAATAATAACGAGCATAAAAACTGATTAATACGTTGACTGTGAATTATTGAGCCCCAATTATATTTTGATGATGCGATGCGGATTTATTTGAATGAATTCATTCGCAAACTAGTCCACTCAAATTTCCGCTTTGGGCAGCTGAAGTGAAGGCTTCAGCAGAAAGCAGTTGAATGCTGGACGATCATTTTGTGGAACTGCGTCCAGAGTCCATCGTCGGGTTTCTTCCATGACATAAAAAGTAAGCACTCGAATTCAATGTTAACATGCTCCCTCTGGTGTTCAAACCCCGATTATATGGTTTTTTATCGCATAAATATACGTGTATGGGAAGGTAAAGAATCAATATTCATCATAAATCCAGGAAAATAAATATAAAACTTAACGATGACGTTACAATGTCAACCAACTACGCCACATAGATCATATTTAATTGTTTGGTATTCATAGCCTTAATAATTCTCGCCACTTATGATTACATTCCATACAGATACCTACATAAAGAGTTATTGAGCAATCTATTTCATAGTTTTCCCTTTTTACTGAAATTCTAAAGATCCCACCGGAAAGTTTATTCTTATTTTGAGCTGAGCTCTGGCAATGCCTTTTTCTATAAAAAAGACCAACTTCTATATGAAATAAAAACACCGTAAGGAAGAATTTCGTGAACATTTAAGAGTATAAATAACCAGAAAAGAGAATTTTAAACTTATTTTCTGGGGATTGTGAAAGAGAAGAAGACTGTGTGAAATGTTAAATCCATAGTTTAATAATTAAAGAACGGGGCCAAATCCTACTCTGAAGCCTTTGTAACAGTTAGTATCTTTTCCATGACTTCCAGCATTTTGACTCTATGATGTTACATTTCATTAATTAATTAATATTTGAGGAAAGGGAGTTCACGAATAGATTGATATGGCTAGGAAATTTGAAAGAGTTAATCAGTGGAACCGATCGATGCATTATGAGCACTGCATAAATTATGAAATATGAGTGATGTTCGCAGGATTATTCTGCCTCTCTATCATTTATGTAACATGTGAAATCAAAATAAGTAAGGTGCAAACTATACTGCACATATTTTATTGAATTGCAACAGTTTTCTGGATATAAAATCCATAAAATCATATAAAACAAGTGAAAATTCAATAAAGATCCACAAGAAACATGATTAAGTTTATGTGTATGCCATGAATAAGTAGTGACGCTATCAGTGATTCCGCAAACTAGACATCGTGGCAGAAGCAAAATATAGAAGACTAAGATAGGAGGGTGATGTAAATAGAGTGGAGGGTAGTTCTCTACTGAAAACCATAATGAATGGGAGACCAATAGGAAACTGATCACCAGAAAGACCAAGACTGAGATGGATGGACCAGATGCTGAGGGACATGAGGAAAATAGGAGTGGATGAAAACACCATGCAGGACAGGCTGAGGTGGAAACAAGTGGTTGACTAGGCCAAATACCTCTTTAATGTTTGAATGGCCACCTAAGTAAGCATATTTTGCTTAAATAACTACTGAAGGAACTTTAACCGCTAAAAAATCTATTGATGCTTCTATTTGACCCTAAAATTCTCTGGCATCTGTTAAGGAACGTAATGTTTTATACTTCAAGAGTGTTCAAAGATATACATATTTATGAACGGAAGTGTATATTTATGAATACACGGGCATTCCCAGGAAACTATGTCTTACCTTGAGGGAGAAACTGATGCAATCCGTATTGATCCAACACTAGGATTAATATCAATGCTATTATTCTATTCTTTGTACGTAATTACTGAAAATTGTCCATATGCATTGTTGTATTTCCATCAATTGCCCGAATACGACGCTTCGGGGATGACTCTCACAAAGAAAATCAATAGGGGGAATTTATGATGAGTGAAAAGTTCTTGTAGGGATATTTAGACATTCTTACGTTACCAGTTAATTACAATAAGACCTTCATAAGCCTTTAAATATTTAGGGAACCAACATGATATGATATAAAATTAAATTAATGAAACCAGCCGAGAATAACACCACATTTGTGCTGGTATCCATGAAGGAGTAGGTATCAACTTGCCTTTTAAACTTCCAGAATTCCTCCACGATGGCGAGTATTGACCCACTACGTTTTCAGTAGGGAAATATGGAGATGAAACAAAAAATAAATCTATTGACTGTTTTTCATTACTATCTACTGATGTTACATTATAACCGACCTTTCGATGAACTCCATCATGTCTTCCTCATCGGTCGTGAATATGCATTGACATTACCCATCGGTGGACATAATTTTGCCTCTTTAAGGGCAACTATTTATTTCGTATATTCATTAGCATTGGCATAGAAGCACACAGTTGTTCAATACCTCGTTCCATCGAGATAACTAGCCATTCAAAAAGCATCTTTAAAAATGTATGGATTTTTCTCGTTCGCTCTGATGTACTATTTTCTCGAATTACAGTATTTTGTTTGGATAAGGAAGAAAAACTCGCGCACAGCTCTCTCCCCTAGTTTTCTACACATAACTTACCTGCTGCAACTAGCAGGTGTTGTTTCCACGGATTCTTTGGCGAGTAACGCGAAACCACCGCCGGCCATCCATTCCCCTTTAAAAATTCAATTTTCCTGATGACCGACGTGCGTTTGATACAGTAGGAAGTCCAATTAACGTATGAAAATTTGCGTGTGTTTTCCCCTATCAGCTTTAGAGACTATTCTTTCCAATCCTCCCCTCTTGAAATTGCTTGAAAAGAGACCCTATTTGCCTCCAGCTTCATAATGAAGGCTAACACGTAAATACTTAATAGTTGTGGGATTGCGTTTTTGAAAGAGCGTCGACGATTTGGATCATTTGCACCTAACACGAACCGCATTTAAAAGGAATGAAATTATGTATCCAAACTTAAAATAAATATTAGATATTTATGATGTCATTTTTTGCCAGTGAAAAATATTACAACTCACGGATAGTGAATCATAAATTTTATAAAAATGTATGATTTACTTCAGAACATTAAAAAGTGGATGATATCCTTCAAAGCTAAGGTTTCACTTGAAGTTCAGCCATTTGCGTCTAACCCAATATTCGTCGCAATCCTTCAGGAAGTGTCTCACACTGAGAAAACAGTCTCATGTTCCACATTGGGGCTGGTTTCTCTCCTCAGTAAAGAGATAAGAGTGGGTCGCAGGGCGCTGCGCCCTATTCTCATTCTTCTAAAGAGCGACTTCCTCACTCCGACTACTCATGACAGAAGTTGGCCACATTTACATTTATATGTATGCGAAGGAGGATTTTCGTGTAACTACGCCCTTCCGTCGAAGTATTCGCAACGCTTTAATTTTTGTTTCTTCAATTGCGAATGGGTTGATTACGATGAGGTTAAAGTACATATTCCGGAGGCACTAACTAGGAAAGTTCGTCGGGTCAAAAGTCTGTCATGTTGGTTTTTCCAACTAAACTCAACAGAAGTGGGCTTTAAGTCCTCGAACTTAATTATAGACGTGAAATAAATTACTACAACTGAAGTTTAAAGTATTTTAAGTGAAGTTTGTGAATAGAAATGTTCTCAAGCACGATGATGAATGTAAAGAAAACACTACAGTTCCTCAATAATATGTATTTAAACGATCACTGTTCCGGTGCTGTACATAATATTCAGGCCACATCAAGATGATGCATAGCATAAAAACAATGGTTGTTTCGTTTAAACATATAATTTTGTGGAACTTAGGTGCTTTCTACACCTTGATCAAGAAGGAATTCCACTTAGTAAAGCCAGAGATTGTTACCTTCATACATCACTTAGTGACGCCGATAATCTTGTTGATACATCACAAACGGCATCACTTTTCCTCATCTTTTTGCATTAAAAAACACAATATCGAGTTGCGATTCATAACTCCACAAGCGATAACAGGTCATATAATTATTTCATTTTACCCGTTAAAATATGTCTTACAATTCCAAAAGCACTGCAAATTCACGCGTAAAACGGTACACAGTCACGCGCACGGGTTCAAAGATATTCACCATGGGGGATGAAATTTGTCATGAAAAAAACCATCTGACTTCACCAGAATGTCTATGTCTTATCCAGAGTTGACTAATTAAGTCGCTTTTGAAGCCATTGAGATTTCATTGTTTGGGTCGAATTGGGTGAGGCCTTCTCATCCTGAGGGAATTAATTTAAGCCATGCTCCCACTTCACGCATGTAACAGAACCACCCTTTTCTCCAGTATATTTGAGCCTCCTTGATGCTCTCGGCCGTACATGCTCGACGTTGTTTACTCTAACAAGTCTTTAAAAATCGCCAATGGCCGTACTAAATTAGCACCACTCGTCAAAAGTACACAACGAAACAAAACAATTGCTGTGCGGGAAAAAGGGCAGTTCCAAGGCAGTGACCAACCGCAGCCTCTCAACCAGAAATCCCTCTTGTGGTGGTTTTTGGGAATGTTACTTCCTCGCCAGTGACACAACTCACCGTCGTTGGTTCCCTAACCTTCACCCCTCTTTTCTTCATTTTCGTATTTATTCTAGGTTGTCCTCTCGATTCACTAACAACCTCGTGTTGAAAGTGCCTATTCTCTTCAGTTTGCCAAAAAGGGCAACCTTTTATCCGAAATACGCGTATCCGACGCACATCCTCGTCTTTTCCTTCCTTTGTATCGTTAGTTGACTACGCTCATTTTAAGCTAGATTCTCCCAGAAGTTGGGCCCATTTCACTGTTTGAGTGAGTGGTTTATCTGACAAGGAGACATCGCGTGACTTATGTTCGGGATCCAAACAAGGCAATTAATTTCTGAAACTATAGAGAGAATGAGGTAAAAATGTCACGGCTTTCTTCCACATAGGCCCGGGTTCGAGAGAAAAACGCTATTAAAGAATCTTCCTCCGTATAAATCCTTTATAGTTCACGCCTCTCTCAATAGAGGTCGCATCCCAGTGGGTTGAGGCGTTGAGCCGGTTATCCTCATATGGTGGCTAGGGTTCGATCCCAGGTTGCAGCGTTTTTTTCTTTGGAATATTTTACGGAATTCCTGTAAATTGCCCACTCCATTCATTTAGGGCAATAGCAACAATTTTTTTTTTATTTTCAGCCTATTTGCTGGATTTTCAATCGATCCCCTTGGGAGACTTTCGAAGCTAATTTCTTGTTTGGCCAAAAAGAGGCTTCACATGCTGACATACCTAATATGTTTAGATTTTGAAAATACAAGGATGCTTCCGTGAAAAGGATGGGTTTGGATTGGTCGTGGGTCTATCTCAAGGCTGTAAACAATGAACGGATTATTACTTTTTAATTAGCAACGATTTACTCAATTTCCCAGGAGCTGCGCTCGAGTAATGAAATTTGCCATCCGAAAGTATGCAATTCCTCGCCATGAATGAAAAGTTAAATTCCTTCAATTGAAATAATGAGGTGGGAAAAAAAGTGTTATAATTATGTGATATTTTTTGTGCTGGAATATCTTCCTTTCCCCCACAATACAGGCTTCACTTCAATATAATATGTTGCTCCGCAAAAACGTCATAGCAATTATTTTAAATATAACCTAGGAAACAGTTACCATCTCTTTTTTACCTATATCATGTTCACTATTGAACAAGAGTACAGTCACAGAAGTCATCACTCGAACACGGCTCCTGGGAAATTTTAAGTGAGTTCATCGTTGCTAATTAAGAATTAATAATCCGTTCAATGTTTACGGGGTTGAGAAAGACCCACGACCAATCAAAGCCCATCCTATTCACGGAAGTGTCCTTGTATTTTCAAAATCTTAATATACTAGGTTTGTCAGCATGTGAAGCCTCTTTTCGGCTGAACAAAAATCCCGAAATTAGCTTCGAAAGTCTCCCAATGAGGTTGATTGAAAATCCTGCAAATAGGCTGAAAATTAAAAAAATTGTTGCTACTGTCGTAAATGTATGGTAGTGGGTAATTTACAGTAATTCCGTAAAATATTTGAAAGAAAAACAAATGCCGCAACCTGGGATCGAACCCCAGATCTGTTGGGAGAGGCGTGAACTACAAAGGATTTATACGGAGGAAGATTCTTTAATAGCGTTTTCTCTCGAACCCGGGCCTATGTGGAAGAAAGCCGTGACACTTATCCCGTATTCTCTCTATAGTTTCAGAAAATAATTGCCTCGTTTGAATCCCGAACATAAGGCACGCGATGTCTCCTTGTGAGTGCATGTGTGTTTGTGGCCATAACCCAGGCATAATTAGCGGGGTCCCATCAGCCCTAGTGAAGGGTCCCAATTTGGGTTGAGTGTGTGTGTCTGCGGTTCTAACACTGGCGAGGAAATAACATTCCCTTTAAACCACCAGAGGAGGGTTTTTCTGGTTGAGAGGCTGTGGTTGGTCACTGCCGTGAAATTTCCCTTTTCCCGCAAACAAACAAAGAAATTGTTTTGTTGTGTACTTTTGACGAGTGGCACCTATTTACTACGGCCATTGGAGATTTTATTAACTTATCACATTAAGAGGCCGTAGAGCTCAAGTTCACTAGGTAGTTTATCCTATTTTACTTGAGTTATTCCCCCCCACCAGTTTGTTATCTCGCCTAGCGCGGCATTAGAAACACGAGGGACTTCCCTTGTTGTGTTCTCGATTCAAGCAGTCCAGTGCATCCCACAGTGCCATTTTCCGTGAAATGGGATCGGAAGTGACCTTCTGCCGCCCCATCTCCTCCGTTTATCCAACGTCGCATGCTTGCTCTCCGTGAGCAGCTCAAGGTGCGAGGACCTCTAGGGATGGGAGTGAGAAGCAGTTTCAAGGGATCAAGCGACGGTGGTGGTGCGGCGTTCATGAAAGTGGATCATCGTCATTGCTTCAATCCTAAGTCTGGACTAATGGGAATTCCCCTCTAAGAATTCCCAAGAACATGGGGAAAAGCAAGGGGAAAATTGAAACTACTTTAGAAAAAATTTCTTGTCAGAGGGAAATCGCTTAAACTCTATGGATTTTTTCCCCATAACTTCATTCTTTAGAAGTGAAAGTCTTTGGTCAGTAATTTCCCCAGAATAAAACGCTACTTTAGGGAAAACTTTCAGGCATAGGAAAAATTACACCAGTAATTGTGTAGAGTGCAGTGTGCATTGGGTGAATGAATTTATAGGAAAAAATGTATATTCATAATAAAAACAAAGATAAACAAAAAATATTTAGCATTTTTTCATTTTTTAAATCACTGAAGTATCACGATTAATTATAATGAGACGACAAAATATTTCTTCATAAAAATATGCGCTAATATTATACAAAATCACCTCTCGTAGTCAACTACATTCGGTGTAAAACAAATAACCCTAATGTTCGAATCCACTGCAACCCATGTTCAAAAGCATTTCCCAAGGAAAATGCCTTCTAGGGAAATTATTTTCTAGAAGTATGATTTCTAGATAAAACAGGGGCTAAATATTCTAGGGAATTTCCCGACAGGGTTGCTCCATTCTTCCCCAAATTCTATTCTATTTATCATAAATTGGTGAATGCAAAGCTGCGAATTATAGGGAGACAAATGTGGTGGCTTCGCGTTGCCTTCCGCGTCGCAGTACTCCAACTGCTTCCGTTAACTTCACTTTCGCCAGATACTGAGACAGTTGATAACGGGACTATCTTCTTGACCTGCACCAACTGAGACGATTGCCCCTCAGCAGTGTAGTTGTGTAGTATTTTGCATGTATGCTGCGGCGAAAATTCTATGCGTCCTATCACCCTGTTGCCTATCATAAAAAGTAGTTATGATTTTGTTTCTATAAACGGAATGGCAGGATCAGAAAATCAGAAAAGTATTTGTCTCCACATTTAACCCACGGCCCTCAGATTGATAGTCGAGCACGCTAATACTGGGCATACTCGAACTAGGAGTGAATACTTCTCGAAAATTCAAATAATGATGCGCCAAAATGCAAAAGAATTTGGCCAAGGAGCTATGGAGGTGGTGGAGGGGAGGCTCTAAGGGCAGACTGCGGTGCCTTATAGGGAAACGGTTCTGCCTGCCGAAGAAGGTGTATGATATCCTCGTTGATCACCACGACTGTAAAAATTCTTTAAAACCTACATGCTCGATATATGACTGAATAAATAGCAGAAGGGCTATATAACGCATTCATAAGTTTGTTTTCGTATCATTCCCCTTTCCTCCCTGTTTCCCACTGGTTAGGTAACATCCCGAACACGCCCCTAGAATCTGGGAGCCTGCATAGAAAGAGTGGATTGGCGGAAAATGCAAAAGGCATAGGAAATTCAAACGCTTTGTTGAACTTCTTAGAGTGGACAGAGAGTGTGATGATGGAAGGACTATGAGACTCTTCGGCTAAGTGCTTAGCTTAAATTATTTGAAAATCCAGATCAGGCGTGTTTCAGTTTTACATGGAGGATATAGTTTAGTGATGCCTGAGATACCTTATTTATGGATGCCTGGACTATATCTCTGTAACCAACAGGAGCGACTAAAGACAGGTGCTCTGCCAAACTGATAGCCACGAAAATTCCTTTCCCCGCTTGATTAACGACTGCAACGAAAACAGAGCGTCCCTAAGGGATTCCGATAACAGAAAAATCGTCTTTGTTTTCTGCCATTCGTATTCCTTAACCCTATTCCCTCCCCTATGGGTGGTGTCCTAGCATCGCCTGCCAAACACCCTTAACACATCTCGTAGAGCAATATGTAGACAGTAATATGCCGAGTAATGCACCGTTAAAAAAGGTCTATTTGTTGTAAAATTTGAAATTTTTCTATCCTTTATGATACGTTTCAATTTCACCAAAAAATAATTTCCCCATCACTACATCTTTGATGCGTGTTTTAGCCTAACATAGAGAGCTCCATGTATCGTTGATGGTATTGGCCTCATGGAGATAAATGTTGCCAAACGTAAGCACCGTGTACTCACCTCTATCCAACACTGTGCTAAATTTAAGTGACTTAGTTTACGGAATAAGATTTGCAATTAGGAAGACTCCTATATGTACAGTTAGCACACTAACTTTCACAAAGTTAGTTTTCATGCTCCTATTTGACACATTGCACCTATAGAAATTTAAACGTTAAACGAATCTAAATAAGGGAAAGAGCCTATCACGATTGAAATACAGGTTCCCGATCGGTCACCGAAGTTGGAATCATCTAATTTGGAGGGGTGATCCACCAATTCGTCCAAGTGCTGGTACCTCGGTCTGCAAGTGGCAGACAACGGAATCTCTCCATTCATGCTGTTAATGTTAGCGCAGATCGGAACACGTCAGCACACTTAAGTGCTCACGAAGGACGATGAATGGACCGATGTGTGCAGGCGAAACGGTCGGTAACCTGCCATTATGTAGGTAACATTCTGTGGGCGCACAATAGTAATGGCTGAATGCATTGTGTTTAGTTAGAGAATTCGTTCAAAATAATTATTCAAAAGTATAAAAATTTTATCACAGAGCCATTAAAATCTTGTTTGATGCCTTTACGGAAAAATTAACACAGAAATCACTATCGCGGATGCGATTATTGACGTTCTTTTGTTGTTTTGCCCAAGTCAACTCCGCTCCTGATCTGTTTAGAAGAGCGCTGCCAAGTGCGCAGGGTCTGTAGCGAATGGAAAACGAGTGCGTTGTTCTGTTGCAAAGTGATTAGCACACTAAAGCGAATGAAGCGAAACCCAGTATACGCAAAACAGCCTTAGCCATGGAAGCATGTTAATCTAAATTAATGCTACTACGAACCTACATAAGAGCCCATAGTGATAGTGTGGTCTTAAATAGAACATATAGTATCTATCTCAGGTGGGCCAGGGTTTATACTGAAGTTAATTTTAACTGCCAGATGACGTGGGCCTTCCGTTAAATTGATGTTTACTGAGGGTTTGGATTTTATATAGCCACTACATCAGGCTGTTGGTCAGCTGACATGATATCTATGGGTGAACGTAGCAACTTCGACTTTCATACCAAGGAAATATTTAAGCAGAGATTTTATAACCAAGATTAAATGTGTTTCCAAGCATTTGCTTGCTTAAATCTAGCATAGAACTGCGGCTGTGAAAACTCTAGTGGTCTGATAACGCCTTTTATTTAGCATATCTTCCACCCCCTCATGAGCGCGTCTCGTTTTTCACGCTGAAGCAAGGAATTCCCAATCATTCGCCCCCCAAATCCTTCTCTCTTCTTCTCAAATCTTCACCAGAGGACCGATCATGAAACAATTTGGACCACGAATTAACGACATCACTCCTCAAGTGAACCAAGCCGCGGTGAAATTTCCTCGATGGTTCCAACCGAGCGATAAATTCTTTGCCAAAAGGATTCCCGACCCAGTCATGCGAGCGCGCTCCTACCAATCAATCTGATAGGCCGAGATTCGGAAGTTTAACAGCCGGGCGGGGGTGGGGTGGAGGGGAGGGCATGAGGAGGGGGAGTGTGGCAGGGGACGACAGAGGTTGAGACTCTCGTTCCCCCGGCACGTCCCTCACGGAATGATTTGAATGAAATGGCAAGGCGAGGAGAGTCTCTGAAACGGAGACGAGGGCGTTCGGAGGGAAAGCCGGGCCACAAGTATTAAGGAGAGGAGGCGGGGTTTGCAAAGAGGCGCCGAAGTCGGGGGACGAGAGTTAGTTCTTCAGGGTTTTGGATTTTGAGCGCGGTGGGAGAGAGCTTCGGCCTGTTCTGCCTGCGTTCGGATTGGAGTAGTTGGACGCGGGCGGCTTATTATTCCGGGGATGGCCCCTCCGGAGGTATGCTCCAGAGGCGGCGGGCCACGGCGCGCAGGTGAGGCGATGGGTGGGGAAAGCCATGAGGGGAGGTTGGGGGGGGGGGTTCGGCGGTGAGGCGCGGCGTGAAACGGAGGCTTAAGGGTGCGCGCGGGACACGTGCGCGGAGGCGGCGATGGGGCAGCGGGGGGCTGGGGGGGGAGGGGGTAGGTGCGGAGGCGACGACGACAACTGCCGAGGATTACGGCCGAGAAAAGTTTTGGGGGGCGGGGAGAGGGGAAGAATCGACCATCCCCCGCCGTACTCCCCCCTAGGGAGCAGAGTTTAAAGGGGTTTTATGTGGAAATTCTGCCATTTCAGAGGAACGCGTTTTATCATATGTACACACGGGGATCGGGAAGCCTATTTTAAACTAAAGTTCCTTCAAAACGACGGCGCTGAAAAGCACGCCAGAGAGTTCACGCACCTCAGCAATACCAGTACAGGTGATACTTGTCTGCAGAAATGTCGCGAGAGCGGGTAAAGAGTTAGAGCAGGGCCTGTTTTCTGTCTCCTGTTCACGCATTCGTGCAGACGTTCTAGCAAGTCCCCACTTCGTAAGAAGCAATTTTCACTGCAGAAACATCGATGAATCTGACTGTACTGTTTATTACCTCGTGTAAAATGGCCTTAAGAGTCTACGCGCCTCAGAAATATCTGCAAAGGTGATTTTTCTCCCCTGGTATGGCAATGTTCATATCCTACTCCGCATTAGCCAGGCAGGTAGAAAGAGAAATCTTTAATTTTTCCGCTTTGTGTTCATTATTGTTCCATCATATTCCGGGATAAAAAATAACTATGTGCGAAGTATCCCGGAAGAATATGGAACCTCTTCCGGGATACTAGGCACGATGCTGATTTTTTGGGCAAGGTTTCTTCTATCATTGAGGGTTCTTCAGGTCAAAGATGAATTTATTGACAACAATTCGACCTGAAGACGCCTCAAGACAAGGTGAAGAAACCAGCTATGCCAGTGTAGTCCGGGAAGAATATGGAACTAAGTAGAAAGTGATAACGCAAATTTAGCACCTCGTTTACTCAGAAAAACAAAATAATAATCAAATATGAAGATACCATATGTATCATCAATTTAAACTGCCACAATTTATTGGCATGATTTGGTAAAATGTCCAATTAGACTCAGGTGGAAAGCTTATCAAACCGAGGCTGCCACTTATCGTTCTCTTGCAACTCGTTAAATAGATAGCCAATTCATTTAAACGACTTTAAGCAGCCATGAATGGATATCTAGTGCATGCTTCGTCTCAATTCCACCTTTTCCCACGAAAGGAGGATATAAAACTTCCTTCGTTCATCTCGGAAAATTTATTTCTGCTGCAGTCCACTAACCTTTGAACTTCAGCGGTCGAAGGTCAGCGTCGCTCAAAAAATCAAATCAAAACATTAGTCACCTAATGCACTGAATTGAATTGCTTCTAACTAAAAGGGAAAGTCAACAGTCTCATAGCCTAAACTATACAAACAAAGTAATTTATATCCTTTAAGTGTTGAGAATTGTGCGAAGCCAAATATAGCCTCTTGATACTGTGCCTCGGTAACATCTACACAGCAGGAATTAGGGTAAAATACTCTTGTCACCCATTTGCCTCATCGTCCCATTTCCATTCCATGAATATAAATTTTCATTGCTCTCCTCGTATTTTCCCAGTCCAAATTCTATCGAAAGATGCCTCCTATAGCATTTTTTTTTGTTGATTTTCTGGATTTCGTTTAAACTCTTTTGGTGATTTAATCATAGAGGTAAAATATTTAACGTAGAATTTTCTCCTATACCCTCTCCTTTGGACGCATTGATGAACATTATAGCATCATGTAGCCATAGAATCCACGACCTATCCACCTAACTTTCCTTCTACACCCCAGAAAAGTGAACTAGGTTTTTAAAGTAGATGGAATAATTCGGATTTCGGCCGTAATGAGGAAGTTTACGCTAAGGTGAATACGTGACTATAACAAGTATAACCGAGATAAAATTTCAATCACCGCGAGCTGGAATTATCTGCATCATGAAAAAGAATACTACTTCGCAATGAATGTAATGAGTATTGCCATCTATTAAGCATTATCTTTTGTCAGAAAAGGAGGTAAAAATCCAGATAACGTTATCCTGAATCTGAAACTTTGGAGATTGTTGTTGTGTGATCTCCGCCTTAAACATGGGTATATGTGATTCATGTGGCTCTAAAATACTGAATAGTTCATGAAGGATACATGCTAACGTGTATATCATCATGGTATTTTGGACGTTCTTTTTCAGGGCTAACATTAGTTAACAAAATATATGACTTTTTAAACTGATCTATGACCATAATATTTTTCAATCCATAATCTAGGAATAAGCCAATTTTTTTTATAACGAGCCCATAAGGTTTTAACAAATTTTCAGAGTCTAGCATTCCAAGCACGAGGTCATATTGTAGACTCATTTGAAATGGAATACCTACATGCTAAAACATGAGTTCTTTAGTGTACTAAAAGAGTTTTGGAAGTATCGGCTGCATTTGTATATAATGAGCTTCTCTAACATGTATGTAGTACGAGCAGATAATGTACGCTGGATGTGTAATGAAACAAGGCAGTGGTTTGCCGAGAATCGTGTACACGGATACTATAAAATATTATGCAAATATTTTCTATACTCCATGGTCGTGAAGATGCATTCGCGGTATTTGTGACCATGTCGGAAATGTTACAAATGGTGAGCACAGGGCCATTCCTCAATCATCTGAGAAAGTGTGTTCGCCACAAGAACGACGTTCATTCAAACTGTATGATTCGCCAACAAATAGACTCTAGCCTTCTATACATTTTTTGCTCGATAAAAAAATCTGAGAAAAAACTTTCCTTCACGTATCGGGCACTAATGAGCTTCCATATGAGACTAAATGTTTAAAGTTTTATCGCAAAAGAAATAAAATTGATTATTTGGGGCACGTTAATTTACTTTCGGAGCTACCTAAGCTATTTCCCACAGAGTATTTTAAACTTAACAATACCTACGTTGGATGTGTGAACGGAAAATAAACACTGAAACAAGTGTCGCGGATGCGATAATCGACGTTCTCCTGTTACTTACCGCCAATTAACTCTACTCCAGATCTGTTTTGAAGTGAGCTACTTAGTGCGCTGGGTCTATGACGAATTAAAGGCAATTGCGCTGTTGTGTTTCGAAGTGATTAGCGCGAATAAAAAGCTCCCATTAGCTTTGTTTTCTGTGACATAATTCTTCACTCTAGATCCAAGATGGGTGAGACGATTATTTAAATCAATATTGACTCTACTTTCAAGACTATCGTGGATCGGCTTGGTGTGGAAGCAATAATGTTTGCTTCCAATCCCGTGGGGCCGGTTTAGAATTTCGGAGATTTTTATGCATCATAGTTTATTAATGGGTGATGGATAAAAATAACTTCAATTGGTAACTTACTCCATCGACGGATGGGACGTGAAACTGTGGGCCCCAAGACGCATTACGTTAAGAGCCGGTAAAGGCCAACACCAGGTTTCTCTCCACCCTTCCTCCATAACCCAGTTAATCCTTCCCTCAGCAAACAAACTAACAGGTTCTCAATATCGCCAATGGACTCTGCTGCCGGTCGCCTCTCAAAATAAGCAAACCAAACCTACGCGTAATCAGAATACAGGTTCATTACTTGAAGACTTCCAATTGAGTTTTCTGATAGCAAACATTCTATGGCTGAGGCATGCTAATGACGGAAAAAAAGTCGTATGTAGAATGTGGGGTATATCTAGGAATGGGTGTTTGCCTAGGGAAGCGAAAATCGAAGTCTTCAAATGTAGTGCTCTCCTCTCGACGTCATTATATAGTAGCGAGACCTGGGTACGTCAAGATTAGCAGTAAGTGCAGTGGAAATGGGGTACCTGAGAAGTTTTTAGGGCCAAAGTATGAATGTATGATGGGTTATGAATGAGTGGGATTTGAAAGAATGTTGGTAGGATGCTCCAGTAAGGGACATATATGAAAGGAGTGTGCTTCACTGGTATGGACGAGTCGTTATAGTTGATGAGGGTTGAAACGAAACTGATATACTGATTTACGAAACTGATATATGAAGGTTGAGTGAACGATGTGAGAAGAAGGGGTAGACCGTAAAAATAATGAGTGAACGCGGTGGAAGAGACTCTAAAGAATATGAATATTATAGATACTAGGAATAGGATAGCGTGCATAAGCAGTGCATGAGTGTAAGAAAAGCAAAAGAGTTGTGCAAGGATAAGTTATTATGGAGTGAATTATTAAAATTGGGTCAGTTTCCTGGGATTAACAGTAAAAACTAAGTTTTAGACTATGTCGAGCCCGAAAGGCAATAGCGTGATGGGTATGCATGTATAATTTTATGGCGGAAGTACACTTTTTTGCATGTAAACGGATCGAAAAACACTTCATTTTTTTCTCAGGAAGGATGTGTCTCAAAAGGGATTGCGACATACAGCATTAAGGACGAGTACCAGGGGAGGAGCGAGGCAGAGATCCCGCAAATGGTGCCTGCAACCCTGCCTAACCCTATGGCGAGAGAGATTCTACAAGTCGCGGCGTTTATTAGCGCCAAGCGGAGGACGCGAAAGTTGAGAGGAACGCCAGTTACATCCCATATTCTACCCTACACACACTATATCTCCTTTGCAAAGGAATCTGGGGTAACCTTGCTCTATCCCTATCCATCCGCGATATCATAGGGGGAGATTTCTCGTGGGAGTGGAAGGTTATTTTTCGGCCGCTAGCTCACCCGCGACCAATTTTCTCTTCTCTTGCTCCTCTTTGGAGTACGGAACCGGAAAAAACCCGGTCAGGCTACACACACAATACTTCACACAGGTCCGATAGTGAAGGCTTTCGGTATTGCACGCATAATTCCGGTTGCGGCCAACGGAATCTACATCATGAAAGGCAAACGTTTCAATCTAGCATAAAGGGCGAATACAATCATATTGTCCTCCGATTTCCAATGTGCACGTGTTTTTTATCAACCCTTCTTTATTTTTGCAAGAGGGGGAGCATTGAGTTTTTTATCAGCGTTGAGTGTTGACCAACGAATCGACTTTCACCCAATCTGTTCTCCAATTCCTTCCCTCGGTTTTCTGAAAATTTTAAGAGTGAGGCTCTTCATCACCGTTGCCGGAGAGATCATTGAGGTAGGAAAAAATAACGCCGGGGAGTCGCTTATGAGTCAACTCTCGGAGGGAGAAAAGTCTTCGCCGCGAAAAACCATCAAAACCAATCCCTCGAGATCAAACCGTGGAGCGAGGCTCTCACCACGTAGAGAGGAACGGATGCATTCCTCAGGGAATTCTCCTCTTCGACGGAGAGAAAACTCCAGACCGCCTTGCGAACTCCTACCTATAGGCGGAAGAGATTCGCGGAGCATCGGCCGCTGGGGAAAAGTAGAGTCGCGGGGGCCTTTTGTCGTTCACGCTGGAGCGAGACGACGGCACCGCAGAGCGCGGCCCACTCCGGGCACGGCAGACTCCAGGGGAGCCGACGAAGCTCCGCATGGACCAAGTCAGGATTGTCCCGAATGAGAGCCGTCTCGACGTCACTTATGGAACCGTTATCTGGGAATAGCCCAGGGGGAGATGGGAGGCGGGGGACCGCGGAGGCCGTCGAAAAACGGAAAACAAGGATTGCCGTGGGAAGGGATGAAGGGCTATGCGCTCCGTGACATTTAAAATGCAGATGAGAGGACAGATTCCGATTGGATTGGATCGGAGAGGCGACGTGTAGAGCGGGACCCCGCGAGGGAGGCTCTCATCACCGCGGGTGCCCCTCGCCAGACCGTGCTTCGGTCAGGGTTACTGACATAATTTTCGATCCTTAAGGTACCTAGTTTGAGCAAAATATCACTTTACCTAGAGTTTGATGAATGTGACCTCATTCAAAGAATAAACTCTCATATTTCCAACGGTATCAAAATATTAACCCCCTACCGAACTACTTTTTGAGCAATTTGCCTAAAAATATATTAGCTGTTTTACGTGAGATATATTAAGACTGTGCGCTCAAGAGGAAGAATATTGAAAAAAATAGGAAAAATATGCACCTAGAATTCGTCAAAGAAAACAAACGGTGAGTAGTTTGTATGTTCGCACAACTATTTGTAAAAATAGATCTATTACTCACCGCAGTATTTTATTCAGAATCGCAATAAAACCTTCTTTTGTTAGTGTGTGTTAGCCGCATGGCGTGAAAAAATGAGTCAACTTAGAGACTTATGTAGATATATTTATTTAATTACTGAGAATTTCTGTCATATACAGCTATATTTTTTCACAACTAATGTTACAATATTTACTTCATACTTCTTACAGGCGCTGCAATTAAAATATAGAATTCGAATATGGTCTCTATTATAACTGGGGAAATATCTCGCTCAAACTATTTTAATCTCATTACTCGGGCAAAAAAAACTTTTGACAAAAAACTGGAGGGCTACTAAGATGTTATATTTCCCACCCCCAATCTAGATTCACTATTTTATCATACAATTTTTCGTGAAATATCCACGCTTCCTCGTGAGGGCACTGCATTATTTCCACAACGGGAAGTGCAGCATTACCTCGATTTCAGGTTTAATTTCAGGATTACCTACAATCTTTCGTGAAATATCCACGCTTCCTCGTGAGGGCACTGCATTATTTCCACAATGGGAAGTGCAGCATTACCTCGATTTCAGGTTTAAATTTCTCTGTAGTTTTTATTAGCTACTTTTTCTTCAGTACGAAGCAGGCCACTTTATGCTTCGCTATTCATTTCCCTTCTACCTCGGCTATGCTAAACGACACCACCCTTTGTGAAGTCCTAAATTCAAGTATTTCTATAGTCAACAAAGCACATAAATCAAATATTGCAACTGCGAGTCCCAAAACTACTGATTTTCACATTTTTATGACTACGGCTTTTTTATTCCATTGATTAAACATATTCTTTATATTATATCTACGTATGTATTAATTGTAACTCTAAATTCATAAACTATTTATTTATATATTTTTAATGACTTTTGGTTTATTATACATGCAACAGATAACACAAGTTCTTGCCTACGCATGTGAATCACAGACAAAATGCATAAAAAAGTCGCTCCGTTTCTAAGAATGTCTAAATTTTCTCGTTGATTACACATTGAATAAATAATTTAGTTAGTCAATTCAAATGCAAACAGAACATTATTCGAATTCATGAACTTTCTGAAATGTTTACATGCTGATGAGGATCCAACAGAATTCCAATCTCGTACTTAAAAACGTTCAAAATATTATAAAACCAAATAAATTCTTTTTGAGGTGGCATATTAGGTTTTATCTTTAAAAAATGGGAGTGAATGAGAAATTGACAACTTATCTAGTGATGTATTAAATTAGTATTATGAACAAAACAAGGAGAATGCAAACATAATTTCGAAAAGCAACCTCTTTTGGTAGATAAATCTTCAGCACTAGTCTCTTGAGCGTCAGGCTTTATCATTTTGTTATTTTATATAATTTTTTGGCTTGATTCACCCTACATCCATCCACCATCCTATTTCAAATATAATTTTCAGGAATTCATCTAATTGAGCGATTTTTCAAATATATGTAAACATTGTACAATAACATTTCCATGCTTTCAAACAAGACTACACGGGCGTAATTGTATTTAAGATTGAAGGCAATTTTCTTCAATTATGGTATATTCATGCAAATTGTATTCATGCAACTCCAACAAAAATTATATCTATTTATAAATAAGAAAGGGCCCCTATCCTAACTTTGGTAAATGTGTGCGCCATTCAACTAGCGCTCGGTCTGGCTGCGACGACCTTGTGATGTAATGAATATGCGTACAAAAATGTTCAAATGATGTAAAATGTAGCAAAAACATGATTGTATATTCATATCCGGAAAAATATGTAAATGTTCATCCTACATGTAATTTATGGCCTAATACAGCATTAATAAATTATATTCTATAAATGCTGCATTTTTTTGTGATTATGCTATTCATTATATAATTGCCCATAAGCAGATTTTTTCAGACTTCACCCGAGTACGGGTGTTCCAAAACGTGATGCGAGCACTGAATGGCTAATTCACCAAGCTAATTTCACTAGCAAGCAATGCTATATCGCGATATTATTATAAGTTTGCATGCGAGCTTTAGAGAGATTTTTCTTGGAATTCAGAGGGGCCAAGCATTAAAAACAAACGCTGCACTTCAATGCGTGCTCACAGTCAGTGTACCTAGAAGGGGTGAGAGTCCAGACGCTGTGGGCTTTAAAATTTCAAGAGCCATCAACGATCGATAAGTGGGCCAAATGCTACCGTGACCACATCCACTGCGTATGAACGCGATCATGCCGTTCCAGTTCAATGAAAGAAAGCGATTCGTTGAAATGTATTTTTTAAATTCAAAGTGACTTATATTCAATTGCTCACTTCCATCCAAGAGAAAGAATGAAATTCTCTCTTTTGACTTGGGTACGAGTTGCAAACGTCATTGAAAATTATGAGTAATAAAAATGCATTGCAAAGATAAATGCGTTGGAGCTAAAATGTTCAAATTTAGGCTTAAATAAGACTCCATTGAATCGAAAATCAATTGCGCACTTGAAAATTGTGAAGTTGTAAAATATGGTCCAGTAAGTAGAACAAGCACATCCGGCCATATTTTTGCTTGAAATGTTAGATTGGCTTATAAATTCCATTTATTACAACGTATAATCACCTTTTTGCCTCACATGTTTTTTACATAATTACTTTATAATATGCTTGTCAAACTATGATTTATGAATCTCGATAAATATTTCCGAATGCGGATTAACCTTTATAGTTTGGTACTAGTTGGCAAGTGATTCACCTCCTGACATACCAAGTAGGTACATTAAAATAACCTAGTAAGAGCATGCAAATTAAGGTATAATATTATTTTTTTTAATAAAAAACACTAGGAAGACTGTATCCAAGATGAATTCTCAATAAATATGAATTCAAAATTTAAGCTAGAATCCATAAGATGCTCGTGGAATGGAATTTTTTCCTTGATTGGTTAAGGTATCATTTCACACATTATGTTAAAAATAGGGATAATTTCCCAGAAACACCGTTCGAGAAAAAAGAGACTTAAAATAAGCATTCGAGTGCTTGATTTAACTTCTAATACTGAAAGAACACCCACATTTTTCTGCACCTCAAAGAATGGCGATAAACCGGACGGTCAAATAGTGCATTATATTAATAAAGTGAATATAGACTAGAACACATTGCAGAGATATAAATAGTGATATGATCATAGATACGAATTATTTTCCTTGTGTTTGCAGGTTAAGTAGCCTATCCTTTAGGATACCAAGTATTTTACCCGAAATTTCAAAATTTAAGATTTATTGACACAAACCACCATCGAAGTGACTCAGAGATTTAAACCTATTTTCCATAAATAACTATCTCCACTATTTCCTTAAAAAACTGTTTACACAAGTTGCTCCAAAATGCAGTTTTTTATCAATTATTAAATATAGTTGCATTACATCCGAAGTGACTCGGAGATTTAAACCTCTTTTCCATAAATATCTATCTCCACTATTTCCTTACCGCTTACACAAGTACCTCGAAAATGCATTTTTTGTATCAATTTCTAGATATAGTTGCATTACTTTCGAATTTCAACACATCTTTCCGAAAACTATATATTTAAATGAGTCCGTATAAAATATTCATGCAAAATGAAAGCATAAATGTGGAAATAAGAGCACTAGCTAAAAAAGTGGGCAGCTAGTGTTCTTAAACTTTCTTAAAATTTCTTGTTGCCTTGTACTAGTACCGGGGGAACAACATACATTGTAAACAAAATCCGATTTTAATTTGATAT
Organism: Pyrrhosoma nymphula; assembly: GCA_963573305.1. Taxonomy (NCBI): domain Eukaryota; kingdom Metazoa; phylum Arthropoda; class Insecta; order Odonata; family Coenagrionidae; genus Pyrrhosoma; species Pyrrhosoma nymphula. Next base: position 58,277,621 of record OY754332.1, read on the forward strand.
TCTGCGAAAAATTCAAATTTTGCTTTAAAAAGTTCATTTAATAGATGTGAATTATCATCCTAATATGAAATTAAAATTGCATGCATATTTTTTTTACCAATTTAGTCTGATTCGTTTCATAAAGACGCTATTGGAAAAATTCACCCTGACATGATCTTGAGGGGATATCTCAATAGCCTAGACAATATCCCAATAAACATTGTCAAGGTGGTAAAGTGCAGCTGTGCAATTTTCCCATTCCCGACATTTTCATTGTCCTTATTACGTTTTTATTTCAGTATGCTCCGTCAATAGTTACGTCCTTAACTTTACCCACCAACCAATGCCTACCGGAAATGAGGAATTTTGAATATTATTTTCCCTGAGGTGAAGTCAACAGAGTGGCTTGCAAAATTAGAGGAAACAAGCTCCAAAACTTTCTGAGGAGCAATGAATGCAGAGTAAGGCTCCATTTCTTTCAAATGTATACCTGCAGGATTCGTATCAAAATTGAAACTAAGGGAAGCATATCAAAGTTATTATAACTTCCGAGCCCCAAACTTTCTCGAGTAATGAAATTTTAGGGGACTGAATTACGAATAGTTATACCCACCAAAGGGTTAAAAATTGCAGCAAAGATATAGACTTAGATATAGATATAGCTTACCCAAGTTGTTGCCTACGAATAGTACCAGATTACACAGATACTCAGGATTTATTTAATGCTTTAAAAACTATTTTCCAGTTTTTACACAACGTTAAATGCGCTGAAAAGTGGAATAAAATACACCTTTATCACAATAATTGTCAGTTTATTTCTTAAAAAGAAATTCAGGCCTCGGAACTTCCACGGTTTTCTTCGAACGTCATTTCCGAAGACAACTTCCGATAAATATATATATCGAAAGCACTAATTGTAAGAGAGAAAAAATTATATTTTGGGAAAACATACAAATGTTGACAGTAATAACAAATTAATTATTAATAAAAAACTTAAATTAATTCAAGGCAAAGACTTGTTTTTATTTTTAATTTCCGATATATTATTAACATATTATAACTGTTACTTATATATTTTTAATTTAATCTATACATAAATAAACTATCATAAAATAAATATACTTGAATTTTTAAGCGTCTCTTTTTGCTGCAAAATGCCACATTCAAAGCATAATGGCGACCAGCAAGCCCAAGTTATTTTATAATTTAATTTTTCTTGCGTTTCTTATGGAAACAAATGGTAAAATATTCAACATTAAAATACTCGCCTTTGCTTACATTTCGTATTTTAAAGAGGCCTACAGGAAGGGCCCTCGATGTTAGAGTCAGACATGGTTAAATATATTTTGCGAGAGATAAAACATTTGTGAAAAATTCAAAGGTAAACTTCACAACAAAAAGGTTTTCAGTCTGCCACTGGAACATTCTGATTACTAATTTTCTCCTAACTAAATCGGAAGAGTATTACAATATGATGGCGCTTTTTAGCACCCATGCAACCAGTTCTTAATGGATGTCATCAGTGTTCACCTCCATAGTCCCGCAAAATTAACTGGATAATTAATTACGAAACACGTGTCATGTGGTATCTCACCTATAAGCATTGCACGGAATTGAAAATTATTGATTTAGTAATCGTGCCTATGCTGCCAACAGGCTCACAGAAATTAATGTATCAATGTTATAACTATCCAGAACAAACTCTCGGAAATAATACGAAGTTACTGGAATACTGTTTAATTTTCCTATTAGCAGTAAAGTTGTGCAGTTTGGAAATGTGAGGAAAAGGCGAAATAAGGCGCAAAATATTTTCAAAGTTTATTGGTAGCAATAACTTAGACATTTCAATGTTAATACGCTAAATTTTGTGATAGATTAGGTGAGAAGGAGACGTGAGTGAAAAACCGTCATCCATACTCAAATTATGAATTCACCACTCCTGATTCTGCCTCTCAATTAAAAATGAATACATTAAACGTTTGCAAAGTAAGCACGTACAAATAAGCATTGCAGATCAGCTTAAACTGAAATGCATTGATATTTTTACAAATACCAAATTTCAAGAAGAAAGACAAATGGAAAATAAAGAGTATTTCAGGATTTTAATAGAAACGATGGACGAGTTGTTCATCAAAAGGCCAAATAGGTGATTGGTTCCTATTGTGGAAGTAGCACGTCAGAAAAACATGCTATCTGACAATGCTGTGGTCGAACTGTCATTTATAAATTAAATTGTGGAAAGCATTTTGACATGGAAAAATTATGTGTCATCGAAATTCATCATTTACTCTACAACACAAGCACTTAAGACACATCTACGAAGTAGCTAATACTTGACTGAGCAGAATACAATAGAAAAACCCAACCTCTAGCTAAACTAACAAGCAAGGGAATAGATATGAACTCACAAGTACTGAAAAACATTGAGTGGTCACCAAGGCAAGCTCAAAGGATGTGTTCCAGACACAGTGTACTAGATAACTTAAAATTAATTGGCAAAGAAATCTTCCTCCTCGACACTGAAATTGCAGTGCAGATAGGAGAAGCAACATTTGAGATGGCCAAAGAATGAGGTCTAAGAATTTTTGTTATCACGCACCATTCACGAATGCAGCCCAAAAATTAAAATATTAACGGATCTTTGACTTGTCCCATAACTTTTCATTTAGTGTTTCCTTTACCTTTCATCTTCTTCATTTATGGCCAATGTAGCAACCACTGCAACCCGAATTCAGTGGACTGTGGAGCAGTTTAAGATGTATACTATTCTGCAAGGTAGGTTAATTTCCTTGTAAATCAGCAAATGAAAACGCATCACTAAAAATTAGAGGAATAGTAATCAAACCAATTAATAGTCCTTTGAAAAAAAGATACACTAATTTTTCTACGAAGCATTTGGAATTTGATCCTGCAACATTCAATGCGCTAATGAAGAGCCAGAAATATTCCCAGAAGTCCCAGTGGTTCACTCAGCGCAGCTGATATTTAAAATGCGGAAATAATCCTTTATATATATGAAGCCTTCTACAAGTTATACTATAAACGTACATTAAGGCGCATTAATTTGGGGTAAAGTGTTGGCAGGAATTCACCAAACGGCATGTGTTTGAACTTCGCAAGGGATATGCACTACAAATTCATACTTTCAGCTGGTTTAGAAATAGAGGTGGGAATATATAGACTACCCATTTCAGCTTATTAAATGATTTATATTCAATGACAGATATAATGGCGTCCAAGGAAAAATAGTGTTTCATATCCATTCTATGGTCTACTATATTGCTTAAGTACGATATATTGAAGCAATAAGCGAAGGAGCTGGTAAGAGTTTGTGAAAATATTCTAGGATCTGCCTTTGACACTTTAGTATTAATTAGATTAGCACCAAAGATTTAGCCGCTACATAGCTTTCATCCTGCGAGTAACTTACGCCCTAATTTGACCACAAATTTAATCATCCAACCATGGCTATCATGGCATATCTTTAAATATTCTAATGGGGATATGCATTCCGTAGAAATGAGTTTTGGCCATGGCCAACTCCAAAGGCAGTATGACGGCTCCCTATTGTGAGAACGGATTATAATACCATTGATTGCAAGAAAAATATTCACCATTCTACGGTCACCGAGTACATCTGAGCATTACTGAGTATTCTGCCTTAGCATATTGATGAATAATTTGCCGTTAATCCATTATGAAATTTTCGTTATTTTAATTTTTTAATGTACAGTTTTATTTATTACTTAATAGACACCATTATACAGTCACATCAAGTGTTTTTCTACAAAAGGTTTTACAATGATTATATTAAAGATTCTCTGCATATCTGAATAATATGCTTTAATATTATTTACCGTTCAATTCTAATGAGCGAATGATTAAACTTTAAATTATACTTTCATTTTTCGTAAAAATGACAAAAACTCCTTGGTTAAGGTCAATTGAGAAAAATAAGAACTTATTTTAATATCTTCATATGCTAGGATCGTATATAATCACATGTGTTCAAATATTGGTGTAAACTATTTACGCGTTTTGCATGTTTCTCCAATGGCTGGAGTTTGACGTCCATCACTCTTGAAAGATATAATATTTTCATTTAAGTTTGACGGTAGTCAAGTCAAGACCGTACTTCGCGCATCATCCTGACATCAGACCTCGCGTGGGGTAAAACACATACGAAGCGTTATCGGCGCTGTAGTAAAGAAACTAGGATATATTAAGCGTATATTAAGAAGGTCCTCCGATGAATAAGTAAAAGATAAATAATACTTTGCTATTGCAAGGCCACATCTCGAAGACTCTGCGTGGATTTGGGACCAAACAAAGAAAGATTCAATTCGCGAGGTGATATAAAATACAAAGGAACGCCGCACGCTTCGTTAAAAACGGCTTTGAGCGTGCGTTAAGTGTCACACAGCAGATATAAGAACTAGGCTGGGTGCCGTTACAGACTCGGAGACTACACGCTAGGCTTAGATCACTTGAAAAACTTCAATCAGGTGAGTTTCAGTTCAACTTGGAGGATATTATTTTGACCCGGCGCTATAACTGTAGAACTGATAGGAGAGACAAAATAGGAGAGATACACTGCCGAACTGACAGGTAAAAAAATTAATTCTTTCCACGCACCAATAGTGATTATACCAAACACAGCGTATCACTAAAATAGGACACACTGTAAACCTATATGAACATAGGATTGACCTATGTTCTCTCACCCCTCCTTTTTCCTATTCCCTCCCCATTCATTTCTGGTGTTTTTACACCCCCTGCCACACGCCTCTGTGGTTCGTAGAGTCGTATATGGATGCAGTTGTATTGAACTGAAAGAGTTAACTTGATTGTTGTTGTATTTTCTGCAGGATATGCACACTTTTCAAAGAGACATTTGGAAGATCTTAAGGTGCTGATAACCATTTTTCTCCTGTCTCATACGAACATGAACGGCGGACAGTACTCTCCGCACTTTTCGACAGGTTGAGAAGATGCCGAGAGACGTCGCTTGGCCCACGCCCGCACTGTTGCACCCGAGAGAGGAATATTGGTTCTCTTGTACAAGTTGGCCAAGGGGAGCGGGGCGGCAGAGAGGATGAAAACGAGGACGTGCCGACACATAATATCGGCATCACGTCGGCGATATGTCGGTATCATGTTTTTACAAAGGAACGGACAACAGGAGCGGCATTGGGAATCGAACGGAGGACGGCGAGGTGGAGGGACGTGTCCACATACAATGTCGGCATCATATCGTCTACATGACGGGATCATGTTGGTACAATGTAGAGCGACGGCAGGCGGCAAGGGGTTAGGTGAGACAATCGACCACGTGACCTTGTCGGCGAAACAACTGCCACGGTGGGGAGGAGAGGGGGTGGGTGTGAGAGGGGAGGGGGGGCACACTAGAGAGGCGAGGAGGGAAAGAAGGAAGAGAGGTCAGTCCTTTCTCTGTGCCTCTCTCCGGATGCTCCTTACCGTTTTTGATCGGTTTACTGGGAACCGGGAAGGGCCAAGGGATGTTTTGGAGGGTGGGATGGGGTGTGAAAGAGTTAGGGGGAGGAAGGGAGGGAGAGACGAGGGACGGTGGGTAAGGGGGTGAGGGGAGAGACTTCCGGCAGACCCCATGGGTGCCATATTCCCCACCCCGCCCCTCTCCTCCCCTCACCCTCCGGCCCTCCTCTTCCTCCCTCCTTCCCGCCAACCTCACCTCCTACACTTCTCACCATTACGACCTCCTCCCCCCTTATCCCTATCCAGCCGGAGTAAAAATTCCCGGAGATAGGAATGCCTTGCAAAAGGGCCCCTTCGCTCATGAATATCACGTGAAATGCCCTCTTGAGTGCTTCGTTTGGGGCCGGCCGGAGTTTGGGGCGGGGAGGGAGGTGCGGAACCTCTTGCGGGCGAAACGCCCTCCGGGGGCGGGGGTTGGGAAGAGAAACTCCTCTCGGAGGCCGGGGTGGCGGAGGTGGAGGGGTCGAGCCGTACCGCCGAGTCTTCCGGGGTCTGCTTCCCACCCTCCGTCCAGCCTTCGGCACGCACCTCAACGGCGTCAGCCACCGGAGAGAACTCTTCACAATAGGTCTCAATTTGTGGACGGGGAGAGCCGCGCACGCACCGGACGCTGTCCAGCGCGGGGCGATCCGTCTATAGTTGCACTAGGGCACACTCTTTGTCCCCTATCTCTCCCACTCCGGGGGTGGAAATACGCAGCGAGTACACGAGCCGGAGAATATACTTAATATACACACGCCATCGATATGATAAAAAATACTTAACTTGTTTTTAAAAAATGACGAAAAGACACAAGTGCAAAATTTCGGAGAGGTAAAATCATTCATCTTGACCGCTACACGAACCAAGATCTCTGAATATCGCGCCGAGTGCTTAGGCCAGTTAAGCTACGATCCAAAACAGTTCCGATTCGTTATACATCAAAGCATTTTCAAGTTAATGTACAAAATCAAACACATTTAAGCATGCATTTAAGCAGTAACATAGGGGATTCCCCGTTCCTTCTAATTGCAATTTCTAGGAATCCAAAAGTACTTTAAGTTTTATAAATATAAATTTTTTCACGTTTAAATATCCAGTAGGCAATTTTGATAAGTTTTGTCTAAAATCTCTTACAGGGGATAATATTTAAAAAAAAGGTTGAGAAACCCTGCTCTAGAAAAATGATAATAATTTTTAAAAAATGACGTAAATATCGATAGCAGTTTTTGAGAAATTGCGCGCGATGGCCATGTTGGATTGATCATTTATTGCAAAAAACATGCTTTAGTTTTGTGCGCCATGACGCCATCCACTATCTCCTTTTCCCCAAATAAAAAAATCAGTAATCGTAGAAATTGATGCGTTTCATTCTCTCAAGCCACGTATTTAACTTGAAAGAAAAACAAATTAAGCTGAAACTCAATACAAGCTATTAAAAATTATGAAAAAATACGGAAAAATAAAAACCTTTCGAATAATTGAAAGACTACATATACTTTCTTTTCCCTAGAAGAGATATATTCTGAAAGCAGGCCATCATCCCAACCAATTTTTCACTTCTTCATAGTATTAAGGGCACATCGGATATAAATGAAGTTAATGAATGCTACGAAAAATAAGGTAATCGGGAAACGAACGAAAATCATGGTCTTACCTGTATAATTAAGATACAGATGGCGTCTTTTGTCTTTTCACTCGACGTTAATTTAATATAACCTTTTTAATTACTGATAATGAAATGAGTTAGTTATATTTAATTTAAATCATTCGGTGTGCACTAAAATTCCACACGAGTGAAAAGATTTCACAATCTATTTAACATGAAGACCTTCTGGACGCCGAGGACCCTGGAATTCTTCCCAATTCCAAATTATTTTATGACCAACTTTATCTTAATCTATCATGACATCATCACCTTTATCTAAGTCATATAAATAAATGGTCTTACCACAACGGGGAATAATACGCATCTAGGTATTATTATACATTACTAATAAAGTGACTATTACATTGAGAATATCATAAAGATAACCAAGTAGAGGATATAAAAGCATGCAAAAGTTTACTAGTAAACATAAATGTTACGTCCATTCAATTTTGGTGACCCTTTTTACCAAGGTAACATTAAAGTGAATACCAATATGTGGTGTCAATTGAATATTCACGCCATATATCTCATTCCGGAAAAAATCAATCATTGACGAGGATTACGTTACGTAAGGTTACGCACGTAACTCAACATATTCTAAGCTCATTCTGTTCCCTCTAAATTTAAAATTATATAATTCCTACGCTCCTCCTAAAAACTATAACAATAATAAATTATTTAATCCAAATTCACCAACAAAACTCTTTTTTTGGACGGGCAGTCAAAAACCTATGCTCCTTTTGTTCAACATAAAAAAGTATTTAACTTTACAACGATGACAATTGCGTCATTAGCTGTGTCAGTAACGATGGTCATTTTTTTTGTTCTCGATTGTTCAAACAATTGCGTCAGGAAAATTGAAAATTCGTCGGTACCACAAGCACAATTCCAAGGTTCGCCATTATTTCCAAAGCTCAATATTTTTCTGAATTGTAATACGTCCCCCGTAACATCATTTTAATTTCTAGCCTTTGTTCGATCGTGGAAACTGCTGAATTTAATCCCACACTGTGGAGCAACTGCATTCGTTCAAATTGGAGTTTTTTCTTGCCGAATTTTCAAATAAAGATTTTTTCATCCAACGACTTTGAGTTATTGACTAATTTAACGTACTCCGTGTTTTTATGTGAAAGTCTTACTTAATTCGCCACTCGATCACTGTATACATTCCTTAACGCATTTAAAGTGTATATTTTAATAGCACATTTTGGTTCAGTGAAATAATTTATCAAGGGTAAACATGATGTTTTTTGATAAATGGCATGGAGATTCATTCGCGTGTGTAAAGGGAAAACTGCCTACGAGGCAAAAATAAAGGAAAAAAGATATCTCGAGGGTCTAGCAAACGTCTCCATGAATGAGAGCGTGAGAAAATCAATCCACCAGAGTGTAGGCTCATTGTTGCGCTGTGTCGTAGGGGTACAGTTTGCAGTCTTCAATCAGCGAAGTAATTTTTTGTACCATTTAATTTAATTAAATCGCAACATTGACAATGGAAAAAAATATTTATACATTTAAACGATATAATAGACATTACGGAGTGAATTTCTTTAGCCAGTTGCAGGAAAGGACGAAAGACGTTTGATAATCTTGGATGTACGTTCTAGTCTTGGGTTTTTCAATATTTTTCTATAGTCACGGCAGCCATTAGAGATCCACTGGATTTAAAAAAAAAAGAAATCTCCAAAGATGGCTATGGATGCAATTTGAGACCATCAGTCCCTGATTAAAATGTAGTTCAAGTTCACTGAGCTTGATAACAAATGATGAATGCGCCCTGAAAAAGAGGAAAGATAAACTAAACGGGAAATCGTATTTTTGAGGAAAAGAAACTCGGCGCATACATATTAAAACCATTACTTTCAAATCAATAGGTGAAGCGATTAAATGACATTTGCCTAATCTTCTAATAGTCTTATCAGTTAGGAAAGAAATCAATGTCTGGAAAGTCGAAACGTCGCAGAAATTATCCCAAATCTCAAAAGCATAGCGCAGAATTGATTGACCAGAGTCAAGAATTTTAGTAAGAGTAACGTCGCGTTACTGGTAATGGTAGCGTTACCTAATGGTAATTTTTGAGTTACTGAGTGAAAACAAGGAAGAGATAATGCAAGTAAAAGGTTGTAGCACATACAGAGAAAAAATAACTCATTAAGTGAATTTGGAAAGGGTTGGGTTATCTTTTTCATTCAACGATTTTATTGATCAAATTTATTCAAGGGAAATATTCCGGAATTAAATTTCCTGAAGAAATTAAGCTGAACAGTAGGGTTGATAGCTGAAAAAGCAGCAGAAGAGGAAAGGAAGATAGCATAGCCTTCTAGTCTAGAGACGAATGACGTATTCAAAGAAATTTAACTATAACTTTGTGACTAATACTGATACGACTCTGCAAAGATATTTGGTCAAGTGTTATTAATGACTAAGTATGCATTTCCAAAGAACAAATAGAGTTTAAACCATGTAAATATTTTCTTTAGAAGACTATTAACTTGAAAATGGAATAATATTAAATCAATAAAAGTTTTATTGAGACCCAAATATTTCGTCATGTTAGTTAAAAAATAATTTTGTTAAAATCTTTCAAAGATAAGATCTGTTACAAGACGTTCGTTTAAAGGATAATCGGCAGCACCTAATGGGATATTTGTTTTCACGAATAAAAAATAATTAGGTATTTCATGAGATGGGAACTTTATTCTAATAAAGGTAGTATGGTTCATATAATTAAATGCCCTCAAAAGTTTTTCTCTCATATTCATTACTTTAAAATATATTGGAATCACAATCACTTAAGTGGAAGAAGAAAATGTATACTATATTTTAAAATGAGATGCTCCCGAAAATGAGCTCATGAAAAATGCAAAATTCGATACTGTACATAGCGATGATATTTTCGGGAAAGATTTCATAATACAATACTTTTATCTGACAAACGTATTAATCTAAATATGGACATGAGAGGGGGAACTAAAAAGTATAAACATCAGTTGATGCATTGCTGGATGAATGATGAAACGGAGGGCTATTAATCTTGCACCGTGGAAAAAAGTCCACGTCACTCCGTAAGTAATGTATTCATGCAAATATTTGGTGACATTTACATGCAAGCATGTTGCCATTTGCTGCCCTACTTGGATCCCTTTAACTCACCTATTTGTGCATACCTGCCTCGGGCACTAGTGCGGAAAATAAGCCAAGCACTTAACATATAAATTAAGGATATTTTTTTCACCACGGAGAACTGGTCCGTTGGCCATATAGCATAGAGAATTCACGAGAAATGAGACGAGCAAAACATTGGGGCATATATTTAGGTACTGAGTTTCACAGCTGTTTTAAATTGATTTTGAAATATTTTATGCTGGTATTTGATCCGGAAGCATCCGCTATCTAGTTACGTGAGCATCTAATTAAAACTAAATGAACTACCTATGCATCAGAATACTGTGAGACATTTGAGGTTAAGCGCTTTGCTTTAATCTTAGGCATCAGCTAAGAATCACTTGGGGATAATAAAATGTTTGTATCAGAACTTAACATTAGAATATGTTTCAAAATTAGCATTTACTTAAACCAATATTATCGCAACAATTCATTTCGTAATAATGACAAAAACCCTTAGTAAAGGTCAATGGAGGAATATGAGTAGGTACTTGCATTAACGCATTTGAAAGATTATAAGTACTAATATTACACTTTAACACTGGTGTTTGGTAAACATTTTTATATGCTTTGTTTTCTTGCCGTGGCTTGAATTTACAACCAGGCATAATGAAAATAGATCACTTTGTGAAATGACACTTAGGTTGTTATTTCACAGACTGATTTTTCATATCTATTGCGTCATTTTCAAGGTAACATAGAAAAAATCATACTTTACGTTCTGAAATTCAAAAAAATATTTCCTGCCTCCATAAATTGAATCTAAAGCCCCAAAACCATTGAATGGTATATATTTTTTATTTAAGCACCACCGTAGTGAATGAACAGTATCCATTTAGGTTTTTTTGGTAGTATCCTCATGCGCGCTCTTTTAAAAGCGACATTTGAAGGCTCAAATCATAGCGCTACAAATTTGTATCTGACAAACTGAATGACTCGAGTCTGCGTGATATCGAAGCACCGCTCATTTTATGACTAAAATCCGTGCACGGTGGTGTCAGAAGCACATCCCGTGCAGATGCAATGAAAAGCGTTATTCATGAAACGCGCATACCTATCGAATATCTGTTACATTCGCGGAGCGTATCACAGCGGCCGTTACAGCGTCCTTTATGCCTTCCTTATGCCGGGTATAGACGACATCCACGAGCCCGTTCTCCGGCCATCAAATACCTCGATTTTATCCCGGCCTGCATCGTACTCGGGCAGCAATTATTCCATTTAAATATTGCCATATGCACCAGTTACGTGTCCTTATTCCCAGCATTACCTCAATTCCTCTCTTTTAATGATGGCATGGCTCCAGGGATTCGAGACACGTGAAATTAAGGACGAAAATGCTCACGTGAGGAATCGAATTCCGTTACGCTGGGCGGCTAGAGAAAAAAAAATTACGAGAAAAATTGGAAAATTTCCCCCAAATAGTTCGCCAACTTATCCCCACGTAATTAATGATAAGTCGCCTCCACGCTTTCCCACCGAGACGAGGAAAGATGTTTTAACCGCTCCCACATCGGGGCGAACCGATCCCTGCTCAAGACGGCTCTCGAATCCCTCGCTATATAACTTGCGAGTAGGGTGGAGAGCGGTCAGGGGACGGTGAAAAGTGCCGGAAGTTTCGGACCCCACCTCCTCCTGCCTGGACATTTTGGGCCCGGGTGAGGGGGAAGGCGGGCGCGGCAACTGGATTCCCTTCCTACACCCCGAACCATGCCGGCCCTGAGAGCGGCGAACAACACCCCCTCCACCCAACCCAACCCCCCGGAACAAGGCCTATTCTCCCCCCCGCCACCTTTCCGCTTCCCCCATCCGAGAGTCCGCCCTTCCCATTCCCCCGAACAAATACTGCCCCCTTCGCCCAGGTGCCTCACCCCCCGCCACTCACCAACCTCCCCGCCTCCCTTTATCTCTCCCGGAAGCCCTGCCACATCCGCGAGGGACGATGGACTGCGGTGCATCGACACCGGAAACCATGGAAGGGCACCGAAATCGGCCCCGACGAATGAGCCGCCCGGGGGCCGAGCCAATCCGATAATGGTCGGCGGAGGGCACACGCGGCCCCCACTCCTCGGGAAATGTGCGATCAAAAGTTTCTGCCCACCCCCCAGCCCCCATCCCCTTCGTCCTCCCATCTATGTTCGTACACCGCCCCACCAACTATCTCGCTTCCCGTCATTCAACATTTCGCATGCGTGCCTACCTCTCCGTAATTTCTCCCCTCACCCCCCCTCCTCCTACCGACTTGACTCCATCCGACATGAAAGTTTGTTTTGGCCGATTGGATGTACGGCTCGAAACGCTTATTCGACCGAGGACCCGGAAACTCCTCGCACGCCTCCTTTCCATTCGCAACGTTGAGGATGCTCGTGAGATTTTAGACTTTTGTGAGGAGAGCGTGTGGCAGGGAAACGCCAGGACACCGGTGTACGATCCTCTGTTGGCGAGTGATTTAGCTGAAAAAAATAGGCCTGCATTAGCAATGTAAAATGGGACGGGAAACTTAAGGCTTCGTTTGCATTTTGGTATTTGATTGGAAAAACACTCAATTAAGATAATTTGTAGCACTTGTATTGCATTTAATTGATGATCTGATCTGAAAACATGATCTGAGTTGCCAGAGGCTATGGCAGAGAAAGGTACTGAACTGAACGTTCATGAAGGCCGTTTTACACGATACATTTTTTGTACAAACAAATGTACAATCAAGTGTACAATCAAGTTTACAAGAAAATATTTTACTAACAACTGAATGACACTGAATGTCGCTTTACACGATGAGTGCAAACGCACAATTTTCCGTGCAATTTAGCGATAGACTTCGATCGGAATTTGCGAGTGTTTTGTTTATCATCTTTATATTTCACTCACGTATTTGACACCTTGAATAACAGATCACCTAAAATTTGGAAATTCGACTCGACCATCTGCCTTTCAGATTATTCTTACGGTTTAGACAAAGCTCTCTTGGACTCTTCTCTGGCTTTTTATTCGACCTTTTTTTCTCTCTTGATTTAAGTGCGACAAGTCATTGACGTTTCTCGCCGGATCTCCACTCATGATAAACTTATTTCGTAGGTTTATTTTGTGTGTGTGACGAAGTTTTATTATCAAGTGGTACAGTGGAACATGGCACACGTTTCTTTAGTCCCTCCAAACTCCCCTCCTTTGTATTTGTACCAGTGTTGTGATGTAATTTTTTGACGAATTTTATGTTATTGCTAACCAAGAGAAATAATATGATTCTTATTGTATCACGCGGGGTATCAAGAACTCTACTTGAGGATGCGACCAGTATTATTTTGAGGGAAAAGAACATAAACCCAAAGATCACGATTACGCTGAAAAACCAGAACACCAAATAACACGAGGAAATGACGATGTAAACATTTAAGCAACTTAGAGTTAACTCTTCTTGGGTTCTCCGCCGGTTCAAACTATTCATAATTACCGACGTAATTAATTATTGCCTTGAGAATGAGTGACGAGCTGCCTCTCGAAACGTCGGCAATTATGAATAGTTAAAACCGGTGGAGAGCCCGAGAAGAGTTTACCCATTAAAGATTATATGCACAGGATAATAATTAAGTAGGTACTCATATTATTCGCCGGGAAAGTGTAATCCTTTTTATAAACAACTTTATTTTCCATCGTAACACAGACACCACAGTTTTTGCCATATCTACGCCATCTGTTGAATAAAACCTGAACGAAATTGTATGATTGTCTGAATGGAATTAGAACAGGTTCTATTTTCCGTTCAGTCTTTCATACATTCGCACAAGCTTTCGCACAATTTGCCGTTTTTCACGGTAGAATTTCCTGATACATGCGTTTGATTGTACAAATAAATGTAGCATGTAAAACGGTCTTGAGGTACGTGATGTCCCTTTACAAAATCACACAGGACCAAATAATAAAAAAATAGCGCTTATTTATTTTTTTATACTGCAAGGTTCTGAGTATTTTATGTTGTGTCCAATGTTGCAATTTTTCTTCGGTAGATAGCCACAGAACATTGCATAGATGAATGGTACAAGAGTAGGAATTAACAGTGCCGAAAGCATTTATTACACTAAACTTGATGTATGTAGGAACCGGTTTTAAATAGAGGACCAAACCTCTCTGACGCAGTTCTTCCGTATTCTCCTCACCTGCGAGTTCACATTCCTTCATCATGAGGCCCAAAACCATTCCGATAGTATGGAAAGCGTTTCCGGCTTAACATTGTGGGAATGGTCTATCTCCAAAATGGCAAGAGAAAAAACTCAATAGTAAATATCCACCCTTTTTTGATGCGCACCGACCATGGTTTGAACACAAAATGTCATTTTCAAGGTTTTTCCTTAAAAATTACACTTTATGTTGAAACCATGGTCTGAGTGCATTAAAAAGTGTAACCGTTTATTACTGAGTCTTCTCTGTTAACCTTATGGATTTATGATAGTGTTTAGGTCTAGGGAGTTCGACAGCCTATGTTATAAACGTTTCTGGATTCCCCTATAAAAAATGCTGTTTCGTGAATGTGGTAGTTATCAAAAGCTAAACTGAAAAAAATAACCCGTCACTGTGACGACGATTCCCAAGTAATTCATCATATCTAGCCTTATTTTAAGTGACTTTAAGTGGAATCTTTGAGTAACTGTCAGATAGTTCTCGTCTATTTGGTGTCTTATGATGGAAGTACGCGTCTCAGAGACGTCGGGGAGGAATGCGGTGAATTATGAAACAAGTCAAGTGAAACAGTGGAAGAATGCGATTGCCAAAGGAATGATCGGAAGGATGTCTCGCAAAGACTCGCCTCTGCCTCTTGAAGATTTTCGCTTGACTTGGCACTACGCATTCCTTGTTCTCCAAAGCGTCCTATGTATTCAATATTCCTCCACGAAAAGTCAGAGACGGCGTAGTCTTCATAGCCTACTGGTCATTGCTGCTGCATTCATTGGAGTCTATCACAGCCGGCCACAAACTAGACAATATATGTTTTGGACTGAACACCTATAAAGAAAGTTCGAAATCAACTCGACGTCTATATAACTATCTTGGAAAATGCGATTCAAAGATGGAAATAGAAAAAAATCCTTACTTAAATCGGTTTAAAATTTTATTCAAAAATTCAAATCTCATGTGATTTGTAAAATTGTCTTCATGTGAATAGTTAATTGATTTTTGTCTTTCGTACCCATTCAGTAATTTATTCACCACTGGTAGAAGATAATAACGAGCTTCTCCCTTCGGAAAAATTTGAGCAAATAATATAAGTTCTTTACTCCTACGTATAAATGGGATTATACATAATTGTTTTAAAAGGGAATATGCGTCATCACAGTGAAATAGTATCAAGATATTTATCAACGTTTTAATATTTCCCAATATATCCCCCATTTTCCAGTCCATTACATTGCCGCGCAGGCATCGAGTTATTAATTCTGTGTAAGTAGATACCAGTGTTTAATGGACCACCAAACGTCCTTAACATGGATTTGCAATGCTTCTCGTATTCCTCTCACCCAAAAATTACTATTTTTTCATCATGAGAACCCAAACATTTTATTTAATTCAGTGGAGGCTTACGGACAAGGTAATGCAAGCCACTTGATTCTTCAAATAAGAACTGCTTCGCTCTTTATGAATGGAGCAGTTATCTTGAGCGGAAACCACCTCTTCCCCTCCGGTACAACTTTATCGGTTCTCATGACTGAAAGAGACTATTGTGCGATAAAAGAAAGTAATAAGCCGTTATATTTCGTATAGGACGAGAAAATATTCAAGGAACATTGAGTGACGAGCAATTCGAGGAGATGAGAACTTAAATCCCCGCTCAAGTTCTGGCTTTTCTTTTTAAAGTGATAGTGCCAATTCCATTGCATGAATCCCTTGGTCTAATATATAATCCCACACCAGGGGCTTCAAGATACGTAGGAAGACTCAAGTATGACTTGAAGCAGGAGAGTAAAGTACGTTATTTTTAGTCAAATTGAGAATGCAACCCAAAATAAACTTGTTACTGAGGGTATAGGTGTAATTTTCAGGTGAATCAGCTGCTAAGGAACATAGATTTCTACTCGTAAAAGAACTGAAGTAGTGGTTTAGCAATCAACCTCAAAGTTTTCACCGCCATCATTGAAGGTAGGCTCAATTTGAAATTGGTGGTGGTAAAACGCGCCTGTCTGGGAATTCTAAGGTTGCATGTTCAAATTTTATCCTGCGTTCATTGTTTACTAGCTAAAGGATGAACATATTTCTCCATATTTTGTATCATACCTTTCATTTACGCAGCTAGTAATTGGTCTGTATCACTTATTCAATGAAATTGTGAACTTAATTTTAGGAATATATTTAAAAACAACCACATACCAGGTGAAAAACGAATGCATGCTTATTCTTAATGAACACTTTTGCGTCTGAGGTTTCTCTAATTCTCTGAAAGAGTAAAAATAGGTTACGTATTTCATGGTAGCACTCTTCAGAAAATGGGTAAGATTCTTCAGGAAATAAAGCTGCTATAAAATACACAAAGGAGCATTCCTCAAGAGTCTCCTTGGTTTTGGGTTCCTGCAGCAGGGCCAATTAACATTAATGAGATTATTTAGTCATTAACGTTCACCAACCAATGCACCCAATTGAAGAGTTGTAGCGTAATATTTTGATATTCCCTGGCTCGGTCATATTCCTGAATTTACACGCATGAGTTCTGTTAGGAAATACTGCCGAATAATTCTTTTTATAGCGTTAAGCAGCAATTAGGCCACAAACGCAAGTTATGAGAAATCCAAGAAATTCCAATAAATATCCCTTTTACCCGTAATCGGTGCACGAGAAACAATGTTGACGAACGATAATATTCAGCCAAGAAATTTAAATATTTTAACTTATAATTTACCCAAACTGGCATTGAGCCTTGAGTTTGAATGATTCGGATTTGCATCGTCAGCCCATGCTGACCTCAGTGGCAATTGGATCTACCATTTAAAACTGCGTTGTGGCAAAATCCTTGGTGTTTGTGCGAAAAAAAATGAACCATGTAATGACTTGTATAACTTGATTTCCCGCTTGTCCATTACCAGTGAGAGAGACAAGAATGGAAGGCATTTCTATATACTTGGACATGATCTTCGTGCCGGAATCATGTCATTAAAAGTAAACAAAGGAATGAGAATAAGAAATTAAACCATGTTTTTTGAGTTTGGCAGGCATTGATGAAAAAATATTCGTCGTAGAGAAGTCAAATACACATCTTCACTACACAAAATCATGGCAGAAACAGAACTCCCTAGTTTTACTGCTGTCAAGATCAGATACCTACCTACTCATTTGAAGTGATGCGAGAGCTGATGATTACATCGTTTTGAAGGATATTGACTAGATTATGATGAGTGCCATTAAAAGCCTTTTGATCCGGAAATTAGTTCAATGTCAGGTTATTTCATGCGGTGATAGTGAAACATGGCTTATTTCGTAGTAACTATTATTACTTAGATCCACGAGGTCTAGTGGCCTTAGGCCTCAGAATAATTCTCTTACAAGCAATTTAATATCCGGGAAAAGCACAAGTTTCAGCAAATTAATTTCGCAGTTCTACGATCATATCATCTGCGTTATAAATAAAAAGATTGAAATACGAGGTTTCCGACATTATGAATCAAAGCAGAATCATCTTCCTTCCGAGGCGTACGAGAAATGCAATCAATTGAGGAATGAACGTTGATTTAGTTTCGCACACGGCTGCTAGTTCTAGGGCCTGAAACTTTGTTGGATTGCTTGAAAGAAAAGTTCGTACAAAATTGCCATCATACTCCACGTAACTACGACCGGAAATATATCAAAGCATCTACAAGGATATGCTGCAGATCTGTGCGTGAATTGGCTCCGCTCAGTAGCGCTTACTTGTCTTTAAAGAAGAGGTTCACAAACATCCTTGGAGATACACTAGGATCCCACAAAACCGCTTTTTACGTTACTGTGGTGGGTAAACCAAAAGACCGTTCATGTCACCTAAGGCATACCCTTGTTGATATTGGTGGCTAAATAAGCTCATGAAGCTAAAATCTGAGTTCAAAAAGTTTTATTAGAAGAAATACTGAGCTAAAAATAAATGAAACTCGTACGCGAAATTAATACCGGAGTAGGTTTTCGTTGAAAGCTGTGACTTTTAACCAAATCGTCTCAAAATTTAAATTGCTATTTGGCGTATTGGATTGCGGTTTTAATTTTAAGTTTTAATTGCGGTTTAGAAAGTAACTTTTAAGACGTGGCCCCAGGGTGAATATGTGTTTACCTTTTCCCCGATAAATTATGCTTAGCACAAAATGATAAATATTACAATATATTATCAAATATTGTTTGCTTAAGCTAAATATAATAAAGAGCGAAAAGCGCTTGGAATAGGGTACCACATATTTACCACGAGGGTAAAGCAACAGTTAAACACGGGTGCTTACCATGAACTGATTCAAAAAGTAATACAGCTTAAATATGCACCACCCGATTCGGAGAAACACAAATGCGTGAAACCTACAAAGAAGGAAATCATTTACCCGGACTGGGATTTGAACCCTGAGCTCTCAGTTTTGCGAAATAACTTTTTCGAAAATTTCAAAATTCGAGGGATTCTAACTGAACAGTTCTTCAATGCAAAGATCCATACGCTACGTTAGCGTTTTCACTAACAAAAACGGTTCACCACGTAACATTGTTGATTGCCAGCCACACAGGTTGGCTGCTTTGTTTTCACATCACAAAGCGATCCCAGAATTTTAGATGAAGAAATCAAAATAATAGTCCCGAAGGAATTAAGCAATTGCCTTACAACCTTTGCACGAGCACCGGTATAACAGATAATCTCACATGATAGGCAGCGGACCCAGCACAGGCGGTCTGTTTACGATGTGAGGGATACTGTAAACACTGTATGACCACAGCACCAGCTGAGGAAGGACGCAAACCATATTCTTGGGGTAAACTCAGGTTGCAGGAGATGGGGGGAAGAAGGATGGAGGGTTGGAGCAGGTGAATGAGGGAGTCAACAAACAAGGGATCGTCAACTAATACCAAGGGGAAGGAAGAGAAGCTGGAAGGATTTCAATACCTAAGTGATTGACGTGAAAATCTTAAAGTACCACCGATGATGACACTTTTTCAGCACTATATAAGCTGAAGTTGCAATGTATTACAAGTATATCGAGGATTGATAAAGGTATGCCTCCAGTGAGTAGAAAAACTACAGCTACGTATGCTTTGATGATGCTTTTCGCGAACAGACTATTTTAATTCTTGATACTCAAGGACAGTAGATTAATATACGCCGGTATTCGCAATTGGTAAACGTTTTTTTATGTCACGGACTTTAAACATGCCTTTTGCGGTTGAATAAACATTGTAGGGGTCACCCACTGGCTATTTAACCACGAAAGATTGCTCGAAAATCACAGGCTAAAAGTGGTTTCATGAAACTGATGTGGACTGCGTGGCATTTCAGCTTTTTTGGCTCCTAACTCTTTCACCAAAAACATTCATTGATATTAAAATTTAAAAATACTTAGTGATGACATGGACACTTTTGTTTCAAGGGTTTTTACGAGTTTTAAGCGAGGATAAAAACACTGTGCAGAATTTATATTATAATTAGTGAATCACTCTCAGATATGTGAGTAGAAATTACAACATGACTTTAGTTTGCCATTGATGCACAATACGCACTGCCTCGCCCAATGCCCACATAATTTATGTAAAAATGGATTCAATGATAGTTTTTTCAGCATTATGATTTCATTGGGTTTGGAGTTGGTTAATAATAAATAATGATAATTCCTGTATTTACATTGAGCATTCATTAGTTGACATTGTTATTCTTTAGCTATGGGGATGACTGCATTCCTGCATTCAAGTCAATTTTACCTACAGCGAGTTGCATTCCGAGCATGTGGATCATTTTAATAGGTTTTTTCGTTTGTATAAATGAATTCGACATTCCGATAAGGTTGTCATCACTCAATGTCAGCAAAAAGGGAATCCAGACAAAATCATCTCAATGAAGTAGCATAAAAGCCTATAGAATTAATTGAAGAAAATGAAGAGTGAACAGTTAATGGCTTAAAATGTGTAACTTTCATGAAATCAAACGCAAATGCATTCGATCGCTTGCCGGCCAACCGAAACTCCTGCATATTACAGCCAAGTACTAAGGAAAAGCTCTTTGAATATTTATGCTTCTTCTTTAACGAGTAAATCCTTTTACCTATAAGAATTACCAAATAATGGACATCTATTTTCGCATAAAGGTGGTTATATTATGCTATCAGCCGGAATAGGAATGAGATCGATAAATATGCTGTTCCTGTTTCTTGTGCAAAATTCAAATTCATAATTTCATCAATAACATCAATACACCAAATCAAATGTACCAAAATAGAAAAAGAGAGAGAGAATTATGCATACACTAGACAATTATGATGGCCAAGCTTACGTAACACTTATATCTTCTCTTCGAAAATGTGTCTCATTGCTAAAGTTGTCCTCAATGTATGTGTAATTAAAAAAAGCTTTGATATTGAAATACATCATTTCCAGAATATAATTTTCCTGTATTTTGCTGAGTGATGTTATGAGCCAAAATAGAATTGGAAATTAAATGCACCTTTCTTAATTTAAATCGAGAGTTTTGCTCAACATCGGCGAGCATATTGGATGCAAAGAGGTTTCAAAATATACTTGACTGTTTCAGGCTTCACTTCGTAGAAGTTACTAGCACTTATTATTAATAAGCTTAGTACTTTTCTACAGCTTAGTACTTTTCTACAATATTTTATTATTGCACGACGCATTTCACCACTTTACGGCATCGTCAGGTCCACAATATATAATATGTTATGGCTAAATTTTTCATAAGGAAATTTATTATTATTAACATTTCCTTAAATACAAATGCCAAATTCGCTGGCCCTTGTATACATTTTCATGCTTCGTCATCAATCTATCACGCATCTATACGTTTCGTATCCTAAAATGAGCATAGAAAACCAAAATAAAGCATTCAGATAACTAACTACCGACTGCTTTACAAGAGGTTTAATTTCAAAATAATGAAAAAGTTGCCGAACTCCTTGGCAGATTATCAGATGTAAAAATTCCAACAATGGAGGGTAACGCATGTGTAACAAACAATGGCGACTTGCCAAAAAAAAAGAACATGCTGCTACAGAGGTTACATATTGTGACACGAGGCCGGCTGTCAGGGTGGACAGGGCCAAAATCTCCGCGTGCGGCACAGTTTTCATGTTTGCTTACGCATGAAGAGATTCATACGTGCCACGTAAGTCAAGTTAGCTGCTCGTGACAGGACCGTGATAGCAGTGTATCCGACTGCTGCTGCGTTGCATGCGCTAAGGGGCGAGGGATAGGAGGCCGGGAGCGGTCGTGCCCCTAAGGTGAGCGGGGGCGAGCGGGGGCGTGCTGGGGGCCGGAGAGTCGGCGACCAATGGCCTCGGCAGGAGGAGGGCGCGGGGGGCGCCACGTGGATACGCGGAGTTTCGAGGAACCGAGCGAAAAAGGGCAGCGGGTCACCTGCAAATGCACGCTCTTTGATCTTGCTCGCTCTCGAGGCATACGAATCTCGTCTGTTGCTCACTGGGTCGAAACACCATCCGTAACAACTTTCAAGCACTACATCATCAAATTATCATGAATAATTTTGAATAAAATAGAGTCAGGCACAACATTGATCCCATCTATGTGGAAGATGACAAATTATTCAAATTTCACCGTGTTTGCCAAGTTATGGTCTTCTATATTTATTTAATACTATATTACTCCATAAATAAAAAAATAAATACAAAATATAGTATGCATGATTTGAATCTTAAGCTTGTCTCAAAGGCAACAAATCTGTTGGGAGGCTGCCATCCGAGTATTTGATTCATTGCTACTGGAAATCACTTCATACATGGCATGTGTAAAACTTTTAAACCTAAATACATAATACTGCGGTGCATTTAAATACAACTATAATATCTTCTTTTTTTAATTTTGACTTAATCCAGCACGCAACATTCCGCCTCTTGACCTCAAGTTTCAAAATGGAATTCATTGTTGGAAAAAATTGATTGGAATGGAGATGGAAAATGAAAAACATTAATTCTCAAATGTAGATTAGTCCACCGTACAACATGTTGTATAAATTACTTATCATACATTATTTTACATCGATTATTTCCAATGAAAGCCATGTGAGGTTAAATTCTGGGGCTCAGAACATTCAGTTATATACATGAATGGAATATGCTTTTTTCAAAATAGCGCTCGAATAATTTGTGATCGAAATACGATTTCACGTTGGCAACAAACAACGTGAACCAGTGAATTCCTATATTTATTTAGGATTTTAGAGCACGAAAGATAGAAATAGGAAAGCAAAATTAAGATCAGAATCGTCCAGGCAAAATTAAGAATATCATAGCTTCTCAAAATAACAGCCTTAAAACAAGAAATATAGTTCGTACTGCACACCTATGGAGTGTGGCTTGACATGGATATGAAACTTGAACTCAGGGGAAAGAAGAGGAGAAGGTTCTGAACTCATTTCAGATATGACGCTATCAGCGTATGCTTAAAATCCAATCGACCAATAAGATTTCTACTGAGGAAATGCTTAGATGAATGAATGCAAAAATAAGCTTGTGGAAATCCATCTTGATTCCAGCAAGATGGACATTTCCCAGCAGATGGATGGATTCCAGCAAGATGTCTCACATCGAAAACTGCTGCCTACCAATCTTCGGATTCGTGACAAAAAGAGAGAGGCTGCGATGTCTTGAGCAAGACTCTTTCAGTATTTTATCTTGTCCTAATCAATTATTAGCAATTAATTTGGTTTCATCTTCCGGAGCTGTTTATCATTCTTAATTGTGATTACACATCGCCATCATTTTAACACTGTCAGCGGAATTTATTTTCACTTAGGAATTTTGGCATATTTTCTTTTAAAAGCAAATGAATAATAACCTATTTTTGTCATCAATCACAGATACAGTTTTTTTTACATACGCTAGTTGACTACTCACCATACGTCACTAGTATTACCACAAATATACGCTACTATAGGCTTCTCTTTCACTGAGCGCATAGCAATAAGATATCAGGGAAATTGCGAAAGCATTGACATATATAATTGATTCTTTACTGACTAGGATCAATGACAAGCTTGCAGTGAAGCTCTATTTTATTTCCTCAAGAGCAATTTACTACCTTTAAGGTTTGTAGCTGTCCTATTACGGCTGTGCGAGTTGCAATTTATTTATGGGCGATAAAAATTCCGAGAACAATAATGTTACTGCAATTATTTTAAAGCTGAGTGCTGATATTTATGAGACATACGTAAAATGGAGGTGTGTACTGAAGAATACACCTGTGCTGCTGAAATATTTGAAACAGAATAATCGCTGACTTTAAAATTATTGATTGCATATTATAAAATTATAAAGAAATATAAAATATAATCGTAAGACTATAGAAATCTGAGCTCTCGGTTTGCTGTGGAAGGCAGATGAAGGCACAAAGAAACTTTTTCCCGTAGCACAAGAAAATAAGGCTCGCCGGTTTCTCTTACGGCTGAAAAACTATTTAACGGCATTACCTTACGCCTATTTCTCCTTTGAACACCTCGTAAACCTTCTATCGCCCTCAACTAGCTGCACTCAGAGAGATGCCATCTAAATTTAAGCATGCTGTTACGGGGAGCGCCCCAAGGGAGGGCAGTGGGGAAGGAGGGGGTGGGCGGGAGAGGTGGAATGAGGGAGAAGGGGGAGGCCGTAAGGAGGAGAAAGAGATGGGGGGGGGTAGAGAGGAGGCTGCTGGCAAGAATTGAGTCGGAACGGAGACGTTGCGCCGTGGCGGTTGTGTCCCCGGGCTTTATTTGACCGTCCTTTCACTGCAGAAAGCTCAAAAGACGATGGCGTCCCTTGGGCGTCCACAAAAGCAACGGTGACCGTGCCCCACCTGATCGCCGCCTTTGATAGGTCTCAGCGCTCGAATAATTGCACGCGTTGGATACAAAGCTTAAACAAATTCCCCATCACGTGTTTTGTTTTACATAAACAGTGTTTGATGTTGCATGCAGGGAATTTGAGGTTTTGGGATGGCTGAGGAGCAAAACAATACTAAAATTGAAGCGAAGGAAAGAGATCTGATGGGAGGTCTGTGAAGCATAATTGGAGGAGGGACGATGACTGAAGAACACGTGTTTACGATAGACCCTAGGTGACTGTGAATAACATTGGCAGCACTGAAATAAGCAGGAAAAAATAATGAAAGAATAGGAACAAACAAGTATGGTATCTATTTTGAGGTAATAAAAGGTATGTTCAACTTGAGAGAGAGAGAGAGTGTAAACACAAAAGATATGATGAAAAATAGTCTTCACGAAGGATCATCGCCCAAGGTGACAGCAGTGTGAAGTCCACGTCTGATAACCCAATGGTCATTGGTTCCAGTCTTGCCTATGTGGATTTTACACCTCCCAGGACATGAGTGTTTTTGTACCTATATATTATTTGCCCATTATATTTGCCCATTATTATGTGTTCTAAAAACCCTGGTGAAAAGAGCCACAAGAGCTATTTTCGGTAGTATTTGAAAATAAAGGATGGATGCCATGTAAATATCTCTTCGGTACGAAAACGAAATATGTAAAACGGATATGGCATGTTTTGTGTTTGTATCAGAGCACACACGCACAATACATATGCACAAACACGTATTGCATGTTTAATGCATAACTCTTGTGCCTCTGTGCATTTATTCAGTCGCACAATATATTAATACGCATATTTTCTATTACATTGGTAGTACACCTATAGTGCAGTGCGCGTTGGTGAAATTTCACCTCCAGATCAATACTTGCAGGTTTTTGCTAATGTATTAAAAGTCGTAGTTTCATGAACTTCATGAGGGTACAGCGAAGTGCATGTTGGTGATGACTCACCCCCGGCCAGACATCCTTGAGTTAGCTTGCAGGGTATTATGTAGATGTGGAAAAGAGCGCAACACATGGAGAAAAATAGGCGATGGGAAAGACAGCAAGATATGTACAGCACTGAGGGTGGAATGTTATGCATGGATTCTTCGACGATTCTGCATGAGATGCAACATCACGTGGTCTGCCCCGGGGAAATAATCTTAGGCACACAAACCCATACGGGAATGCGACCTTCGAGATTCTAGTTTCATGATCTCAACGGCGGCGTATTCTTGAGTAACACAGCGCGCAGTATTTTGTCAATAAGTAAACGAATAAGGGATTGAGAATCGGAAAGTCACACCATTCACTTCACCCCTCTTAGTTGGCAGGGTTAGTCTCGCATAAAAAAGTCTTGCTGCCGTACCCTGAACTTTCCAGCGAGATTTACAGGTCAGAAAAAATGTATAACTGAACTCTAAAAAACCATCAACAGCAAGCGAGAATCCTTTCCCACGAAGGGGAGAACAAATTTTATCATTCCAAAAATCCGTTCGCGTGTTATCCTTCGCAAAAGACATGTGCGAGATTGAGGCAGGATTTTACATGCACATATTAAATGCATACGTACCCATTATTCCGTTCCCTTTCCGGGTAGGCATTGTCAATAGATCCTGTTTCTCAGCGTAAGACCAAGAAAACTGGCTTCGACTTGAACTATTTCCTCCATACTGCTTCAGCGGCTCTTAAATTCCTGTGTAAGATTTGTCCCTGACCTTAGTAAAGATGAGCATATCTCCCACCACCTTTACAACTTGTCATGGCTTAAGACCACAGCTTGGAGGAAATATTTGCTGGGCTCTTTTCTCTTTGCCGTTTTTTTTACAATGAAAACCCAGCCTACTTATATTCCTTGTTAAACTTAGATCAGTCTCTGTCTTTAAACCCCTTAGGATTGACCCCTCTTACCTCACACACCGGACAAATACTTTCCTTCAATCATTTATTACATGTGGTTTAAACCTAGGGAATTTGTTGCCGTTGTCCATAAAATATTCTGTGCCTCTGTCAAATTTTAAGGAGAAACTATTCAACTATTATTATAGGGAGCAATTAAAATGTCTGTAACCTCACTTTGTAAGCATATGTGCATTTAAACCATTGTGTTTACTGTAACAGAATTGCTTCAACTTACTTTTTCTGTTTCAGTTACTCTAATTTTATATCTCATTTAATAGTATTGTTCTCTACCTACATATTGGTTCTTTTATATTGGATTTTTCTCCGTCTCTCACTGTAAATGACCATTTTATTTAGCCTTAGGTATTTCATTTATTTGTTGATTCTCTGTTTTTTGTAAATTGATGACTTTCTTGCGAGCTATGTTTTCGTTCGAATGAAGAACCAGTTATGTAATTTTGTATTATTCTTATGGGGAAACTTAGAGCATAATAAACATTCACATAATGCCTAACCTTTGCAACCTACTATCCTTCTGCCACATTCATGCATTACTTCATTCACAATTTCCTATTCTGACAATTCCTAACATTCCTCAATTTAAGACTCTCCTCCACCACACTTACCCATGACTTTCTCGTTTCAGCCCGTCCTCCCACGCCATTCACTCCACTATCATCCATCTCTTTAGCCATCCGACTCACACCCATTCTCTCAACGTGGACAAACCAACGATGCACACTCCCTTCATAAAGTCCCGTTACTGGAGCATTCAATCCACATTCTTCCATCACCCACTCATTCCTAAACCTTATCCTTCCTACTTTTAACGCAAACCCTGCGGGGATTTTATTTTTTTCTCTCAGCCCTGATGCATTGAATGCGTGGCGTGGCTCGGGGGATAGGGACCCAATCTTCCGGGCGTAAATGAAGTTTGGCAACTACAGGATAACAAAGTATCTTATCCCTATCACCCCCCGGATCCCTGGGGCACGAAAAAAACCTACCTTTTCATGAACCCAATTCCCACGCAAACTCGCGCCGTTTTATGCGCACGGCTCGAAACAGATAGAGCACCCACAAACGCGACCTCTCCCCTCCCTCCCTCCTCCCTCCCTCCGCCTTCCCCCCTCCCACCTCCCTCCCATCCTCTCCCCAACACGAGTATAAATTTGGGGATTTGATGCTCTCTCTAGCACACACGAATGTGGGTCACTCGTGGCAGCGGTCCCCAGCCCCGCAGTCGACGCTCCCGCCGTCCTTGCACCGGCGCCCGGGACACCCCCCCTCATACAACATCACCTGTTTCCCAACAACCGTTAAAGGTGGTTGAAGCAATTTTTGTTTACATACAGACTTGCGGGAAAATTTGCATGCGTGATATCAATACTGATATCTATAGATAAAAGTAAAAAAAAAAATCATCGTACCGAACTTGTTTCTTGACGATTCAATGCTATTCTACCACTTAGCCTACTGGCAGGTGACATATTTTTCGTAATATATCGATTAAATATATACAGATTTTCTTCTAAATGCGAAATAATATGTTGCTTATTATTATAATCATTGCTGACATATATTACGGTGTCACGCCGAGTGAAATATTCGAAAGAAACTTATTTCAGCATAAATTTGATTAAATTTTGAATACCGCGCCGATAATCTTAGTCAAAACATGCTTTAACTAAGAAAAAAAATGTAAAGCATAATTCTTTCATCATTTCCGTTACTGCCTCCGTTCCGTTACTGCCTCCGTTCCGTTACTGCCTGCCTCCTTCCGTTACTCCGGCACATAAACAGATGCAACTAAATGATATGTGATACAAAACGTTTTTTTCGTCTTACTTTAAATTTTTTTTTTTTATGTGAACTCAATGACCTACGATTACCTTTACCCGCCTCCCCTCCCACACGGATATCTTTAGCCGGGAAACCCAGCGGGAATGACCCACTCTTCCTTCACTGGCGACTCTGCGCCCAAAAATCATCGGGTCAGTCGAGAGCTGCCGTTGAGAACTCAAAAAAGACAAGGGACGTCCGTTTCATTCTTCCGTCGAGAAATTAGGGGGGTTATGCCCTCGAAATGGTAGATAATACGGGGGAGGGTCGATCGCTGGGCTTCGGAAGCAGTCGTTCGGCGGTGGATTGCGAGGCGTAAAACTGGATGCGGGCGACGTTTCGGGGGTCGTGGGTGGAGTGAAGGACGGGGGCTGTGACGTAGTCAGGAATCTGTATCGGGGAGGGAGATGGGGTGTATACTTAGTATTTATAACCTGGAGCGGAAAAAAATCAACTGTAAATATTGGAGCATCAGGTGCAAAATTGTGATCGTTCACGCGGTCTTACTAGGCTTTACTTGGTAGAATCTTCCCATCGTGGAGACGGAGAAAAATAACACAGCGATTCCACATCATAAGATTTATAACATGAACTCGATTTCGCAGCCGTGGAGCATCATCAGGGGATATCCGATGATGCTGCAGGACTTGCAATAAATCCAGGGCTTGCAATAAATCTTTTGTGGTGGAATTGCTCTGCTCTTTTTTCCCTGCCTTCACATAGTTCAGGTATTTGAGTGCAATTGCGACTGCTGCATAGCAGCCAATGTTTAAAACAGATTTAATCTGTGCTAATTTTGGAAATAATGCAAAGCCCATGGTTTTTGGTATTACATAAATGATATTTATTGAGATAAACTGCTGTTGAAATAAACCATAACAATACTTAACAATATTATTACGACGACTTTTCGATTAAATTAACAATCATCTGGAGAGGACAGCTACCACTTTTGGGCCACCCCCGGATTTTAAAACACCAATTTTTTTTATCACTGACCGGAGACCTACTCAGAGTTAGTGATTGTGAACGAATTAGTAATTGCTGTGTTTCATAATCTAGACGTGCAGTGGCGAATTTTACGTTGGCCAGACTGGGCAGCCGCCCGCAACCCATGAACTCAAGAGGAGCTCACGGAATCCCAAGCCTAGATATAAAATATTGTTATAGATTTGATTTGCATAAACATTTTTCATTTAATTAATTTTAATTTTGAGTCGCACGCGCAGGATCGCAGCGTTTCCCGCTCGCGTAAATGTTCCAGTGTGTGTACATGTAAATTTTGTACGTGATTAAATGAATTAATGGATTATAAAAATCACTGTAATTTCTTATTTTACTAGTGTTTTTCGCTAAATACCTTGTTCAATCAAAAATTAAAAACTGATAATGAGGCCAGGAAGCTTTGTGTAATTTTATGAATCTTATAAATAGTCTTATGGTATTGGTAAATTTATGAAATAAATAATATAGCGAAGGTTTTAATGATTAAACATTTTTTTTAAATGTCAAACCTCCTACAGTAACGCTTTATTTTTTTAAATTTCGAAATGTCATGGAGGAGGGGTGTCCGGGGCTACCACATTGGGCCGGGGGCTACTGTCAGTAGGCGGCCGGGCGGGCTCGGTGCCCTTGTAGCCCCGTGTACGACGTGCAAGAGGGAAGGGGGGGTGGAGAGAGTAGGGGTGTGTGGATTAGGCGGGGAAGCAGAGTATGGGAAGCGGGGAAGGGAGCGTAAATATTTCACGGTTGCGGCACTTTTATTGTCCCGGTCGTGCGTGAGGTCGGACGAGATGTTCCGTCATCTCGTGGGACGGGAGGCCGAATAAAAGACCCCTTCCCACGGTCCTTGAAGTTAAATTTTGGGCCTCTTCCTATATATATTTCATATTCCCCAAGAGGATGAAAACGGCGTGTCAAAAATAGAGCTGAAAAAGTGAGCTCGGCAAAGCGTGCTTTTTTTCATCCCACTCACTAAACTAGGCTTGCTAAGTAAGCTACGTTGCTTACTCTCGTAAATAATACGTGCTTTATAGTTATAAACAAGTGTTTTTGCAAGAAATATAATCATGTTTATAAATAATTTCTCCAGTCTGACCATTCCAAAGTACATTTTACTCCATAGCGTCGATGGCAATAAGAAAGTAATTAGCCTATTCAACTGAATGTAGTTACACGCTGCTGGAAAGTTAACTTTATTAGGTATACAACTAATTTTCCGAATTCTCGTGAGTACAATAGCGGATAAATACACGTCAGTGACCTATGGATCACATTTCTCCTTTGATAGGTAAAAGGAAAGCGTCTTTGGAAAGTATGGCTGTGAAAAGTACACATCCTTGGGATACCCACTGGTTTGGAAAAATTCTTGACTACACATTCTGCATCGTCATTTTCCTTCGCGACCAAACAGTTCTGAACTATCAGATTGTGCTACCATTATATAACGTAATTAGAATACTGCAGATTACCATATTACTGTGACTTTTTCCACCTCTTTCTCTCTTTCAAATTGAACATCGGATGTAGTACCATTTTTTTTTAAATATGATAAAATAACTTTGTTGTTTACACCGAAAGTCAGGAGTTATCATATTCCAGGCTACGGCACTGGTTTCCCCTGAGAGAATTTTAAGCGATATTGCTCCGTCGGCCCTTATAAGTCACGCGTAACACTCAGACGATAGGGTGTTTTTGCAAAACAGTGTGTAAATATAGGCTCCGTAAAATGCACTAGGTAATGTTCCATTAATTACTGTACTCTCATAATGGAGTGATCACCGTTCATTATGTTGCAATGAAAAATAAATTAAAGTTTTTTTTGCTATCAAGTATAAAATGAATGAAGGTATAAATATCCATTATACGCATCAAGTATCACCTTTTCACCAAAATAGCTGAAGGAATAGTTCCTTAGTCTGGACGCTCCGTCTGATTTCGGGAATAGCTAGGATAAGGTAATATGAAGACGAAGAACTAGGATAGAATTTTCTACATAGAACAACCAGCTGTGCTCCACTGAAAACACACTCAGTGGTCTTTATCCCTTTGGTAACCCGAAAAGTTCATTTTAAAAAACCAAACGAAAAAGTGATAACAAAAAAAACCGCCGCACTCTTCAAAACATTAATTACGTAAACTAAGGACACGAAGACTTTCGTTTTCTGCAAATGTATATTCCTTCCTTATCGCCGCTAATTTCTCATCAAAATTCTTTTCCCTCCTGCAAATACATTGCCGTGTTTTTTTTAAACACTGATAGCCCTTAAAGTAATCAAGTCATGAAAGGCCAGTCATGGGTAATGGTAAAGGGGGAAAAGGATTTAAAAAAACGTTAAACGAGGAAAAATTACGTTTTACGGCGAACACGAATCTTCATCAAATTTCCTAGACCGGGCAGGTAAAGAGTACAGCGAGGAAAAAAAAACACTCCCGCGTATAAGTTGAAGTACCTTTGGGACCGCTGCGGTGCCGGTCCACGCAATGATTATCGCGTAAACAAAAAGCCGTCAGGGAGGGGAGAGGTGAAGGGGGATGTTATTTAATCTCCACCTTTTCCTGCTCTTGTCCTCGTTTAAACGAGAGACATGTCGCCAACCGTATAGAGAATTCATGGAAATCACCCCACGGCCAGCGCTTTTGAATACTTTTCTGATCGTCCACCGAAAAGGGTGGATGCCCTTCAACGGGCGACGGTCTGAGTTTTTTTTAACCTCTTTCTCTCTCTCTCCTCATCAACCTTTCACCTTTCCAATTTCCGTGGAGAGCACTAGGGCACAAGCCATTGTGTGTTGGCATCCACGCCGGCATTGGAATAAGGGAAATGTCTCCAGGATCAAATGCAAGGCCACAGGTGCAAGCACAGATAAATCACGAGGAGTTTTGAGAAGAGAAAAATGCATTCAATGATTATAAATATTTAGTTAACAAAAAAGCACTTAATTCTCAGCATGTACCACACTGATCATTCTTTAAGCTCCTTCATTTGTTATCACCGAAAGGGGAACTCCAAAGCCTACATATAACCGGTAGGTTGTCAAAAATGGTTTGGGCTGGGATTCATCCGCAAGACACGGTCTCGTGCACTCTCTTATGAAATTGTTTCATTAAAAAACAATGAAAACACTACTTTGCGTCCCGCCCATTTTTTATTAAAAAAGTATCGGTTTTGTAACATAGTTATGCACATCTTCAGCACGAAAGCTCTGTTACAAATCCTACATCAAGATGTCACTGTCTTGCGAAACGGTGGTATTTTAGATACATGTGTGGAACAGTACAGATACTCATGGTAACAGGGGTTTTTTTTATGGATGATAAGACGACTCAAATTATCATTTGTAATTTTCAAGTCCCAACAAAACAACGAGCTGTGAATTAAGGAGTCATATCCGATCAACAGCTTTATCACAATCGTGCTTCTAAAATTCTGATATATTTTTTCTCCCTGTTTTATAATCTCTGGATAAATATTTTTTCGCTGCGAAAACCGAGGTTACACGTCCTGACACCCATGACCCTCACTTCAATGAACCGATAGTCTGATTTAACGTGGAAAAGCGAAACTCTCAGATAGCATCAAGTTACGTAATCTAACATTAGCAATGATCAGAGGTTACTATTTTGAGCCTTGAAAATGTTAATTAAATCATTGTAAATGGCATATTAATTACCCGTATTTTGTGAAATGTAGGAAAAATGTTAAACTTCTTTTCCAATCCATGGTTTCATTTGAATCTAATTAAATGTCTCACTTAACCCAAAAACTAAAAAAAAAACTTTGAAATATGAAGTAGATAAGTGAAATAAATAAGAATTACTTATCAACTGCACGAAGCTGCTGAACCATCAAGGGCAATCACCTCTGCTTAGGCGTAGACTTACCTGCAAAAGAAGAAAAGGAGAATGAATGAAAAACAAATTTTATTGAATGTGAATGTACAAGACTATATGCATGTCACACAGTTGCAGCCGATTCCATATAATTCATAATGTATTTTACCTGAGTAAAAGAGAATAGATGAGAAAAAAGTCCCTGTACGCAAATAAAATGTATTAAACCGCTATATTAACTTTACTTGACCAGTAAAGAAGTTCAGAGAATGCAAACGATACATCATGTTCTTCACAGCAGCTCAAGTTCTTACCGGTAGCTGCAAATCCGTCACAGCATTTAGCCAATTAAGACTAAGCTCATTAAGAGATTTTCGTGACTTTATGCTTTTCAGACAAGTAACTTCAATAAAAAGCATGTGGTAACTACACCACGAGAGAGGCGGAAATAAAAATGAAATTTCCAGTAAAAAAATGTGCTATAATGTGTCAAAATGGGAGGGTTGTTTATGAAACTTTGCAATGTCTGAATAGGCAATTTTATCATTGCCTGCTCGTCATATTTTCTAACATTAACATCTGTTGCAATGAATTCAACTTGGTGCTAACTCCAATGGACACTCTACTACACTGACAAAGGGCACTGTGTAATTCTATTTACACAGTAGGAGCTCACTTTATTTGGATGCTAGAATCCCGAAAAAAATATGACACATAATGGTTATAATTATTGTTTTTATTTCTACTGGATATATAGGTCCATTACTTAATAAATTACTTTATTTCTCTTATTCCAACATTTTCAAATCATATTTATGCTTGCACAGATATATTTATTCCAAATTTTATTACAATATGATGATTTTGTCGCTCTGAGCCCTCACGAAGCAAAATTATGAATGCAAAACGTTGGAAAAGAGAAATAATGTAATTTATTACTTAATGGACCTATATCTCCAGTAGACATAAAAACAATAATTGTAAAAAATAAGAGGTGATCAAAAGAAATCATCTGGATATTTAAACGTGGATAAACATAATGGTTAATGCAAAATCCTCGTAAAAATAGTCCCAAAATACTTCATAATAAAATTCAACGATCCATGATAAAATGAGATGTTTTACCGGTCAAAACATGCCTTTATTAAATGGTTTAGCCAATATGGTGAGCATGAATCACAAAATCAGCAAAAAAAGCCATATTCCAATTCACTGGAAAGTGGTTGGTGGGAAAACTCGTGACCTGTAAGTATTCTAAAAAGAGATGAATTGGCAGAAGAATCAGAAAGATGCGTGTATTAACAACCAATTAGGGACCTCCTTGAATAATAATGCATAAATATGTAAAAGAAATCATACCATTAAGCTGTGAAATGACGAATAGCTCCCAACATCTGATAACGATCTCTGTCTTAATTCCGTAGCTCTCCAGGTACACAAGCGTTAGATTGAAGATCAGTGACTGTTGTTTCCAAATAAGTTCTGCTTCCCAGTAAAATACACAAGTTGGATAGCATATCTTTGTTTTCACGTGGTTTCACCCAGACTCAAACCCAGGTCTTTCTTTTTGCAGGTGATAGCCGACGGATCAAAATGACATTACCGGCTGACAGGCAGCAAATATTCTGCAGAAGATGGCATTGCACTCCTCCATGGGAATAACGCTTGGGAGCAAAGTTATATGAATGTTTGACTGAATTTTTTTCACTATATACCTACATTGTAATTTACATATACAGGACAAGGAATAGACAAGCAACAATAAAACACTCATTTACCAGGGTGTATGAAACTCTTTTTAGTGTGTATTTATAAAACAAAGATTCTATTGGAATCTTCTTATGATCACTGACGGAATATCATGTCATATTGTAGAACCTAATATGGTATTTGCAATAGAATAAGGCATGAACTATTAATGAAACCTTAGAAATCAAACGTAAGCGAGAAGTTCTGTTATTAGCATTTATAAGAGGGACTTTACCAATCATTCATTGAACTCTTAAAAATTACAAAGGCAAAATGTAATGGCAGAAATTAAAATGTTCAGCAATGGTATAAATTCCATATTTCCCTTTACGACGGCGAATGTATGAAGTTGAAAAAGGTTAAAGAGACATTCTGAAAGCACCACAAAGTCGAAGGATTTGAATATAAGGTTCAATACCTTATATTCATCCTTCCTAAGGTTTTCATACGCCAACTGGTCGCTGATAGAACATGGGAAAGTTATCCACGATGATTCGCAGGTAAAGCTAATCAAAGAGCCTTGGAAATAGGTTTTTTTTAAACCTCCGCTTTTTATAGTTCACGTTAAACTTGAAAATGTAGAACTCGGTGGTAATTAAAGCAGATATACTACTTGAAGATGAATAGGAAGCGTAGTGGGTGAATTCATCCGGTCTATTAAGAGCAAAGAACAGGAACTATAGAGCAAATATATTTCTTTAGAAGGAAAACGGGCACAGATAGAAAACGCTTGGTAACCGATTATGCCCCAGCACTGAATTAGCGGATCGCAAGATCCTAGGTGTATTATTCTTTCTCACTATAGCTCCAAAAGTTCCAGAAAAGGTTGAGATTAGGGATGAGTGTTCGATAATATTTCTACAATGTCTAATTAACTTGTTAACTACCCACTATCGACGAATTAACCTACAATACCTAATTATTTTAAAAAAAATTTAGGTCAGAATAACCTCGCAATAATTTAGCATGAATAATTGCATAACTAGTATTGATGCTCTATTTGAATGAAATAGCCGTAATTTTCGGAAAATTCATCATTAAAATATAAAAGAAACAAAATTGGTATTTAACTTCCACAGCTGAGCTGTGAAATCTCACGTTCTCTCGTCACGATACACAAGTCAGTAACTGCAATAAAGTATTTGATCTGCCTACGAAGTTAGCAAGAGCCTGTTCTTTATATATCGTAATGGCACCAACAAAGAAACTCTAAACGCTTTCTTATATTTCAAATTGCCTGTGATGCGCCTTTTCACGCGTTAAATGATCAATATGAACTTTATTAACGATACATATTCGTTTCACAATGCGTTTTTAAGGTTTAGCCGATGAAGGTTTTTCCTCCTATTCCATTGATTTGATCAATAATGGGTCACCAGTTGAAGCAGCCTTGAAGAAAATCAGAAATGATGGCCTTAGGAAATTACTATACTAGTTAATTTCTATACTATATTTAGGAAATGGCTACAATAGTTGAAAATCCTGCTCAAATAAGTTAAAATATTGGCGAAATAGGTAACGGATTACAAATAAATTAAATAATGAAATAGAACTTGTGAATGAATGTGTGATTTTTATTTTTAACGAAAACAACATATGTAACTATGGTAAACATTATACACCTAACATATATATGACAGAGATTTCTTTGCACAAAATATTGATGTTACCAAGCAATTTCCTTCTTGTGTATTTTGAAAAATGCATACGCCTGCACCATGTGTCAGATAGTGGATAACTTAAATGGGAGCTCGCTCGCCATCTATTGGTGCACATCTGAATCACTACGCCTAGAAACTGAATCATGCGTACGCACGCGTAGCCTTTTATATTGTAGGTGGTAGAAAATAGGTCTTGCAACCGTCTAGAAAATAGGTCTTGGAACCGTCTTCAGTGGCCGAGGGAAAAAAACGCCGGAAGCTTTCGCAGCGCGAGCGTTTGCTAAGAACACAGCGAGAAAGACGGGCTCACAATTATCCACGGGGTCGTCCATCGTGCTCCTTTCTCCACCCATTCAGCCGTGCCCAAGTGGATTCCCGTTCAAGGTGAACCCATTCTACTAGCCGGTGGATCCTAATAATTCTTTAACTTGCATTGCTGAATGAATACTTAATGGCAGCACGGGAGAATGGCTGTGGTGGTGGAGTAGGGGGGCTGAGAGAAAGACACGCTGGCCCCCAATGAACGGCTGGTGTTAAATACAGGCTACGGGAGACTGGAGCAGAGGGGAGTACTCACTATCTATTCCACTCATTTCCAGTGAGAAAATTAACTTTCAGAATTAAAAAAAGACTGATGCTTTTTGAGCGGAGCCTTCAGGGAAGTAGACGCGTGAATACGTTAAGAAAAGTATAACTTTCGAGAAACCACGATGGAAACTTCAGATTAGGTCTTCTCACGTATATCAGGAGTGCAGCGATCGTGTAAAAATTTGCAATCAATACATGTAAAATGAAAAATTTAATTTGTAACATGCTGTTTCAGTAAATAAAACAGATTTACTTTATTTGCAGAGATAAATTAATGTCACTCGTAATTAAGTGGTTTTAAAATGTTTAATGGGATTCAGATTTTTTTTGATGAAGAATAAATTGTCTAGCAATGTTCCTAGCTAGTGTTCAAAGAATGAACTGGTAGTAAGATGTATAACAAAAATAAGGTCAACGGACATTGATAAAGATATACCTATCACAAAAATGAGTTTAACGGACAGAGTTAAAGGATCTCTGGGTTCATTTAAAGGCATTAAGGAGACACAACAAAAAGCGTGGTTATATAGAATTTCACCGTATAGAAAATTTAGGCAGCTGTTAAAAACAAAGCGTACAATTTATAGTCTCCTGCTTTATAAAGATGACAAAGTTTTCAACAGTATTTTTAAAAATCCTTGCATAGTTAATCACAAAACACTTGGCTGAGAACGAAAACTTTGAATTCCTTGTGATATCTTTCTTTGAACGAACAATTAAGGCTAAAAACCAAGTCTTGGCGTCAGTAAATTTAGAACACCTCTTCAAGAGCTTTTGCCATGTGAATAAGCAGCTCCAATTGCAGCGCGATGAGCCACGGGCGCTTTTGCTATTTAGCTCCTTAAAGCATTGAAACTATTTATTGGTATTACTCACAGGTATGCTATCCGCGCCATCTTGGATAGAGCAACAAACTTTATAAACTTTAGATGCGCCTTTGACGTACTACTATCTCTATATTTTCTGATAGTTTCCACTCACAGAGCCAGCACTTAACCATTAATTCAACTTAATCCCTCCATTTGCGATAAAAAATATATTTTTCGTATTAGAAGGAGATTTCAATAAGATTTCGTTCGGAAAATCAATAGCTCATATGCCACATAAACGGGAGAACGTAGGCGAATAATGGAAAGGTTTATTTCAGAGGAGTGCCTGAAATCGAGAAGCAAAGTAGAACGTGAATCAAATGTATAGCTTGATGTGAGCACAACACTATTACATAAACTTTTATCGTGAAAAGCTATGAATATCCTATGGTAAATAAGCATTGAAAAACAGTGAATAAGCATTGAAAAACAGTGTTGCTAGCCAATTACTACCCCTTTTAAAGGTGCATTGTGTTCTACTCCTCCATGCAATCAAGAATTCAAGGCATTGATGTAATCGGAGATGCGAGCCCGGAATATGCGGCCATTAGTTGAAATTGAGTACTCAGGACGCTATTGAAACGATGCTGAGAATTGCATAGCCTTCGTATCTTCAGAAAATTTTCCGAAACAGTTCACAATATTCGAGGATATGATACGATATGCCGCTCTCCTTTATGAGTTGGCCATTAAATGCAAAATATGGCCGAACACGGAGAGCATCGATGGTTAGGAGGAGGGAGGGGCGGGCGGGGGAGGGGGGTTGGGTGGGGGAGGAATTGGATGCCGGGGAGGGGGTGGAATTGCGAGGAAATTTCGGGTGGGAGGGGATCGTCGAGAAAGGGGTGGGATCTGATAATGGAGGGGACAAGGGGACAGATGGAGAAGAAAGATAACTGGCAAGTTGGGAACCAGATCGGGTGGTGAAGGAGAGCGGTGAAGAGCGGGGGAAAGTTGAAATCATTCGGGTGCTTATTGATTGATGATCTTTTCCCTTGGGGGGGGGGGGAGAGAGGGGGCGTGGGAGATTTGACCCTACTCGACACTTCGCTTGAGCAATTTTCTTTCGGGATTGCATGGAAGGTAATTAAATTAGACTGCCGCGTGGCAAATAAATATTGTGGGAAATTTTTCCAATTAGCATGAACTAATGACGAGAAATTTCCTCGGGTAAATTATTCGGAAGGGGATAATTGAGAAATTAATTAAGTAGTAACAAAGAGAATACTAATGAAATAGACGTGATTTGGCTGAGATCTTGACATATTACTTCTCTCAAAAGTAATTCTAAGGGTTGAAATGTGTTTTTTCGATAAGTAGAATCCATTAGAAAAGATTTTGGACGATTGAATTAATATCGTTGCTAATGACAAGATAATTGCTAATAAGCATAGAATGAATGGTGAGGTATGTAGACTGTACTATTCTAGTTAAAAGTATGCAACTTTGCAGAGTAATTAAAGCAGCTTATATAAAAAATAGAGCTTTAAGAGTTTGTTGGCAACTTTATTTTCCTTCATGCAAAATAAAAATTGTTTATGCTCTCAACTGAATATATGAATTGTTTATGTTATGAATATTGTTTTATTAACCCTGATGGAAGACTAATTTATGAATACGTTTAAGAAGACTTCACTTGGACTGCATGAAGCTGTTGGCAATTTCATTTGCTCCTGGAATTAATTCCTTTTTGACGCTTCTTGTAACAGAATCCACTAATTTATACTGAATAGATGAGTGAGTCAAGTTCCGATGAATATCCCGGCTCAGGTGCATCATTTTGTGTCAGGCCCTGGGTAATTACAAACATTTGTCTCTGACATCCATTGTTATTATTCACACGCAAGAAGACACCCGACAAGGTAAACCCTTTGCCTGCATGCTTGGAGTCCTCATAAGAACATTGTGAGAAGTTCAAAAGCAGCTGAGAAATTAACCTAGACAGCATTGAAATAAGACGTATGTTGTTTTAAAACTGTACTAAATCACCTGGCGGTAAAGAGGCGAAAAGAAAGCAAAGTATTCTCTCTCAAAACATTTTGAGGATAGAAGAAGAATACGGAAGTCGTATATATGCCTCAAAATGTGAGACCACATTATTGATTTCCAATGATGAAATTTAAAGCATCTATAGAGTAAATTAATCGCATAAACAAATGTGATATTGAATAGCATAACGTATTTCTCTTTAATTTCAAAGAAATGTAGGTCCTTTGTTCGATTACCGGTGAAAAAAGTATTTTCTTCTGGCTATTTTATATTTTTTCTTTCATCTCTGGTGATGGATTAGAGTTCACGTATTAGAACGAAGGACCAATATTTTACAGTTGAAATTACTACAGTCTCTTACATCGATATAACACCGTCATCATTGTCTTTTTAAACTAAATTATTTACTGAAGTCACCTTAACTCTCTACTCACGGAAGAAATTGATATTAGCAATTTTGGGCATTCATACGTGTTCTGAAAGATAATAACAAGGCAGCTACTTTTATGCTCTACATTACTTGCCTGTCTCACCAATTTTTGAATTTGACAGATGCTATACTCTCTATGCCAAATTGGGCTATGAATAACACATAATGCTTGACTTAGAAACGTAACATACAAGCAGATATGAATTAATTTGAACGTCAGCGTACTAAATAACACCAAAAAATATTAAATAATAATCTCACTTGTAGAGAAAAAAAGAATTTCCAGAGGCTTCAATGACAAAGTTAAGGCGCTGAAATTTGTGCAGGCATTGTTGAATGTCATAAATGACACCTTAAGAATATAGTAGGAGAAATAAGAAAACCAGAACTTTTTTGAGTGTATGGGGAAAACAAAAAAGAAAGAAAGATGCCATCTTCGGAAGATTAATGGAAGTATGTACTTGTAATACTAAATTTTAATAATAACTCTCATGCCCTGAAAATGATAT
Organism: Pyrrhosoma nymphula; assembly: GCA_963573305.1. Taxonomy (NCBI): domain Eukaryota; kingdom Metazoa; phylum Arthropoda; class Insecta; order Odonata; family Coenagrionidae; genus Pyrrhosoma; species Pyrrhosoma nymphula. Next base: position 58,318,286 of record OY754332.1, read on the forward strand.
CATATGGAACGAAAGAGGAACGACGGAGATCAAACGAAGATTAGGGTGATGAAGACGATCAATTAGACAATTAGGGCGGTTTCATTGTTTACTGGACTTGGTTTTTGTAGAACCTATTGTAAAACTGCCGAAAAGCAACTATATATTTGTTTGTCAATTACCAAAAACAGCACGAAGGCCTTAAGCATTGGCAGAAATTATTAATAAATAAATTCAGCTTGCATAAATATGTATTCCTAAATAATAACATAAAACAAAAAGCAGTATTGCTCCCGTTTTCTAATTTCCTTCCACCTACAGTATTAAATTTGTTTATTTCAGTGTTCCATGTATGGAATTGCAACATTTTCTGAGTCTTTGAAAATTCTGCTGACAGTGGATGCCTATGATTTAACAAAAACGAAGAGAAAGTAGTACTATTAAGTAACCAGCAATATGTTTACACTCTGCAGAGACGAAAAAAAAGGTTACCTACTAAATGAATTCCTTAGAAAAAGCTTTTGTCATGTATATTATTCTATTAAATGAGTATAATTTCGTGTATACTCAACGTGACCTCCTGGAGATGGCTGTGTTACGATAGGCATTGGACTACTTAACGTAAGCTCATGATGGAGGTTTAGAGGTCAATTAAATAGATACATTAGACTGGCATACGAGAATTGCCATGAATATATATAAAATCCTTTCTGAGATTTATAGCGCATTTTTAATCGCGGGTTTTTATTCATTTGCTAATCTTTTAGCATCCAGCTTGCTACAAATATAGACTCTCCGCGATATAGATGCTTTTCATCATTAGACGCCTTACTTCACCAGTCAAAAGAAAATGCAGCGGTTATATTCGCCTGCGAGTTTGAAATTATCCACAAGAGGTCGGGGGCGTGAGGGAACAATGCCGGAATGTCACGCGGCGGCCACCCCCGCCTCACCAACCCTCTCCCGGCACGTGAACGCCTGCCGCACCCGCCCGTGGGAAGCCGGGACCATTTTCATGCACTCACCTCTCACGCGGGCACGTATGCTGGAGTTCTATGTACACTTTGTGGAACGACTCGAGGTCCTCGTGATTTAGAAGCACCAACTTCAGAAAAGGAATGGTTGATAGGGAGGGCGCGTGGGTGGGAGAGGGGGAAAAGAGGGAGGGAATGGACTTCCCCCTCTCTCCCCTTCCAAGAGCGGTCTGAAACGAGCGGAAAAGAAGTAGGGTGAGGGTTGTGGAGAGGGGAAGGGGGGCGGGGTTAGTGGAGACGGAGCTTTTAGGGTCGGAAAGACTTTTACTTCGCGTCGCGTTGGACCCCGAGAAATACAACCGCGGATGCTCGAGGGATTCTTTTTGCGCTCAGAGCTTTTGTGGAGAATTAAGAGATAAATTGCGCGGAGGCCGGGATGAAAAGCGCGGGGAAGGAAATGTTTAAGAAGGTTAAAAAGTAGGAGAGGGAAAAAATAAAACGAGTGAAAAGGTAACGAAAATGGAGGTCGTGTGCGCGAGGCTCGTTTGGCCTTTGCCATTAGTGGCAATAGCCGGCGATAGACGGCGATCGCCACACCGCGGTACTTTCCATCCACTAGAATGGAAGGTCTCCACGGTTTTCGGTGGTGAAGGAATGAAGAAAAAGATACGGAAATAAATTAAATAATAAAGGTATAAATCTGGTGGAAATGCTCCTTTTCCACCACCATTTGGACAGTTGGAGGAAACCAAGCCTGATATCGTCCTCTTCGACCACTTTATGCACTCCAAGCTCGTGATCAAAATTCGACTCCGTGTGAAAGGAACAAGACGTGGAAAAGCGGATATCAAGACTTGTCATTTGAACTTCGGCAAATGTACCCCGGGCACTCTGTGGAACTAGTGGTCCGCATAATAGGCATGCTCGGTGGAGTTGAGGGCTTGCTGCTAAATATTTTCAAGTGCATTCCTGCCTGCGTGGGAGAGGCGGAATGACCGGCAACACGCATAAAGAAGGCCATCATCCTAAGGTCACTCTGTCTACCCCGTACGCATGACCTGAAAGCAGCGTAGAAACCTTTCAAATGGGTGTCAGGCGTGGCTACAAAAACTGCCAAACCCTCTGTCTCCTGAAATTATGACGCAAATGAGAACTAATGCTTATCTGAAACTCGGACTCGTATACTACCAAAGTAGCAGAATAATTTGTAATTCATATGCCAGGAAAGAAGTAATGATTGGCGTAATTGCGGTGTGGCAAGATGGTGTGAATACCAAAAATGCAGAGAAACGTTCCAGTTGTTTCCTAATTTGGCTGAAAGACTTTCAATGAAGTTTAAAGACCTAAACAAGTACAATACACAAATTCTGACTGAGCAGGACAAATTTTCAACGGTTAAATACAAAAATTAAAAAAGTCAGAATTGCAACAATAAACATGAATACTCATGGAATATTATGGCTGTCTAGGACTACATGACTCAAGAAATTAAATAATTGAAAAATTATGTAAATGGGACTTGAACTAGACATGTAAAGTTCGAGATCAGGTATTTGGAGACACTATTTGCTACCTTTATACATGGAAGTTACTTCTGTTGCAGAAGCCTTATTGGGCGCTTGAAAGTACGAATTTGATGAGTAAGCACGGAACTACTATGGCTGTAAAGGTCGATTGGGATTTAAATTGGTACATTATCGACCTTGGTTCATACATTCATGGAAAATGGGCTGGCTTCTATTTTACCTGCAAGCAGCATGTTGACTCTGCAATAGAATTGTAAAATATTCGGTAGATTTCTGATCAAATGGCTGCAAATGGGGACATAAAATGCAAACAATAAATTAATTTCCCTGAGTAGGACGTTTTTTTGACATGCATAAACATTTATTTCTACCTGGGGTTGCTTTTAGTTGTTAGAGGTGTTTCAAAGTTGTAACAGCTCTTGCATTATGTAATGCGAAATAAAAAAATTATCATGCCTAATACGCTTTATGACAGTAATTATTATAATTTATCTTAACTATCGTAACCTATCGTAACTTTTTTTTATAAAAAATTACAATTTCCACGAACACCAGCGGAACGCGAAGGGTGCGATGTACAACAGCATTACCACCCCAGAATGAAAGGGAGTACCACAATTCCCATATTAAATAGTTACTGCAGTCATTAATATTTTGGAAATATACCGAAATTAATATGTAAACAACTATGCCCTGCAAGTAGCGATACACGGTTGAGGTTTCTTCGACCCCGCCACTTCCAAAGAAGTCAACTTCCATGTGAAAATCCACCTTTAGGAAGTTACTTCGCGGCTGCGTAATTCAAAACCAATATTAACGCATCTTCAGAGATTACTAAGAGGAATTATACGATGCATGTGTGATTTCTACTGAAATTTTGCAAACTTTGATGACAAATCATGTCGTTGAGCATATTATCCATGATTATTGATGACCTATTGAGGTTTTTTAAGTTTTAACTCACTGTACAAAACAAAATTAAGTAATTCTCATGCACCCCACATTCAATTGCTAATATAGTAGTTGCTTTGATGACTCAATGATTCTATGAACCAAAATTAAAGTAAAGGAAGCCCACTCCATCTTTATTTGTCATACTACAACTTGAAAATTGTCTAATTGACGTACTTTCAATGATCGTATCGTGTGAGATATTTTAGGCATTAATTGCTCTTTACTGCCAGCGAACTACATTTGGTAGTACTTTAATTAGAATAATTTTAAATAAAGCAGTAAAAAAAACGAAATATTTAAAATTATGTTACTAATCCAAATCAACCAACTGTGAAAATCCACATTTTTACCTTACTTTTATCTTTATATGGTAATTTGTATATCCTCGTTCAACGTGTTAATGTCAAATAGTTACTAAAATCCACATAGTTTAAATTATTCTCCATACCGTTTGACCATATTAAATAAAACATACCGTAATGTGTACACTATTAGTTTCCAAATTATGATCAATATAATTATGAGAATTGTAAACAACCTTATGACATTTAAGTATATAAAATAGTTTACTAGACTCAACAGCAGTTTTTCAACACATATCATACTTCTTTGCAAGATAACGAAGGATTAATATTTCCAAATAGCGTAAAATCGCTCCAATTTTTATAATTCAAGGACGCATTGCAAGTACAAAAACATTTATTTTTGCTAATGCAATGGAAATACGCTGAGTTGAAGGCATTATACTGAATTTGTTAATTATAAATATAATAGGTTGTAAAAGCAGACATGAAATAGGAATTTCTCCAAAAATGCGTCGTTAGCTCGAAAAAAAGAGCACGCAAAAGGGTAAAAAAATGTCGTCTGAGAGGATAAACCAAGCTATCGCGGAGGGCACTCATCAGGAATTCTGCTACACTCCGCCGCCCGGCACCGATACTCTTGCGGCCATAACACCTTCCCCACCTACTTTACGTCCGTCCATTTCATCCCGTCCATATCCCGCGTCACATATCCCGTGTCACATTCCCCGCGTCTTTTTTTTGTCTCTCCTCTGATTTATGTCGCCCGTAAGAGTTTTCGCGTGCTAATTAAGCCCATGGATGCTCTCTCCTACTTCACTGTGCTAGGTTTTAAATGCGTGGACCATGTCTTCATACCCAATGCGTCGTTCTCCCTCTCCACCCTTCCCCCTTTCGCGTATTCCGTTCTTTCTTTGTTGGTAGGTGAAACAGCGTGACTGTGCCACACCTTGACCGAAATATATGGAAAATGGATAAAATAAATCCGTGCCGGTTTCACCATTTCTCGTCCAGAGCATCCAGCGCGAAGGTCCACGCTTCTTTCATGAAACATTCGATTTTTTTCTCGGAATTGAACCGAAATCGTTCATCGTCTAACGAGATCCAAGCCGTCGTCCATTTACTGCCTCCCTTTTGCCCCTCTTCCCTTACTCTCACGACTTATAACCCTTATGTCATGGCGATTTTACTTTTTCACTCTCAGCAAGCTTATGGCCAACTTTCTACAAAACACACTATTTATTTAAATAATATTCTGCCTCTTTTGTTTCACCTGATACCAATATCAAAATTTATTTAGATACTTATTATAATATTCCGCTTAAATAAAAAATATTAAAAGAAACATAGTAGTATTAATTATTTTTAATAAAACAAAGTCTAAACAGACGAACGTTGAAATGAGGCGGTATATTGTGAGCAGTTGGAAGTTGGTAACCGTTAGAGACTCGGGTGCAACACGCTAGGCTTAGGTTAGTACTTGAAAAGCTCCGATAAAGGGAGTTTCAGGGCGACACAGAGGATATTATTTAAACCCAGCGCAATATATCTAGAACTAACAGGAGTGACAGAATAAGAAAGATACAATGATGAACTGATAGGTAAAAAAATTCCCTCTTTCCAGGCATTATTAGTGAATATAACAAAAATAGCGTGTTACGAACATAAGACACATCGTTAGCACACATATCACCTCTGTTCTCTCCCCTCTCCTTTTACCTCTACCCCCCCTTTTAGCATGGCCGGTCTCCTGTCTCCCCCTGCCACATGCCTCTGCGGCAGCTCGCAGGGCAGTACGTAGATGTAAATGCAGTAACCATGAGTGCTTGCAACAGTACGACCTGAGGAAGCCGATGTAGTGGCACCTCCGCAAGCATACCCGAACGTTTTCGTTTATCAATGTGGGAATCATGCCATTAGTCACTTCAAATGCTCAATACTATTCCCTTCTTAGATTAATCCTATCTTGTCTCTCTTTTCTCACGCCGTCCAGAATTACGACTATTACCCTTCCTAATACCCCTCCAACCGAGAGCATCTTGTCTCCATTACCATATTTGACAACTCATGATTCCTCGCACTTCTCCTAAATAACACTTTGCCTCCATTCAAAATTACCGATGAAATTTAATTATTTCTCTGCCACATTTAATCACTTTTTGTCGTATTTCTCTCAGCCCAATTTAATTGGCATATGGTTCTATTACCTCCACATGCTTTTATTTTTATCTTATTTTGAGTTTTGATTTGTGTAACTCGGTGTCCAGCAAGTCTTACGGGAGTAACTCTCTCTTTATAAATGATGCGCTAAAGTTTAAAATACTATATCCATTTCCCATATCCCTATGCTCCTCAACAGTCGTGGCGGAGATTTTATCTCCTCCATCAGCATCATTTTCTTTCAACTCCTTTGGTGTAATTTCCATTTCACAACCTAAAATACCTGTATCCGTGTTCATATCACATTCCCGATCATGAGTTGAGAAATCAGATTTAAACTCCTTGTTATAAAGTTGCAGGTATTACACCCACTTTTTATGCATTCCCTCTGATTCAATCGATATCCTTTTTCCATTTTTGGAACACATAATGTCGTATTCGTTCTTCTCTGACTACTCTGCTCCTGTACTATAATTGCTTATGCTTTTCCCATGTCTGAAATATCTCCATATTTATATACTGCTAAATATACCAAAATTACTTTCCTTAATTAGTTTTTCTCCTAAAATTCTCCTATAATTGCTATTCATTTATTTTCGATTCCTCTCATTTTCTCATAAGTTACATTTTGCCATTTCCTCCTTTCTCCCAGCATTCTCCGTATGTACCTTACGCCAATAACTATGTGTAAGTGATTGCTAATTCATATCAATTTGTAGAATCCAATACCGTTCTTTCCGTGTTTATTTCTTGTTCCTAGACTAATATTTCGGGCTTCATTATTCTCCGCGTCTTCCGATCACCGCGTTCACATTCCCCATATTAAGAACGTTTTATCTCTAAATCACATAAAATAACTGTTTAAATAATTTCATATTTAGTATACATTACTTAATTTTCCGTTTCAGTGGTGTTTGTATGAAGTTAAACTTAAATTTCCCTGAATTATTCGGGCACGTTGATTAATTTATAATGCTATACCGCTCTGCTGTTTTACCAAAATCGCCCTTTCCCTACTTTCACGATCAGCTCTTCCGGCTTAACCTCCCTTCTGTTCATTCTTTATACAGTTGGTAGACCTTTTTCCAAAGAGTATCATTTTGTCTTTAAAATCCAGTGACTTTTGGTAAACAGCTATTTAATCAAAGATTGTTAATGTTAATGCCATACGAGGTATGTATTATTACATAAAATATGTAACATATGATTGTAATTGCATGTATATTGGACGAACCCAAAAATTCAATGCGACCATTACGAAACATACGAAATTATTGATTCATGCTGACACAAAATTAATGCTTTTACTAAGCACTTAATTGATAGTAAGTTTTCCGTTGATTCGAAACCTAGCGTGTACACACTTGTGACAAAGTTGCAAAATTATATTTGACGGAAAATTTTGAAAGAGGGGCATTTTGTTAATTGTTTGGTGAAAAATTGATAAATGAAGTTGTTCCTGTGAATCACTCACATTTTTTTCTTTGCCAATTTCTCCCGCTCCTCAATCACTTTTCCAAGACCTTGACCTTGATCCCTCTCATAGTTCGTAATCACCCTTCTCTTTCTTCTCCTTTTGCCTTAGCACCCAATCTCCTCCCGTTCGTCGCAGACTGAGTGACTGCTCCGCAGTTAAGTAACCTCTTGAAAATGATGCAAAAACGTTGAAATTGGCTGAGATAAAAAAAGATATTGTGGAAAGTTGTGTTTATCTTTTATTTCCCTAATGAGAGAACCTGTAACCCTGCTTTTTAGACATTTATCGGAAGATGACTGTGAAATGTCCACAAAATTCCGCCTTGGGTCCACTCGCCTGCACCTTTAATATGTTTGGGCAGAGCTTAAGCTTCCTTTTTCTTAACCATCTCTATTGAGGTTTGCAACGGTTGTCCAAAACGAGCAAAGCCGTTTACCGTTGTCGTTGTGCATCCGAAAGGATATTTATACGCACATTCATTCTGTAAAACACACAAATACAGCGAGTTTCTAAACATGCCTTTGTCTACAGTAGTATTGCGATGAACTGGTGTACGGTTTAAAAAAATTTTTGCACCTCAAATTTTCGATTGTTTTTGTGTGATTTGCATAAGACCACTCATTGAAAACAAATAAGAAATTCTCCTCCATTTGACTTCACTATTGACCCGTGGCAACGTGCAGTTTACGTCGTTGTAAGCTCACACGGAAAGCATCAGACGGTTTTTGATATTTTCTTCACAAAATGTTGGTCAAATACGCGTAAAGACATTAAAAATAGCTTCTTAATTTTTCTTTTACCTATTTTGTACATAACGATGCTACCACATTGTTTTACTCATAAATGTGAAGAAATCCTTTGCAAAGTGATTCAATTTTCTAAACATAGCGATCAAGCACACCTTTATCTTTTTTCATAGACTTTATTCTGCAAAACCTATCGCTCCTTTTAATTTAAGTAAGACTTCAAGCACACCGCATAGTATAAATTAAATTCTGTCAAAGGGTCGTGTATGGGTCTTAAAACGCTGTTATATAGCGCATTATATCAAAAAGTGAGATCCCAAACTGAAATAAAGATTCTATGCGATTCAAAGTTATAAAATTTGTGGCGTGATGTCGTTTTATTTCCTCGAATACAATAACTCAACAGCACTACTTTATTTATCTAATAAAATTCGTTTTTATCTCTGTGACAGCTTTTCTTTGCAGGACATTTTGGAATCAGTTCGATGTGTGGATAGTTTAAATTGACATTTTGTCCACTGCCGGAGAACAAGTGCAGTATGAATAAGAATTATTTATATTTTTACAATGTTTGTACAAATGTTTGGGTATGATCTAAAATTATGATTATAAACAAACACTCGTTTAGTTGAGTATCATAACGGATGCACAAGATCTTTCTTTTTCACAAGATTCACCTCTTGTCTCGTTCCTCACTTATGAGTATGAATTTATTTGTATGTGTGACTGGAATTCAATTACCACTGTGTTGCCTGAAACTTGGCAACAAAGGTACTGGTAGGTATCTCCTTGTTCAAATTCTGCTCTCTTTCCCCAGCTATCTTCCTATCTTTGTTTTTTAATTCCCCTGAATGACTGACCATCATGAGGCCGGAGGGAGTTATACCCAGACCGGGAAGGTTAGAGGGAGGACACCTTCTATATCTGTACTGGGGAGGTTTTGTGAGGCCCCTCCTCCACACCTCTGCCGTGGTGCTCTTGTTCCCTGTCTGCAAGTGGCGGGCAGGTTAAATGTGGGTTGGCACTATGGATCCCCAAAGAGGTTTAAGTGCCAGGAGGGCTCCAGAAAGCTCTCGCCCACTCATACAATCAATCAAATGACAGACCATCCATCACCTAGTAGCCATGAAATCTTGTCAACGTTATCAGCCTCCCCCTTATTTACTCTTAGATCTAATTTGTGGTTACACAATTCCCTAAGTATTCACATTAGAAAGCACTTTAATGCATATTCATGGTTAATTACTTTTCAGAACGACGTCAAATTCCGACTCAAGCATCGTTTCCTCAACACTTTCTGTCATCATTGTTTTCTTCACATATACGTGAAGAAGTTTGTGATGGCTGCTAATCTTTCTTGGCGTACATATACTAAATATCGGTGTTTTCCGTACTGAATAATTTCCCGGAATTGTCAGTTGCACCTGTCTAAACCGCACATTTCTCAAAATATCCTCGCAATTTTTCACCCATACGTGAGCCATATAGACCCGTCGTCTTGAAAAAGATTTATAAGTTCCTCCTACAAAATTTTGTATTCTGATTCCAAGGATAATGCATGCTTCAAATGATGTAGTATAAAGTAAAGCGCGCACGATAAATCCCCATGAATTTTTGAAGAGGATAATTTTGCTGTAATTTAAGAAAAAGCCCTTCCATGACCTCCTTTGCGGATGGTGTTGCGATAACCTTAATGCTCCCCACACGGAGGTAATAGGGTCCTAAGCCTGACAAGGATCCTCTGCATCATCCTATCATCTTGTGCCGACCTATCGCCGCTTACGAGCCGTATCCTGCCGCCCGGCGATGCGACGAGGGGGATAGCCCCTTTTGCAATCGCGTCGAAACGTGTCCCGCGGCGGCCGCACGTCCAGTCGACGTCATTGCGCGCGGCGTGTGGGGAAGGACTCGCCGGGGACAAAGGCGACGCCGCGCCGCATTCATATTTCTCGGCGACCGTAATGATACCTCAACCATTGCTCGGTGACGTTGCTATAGATGGCGTCTCCACCCTCTAGCATACCTGAATATTAACCTATGTAAATACCAAATGAAAATGGGGTATGCAGGAAAATGTAGAACATTTGATTAGTCACGGAGACATTACGCAGGTTAGTGAGATTATTTAAACTTCCCAAGCACAGTAATAAAACATGCATTTGGAGCAATATATAAGTAAGCGGCAAACGGAGATCTGAAATCTGGGAAGTAGGATCATCAGCAATGGAAGAAGCAAGAAATTTATCGTTTGCAGAATAGCCCAAGCAAAAACGGCATTCTACCAAATGAGGAGTCTTCTCTACCAACTTATAGCAATACAATCCTGAATGGAAGAAATTAAAACATATTTGGAACATGCTCTAATTTGGCAGTAAAGCCTTTACAGCAACCGCTTATTTGTAGTGAACTTCTTTTCAAAACCTTACAAATGATGCAGAGAGGTATTTTGTAAAAAAAGATAACATTTTAAGAGTGCAATAAACTTTTGGTAGTTGTTCGGGTTTCCAACCGGGTCATACTCTCCAATTGTGCCATCATTTCAATGAACGATTCGTTATACAGTCGTTCGAGACAACCACCAACATCACTACACGCCGGGAATGCCTTAGATCTTTCAGTGCAATAAACTGCATGTCTAACAATCGTATTTCAATGCACTCGAAACATCGCCGTGTTAAAATGAAGTAAATTGCTACAATATATTTTTCCTTTAGGCCACAAATGCCGCCCCAAAAATGCGCCAACCGAGTAGCAAGCTACTCTTAGCTACGCCACTAAAACTATGATCCCAATGGTGTTCGATCTCGAGTCGACCAGGTCTTCTTGGAGAGCGTGCTTTTCAGTGGATACGGCTTTGCACACGGAAGTTACCACTATGTCAATATCCCTTGGATGGTTCCACAGTAAAATGTCTATTTCACCCAATTCATATTCCGACTACTTATTGATAAAAACATCCTCAATTTCACATGAACAACAATCTTGCACCTTCTACCGCTATATCATTATCAAATTTAGCTTGAAATAACATGGCGTTAGATGCATAGGTTGAATTTTGGAAAAATAGGATTTTTGCATCTTATATAAATGCCATATACGTGAAAAATTGTTTGTCAGAAAAGTATAAACTATAATGCATTGAAATGAAAATAAAATAAAGGAATCATAAAATTTTATAATGTTATTAGAAAATTACTTCAACGATTGGAGTCACATATTGATAGTTACATAGAATGAGCGCTGAAATCGGCTCCTGTGGCTGGAAAAAAATGTTTATCCCTTCCGTGACTGTGCGGGGTAAGTTAGTTACCCCAACTTATGTTAATGTTGTATAACTTTTATATTTTCAATTTTTTTCTTTCTATATTTCTTGTATTTGAGCACAACCACTTTGTCATTCCTTTGGTGACGATTGAAAATTTTTTAGATACAAATTGTTTCTGAAAACCGTAATTTTGTTAGGTGGGGTAACTGAGGTACCCCGCACAGCTGTTCTCGGGAAGTCATAGTGTGTGAGATGTGTGGGGTAATTCATTTACCCCAGCATTCTTTTCTTCAGTTAACGTCTCATTCATTGCATTAAAATATATTTTATAATTCCACAAATCAGATTTTTAAACTTAACGCTACTATGTTTATCAAAAATACAGCTCAGTCCATCACCACGGTGTACAATGTAGTTTCGCACCTTTGGGGAAGTTGTCGTCTACTATCACGTTACCACGCCTCACCTTTGGTGAAATTGATATTTATTTTTAGAAGTCGGCAGTCATCATTGAAACGTTATCCTCTATATCTTATGACTGGAATTACATAATTATTCTGCGGCGACTTATTCATTCAATGTCATTGAGACTTCCTGGGTAAAGAAACTTTTTTCTTGGCTCAATTTTGGGGGAGTATATTTTAGATGAGTTTACATTCACCCCAAATACATATACAAAGTGAACATTCTGAAAAGTGTTGCAAAATTAGCCGATACAATACGTATAGGCAACTCAAACAAATTTTACCGTCCTAGGAGAAGGTATATAAGACCGTGCCCTCGCCTGCAATCCAACAATATAGTTCTGTGAGTGTTCAGGCACTTACTCGCTTTCAGAATGAAAAGGAGGCTCTACGGAGAGGCTGAAGTGCGTAGGATTTTGGAGGTAAGTGACGAGGATTTCGAAGTGAGTGAAGAGGAATCGGAAACCGAAGATGAAGCAGAGGAAGTAGAAGACTTCGAGGATGAACTTCATTGCGAGTTGCCGAGAGAAATCGCTACTGGTAACTCTTGTAGCCAGGGTGCTTACAGGTCCAGGTCAGGATTTCAGTGGAACACTAATCCTCCAGTTTCCAGGAGACGGAGAATACACAATATTGTAACATCCCCGAGTGGACTTACGCAGCACAGATTTGTAAAGAAATGTTATTATGCGTACAATTAGTAAAATTAAAACAATACAATAGCTTCTGTGCATTCAAGTTTTCACATTTCATTTTTGTCACTTTTTGGCATAGAGAATTTGGGTGTTGATTTTTTACTGAATGTTATTAGTTGGAATACAGTCCAGGACAGCTGTCGCATTGCTTCAATATGTGTGCCCGTTTTTGAGGATAATGAAATTGATTACTAAAAAAATTTACCCATAATTATTCTCAGAAAGATAATTAAATTTACCAAATATGCATATATTTCAATGAAAACATTACATCGCTGAGAGAGGATTTCCAACTCTTTTTGAATGAAGAAATGATCCAGGAGATATGTGCCTGTACGAATCGCGAGGGCCATATCACCCAAGCTAAGAAGAACATAAACCAACCCGGACAAGAAAAGCCATGGGAAGAAGCGACTGAGTGAAATGTATGCTTTCGTGGCTATATTGATTGCTGCAGGAAAAAACCGTGTAAGAAATCTCCATTTAACTGAAATGTGGTCAGAAGATGAACTTATTAGAGAACCTTTATACACTGCAGTGATGTCCCGCGATAGATTTAAAGTCCTACCAATTCCAAAATTTTCGATTCAACGACTGGGGCACAAGGGTAGCTAGAATGAAGAATTAAAATGATAAATTTGAAGCAATCAGGTCAATTTACGACCAATTTGTGGCGAATTGCATTAAATGTTATATGCCGTGCTCTAACATCACGGTGGATGAACGGCTTGCCAATTTAAGGGGTAAATGTCCATTCAAAGTCTACATAAAAAGTAAACCGGGTTGTTATGGAATAAAGATCTGGGTATGCGCTGATTCGGAAACGTCTGATATTCTTTCTTCTCAAGTTTACGCCGGTAAGGTTGGAAACTGGAAAGAGAAAAATCAAGGACAACGGGTTGTAAATGACTTAGTGCGACCCTACTATGGGACTTACGTGGCGTGGGGTTACATGTGATAATTTCTTTACTTTCATTCGACTAGATCAAAAACTATTTGAAAATAAAGTTACAACTGGTACACTTAGGGCAAACAAAATGGAAATTCCTGTTTCTTTGAATTGAATTTCTCCCGCATCCATCTAGGGAAATGTTTTCAAGTTTATTTTGGTTTACTAATAATATCACTATGGTTTCCTATTTCCCTAAAAAAAGGAAAGGCCGTCATTCTTTTATCAACCCAACACAATGACTCTGAAAAAGCAGGTCCAAAAAATAATTTCAAACCAGAGATAATAAGGGGCAGTTGATAATAACCAAATCAAAGGGGCAGTTGATAATGGGGATAAAATGACGTGGGAAAATGCATGTGTCCGTAGCACAAGAAGATGGCCATTTAGAATATTCATGGAAATTATAGATATGGCTGCATTAATTTTCCTTAATAATTTGGACAAAGAATCATCCCAATTGGAAAGCTAATGATCGAAGTAGAAGGTTTTTCCTTAGGGAATTGTCAGTCGAACTCTCTCAAAATAATGTTCTCCAAAGAAAGCAATTATCTCATAATTATCATTTGCCTTCAAAAATGCAATACATATATTTTTTAAAGAAACATACTTATAAGAGTGTGACAGAAACAATGGCACGCAAAACAGCACCCCAAGTAGATCAAAGCATTGCTATTTTTGTCCGAAAAAAGAGGATAAAAAGACTAAGGTGCATTGTACTGGATGTAAAAAAGCAGTTTGCAGCTCTCATAGTGAAGACAAATAACTTGAATCTTGTTTTGAATGCCGGGATGGAAGTTGAATACAATAAAGTTAATAATGTTGTGAATTCAATAACGCCAAAAATCTACATGTTGCCATCTTATGTACTCGTATGTTAATCATAGTGCAATTACAATAACAAAATATGAAATATTTCAGCTATTTCACACAATACCGACGTAAAAACCTAAATGTAACCTACAATGTATTAAAAAATTTAACAAAACATGCAATTATGTCACTGAAAAAGAACCATGATAGTGAATAACAAGAAAGACTAAAAAACAACATTTTTTTACAAATTATAAATGGGGTAACTGAAATACCCCACATAGCCGTTCGCGTAAGTTTTCAAGGCACAGTCACGGAAGGGTTATTTAAAATAGAGCCGTGAAGAGATTTAGTTATATTTTTAGGAAATTTTGTTCTGTTAATAGATCTGGCATGTCATCAATGAAAGCAGGTTTTTCTTAAATAAAGCAATAAAAATGGCGGAGGAGAAATTGACTCACTGAGACAATGAGAAATATATTTCAGAGGGTACCAAATAAAATTTGCTGGATTTATTGCGGTTATTTGCAAAAGAAAGGTCCAGGAAAGATTGCTTTTTTGACTTCTTAATGAGTGAAAAGACAGCAGTAATGTCATCAACTAAATATTTTTTATGATTATATGGGAAAAGTATTTTATTCTAATCTTTCAGGTGTGAATATGCTCAGTGATGGTTCAACTTATAGCCAGCATGAAGGGAAATGCGTGATATATAGAAGTCGATAGGATGAAAATTCAACAAATTTAATTGGAGTATACGATCATAGCTTAATGAATATTGCAATAAACTATTTAATTAATGAAGAGAAAAGCAGTATTAAAAAATGTGAAACATTGTCGCATGAAATGACAAAGAACATGCATTCGTTATAGAAGAGGAACGACTTTATCGCCAATATTTTTATAGCATCACAAATTTGCTTCACATTCCGTTTATAATGCAATTGAAGTTTTGATGCACAAATACATCACCCTCAGGATGCAAGGTTAAGAGAATCGTACTCGTCACAAAAGATTGGGAAGATGTTCATCTTAAATTATTCTATTGGCGATTCTATAACAAAAATTGCCATTTCCTGATTCAAGAAGTTTAAAGAAAAAAGATATGTTATCCTTTAGAAAATAATTCAAACAGATTTTAGGCCGCATTACGTTTGAATGCTACGGACTGCTTCACTCCGCACTATCCCCAGGCATGAGTAAGCCAGATTAAGAATTTAACTCACCGAAATTTGTCCCTCCCCTACATCTGTTTCCCTCAGGTCATTTGCATTAATTCAGCGAATGGCCATTTTGCATCCACGGGGCTCACGAGCACCGAAAATATTCCCGACGGTTCTCCAAAGTTAGGCTTATGGGAAGGAAAGGAATTGGATTGCCGAGGGGATAAAGGAAAGAGGCTTTCGGATGAGCGGAGGAGGAAGACTGGATCATATTAAGCCGGCCAATTTTTGCCCCCGGCATGGATGGACTCTAGCTCAGCTCAGGGCGCAGAGGAAGTGACCGGGCCCCCAAACTAGAAAGCTACTACGTCCGTGCTACCCACTGTCCTTCCTTTAAAGTAAATTCTATGGCCGTATTCATTTTTCGTCGAATATCGTCTGCGTTCTCTATCATGAACTAAAGCGAGATGCAGCTTCAAGCGAGCCTCTTGAAATTTGTGTGCGAAGAACCGGATGAAAGAAAGATGACCTCAATGATTTCGAAATACTGACCACGAACTTGATGGGCGTTCATCGGCGATATGTGTTATTTCTACGATGAACACTGTTGAAGTTGGAACTGTATGTTTAAAATTTTAACTGCTCTGTGATTTCGCGTGTCAACAAGAGTAAAACTCTTAGAAAAATTATTTTCAGGATAATATTTTTCAATACTCTCTCATCCTTAATAATTTATGTTGTGCTGGTTATTTCTCTGTTGTGCTGGTTATCAATTCTCACGCACACCACCAAGTGGAAAATACTTAAATAATATCTATGCGTACCTTTCAATAAAAATTGAAAACCAAAATGTTTGACACTACTACTGTTAACGGCGTGTAAAATCATAGATCATTAAAATATCATAAAAACGTATGAACTCATTTCATCTACTTTTACCTCAGATATGTAAATGATGGACGCGAAAAGTCGTTATCAGCAAATTACATTTTTTAAGATGAGGTGCATTTTTCTTCCCTTGTTCCATCACATCATATCTGATGAATTATCTTCGGGCTTCCCACCTGATTTATGCCTGCATGGTGGCCAACGTTTCGACGGAAGGCTTTTCCATATTCCTCAGAGTTAAAGATGCCGGTATTTCATGTTGCCAATTTTTGATGGGTTCAAAATAGAATCAATTGTAAGTTTCCTCAAAGCAAGATGCCACAGCCGCCTCGTGGACACTTCCTGCGAAGAAAGAGTGCAGTTATGACGTAATAAATGCGTTAGTTAACGGATTACGTTACGTGAATTGCCACCCCTGCTGCCACCTATGCTGCTAAGGCAGCATATATGAGACATAATCACTCCTTTCCCCGCGAAGGATGTTTTTGTCTGAATTACGAGAAAATAGCTAGGTGTTGGAGATATGGGTCTCCTGCTTACTTTATTGTATTTCATAGTATTATTCAAATGTATACGGCAATCAGATAGATATATCTTCAGTACTGTAAAAAGTTTGAGCTGAGAAAAGTTGTCATTAATAGTTAAGATACGACAAGCCGCAGAATTAGCCGACGCCACGACAAGAAGGTAAAGATTAATATTTTCCATGGAAAAATCAAACGGATCAAAACTAATTTACAGTTATCAGCTATATTTTTGAGTACTAACAAAGCTATAAGAGTAAATTTACCAATATCATAATTATTTGCAACTAGAATAAATTGAGAAACTCGACATCAAAGGAATTTGGTCGGTCAATATTCGTCGTTTGTGTAAACTACCACGAATCACAGGTCAAGTATATTTAGGGTGGACTCTAATCAGCTCAAAGGAGGTATACCATAGTACACGTCAGTTTGGTCCCTACTGGGATTAATTAAATATATATTTTTCAGAATAAAAAAGCACAGAAGTTTCATTGTTAGTAGTGGCCCAAAGATTTCGTGTGTATTTTTTGCACATCTTATTATTCTTAACTTGCATATCTATTGTCTAATCGCTTAAGCTTTGGGTCATAGCCAGAAAATCCCTAAAAATTGGAAAAGACAGCCTGGATTTACAATTAAAGAGTTTGCAATCCAATGCTCACTGCTAGATTCAATATGTGTCATTTAAAATGAGAAATAGGAGGATAGAACTTTATTTTATAAATGCATAAAATTTAACATTGCTCTCTTTGCTTCGGCTAAAACATTTATTCCTTTATTGGCCTCTACTCTCAATATAAAATTTTAAAGTTTCACTCCTCAAGAGTAAAATATTACAAAATATATACACTCTAAGCTCATTTTAGGATGCATTATAAATAGTTAAAACCAAGCACATTTTAGGACACATTAGCAATAGATAAAACCCGGGATATTTTTTTTGAAAATGTGACCAACTGCTTTCCATTCAGTGTTCACGCAGTAGACTACAAACTGCGCTTTTGAATGAAGTTTGTGTACTTTCATGCTGATATGGAAGGTACGGAATGACGAATGACAGTTCCGGGAAAGGAAAATCTCTTGTTGCGTTTGCTTGAGGCAGATGGCACAGGACTCGTGACATGATCAATGCGTAAGGCTTGTCAGCATCAATAAACCTGAGGCCACAGCGTGGAACGCATTAAACGTCAAAAAAGTAATCTCAAACTTATTCAGGAGGGAACTTTTGAATTCTGTGGAGGACGAGTTGACCTAAAAATATAAATTCTTTTGAAATGATGGAATTGTATGTCTAGGCCTAGTTCTCTTTCACTTAAATGGCTTAATAAACGGAGGCATTTTATAAGCCGATTAGATTAGCAGAAAAATGACTTGGGTACAAAAAAATCCTTTTCACTACTTTTTAAAATTGGGATTCATGAAAGCAACTTGAAGTAAATTCAGAGTTCACAGAGAAAATGAATAACTTAATTCTTAAACAAGGTCAGCAAGTAATATTAAGACGGAAAATATTTTATTTACCACAGCAAGTGATAGTAAAATCATGGCATGATAAATATTATCTTTTCGTTGCTAAGAGTATCATATTATAATGACAAAGCTGAATATCCTATAACCAAGGACATTTAGCTTTTCCATTTATGCAATATGATGTAGGCTCCACTTTGGGCAAGCAAGTGCCAAACACATGTTAATTATAAAAGGTAAATGTCATAGTTCCGGGCTGGTATGTAATTATCGTAACAAATCTGGCACACTACAATTAAATGTTAAAGATTTTCAACACCTACCATATGCTCCATCAATAAATATTTGAAAATTATCCTTGCTTCACTTAATTGAGGCCAAAAATCAAATAGATT
This sequence comes from Pyrrhosoma nymphula, assembly GCA_963573305.1. Classification (NCBI taxonomy): domain Eukaryota; kingdom Metazoa; phylum Arthropoda; class Insecta; order Odonata; family Coenagrionidae; genus Pyrrhosoma; species Pyrrhosoma nymphula. The sequence goes on from OY754332.1 coordinate 58,337,030, forward strand.
TTAATATTATGGCAGATGCAATTTTACTCATTGTATACATTGATGGCTTAGTGTTCACTAATGGTGCTTTCAATCAATGTTCTGCAACTATATTTGCTTCTAGTTGACTTGATATTATTCCTGGTCGTATAATGTTTATAATACTTTCATGTAACACTATGAATGATATTACCACTGTTGGAGTGCTTTGGGGTAGACCATTTCACCTGTAAATATTCACCTCATGTGTAATGAAAGTTCCGGAGTTAATACCATTGATAGAGGACTTGATCTTGTGAAAACAAAGGAATTAATCCTATGAGCGTATTAAACATAATTAATGAAATTAGGGTGAAATGAAGATTAATGTTCTTCCATTACATTCTTATACACCTAATAGTACGTTACCCCTATTACCCAGTTTCTCTTGTGCACACCTGCGTTTGGTGGTATCCGTAATGAGAGGCCTAACGGTAAGCAGTGTAACAGTCATCGCACCTCGAAATACCTTTCCGATCCGTGACCAGATAATAACGGGTGAGGGTGCAGTTCTCCATCTCCCACGCGCGTAATGGCGACTTCTACTCGCCGGCTATTCCACATGGAAGATGGCCAAGGCGAGGAGGCATCTGGCTTTGCTACACGTAGCTCGTTACCGTTCAGTGCGTGCCGTGTAGCAGACCCCTCCACACCCCCGCAAGCGGCTGAAGCGAAGTCCTTTACTTGATTTTCAAATCATTTTCGCTTCATTCTCCATCTCGCTCTAATTTTGCCAACGAGCCAAAAAGCAGTGGGTAAGGGTTCGAGGGGGGACACTTGGGTGTGAGTGGCAGGGAGGGGGGAGTAGGGGAAGGAGGGGAGGGGGGGGGGTGGAGGAGATGGGGTGGTTTTGGTTGGGTGAGGGGACAGAATCGATGCATTCTCGGCACTCGCGGCTTACGCGACAGCTAGACTGCGGTGGGGCCCCATTGGGGAGGGGAGGATGGCATTTAAGAGGGGAAACGAGGCAGGAAGGGTGTTAGAGGAAGCAACGGCAAGCCCCTCACTGCTCTGCAATCAGCTCTACTCGAAAGTGATGGATGAGTTGCAGAAATTTAAGGGGTTAGGAAGAGTTAAAAAAGACTTAGGAAGGGGCAGGGGATGGAGTGGGATGAACGAGTAGCTTAGTGATTGGGGACGCGGCTGTGAACCGTTGCAACAATTATACGCGTCACCGTTTCATTAGCAGCTTGCACATTAGTTCACAACTGGCTATAAAACCACCATAGGGGGTAAATATAGATCAAGTAGAAAGACCGTAGGCAGAGAGTCAAATACATGCATCAGAATAATTGTTTTTCTCAATGCGGTATTTCTCAATTAACTTATCGGGGCAAATGTTTTCAACATGTGAAGCAAACGATTGAGGGATTTGGTACAAGATCCAGGTTAGTCTGGACCAGATAAGTTTGATTCCTGCTCCAAATGCAAGCGCGGTTTCAGTTGTCATATAAGCTTATCTCATTCAGAAAAGCCTGGTTCTTGAAGCAAAAGAAGCGCACTGCCGTATTATATATTATTCAGACTGAAGCTCATTTGGCCAAAATTGGACATTTCTGGTTTATATACCAAACCCCTCAATTGCCCATAGTGTTGACAGAATAAAAAAACACGGAACTAAACGAATATTTATCGTTTAGGTTCATGGGGGGGGGGGGTCTGCTAAGACTCGTAAGATAAACGTAATGGTTGCACCTCAACAGACGTGCATAATAAAATCTGTCCGTAGGAACAATAAATTGCTAAATATCTGTGAAAAATAAAAAGAAAAAGGTCTTATCCACCCAAACGGAAGCTTATGAACATGGTTTGAGGCGAAGAGTTGAGTGTTTACTCTCTCTCAATAAGTTTCCGATTTTTATGTTCAGGAAATGGGAATGAGGAGAATTCGTTTTTTTGGTGTATTACTCTAATCCCAGGGGTCAAATCCAATACACCCTTTTTTCAAGAGGAGGATTGGAAAATGCAAAACAGGGAAGAAAGTCGCAGATATCAGTTGACCAATCCAGTGCAAGGAAACGTAATTTGGTACGAAAAGTGGATTGCATGGCTTGGTTTGAAAGAGGAGCAAGAAGTTTTGGTATTCATTGCACTACGGGGTGGGATAAAAATTGATCGAAGAACTTGGAAACCCGAAAACTTTTCGCATTGGATGATGGAAATGTGTTTCATACGCGAAGACATTTTGATGGCATTGGATTTTTGGGGTCAATCTTGGCCTTTTCACTGTTCTTTTATGGTGGAACACTCATAATATTCCGATTATTGTTATCCGTTGCTTCAAATTCTTGTTGAACTTAATACAAAACAATGAATAATAGAACCGCGTAATAATTTCAGATATGTAGTACACTATTCCTGTCATGAGAGATTTTCACGATTAAAGTAGATGTCAACGCTTATCTTTTCTACTCCGCCAATGTTTTCACTCTTCATAAGTATTCATTCAACCCAACTATTAAAAAAATAATATATCGCTTTATTGCAACATGGTAGTCAGACGGGCAGAGCTGTGGAATATTGACCGAAGGTTCCAGGTTCAAATCCGGTTGACACCTCAGGGACGTCATCTTAAACCCAATCCAACTATAGCCACTCCTGTTCTCCCTTGTGCGGGTGAAGGAATTAACTAAGCTTCTCCATTCATCATTCGTCAGTTCATCCCAGGACATGTCTCTCTCCTGTCAGCTTCTTTTCACGTCATCTATTCATCGTTGACGTGGTCTTCCCTGCTTCTCATTTTCTCTCAAGTTATCTTCCCAGTCTTGGAATTCTGTTCTCTTTCATTCATATTAAAGTGCCCTAGCCATCTCAATCAATTACCTTCTACCTTACTTCTTCACCACTTAACTGTGTTTAACTATTATTATTTGGTTTCATTCATAATATGTGCCAAGTACCCAAAATATATTATCCCAATTTATTTTTCGAAACCACAATTTTCATTGTTGTACACAGAAATGGCTACATTATTTTATTCCCGTGTCAATTGGTAGTAAATTAATCACTATAGAATCACTATAATCACTATCTCTGGGGATATTCTCCATCTACGCAGTAGAGGGAAAAAGTTACAGGTAGTGTGGTAGTAGATGAAAACATAATTTAAAACAAATGCGAACTTCACAGTATAAGGGATAAGCTACTAACCGCCATGTACTTTCTGATGCCTAAATTTATTTTCCCGTTCATTCTACTCTTCCCCACCTTTATTCTCAAGAAATTAATTTTCGCAGCTGAAAGCCTGTTCCATTCCTTACCATTCATTACCTATGTAACTCATGCGAATATGACCACTTAAACTCATGCTTAATTTCTTGGGTAAACCGAAATTTCTGAGGCAGTACTGTTGGCACAGGGAAAGTCCTCACAACATTGCAAGAATGTTTGATGAGTGAATCTCGCACTTCTATTGGAAGAATTTGATGAGCCATGTCTTCACCGATGAAATCAACTAACGGGTAAATGAAAGAGGCTTGGTTTTTATTTTACCCCTTAGCCACTACTGGTAAGTGTTTGAAACAAGAAATATTTCAAAAAATGGTAACGTTCTTAGCGCGTTGAGAATCATAACTAAGGGATTACAATCAAGCAATGGAATGCATCTGAGACATCACTCCTTCTACCTTTAGAGAGCCCCATTTAGGTCCACGAAGATAGCAAACGTTTGGTTAGTGCAAAAGAAATGGGTAATTCGTGGAAATATTGCATTGAATTGCAGTGATTCTTTTGTAATCCTAGAATTTACATATATTGTATAAAAATGGGGAGCGTGGTGGCCTAGTGGGTAGAGCGCTTGGCTACTGATCGAAGGGTCCTGTGTTCAAATCTAGGTGAAGCCTTTGAACGCCCCAGAACAAAAAAAAATCTCGGAGTGCGAGGTGGCCCAGGGAAAGGAACTGGCCCCCCTACCCTGAATGTATGAAATTCATACGCCTGTGGCTTAGTCCGGGGTGAGCTCTACCCTTAACCATCCAAACCAACCTTCGGGTTGAATCACTGAGAGAGAGAGTATAAAAATGAATGAACAATCTTGAAACTTGGAGCTCCAATTTTTTCGAACCATGCCTGAGCTCAAAATAGTGAGTTCTCCTAATGACTTGTTCTCAGAACATAAAGACTGGAAATTTGCATTTATACGAGGATAGTAAGATTATAATAGGCAGCGTACGAAACATTCTGAATAATAATCCTTAAGAGTTAACAACTCAGTAAAATAAGAAAAAGGAGATACCTTATGGAGTAAAAATAATCCTTATCCGCCATTTAAATATAAAAATCTCAAGGTTACGCTCATAATCGTATTTTCTCCATTGCAGAACTTTAAAATTCTGCATTATGGCAAATATTCTTATGCACATAATATAGAACTCATGCTCCACTGAACTCATTGTGTGAGAAAAATAGTTTATTACTCGTGCCAGATCACTATGTGATGATGAAGAAATTACTCCAATAAGTATACTTTTCTTATTCTCATTTATGAATAGATAATACATGAATAGTTATATACTGATATTACAGAAAATTATGTTAAGTCTAAAGTATTTACCAAATTGGTTAAATTCTAGTCAGCCGTCAGTATCCGATGAGCGAAGATGCTCACAGTAAAAACACTTCCTCCAAGTTCACTACTTGAATACAAATAAGTTTTATTACCACGTGGGTTACAGGCATCCTTGGAGTTCAGAAGTAATGGTAAAATCAGCATAAATGTACCCGAGATTTGTAAGTAAGCTGACTGAAAGATTGAAAGTACTAATCAATTCATATCAACTTCATTGTATTCTATGGAGCTAAATGAAAGATATATTTTAACTGACACCCAAAGATGGGAATTGGAAAGAATTCCTTCCCGAAGTTTGAAAGTGTCCCCTTTTTTCTTCTCTGAAATGTATGGATTTTGCGTCATACACCCCGAAGAATGCTGTAATCAATAGGGGTACTAAAAGAGAGGGACTTGAGTGAATGTCTGTGTACTAAATTCAACGGGCGTAGTTGATTTCAGAGAAAAATCGTATTCCGGAACAATATATTTCCCTATTCTTAAGGGCTATTTTTAAGAGTTTCTTGATATTGCCGTCCTAAATTCATGTTTCGCAAGACATGTCATCTCGTTTGCTCAGGCACGAAAATAGGTTTCGCTGTGGTTTTTTGTTACTGTTGACAAAAAGATAATATTATATTGGAGTTCAGGAATAAAGTGAGAACGTTATTATTCCTGGCAAGGACAAAAAGTGTTACTGCCTGGCTGCGAAATACATTCATCAATATGTTATGTACTTATTAAATTTACCATGCCTCTAGTAAATTTATCATTCCAAAGGCGTTATAATTTATTTGAAATAAATATTGCTCGCTTTTTCACTAGTGTAAAGAATGTTTTGGATGTTAAACTGAAAACTGGGCACGATAAAGTTTGAAACCACAGCTTTATGCATTAAGTAAAAGAAAGTAATTGGCGAAAGAATTTTCCACGAGGCTTCGTATTTTTATCAATTAAAACATTTGTAATACGGAACTTAAATCAGAAAGACAACTATCTTTATTATATACTAGCACAGTCAGAATTTTATTGCAATGTTATCACAAAAGATTTATATAGTAACGTATATTATATAAAGAGAGAAATTCAAGTATTAAAATTAGGAGGGGGCAAAAGATCGTTGAATTGGCAGCTTAACTTCTTCCTCAAACCATTTTCATGTCCTTGAAGCTATGTCCAAGTAGTACATTCAAATCTAATGTTAAGAATTCATATAACGTTTGTTCAGAGTCAATTCCTAAAAATATTTTTCATATGCTGTCGCGACTATTCAATGGTACTGCTATGGTAAAGAATGGTGTTTTGATACTTAGGATTACCATCCAAACTATCAGGTGATATTTACCAAATATAATTTCAGTAATACTTCGAGGTGGAATGCTATAATTCCATAGTCAAATATCTTTCAATTATGAATAAGTTTGTGCAGCTTCCCTTGTGCAAATTCTTTTCTCTTAAGGTTCAGTGACAGATTGAATAAAGGGCATTTTTCTTAATGTTCTTTTGTTGATAACAAGCCTCTAAAGTGATACGAAAGACGTATCAGAAAAAAATAGAAAAAGATGCAGGCTAAATTGAAGACGTAAAAAAGGATGAAATGAGATTTGGAATAAAAAGTATAATTTCCGTTGTTCACTGAGATTCAATGCGTCAACGCAAAATTTGGAAGGTTTACGCTGGCTGAAAACAACCCATCCGAGGTGCAGCTCGATAAAAGAGGAGTTCACGAGTTATTTACGGTCGCATTTCGTAGATATCCAGAGCGCAGAGCGGTGGTCAATTTCCTTCCGCCGATTCCTTTGAAGCGTTCGCAGGAATGCCAGGCACTCAACACCACAGGACCCGGATTCTTTGCTCGGAGAGAGCATCTCAAGCCACCGGGAGAGCCGGATCCACTAGACCACCGCGAGGTCACGAGGACCACGATTCGACGGATCCATCGCATGGCCGGGAGGGGGGGGAGGAGAGTGAGGAGGGGGGAGGGGTTTGGTGAGGGAGAGGGGGGAGGGTTGGTGCAAGAAGCAAGATGACGGTGTGGTGAGGACCCCCCGAGTGGTTTACGGTCAGGGGTGCGGTGTCCTGTTGTGGGGAGCGGGGAAGGGACGCTGTGGGCTGGAGGGGAGAACGGGCGGGGGAGTAGGCAGCCTGAAGATGATGGAAGAGTCAAGGGTGAGAGTTAATGAGAATGTCAAGTGATGCATATTGAGGGGATTGGGAGAGAAGAGTGGTGCCGGGTAAGGGGGGCCAGGGGGGGGGGGTTGGCGAGGAAGACGGAGCTGGGATGATGCTTGCGAGACAGGTGGTTGAAAGAGTGTCCGGGAAGCCACGAAATTTATTTTCGGAAAACATCCAAGTGTACCCTATAAGTATAAATCAAAGTACACAGAAGGGAGACGGGTCCAAATTATATTCGCCGACGACAAATGTATTCATCCGCACGGCCTTGGTCAAGGTGAATGTTTTTTCCTTGTGTGAAATCATCGCATTCATGTGTCCTGGCATGGGAAGGAGAATAGGGCAACAATACACAAAGCAACAGTCAGGCCAGTACTGACCAATGGCTAAGATGAGACCGATGAAAAGTACAACTAAAAGACTTCTGGAAACCATAGATATGAACAACCTTAAAATATCTCTGCAAAAATCTTATTTGACAGAAAGAAAAGTGAATACATAATAAATGACTGCCATGAATTAACGGATACAACGAATGCCATGGATATCAACTAATGGGTAAATGACCCGAAGCAGGAATGGAATGGTCATATAGATAGAACAAAATACGTGAGAATAGTATACATTGCCAGAGATAAGCTTCCAGATGGAAGAAAAGGTGTGGCCACACCAAGAAATAGGTGACTCCGCGAAATAGGCTAGTTCCCGGTATCCTCAAAACCTTTTATGCCCTAAGAGTAAATTTTGAACCCTAAAGATTATAGAGCAAGAAGTGCGGACCCTATTGCGTTGGGTAATGTTAAATGAAGATACAGTTGAACCCAGTTAGATTTATAAGTATGGGGTATTAGTAGCTGATTTTTGAAAAATTTAATCAGCAATTTGGCTATTAATTCGATAAAATCTCCACTCATTAATGTTACTTACTTAAATATGCGAACGTATTGCATATAGGATCTTATCCTAATCCCAAATCCCATTGAAGCTTACACTGTATCGATGCGGTTCCGTTCTTTTATCTTACGTCTTCATCGTATAACATAACTTACTTTTATCCCTTCCAATGTTCTTGATAAATCCCGTCATTCTCAGTATTTTTTTATTTTCATGCCACTTCTCATGACTGCTATAAAACTTCCATACGCATAAACGTTGACTCAAATTGCTCAAAATATACGCAAATAAACTTTTTCAATATGAAAATACCTAGATCCTAGCATCTCAATGGAGAAGCACCAAATATGTAAGCATCTAAATATCAAGAACTATATTTTATGTAGAGAGTAAAGGACATCCAAGATGTAATAAAAATATTTTGGAAAGCTAACTAAAAAGAATGAATCTTACTAGTTTAATAAAAGTAAGGAAAACATTGGTAACATTTCTTATAGTTTTCTAATGTGTTGTGGAAAAATGTAGAAAAATATTTTTGGGAAGATTTCAATTAATATACATATATCATATCCGGAGATTAGAGAATGCAAGGCTGGGACGTGTCACAGTAGAGCAATGGAAGAATAAATGAAAGGGGTTTTCAAGATCCACGATGAAAGGCTGTGGTTTTAATTACCTTGTTTTCCCATTATGGTGAGGAAGCCGTCATCGCACCGATCCGTAAATGAAGCTTCCAAATCACGCGGTGCTAGGGAACGGGCACGCGTGCGTGTGGGAGTGCTCATTTGCAAAAGAGACCCTACAACATTTAACGTCGATACCTTTGCAGGCTTCCATTGTAAATCACACCGGGGTCTCGCATATTATTTGAGCATCGACGTCACTTTCATCTATATTCTAAAATCCCAGGAGTACCCATATATTTGTATATTGGGGATATGACAGAGTGACATGTGGGCGTAGGTGGGGTGATATTCAGTGAGACGCAAATAAACTCGATTTTCTCATGGAAAAGTAAAAAAATGCATTGAATTCAAGGAGAGGAAAAAAACTATTCGTAACTATGACAATCATTTATTATATGCTCACAATTACGTATTAATATATTATTGTATTAATAATAATATAAAATAATATTTATTTATCAGTGGAATCAACATTGCAAGCACATTTTACATTTAAAATAAATTAGGATAAATAAGGAATCCATTTTAGGCATTACCTGTATTGGGATACCTCAAGACAAATTACAATACGATTAATTGAAAAAGATAAGTAAACTTAGACCAGATACGAAACATAAATAAATGCATGAAAATATAACAATTTACTGTTTAATCTCAATCTGTCGTGATTACAGTATATAGTGAGTATTAACCGTACTATTAACAAAAAAATACATCTGGATTTTCTGCATTAAGTAAAAATTATTTACTCTTTTAAAAAAAGATGTAAAACTATTTGAACCTCTTATATTATCCAACAATCTAAGAAATTATTTTGGCCCTACATAGATAAATAGGGCTTGAACAGAGCCAAATTTGGCTTGGACAAAATATACATTTTTGTAGATCTTAGGTTGTATACATTGGTTTTTGGTTATTCCATAGGTTTACTACCACTTCTGAAGTAGAACAATTTCAATACTTTGTAAAGGTAAAGATGACGTAAAGGGAGTAACTGTAAATCCACAAATATGGGGAAGGACGGTTCAAATTGACATTTTCTAGCAATCAGTCTCACTATTGCTTTTTGGAGAATCAGCATCGGAATGAGCGAATTTTTATAGGCACCTCCCCAGCAGATTATCTCGTAGTTTAATTTAGATTACACTAACGCATTATAAATAGTTTTCATGAATTGTCGGGGACATTTATTTTGAAGGAAACTTCGCATGAATAAATTTAAGTTCCCTTGAAATGTGTTTATCCCACTTTAAATGCTGATCTACAGTCTCTCTCAAGTATTTTTATTGAGGCACACGTTCAATATTTATACAGTTATTACAAAAGTTTCGTATTTCGTATCCCATATTGGTTGCAACTTAAAACATTTTGCATGTCCCGGTAGGAGAAAAGCCTTTTTTTAACTAGTTTCTCAAGAATTTTCGAGTGAACAGATATCAATGAAGTCGGCCTATAGTTTGTTATATTACGTCGGTCACCTTTTTTATGTAGGGGTATTACGATAGCTTTCTTTAGGACATCGGGAAATTCGCCTTGAATAAAGCTGATATTAACAAAATGGGTCAATGTATCAGTACGTTATGAGTTCAATTATTTTTTAGCATTTTTACATTTGTTCCGTCTGGACTGGATTTTCCAGACTGAAGAGAACTCAAAATTTTACGTATTTCAAAAGATAACACTGGTTCGAGATACATTGATATAGGATATTTAAAATTTGGATGTAGGATTTCAGGCCCAGAAGCATTTCCATGCTGAAGGGAGATTTGTTTGGTGAACTCGAAAACACTAATAAAATATTTGTTGAGTTATTTCGCTAAAGCTGCAGGATCAGTTGGTTATTAATCACTAGCTCTGGCATGTGAGAATCCTTTAGTTTTTCGCCAGTTAATTCTTTCAGTTACCTCCACTGCTCTGTTGCATTACCTTTCCACTTGTCAAATTGCTTCATATAGCAGCTTCTCTTGTGACTGCTCACAATTTGTTTCTAAGTTTAAGTTTCTTTTTGTTAACTCCTCGTTATGAGGATGCTTCTGTAGCTTATTTAGTAAGTCGTTTTTGAGGTCCATTTTTTTCAATAATTGATCAGTTATCCAAGGTTTTAGTTTTTTCAAGTTAACTACACGTTGCGTACGGAGCTTTGAGTCCTGGACACAGCTTTTCAATATATCATAAATAAAGTAAATCTTTGCGATACGTTTGTTTCATAATTACCAGGACCCCACTCGATGGCACAAAGTCTTGTTTTGCATGCGTCGTACAGAATATTATTAGAATTAATGGAGCAAGAACTATGAAAATTTACGTTTTTGATCATACTACTGGACATACTACATACTACCTGAGATGGACAATGCAGTCGCAGAATGATCAGTTACCGACAAGTGAGCAGCCCTTGCGCTTATTTCAAATTTAAATCAGTTATAAATCCGGGCAAAAACATGGTCAATACATGTAGCAGTTGATGAGGTTATTCGTGTAGACTCATTAATCATACTAGTTAAACCATAAGAACTCATTAGGCTAAAGTATTCCTCTGAAACACTATTACAATCTAAAATATTAATATTCATGTCACCGATAATTACTAAATTATTTCTAGAACGCCCTAACAATGGTTCCAATTCTTTTAAGAAGGGTGTTACTGGAATGTTTTGGTCCCTGTAAACCGAGATAATATTTAAATTTCAGTATGTTCATATTTCAGACTAATCAGCAGACAGTCAGCAGAAGTATTCGATTCAATATGCACATTTTCAACCTTTAAATTACATTTTATGTACAAAAATACACCTCTGGCTCTAAAGTTGTTGTTGAAATTAGCAATATAATTATACCCATTAACATTATGTAGGTTTGCTTCCTCTTTTCTGATCCAAATTTCAGGTAAAATTATAACTTCTGGCAACCGTGGTAAGTTATTCAGAGTCAACAGAAATAAATCGAAATTTATTCTCATACTGCGTATGTTTTGATGCAACATCATTACTGTAGGCTTTACACTGAACAACTAATCAACAGGGTTTGCAATTATTAAAAGGAAAAGTCACAATTTAGTCAAATCCTCCAGGCAAGTAATCACGAGTACAGGCATTTTCTCAGCCTTTCTCATCATTATCTTGCCTTGTCTTACCCACAGGTAGTCAAATTTATTATTTTTCTTAGCCTCTCTCACCGCGCTGAGCAGTCTGCGTCTTCCAGGACAGAGGGCCTTATTGACGTAAACTGGTGAGTCAGGAACGTTGAAACCCAAGTGACGGGAGGTGAGGTTCCTTTTCACCCTCCGTTTCGCCAGGAAAACGTCCTTGATGCGTTGCCTCACGAACTGCACGTGGATACCTCCGACCGAAGCACCAGATTTCAATTTGTAGCGATAATATTTGTCAATGTCATCGACACATACTTCTAACCCAAACTCAGGCCCTATTTTACAAACTGTATCCGGTAAGCATTCGTTTTGTACTGCAGGAACTCCGTGAATTTCAACGCAATTGGAAAGCATTCGTTGCTCTAAATCATCAATACGATTTATACAGACCTCAATATTCTTACGTAGATGAATATTTTCACTTTGATGTGATTCCACTTTATCGCTAAACTCATCCAGACGCTTTCCTAATTCTTCAATGAGTTTCACCGAATCATCCAGCCTCTCGTACACTTTATTGATTGTATCACCCAGGTTTAACTCAAACGATCATAAATAACTTTTTAATTCCCGAAGCAATGCCATAACTTCAGTGTTCGATGATTCTTGAGATGGATTTGGGTTGTCGGTCACGTCTTGATTGGGTTGGGTGAGGATCAGAACACGTTCAATTTTTCTATCGATCTGGCAGCAAAGTTGTGCGTATTTCCTCCTTCACTTTTTAGTAATTAAGAGTAATCTGTACGAAGATGAATATGTATATAACAAATATGATGATCAATCAACTCTAGTATAATGATTAATTCATAGTTATGCTAAAATCGCTAACTATCGCCAATAAAATCTGAACGTCGTCTATTTCATGTGCAAATCAGTCACCCGCGCTTAGTTGCTTCGCCACGATAACACGACGCATGTTGCTTCGTGTTCACACAGTGGTGAAATGTTTGTCACCGTTGGTCGCCGCCATTCCATCCGACATGACTGGGTGCAGGATTTCAGTCCTATGCTGGCACAATAAATGTTCCCGTGTGTAAATTGCTTAAGATTTGCGCCGCGTGGTCTCGAGGGTCCGTCCAAACCTCTTCCGCTCCCGTGCTCCCGCGAGTCCATAGGCTCGCCATAGACGGATACAGAGCACGCAACGGATAGTGCGGATGCTACGGGATTGATTGAGACATTTGAAGAAGGCAATTTCATAAGCGTTTTGGTGAAGGACTGATTACACGCCGAGTCGGGATGAGAAAAATATCGGAGAGGGAGGAGAAGGTGGCATTGCTGCCAACGCAGAGTGATAGGAAGAGGCCGTGGGGGAGGGCAGCAGGCCAGATGTACAGGCAGATAGATACACGTCATTACTGGGGCGAGATTTAGACTTTAAATGTCCCTTCTTCCATCTAACCCCTCGTCAGCGTATGAATACAGTGAACACGACAAAAAATATAATATACAAATAAAACAAGTAATACTAAATTCAAGAGAAATAGAATATTAACGCGACATAATGAAGAATCAGAAATAAGTGCAAAACGATATGTAAAACTGTTGGAAAAAAGTGAGGACCTTGGCTGGAATCTGTCACGGAAGAAACCTTCACATGAAAGGGAGTGGGAAAAACCTGCGAAAACCTACTGAGGGAAGCTAATGTGACTCATGATAATGAATAATATAAATACACAATAAATACCAACATTGAAATTTGTATGTGCATTTCTTGGAACAAAGAGTATTTTATGTGTAATTACGGTGTGTGTTTTACTAGTCACCCTGATGTGCCTTGAGAAGTATCTTATGCAAATCCTTTTTGAAATAAGACTGTGACGGTGCATTTCGTAAAGTGGAGGGCAGGGGGTGCTAGCAAGGATGTTTAGGAAGAAGGACGGCTGTTTCTGGCACGCGGCGCCCCGTCGTGCGAGTGTGCAGGGGGGGCTTCAAACGAGGGGGCGGTGATGGAGCGAGGTGGGATGGGGGAATGGAGGCGGCAGGCCTCGGGGGTGGGGGCAGGCGGGTGGCGAAAGGTTGGTCGTTAGTGAGTGGAGTGGGATGATTCGTGAACGGCCTCCGAAGACATAATGGGATGCGACTGGGAGCAAGAAAAGGTACTTGGAGACGTCGCGAATGGATGACGTGCAGTATCCAGGAGTAAATAGTAGGAATAAAACATATAAATGATGAGCATCGCATGCTCAAAAGACGACGTTTCATTTGCAGGGATGTGCCCATCTCGTGAGAATCTGCACGGCACGCGGTGATAAAGTACATCGGATTCATTGTGAATTCTGGCCATTGTTCCGAGTCGTGATGACATATTTATTCACATTTATAGGCGATGTATGGCTGCAAGATTTCTGCTGGTTCTGGGAAAATAGTTGCTCGTGCACATAAGCCCAAATCAAATACTTTGTTCTACTTTTCGCGAAGTTTAAGAGCGGGGGAGTAACTTGTATTAGCAAATTATCTTAGCAATTATCTTTTACAAAAGTACGCGTTTGCTTGACGAAATATCTAATAGATGTCTGACTTAAGGCCATTTATTGAAATTAAGAAGTGATCAACAGCAAAGTGGCAGTTGGGCATGGTATGCTCTAAAGCCGCTAGTATGAAACGTAATCCTGAGGTTCTTAAGTGCAATATTGTCTTCAAGCATCTACCGAAATACTAAGCCTCCCTCTAGTGGCAATAAAACCGAAGAAACGCAGGAGCTGCAACTATGTCGAATAAATTCCCATTGGCGAATTACGTGAGTGTTTAATGGAGCACCCCGACAATACATTCAGTGAGGGACTCTAACGAAGGTATTCATTTGGTCTCCCGCAGCCTCTCCTTCCATGTAGCATGAAACTCTTTTTTTTTCACATAGTTACCTACCAGTGGCTTTGGGAGATTTAATTCATGCATTCCAGGATAAATTGAAAGACTTAGGCATCATAAAAGATACCCCAGGACTGAAGAGAGTAGACGAAATATTTACACGATTTCAAATAGGAAAACATACTCAACAGTCTATTAGGAATGGCGCAATTTAAGAAACTGAAATAGCTTATAGTTATTAATGTGGAGACAAAAATAAAACAACATTCCATTTTTTTTGGATGGCATGTTGCTTTATCGAAGACCAATCGATATAGGCTTTTTAAAAAGAAGTTAAGGTTTAAATTTATCTATTATCTACTTATATCATCTATCTTGGTATGATTTGGCCATAGGTTGATTGCAGTGAGGGATTTCGGCAGGAGCCCTGGCACTTAGACCTTCTTGGTCCATAGTGCCAATCCCGTGGATGTCTGCAACAGGCAGACAGGGCACCCATCCAACCCCCGTCCGGGCCCAACATTGCTTTACTTCGGTTATCTTACAGGAACCGGTGCGTCAATGTTGCTGGGCCTTTGCCTTTGATTTAGCCATAGTTAAAGAGTCGCTAAAAATCTTAGTGTTGTGATGATTAATTCCAATTTTACAGTATCACCAAGGCAAAATCAATGGAGCAGTAGTTCAATTTCATCTGTGGAAAAATAAACTTCTAAAAATGTATGAACAAAATGTAAATAAAAAACATCACAAATATGAAGAATTTGAATGAATACACTAATATTTCATCTTATAAGCTTCTTAATTCGTTGAAAGCCAATGAAATTTGAAAATGCAAAGTAAGCATTAATATTTTGCTTCAGAGTTGAGCATCTAACGGGAAATTTTGTAGGAATAATTTTTGTATTTCAAAAAGCAAGGGCACTTTCAAACACGAAAATGTGTCTTTATATGTATATAATAATATTCTACCAACTTCGAGCTCTTTGAGATACTCCTCCCGAGAGGAAGCTAACCAGTAGCCTGAAACTGAGCTTCCATCCCGAGTTTTGTACATCAAAGACTGATATGGTCTATAAAAATGCCATTTAGCAGAAACATTTTTTTCCTCTTTCTTGTGCATTGCCAACTAGCAATATTAAGATCAAAGAAATTCTCTGTCTATTTTGAAAAGGTAACTTCCTTTTTATCCACTTGAGCATATAAGCAATTTAAGTTTCTTCATTAGTCAAAACCATGTATTAAATTTCATTGACGAAAAGGAAAAGATGAATGTATTGGATTTCAACAGCTTTCTTATGCTAGAATGTTATTCGAGAGAAATAAAAAGATTTTGTCATTATATCACCTTCCTCTATATATCTCATTAATACGTGAACCGAAGGATATGCAATCTATTGCAATAAATTGCTTAAGAAATACTGAAGAATGTGTATATAATTACGTACAATATCATATCCTAAGTGAAGAAGACTGTCTTAATGACCCAACTGCAATAAATAGAAGACCAGATTCAAATATATTGGTTGAAAGTAATAAAAAAAGCGGTCATTAGTAAGTTCCTTTCGATAAATGAGTAATAATTGAGAATAAGAACTATATTTGATTCAATTATTATCTAGGATTGTTTCCTAGGTTTTAGGTTGCAGTGTTTCCTACTGAATCAATCACCATATATAAATATCTCTGGCTACGTCTTTAAAATATTATATAGCCTGCAATGAATCAATAATTCAGGTAATATTTTGTAAAGGACGCTAAACCTCGAAAAAAATTTCGACCAAAGTTTTTAATAGGTGAGAGTGAAAGTGACAAGACTTCAGAGTCAAGGAGATGGAAAAAGTAAGTATAGAGCCTCTTTAGAAAACTAGACTCTAAATAATAAAAAAAAAAGAAACATAGTCTTAAATACATTAAAAGAGTATGAGGATGGAAACATTGTCATTCGTTATTCTACAATGTTCTGAAGGAGACACATCGCACTGCTTTATAGATGATCATAAGATTGAGAAGTACTAAATAATGATCAGTTCTGGAGCAGTATATTATCATGACGGCGTCCCTGGTTGTACTAATATAAAATCCCGACATAAGTAATTCATCAATATTGTACAAATATCAGTAGATAATAATGAAAAACTATCGCGCGAAAGATTGAGATAATTAAGTAAAAAGCAGAATTGTAGGGAATGTGAACTCTGTTAGTCCTTCCGTCTATGCTTCCTCGAAAGTGAATGTGAGGGGCAGAATTCGCCGAAGGGCTGTGAGTCTAAGTGAGTGATCATAATAAAGACGCCGTTGGAATATTTGATGGGTTATCAAAGAACATGAAATGTAGGAGAAATTTATGCATCAAGCGACTCGCCAAGAATCAAGGAAATTAGCCTTTTCAAAGCCCTATGTGGCCATAAAAATATTTAATAAGCTTTAGAAAACGACAATGGAGGTAGATGCAGAATATCCCTTTCCTCCAAATGAAAGATTTCAAAAAGGTAAAGTGACGCAAGAAAACATGAAAGGGATATGTCATATCGTACCCGGAGACGGAATTTATTGTCCATTCCTTGCAGTATCTAGGATTGGTCAACATTATCAGAGACGGAAAAATGGAAAGTTTGACTTTGATGGAACTAGTAAACGACAAAGGCGGGTGTAAAATAATGAGGGTCTTAAGACAAAAGAGTTATTGCAAGGGGGAAAGAGAACGGCGTTTGGGCGGGGCAAGCATTAAAGCTACAAACAATCAAAGAACTCCTTCGAGGATAAAGGATGAAAGACAAACCCAAGAACGCAAATCCGCGTCGGATAAGCATGATTTTACTCTTTTTACTTTGAACACGAGTAAATATAAAAAACGGATGATTAATATTATCGTTGAGAATCATTTATGTTTAAATTAACTTTCCCCAGTTTTTGTGCGACAGATAAATGGTGCATATCCATTAAGATTTTTTCTCGTTAAATCGTGACGCGACTTGTCGTCTCTGTCCATTCCACTCTCTCTCTCTCACTCTCATTTGGTTACACTTTCTTGTGAAACGAGTCCGAATCCCTCAAGCCCTTTACTTCCGCGGGCTTAATTCTGTCAATCACACTTCTCCCCACGGACGGGATAGGCAGGCGGGGGGGTTACATTGTGGTTGGGTGGGGGGGCTCTCAAGTTCCTAGTGGTAACCATCCGAGCCACGACGACCTCCCCCATCTCGTCCGAGATCTCTCCCTTTGCCTTCCGCCAACTCTCGGCCATCTCCCCTCCCCACACCAGACAACCCGAAAGCGCGCTAGCTGCTGTTACTTCACGCTCCTCCGCCGCCCCCCCCCCCATGCTCACTGGCACAGTTTTTACGATCCCCCATTTAATGGCTGCAAAACTTAATTACTATCTCCTCCTCCTCCTCCCCCTCTAAACCTCGCCCCTATTCATCCTCTCTCCCTCTCCGTTATTACCATCCTTCCACCCTCTCCGTCCCGCCACGACTTGTCCCTATCCCGTTTATTTGACGGAAGAATTCCCTTTGTCCCCCTCCCATTGCTGAGGGAGACAGAGAGAGGCGACTTGCCCTCCTTCTCCACCCTCGGCGACCCCGCTCCGAGCCGCGTCATTTCGCTCACAAATAAAAGAATAAAACATCAGCCGGAGAGGAAAAAAATGCGCTGGTCAAAGGGGTGGGGGCAATCGGAGGGGTGGTTGGGGCAATGTGGGGGGTGGTGGGGGCAACGTGGAGGGGTTTTGGGAGTTTTTGCATTTTCCTTTTTTTTTAAATTCATGTTTCGGAAATATTTCCGTCGAATAAGATTTCCCTACCCTTTGATTTTCCTCTGCTGCCAATCTTGTTACGTTGTTTCCCTACTTTTTTTCGTTTATTTTTTTTCTCGAAAGAAACACACTCTGCTATCCCTATCCTCTTTTCTTGTCTGCTCCTACCCACCCTCAGCCCCCTCGTCCATCCCGGACTTCCTCCCCGTCTCCTCCTCCTTGCCCCTCCCCCGCCCGCCCGCCCCCTCCACCCTAAACTCGAGTGGCCATTTGAAGTGAACCGCGGGGGGCGGAGTTGGGCGGGGGAATGCGCTCCCATATCGGATCCAAAAGAGAGTATTCCCCCCCACCACTCCCCCTCCATTTCTCTCTCTTTACCCTACCCGGTTCCTCCTCTTTCGCTGAATTTAAGGCCTCGCTACGAGAAACGTCGGGTTTTATCCAAACCGCCCGCAGCGTTACACCACCCCTCGGCCATTTATAATTGCGTGGAAAGGATTTTTACGACTTCAATCTCTGGAGTGTCATCCCGTCGACTGTGAGCGGGCCGCACAAAAAAAAGGGAGGAACGCCGTGCCCCCTTTGCCCCCCCAAATCCTTCCACTCCCTTTCATCCCCCGGCCAGAATGTGGGGCTCTCCTCAGTTGTTGATCTTAATAAAATCATTAATCTGCTTTGACCGTTGAATATCACCGCGCGGCACATTCGCATCGAATGGTGACTCTAGAGGTTGCATCATTTTATTTTTTGCCTCGATGGACGCATTTCTGTTTCGCCACAAAGTATTCTTTTTCAGAGGCTCACTGTGAATTTTGGCGGTAAACATTGCGACGATCAGAGTGGAGAGCCCTCTGCGTACCCCGTTTATAGGATGTCAAGCATTAAGTAGCCGCGATCAGTTTTGACGGATTTTGAGGATACCAGGACAAATAATGGTATGATCTCTATGATGTCACCCGCAAGAGCACGTAACTGCAAAAATACACAGCGAAAAATAATTCGCGTCGATCGGAACTCGAACTCGGATCCCTCGATTTCGTACCGAGTGCTTTACCCAGTTAAGTTACCGAGGTGACCATTTCCCTTTTGGATGTGAGGACACCTCGGTAACTTCACTGGGTAAAGTACTTGGCGCGGAATAGAGAGACCCATGTTTGAGTCCCGGTCAGACGAAGAATTTTTCATCTGTGGAATTTAGATTTTTTTGCGTTCAGTTTCGCAACGGTAGGCGCATGGGGGTCTTGCAGACCCAAAAAATTAGGAATAAATTACTAAGGAATTGCAATAATTTCTGTACTCATTTCACCCGAATATTCTGATTACAAATAATTTTTAAACATTAGCATCATTTATACAAAAATATTGAATAATTTTACCTTCAAATCCGTCATTATCATAAATGTTCGCATTTTTGCGGATAATTTTGTGAAGTTCTTATACCTAGCAATAACAAATATTTCAATTTTTTTCTTTTCTCGCATAATTATAGCTTATAGATATAATGAATTAGACTGTTTATTGAATTTGGTTCACATTATTTTTATAATTAGGAAATTATAGAAAATGCAAACCATGGACAAAAAAGTGCAATGTAAGTAGGCACGCGGGGTCACTGTAACCCCCATGTAAGTAAAACTGAAATTATTTAGTATATTATAAATATTTTTGCTTGTTATGGGTGAATACCAAGTTTATTGAAGGCACTGGAGATGGCATATTTTTTTATCGAGCAGTTACAAAATTAAAAGCAATGATAAATGTACGCCTACTTAAGGGCTAAACCATCAGGAAGGAAAAGGATACGTAAAGTCCACGCATAAAAAAGAAATTTAACACCGAAGCCGGTTTCGAATGCCCTGCAGTCATTATCAAGGCACAGATAAGGGTGTTGTGAGCCAACATATACTAAAATTCAGAGAGAGAGAGAGGTCTAACAAGGTATATCAAGGTGAGTGGAAGTGGAAGGACAGGATGATTAAGCGTGTTACATGGAGTTCTTCAAGTTGAATGGAGTTTCATATTTGACGTTGAGCGGAGGGATATCCTATCGTCAAATGCTGTGTTTTGGGACTTCTAATCGTGTAGGACTATTTGATGCCAGGTCATGTGCGTACAACTCTACTTGCGATATCGCCACAACCTTACATTGGCACGGGGAACGTGTGATCAGGCAGTTTCGCTATCTTCCCTTTAATAAATTTCGCTATCCTCTGTCTAGTTTCACTGACTGGCTGAGTTCTATCTTCATTTTAGCCGACTTTTCGAAACCACCCTAACTCTAAAAAGCGTGTGACGTCAGAGGAGAAATCCCAAGTGTGCACAAGGCCAGGAAAGGAAGGGAATATTAAGATGGGAAACCAATTGTTGAGGATAAGTTCGAGGTTCGTTGAGAGAAGGTAAACTATTGATAATAATGGAGAGTGAAATGGAAAAACATATTCATTCAACAGGTCCACATTTTCGGCATTGTTTTTTTCGCAATCTACTGTCGTTCAAGAAAGTTCAGTTTGACTCCTCTTTCGGTTTAGTTGACTACATGCGTAAAATCACTTATATAGCCATGCTCGCTCGATAAAATGTTTCGAGAAGCTATATGTAATGTATGCCTTCAATCAGCAGTTATTGTGTTCATATGACCACAGAGCAACTGAAACCAGGGTTGGTATTTATTTTTTTTAAATATATGTGGACTACACCACGTTTTTCAATTATTGTTGAGAATTATTTTCCGCGTGGAAATTCCTGAGACGTCCCTGCCTACTTTTTATCATGATCCGTGTAAATGAATAAGTGATGTCACGTGTACCACCGATGCAGTGTTCTTTTTTAGCCATGGGCAATAAATTAAAACAATATACCCGTAATCTTTCCCTCCGACTATAGAATATCGCTGCCATCATGGCACATCTCTTCACATAGCCACGATTCTCATATCCCCTGTGTATCATTTTCATCAACTCCACCCTTCAGTCTGAAGGAAAGCTTCCCGTTTTCAACTTCTTAAGCTGAAAATGAACCCCATCATTCCATCGTCTTAGGATCGGCCAATTTGCAAGGGAAACTCGCTTTCTATAATTATGCTCTTAAAGCTAATTTTGAGTAGTTTTTCACCTTATGCCATCGCAGGAACCTCCCTCTCTCTCACTCCGCTCTCCCCCCTCCCCTCACTTAGCCCCCGCTTTTCTTTTTCCTTTGGCAACCGAAACTAACCTCCCAGCCTCCCACCCCCTCACTCCCTAATTTTCCTCATCTCTTTTTAATCTGCTTCCCCGCCATTTTCCATCAAAACAACGCCAATACCCTATCCGATTTACTACTACTGGATGAGTTACTTAAGAATGCCCTTAGCTAATGAGAAACGCTCTCGTGTCCTGTCCAGGGAAGAGAAAGTGCTTAAACCTACGCACTCCTCCTCCTTGGCTGTAAACTTTGCCTAACTCGAGATTCCTCCGACTTATGAATCATGTCTTCAGCTGCCTTCTTGTCCTTTTCGTTAAATTTCCATGCCAAAAGTATACTGCCATGTGACCAATAAATCTTTGGTTGATCTGACCGGCTCATATGTATATGGTGAGCAGATCGGGCTGGCAAGATCGGTCTAAGAAGTGAGCACAGTCAGCCTGCCCTCTCAGCCAGTCTGAGATTTCGGATTCTTCCATAGAGTCCGTGCTGTGGCACCCATCGTTTTCCTTTTGGTTGCCGGTGAAAAACAAAATATAATCGCTATCGGTTGACCGTTTTTACAATGGAAGGCAGGAACATAGATGATACTACTGCATTTACTATCGCTCACTCTGTACATAGTCAATTCTAAGATAAGCAAACTGCAATAATCCCTGGTTAAGCGCTCTTTGACTTTTAAATCGATGAAAAATATTAAGTGTTAGTAAACTGGGCGATCTGCGACGTCTCGCTTCAGAAATTCAGATCGGTTTGAGTTCAGATGAATTTGAAATCGACGTAGTGGTTAGTGGTATGTACTAGCAAATTTACATTGAGATATTAAAAAAGCAGGGCCAGAGAAAATAATTGGGGAGTGTGGAAAATAAAAACGTAATGAGAGCTAAATTAATGCAAATATATATTATGAATAAATATATGAACATTCGTGTACTTGGAAGTGAAATAAGAAAGTATGGAACGGTGCGACGAAAGAATTTGAACTATGCTAAAGGAGGATTGAATGAGTCGATTGATGATTGAAACGAGGATTGACATATCATTGGGAACTTCAAATAGATGAATATATAGAAAACTAAGGAGCGGTTTGGCCTTCGCTGTAAATAACATACTGAAATGCTGCATGTAGAGCGCTACAATGTGCAGTCGTGAAACGTGGACCTAAGGGGAAAGTGAACACCGGATTAAGAGATTAAATAGATGGAACTTTCGAGAACGTGGGAGAGTAAGTAATATACAGAGAGAGTTTTGATATCTAACAATCAGGATCACCAGCTATGGAAGAAGCAAGCAAGATATAGTGAGAAAAGCAGTCCAAGCAAACACTGCATTCTACCAGAGAAGGATTCTTCTAATTGCTAGTAGCACAAGTCCAGATGGAAATTCATTTTTGGAGCATGCTCTTTCAAGCCTGGACAATAGCAGATGCACGAAAAAAGAGATTGGATGCAATTGAGATGTGGTATTACCGAAGAATGACGAAAATCAAATGGTCGGAGAGAATTAGTAACAAAATCCTCCGGGGGAGTTTCGGATAAAAAAGGACGATAAAAAGTCTGTGACGATGAAGAGAAAAAACTATTGTACATTTTATACGATACAGTAGCCAATCAAACAATAATGGAAGGAGAAATGAATGGGACGAATAACAGAAGTAACTAAAAAATGGAATACGTACATCAAGCAAGTTATGTAGGACGTAGGAGTGATAAGAATGTAGGAATGAAGAGGTTAGCTGGTAGGAGAGCGAAGAGGAGAAAACCAATCTTCGGATTGATGACTGATAATTATGAGAGAGAGAGTAGGATATATGGAAGTGCTTGGAACAAAGGAGAATCAGATAAAATTATCATGAACACGATACAGAAGAGAGCTGGATCGGTCGGTTATTGAGAGGACACAGGATAATAAAACCGGTAACTAAGGGAAGAGATGGAGGGAACAAGAGGAGAGAATGAGGAAGACACACTGATCGATGACGTCAAGTTGAAGGGCTACAGAGAGACAGAAGAACAAGCCTGGGTCAGATTCGGGTGGTTATAGATGTAGCACACGGATCGTGCCACTAGACGGAAAACCGATGGACGGAGATTCTTTTGCACTAGACTAGTCACTCGTTTCGATAAAATACGAAACATTATGTCAATTGATCGGTCACTTAAACATATAGGCATGCGTTTATAATTGATAACGAGTATTTTAACAAGCATGGAGTTGAACAAGCATGAGTTAACAAGCATCAGTTGTTTATGAAATGGATTATAATTTATAAACAAAAAATATTTTTTAAATAGGGGTGATAAAAAAAATTTTCCATCAATGTTTTATTTCATGGCTGTGAAGCCTTTAAAATTTGTGTCGCTTTAAAACTCGCAGATCTAAGGAAAATTTTGAAATTATAGCAGTCGAAAACCTATCACGAAGGCCAGACGTCTGTTATATTTGTGGAATTATCCAACAGAGAAATTATTTCAATGAAAAGCATTTCCAGAATAATTGTTCGATAATGATTAACCCGGGAAAACTCGCAGAGCGGGAACAACGCGGGAGCTTGCACGCGGTTTTTTGACCGCGTATGCTTCAAGTGATTGTAACACCTACTGGCTGGCTTATTTTGCGAACATAATAGTATGAAAACAATTTGCAGTAATTGCTTGTATTTTAATATGATGAAATGCGCCTTTCTACTCTTATGTTTAGTGCTTTTAAACATAGTTTGAACATATGTTTTTGGAAACACTTGAGTAGCTGTAATACCTATTTTAATGGTAGTAAATCATTTAAAAATTGTTATCAAACACTCCTAAATCTAATGCGTCATTTATAGAAAGACTCTTAAGTATGCTTCAACATGAAAAAATGACAAATAATTGTGCAAAACTAGCATAGCTAGTAGTAGTCTTTGTGCTAAAAATAGTAGGCCTACCGGTATTGAAATGTTTTATGGTAAACAATTTATTTCACTAATAAGGCCCCAAAATATGAACTGGTTACCATATTATCCAAACATATATTAAAAAGAACCAACAAACTAAGGATAAATAACATGCTCGTGTCCTCTTCGGCCAAGCCTACGCACCTGACACTCAATAAAACCCTACTGAAACCGTTTTTTCAGTCTAAATAGGATGCCTCGTAGAAGGCTGCGGACTGTTAGGCGTACTTCTAGGTAGTCTTTACGTAGCTCAAAGAACTTTATTTCAGAAACTCTCAGCGATAAATGTCAACCTAAGTAGACAAAATGACGTAAGCATTAATTCCTGCAGAATTCAACAGGGAGTAGAAATTTGTCATACTCCATCGGTTGCTCACTCTTGACACTGAGAGAGTTGTATCCCTTCATTTCATCAGAACACCTACGTTTGATCAAGTTGTAGAACGTCAAGATGTGTAACTAGCATCAATACGTCCTGTCTCACACATGGTTGATAAAATCAGCAAAATTTTGTCCTTCTTAGGTATGCATGAAACAAGAGCGTTATCATCTTGATACGCAAAGAAACTGCTAGCAAGAAGTCTTACTTTGGTATTCAAAGACAAAGTGGTATTTCTTTTTTGTTTCTGCGGAGTGTACCATCCAGAGCTAAGCTGTGATTTTTATAAGTAATTCTGCGATAGGCTACCACGCATACTAAGTAAAGTGTTGCGTCCCGTATTTGGAATGGGTTAAATCAACCTTGCAATTACACTTTTAGCACTGCTATCAACTTCAAAGGGCCATTCGGTTGCTTTCTAGTGTAAACTTCCATGTTGTTAGTATAAAATGTGCGAGTCTGTGAGCACTAACAATTTCAACAGATACTTGGTGGGCTTCTTTGGAGTATATTACCGGAACTGGCAACTAACCCGGAAAGCTTCCATTGATTCGTCCATTGTCAGGTATTCACTAGGAGAGTAATTTTTCTTACACCCACCCGCGAATTCTTCAAAAATGTCCCATACTGCTGGGTCATTCCATGTGAGAACCCCTAGCACCATGTGCCCTCACGACACGGATTCTCTTCCATTTTTTTTCTCGCATAGGTATGCTTGAGATAATCTCAGATTAGTTTATTCAGTTTTTTACCAAAAACAACCTTGGTAAAATATGTTGAAAAATTGCATTGCTTGCACAATGCGTACCTCCAATGTGGAATGTGATGGGTAAAATGTAACAAATTTTTCTCTTTCTTTTCTGAACCAATTTTGTTAAATTTGGTGTCAAATAGAGAAGACTAAGAAAAGCTCTGACTTCAACCAACTAATTATCTGTAGCTTCTCTTTCCCTACAATAGTGAGTTCAATTTTCTATAATCCAAGTATTTGAGTAATTTACGATTTGTAGCTATGCTTATTCGGGGAAAAAAAATTCCATGATTCAATAGGGGTGTTTACTTGCCATGCTTAACGTATAGGCTCTGGCAGACGAGTCACTATATTTCTCCTTCCCTTCAACCCCGGACAGCACTTCTATGTGGAAGAAAGCTCCACTTCCTAACTCCATCCTTTCCCGTGTAGAATAGATTTTCTCTATTTCGGCTTTCGCCTTCTTCTTCTTCTGCAGACTGATCAGTTTCGGAATCTTGATCACTCTTTTCCAAAAGGTTTTCGTCATCGTCGTACTCATAGTCCAAATCGCTATCAATCGAACTGTCATTACGAAAAAGCGCTCTCCTTACCTAGTCTCTCTCTCTTTGTAACATCTTTTTCTACACTGCCCAGCATATTTAAACTGCTGTCTTCCTCTCAAGCTTCCATTAACACGTAAAATTCAAGTTACAAAATAGAAAATTAAGTAGCGCAATGACTCGCATAGGGTCGAAAGCACCGCACAATACAATAACGTGGTCACTCGCACACGATCTAAATAACTGCCCACAAACAATAACCCCTACTGGATGTCGTAGGGTGGCTAAATTGCCAACGTTAGTCATAGGGCATAAGGAAGGGTCTGAGAAACAAAGCCATTGTCTGGCCTTGACGTTAAGACTCATTTCATCAGTTATAACAAAATATATTTCACTGCGGTCTTTTCTTCGCCATGCGAGTTCTCCCGGGTTAAGTAAAATGCAGAAAATATTCACTCTATACAAGCCATTTTTTCTTAGTTAATTATTCATGAGCTAGTTATAGGACTTAGCACATGATATTGCTTCGGGATCACAAAAAAATGGACAAAAATGATTCATTTACTACATTATATGTAATAACTTGAATTAAAGTGTATAAAAATTGTTTCATCAGAAATAATATATAGATAACATTCTTTTCGAATGAATGAAACCTTTTTTAAATAGCTTTGGGTCCTTAGATAACGTTTATCAACCTTTATTACCGTAACTGAATTGTGGTAAAAATACCTAGCGAAAGCGAAATATTAAAAAATTTAGCAGCTCGGCTAGGAGACATTAAATCCCGAAATGGGTTTACCGCCTAAGACAGGGAATTTCAAAGTTCTCTCCATTTATATATTCTTCGTCATGATTCTGGTGCATATCCAGTACTCACTTGATAATCAACACTGGCAATTTGACACACAAAGTAATGACAGAGTTTACTGTTAGGAGAGAATAAAATGAACTAGGGTTGAAACATACGTTAGCTGGTGTTCTAAAAAAAGATATTGATCAGCCTAAATGAGAACGTTCCGGTTTTCCCTTCAGCTGCGTCAAATTTGCCTGAACAAAGATTAAAAAGGTATTACCTTCTCAATGTAGTTAGCCCTACTTGAGAACGCTGTCTAATGAGGAATGGTATAAAATATACGATATGATCAATTTTGCAGCTTTGGTAAACGGAAGCATAAGATAATTGTTATAAACTGGTTCAAAATTATATGTTGACATATTTGAGAAATATATTTACGTGGAAGTAGAGTGAAATGAATGAAGAGAACTATGTAAGACTCTTGGGAAGTTCATTCAATCTTCGGCTACATGAAAGTTTTGGTAGACATGACACTAATGGTTCAAATTCTATATAATTTTTCGGAAAAAATGCATAACAAAATAAACGGAAACCAACAAAATACAATGTCGCAGACAAGTTTTAGACTCCCTGAACTATCAAAAATGATTCACCGCAGATTGATATTAATCGCTGGAATGTAGTGCCTAGCAAAAACGCCCCCACCTAACTAGCTTTTGCTTTCTAGTGACCTGAATATATTCTCAGTTGTGTAAGTTTGGAAAGTGTTGTGCAACCTTAACGTGCTTAACGTGTAAGTTAATGGATCAATTTCATAGAGTGGAGGTATTTTTTGACTATGGTAACTTTTACTACTAGGCCTTGTTATCATATTTGACCGAACACGAAAACAATTATTTTAAATTCTTTTTGGAGTTTTTCCAATCGTGAGAAATATCACTTAAGATATTGTATCATTAGGCATTCAATGCATACTGCACACAAAAAAGAGCGATCGTATGAGCTAGACGAGATATAAAAACGTCTTAAGGAATAAAGCAATTATTCATGCTAAAACGGGTAATGACCTTAATCGCCATTATTTAGAGGTAAAAAAGCTTCCTTTAGTATCAGAACAAAGGATGCTAATTAATTTAAAAGGCTGGTCTGCTATGCGAAAAAGCTTTTTATCACTTGAACATGCAGGTGACTGCAAAAAGTTACAGAAGAGGATATCAGCCTTTCCGGAAGTGTTAAGTGCTAACTACTGCAAAGACTAATCTCTGGTTTAGGCAATATCATTCACTGCTCAGCGCTACAGGGATGATATAAATTTTAGCTAAAGTAGCAAAAGGCGGATTATCCTGCCAACAATAGAAATCAATAAGTACAGTAACGGGATATAGAGAAGGTGAATAATAGATTGGTTTAAATTACGGAGATAACGGTATAAACGCATTGAAAGAGGATTAACCCATCCCCATTATCTATTATCTACTTCCCTCATAATGGATTTCCCAGAAATCAAATGAACCCTCATCCATAGTATAGCCCAGCGTGGATGACGCCAATGAATTTTTACATCTCATGCGAAATTTTCATTATTATGAAGGGAAAAACATTTTGGCATATACTGAGTGAACCAAAAGTTATCCACTTCAACGTATAAATTGGCGTACCTAAATTTATGTCCACTCAAGCTTATAATGTTCTCGGTTTCTGATCACTTCACCTACGGTCTCCCCGGACAGCAGATAACACTCATAGACAAGCTAAACAATAGACCATGTGTGTTTACACTGTCTATCATTACGCCAATCATCCAAAGGTTTATCAAATATTTTAAATCAATGGCTTGGATAAACACTACATATACATTTGAGTGGCTCACAAAATCTACTTACTTCTTGGGATAAGCGTAGTCTACCCTTCCAAATGAAAACAAAACGTGCTATAAGTCTTAGAAAATGCCTACCGCTATTTTATTTACACCCCAGGGTTCATTAAATTGTTTCCGGGTAAAGCAGTGCCGCTAGAAGGCTGTGGTACATCTAATATGCAAAACCGATTCCCATATGAACAATGGGCATGTTTAAATGTATGCTTATAAAGGGGTTATACTAATACCCTCTTCATTTAAAAATTCACCACCCGCAAATATTTACGATAGTGGTCAGGCGACTTATGACGTTTAGCGCTCAATGTATGCAAAGTCGTCGATTTGTTAGCGGAAAGGAAATCGGGACACCATTAGTAAAGGAAGATTTGATAGTAGCGCCAGCAAGGACTAACGAATTATGCGGAATATGGCTCGTATCACGTTGCCGGAAGCGTGTCACGCGGGAGCAGAAAACTCGTAAAAATAATGAGGGAGCGAAGTTTTAACGTTATTGTCGGAGGGGGGAGACTTATAAAGCAATAATATCGACAATTAATGTATGTGGGACAAAGGAGAGGGTGGTGAGGTAACTTGGAGAAAAATCTTAGGCAAAAACTCACTTTCGTTCCTGCTTATCCTCCTTAGCCCCAGTGATTCCATACATTTCTATGATAACAATAAGTAAAATGCATTAAATTTGTGCTGCTGTAACTAATTTTTTCATCATAATCAGGCTTGCAGTTGTGGCACAGAGGTACTGTTAGTTTTTTTACATATTTTATTGTTTTTAATGAAACAACACAAAACTATAGGCATCAGAAAATTAGTAATATTCACCTGCATTAAAATTTTCGACTCTTGTCGCAAGATAGTTCGGTGAACTCAGTGTCTGGCTTCCAGCTAAAAGAACGCAGAACAACATCCTAGCGGATCACTTTGGACCAACCTTCCAAAAATTTAATAGACACGCTTGCCTGGTTACCAGAACTTCACTGAAACCGCAGGCCCGAAAGTAGCCCGATGGCAGGGGGAAAATCTTCGCGTCCCTACCCTTAATGGTTGAGTTTTAAAAGCCTCTCAACTCAGTAAGTGCTAGGCTTCATTAAAACCCATGAATATAACCACTTAGGAGGAAACTCTGTCTTTTAAAGGGAGTGTTAGATAGAAAGAAGACAGTGACGATTTCGCAATTATCTCGCATGCCTAATGAATACGCAATATGATGGAACCGTTTGCTTCTAAACATGACGTATTACCAGAAAGCCCTCACTGGCTGGTATGCGGTAACTCAATGTGTTTTTTTCGTAGGATTGCAGACATAGCGGGACTCGTTAAAAATGGGTAAACATGTATACAAGAGATTCATACCTTGCTATCGGCGCGGATATTGAAAGAAATCAGACCGACTTTGAAACCTACAGCGGAATAAGTCGAGAATTTCCATGTGCGCCCTTACTTCTCCCTCTTTGCGGTGCAGGGGTCGGCTATACACTGTTTCCATTAATACAGTTAGGCCTGGCACTGGCAGTACTTGGTAATCAAAACGCCAATTAGCGCCATCTGTGGTTGAATTTCTATCCACGGTCAGCTGCCCCCGGTTGGCCGGTAACGCAGGTCATAAATCGTAATGGGAACGCTAGTTCTGCATGTATCAACAAGTAACGAACATGTTTCACACGTCTACTATGTTGAGATTTCGCTACGAAAATTTTGAATGGAAAGTATCGCAATTGGTCCCCAGCAGGCCATTTGTTACGTGGGTCACTATTTCCCTCTTGTAACAAGCATTCTCTTACCTCCGTCAGGAAGAGCGTAGGGGAAACGGGGCATTAGTGGGCAAGATGAAAGATTCAGTGTGAGTGCGGAGCGCCTGCAGCTTGGTGGCAGCTGAAGTGGCCGGAGAGTTGGAGCAAAAAACTTGAGATCCCGGTGCAGTTAGGCGTGGGCTAGAGCACCTGCGGTTGCACGGAGCGGGGATTTGTGGCGGGCGTCGAAGCGTCCTTGCCGGCGACGCAATGTGACCCGACAGAATACTTCCAGCGCCTGCATGAGGACTCACCTCCGGCGGCTAGCCATTTTGCTGCGAATATGAGGTACGCTTGCACCCTAAATATTAGGTGCTCGAATAGGTGCGGTTGCCAGATGACCAGCTATAATGGTAGTAAAAATTGTTGGTAGTTGAATGCGCGAAGTATGAAACTAATAGTGGGAGGGCTCGTGTGGAAGAGGTAGTCTCCGACGCGGATGGGAGAGTTAAGTGTGTGGTAGGCAACGCTGTCAACATTACTGCATCAAAATTGAGAGGGCGGGGAAGTTCCCGTAGTAAGTTTCACGGCAATGTTCACGATCCAAATTAAGGTGCATCAAAATACGCAAATATTTTTTAATACTCATCAGGGATGCCCATCTAAACAATGGTGGTAGGAGTAATGGAATGGTAGAAAGTGGAAGTTAATCATAAAGTAACCATTTTAAAGTTGACAATGAAGTTCGCGATATTGGCAACCATGGCAATGGTGAATAGTGATCAAGGAGACAAACTTAATCCCCATGTGGAGTCAGTTCATACGGAATTTAGCGCAACTGCCACCATGCTTCCATACTCTACACCCAACCCCAGGCCAGGGTTTGTATCTCCCAGTAGCAGGGCCTCTAGAGACCTGAAGGTGATAGGAAGATCTTCTATCGAAACGCCGGCCGCCATGAAAACGTTAAACCTGTGGGAAGCTGGAGAAGCGTTAACAGGAATGATTCCCCGGGGAAGCGTAAAATATTTCGTTTTCAGCCTCTACGGGGAGGAAATTCATCATGGCATAGAAGATGAACCTTTGAAATCTCGGTAGCATCTTTTCTCTAACCTGTCAATACCTAAGCAGACTTGAAATTGAACGAAATGATATGCATGCATTGAAACAGAGAGCTGAAAGACGCGTGTGATTATTTAATTAACTTAAGTAAAAATTGGAAACATTGGTTTTTAGAATACGGTTTCCATGAGAGAGATGAATTATTCAAAGAGAACTCAGAAGAAAAGGATCTGCTGTCATTTTTATATTTTTCCGAAGGATGACATCAAAGGAAGCGGAGAAATGAGCTATTAAATAATAAAGAGGCGTATTAACTCTTTTCCCTCTGGGAAAAGATCTCCGCCGGCGAAAAGGTCCAAAAGGATATGGGGAAGAAACACGCTCCTTCGCCAAATAAAGACTTGCCTGGAGCATCTGACGTAAGCACGTCACGAGCGTGCGGATAGGCATAAGGCCTCATTGAAACGAATACGCTGTACAAGTCAAGGTAGGGGTAAGTGCGATGCGTCGGTGTTCATGGGAAAGGGGAAGGATGAAAAGAATGGGTGGAGCAATAATATAATTAATAGCATTAGAGGGAGGTGAAGGACATCTCAAGCAAAAACAATTCAGAGTAGATACAAATCAATTTATGTAAGAAGAATGCCTCTAAATAAAAGGGTGACGCAATAACTGCATGTACTATTATTTTCTTTAGATAAACCAAAAATCGACCGGCGTCCAATTCGATTCGATTTAAATTACCACTTATGCAAATATATATGATAGAATTTCT
Source organism: Pyrrhosoma nymphula (assembly GCA_963573305.1). Lineage (NCBI taxonomy): Eukaryota > Metazoa > Arthropoda > Insecta > Odonata > Coenagrionidae > Pyrrhosoma > Pyrrhosoma nymphula. The sequence continues at coordinate 58,369,088 of OY754332.1, forward strand.
GGCTGAATATTGTGGAAATTTTCAATCTTCATAATGATGAAAGAATGCCCAGAAGTAAAACTTACGCACTCTTTTAGTAATTACCGACCATAGTTTAGATATGTAGAGTCAATTTTAAGGTACTAAATACATGGAAGTTCTCAATTGTATATACTCAGAAGAACCAGAAGGGGGTGGGATATCTCAGCTCCACAAATACTACGTCGTTCTCATCTTTCAATGATTAAGGCATGTAGACTGGGGAATAAAACGGCGTCCTATTTTATAACACTGGAACATTATCCTTTTCAATATCGAGAACCGAGAAAGTGGTGTCAGAGTGGAAAAAGATCTTACTTGATAACTGCCCCATTCACACAACGGTTTGCAGAAGGCAATTTTTAGGGAAAAATCTACAAGTTAACATATTACATTAGCCTTTTTACTCCTCCGATATTGACCCTAGCGAAACTGTTTGCGTCTTAGTGGTGAAAGAATAGGTTTGCGCAGGTCATAGGAATATTGAAGCACTGGAAATCCACGTTAGGAAAGGATCCACTAAAAAACTGTTCTTACATACACAAATATTTGGAGAATCTTACCATCATCAATAATAAACCTTCGGAACTATTAATTCCTACACCAATAAATGTTGGTCTATAACAACAATTTTATGCTAAATTGTAAAGTTATTCATCATCAACACGACGTGGAAATTGATATATCGAATCAAGGTGCGTCTGGCGACTTCAAAATCGTGGCTGCATCTCTTATGCGTATTTCATTATAAATTCTTTGTGAAGCAAGCGCATTAATATGAGCTAGTGTCAATAGAGGGCCTTTTATTATGAGAGACTGTGGTTGAGGTGGCTCTTAAACTCTTCACGTAGAATGGCTTAGGTCAGATGCGGTCAACGAAACCCGCTTAAGGGGTTTAATTTTTATGGAGCTTTCATAACTTTACTTCATAAAACTCCCCAGCTCTAATTTTACTATTTGATTCATTGCTTTATTTTCATGTCTCCCAATGCAATCAAACACATCTAACATTGCAAGCTTAGGAATTTTCTCTTCATGAAACATCCGAGTAATAGATACTTACCTATCTTTACCATAGTGACCTGCGTGGAATCTGTGAGCAACCGTGAGATTGATTTCTTCTACTTGGTGTCTTTCCGTAGAATTATATGGCTCAGTGACATCAGAGAGGGAAGCAGTGAATCAAAACCAAGTCAAATACAACAGCGGAAGAAAGCTCTTCCGGAAGGAGTGATCGAAATAAGCTCACGCACAGACTCGCCTGTTTCCCTATAAGGTTTCCTCTCAAATTTTGCGCTACGCCTATCTTGTTCCCCAATGCGTCCCATGTTCTCTATATACGTCCATGAAACGGCGGAGACGGCGTAGCTGTCATAACCAGTTGCTCATAGCAACTACGACTATCAGAATAAGTCTCTGTGTGGATCATACGAGACAATGATTTTGCCGGAATCGCAAGAAAGAAGTTTGAGAGGCAACTCAACGACAATGGTACTACCTCAGTGCGTTCATTTAACATATGGAAACTGAGTTCTTATCTAATACATTTAAGGATTATAGTCGAAGACGCAACTCATGTTTCCGAAGCCAAACAATGAAGTTAACGTGATGTGATTATCATCCTTCATGAGAAGGATTTCTTTCCTTTACTTTAAGCGGGGCTTTCAGTACTTTATTTCTCAGATGCACAAGTTGATGATGAGTTTCTTCCTTCACAAAAGCTTAGCATAAAATATTTATTCCTCTGATGTGTGAAAAAAAAATTCTTAACGTTTCATACATGATTATTTTCAAAGGATATAAGAGCCGTCAGAGTGAAACTATGTAATATTCTTCACAACACTTAAATATTTCCAAAACCGTCCCTCATTTTTTAGTATATTCAATAGCCGCAAAGGCATTGATTCAATTAAATTAAGTAAAAGTTTGGGCAGTTTGTAATGGAGGATCAAACGTCTCTAAAGTAGGTTTTCAGTGCTTCCATATTGCTGTCATCCACTAGTTACAATTCCTTTACCACGAGGACCCAAATTCTTTCACTAATATTAACATAGGTGGAGTTTTATAGGTGGTGATTCCCGCTCCATGACATTAGTTGCTCGGTGAAAGAGACATTAGAGGAAAAGAGTGAACTGTATGAAAGAAATGAATAAATATTGATAGTTGAGGCAGGCATCTCCCGAGTTGCGGCTGAATTCAAGTTTTAAAGTACGAGAGTTTCACCAGCTGTCCTGCTGGCGTCTTCCTTCACCTGGAGACGCCAGCAGGACAGCTGGCGAAATTGTCGTATATTAAAACTTGAACGCGGCCGCAACTCGGAAGATGCCTGCCTCAACATTGCATCACCACGGAAACCTGAGACTGAATGTTGAAAGGTTTGCCACAAAGGTAATGCCTGAACTCACTCAAGATGAAAAAGGACTGACTTACTTCTCTATGCCGGTCAGCAACACGGCACCTTACGTTGTTCTTCCCTCGAGGTAACTGCTTGTTTGCCGCACAAGACGTACTACACTCGCACCCTCACAAAAAAGAAAAAAACTGCCTATTGCACAACAGAGGGTAATACTTCATTCAACACATCATGCATTCCCTCTGTGGCCAATAAAAGGTACTACAGTAAGGTGGGAATACACAAGAAGGTTAAATTAAATGGAGGAGGCCTGACCGTGAACGCTCATGGGCAAAAGTGAAGCAAGAATAGGGGTGCATGGGAAGGATTTTGTGCCGAGTAGCTGTTGCCAAACCAGCCACAAAACATCGCCTTGCCCTTGGTTTTGAACTTAGATTGGACGAAAATCGAACGCGACCGCCGGACACGTAAGCCAAAGGAAGGTCTAAACTGTGCCGACTGCAACGGCGGAATTGGCTTCAAGAATCAAGTGGTATGTCGCCTCCATTTCTTTTCTAACCTCCTTGAGAATAGATAACAATATTATTCCTTGAATTCCCCTTAAAAAATGTTTTCGCGCAAATCGCTGTGTGAATGGGGCTTTATATTGTTCCAAAATCAATTCACCCTCCTTTGGCATTGCTTTTTCGCTCTTCAAGATCGAAAGTGACTATGCTACCACGCAAGGAAATAACGTGCCACTTAATTTCTCATCGGACGAGCCTCTGAAGTGGGAGCTTAGGAGTGACGGTGTGCTCGCGAAGATGAGAATTTCAATCGTCGCGAAAGTGGCATCACTCAATTTCTGGCTTTTCTTTCGAAAGAAAATGTAAAAATCCGACCGCGAAATTAAGTATGGGAAGTCTGTCTACGCTTCTGCACTGACTTAGTTAGCTTCGGCCGCGCTAAGTTGTTACGTAAAAAATGCCGTACTCTGGTACTGCATTTAAAAGATGACGCGGTCAGAAGAGTCAGAGGTTGGAGAGAGGAATGTGAGGAAGGTGAGGAGGGAGGTGGATAAACGGATATGGTTTCTGTGCCGCATAGCGCGAATTGAATGGAAAAGTGACCCAGTAGTCGTTCCGATCTCTTTTAACCTTCAATGAAAATTCTTTGGTTTTCGGTGGGAGACAAAATCAGCTGCCTCGGGGTTTCAGCTATCGAAATGACTCTTTTCCGGGGGTGGAAAGTGGGAGAGAGACAATTGCGTAAGTTTTTGCCGCCTTATTGGACCAAACATCATTACCACTGAAAAGCAGTTTAATAATACTGATTTACTAGCATGAGTAGAGAGATCGGTGAATAGTAACTTCGACGAAGCAGGAATACTGAATAATTTGGATTGGTAGAGAGTCTTATAATTAATAATATCGTTTTTAAAATAAATTAGGCCTTGTTTAAACTTTTAAAATGTACGTTAAACCTGCGTTGATTAAAACCTAAAAGCATATATATTTTGAAAAGGAAACAACTTATACCTGAAACTGGCTGCTTAACAGAAAACATAAAACAGCCTTTGTTTTAAATTCAGGCTAGCTGTCGACATTAAAAATATATTTAAGTTATGAAACGCCTTTAGCAATGCCATTGATGTGTTTTTTAGAACCATATTTGTGGACATGTTTTTCATTTCTTCCTTATTAAAATGGACTTTATTGGCAATTATATTTTAATGAACACTTAATCCAGCAATAGTATCAGACCAGTGCGTAATTTCTATTGAATTAATGCATTTGATTTTAACTGTTCCAGTAATTTAATAATGGCTCAAAAATAAGATGTGATAATTTACCTATCGAATGCACTCGGCGCGATATTGAGGGATCCGAGTTGAAGGCCTCGTCAAGGTGGATGATTTTTCCTCTTTGGTATTCTATCACTTACGTGCACGGAAGAGCGTTTGCGTGGGATCTCTGTACGTAATACCGTGGTTAGTTCGCGATAGTCTCAAAACGGTAATAAAAGTTTTTTTCCGCGTCGTTGACTCCCAAGAGGAGGAGCATTGCAGGAATAATAGTTGAAATGGACACTGCATTAGTGCTTGAAAAGAAATATTTGGCTTCGACAAACCAAATCAAATTGGAGTTGAATGAGGTGAAAGCCAAATGAAACACCGTTGAGGAGACGATTCTCTATAATGCTCTTTAGCAGCGTTCAACCGCTCCACATTTCAATGAGCTTGCTCGTCACTCCGGTAAGTCAATTGCTCAATGGGCTATCTCGAGAGATACAAACAGGATGCTCAACCATGGATCGTAATACTGTGGCTAAATCTTGACCCTCACCGGAAATCGAATTCGGACTCCCCGCGCGTAGAACTGATTTGCTAGTCAATGGAGTTGGTCCCCCCCAGATTTCATCCCGTACTGAAGATAATGACAGCCGGCTGCTCCGTCACTCCTTCCCCCCTATCCCCCCCCTGTGGGGTTGCTAAGGGTAAGACGCGCACACATTGCCTCAGAGATGGAAGGACGGAACGGAATATTTGCCCCGGATCTCCCCCATCGCATCCGCCTAGGCCTCCGACTCATATTGTTCGGATTTCATTTTCTGCGCCCAAGGGACGGGTTCACGGGTGGTGGTGGGTGGGGACAGGGGGGTGCGGCTGTCAGGGAGGGGGTGGTGCATGAGGAGGAGAGAGAGGACCACATGACGCGGACACCGGAGCCGTTTTGCCGTCTCCTGGCAACGAGTGCTTGGCTTCCCTTGTCGCCTTCCCCCGCCCCGTCCCATCCCAAAATTAATTCCGCTAAACCTTTTCCCTCCTCGGGAGGATCTTACCTCGCTTCGCCTTAGCGCCTCAACTCTCTTTTGCCCCCATTTCGACCCGCAAACACCTTTCCTGTCTCCCCCACCACCCTTCCCCGCCCACACGGCCGCACCCACCTCGTTTCTTTCTCCCTTTTCTCCCCGTGGGGGGGACCGGCTTCTCCCTCCCACCCGTAATGAGAGGAAGTCGTACGGTAGAGGATAAAATCCCCCACAGCACCCAAGCGTTGGACCCAGAAGAAGTGTTCTGCTTAACCCATTAACGCAGACTTTTTTCCACAAAATTTTGTTCCTCTCTTTCAGGAATAGGTCTTCAGTGTTTTCAAAATGTTGCATAAGAAAATACTAGGTTATTTCTATGCTTTATTAACGTCCAACTACCGACCCTGGTTTCAGCACTATGTACCGTAGTGAAATTTTGGTCCACTTGGTTTCCCACACAAATTCACTTAGCTCACGACCCAGGTTTCGTCGTGCCGTGACGTCTTCAGGTACATACACTAGCTACAACAAGCATTGCAATTTACATGCCAGAAGATGTCGCAACATGACGAAACCCTAAACTATAACGATGCTTCAGAGATAATGACGTATAGTAAATAAACTTATGTGGAAAGCCAAGTGGACAAGTAGTTAGTTATGAATCATTTCCACCAAGTTGCCACATATACCATAATTTTTACTCTGAACCATTTTCAAGGTATTTTTTTCACATGTGATAGCAGACCTATACGTACCAAATTGGAAGACGTCGGTGTATTTAATTCTTAAATGCCATTCTCTTCGACGCTATTTCTTGAAGGTTTATCAGAATAAAGTTTTTCACTAGATCAGGTGTCAAAAGAATTTCAGCCTTTGCTCACCAAATGGGAATTTGGAACTATATGCTCAGATTAGCTTAAATTAAATTCGCGGAAATACTCCGGCCCGAGTGACTATCATCGATTATTTAAACGCCTGATTTTAAAGCTCAAATATTAATGTAGGAAAAGACACTTTAATAAAATTTAAATACATCATGGAAATTCCATGTGCAGTACTGAGCAGTGAGAACTGGGAAATTACAAAAGCAGATGAACAAAGATTACGAACATCTGAGATGGATTTTTTTAGAACTGCTGGCTATACATATACGTACAGAAAAATAAATACGGATATATGGCAAGAATTTGGCTTAAAAGACAAGAAAGTGATTCGAGAAAACAGGGATAGATAGATTACAAAAAGTATGGAAATAAAGTATGTCGAGTAGCAGAAGACCTCTGGGACGTCCACGCAAGAGATGGGAACACCAAGGTTGAAAGAGTTCATAGCATGCTTAGTACCAAGTACCTACTTGCAGGAAGCAGAAGAAGACATATCCGAAATCATAAAGAAACATTTGCATTGGTTTTAAAGCATCCTTTGTATTTAAAGGAGATTTAATAAAGCTTGGTGTTTCCCAAATTCCGGGCATACAATTCCAAATCAGAAAAATGTGTGCACCGCGCCACCCTCTACGACGTTAGTACCAAACTTTGATCATTTAATGGTTCTCTTTTGACAATTTTGAAAATTGTCGCGAAATAGCTGCAGTATTGCCTTTTAAGAAGTCACCCGCAAGTACATGTAAGTACGAAAATTCCACGGAGGAAAAGTCATTACTTAAATTAATAACATTTATTTTCCACCGGAAACGCTGTTACGCGTTGTTAGAGTGTGCGTACATTTTTGATGGTGGCATGGTTGAGGTTCTTGAGTACCCTCAATGATCGATGGGGCATAATATTCACAGGTAAAAAGGAAATGGGGAAATTTATTTTTCTTGGGAAAAAAGTGATTCCGTTTTCTGCCCTTTTACACTGAAGGTGGGGCAAAACGAAAGTCGCTGATGACTTCCGCCTCAACTTGGACTCAAAAAGCACGACGGTCAAAAGTTCATCGCAAAGACGGAAAATGGAACTTTTGCGATGGAATACTGAGCGTCGATGTATGAATACAGGGGTTGGGTTATGAAATGCTTGAAGCTAGTTCATTGCACGGCTCCAATAACGTGAAAATAGACCTGGAGCAAGGGAAGTTGAATTTTTTTCAGAGCCGAACGAAACAACAAACAAAGCGGGGAAATTTAAACTTCTGAATCGCGTATTTGGGAGGAAACTGATGCGATTCCTCTCGAAAACATTCTTGCTTGCAATTGCTACAGCCGAGTTTTGCGGAGTTGCCAACAGGTATCTATCACATCACTATATATATGGGAGGATTCAACCCTGAATCCCGGAACCAATTGGGATTTCATTACCGTATCATTTCCCGGGAAAATTCAAAAGCGATACTTATTATTCTGGCTCGTAGAACAACCACTCCAAACATGTGATTGAATTACTGTGAATGATGTCCAACCCCATGGATTTCAAAAGGTATTATAATTTTCACTCGAACCCTCATGATGGAATGCAGTTTTATGCAAATAAGGCAATAAGAAGTGATGTCCAACAATGTGAAAGGACTCAACACAACTCTCGGTGGACTTTGACTTTAACGTCGCGTAATTAATGCAATATCTCCCTTGTAACGTTAATTGGAAAAGTAATTGCAATGCATTAAAGTTCTAACCGGTAGTGATTAAGTCTTTAAATAGGAATTTGTGCTTTAAATTTTGGATTCCTCATTGGCTTTGATGAATGGACTTTAATTATACCGTACTTTTCGGTGAAGCGAAAGTTAATTTTTTAGCCACAGACAAAATTCATTCATAAAGCATATGAACACCAAACCATCTCGCTTCCATAAGCTTTATTTTAAGCCTTTGTAGTGTTTTTTTAATCTCCTAAGAAACTCTAGTTCCAGCCTAATGAAGGTATATGAAAGGAAAATTATTACCTTTGATAGAACCCTCGTCTGATTTCGAAGATAAGAAAAGACTTTTTTCTCCGTCCTCAGCCCAGTGAGGCCGGTCAGGGTCCCCGTAAATTAATAATGAGAGCCGTTTCCAGAAAATTTAATTATTTTGCCCCTTGATGTCTCTCTGCACGAAGTTAGGGCATTGCCCTCGATATCGTACATTTTGGCCAATCGTAACCCTGATGGAGCATAAACTTACTTAACTGACGCATCACAGCCACGTGGCCCATAACGAACCATTATACTACCGACAATCTCCTGAGGCTGTCGCACTAATCCACTTGCGTCTTCTTACCATCAATGGCCGAGTAAGGATGCTGCTCTTCATAAAATATGCTTCTGATGTGCAAAGCTCGAAATAAAAAAATTGAACACATTTTTTTCTCCCGTTCCAAAGATACTATCCTCCTTGATGCAAACATTATAGGTTCGAAGATAATAGCTATGTACCAAAAACACGCTTCTCTAGCGAAGTGTAATGTATGCTAGGAGTTTCCAATCAAAGAGCAAAGCTTTAAAATGCGTTAATGCCTGGTGAAATAAGATAATAGATAATTTTAGAAGTGAAAAATTAGTAGCATCTGCCGCCATACTCATATATTTTTGCAGAGATACACGGCCTGGAGAATGAAAAAGAAATCAAAACTAGGCTGCTGTTTTTAGAATGTGCTCCGAATTAAAAAAATATTGCAATAGTAGTATTTAGCAGGCAGAAGTTAACTGAACCATGGGATTATTACTTAGATTTGAATTTGGAAAAAAGTGTTAAAATGTGGACCAAAATAGGGATACGTAACAAACATAGTCATCATAAACCCCGTGATATTATGATCGGTTGGCTGCTACTCTCAACTCCTCCCTGACCCCCACTCTTTCCTTTAATCCCCGATAGTTCTGCTTCAGGTTCCGTTGTATCTGGCTAAATGTATTCATCGTTTGGCCCTCATCGCAATGCCTTTCCCCTCTAGACACTTTTGTGTAACTTATGGGATCATTGATTATCAGCGCGCGGCCAATCTAATCTCTATCTCTCTCTATTTTACTGCGTCCACCACACGGTTTTATCCTCTTTAACCAAACGGTATCCTCCCTCGTTTCTGATTTAATTTGTCCAGTTTAACATAAGCATCCGTCTGCAAGCAAGAATGTTTGAAGGTATTCTGGTGTATCTGCCATATCTGCGATGTCAACTGCGCCCCAAAGAATGTTGATTGAGCATAATATCTCATTTTATAGAAGATCATTTGTTTGTTTAGGGCCAAATGTGTATACAGTTTTACAAATGGTTTTATAAATTTAAAGAGCTGCCATTTATTTCTAAAAGAAATTACGAAATAGTTGTTGAAAAAGTTTAAGTTGAGTATTGAGTCTAAGCTTACTCGTGCATTTCGTAAAACCTCATATTTGTTTTAGTTCAATTCCTGCAATATTGCGCCACGAAATGTTTGTTTGTTGTTGTTGTTTAAAACTTTATTCTTCTTCAATAGAAAAAAATACCATAATTGATTACATTTAAGCAACAGATGTAGAATGTATTAACAATAACAATATCCTTCTACGGCAACTTAAACAGCTCCATGATATGCGAACTATATGTGTGAATGTATCTTGTAAAAAGCAAAACTTGTGCAGAAATAAACTTCATCAATATGATATTTTCTGCAATAACTTTATTTCCTTTTGTTTTCAATCGGCCTTCGGTTTGTTGTTTTGTCACGTTCTTTGACTGTGTTTTCCTGGTATATGTTAATCAGTGTTAGTGATAGATTACATGGTCTTTTTAGCATGCATGGATCATATGTATAGAAATATAATATAGTATTTAATGATAAATGTTATAAACTTTAAAATTGAGTTCCACCTCGCAGGTAAAACTAACTCACATTTCTCTTAAAATAAAGGTACATCAACACCAACCATAATAACGCAAACGAATAACCCAAGCCGTAACCCTAATAACTAATGTTATCAGCTTTTGATATTTTTGAAAATAATTGGCATGGCAAAAAGCGTTAAAATATTTGGAAATTGTTCGTTATCAAATATCCCTAATCCTGATTATGTTAGCCGTAAAGAATGGCTACTCTGACAAGTTGGTGGAAGAAAAGTGGCACCAAGAGAGCATTTCACATGGAACACGAGCAGTGAGTTCGAAAGGAACATCCCAAAAGAGCAAAATAAAATTCTTCTTGAAGAGCTAGCGAGCATTTTCAGGTACGTGCCTACCCACGAGGGGTCAAGGGTACAACATTCATAACCTTTCCCCCGCAACCCGTTTTTAGCGAGACGCAGTGAGCCTCCGAAACTATCCACTTTCCGCAAAAAGGGTTGAAGCTCGTAGTTTGTGTGAACATCATTAATGACACAGACGGGGAAAATACCTACGTAACACCTGAGCACAAAACAGTACGCACCGGAAATCGCTCGTGAGTGTTTTAATATCACTCCTCCCTCAGTGTGAGAGTTAACGTTGCAGACATGTTTTCACCCGCAACCTTGTGAAGGAACACTCCAGACACATGCAAGGACTGGTAATCATAATCGTCCGCTTTTGGAGAACTAGGAATTCACCACTCTTTAGAGGTCACTTTCGATGTGCGGATGTAAACCGCTTTAAACCGTCGAATATGATGATGCATGTTGCCAATAATGAGTTTCCATTACAAACCCAGGATTTAGTACTGTTTTGAGACAATTTGGAATACATGAGGATGAATTTGCTTACATATCTTAGCAAACATTAATGCAATGTAATAAATGATGCACCAAAGGAATGAAACCCGCTGTGAGAGATATCATTGAACTCTACTGAGATTCGAACCCAGATCTCACAATTGTCGGTGAGGTGTGTCAGCCAGTTTCAGAACACTTGTGACTGGCAATTAGGAAATCTGGGTTGGAATACCTGTCAAGTCGAATGATATATTTCACTGTAAATTTCTTCCACTTATTATACATCTTTGCATTTTTGCGGGTCTATACATGCTTTGTCATTCGTGCATATCACCTTCTATTATTTTATTTTTTCATGTACGCCGTGCTCTGGATCGTCAATTTTTTCATTTCTTACGTAACAACGCATGTAACTGGGGATTCCTGCAAGCGTGACATGAATTGTCACTATCAATTCTCAATATTTTCGTGCAAATACATACACATTCACCAACGGATTCGGTGTATCCCATTCAGATTTTGGAATCCCCGTTTCCTCCAAGCAGACCTCGACGAGGGCCCCCCAGCCAGCGAAATCATCGTGTCTCATTTTTTAATTGTGCCTAGGATCCCGTTGCGCGGGGATTTTTGAAATCAGGGTTGGAGGGGTTCGGGCCCGAGGGTCCCGTCGGGCGGTGTACTTCCACCACTCTTCGCAGAGCAGTTCTCATTTCTCCGTCGCGAGGCGAGGGTGTACTGTGGGGTAGGGGTAGGTGGATGCCCGTCCTCGACTCGCCGTGGGGATAGGAGTGGAGTGCTCGCCGCGGGAGGGGAAGAGAGCGATTCCGGGGGAATAAAAAGGGAAATCTTAGTCCGCAACCTAATCCATGTTATTCTCATTTCCGCTCCCACCACTTCGAGGAGAGATCTCCTCTCTTCTCATCCTCCTATCTCGACCCTTTAAACCTCTCTCTCCCTTCCTTTCCGCCCTCCCTTCTCCCTCCCCCCACTCTCCCGTCCCCAATTCTTTTTTTCCTCCTCCTCTCTCCGCTTCGCCAAGCTGTTCCACGCCATTTTACCGCCTAAATTTATTATCCCTCCTTTTTAAAAAGCACGTGGACACCTTGAATGTCTCTCCCTTTACTCGAACCGTGAGGAGGGACTGAGGGCTAGGGGCGGGGATGTGTGGGGGGGGGTCGACGGAGGGGACGCACATGGGGGGCGGGGGGCTGAGGCGGTGGCGGCGGAAGAGGCTTGAATAAAACACAAGGTGGGTGGCGTTGGGATGGGCGGGCGGAGGGGGGGGGGATGGGAGGATGAAATGTTGATGGAAATGCCTGGGGAGAGGTGAGGCGGGGAGGGCGGGGGCGGAGAGGGGGTGAGATGGGAGGGGGCGAGGGCGGACTGGGAGAGCAGGTGGGGAGGTCGCGGGGAGTGATGGGGGGTGGGTGGGAGGAAGGCGTGTAAATCAAGGGAGGTGGAGTGACATTAAAATGGCAAATTTTGAGACAACGGCGACGTGGAGTGCATTGCGCTCCTTGCCGCTCAAAACAATAGGTACGTGAAATAATCTCGTCTACGATATATATAAGAACAGATTAAAGGTTCGATGGATGCAGGTTCAAAATCTTTCGGTTAATATCACCCTTAGCTCCTCCATTTTTGCATCATATTATTTCCGTTCGCTTTAGATTTATGGCTCTCAATTTTCATGCATGACTCTCAAACTTAAAGAAGGCTGCGCAGTGACAATGATACTAAGAACAAATACTGAATCACACATTTTCGCATTTGCCGTTAAAAAATTGCTTTCTCTGATGACAGTAATTAGTTATCAGGAAATTACAGTATGATGCAAAATATGCAGATGTTTCGACGATTATATTTATAATAAACACATTTTACTGCCACCTGAGCCTATTACAGCACGATTTCCATAAAACTAATGTATTTTGACTTAACTTCCTGCAGTTATTTGCAATCTACTCAGAACCTTAAATGGGTCGATTCCTATCTTTCATTACTATTGAATTTTTCAGGAGAATTTGCATCTTTTGAAAATCATTTCGCGAAAAAAGTATTAATGGTAGACAGAGAAATATTGTTTTTACTCATGTTACATCAATTCTTTGAATTAGCAACAAGTCATTCAATGCTCATTTTGTGAATGAATTTGCACTAAAAGGTAGGAATTTTGTTAGTTATAATAAATAGAGGTCATATTTTTCTACAAGTAGCTTAAATGCGTATGTGAAAAAAAGTCATTTTACGGTAGAGCCACTTCTAAAATTTCGCAGCTACGCAATACCTAACTACTCCATGTATATTTGATATGGAAAAAAGTCCTCATGCTAAATATCCTCATGTGACCAATGTGTGAGGGAAATACAGAAACACTAGAGAAAACATGTTCCCATATATGTATTAATTGTTAAATCTGTCATTTCCAGCTACCTTTTATATTCAGTGGACTGCGTTTTTGCAGCTAAGACGGTGGTCGCTCCGGCATTATTTTCAGAGGGGAGAAGGAAGGTAATTGAAGGATGTCTCAAAGGTTTTCCTGGAACTGGCGCCCACACAATGAAGTCCACCAGGGTCACCTTATTTCAATCTCATGAAGAAATAAACAGAAGGTGAAAAGGAATGGCTCTGTAAGGAAGAGCCTCGGGGAAAAAGACAAAAAAGTTTCACTTTAATGGACTGGGCGTATGCGTTGAAATCGAATTTACGAGCTTCCGAGACCAAATAAACTGACTTAATAAAATGACTTTTACAACACTCTTTTTCCCAGTGAAACATCCCGAAATGTTGGAATAAAATGCGAACGGAGACAATGAAAACATTTCCGGGGCATGACAGGAGGAGGGAAGGGGGGGGCACTTAATTGCGGTCGCCGAGGAAGCCGAAGGATCTGTTTTCCTTTTGAGGAAGGGACGCTCTAGGCGAAAAATACCATCACAGAAAAGGAGCAGAGAGAATAAAGGGACAGAATCTTGTGACGGCTACCTTATCTCCTGATTTGAAAGAACTCTCCCATCAGACACATAGCCCTCCTCTGTAAGAAGTATGGAGGAATCTCCTTTTGCGGTGGCAAGCCATAGATGAATAAATAGCATCCTTCCGCGGATCGCGAGAATTTCAAGGGACGTGGCCACGTTAACTGCGATTTTGCGCAATGATTACGTTGGAAGGTTTGAGTTTCGACATGATATATTTTGCTCTGATATTATTTTTAATAATGTAGAAAAAAGATTTTGGTGCGTGAATGCGCAATCTCATGAAAGTATAGAAGTGCATCAAGCTATTAGAAAAGTTTAGATAAATTTTCATAACCAGGAGGGACATTACTAATTTTTGAGGAAGTTTTGGTCTGTCAATGTTTTTAATAATTTAGCAAAATAGTTTTTTGTTGCGTGAATGCGCAATTTCATGCAAGTACAAAGTGACAAACTACTGAAAAAGTTAAAAGAAATTGCCATGACTAGGAGGGACATTACTACTTTTTGAAGAAACTTTAAACTGCAAATAAAGTCTGCGTTACGACAATATCCTATAAATTACCATCAGTACTCTGGCAATCCTTTTATAACTAAGAAATGGTAGTTGCATATACGAGCATTCTTTGGATTAAATAGAAAACATAACTATAATTATTGGAATCTGCCTGGAAATGAAGAACCAAAGGAGCGTCGACAGTAATTGCTGTGTCCATTTCTGTACCTTACATTGTAATAAGGAAGAAATATAATACTGCCAGTAATATTATAATTGATATGAGTTTTACGAAAAATTGTGGCGGAATTTTCATGTTTCATGCATCACAAGAAGCCTACAACCTAAAGATAGGTTTGCTAAATTCCACCCTCCTTTCAGCCAACCTCTTTATTCCTACACATTTATTTGCTTCGAAGCCCTTCATGGTTGGCTTGATGTATTCCATTCTTGGTTGTCCTCTATAATGTCTTCCAATTATCTACCCTTCCCATACCACGCTAAAGGTTAGTCCTGAACAAAAGTCAAAGGATACACCAAGGATTTTATTTCATCTACATATTCAAATTACATTTTGAAATGTGAGTATTATTTCATGTAACGAGAAAGCATGTATAGGACGGCATTTATCCGAAAATTTGTGGAGCTAGCGGCTTACCAAGTTTTCACTACTTAACAAGCTAATTACCCAGGCTCATAATGAAACACGCTGAATTGGTGAAAAAAAACTAAAAAATTCCACTTTGAGGGAATAAAAGCGCGCGTTCTATGAAAATAGAAAATGTTAGTCCCAAACATTTTATTAACTTTCACTTCCATCCAAGGGAGCAGTATGAGACAATATTTCTACAGGCGTGGGAACCTACAGAAGGCTATTATTCCTTGAATTCATTATGAGTAATGTGGATGAACTGCGCAATAACTAGGTACAGAATTTCCCCAATAATTCAGAATGGAAATATCAAATTTGGCTGTACTATTAGTTAACCATTGGACAGTTTAATTTTTATGAAGACCTTTTTGACACTTGGTTGCGACAAAAAGTCAGTTTTGCTTATAATTAACCGATTTTTTTAACAACTCGTCTGATGTTAATGTTAATGCTTTACATGACGCCGACAAAGGCGCTGTGCTGGATTTTCTAGAAAATTCTGGAATCACGTCT
This sequence comes from Pyrrhosoma nymphula, assembly GCA_963573305.1. NCBI lineage: Eukaryota > Metazoa > Arthropoda > Insecta > Odonata > Coenagrionidae > Pyrrhosoma > Pyrrhosoma nymphula. The sequence goes on from OY754332.1 coordinate 58,384,459, forward strand.
TATGCTAAGGTTTTAGGAAGGAGACTGGAAGACTAGGAGAAGTAGACGACTTCATACCAACAATCCTTTCCTTCTTTATTACGTACCTGTTCCGCCTTCCGTACAAGTTTTCCGTTGATTTGACCTTTATCCTTATCTTCACCTCATTTTTCCTTGACCCCAAGCACTGCTTCCCTAAACTCCCCTCTTACCTACGTTCAGCTAATTATAAATAAGGACTCGCTATAACCCTTGAAAATGACTCGAGCGTTGAAAGTTGAAGCTGAGTCGTGCGTAATAAAATTAAGGAATGCACACATTTACTTAGTTTAAGCATTTCTAAAGGATTCCACCAAGTACAGACCCAACTTATCCAAGCTTGAATTAATTCTTTGGGTAAAAACTTATTCCTGGGTCAGAAATTATCTAATCTTACTAGTAACAATTATAGCGTCATTACCAGGGTAGTATTGACTGCGTCGTTGACGCACGGACGTTGAAATCGATCGGAATGAAGTACTTCATTGAAATAGAACCAGGCGATTTCGCTTTACCATGCTTTACGTAGCAAATTTCCAGCATGTGTCGGCCTTTCGTCATCAGCCTACAAGTTCATATTACTTTACGTTATATTACCAACAATTTTAATGATTACAAAGCTTTGGACGCAGAATTGAACGCTGAACTATACGAAATCATTTCTTTTCTGTTTATTCTGTATCAAAGGAAAGTGAGGAGCTACATTTTTCCGCGATGTGTGCTTTTTTCATGGAGCTAAAATAAAAGTGAGCACGTGCCTCCCCTTCGTGGAATTGCAAACCCAGGGCCCGAATCACCCCACACCTCCCTGCAATCATCTTATCTCCTGCTTGATCCGCACCGGATCGAATGGGCAATCGTAAAATATGAGAACTATACTCATAAAGGAATGAGAGTGCGCTTGCTGAAATTGCCAATCAAAGGCTTGCAGGGAAATTTTATTCGGGAAGTTTTTGTTTTCATGCAGGAAATTCTTCGAATATCTGTGTGGCTTCACTTTAGATCTATCCACGCATAAGGACGCAAAGATTTTCTCATAAAATAGCTGGCTGCAATGAGTAGAAGAATAGCTTCCTTTTAATAACATGAAGCAGTCTATTTAACATTTGAAAACAGGTTAATTTATTAAAAAAATGTTTCACTTTTACATTTTGTACCTGAAATGTGTATGAATTTTTATAAGCATACATTTTTTTAAATTTTCTGCATCGAATGAGTCCAGCCATGGTTTTGAGTGAGAAATATGTTTATTAAACTACTTTTTAAATTATTATTCGAAATATTTTTTTTTTTTAGATTTATGAGTAACTTCCCAAAATTAATGTTCGTATAACTGTGAAAGATATAGAATGCTCCATGGAAGTGTTTGTTTTGCTTTAATAGGGCCATCTAGAAACCCCCCTTAATCTAATATATAATTTATAACCCGTAATATAAGTCCGCATATGGCAGGGAAATATGCAACAATCAAGTCTTATTTATCTGTAGGTATTCTAAGAGAAGTGGTGTGTATTCACTCCCGATCACGAATAAAACTCTTGAGGATTGGAATCCATAAAAAAAGGACTACGGACGATCATATTATTTTTATCTCAAGCTTGCCCACCTCACCACTACCCATTCCTCCCCTCGGAAACATCACGGTTATCGAAAAAATAAATTGGTATCTGAAGTCCGCGTGTCAAACCGCAATGCCGAGTGACAAGGGATATGGAGTTCCCACACTTGGCGCGCCTCCACCGCCTCCCCACCCACAGCTCGGGATAGACATTGGGAAATTATTACGGGGAAGAGTGTTTGGTGTGTGGGTGGAGGGAGAGAGGTGGGAAGGGCAGCGGGGGGGGATAGGGGGGGAGGAGAAGTGGGGGGGTGGCCACGTTCACGGAAGACAAAGTGTCCAGTTCACTTCCAAACCTTCCGCGTCACAAGGAGAGATGGGCCACATGCTCATCCGTATTAGATCATCGCCACATTACCGTGAGACACGCAATCCTTTGCCTTGAGCGCTTAGAAGACACGGTGGGCCAAACAAAGAAGAATGTGCATGGCGTGATCTCTACTGGAAGTCCGCGGTTGGTATTTTATATGATGCCTCTAGCTCTGGTTCCTTTCCTAATAAATTAATTTTACAAACTTCGATATTATTTTCCACAAAGGTGCCAACTTCGTGGGAAGACCCATTTCTGTTACTGATACAAAAGATTATAAATTTGAGCCACTTACATTTTGAAATGGCTAATTTCGGATAAATTTAACTTAAAAAAGTTGAATTTTGACGTCGGAAGCTGGACAATCATCCATTTATTTGGGGAATGATTTGCTAGTTGAGAGTTTCTCTAGTAATATATGGGGGTTTTATGAAATGTCAAAAGCAGAGATTTCCTGGCGTGCAGGATATCGTTCAGAAATGTGTCCTCTTTAGACTATTGAATGGTGAAGTATGCAAAGTTTGGAGAAGTATTGAATGGAGAAGTAACAAATGTTCAAGTTATTTAAAAATAATTTTCCAAGTCTCGAAGTAAAGTTAATTACGGAAGATCAATTACAAAGTGCACAAGAAACATTGTTGAGAAAGAATTAGCGATTAATTCAGTTCAATTACGTTAATGCATTCATTTGCAAGTGCTGGAAATTGAATAATACTACTATTCGTCGATTCAGATTTTGACCTTTTCGAGTCAGTTGCTCTCGTGAAAAATGAAAGTGCTCAGTTTCATTTTACACGTGGAATTTGTTTCCACCTCCCACGGAATTCTCCGAATTTAATTTTCACATATCACGAACTGCCACTTACGGGAGGCCGCACAGTGTGCGGGATGAAAAATTCTCATTCTGTGTATTAAGAGCGAATGCCGATGAGATAGGATGGACGGCAGGGAAAATCGCTTGGCGATGTTTAGTCGTGGAGGGAAACTAAGATGGTCGAGTAATTCGTGACATCGATAGAGGCTCGCGGTGCTATATGACTCTCTCCTTCCTGCATTTCATTTAATTTAGTCCAAGGTAGATACGCGGATGCTCAAGGGAATGTTTCCAGCGGTAATGTGGCTTGGCACACGCTGCGGTCTCAGCAGACAGTGGGCATTCTTATTCTACCGAGGGCATTAAGAGTTTTCGAAGACAGGATTAGTGAGCGAATCCCAACTTCCAACAAGAAACGCTACGAGGGTCTGCAACTCGTAACTTTTCTCCCCCAGGACTGAGTACTACAGTTTTTTGTTCTCCCCTCCCACAAAAAAAAGGAATGGGGAAGTAGCTCTGGGCTGCAAAATGCTTTGTCAGCACAATTTTAGAAAAATGACAACGCGGTTTTATCTAACACACTTATGGAGTTTATTTACACAGTGGTGCCCAGAGGAACAAATTCACATCACCTAAAGATCTAATTTTATTCTTAAATAATCTAACTTAGCCAAAAACGTGACATGCCTGTGAACGGAGATAGTATCCACGCAGATGTTGAAGCCATACGAAAGATGTTTGGAAAGAAAGGAGTACTTTTTTGCCATATTTTTTATCAGATTACGACCAATAATATTGGAGAGATACATTTCCAATTTATTTTTTGCGATGGGTTTTAAAATGTTACTGGAGACTGAGGATAAAATGTTGGTTATTGAGTGATTTGGGTTTTATGTTTAAATCTTTAATCATGGTACACGCTTATGACTTTTCATCAGTTCCTTTGTAGCCGAAGCTGAAAAAAAAATCCTTGTAAATACAAGCCTAAAACTGGCTCCATTCTACTTACATCTTGAATGTCTGCTCATTACTCTGTTTTGAATATTTTGACAATCCTTTTTATAACTTATTTTCATGAATTGTATAGAAAACATTCTCAAATTCCTCACACTCCAATTATTTCTCCTCTTGAAAGTCTGCTGACGATATATATATATATATATATATATATATATATATATATATATATATATATATATATATAAATGGTCTCTGTGGTCCATCCCGTCAACCTCAAATATGTTTTGTTAATTATTTCTCTTTACGGAAAAATTTTTATTGGTTGGAGCCTCACTGATTTAAGTAGCAAATTCAAAAGAATTAAAAGCTCATTAAAATTTTTATTTACTTTAAGCAATGTAAAAATAACCACTAATGCACAACATTTCACTGCTCAATCGTTCCTCAGACCACGATCTGAGGAATGACAACGAGTCTCGTGGGTTTTTAACATAGATTCTTTTGATTGCTAAAAGGAATGTCTTTCATATCTTTTCATTCAATAAACATCCTTATGCATATCTCATGATTTTATCGAATCGATTTTACCATTAATTACCTTAGAGCACTGCGAACCTAAGTATAAATAAGTAATTTTGTGATAACTATCCAATATGTAATGAGTTGATTCAAAGAGCCTAATTTGCGGTGCACAAAATGTTGCTCCCTCCGTAATTAGTAAGATGAAATAAATGGATGCAAAATATATTCCCTTAAACGATCATAGACGCTAATGCGTCTGTTTATATTTCCTCACATTCCTTTTTTGCAGCTAAATGTTTTCCTACTGACGGTATTAAGATCAGGGATACCCGCGGCTTTTTAGTCACACAGCCTTCAATGAGACCATAATAACAAATGAGCTCATATCATTTGGCGCATCGTTCACTTTCTGAAAAAAAATATATAAGCGATGATAACATTTTCGTCTTGCTTTGTGAGATTTTCTTGCTTAGCAGCACCACTAATTAAATGGTATTCACGAGGAAATACCGAGAATTTAATTGGCCACCTTCATTGAGCTCTTCATTGAGACTTTCTCTGCTGAGAAGGGAAAACCCCTAATTCTCTATTTCTAAATGAAAAACTACCGGTTGCAAAGAGAATTAGCGAACCATGAAAGGCAAGGTTATTCCACCAGAGGTTTTGATAAAGGAATTTTTTACGAGACTCGGGCAGACGCCATAAAAGACGACAATTTTACATCTAATTGCGGCGACCCACTTAACCGTCTCGCTCCTCTTCCACCATTCGGACACAAACACTGAATGCGGAAGGTGCCCATGGGAAGACCTTCTAGCTTGGTGGTGAGATATTCATTTGGGAGATACTGCCTGGGAATGAGTAAGTGGCGCTTATACACTGCAAGGCGTGTCACACTCTGCAGACACTCCCTGACGGAAAACTACGGTTATAATTGTTCGTAATCCCCAGGGAGAGAGAAATGTTTTCTCTCGAGTATTTACCCGTTAACTAACCCACAGGCAAGTCTACCTCACTTTTCAAATCGATCCTAGCATAGAGTAGCAGCAAAATGATATTTCACGAGCAGTCCTCTGTCACGAGATGGGACACAGCGGAAAGTTTCAGGTCGTGAAGCTATTGATAATAGACACTTGGAAAGACGGGATTGCCACGCCCAATGACTGAAGTTTCTAAGCTAGCACTAAATGTAAGGCCATGCATGTGCGCTACAAAAATATCCGTGGGCACCGTTATGATTTTGCTGGAACGCACCAATGGAGTGTAATAAGGAAGATGGAGTTTTGTGGTTCTTTAAATTACCTATTAATGTGACATGGTTGGTTCTGCTTCCACTACGGATTGCATCACTAAACCATAAGGAATAGTGCAACATATCTCATATGTTCTCTTCAGCAAACATCAGCTTGAAAAACATATATTATTTGATACACATGAAAGAGAATATTTTAAAGAATTCAATGTCAAATTTTGAATTGAGCCCTCATAAAACTACAGGAATCTAAAAAAAAGACTTCGTTATACTTACAGAAATCCAATTAAAGGATTTATTAGGATTAAATTCGTGAAGGTATTTACTTTATGTTCCATCTATTTTTAAAACGTCGATTTTAATTATCTGATGCCAGCCCACTGCATTATTGAAGACTATTCTAATTCAAGCGAGAGCGATACCTCAGAAAGTATTCAATCTATATGCAAAGTCAAAAGAGGGATTATTCCTGATATGTCTCCCCGCACATTAATTAGGCATTGCTCTGAGGAAAATAATACTGCTGCCATTTCACGACCCAGTTTCAATACCATGAGGATGGGTACTACCTAGTAGGACGGATGGGGGTCTTGGACTGTTTTAGTTGTCTCCCAGACCTTAATATAAGGAAAGCTCAATATCAATTCTCCAGGTGAGATTCGAACCTGGGACCATCAGATCAAGGCCGTTAGGCAGGCACGTTGCCACCACGGCTATTGAAGATATCTTACCATTTGAGGGGCTCTTAATTCCACAGGAGAACTAATTGTTGATAAATATTTTTGTTAATTGTTGATACGTTTGACTAGTTTTCTTTATGCGTTACCTAATTGGCGCTAAGCGTTTTGGTTTTCGTCGTTTTGGCATTTGGCTTTCTCCGTTCGACGAGAGTTACATGACAAACATTATTTCTACCAATTTTTCTACTTAGCCTGGAATGCATTGATAAACTTCATATTTAATTTTTCTTTGAACAACATCCCGCTCTACAAGCCATTTATGTTGACGAATCTGATAAATTGAACAAAAATTTATGAGAGAAACTATCTTCAATGAACAATGGAAGCGTTTACCTTATCTACAGCTTTATTTATTTCAAAATTAAGTGTTTTTTCTCTGTTTTATTTTGTATACGTGAAATAATGGACCTGAGGCCATAGCGCTTAGTGAGAGGACATTTTTGAATATTTTCCTTTATAATAAACAAGGAAGTAGCCCAATTTATTTTATTTAATTATATTTCAAGGTTCACACGGATGAAAGGAGGAATGTTTTCTCGGTATTTTAAGAGAAATAATATTGTTTTCCAAAATTTCTATTTGATGTAAAGCTGAAAAGTAAATATTATAAGTTGCATTGCCTGAACTCTAGTAGAACGCAATCAAATGCAATGAAATGTATTGATTGTACGCCTTGTTTGGTACCCTATCTTCATACTTCACCAAAAACGGACATTAATTCGGGAAATGTTTTGTTTAGACTTCGTCCGAAAATTAAACTTTTAACTTTCCCGTCTATGGTAGTTAATGGATTCCGGTAACCGTCTAATTTTAAACATGGCTTTTAACAGTATTTTCAAACCTTACAAAAATTACAGCCTCCTACATGATGCTGGATAGGCACAAGCACCACTTCCGCGAACCCAATTATGTGGGTTGAGAGGAGGAAAGAATGGTATTTCCCGTCTTTTGCCTCCAAAGGAGAGATTTGCATTACATAGGTGATAGGAGATTTAGATTTAGACGTTTGACTAAAGATATAAAAGAAATTTTAGGAAAATATGAGAACAAGGAAACGGTTCCTGAAGCATATAAACCATTAATATGCCATGTTTGCAGGTGGCAAGGGAATTGCATGTCAAAAATTATGTTCCAGTGATGTAAAAATAATGTATGTAGGAGGCATTATCGTCATGAGACAACATGTATGAGATGGGAAGATGAACAGGACCTAGATAATAACTAAGATAACTAAGATGATTAACAATGTACATTCAGTGTCAAACAATAAAAGATGTAACTGTAACAACTTATGCATCCTATTTTATTAGAAATTAACTATTCCTTAAATTAAGGATAGCAACTTATATTTGCGGTAAAATTGCCGCGGCGCGCCCACTCGTGGGAGTGAACTTGGCGCGCCCACCGGACGGTTAAGGTGGTTGCAGCGATTTTGGTTTATGTACATATTTTTGCGTGAAACTTTGCATTCCTATGCTCATGAGTAATATCTATAGGTAAAGTGAAAAAAACGCACCATACCGATTTGGTTTTTTACAATTAAATGTAACTTTAACACGTAGCCATATGGCACATGGCATACATTTCGTGATGATACGATTGATTACATATGAAATTAATTTTCTTCTAAACACGAAATTTTACATTTCCATTATTATGACAGTGGCTAACAAAATGTCAAGGTTTCACGCAGAGTCCAATATTCCAAAAAAAACATATTTTAACATAAATTAGTCTAAATTTTGAATACCGCACCGAAATATCTGGCCATAATATGCTTGAATCAAGGGAAAAAATGTAAAATATGAATCCGGCATTATTTCCATGGCTGCCTGTGTGGTGCGTTCCAGCGTAAAAGCAGATGCACTTAAATTGAGAAAATTGTTATTGTTTTACTTACTGGAAAATATATATTAAAATGTGCTTACAACGACCCACGATCACCGCTCGAACCACCTCAGCACTGCCGTGACGTGTGCGTGTGACGCATCGTGCAGCGGCGGCAAAATGACGAACAAACGGCGGCACGGAAGCACGTGGCATTTCTCGCCCCCGTCCCCGAAGCCGCGGCCCACACTCGGAGAAGGCGGTCCCGCCTCCACGTCACCCTCCACTCCCGGCCGGAGATTTCTTCCCCGAGAGCGCGGAAATCACTTTCGCTTTCCACCTTTCGAGACGTTGGAACACACACCCACGCTCTTCCCCTCTCGGAATTTCATCAAACTCGTCGGGGGAGGCGACGCACGGGAGGTTAGGTTTTTTAAGGGTCGCTTCGGTGGGAGCGAGCGGCAATGGGATGATTGAGCACTTGAGCGTGACCTCGGTGGGTACGAAAAAGATGAGAGAGAGAAAGAGCGGAAAAAAACCAAGGGTTTTATGAAGAGTTTGGGAAAAAAAAGGTGGGATCATGTGAAGGGGGGGGGGAGGGCGGGAGGTGTTTGGGAGGGAAGAGGAGGAGGGAATGGAATTGTGCGTCACCTCCTCCTCCACCCCCCCTCTGCTCTCGGTGGGAGATGGAGTCGCCCCTTTGAATCTAACACGCGCCCCATCGTAAAAATAACTGTGCCGCATCGCAAGGGATCGGAAATTGATCGCCGTCGCCGCTGCTGGCGTTCCCGTGGAGCGATTGGTTCGGACGGCTGAGGGGGCCTTACTCAGGGGGAGGGGGGTATTCTGGGGGGATATTCTGTATGATCTCGGAATTTCCGAGCTTCGAAAGTGACGACATTTTGACGTCACAGCCTCTAAAATTTCAAATAGGGACATTCAAAAGTTGAGATTTATTGGGGGCTGTGACGTCAAATCCACGGATTTTCCGAGGTTCGACCGTGTCGAGTCCTTACTGAATAACGCCCCATGCCGAGTCCTTCTCTCGAACCTCGGAACTCGAACCTCGGAAAATCCGTGAATTTGACGTCACTTCCCCCGACACAGCCCCAACTTTTGAATGGCCCTATTTGAAATTTTAGAGGCTGTGACGTCAAAATTTCGTCACTTTCGAGGCTCGGAAATTCCGAGAACATATAGAATAGCCTCCCTGAACGGCGTCGGAAATTTCGACACTATCAAGACTCGGAAACTCCCGAGGCCATGCAGAATAGCCCCCCAGGGGTGTTATTCGGCGTGGCCTTCGACTTTTCGAGTCTATAAAGTGACGAAATTTCGACGTCACGGGCACGTAAATTTCAAATAGTTCAAAGTTGAGATTTGTCCAGGGCTTTGACGCCGACTCGAGTCTCCAAAATTCCGTCATCCACGGAATTTTCGAGGCTCGACTCGGTTAAATCTCGGAAAATCCGTGGATGTGACGTCATAGACCACGATAAATCTCAACTTTTGAATGGCCCCATTAAAAGTTTTCCAGGCTGTGACGTCAAAATGTCGTCACTTTCGAGGCCTGGAAATTCCGAAGCAGTAGGGAGAAGTTGAGATTTGTCGGGTGCTTTCACCGTGTCGAGTTCTTACTGAATAAAGCTCCAGGATGGACTTAAGACGGTCGAACCTCGGAAAATCCGTCGATGTAACGTCACAGCAACAATTCTCAGCCCGATGGATCTCAACTTTCGAATTGCCCTGTTTGAAATTTTGAGAATTAGAAATAATTTTTTCTCGTTGAGTCACAGTATAATCGCATTACTTTTATGGCGTAATGCTGTATTTTTAATGGTACATGTCATTGGAAACTTTCATTGATCCCCTCGTATATGGAGTCACACTCAAATTTCCGTAACTACAACAAGTATTTAGTCGTTATATCATATTTTAAATCCTATCTTAAATTAAGACATGGATGAAGAGGCACAACACACAGAAAGGACGATTTATTCGGCCGCCAATCAGTAAATATAACACTCTGCCGGACTCTACTTTTTCTCTCTAAGAAAGGTAAATTTTCTGCAAGCACCGAAGGCCCACATATTTCACGCATTTAATTATGTGATGAAAGATAAACTGAAATTATATTCGTTCGCTATAATATTGCTGTCTGAACGGCTTATCGGAAATAATTGGGAAAACCGTAGTCCGGTATTTGCTCCGACGAGTCGAGTCATGTTCTTCCTTTGGTTTTATCTTAGTTCCTCATCCTTAGCAAGGGATAAAGGAGGAACAGCCGATGGTTGGTACTCTCGTAAGGTACTCTCGCAAGTACCCGGCACGGCTGGAACTCCGGCATCGAATGGAAATTTCGAATCCCTCAACCATATGCCTCTTTTCGCGTCGCCCACTCGGCTACGCAGCCTCCGATTCTCATGCATCACGGCACCCTCTTTTCACCCCCGCTCGCCGTGCGACTCCGACCGCGCAGACTAGCCGAGGAGTGCCCCCGCGCAGTCACGCGCGTTGGAACCGCGAGTCAAGCGAACGGCAAGGCCGCTGCCCGTACGCTGCCCGCCACTTCTGCCAGGTAGCAGGGGAGGAGGCGGGGCCGGCGGGGGGCGAGGAAGGGGTGGCGCGAAATTTGGGGCAGGGGCGTGGAATGTGACGCACGGCGAGTTAGGAACGGCGATGAAAGGGTTGACTGATGTCGATTTAAACATTCGGAAATGGTTGGGGGGGGGGGGGGTGTTTGGGATAAGTGTACAAGGTAGGGGGGGGCGGTTTGGTTGGGACTTTGTGCTCGTCGGAGTATTTTCCCAGGCAGTGGTCACGTCCGAAGCCCTCATGTGTGGACAAAATAATGCGAATTCTCACTTTTTGTGAATTGCGTTCAAAGCTATGCCTCTTGCTTTTGACCCCGGTTGGTGCCGAGTTCGCTCCAGAAGCACATCAGTGGCCGAAAACTTCGCCGAGTTCTTTCCAGTAGATCGGAGGTGACTATAAAGGGGTCAAAGTCAGTGGGGCTTAGCGCTCCCAGCAGCAAAATTCTGAGACGGTTCACTCCATCGGTCAAGAGGTTTTCACCTCGCTGAATCGGAGTGAGTTTGAATAGAGGTACATGTTTTTCAGCTGTTAGAGATTGAGTCGTGACACCCGAAAGTGTTCCAAGAGCAGAAAATGACTTATATTAAATGAAAAGGAAAAGGATTCCTTTTCATTTAATATATAATGATTTTCTACAAAGTTGAGCCCGAGACGATGGAGAGAAAATAACTTCTTGAAAAATGAAGAAATGTGTTTTGCCTCTTCAGAAAAAATAAATGATAATTAATAAGATACAACTTACACAAGACAATAATGTCCATTAAGCATGAAGCAATTGTCCCTCTCTCTTAGAAAAAAATTCCCATCTGGTACAATCTTTCCCATGTGGTTATTTCTTAATCTGAGGGAATATTTCCACACCTATCAATCATTAGCGAAAAATGTCTTAAATAACGAGACATTAATGCTCGTGAAACATCCACATTTGCAATTAACTAAGTAAAAGCAAATAACAATGATAGGTTTAGAATAACATATTGATCCTCGTAACTCAATATGTTGCCGGATTTAGGTTCCACAAATAGTAATAACAACACGATACACTAAAATGGGCTCCTTGCTATGTATGAGTCTAACGGCTTATGTTTCTAACTGCCAATGAACATCTCCCACAAATGGAATTGAGTTAACATATTTCATGAGAAAAAATAGGTGTTCTTAAAATCATTCAATAGGTAGTTAGTGAGGAAACAACAAATATTTCCTTCCTTGAGTAGCATACCACTGAATCTTCTGTTGGATACGAAGTTATCTAAAGGAAGGTACCAGGGGAGTTATTATAAGTATAGGGCAGCTATTATTTTGCTATGACCTCCATTTTTTGGTGGAGAATCTAAAATGACCAGCAGATTAATTGGCGCTAATCTAATAGCATGATTTTAGGCATGAGTAAATCTTAAGTGTTTTACTAGTAGATCTCTAACTGGGTCCATTTAAATTGAAATTTAAAAAGTATTCTGATCGATTATTCTATCATGCGTTCATGTTTTGGGTTACATCTACATGTACATACTACCCCGCAAGCCACCTAAATAGACGTGTGGCGGGGGGTATTAGGACACCAGCCATTTATATATAAAAAGGAAACGCTCTATTGAAATTACGCCTAGCATTTATTGAAGTCCCTTATTGTTCGGGGGAAAAACGAATTCCCATACCTATCCGTTCGCCAAACGATCTCTCTTAATTTATCGTTTATGTCAGACCTGGAAATGTAGTGGGGTTCTAATATGATGTTCTCCGTGTCGCTCTGGAAGATATCTATTCTCAATTGCTCAAGCAATCTAAGCCTAGTCCGCAGCCTCCGAGTCTCTAGCGGCTCCCAGCCTATTTCGTTTAACATCTGTGTAACGCTGTATGTACGCCCGTAGCAGTTTTTGACAAATCGCGTTATTTTTCAACCTTAAAATTTCTCAACATGCGGTATTTATAAACTGTGGATTAATTATAAAGTACTTCATTGAGTTTGAAATACTTGTTAAAATTAGGTCATGCAAAAACCCAATTTTAAATTTCGGGTTTCCCATGCAATTAAGGATGTGAATCAAAAACAATAATAGAAGTCACTAGCGATACGAAGCGCAAATAGAGAAACAGGAATAAAGTCTCTATTTTGCTTCACATTGACGGGATAGAAGTTCAAGTATTGATGTTTATTTGAAATTGAAAATACCTATTTTTACGGCGTCACCTATGTTAATATCAAAACAATATTTCTGGAAACAATTTTTCTCGTAAATAGAGATCACACAACAGATCAATACAACGGAATTACTATGTACACGCATAAAACTTTCTCATTCAGCGCTGTTTGCCAAAATATTATCTCTCATTAGTGAATATTCTGCATAACTCAGCATGAAACGCCCTTGCGTGCATGCGTGGTAATGCGCCCTTTGAAGTTGAACCATGCCTGGATTCGACGACAAAATCATTTTTAACCGATAATCTTTTTCACTCTATGAGATACACGCTCCGACAAAGCCAACGTAGCGCACATTTTCCAGCTCCCTTACCTTCACGAAGCGTGACCATGTAGTAGGATTCCTTGCTCGGGCGACTGCGTCCCATGGAGTTGACTGCGATGACACGGAAGCTGTAGACGGTGTACGGCAACAGTCCTCGAACCTGGTACTTGGTCTCGTTGGTTGGTGTAGTTATTCCGCTGTGGATTCCCCATTCGCCGTCCTCGCCGACGCTGCAAGGCAAAACGAGAGAAATCGCAGTGAGAATGCTGGACGAGGAATCATTTTAGAAAAGTGCCATCGCTAGAAGTAAGATTTTTAAACCCATAGACTTAAAGACACGGGGATTCGCAGGCTCGTTGCACCTGGGACTAGATTGTAGGAATGGCAATTTGGAAATGGCCGGTTTTGTACAGTGTTATCTTTGTGATCCTATTGTTAATTTATATTTTTAATTTATGCATTTATATTAAAACATACGAAAATGTGCTCAGCAATGTCAATTATTGAACGTAAATATTTCTCATTCATTGAAAAAAATATAATTATTACATAAAAAGTATTCTCTAGACAAAAGCAAAACTTTTATGAAATGAATAGATACTTATGGGAAGGTGATCAATCTAAAATACTAAGCCGTATGGTTAAAAATACACCCCAAATTACATAAGTTTGCAATTGAAATCAATTAGAAGATGACTACGCGGCTTATTATTGTCACTAGCAACTCACCCCGCTTGTAATGCCCAGCATGATATTTTTTTGCATGAATCTACTATATTGTGATATATATGAATCAATATATTAGTAGTATATATAATATAGTAGTAGCATATTATTCTGTGTACTACATGCACTACTGTGTTAGCATGTTTATTAACGTAGCACTATCGTATTTTCTCGTCTTCTCTGCATTTGAAGTGCGAGGGCTGACCTTGAACTGAGACGAGTGTTGAATGCCTGGAGTGGAATCACCCCCTACCACACGCCATGGAGGTATCTTGCACGGTATTTTCTAGATGTATCAAAGAGTTTATGAGTCGTTTTTTATTTTATGGCTCGAAGTCTTTCTTATAACATACCGCGATGTCATTGAGCCACAGATTACTTAGTCTGGTAATATTTCACATTTCTTACCAGAGTTGGTTTTACAGCTCTTAGGGAGTTACTTTCCCCAGCGACGCATTTAAATATTTTCCACAAATATTGTTGGAGAAAAACAATAAACATTGAGAAACTGGTGATTATTCCAATTGCTACTGTTGTAGCCTAGGAAGAATGAGGAGCAATCGAAAAATCTCTAACTCACAGATTTAAAAGGATTCATGCCCACATTTAGTCACGATAGCCGTTCATGTCAACTGAGCACACTCACTGTTTGACACTCATTAACAAGGATGCCTGAGAGCAAATGTACAGGCTGATTTTGACGCGTTAAATTTGGTAACACCACTCTCTGGCTATTCAATACCATGCACGAAATTCACGAAACATTTAAACGCAAATTACATTCACCAACGCTTTTTATGCATTCACATAAAAAGCGTTTTACGCATTCACCAACGTACCAACCTTTCGTGATCAACTCAAACGTTTTGGATGCAATTCCATAATGTTGTTCAAAATGTTGAGTAAGAAAAGCTTTGGTTTTTTCACATTTTTTGAGTTTCTAAAAAGCGACCATTGTTTCAACAATGCATTCATCTTTCAAAGTGTATTATGGCAGAGTCTTTTCTTGATCAACATATAGATAGCTAAATATTTCCACTCAGTGACGCCTGAGAAACTATCTAAAAGGCTGGTTTTAGTCATAACCTGGAAAGTTCCATCAAGGCCATCACGTTATTAACCATAGCTTTGAAATTATTATGATGAACTATAAAGTCGGATAATCCTCGAGTCATTCCAATGAATTCAAGAAATTTAAGAGTAATCTTTAGATGAAATACTCCTCAAGTGATTTAATACAAAACAATGGCTTCAAGTTCAGTGGAGTAATAGTTTCAGTTAAATTACATGTGGTCGATTGTAATCAAACGTTTTGCTACTTCACCGGGGAGCAGAAAAAATCCAAATCGAAATAGAAAACTGGCGCAAAAAAATATCACACTCAACAAATCCATGGTTAAAGCCTGTGACCTATGAATTCGGTGGCCTTTAGCTCCAGCCACCGTGATAGGCCCGGAAAATTCACTCAGGGTAGAGAATATTTGAGAAAACATTAAAAAAGGTGAGGTGTCTTTCAAAAATATTCTTCAGTAATACCAGGACCAAGTGTGGTCCGAAAATATTGAATTTAATTACAAACCTATTTTGTACACGAGATTCATTTCTGGTGATTCACTCTGAGTAAATAGCAGAGCCATATCGTACTGTCAACTCTAGAACGCCCACAGGCGTACTTTCGACTTCTCCGCCTGGAAAAATAGCTGCTATTTGTTTAGTTATACACATATAGCCGGCTGTTCCTCATTATTTTTACTTAATTTTCTTAATAGATGTTGTCTAAGTAATAAGGACCTCGTAGTTTAAAAATGTCGAAATTCATGGCAAATATACATAAAATCCATCGTGTAAAGTAAGTTATGCAACATTTAAAGTAGCAACTTCTGATAACGACGTCTCAATTTCATGCTATAGACTTCCAGGAAACGACAACCAAGCAAGTCTTGCCATTCACTACACATCTCACTGAGGCGGTGCTAGTAGGAAGATGACAGTGGAGTAGAGGGGAAAATATACAGGCGTCAAGCATCGGATTATATGCCTCAAGAAGAAGAGAGTAAGTGGTGGCTCAGTGCGTGCAATTAGGATATTATGCAAATAACATGCTTGCATACCACACTAATTCTGAACCGTGGAGAAAAAATATATGCTACTGAAACTATCAGTTGGGCAAATTACCTCCATGTAAGCCCGTTTTTTTCATTTGCTCATAAGGATTCCATGATTAAACTAAGAGTTTTTGGGTGATCGCGTTGCTAGATATTTACATATTTACTCATTCTCATTGACATGGTTTGCAGTTAGCTAGCAGATTTGTGGATGAATGAATACTTTACATCGCGTGTTATGTGTTTACCTAGGAAGAGTTAGAATGTTCTCTATAAAGAGATTGGTTGTTTGGCGATGGTGGGCATGGGGAATAAATTAGCCTCTTCCGCCAGCAATTATGAAATGATAAATATCAATTTCGTGTTTTACAACACTCTTTAAGAACAACTTGAATTATTTTATCAGAGTGCTTTTTTAAGGATTTCTTCAAAGTTATGACGGGAGTATTTCTTTATACCCCGTCTCATTTTCTCTTGCGAAAGATCTAAATTATGAAAGAGTGGTGGAAGAGAGGTTTGTGTAGAGTAATTGGAACAGAGGACACCAAATTAACCTTCTAGAATAAAGTACTTGGACTTGGAAAAAATCTGTGTGGTTATTATATGGGGCAGAGGGCTCAGGTAAGGGTAGCGGACGGTGAATCAGGGTGGGCAGTTATAGGTCGCGGGGTGCGGCAAGGGTGCCCGTTGTCGCCTTTACTTTTTAACATCTATGCTGAGGAAATGGTAAGAGAGGCATGGGATGAGCTAGACGTGGGAATGAAAGTAGGAGGCCATTGGATAAAGTCGGTTAGATTCGCAGACGACCAGGCGTTGGTGAGTCGGTCATCGAAAGGACTTCAAACTTTAGTAGATGCACTGGAAAAGCAGTGTGAGAAATACGGAATGAAGATAAATAATAGGAAAACAAAAGTAATGAGATTTGGTAGGACAAAGAAAGCGAAGCTGGTGATAAGAGTAGGAAGTCACAAACTGGAGCAAGTAGAACAATTTAATTACTTGGGTAGTACGCTAGAAGAAAGAGGACATAGTAGCAAAGACATTAGGAGGAGAATAGCGCTAGCGAAGGAAGCGTTCAATAATAGAAGGGAGCTGATGACGGGGACCTTAAGTAAGGATGTAAAAAAGAGGCTAGTAAAGAGCTTGATATGGAGTGTGGCGTTGTATGGGGCGGAAACGTGGACCGTGAGAAAGGAAGACGAAAATAGGCTGAAGGCTTTTGAGATGTGGGTGTGGAGGAGGATGGAGAAGGTGCGTTGGACGGAAAGGAAGACAAATGAGGAAGTGCTTGACATGGTGGGCGAGGAGAGGAAACTTATAGATGAGATTAGGGGAAGGCAGGGTAGGTGGCTGGAAGGGGTAATGAGGGACGATGGTTTGCTGAAGATCGTGATAGAGGGAAGGATGTTGGGTAAGCGGGGAAGGGGAAGGAAGAGAATCGGTTTTATGGACGGGATGAAGAACGGTAGGACTTATGCTGAGATGAAGAAAGAAATACAAGAGGTAGAAAGGGCACAGCACGTGTAAGAGTTCGTTGGATATTCTCTGACTTTCATCACAACCTACCTCTAACCGGTAGATTACTGTAATGAATGAATGAATCTCCATCCAAAAATAACCCTACATTTCCATAAATAATGAACGTATGAGACAGAGACTACGTTTATTTATACACAAATCTAGTATTGCGAATATGCAAAGTGAAATGAGAACAAAGGAAAGTAGTCTAAAATTTTGGCTATAGAGACACCTCGTGATTGCTTAGTTAAATAAAAATATCTGCAAGCATACACTGGTGCATAAATTTCGAAGGTCTAATTCTACTCAAGCCAGAGCAATGACAAATAAAGTACTGATCATTAAGTTTAAATTAAAATGGTTTCTGGGTATCAAATAAGCTAGTAAATAATAATATGGAAATAATTCCAATAAAAAATACAAATATTTTCCAAAAACAATTTGACAAGGTTCCCCTGAATTTAATATATTTTTACATGAATGTGTTCTATTTTTAATTTGATTTTTAAAAACTCATGCTTATATTAGAATTAAAAGTGACTACTTGCAAGTAGAATACAACCAATAATCCACAGCAATAACTGCGTCTTTTATTGCAAAAATATGGACATAGATATTCATAGAATAGTACGCCTATTGTTAGCTCACACGAATAGTTTGATGAAAAACGAAAAATTGTGATTATTAAGAATTAATTATTATTATATAATAATTAATTCTTAATAATATATAATAAGAAATAAAAACTCGCAAAATAATAAGAACGCGAGTTTATAAAAAGATAAATTTTACCAAATTCATCATCTGTAATGTGTTATAATTATAGTCTGTTATGACTATGGCCATCAATTAAGCTAGTAAATATCATGGAAGTGGCTTCCATGAAACTAACCCAAACCATTGCCACAGAAAAACTGACGTTGAAGTTTCCCTGAACATCATTCAATAAATTAATTCTATTTTTACTATGGATTTTTTAAAAACTCATGCCAATATTTGAATTAGACAGGATTTTACGTTTAGTAGCACCTTTCTGGGAGAATATAGTTCATCCTCCATAATTACCGCTCATCTTAATGCGAACACTTAAACTTGCATTCATGAGGTTATAAAACGCCCATTGTTAGTAAGTACAAAAGAGTTCGACATTGTTAAACTCTTCTTTAACGTCGTTTTGTTGTCGTAATCGTTTTACCCTTCCATAAAATTCTTTTGCAAAAATATCTTTGAAATATTCGGTAGTTAGCTGTCATTTCACTGTGAATCTACACTCTTCTAGATTAACGGTAGAAAACCGAGTGTGCATAGTATAAGAGTGAATCAAACATGAACTGAGAATCTTTTTCCGAGTCGAATTTCAACATTTAAATAATTCTCCTCATTGAATGCCAAAACAGAAGTGGATGCAATAGGCAACGCATAGTATAATTGCAGCCACAGGCGTCACTTAATGCGAAAGCATAGACCTAGACATGAGATACCAAAGAGTACGCCAATTGTTATCCCACACATAAGTTTGATGAGACACATATGAGTGGTTAAAATTAATAAAGTAACATATTAGGATAACATGTTCCTAAAAAATGTTAACGCATGTTATACTTAATTCAATATTAGCACTTTCTTAAATTTAACCAAAGCGCATTTTGTAAATTTCTATTTTTACTATAGCTATTTTAATTTTGGAATAATATTTCATTTTTAGCAATTAAATTAAAAAGAAATTAATGGGATCTTGCATTCATTTGGGGCATGGTGATAATAAATTGAAAATCTACAATTCAGTTAATCCACGACTATAACTGCGTCTCTTAATGCGAAAAAAAGAAATACGAACATGAGAATAGAGTATGACAATTCTTATATTTCAAGAATAGTTTGACAATACGCAAAAGAGTAATTATTATGAATAGAGAGCCTAACTTCGCAAAAGAATAAGATGACGCATTTATAAAAGAATAAGTTCAGTATATATTTTACTAAATTCATCATCTGCTCTAACTTCTGTCTTTCCAAAGCGTATTTTTTAAATTATTACCTTAGTGAGTAGGAGAATGAGACGAATTTTATTCACGGCTCGTTGGCAACGAGAGATTTTTTTCACAAAGAAACGGAGTGGAAATAAAACCAGCATTTCATCACGCTGTAGCTCGAGACCGAAAGCTTTAGGGAAACCCACACACTCAGTAATAACCTCAATTATGTGGACTCGCTTTCGGAAAAGAGTAGAGCGTAGCGCGGACAGAAGCACTAGCGTTTTCATCGTGAGTCGCTTATAAATATTCAGTTGTTTGAGGCTGGAGTGGCCGGGCCACTGCACCTCACTAACCAAGAGACGAGTGGTGTGCTATTGCCGGGGGTAATTACTTTTTCTTCGCAGCCACACTGACATACACATTCAAATTCACTCAAGTTTTGGAATGGCTTTGAAAAGCGAGAGAGAAAGAATGATCTAAAAACATATCCATCCGCAGAGGTGAGCCTAAGGTCAAGTGATTACTCCTTCATTATTGTGAACAAAGAAATGGGGCAGGTAGAAATTTAAACGGGAGTATTGCGTCTTGTCCCAGAGTGGGAGGTATACTTACAAATAAATAATATTCCTGTGATTCTTTTTAAGGTTTCACATATCTAAAAAGGTGCAGAGCAAACTTTTGATCACTCTCCGAGGACTTTTCTGAGGAGCATTCACGGAAATGTTTTCAAAAGTAATAGTAGATGAACAGAATTTACGGAGTTTCTTCGCTCATTTCTTAGAATTTCCCGTTATTCTCCACTGCCTCTTAGTCCATCAACATAGGCAAAGATTTTTTTGAGCCCACGCACATCTGATAAATTTCCACCAAGCAAATTTCAAAACATCGAGCTAGGAAAAGAATTGAGGTCTAGCTACAGTCCTCGCGAAAGCTTATGGCGTTGCGCAGTAGACGATTTTGGGACTGGAAGGGTCTATTATCTAAAAACCGGTTGCCGCGGGTGAAAGGGTATAACCATCGGGCTAATGTTTACGATATTCGTTGCCAACTTTGAAATTTGTGATATGCCTTCAATGAATTTGAATGCCCCCAGCTATTCACAGTGGGTTATGGAGTGGGCGTCGTCCCGTTGTAACTGAGCGCGCGCCAGGGGGTCACGGCCTGAAGATCTCAGGCCGATGACTCGGAAGTGGACTTATAGTTGCAACAAGTACCTATTAACTATTTTCTACAATATCAAAAAAAAACAAATATCACATTCGTATTTCTTGCGTTTCTTTTTACGGAAATTATCCAATTTATTTTTGCGTGAAATGTATGTTCTCTCCGTCTCTCTAGAATATATATTCTTATATTTCCACTCTTTTATGTTCCCAATGTCCCATTTATTCATCGAATATACATGTACATAGTGCCAATTTATGACATCTCTTCATGAACCTACTTTTTATTTTCTTATTTCAATGACTGAAATTTTAGCTAGTGGTATTCAAAGTCCGATTCCATTCATTGCATTAGCTAAGTAAAAGAAGAATATAGAATGTACCTGTAATTTAGTAATTTTATGTTGTATGTCTTGAATCTGGATTACAGAATTTCACGTGGCTAAAAATGTTGGCAACGCTACTAAAAAACAACGGAATTGCGCGACGTTTAGTGTCTACTCAATCAGCGTTTCAGCGGAATCACGACTAAATTTGTTATTTTTTATTAATATTGAATTAATTTAAATGCGTTTAAAGTAATTGAAATGCCCAGCTGTGATTCATCGCGTAAGACCATCTATTCCACAGGCCCGGCCGCGGAACTGAGGTATGGCGGGGAAGGGTCGGCTACCTGCTCCATGCTCTGCGACGAGTCGAATTGTCCAATACGGCTCGGAATTACATTTATTTGCTGAGACGCTATGTTGGTCATTCTGCCTGCCACGCGCTCACTTTTCCCTCCGTTGATTTCCTTTACCCCTCCCAAACATTTCACCCCCTCTGTTCTGCGCATCTAAAGGCCGTAAGCTCTCGCGAGGACTGTACACACTTGGTAGACTACTGACCACATTTCTTTTAAGTTGCCGTGCACTCTTACTCCACTGTGCCTCGTGATATGAAGAATCGTGGATCTGAGCGAAGGAATTGAGATCTTCGTAGCTGTAAATTAGTAAAAGTGTTTTCTTTTCCAGAGCACATAAATGCGATATTTTCCCTTGAAATAGGTGCCATATTTGGATTGCAAATCTTATCTCCAATTAAACTTTCAAAGTTGAACGATCAAAACTTCATGAACGATTTAACATAATTCATCCATTTCAGTTCATCTTAGCTGTGATGTGGATTTTGCAAGAATGCCATTGGTATGAGGCCGTAGGTTTTGGACTCTTAGGTATTTGGTAGGTACTGGAAAGCTATATCAATGGACAATGATAATGTATCTGCATCATATATAAAGCCAGAATACTACATTTAATGTGTCAATAATGTAACATTAGAGTACAATATTGAATAATCCAAACATGTAGCGCATTACCATTCAATTAACTCTTCCATCGAATGCGCATTAAAAAATATATTTGAAAAATGAGGTATTTCGCTGTTATTCTGCTACTTTACTCCTCTCAAATTATGAAAGAAAACTGAAATTTGTTTAGCTTTAATCGGGGTAGCAAATATGCCAAATGAGTTTCATTTCCCAAAGTGAAAGTCAAAATTTGAATAATTTTCCTCCAAGTATACCGAAACCGAAGTTGGTGCTATGGGAGCACTTACTCATGAGGAATCACATATCAAAACTGCAATTTGCAACTTAAATTTTACCAGTCATATCACTATTTACCAAAATCCATCCAGGATAAGAAAGTGTTTGCATTTGGAAATGATTAAGAAACAATGAATTTGCGTTCTAATCTAGTGTCCGATTGTGGATGTAAGCCAAAAGGAGAGTAAAGGAATTGGTTCTTTTACTCTTCATAAAGAGAAACTTATTTGGCGCAGGATTCAGATTAATAAAGCTTTATTCAGATTATTTGCACTAAATATTTTATTTTGTTTAATAGAAAAGAGTTAATTTATTTATTCTCTAACAATTATCGCAAGCAATCTCAACAGAAAAAAAGAGGTCCACCATGCATTTTAGCAAAAATACCTTATAGTTTGAGAAAACAAATCAGAATCAGGCTATATGGCATTCTAAATCCCATTAAATCTTTAGTTTCTTGGATAACGTTTTAGGAAGGACATTTAAACCCAACAATTTTTTTCATATAAGATTTACAACCCCTTTATAAACAGATAATGTGATAATATTAAACATTATCTTGTAGATGGAGCGGTCAGATGAAAGGTCATTGCCTTCACAAAATAATTTGCCTGCTCTTTGATGAAGCTCTTGATTATAATGTACCCATTCCTTTAGCAAATCAGGTTTCTCCAAATCCTTGAAATATTATGAGGACTCGAAACTAAAAATTGTGGAAGCATGTGGGTAGTAACTGAAAGTATGTGTGATCTACAAAGAAAAGGCAATCTCACAAAGAGTGTGGCTCAACGGCATATTACAAAAGCAAAATAATCGATATTAACTTGCCTATAGAAGCACTGCCAATAAGTCTAACAGTGTCACGTATTAAGGCACTCTCACAATGGAACAGTTGGGTATTAGGTTTGTAAAAACCCAATAATAAAAGAGCCAATGGCCAAAATTAGACAATAAGTTGGTGTTTAAGCAAATTACTAACAAATATTTGGTAAAATATATCTCATCTATGCTCCACTGTTAAAGTCAATCAGTAATTTTTGATAGCTTTTTGGAAAGATTTCCTAGAAAGATTGCTGAATTGCTTCACAAGGAACGTGAAATATTTAAACTATTGTACGAATATTCCTCGGATTTTAATATTATTGGTATGTAAATAAAACATCCCAGGCGGCCGAAAAATTGGGAAATGTAAGAAGCTAAAAAATATGCGGTTAACAAATGGCCCAATTAGTTTTCTCAGGTGCTCAGATCTCGGAGCAGGCGTAGCGCCTCGAATTGGAGAAGAGGTGGACCTACGACCCTGGGCAAAATCAAGAGCAGCTGCGCAGTAGTCATACTGAAAAATAATGAGCGTTAATTTGAGCAAAAAAATAAAAGAACACCACACTAGCCTACTTATTATTTGGCTCGCGGCTAGGAAAAGAATGCGCCTCAAATTTCGAAAACAATTTTCCCTCTTAATTCCACCTTTTCAGGATCAAACCTCAGCCTTCGGGAGTGGAATGTCTTTCATATAACAAGAGTGCTTCGTATCTTGGGTAAAACTAGGAAACATTCTCACCATTCAAGGTGAAAGTTGATTTAAAACGAGAAATCCAATCGAAATAGACTGTGGGACTACATTATTAAGGATAGCATAACGCCATTGGCAGTTTTTGTCATATAGTAGCCACCACATATCGTTATGAGGCATTACTCACCATGTTGCATGCATTATATTCCGTACAGTTGATATTTTAAAAAGCTCCCTTTTGAACACATGTGTTTAACCCGAGGGGTTTTTGACGGATTCTGAAACGTACGTTTTAAGTTAGATAGACTCTGTTCTTTGCGTGGAGTTGAATTTTAGGAAACGTGAATCACAGCTTCATTCATATCAATAAACCAAAAAGGCCATAAACTATACAATGGAAGTCTACAGTGTGAAGAGGCAATTATAGTGAACAAGCTGGTAGACGGCTCTATAAGTATTACGGATTAAACGGGTAAATTAACATTAGGACTTAAAAGTAGTTTTTAATTTGAAAGCTTACTCTCATCACTCTGGCAAATGGTTCTCTCTTATTTCTACGACAAATGTAGAAAAAAATATATTGTTAAAAATGGAAAAGATATTTTGCAACTAGAAACCAATTTTTATTTGTTTCTTACGATAGCAGGAATTTACGAAACAACAACACCAACTACTATTAAATTCCAAAACTGTTACAGCTAAGAAAGTCTCTTCTGAGCATGAAAAAAATGTTTATGAAGCACCAACATTTGACGCATATCGCGGCTAAGAAAGTCCCTTCTTAACATAAAAACTATTCTCTGCAGCTGGGTAAAAAGGCGCATTAATGGGATGCCATGCTTGCGTAAATATAGTCTACAAATGCTGAAAAGAAAAGAACTTTGAAGGGTGACGCTCGTTTCCCGACTTTCGAATTCAGAATTTGTTCCAATAAAGTATTTTAGACGGGAAGTACGCACAGCTTGAAGGCTTAGTTTTCAATACTGACATCTCGGAATAAAGCGGAAAGGCCCATAATATTAGCCACCCAGTCGCAACGCATAACAATACAGCACTAATATAAAGTCGAATACCTGGATACTCCGCAAAAGAGGAACTTGACTCTTGGATGGGTTTAGTCCCAATATCATTTCTCACTGTTCCACTGTGCCTGTCCTCCACAAATTGACTTTTCCAAAATGGGTCAAGTTTGTTCTGGGCCTGAGGCGAATAATATGGTGAATGGATAGTAGAATGGATCCCTAGTAAGATCCATGTAAGTTTGAACCCCTCTGGAAAGTACCTGAAAGAAGTTGTGAGATTTTGAGCGCTGCTAGTTAAGCACTTTAGTAGAGTTCTGGTATTCAACGTCTACATTCGCTCGTCTCTCGCTCTGGTGGCTTTACATACCTTGCTTGCACGGTCGAGCTGAGTCCTGCTCATTCACTCGGCCCACGTTTCCGAGAAACGTTCCTAACGCTACCCATTGTGACCTTCATTTCATTATTTTCGAAGCTCGGAGGGGAGCTGGCGCCGAATGGCGTGGGTGCACCATTAGACGCTAGCTTCCCTCTACATACCACTCAAGAATATGCGGAAATAGGACGCAAAGCATGCGATTGAGTAATAGTACGAAATTTTCAAGACTTGTTGAAATGTTCCCGTAGGTTATAAAGTTAGCAAAACATGGTGGCACTTGCGCAGTAGGTCCTTAACAGAGGAAGATATCATTCCCTAATTACTGGCTCCGCACGGGGGAAGTCAGGTAGTCCCTGCATTTGACTGCCAAGGAATTCCAAGGTCGCAAACTTATATAGCCAATGCCATTATGCTCTATATGCTACTTGAATTAACCTACAAGCTCTCTTACTGACTCTTTATCCAATTTTTTAGTTGGGCTATTCCAGCTTAAACAATGAGTGGCGAAGGTAATGAACATATTTTGATCCAGCACCTTTAGTTAGATAATAAAAATTGTCGTGAAGCTCGCTGCTGACACTTTCCCGACCTCTCTAGAAGAACGCAGTTATTTTGGAAACGTTGTTCACCATTTCCTGTCCTACCCCCTTCGCTCCTTAGCCGACCTCTTCCACACGAGCCTTCCCAACCTTGAAGCCACGTTTTGCGCAGGCGACTGCCACCATGTTTTACTATAACGAAACAGATGAGAGTAATTGGAGTTTTAACGTACAACTATAAAGGTTGTTTCTGTTCCGATAAATGATGCGCCAAATGTGGATATTGTGCACAATTTTCCAAACGTTTTATATATAATGCAGCGCTTATTTGGAAATAATTTTAAATTTTCTGGATGAATCATTACGGTACCACGGCAATTGTACTACATAGTGGTACAATGCTCACACATCTAATGTTTCACTTCCTTCCAATCATAACTTGAAATATAGTGATATGTTCGTGAAATTACAGATTCTCGCCGTTTTGAAACTCTTTAGCCAAATTTACCCGCCATTTTCACGGTTTATTCCTCTCCAGCCATTTATCTCTTCCCAAACATCTAGGAGTTAATTCAAGTCACATCCATCTTCCCAAAGGGCCGAAGGGGCAAAGCGCATTCATTTGACTGAGCTTCATACCGCAGCATCCAATTAGCACCAGCCATTGAAAAGTTCTACCCTCAACACCGCTATTCAATCATTTCTGAAGTACATACTAATATTTAAAAAAACACGGGAGAACTGCATTGCTTTACGCATGCCCAAGATTCTTTCATAAATGTTATCCGGATTTTTTCATCCATCTTCCTGAGCTCCATATGTTTACTTTTGCTGAACAGCGTTCACTTATCAGAAGATACACTCTTTCGCATGATTACCTTTTCGGCTACGGATGTAACAACTCTTGGCCGAGGACACACAAAGGACCGAAGTGTAGAGCTCCCGTTTTCTATTCGTAAGAAAATTAAATCATTTTACGAAAATAATATGAGTGTTTCAAATCACCATTTATAAAATAGAGTTATTTTAATTGAATAAGTTCGCCGAAGTATCATGCACGTGAAGACAAAAAATAAAATATGTAACAGGTGAGGCAGTTTTGAACACACAGAACATCAAAAGAAAACTCACGAATAAATCGTTCGAATTTTCGGTTGCCGATAGCAATCTGTCTCACAGAAGAGAAGGAAGAAGTTGCTATTGATGGATTCTTTCGTGAGAGTTTTTTAATATATGTGCGTTCAAAACTGTCTCAACTCCGGAATATTTTAATCATTTTATTTATCAAATAATAAAATCGATATCAGTTTACGCCAAATTGCGGTCACATGTACTTTGATTTAGGATTATTATCGCCTCTTGTTGACGACAGTTACTCAAGCCATCCTATTGGCATCCTAAGGTTAGTGGTGCAGGCGCAATCTTACAACAGTGTATTTGAGGCCATTTTTGTTGCTAACGGCAGATCGTTTATCCAAGCCACGTTGAAGAAAACTCAAGAGGAATTCGTAGCATCCGTAGCGTCAACATATTGCGGAAAATTAGGTTTAATCGCATTGCGTAGATTAGAAAAAAAATCTATAGTTAAAAGCGAATATGAGTAATACTTTAGTTTTCAAAAATTTTCTTAAGCATGTAAATTGAAGTTACCAGAATGACTAAAAGTGCATATGACTAATGCAACCGTCATTATACCCTGTGTTTATATATGTATATATATATATATATATATATATAAATTAACTGAGGTGTCACAGGCGTGACATGCTAAAAAATATAGGCACACACAAAAAAGGAAACTTACACGTTTGTTTTTTGTGTGTGCCTATATTTTTTTAGAATGTCACGCCTGTAACACCTCAGTTAATTTTTATTTTCACCACGAGTGATTTTTCATCGATTGACTATATTATATATATATATATATATATATATATATATATATATATATATATATATATATATATATATATATATATATATATATAATTTAAATTGATCATAATTACTAGAAATAATAATGAATGCACTTTTAATTATAATAATAAATTATAGAAGTGATTTGGAAGAACCATAACGAATCATTTTTAAGGCCCAATTATATTTTGAATGGTATGAGTTTCATGGCCAGATAGAATTAAAGATATTCTCACGTTGTTTCTGCCTCAATGTTTGATAATAGACTGGAACTGCTTTGCAAGATTGCTGAGGTTGATTTGATGTGCAATTTAGTGCCTGATTTTATTTTTGTGCATACATTTATTTAGCCTGATAATATATAACTAGTCACTCCCAATCTTTTGATAATGCATAGGTGAGGGAAACCAAGATAAAGTTTATTCGAAACACCACTCACAGAGAGTAGAGAGGCATTTTGAATAAAAAACGTCGTACTTTTCCACGATTTGCTGTGGAATGTGTGAAGAATTTAAAGTGTGGAAAAGTCCGAAGATTTTAATTCAAAATTGATATTATCACTTCCTCAAAGTAAAGTCTGGAACAATCAAATTTATAATAGAGTTATTAACGGGAAATCTACTAGAGATTGTAAAAAATACTAAGTTACGTTAATGACAGCAAGGGA
Source organism: Pyrrhosoma nymphula (assembly GCA_963573305.1). Classification (NCBI taxonomy): domain Eukaryota; kingdom Metazoa; phylum Arthropoda; class Insecta; order Odonata; family Coenagrionidae; genus Pyrrhosoma; species Pyrrhosoma nymphula. The sequence continues at coordinate 58,412,690 of OY754332.1, forward strand.
ACTCAATCCTCATCCTAAATGAAAGAGGCATCACATTGTATGTATTAAATTGCATAGTAAGCTATGCTTTTTACCACCATGGCTGTTCTGCTTGTGAATTTTTAATTTTATAGACACTAATTTTTCAGTATTCTCTTTGCTCCCTTATGCTTTTGGGTCCTTTGCTTTATTGCTACAGTGAACCAACGTTTTATGATCGGGATATTCCTCGTAGGGGTCATGGCGACAGGACGCGTTTTCCGAATGATTTTTCTTCGTTTTTTTTGCCAGACGTAACATCTACTTTATGGCAGATATGGTCTAATCTGGATGACAGCTCGGTGATTACGCGTCGTGATTAATGATCTGAAGCTGCATATGGCTGAAATATCACGAGGATTCCGTGATGTCCTTATTCAAGGGGAATGCCAGCCATTAGATGGGGTCATCGATTCGGGACCACCGGACATTAAGGTGAAACAGTCTTACATTATGCCATAAAATAAAAAAGTATGCTCTGCGTACGTATATTTTATAAAGAGCTTTCCTTCGTATTGCTTCCTTTATTTTAAAAGCTAATTGATATTGATTTGACAACTTAGTACTCAAAATACAAATGAAACTCCGTTTCTAGAATCATTGAATAAATCGAAGGGGGCCAATCAAAATTTTTTTATCTATTCGCCTTTAATAAAAATTCCAGGTTATTTTCATCTAACCCCCTTGGGTAGGATCGGGTCCCTGAGTAATATTTACTCTCGTATACATCTAACAATTGAGATATCCAATTTAATTTTAAAGCTCATTGAGAAATTTAAGGGTCAACAGATGCTAAACCACGAAGGTCCAGCAATAACGGTGATGGCAACTATGGTGGGAGATACGTTCGCTGGGATGGGTGCTCAGCCCAAATACAGGGAAAATGAGTATTTTCTATCGTCACCCAATAAAGTCATTTCACAGCAGCATGAGACAAATGGAGAAGAAAAAATACGCAGAAAAATACCACTTTTGCTAGGATAGAGATGTGAAAGGCTAATACAATTGGTGGAGGGAGTTATTTCATAGCCAAAATGAAATGGATAAAGGGTACGTAGAGCAAATTTTAATATGCTGGAAAATTGGCGACTACTGAATCAGTGACTCGAGTGCTATTGATGGAGAATCAGTAAATAACGGTATTAACGTAACGTAGTACATTTTGAAGCTTAAAACATTTGTTGGAGGCCACATCAAACCTTTTTTACCCATTCTATTTGACGGGTCTCAGTTTGGTGAACTATCACCACTACCTACCGATAGTAACATCAATTTTAATTTATCAGGATAACCACGTGCAGTAAAAATTATAAAGATAAACACTTCAGCCTGAGACAATGCCGCTGTAGCCATAAAGATCTAAGGAAAAACCGATCTCTGATAACTATTATTTATGAAAGGAAAACTTATGAATTTCCAATGCATTAGCAGTTGTTTTACTTCACTTCCTCCTCTGAATTGGTTATTTTCAAGAGCTTTCCACAAATGGTATATGCTCCAAAGTTGGTTCCATCAAAAAGCTAGATCATCATCAGCTTTTTAAGTTAGAGATATATAAAAAATATTGTTTTTTTTTTACACGGCCGATGTCAACCACATTTAAAAAAAACCTTCCTGCATTTCAGCGTAAATAAAAAAAATAAACACGCTTACTTCTCTCCCAGAATAGTTTCGAAAACGCTGCATGCATTCAAAATCTCCAATTATTCCCCATCGTGCGAATATTTGGACGGCGTTCCCTGAAATAACTCTTAATTGCAACGAGCACAGTGAGGAGAAAACACTTATATTGGGGCCCATATTCAATTTTCAAAGATGAAAACTGCTCCATCAACGAACAGCTAAAGTGAAGTTTCATCATCCGGTAATTTGAGTTTTCACATTTAATGGGAGGACACATTAAAGCGAAGAAAGATTACAGGATACGCTATGCCATGCGATCACCATCCACTCGAGGAAAGCTGTTTGCAATGCACCGCGCGGGCCTGAACACCAATTCGAATGCGGTTTAAAATTCATCTTCTAGGAGAGAGTTCTATGTCAATGCTTTTTATAAGTGGTTTAATCATGTTCACTAAAGTATGAGTACAAATATTCCTTTCGCGTAAGAGTAATAATGGCAATTGGGCTCTTATTTTTGTGGCATTAAACTCCTACGTAACTGTCGATGGATTTTCCCTTAGAACACTACTTAATTCATGCAGTATCTATAGGCATAACATTCATCATTAATTTCAATATTATTATTTAGCATAATGAATTATAACATTTTTATAATTATTAATTTAATATTGAAAATAATATGCCGACCTCAAATGTATGACTAAATTTATCTATCCTATCTAAACTATCCAAAACTATTACTAAATTTTGAGGTCAGCATTCAGTACTGTTAGAGTTGGCAGTGCTTTCTCACTATTACGCTGATGAAAGCTCAACTACCCCGAAACTTCCTAAATAAGCTGTAATATATTCTTTTTTCCCCACAGGTTAAATTTTTATTTTTTAACTTATATCTATTATTTTTATGTATTCCCGAGGCCGTAGCATGTAGGCCACGAATAACTGATATTGAACATCATGAAATGAGAGCCATTTATACGAGAGGGAAATCCAGGAAAACATGAAGAAATGGCATTCGTGGATCTCTCCATTTTTCGGGTTTGCGCCGCGTTGGTTGTCATAGGTCATAACTACGAACTAACATGAAGAAATGACATTGTGATCTGATTTTGTTCGCCGCTATTCCCCAAAATCGTCATTGTCCTTTATAGGATAGAAAATAACTCTAAACTAGGTTTCTGTGTGTATTAATATTTCACTCTTGCTGTCATGTAACACTTAGTGCAAATGAATTCATCTGAGCATGATCCAGTTAGGCACGTAAAGCACATGCCCCAGTACATAAAAGATCCCTCAGAAGAGGAGCAAGTAAGACGCAAACTTTGAAAGGTTAGCACTTCTGAGAATATTTCGCACACAGGTATAAAAATGGTGCTATTTTAATGCACTCACAGCAAAACAAGAGAGGAAAATATATTTTTTTCAGGTTATTTTCTGTCGAAAAAATCAACAGAAAAATTCCTAATTGATATAGAAGAAAGATTAGGTATCAATGCACTATTATTCAGCTATATTTTATGTTACAACAGTAATTAAAAATAAAAATAATAAAATATCCTGACACTCAGCATACCATAGCCAAAGATGAAATTCCGTACATTTCCATTTTGCTAAGGTAGAGAAGCGAGTATTCATTTTTATGCATTTTACATTGATAACTTGTAATCAACAAATCGAATTTTTATATAAAACTAAACCAAACTGAGGGAAAATATGAAAGTTTTGACCAAATATACTATAAAAACACCAGAGATGACAAGAAATTGACAAAACGTGCATTTATGGAATAGAAAGAGATGAGCAGTGTGCAGTCTTAAATGTAATTTGAGTACTATTTTCTGAAGAGTTTAAGGTTAAAATTGCTTGCTTAAACTTGTATTTTACTCAATTACATAATGCAATATTAAATATACTTTCCCATCTCGAGAAAATAAAGTTTGCAATTTACAACATTAGACCTATTAATCTTGCTGAATGTAAAAAAAGTGAATGTTTTGGGGAGACAATTTTTCAAGAAACTGTTCTATTCAGTGTTTTTTTTCTTCTTAAAGATTAGTGAATTTATTCTTAGTAAAATATTTCATTGGACTTGAACACACTCCTGATGTGCAGCCCAATTTGCTGCGATGTTCCAGTAGTGAACAAGAGTGACCACATACCAAGATCTGTTTATTTGCTTATCACATTTGGATTGGACGTTCAAAAGTGCTGCGATTCGCAGTGAGAGTTATTTCATCATTCGAAGGGTCTTTCTGTAGTCAGCACGCGTGAATTTTTCACGAAATTAATGTCGGAGTGAGGTTAAAAGGGAATCTGTTGAATGTTTGTGCAAACACGACGATCGTATTTTTTTATGGCTCGGCGAAGGGACATGTAACAGCATGACTCGAGCCTGGGATGTTGGATATCAAATAATTCAAAGTCAGACAACCATTGCCCATGTTTTTCAACGTAGCACCCAGGGTACCCTTTCTAATGTAGATTTATAACTGATGGATAAGCTGGAAAGTTTTTTTTTATCACTGTCGGAATTAGTAACATTCACTAACTTTTAGGACAGCAACAGACAAAATGAGAGGTTTCTGGGCCACCAAAGTGTGCCAAAAATCACCCGAAGCTTCAGCTAGCATTAAATGATTTGTAAACCTTACATGCTAAACAGATACGAGGATAATTTATAACCATCAAAGCAAAATTATAAATACTAGTGTATATTCAACGAATGTATAGCAAAGTATAATCAATGTACGAACTGAAACGGAATGATTGGGTGACAAATTCCGGTACAGCATTTTACGCAACTCAAAAAGACTAAAACATGCAAGGTAAATGTTTATTCCTTCAAATTTCAAGCTTTAAACCCATGCTATTTATGTTATTAGTTAAACGCTTACCATCGAGAGAAAATTATAAGCAAATTAGTGCGATATAACTACACAACATTACTCACGATGGGAAAAATTGCTCCAAACCTCTTCTCCCATATTTTTATTAACATTTCCGCCTAATTTCCTACAGTAAATTAATTTCCCATGAACCTAAATAATGAACACGTTGTTTATTTGAAAGATCCTCTTTCGTCCATATTTGAATATTTTTAATGCAGATTTAAAGTTACTACGTACGGTAAGATAATTCGTTAGGCTCACTTTAAATTTATTTGCAAAAGAAAGGTCGGAGATAATGCGTGGCACGTTATAATTGAAAAACAATATTGTGTTTGTGTGAATCAAGCAGTATTACATTTATTTGGATATTTAGTCATCAAATAGCATGATGAGATTTATTTCTCCTGACAAATTGTTGCCTTTCATAATGAAATTTCTTCTTTATATTTATATATATCTTTATACTGGTGGTATTATGCATCATATCAAAAGTCATCATGAATTGATATTAATATTGAACATTCGGACGGAACTTATAGTGAGAAATTTATATTTTTTGATATCATTTAGGTAAAGAAAAATAAATTTGGTTTTCTGATGATAATTTTGTTGCACACATACAGTGACAATATGAATGCTGACAAAAAGTAATTTTATCACAAAAAAGATGCATATTTGATCTTTGCCATTGTTTACAACAATCTTAAATTAAACACATTAATAAAACCAAACCTTGCCTAAAAGAAAAATGTAAAATGGAATAAAGGGTTTAGAGTTTAAAAAATCATGTCATTCTTGATCAATGAGACCTGGTTTTCATATGGAACTTGTTCTCACACGGGTAAGAACTAGGGTGACCAGACGTCAGGATAAATCCGGACATGTCCTCCTTATTATCTCTTTGTCCGGAGTCCGGGCGGATTTTTACATTGTCCTCCTTTTTCGCAAGTTAGTCCGTATTGATATCATATTTATAATATTCCCGTTCTATTGCTCTTTTCTTCAATTCCATATGAAATGATGTCAGAAGGATCGTTGACTTCATCGATTTTTCTCGACTGATCATGGATCGATCGATAAGTGGAAGTGCAATTATCGATTATTTAAAATTTACCTTGCGTATTTTCAGTTCCGTTATAGAGTTGTCTTGGTTATACTTAGTTCCTTGTGGATTCATGTGTGAACTGTCGGTTATCGTTACGAAGGAGTTTTATAAACTATCAGGCAATGCCTAAACGGAAGTCTCCAGTCTCAGATGTTCTTCCACACAAGTCTCCTGCCTTCAAGTAAGGAAAAACTGTGTGCGAAGCAGAATATAAATTATAAGGAGCTGGAATTTACGTCTAAGTGGCCAATATATTTCCCTGCGTCCCCTTTCTTTGAACTTTGCCCTCCTTTCTGAAGCTTTTTGTCCTCTTTTTGAAACGTCTGCATCTGATCACCCTAGTAAGAACAACCTAAAATGTGTTATTTACGTCTAGTGGCTCGTTATTTCGATCACAGATCTCGGAATGCACAATTGTGAGTACACTATGTTCTACAAATCACTCTCTACCCAAAAATATACAAGAACTCATACATTTTGGCAAACGAGGTGGCTTAAATTAAGGAATCGTATGATTCTATGTAGAGGGTATTACAGAATCCATGCAAAATAATTAGGATTATTCTCTGTATCTCAAAGCACCGCATCTAGATTCAAAGTTCCTGTTTCCAAAGTTTTATATTCACGGTTGGCCTTCGGTATGGGGAACAGGGCCGGTGGGTATCATCTTGCAGGTGACCAACATTTTGCATATCACCACGTCATGCAAAACAATAATTTCTCGCACATACCTTAACAATAAAAACCCTATTTCTTCCTTTCCTCCTCTTCATAGAATAATTCTCTCCATCAAAGAACTCTGCTCATCACTACGCACTGATACGTACTTCCTGATTTCACTTTTTTTCTGATTTCTTGTTGGCAATGATCTTTCAGTATGATCAAGTTTAGAATCAGATTTGGGCTCTCCTTATTCATACCTTATATTTAATGCTAATTGTGCATTCACTCACGATCGTAGACTTACTCTTCTTCTTGCTTCTTTTGCTTACACGATGAACCTCTTCATTTCTCAGATGAAATTCGTTTGCTACCGTAAAAAACCCTATTGACTGGATAATTCAACTCGCTCTCCCTCTTCCATCAAACCTTGAAGCTTGATCACGCGTAATAATCTTCGAGAATCGGTGAACATTGTTCTTAAAAGTTTTCCTGACCCTTTGTCCCTCACAATGAAACCTTCTCCGTCCATCTATTTTAAGGTTAGCTGACTACTCACCATAAATAGTGGATAAAGTTGAATTTTTTCCGAAAACGATCAGCGATACCTTCTTCCACGGACTCGTCATCCTCCTCCTCCATCCCTCACGAGGCTTTCGACCTCCCGGAAAACAATTCCTCCTAGCAGTTGACTCCGATAATCATTTAGATCTCCAAATTCCTCTAGTGACGAGCTCCCATGCATGATATATCATAGTGCTAATAAACGCTGTTTTTCCTCAAAGCTTCATTTAAAGACACAGTGCAAAGACTAGTTCCATTATAATGAGGCACAGCTGGAGCGGAAGGAATAGTTATGAGGGACCCTTCCAGCGCACGGCGGCGATAAGGACGCGAAGGGAAGTCGGTGGAAATCGACGCGGCCACTCACTCGCGGATACAATGAGCGCACCACGAATGATAGTACACCGATGAAAAATTATTAGGACGTAAGGTGAACTTCATGCCTCTCGAGTTCAGAGCACTATTACGAAGGTTTAGTCATTGTGCACACTCAAATACTTGCACTATTACAGGGTGAATCTTGAGCTAACAAAACCGGCGTGGCCGAATACGACGCTAATATTTTTCATCGCTTTCGCAGTCAAGTAGCCTTACATCATGTCTGCAAAATAGTTGTAGCGAAATATGGTGGCAGTCGCCCGTGCGAAGTGTAACCCCAATATGGGGAAGGGTCGTGTGGAAGGGGTCGGCCAAGGAGTGGAGGGGAGAGGGCAGCACAATGTAGGCAAGGCGTAACTGAATTGAACTTGAGAGGGCGGAAAAGTGACATCAGCGTGTTTTGCAATATTTTTTACGATTCGAACAAAGCTAGATCAAATATGCAAGTACTGTACGCAACCAATCGGAGAAGCCAGGATAAGAGACTAAGAGAGCTAGAAAGCTGAATTGAATAACAGATTGAGCATTTTGAAGTTCGCCATTAAGGTTTGCGACTTCGGAAACATTGGTGATCAAACGCGGACACTTGCTTACTCCCCAGCGAGGTGTCAGTCCATTAGGAATGGACACTTCAATTCAAAAGGCCCCTCTGCGCCACGGCCACCAGTTTACGCCACCACTTTAAGTAAACATCACTTGGAGAGCCGAGAGTGGTGTGAAACTAAACGCAGTTTAAAGAAGACAATCAAAGATAACACTTTGTATTTTCCACACTTATTTTTACTGCACCTTGACCGGTTTCAACGCTTTCACGTCATTTTCAAGAGGAGACAGAGTGAGCAGTTTGTCTGGCATATATATGTTTGAAATGTAAGTGGGGAAAACATAACGAAGGAGTCAGGAGGTGGGGACTTGCGTTTAAGAAGCAAGGTCAGGGTTTTCGAAAAAGGTTTTAGGTGGGTGAGGAAACCGCACAGTAAGCAAAGGCGATTACGTCATCGGCACAACCTCGTTAAAAATGTTTTTCCATACATATTTTGAAATGCCCCAATTTCATAATTTTCCATGAAATCCAGTTTAGCACCTTTGTCAATAAGATGTAAAATATTAAAGCTAAAATCAGATGAATGGTCAAGGTCTAATAAATGCTTAGCATGGATTGTTGTTAGAATGCAAACATTATTTTTTGTGCTCATCTAATCTTACAATAGACCTTCCAGTCTGCCCAATATAAAAATTATTACAATCATTTGTATTGCATTTCAACAGGTAGTCTTTTCTTTTTCACTTATGCGATCTTTAGAATTTAAAAAAACAATTTAGATGAAGTCACTGGATTATAAAAACATAACTAGACATTTTCCTTCGGAAACAATTTACTGAGTTTATAAGACAAGTGGCCTAGAAAAGGTATTTTGGCCCACTTGTCCTTGGAACACAGAATGGGAGAGAGATTGGTCAACGACATCACCGTCTCATTCTTAAGTTTGCGTTGCAGCAGTGAATCGATAATTCTCTCCTCGTAACCATTGCGGGACGCAATGAGTTTAATTGTTTTCACTTCCTTTTCAAATTCAGTTTGAGCAAGGGGAATGGAAATGAGGCGATGTATTAACGAGTGAAAAGCAGCCATTTTATGAGAATGATGATGGTTTCACTCGTTGGGGATTACCACATCAGTAAATTTACTTTTGCGAAAAATAGAAAACCAGTGGGCATTATCTTTTATGGCTATTGTTAAATCCAAAAAATCCAAAGTGTTCAATCCTAATTCCACTGTAAAAGATATAGACGGGTGTAAGGAGCTTATTCTTCACAAAAACTGATACAGCTGTCTTTGGCTCCCAGACCAAAGTCAAATTACATCGCCAACATAACGAAAATAATAAATAAAATTTTTGATGAGAAGATCAACGGAAGCGAAGAGTTTTTTCTCCAGGTTGTCAATAAATACCTCCGCCAAAATTGGAGAAAGAGGTGACCCCATTGCTAGTCCATGTATTTGGGCGTAACAAGTGTCATAAAAATAAAAATAATTTTGAGAAATGCACAGGTAGAACAGAGCTTCAAAGCCCTTTATGATTGAGTCACTACAACCAGCCTTTTTCAAATGTTGAAGAGAGAGAACAACTGCCTCTTTTGCTGGCAATGAAGGAAATAGATTTTTGACGTCAAACGACACCAACTTGCCATTCGTTGTTGAGGAAACAGAAGATAATTTTCTTGTCAAATCTATAGAGTTTCTGATCGCATAAGTTGATTCAAAATTCGAGAAGTTACGAAATAATACGTTCACTATCTGCGCCAAACGATGGCAAGGGGCAGTATAATGGGATACTACAGGGCAAATCGGAATCCCAGGCTTGTGAGTTTTTGGAAGGCCGTATAACCGGGGAGGTTGAGGGATCATACAAATGAGAGCCCATTTCTCTTTATCTGTAAGCAAAGCGGAACAGGTCCGTAACGAGGATTTCACCTCCTTCTGGAAGCAATTAAAGAGATATTTCTTTAAAATATGAAAATGACTGTCAACGCTTAAAAAATTGTTACATTTCTTGAGGTAATCTTCTCTATCTAATATTACAATATTATTTCCTTTGTCCGCTTTCGTCATCGTCATATTATTGTTCATGATGGATTTCTTGATCTCACGAATAATACGGACATAAGAAGATTTAGGGCAGCGAGATGACAAGTGCTTGGAAATGGAACCTGCTACTCGTTGTTTAACACCCAACGATTCGTTCATAAGTGCCTCATCACAATCGGCCAACAGCTTAATTACTGCATTTCTTGAAAGCGGAATGTTGGGGGAAAACTTGAAACCTTTGTCTAAAAACACCATTTCCTCATCAGTAAAGGAATTATTCCACAGGTTAACAACACTATCTTGGAACACCACATTTTCACTATCACCCGTTGGATTCAGGGGCGAGGGGGGGATTCGTGGCTGCACTGGATACAAACGGTTCAGTTCCTTCAATTGTGTCTTGCGTTTCTTGAATGCAACAACACTGAAAATAGACTTTACTAGATCTTGTGTATAGTACCACTCAAACCAATTTAAATGATTGGACAGATCCAGGTGTAATATGTACAGGTAATGGGAAAGGGAGTCACGGATTCCAAACCATCCCTTCAGCTCTTGCCGAATCCAAGTCTTCTTGGCCACTTCTTCTGCAACAGCTGCCGACTTGGAGGAATATCTCATGGATAGGTGAACATAGGCCGGAACCACTCCCAATTTGAGACACGATATATTGCAAAATGTGTTCAGACATGCTACTCGGTATTTGATGGTTAAATTTCAAAAATAACCTCGTCTTCTTAACCATACTTGCACTATGAATTAGATCAATTGTTGACGGGTTGACTTTGTGGAAATTCATATTAATCAAAGATAACACTTTGTATTTTCCACACTTATTTTTATTGCACTCCAAACAGGTGGAGGTGCAATAAAAATAAGTGTGGAAAATACAAAGTGTTATCTTTGATTAATATGAATTTCCACAAAGTCAACCCGTCAACAATTGATCTAATTTAAAGAAGACCCTCTCGTTCCACATAATTCTGGATCCAAAAGCGATCGCTCCCGAGCCCCCTTCGCGTATAACTCAGTGCACGACTTAGAGATCACGCCCCATCCAAGTCCGTTGGCACTCTCGGGAGTTTGAAACACACCTCCCAGGGGAACGACTGCTGCCTATCCGAACCTCATTGCCTTCCTTCCCTTTATCGTCAGACGTCATCAATCGGAAGATTGGTTTGCTGTAGCTCTCCACTCAGCCAAACGCTTCATTCATACATAATTCTTCTCTTAGGTGCCCTTCGTAGTTTTTCGGATGTATTCCATTCTTGGTCTTCCTCTGTCAATCTTCCCATTCATTTGTTATTTCATTTATTTCCACAGCCTTTTGTGTCGCAGTACGTGTTCCAAAAACTTTGCTCTCTAGATTTCACAGTGTCTTTTATTAAACTTTTTATCAGACTAACCCTTACCGGGACTTACTCAATGGTGATTGTCTCCGTCTATTCGAGCTTCATCGTTCTTCAATAGTACATACATCAATATACGCAAATGTTGTTTAATACTCATCAGGGAAGCCCATCTAAACAATGGCGGTAGGAATAATGGAAGGGTAGAAAGTGGAAGTAAATCATAAAGTAACCATTTTAAAGTTGACAATGAAAGTTCGCGATATTGGCAACCATGGAAATAGAGAATAGTGATCAAGGAGACTGACTTAATCCCCGTGTGGAGTCAGTTCATACGAAATTTTGCGAAACTGCCACCATGCTTCCCTACTCTACACCCATCCCCAGGCCAGGGTTCGTATCTCCCAGTAGCAGGGCCTCTACAGGCCTGAAGGTGATAGGAAGGTCTTCTATCGAAACGACGGCCGCCATGAAAACGTTAAACATGTGGGAAGCTGGAGAAGCGTTAACCTCCTCTCCATTGCTTACGGTCACTTTTTCTCTGCAGCTGTTATTATCTAGGATTCACTGCCATGTAATAGCATGCTCCTAATATATGTTACAATAAAATTCTTTCTTCTATCCAGGCTCGTATTACTTCCTTCTCTTTGCGGTCAAAAACAGCCATCCTCCAATCTCCGTGTTTCCTTGTTTGGAGGACACATACAGGAGAACTGTGCATTATGTGTTATGCCCGAGAGAACATTACACTCGATGTTAGTCAGACAACGGGATCGAAGTTCCCACCGAAGGTCACCACAAAAGACGTACAGTTCCTCTGCCCGCTCATCCACGAATTCTTGACGCACTATGACCTCAAGGCCACCACTGGCAAGGGCTGCCAAAATATGTGATGACTTTCTTCGAACCAACTGCTTCCGGCCGGAATTTGAGAAAAATATGCTTGAAAATAAAAGAAATACTAGGTTTAGTTCCGCACTAATCCACACTCTTTATGAAATAATCCTTCAAAGATAAATAATAATTTTATTGAAAAACTCAATTTTAAATTGTTGTTAATGTTTAATCCTTTCTGGCTTAATGTGTGTAATACGATTATTTGAGCAGTTTGTACCACTTGTTTGCTGTAATGAGCTAAACCATAGCATCATTAAAGCTATTCATCCATTCACAAAATTTATTGGTAACCCGTTAGGTTTCAACGCTCCATCATCATTATCAGGTGTACCCTCGGTAATGACGCTAGAGCGTCGAGACCGGTTGGGGTAACCAATAAATTTTGGGAGGGACGATACCAAGTTATTTCCTTTATTACTACCTGCTCCTTGCCATATTCACTCAATCGAGCTTTCCAACCCAGTTAACGCTCTCGATAACACCCGGTCCTCCTCGCCGTCGAGTCACACTTGGTGCCCCATCTTCAACCCTGAGTCCTTGTCAACAACTCCCGCCACCCAAACTCTTCCCTTTGGAGGGGTTCGGCAGAAGGGGGCGGAGAGAAGGGCGGGGGTTGGGCGTTGGGGGAGTGGAAATGGATGCTCATTCACCTTAGGTAATGCTCGAGGTCGCAAAGAATGCCTCGGGAAGGAAGTCGATCGCTCGGAGGCGAGCTGCAGGTGACTTTGCGGGGGGGGGGGGGGCAGTGGGGGAGTCGTAGGGGTGGTTGGTTTGGTAAGGGGGGGGGGGTGCTGAGGGGCGTGGGGGAGGACTTTGCCTCCACGCATAATGCCTCCGCCCCGCGTGCACATCTGCCGCCCGCTTTCCTTTCGCACCCCCTGCCGCTTCCCTCCCCCCTCCGTGCCGTGGTACGCGCGCCACGCCACACAAAAACACACCCGTAGACCCACCAAAACCTTTGGCTTTCATCAAAATGAAAGCCGAGGGCGGCTCGCCGAGGAATTGGCTATCAGGGAACTTCCCAAGGGGTTCCACCGCGATAAATCAGGAGTTGAGTCTGTGGGCCCATGGTCCCTCCTCCTTCCACCTCATCCTCCCTTCCTCCTCCTTCGAACGCACAGCGCCCCCTATCCGTCCCTCCCACTCCCGCCCACCCCCTTCCAACCCCCGCCACCCTCAATATTTCTCCCACCGTCCATCCGAGCCCACACATCATTCTCTCACTCCATCCATTCCCTCACAGTGAGAGGAGGAGGAGGAGGAAAAAAAGACCTTTATTTCGACCGTTTAATCATGCCGGAGAATCATCGAAATCTAATGATTCGGGATCATTTTTTATAACTCATGAGTGCTTTCGTGCGTGGAAAACGCTCGCAATAAAGATTGGAAATTGAACGTTTGATATGAACGTTTTTGAGCATCGTATGGTGTAAAAAAATATTGTATTGATAATTTTGGTAAGTTTATTTTGGATTTCTGCGTTTAAATTATACTTTTTTTAGCAACAGTTTCGCTGTGCTATTCTGCCGGCTTCTTCAGGATTTCTAAATCAACAATGCAAAATAAATAAACAAACTTTAGCGGCTATTATGTAGCATGATAAATTAATACTTGATTTTTCAAAAGCCTTTCCCAAGTATAAGGAAGTTTGTAGCTATCTTCTCTGTTTAGGTTGTTAGGTCTTTTTTCTATTTCAATGGCTTCCATGATGATCCGTGGATAGTAGCTAATTTATTTGCATAAAACTTTCGCCCTTTTGATGTCAATACTGTGACCTTCAAAAAGTGTGCTCAGCCACGGCAGAGTGATACAAATTTTTCTTCCGAATAGTCCGTTCGTTTTCCTTCAGTCTGCATCCTATGACTCTCTTTGTCTGGCCAACATATGATTTTCCACAACTACAAAAAATTTCGTATATGCCTTCCAACATTGTGGGAATTAATGAATCTTTTACTCCTCTAAGATGATCATAAACTTTGGAGGTGGTGTTTAATCTTGTAATGATGCTATGCCTCTTCATGATTTTACCTATGTGATCTGTTATTACCGCGATGTAAGGTAGCATAACATATCTCAAAGGCTTACATGTGCCTTTATCCTTAGGCTTCTGATTTCTAACACTTTCAGTTAATTTGTAGCTATAATCATAATCCTTCAGTGTCTCCCTTAAATGCTTTATTTCTTCAGAGATGGAATCAGCATCCGCGAGCGCAGCAACTCTGCGAGCGCAATCAAATAGGGTCTTGATAACTGATGCCTTTTGCTGTGGGTGGTGGTGGGCACGTGCATTGAGGTATCGATCAGTATGGGTCTTTTTCCGGTACACACTATGCCCAAGTTTTCCATCTTTTTTCTCTCAACCAGAACATCTAGGAATGGTAGGCGACCATCTTTCTCAATTTTCATCGTAAATTGAATCGATGGATGCTGACTGTTGAGATGTATTCAGAACATCTCGAGTATCTCCTTACCATGAGGCCATATTATGAATGTATCATCAACGTATCTTAACCAAACTGTTGGTTGATGGCTTAAGGTATTTAATGCCTCTTTTTCAAAGTCTTCCATGTTAAGGTTGGCGATGACAGGGGAAAGAGGAGATCCCATGGCTGCACCTTCCGTTTGGTAATATATAGCCCCGTTCCACATGAAATACACATTTTTTAACAAAATTCTGCCGGCAGAATAGCACGGCTAAACTGTTGTTAAAAAGTATGGTTTAATCGCATAAATCCAAAAGAAGCTTACCAAAATTAAATTGAACTGCGAAAATCTACGAAAAGAGTTCATTGTATAGGTATTTCTGCAATGTTTGGAACAAAGTATGAGCCATGATTTCGTGTATTTTTTCCGAGAGCATGCCGCAATGCAGGAGTGGAGAACTACCTAACACCCACAGGAATAAGCTTAATTGGAGGTCGCCTGCTGTACTGATACGCCACGCATTAAATCGCAGGTCCGTAGTTTCTTGACTTATATTTTTCTAATTTATGAATGGGCATCATTCCAAGTGCATCTGCGGTAATTCTGATTTCCGACAAAATTAGATTGCTGCGTCTCTGTCTAAGCCTTGTTTTAAGATAGGCTAAGATTATAAGATAGAAACCGAAATCTTTTAATAACGGTTTATGTATTGTAAGCAAGTATGTAAGCGTGAAAAGTACTAGCAGGACCCATTCACAGAATCTAACCTTATTTATTATTCACATTATAGGCAGTTATTAAAACGATATATAATTGTATTGTAAGAGCCAAACTCAGATTTCAACGGAGTATGTGAGCATAATTCCAAGGGAAAATCTAGACAAAGCATTTTTCTTAATCGGAGACAATTGGTGTACCCTCAAATTAGGTGCTTTAATTTCAAGGGCACTTGATCAAACAACATACTATGGGAGAATAATGATGTAACAACAGTGCTGCGAATGCGTCTTCGAGTTCTTTCCCGAAATTTGATATCTATAGGATAGGCTTCGAGCAAGGCGAGACCCCATAGTAATCACTAGATGGAAACAACTAGTTGAATAGCTACACGTGTCTCTCTTCATGCTAATGAAATAGAGTTCTAGAAAACTAAATGGAAATAACCAAGCAAGATATGTTCACGAGTAAGCAAGTGGTAGAAAAAAGTATCGCAAATATATATACCAGAGAAAAACTTAGTAAAGCAAAAGAATCGTATATATTTCATCACATTACACAATTATATATGAAACTTTTGCATTGAAATGAGTGGTTAAAAGATAAATAAGGTAATATGCCATATGCATCACGATTATTTTCCACAGGAAACGGGTCATCACAAAAACAACTCTTCGTTTTTAAGCTGCGTCAAAGTGGTTTTATGCGATAAAAGTAGGCATATATATAGTAGCTTGCAAAGTCACACCTTGGCGCATCCGTTGCCGGAAGAAAGGAAAGAGCCTCTTGATATGCCGGGAACGAGCTTCGGAGATCAGGCCGACGAACGTCAGAGAAAAAAAGCGGAAATCGAGAGAGCTATCCTAGCTACCGATAAAACGGATTGCTATTCTCCATTGTATCTCATGGGTCTTCTCCGTGTTGAGGAGAAAGACGGCCCTTTCAGATACGCAGACTTTTCTTGATCGAAGTCTAATCCTCTTAACTTTTCTTTGTGACCTGCTCTCTTGACATGGATTGGGCCATCTCGCAGCTCCTCTGTTCTCATCGCCCTTCAGCCCCAGGCGATCGGAGATCACGGCAAGCACACAAAAAAAAAGATCTATAATAGCCCTCTCATCTCATGAGAGGCGTGCACGTCCTCCTCCTTCCTCGATAGCTCTGTTGCTCAACTCCACTTGGTATTTTTCTCGGGAAGTAATGCAAAGGCGTCCGCCAAACAACTCTCTTTTACGAGGCGCAAGGTACCTACTCAGTGGCAAAATCACAGTTAGAAAAAATGAAATCTCTTAAGGGTTGGACAATCTAACGCTGCAGTGAATTTAATAATAACAACAACATGCGTTAAACCATTCAGAAAATTTTATAATATTAGCTTGGGTAATATGGAAAAATAGGTTCAATTCATGTACCTCAGGGGAAATCCTCTATTAGGGTTACGAGTAAGATTAAATTTACAAAAGCATAGGCTGATGCAGATTAATGCTTTTCAATTATATCATTCATAAAGTGATTTATATGTTGTATTTGCTCACATCCTAAAGAATTAAATCATATTTTGTATATCTGATAGAGACCATATAATACAGCCATCGCTCATTTAACACTAGAATGACCGGAGTGAGCCGCATACCTACTATGACCGCCAGCGGTCAATTGACCGTTCCCCATTTTCTTGCACTCTTTAGTACGTTTTCCATTCGTAATTTTTTTCTAACGAGTGTAGAAGTGTTTTGATAATGAGTTACGGTTAGGTGTAGTGGTAGGCAAAAAACTGTACGCTGCAAACAATGATAATTACACTGATAATATTTTTCATTGTAAAATAATAATGTGTCTGATTTGTATCGGTAAAAATAATGTCATGTGTTTTAAAACAGAAGTAACATTTAAAAACACATTATTTATCGTATTTTTATTAGATAAAAACATGATATCGGAGAAAAATGAATTAGAAAAGGCAGCGCTACAGTGAAGCGCTACAAATGTGGTCTCAACGTATATCTTTACTCTTATGAGCACTTTTTGCATATTTTCTGAGTACTTTCACAGTGTCCACAAATGTATTTGTAGCACCTTGAGAAAATTTACTTTGTATTTTGCTGATTAACAGAGACCAATCTGGCATTTCTTGCGAACCTTGCCTAATGCAGGAAGAGATCCCTAAGGTTGAACGCCAGTTCTATTCTCAATATAAAGTGCGGATAGCTCCTCAACTACTTTCATAATGAAAGTTCTACGGGACATCTTGGAGCCATATACAAGCCTGTACAAAGTATTTGCATTTGTCATTGCTAAGTCACGTGTAAAACACGTTGACAGGCCATCGGCGTGCCACGGCCCGGACATTTCATTTGCGACACATTATATCAACAGTGTCAACTCTACACTTGGTTGCGTTGTAGAATTCAACTTTCTCTGTTTTTTTCTATTCAGAAGCCTCATTGATGGTTATCCCTGAGTGTATGCTGCTAAGGATAAGCTCATTCTTGGAAGATTTACCTTGGTAAGAATTCAAGTTATCGGTGTCATGTTCGTAAATAACTGTAGTGTGTAAAGGATCTTTAGCTTTCTCACAGAGGGAGGAAATTCCCTTCGAATGTTGTTGAGAGTACCAATAATACTTGTCTTGCATTTTGCAAGCTCTTTAGCTAGGGACAAAGATGTGAAAACATTATCCGTTGTGACATTTCTACCCTTATCTAAGAACGGTTCGAGCAGGCGCAGGGTAACATTTTCCGGAACTCTCTGCTCTGTTGGTTTAAACTCGTCCTTTCCCAAGTATGGGAAAACATTGAGCACGTAACGTTCCTCTGCATCTGTTGCTATCCAGTACTTTACTCCATGTTTGTCTGGCTTGTTACCCATGAATTGGGCAAAAGGATATCTATACTTGAATGGGAACAATTGTTAGTCTATGGTAATGTTCTTAGTAGGCTTATAGAAGGAGATACAGCTCTCTATGAACTTGAACTATATCTTAGATGCGAGGAAAAATTTGTCAGTTCTCTTCCGTTGAGGCCTGGTTGCCTTTTCATTGAACCTTAGAAATTTCCTGATTTCCTTGAACCTATTTCTTCCCATCGTTTTGGAGAAGAAAGCGGGCCCCCAGTTTTTGTCCCACCGCGTATGGATATGTAATCCCCGTGCGCCATACGCCCCGCGCGCGTCAAATATATCAATAAAATCGTCAAGTTCCTCCAAAGATATAGACCTGTTGTCATCACATTTTACGCGACGTGCCTCATTTTCTGTTCATTTTTATGAACCTAAGTATAGGTTCACAAACAAACAATTGCAAGCTAGAAAAGGGGGAGCCGTTCTCCATGGAGGGTTTTGCATACCGTCGCGTATTGTAACACGTCGCGGAAATGTCTTCCCCGGGCTCTCACGGGCAGCCCTGTAGGCTACGCGGCGGGCAGGGGAAGCGGGGGTGCGGCGGCGCCTGGTTTGGCTGCCAGCAGCTACGCACAAACGTAACAGCGCATTTCAGCTAAAGAAGTGATCACCACTGCCCAAAAAATGTTTAGTAGCGACTCTTTACGGCGCAACATACTGTGGTTTTGCTAATATGTCTCTCCTTCACATAAACGGTAAAATCATATGTAAAAACTGTTTTGAAGACATGAGAGTCAAACATGAATGGTGTGCGTTTGTGATAAGGTGCACGCTACGATATTTGACACAATTCACACCAAGAATCGACAAAGAGATCTAAATAACGGTATAAAATGCAAGAACGGTCAATTGACCGCTCGCGGTCACCGTAGGTAAAAGCTGGCATTGCTATTGACCTGAAGCATCCCCCAAAAAAAACTTCATTTTCGTATTATTTGTTCCAAAACATAAAAAGTCAAAGAAACTCATTGAAACATAACGAAATGGTACGCGAAAGAAAAACGCGAACGGTCAATTGACCGTCCCCGGTCATTCTAGTGTTAACACGATGCAACATTTTTAGGCATTCCCACTGAGAGCCAGACACAAAAGAATAAACCTATAAGCATATAATTATATTAAAGTAAATCTATTTTAAATATATAAACGGAAACTTTTTAAGAAAAATTCAACTTCCTACATTTTTTACTATAATATTACGCTTAGGTATCGTCGAAAATGGCATTGAAGATGTAATATCTGAGGAGAATAATATTTAACATAATAGAATCATGCATGTTAAATTTTATTTACATAATAAAGTGGCAACGTCATGTTTTACAATTGCTCTCCTCTTTCACAGAATGTACCAAAAATGGAAAATAAATTCAAACAAGGAATGATTACATCATGGATACAGTGCCGCACCATTTCATTTTCTAGTGCTATAAATACTTCGATTTCACTAATATATTTTGTTGATACGGTTTTAAATAAAAACCTCATTGAGAGAATACATAATGCAATATGAACATAAAATAAATGAAAACTCATTCGGCCCTTAAAAATGTCTTTTACTCCCAGCAGTTTTTGAGCGCCATATGAATGTTTTAGATCGGATCTTTTTTGCTCATGATATAAGTTATGTTAGTTTATATAATAAAGTCATGCCTTCATTTAAGTTGGTTACTTTTTAGTTTTTCAGTGTTAGGACCGACGTTCTCTTCACGTAAATCTCTCAAAACCACAAAACACCAACTTTCAGTCTCTTCTAAGACGAGGTGTATCCTCTTTAACGGGCTTAGGAAGCACATGGAGAAATTCGATGATTCCCTACCAATCCATAAAGGATGCTGTCCCTGAATAGGTCTCAGTTGGGCTACTCTCACCGTCTTCTGACATTCAATCCGGTTTACTCCATCCACTCATGGAAAGAGCACCTAAATCACGTTTGAGTCGCTAATTATCATCGAAGAACATGAGCTCGATGACACCAATTCTAATTGGCGGCGTTTAATTTATTCTTCCAGAATGAAGTAGAGTGTAAGAATGATAAATATCCTTCACGAAACCGCATCTGAAGACCATCCGTCAACCTTTGTAAATATCGCCAACTACAAGTAACAGTTAAAAACATAGAAAAGCTATCCTATTGAATAAAGCGCCCTCAAACTGAAGTAAACTGAACTAAAAGCCGCTATGGCAGAAAAAGGTAAGAAGCAAATTCATGCAGTGCATGAACGTCTTATGCAGTACATGAACAGTATGCCAATTACTTATGCGGCGAATTGCTGTAACAATCAGGACGGAAAAGAATGAGGAATTACATGTTTTCAAGTAAGATGTCAGCATTTTGAGGACAAGCATCTCAATGAGAACAACGGAAGAGAGTTCCTTCATCCAAATGCAGTATTTTCCAGAGGGTCATATTTGGGGAATATGATATAAGTTTACTATAAGCTATCAATGTCAAAGTTTAGAATACCGCATTTGTACAGAATAAACCGGATAAAAATAATCGCTCAAATTTTATCAAATTTATAAAGTGAAAATTTAGAATGGAGTTAGGGGGCACTGATTTCATGGTTATGTTTTGAATGGTTAATCGTTTGTCAGCAAAGAAGAACTTTTCAGGATTAAATCTAGCATTCAGTTTCCGTTTAAAAGACTGGTATTTCAATTAATAATCACAATCAGGGTGAAAATGCTACTATGCCTCATAAACAGATAGATGCGTGCTTATTTTATGCATTGGATATTAAATGATCGAGTTTACATGCTAATAAGTTCTAATACCGAGGATGTTTTTCTTTCGCGTCGCCATTCGGCCCAAATGACTTCAAATATGGTGGGTGGTTTACCCCTCTATGTTTATTCCAGCTCATTGTTCTCAAACTACTTTACAGATATAACCTGTCCAGACGATCTATAATCACCTACTTCATGTTCTGGAAGGCTTTGTGGGAATGATTATGGTTTCAGGTATAGAAGTACATGAGAGAAACGTCATCAAAATATGTCAAGGGTCTATTGTTCATCATTATCTTGCATTTACACATTAATGCGTCCGATATCTCGTATTCAAGCATCGTGTGGCACAAATTTTGTCATAAGCTCTTTGCAAAATATCAATTAGATGATTTCGGAATCCTCCTCACCATGCTGCTGTTGGAGGGTCGAGTTTCCATCTTATTTGCCTTAAACTGCACTAATTATCTATTTCTCTCAGTCTAATTCATTCAATGCTTTGTATGCCCCAGCTAAATGTGCGCCATTATCGGAATACACCACTGAAATTCTGTCTCTTCGCACAATAAAGCGACGCAAAGCCGATATGAAAGCATATGTGCTAAGAGATTGAATGAGATCCAAATGCACCGCTCTGTAGAGCGCACAGGTGAAAAGCAAATCCAGCCACTTCTCAAGACCATTAGGCAAAAGGGGGCTCGCTAAGTCTACGCCTGTGACCTGAAATGTTGTCGAAGTGTGTATTCATTCCAATGGCTCTGGTGCTGGTAACACTCAAAAAGTCTTCGTCTAATTTTCCTGACATCTTAAAGAGTTTCTGACTATGCAGCCTAAAACCATTCTGCTTTTTAAGATCCAAAATCTTTCACTTATGTTAGAATAAGTAGTACGGTTTGCACACCAGCATATGTATGAGGGATTTGTTGGTGGTCTATCATATTCCTGACGTAATGATGATTTATTGTAGCATTAACGGAACCACATATTCCTCGTTTTCTCCATTTTGTACATGAGGACCTTAGAATAAAACTTCATCATTTGATATCTAATTATGTAATTTAGTTCTCCACTACCTAAAGAGGATTAATGATTTAATATTTTCTTGAAAGGAACAGTAAGTCGGAGGGAGAACAACATCCAGCAAATAAAGAAAATTGCGTTCCCATCTCATCAACTAAATTTAATTCGTAATGAATGGATTTAATGGATGGAGGTGTTTTCCAAAGGAGTAATCACGTTAGTAGTCACTGTGTTAACCAACCCAACAAACCTAAGTCCATCATTTTGTGATATTTTTTATCCATTCTATCATTGAATTTGACAAGATGTGCCATCTAACTTGCCACTCCCTTGCGACCATTAAAAAAAATTTTCCTCAGCCTGTAACCCAAGCGAATACGAGGCGAATAAATTATATTTAATGATTCAACGATTATTTTTGTTCAATTGATCTGTGATTTTGTTAGACTACTGATAGACCAAAGGTCTTCTGAACACATGTTGATGGAAACTAAACCACTAATTGGTTCCATTTCGAAAAAAACAAATAATCATAGGTGCAAAAAAAGCATCAACCATTACAGAACTACTATATTAAGACAGGAAAACCTCCGTGAGTTCAGTGCATTTCCAAGAGCGAAGATACGTACATTCTGAAGCCTTAATACCCTTGTTTTCGTGAAATTATTTGCGCCATTTGTCACTTTCATCGTTTTATTTGGTAAAGCTTCGTATGATGGTCATCCATTTAGCGTATCATCTATTTCATTTCAGCACATATGAACCGCCGGCACTTCTTTTCCATTAGTTGTTATACCACTAAATGTTTCCGTTATCTTAACGTGAAAATGATTGATGTCATCAACTTACAATTTCTTTTTCAAATCGTTACATTTCAGAAATAACTGCGGTGCCTTTAAATCATGGTGTGTCAGTTAATCTTTTTTTAGCCAAAAACGAATGAATGAACATAACGTAGCAGCAAAGATGTAATTTATTAAGAGTTACACTTTCGCTCAATTTTAAAATGTTTCAGCCTAATTTTACAGATATTGGAGCTAAAACGACACATTGTTATAAAAAAGTGACTTTTAGAGAGTAATTAGTTTTGCATTAATGTTTCCTACACCTTATGCAGACTTCAACGTTGGATACATTTCTTGCACGGATGTCTTAGCTCAGCCTGGTATGTTGCAATGCCTACTAGCTGATGAATTGAAAGACCTGAGTAACCATGGAATTTATGTAAAAAGGTATAATGTTTACATAAAACCACAAGATGAACCAACCATATCTTTCAACATGTACAACCATAACTTTCACCTAAGAAAGATTTGGTTTCGCCGGTAGTTTTCTATGGAAGAATAAAAATAAGCGCATTGAATTTATTATCGTGTTAAATTTATCGGCGAACAAGTATTTTTGGCAAATTGTGGTTTCTTATATTTTGCTTCGATATTTCTGCAGTTTCTATTGCTTTTAGCAAACGCTGAAGTATTGTGTGCATTCATTACCTTATGAAATATAAAATGAATACCGACCTCCTAAAATGAACAAACGATAAAGCTCATGGGTTTGAATGCAATGATGAAACAAAAAATCACGCAAAATGCTGTATTTGTGTTGATAAACACTTTTTATGTAGAAATATCCTTGTTTTAGGTTAAATACTCGTTGACCCTGATTTCGATATTTCGATGAGGGAAAAAATATATAAAATGATTAGTATTGTTTTCGACTGAGGTGGTAGGGGATGTAACTGCCGTTCATTATTATGCGTAATGTTATCAATTTAGAGCCATCTGAAATTGGAATACTAAGTTTAGGTGTTTAAGTAGGTAATTAAGTTCACTTTGCTACATATGCAATCAATCTTTTCCCAGTACACGGATACAACTCTCCTGACTAGGTCGAGACATACGCATTCGCAAATAATTTAACCATCTTAAGTTGTCCAAATGAAAATGGTCTTGTATTTGGTATAATACGGCACAACATCACACACTGAGAGTTAACAAAAACATCCTAAGGATACAGGTCATTTAAGCAGTGATAAAATTACTGAACTATAGAGTGCAGAGGAAACATTATCAAGCCTTACAATCGGAAGAAAACCCGAGCTCGTTTTAAAATCGAAACAAGAAAAAATTCATTGATAATTCACGGCAACGGAGATACAATATATCGAAATCGTATGATGCACGCTGCCACGGCAAAAAACTGATTGATATCCTATTTTGTCTTGTGAAAATGTCTCACTTTCTCATTTTTACGTGTTTATCATCCTCACACTATAGTAGCCATTCCGAACTTAATTATCACTCTCAACTCACCGATAAAAATCCAAAAATATCCTAATCCTAAATTTTAGCTTGAATGCAAATTTACCTTAAAAACATTTCTTGTCAGTAAATAATATTAATCATTGAATTTTAACCACATGATACTGGAACTTCAGTATGAATTCCTTACCCCGCGAAAACTTAACACCGATCTCCTCCGACAACGATCTCCTCAACTGGCTACGAACATTCTGAACGCAGCGGCTCCCACAGGGCAGACTCGCGCACGGTCCAATCCGGGAGTTGAAGGGCACTGGACCGACTCCGGGAGCTTTCAGCGGGAAGGGCCAAAAGGGCAGAAAAAAAAGACCCGTGACCGGGCCCCGAAGGGAAGACAAAGCTTTGGGGATTGTTAGAGGTATAAGGGCTGAAAATCGCCAAGACGGCGAATGGGGCAAGTCCTCGTTCAGCTGCCATTCAAGCTGCTCCGCTCTTCTGGAAGCAGGGGATGGACAAAATGCCGGCAGGAAATGTAGCCGGCTGCGGTCACCTGGCTTACCATTTGAATTCCTTCCGCCACTTCCAGCCATCCTCAACCGCTCTCCCGAGAAGCCCTCTCTCTCTTTCTACCGCCCACACCACCGCCCCCCGCCCCCGGAGGCGGCCATCTCTCTCCCTCCATCTCCCCCTCCCTCCTCCTCATCCATTCTGCCCCCGCACCTCTCGTCGGCCTTTCCTTCCCTCCTCACTCTCCACCCCTTCACCCCCCCCCCCCCGGTCCTCCCTCCCACATTTCGCCCCTTATCCGCTCTCCGGGAAGAGGAATCAGGGTAGGGATGTGGAACAAAGTTGGGTCTCTTAAAGTGTTCGAGGCAATTAACAGAGTCCGATGCCGGGGCGTGGGAATGGTGAAGAAGAGGAGAAAAGTTGAGATTGTGCGGGAGAGGAGGAGGGAAGAAGTATGAGATTAAGAAAAGAACAAAGTGTTGGGAGGAGAGTGTGTGGGCGGGGAAGGAGACGCTCACGGGCCTCCACCCCCATCGCCCCCTCCCAACGGGGGCAGGCAAAAGGCCCACCGAGTGAAGACACTCGAACAGGGATTGGACGGCCAAAGGAAATTAATTGAAAATAAATGAGCGACCTCGGAGGAGGAAAATTGCAAAATGGTCCCAAATAAAGTGCCTGTTTTTGCTAGTTATGTAGATATGCATATTTCCCAGGCGCCCGCTGAGACTGACGTAAAGCTAACGGTTTTAGGGAGCCTCGATTGTGCTATCCAATTTCGGGTCGAGTTGCCTCAACTGTTCTAACACACTTAGTATATAAATAGATCATATCATATTAAAAATACCTAATTAGGTAACGATAAATAATCGCATTCAACAGATATTTATTATTACTATGATGTAAGTCCACCAAAAAAAAACAAAATTACTGGGCAAACACAATCGCATATAACATCAACCAATAGTAACACTGGCATATATATATATATAGAAAGAGAAGTGTTTTCAAGATTAATTTTAAAAACAATGTTTTTAACTGTGTGGCTTCTCTTTTGAAAAAATGAGGTACATTATTATATTTTTTAAAGGATTGGCCCACTCTGTATAATTTTGATTTTAACCAGTAGTTTGTTGCACATTGCTTAACCTGTATGCCCTTTTTGGCTTTACATTAATGCTTGGTTCTAAAAATTAACTTTATTCACTAGGTTATCATTTTCTCCAGTATTAATTGGATCAAACAAGTACAATAAATCCTTTTTGTTCTTCTTTTCTTTAAACTTAGAAATCCATTCATTTTCAAATAATCATCAAAACGTAAAATTCTCGATCATTGGATAAATATTTTCTGAGTATAGTAGGTACAAATAAAGTAGATATATCTTTTTTACTTTTTCTATAGTGTACATATTTCATTGCATAAGGATTCCATACAACAGAGGCATATTCTAACTTACATCTAATACAGTTATAACACAGAATTCTCAGTGTTGCTGTTGATAGGATGTATTTTGAAACTCTTTGGACAAAAGCTAATATTTTTTTAGATAAAGTTATATTTAGAATATTTGATACAAACGTCATCAATGAATCAAACTTTACGCCTAAATCGTTAATTTCACGAATTTTGTTTAACCAAGTGGCCTTCCATTCTGTATATGGAATTTATATTGTTTTTATATCGAGAATATGTTACATGATAAATATTTTCCCAATTGTGGAAGAATTTATCAATATACCATTATACTAAATTATCCCTATCTTCTTGAAGTTTGATGCAGTTTGAAGTGCTGTTACAATTTGAAATATATTTTACCTGACCCATTCAGTATACTACGATTTGGTAACACACGAATTTAGAAAACAAGTTCTGCGTTCCAGTGAAGCGTTTTATGAGCTTCCCTGTAAACCTCTGTTCTCGGTGGTAAAAAACAAACCGTCTACAAAATCACAGAGGAAATAATGCAAATAGAGGATTTTATTGAGCTTTTTTGCTTAGAAACTCCATTAATTTGGCGTATATCTAAATAGAGTTACAATTGAGAGTTTTTTTTCGTATATTTTCAGTCTTAAAACGAAATCATTCCATTATTATAGCCAGAAATAAAATTCCATATATGATAAAAAAACAATCGAACAATTCATATGAAGTACTACTACTAGATTTTTGGAGCCATCTATTTCCAATAGAGCCTTTCAGAAATGCCGACGGTGACTATGAAAAGAAATGTTAATTTCATAAAATAACTCTTCTAGGTTATAATATTTGAAAATGCCAATCCGCGGATTACTTTTGACGGCTTAAGTACACGTGTTTGACATGTGTACTATATGCAATATTCTCTTTTTCCCTCAAAGTAGCAATAAAACTCAAGTGTTAATTAGTTATGAAGATACATTTAGAGCTGACGTATGGGCCGATATATCGGCCCACAGCACTCTTAAACTAAGATTAAGAAGAAAATTCATTGACTTGTGGCACAATAAGGATGGAATATCTCATCATAATTACTCTGAAATGAATTTGTTTCTCAAATATTCCCACTATATCCCCTTGTGGTACAATGAAGATGGAATATCTAATCACAGTTGCTCTGAAATGAACTTGTCTTTCAAATAATCACTCTGCAAAAACTGACCCTCACGGTAATAGTAAAGTTGAAACGGTTCCCTACGTAAGATGTACTATTGGTACGTGAGCCGGTATGTTTCTATTCATCGAGATTTAGGTTAATCGACAAAATGACCCATCTGGGTCCTCCGGGTGGAGATGGGAGTCCCCGTTGGGAACAACGGACTACGGTGAAATGGAGAGAGAGAGAGAGAGAGCAAGATGAGGGAGGATGAAAGCGGTGGCGCTGGTGATGGCCGTTACACTCGTCTTATTAGTACTTCAATTGCTTCTCCAGCTAGGGATGTTGCGGCGAAATCCAATTAAAGTCACCGGAGTAAATTGGTCATATATTCTGATTTCTCGCTCCGGGGGAACGGCACACGAATGTTCCCGCTCCACACTCTGGAACCCCTTGCCAAGGGTTTAACGCGAATTTTTCCGGCCTTTCCCTCCAAAACTTGGGCCGGGCTGAAAACGGAAGCGCCACAATTATCGGATTCTGACTAACGCTGGTATTGCAAGGGATTTTTGTAGAATAGCGGCCAAGTCTTGTTTTTATGTACCCACACACTCTATGAAAACTTCCAGAAAATCTTTTATTTTCCACCAAGCATTTGACTGGATACATGCAGAAGGGTGACGCTGTGAGATTCCCGTAGAGCTTGAACAACACACTCGGGAACTATGTTTTTGCAGAGGAATCGACAAGCTGGAGAAATGGAGGACAGGAACACATTTAAGTTGAGTCGTGATCCCGTGGGATGGAAACTTTCAAAGTATGTCTCATTTGTGAATCCTGGCTTTAGAAAAGTAAGTGAGCGATTCTTATTTCACACACATTGTTCTGAGTGTCTAGGAATCTTCAGAGCACTCATTTGTTATAAAAAATTACATACAGGTCCGGTTTTATAATCACTAAATTTCTCGTCACGGAAACCAATGCTTACACCTTTTTCCATGGATAACGCTCACGGAAACTTAGTGACAATCTGATTTAATATGAAAAACCCAAACAGTCTGTTAACTAGAAGTTAGCATAAAATGCTACGTCATCTTGCGGTTAACGATAGCCAGATATTACAAACCTTACCACAGTGTATTCGTCGTGGAGAAGACTAGAAAATCATCTCGTCGAAGAATAGTTGTTTCATAAAAAGTGCTAACAGTACTAGAATTGACGTATCACATTTAGTAGGCATATAAAACGTAGGGGAATTCATAAAAGCGATGCAATAAAGACATGCTGAACTCACGGGCTACGCACTATAATGAGAAACCAAGAACGATAAACACATAGAAACCATACAAATGTGTGTCTTTAGCCTTTATTACACGGCCATTACCTCGACAATCTCGTTGTTTTAGGCCTTTGCAGCCAGATCGATCGGGCAACAAAGACTTGAAAAGCACATATGATACGGCATGTGCATCAAGTGAGCGGACATACACGATTCTAAATGGATATAAGATTTTCTTTGTTTGACGACGCAATCGATGAGGGCGGAGAGAAGTAGGAGGGTTATTTTTTTACGACGAGCTTATCCCTCCAAAAGTTTTAACAATAACCACACGATGGCCATCAAGCAAACTTTCTTTCCTATTTTTTCTCTCTTTCTCGACGCCTTTAGCCGTACCTTCACCGGGGTATTGCCCAGTTTTAATAAATTGAAATGCGGAGCGCCCCTCTACTACTAGGAGAGAGCGCTCATCCCCGTCGGGGCTGGTAGAAGGTTTTTTTCTTCCACGCTTCCATGTCCAATGAGATCCCCTCCTCCACGTTCACCATCCAACCCGCCTCAGCCAGTCAAGCCAGCCTCCCCATAGCCCGGGGGCAGCCTTTACGACTAGCATTACCCACCGTTGTGTGAATGGCTTTTTTCCTTCCTGCAGTCGTAAACCTGCCACACAGCAGTTCACCAAAAGCTTCACCGATGGCAGAGATGTGCCGGCTTGGGTTAGAGCAGTAAGGAAGGAGGTTTCTTTGCCATGAGGAGGAGGAGGAGGAGGTGGTAGAGACGGAGGGATGTGGGTTTAAGCCTGCCGGGTCAATCCCATCTTTTGTTACTCCTTCACCCCTCGCCCCCCCCCCACTCCACCGACGAGGTATTTGAACTCACTTTATTGCCCACAGGGATTGTGTGTTAATTCAGAAAGTAAACGGCCAATTTTTTCCGATCAGACGGAAAGTGCGGCGTTTGAAACGTGAGCGGGTGGCCCGGAAGTGTCCTTCTACGTACGCCGTGAGGAGGAAGTGGAGAGGTGTGCGGGGAATGTAATGTTGAGGGGAAGCCACATGGGCGAGTCGATTGGGTCAATACGCGGTTGACGGAATGTTTCATGCGGCCAAATCCTCATCCATATCATTTCAGGATATCCCATAAATGTTGCAGCAACAAGGATTAAAATTAACATGGGTTTGGGTAGGCGGCATAAATTCAGCTCAACGGTCAGCAAAATGGACTCTTTGTTAATAAATATATTTTGTTATGCTGTCTAAGACGATTATGGTGGTCCGTTTACCACTGAGATCACGATAAGCCATTGTCCTGTCTTCAGGTTTCTCAGGGGCTGAACCACAAAAACTTTACAGAAACACACATGCCCTGGGCAAGCGAAAAACCGACCCAGGAGGGACTCGAACCCGCAACCCTCGGATTAGCAGGCAAGGACTTTACCCCACCACGACCGGGGATTTGACTCCGAATTATCCAGTAAATGATACTGATGAAGATTTTGTTTTCAAAGGATTGTTACAATAGTAGCATGAGCATCTCTGCAGATATGTCACACTCTTGGAAGAACCTTGTTAAGCTACGCTGTTTTCTAAAATTGCCGTAGATTTATATTTCACAGCAGTCAAGGAGTTATACAGCTCTGCCATATTCTGTGGATTTACCAAAAAAGCATGAAAGGTTTTACACAAAGCAAGAGTATCACATTTCTGAAAGAAAGTAATGGTAAAATCAAAGGCTGAAGTATATAAAAGACGTTAATATCAGGTGCAATATCGCAATATTATTGAGTTCATTAAAATGCGCAATCAGCCATATTGAATGGATCAATTGAGGGCCTGAGATTCAAATTAATACAATTAAAATAGATACGAAAAATGATATAAGTGCATATGTTATTAGTTGGTACCATCAGGTAGCTACAGGAAATGTAATAAAAGTGTTTCACCGTATGGTGCTGCGATCTAGCTGCCGAACACTTAAGCTACTTTTCTTTTTGTCAATTCTTACCGGAGTAAAGTGGTAGAAGTGACACTGGACTATGTTTGTCACTTGTATTACTTTGACTCTCAGGCCCATAACTGTGAAGATATTTTACCGAAAACGTTTATATATGGTGCGGAATAAGCAAATTAAGGCTATAATTTATCGAAAAGAATGATAAACTGAAATAATTTCCAAAAACCACTGCATTGAACAGAAATATTTTGGAAGAAATTTGCGCGAGAGCGAGGTTTTGGTAAAATAAATTAGGTAATTTTGGTAATCTATTCTCTTCTTTAATCCGTGGGTAAATGCGTCTAAAGAGGAATACCAATCATGGAAACTCTTTCTCACAAGGACGGATGCGGGATAGCAATAGTTAAAATTAGACTTACTCAAGTACACAAATGATTAAATGGCAACGTGATCACCATTACGAGATTACACATTTCGGTCACAATGGACCGAAATTGCGAGGCACATCTGCTAAGGCAACGCACCTTTAAGATGTATGCGAACATAATTGTGATTTTGGAGAAATGTGTAGGCCTGACAAAGGCAAAGGCTGGGAAAATGCAAGCAATCAGGTAACAAGGAAATATATACATTGCAGTAATGAATAGATCCCTGCAAGCATTGGAATCACTATAGGATCACTGTATCATTGTATCGATAAGCAACAAGCTAATAGTAAGAGCTTATATAAACTTTTATTTTAATAGACAGTATTTAATCGATAATATTTTCATAATAGTATTACTAATCTTTACAGAAACAATTCAAAAGATGGTGTGCCCGTCGCGGGACGGCCAATAGCAATGAAATACTTAGTATGGATGGGTAAGACTGGCAGTTGGGAGCACACGGATTTATATATTAATAATAAATATGAATAATTAGAGTAGCTAACGTTTCTGAAGATATGAATACGAACATAATATTTATACATTAATAACAATCGCACACATTGACTAAAAATAATAATTTGAAATTACACTTGATCCCTCTTGTGATATTATTGTGAATTACCTTAAAGTGCTTGTATGAACTAAGGAGCTAGACCAGCAAGTGCGTGGCCTCTCCTCACTTGCCTATATGTATAGGTACCTATACGCATGCGCACTGAAGCGTGCACAAGCACACGCAGGCTCTCTCGTCTACTCAATCGCTCTCTCCGTCTTTTCAGTCCGTGCGGGAGTTAGGTGTCCCGTGACGCTATTAATAGACATTTGCGTGATTACCCTACAGCTATAGCCAGTGTTTCGCTTCCGAAAGTCAAGTAGTTGCCACACCTATGAAATCAGATCGAAGGAGCGAAATCGAAAATTCACCAGGAATACACAAAAATGAAGTACAAGGGGTGTAAACGATGATGAGCCCCTCAGTCTTAGCTCCTGTCAGAAAAAAAAACTCAAGACGGGGGATTTTCCGACGGGACGGCTTAAATATGGATCGGAGAGGGGTTTTGAGGGGGGAGGGAGGTGGCAGGGTTGAGCAAAAAAAACAGACGTATATATATATACAGAGAGGAAGAGAGTGGGGAATGTTCGGGCGAGGGGGTTAAATCGCTCGTGGCCACCTGGCCGGCAACTCGCTCGTGATGGGACCCAATTAGAGATCGGCTGGGACGAACGGGTTGGAGCGGGGAGAGTCGTCGCTCGTCGGCCGGGGGTAGGTACCCTGTGCGAGCCCCGCAGACGACGGTTATCTAGGGTTTAACGACTCATGGGAGCCGCTGGCTGGCTGGGCTCAATTATTAAGTATAAGAGAAACGTGCATCGTCTGGGGCGAGCTGCGAGAGTGCGGTTGAAAGAAAGTGAAGGACGGGGGAAGGACGGTGGCAGGGGTGGAGACTCCTGCTTGTGAAACGGACGAGATTTGTGGATAATCAACGGCGACTTTGTTGCTTTCCTTCTCGCCGAAAACAAGTCAAATCATTAGCGCTGTTGTGTGCGCAAAGAATCGGATCTCGGCGGGGAGATTTTGCACGTAGGAATCAAAATTGATCGCAGGTTAAAGATCTCTTTTGATAGGATGCTGTCGCAGAGGAGCCGGGTGCACGGGAGGAGCTTGGACGTAGCGACAAGTGAACGTGGCGATTCGAAAGAGTAAACGTTCTGTTTTCGTAGTTTTAAAGGGATTGCAAGCTGGATATTCTTTAATGTATCCGCGGATAAATGAAAGATTGCACTTCCTCCACCAACATATCTAGTCCAAGCGATGGGTTACAAAAGAAACATTTATCAGTCACAGGAGGCCTTTTGCAACAAGCACTACCGGAATATTTTTTTTGTAGATTTCCGCAGGTTATTGCTTATGGTATTCAGGCTTTTGGTTCTGCGATTAATTATTTAGTATTAGGCAACAGTTTCGCCGTGCTATGCTTCCAGCTTCGTCGGGCTTTTAAGAACAAAAAGTCGCGGCAAAAAGTTAAGGCGGCAATTTCACCGACAGCATATCGCGGCAAAACTGTTGCCTAGTACTAAATAATTAATCGCAGAACCAAAAGCCTGAATACCACTACCGGAATAATTTAAAGTTATTAAAAGAGTTAAAGAAACGGTTTAAGTTTGTTTAAGTCACGAGTTAAATGGATTGATGAAAAAGCAACTTTGCAACGAAATGAACGGTCTCCGGCTAAACCATGTGAAAATTTCTCCATCAAGGAAGTTATGAAAAAAAGCTATGCACAATTTCTTTTTTAGAATTTGTTCTAAATCAGAATTTGATATTGTTTATTTTACATTAAATATAGTTCATTTTGATGAATTACGTGCAGAAACCAATCAGTAATATATTCTCCTCAATTATCTACGGATATCTTCCAATGCTTCGATAGTTTCTCGATTCAATGTTTGAAAACATCCGCTGGTTAGGAGTTACTGAATTCGTCAGCAAAGTTTGTAAGTCGAAAACCGGTTACGAACATTTTAATCAACCAAATGAATATACACTACATTTCAGGATATCACAGTGCGTGAGGTGACAAAAACTATCCCAGGGATAAAAGAAAACGCAATAACACAATTAATTCACACGGATAATAAAACGAGGGGTCTTGGGTTGGTGTGCACGGGAAGGTACTGGCTTCTCATCCATGGAGCCCAGATTTGAATGCTGGCAGTGGAGGGTGTTTCTTATTTGAATCCCAATCCCTACTTGGTGCTGTGTAGAGAAAATTGGCGCCTTGGCGCCTTTCGTTAAAAGCAAACCAATGCCGACGGCCGGTGGCACGTTTCTCTCCACCCTTTCTTCTTTTTCCAATGCAGACGTTCCCTCACCAACCTAACCACCAGTCCCCATTGGCGCAAATAACCTCAGTTTTTGATCACCTCCTCGAATAACCAACCAACCAAACATCATCGAATCGAGTATTATTTTTAGGAGCACATTTGTCAACCGTAGGGAGCATAGCATCGAGGTTGAAATTGAATGTCCATGGAAGAATGAAAACCAAGCAACTCCATGGCGGCTTGTGAGCTTCATATTTGTTTAAAAAAATGTTTTTTTTTATGCTTATAAAATATAGTCATTCAAATAAAATACCCACTAATCCCCGCTAAGTCCCAAGGACTTGTCAGCAGGTTCCATCAACAGAAAACATAATTATAATTAGAAACAGCACTATCCCAACAATTTCTCCCTGTACGCATTTTACGAAATTAATTCTTTACTTTTAATATAGGTACAATACTTGCTTATTTTCATGTTTTCCAACGCCATAAAGCATTTTATTTACATTATTATTTAGTTTATTTACATTTTTATTTAATACATCTTCTATTTTATCCTTAAGAAAGGAATTACGGGAGTAAGTTTTGCTCACGGTCCCCACAAAGCAGCGTAATTCGTCCTCTTTTAATCCCTAATTTACGTGAGCGATATTAACCCTAGATTTAGCAGCAAAATTAGATTACTCGCTGGTGGTTCGGCCATCCACCGAGAAATTGTGGAAGTTGAGGCTCTCTCACTAGATGAAATGAACGTTAACCAGTTCTCAATAGTGCACATGACCTCAGTGGTAGTTTGTAAACCAGCCAAACAGAATAGAAGTATTGCTGAGAAGCCTTCTCTTTTGTGGTCATACGTACTCGGAAATGGGTAACATTGATCCGAGGGGAAAAGGAATCAATTATGGACGGGTGAGACGGTAAAAATTGGTCAGCATGCCTCCTTGAAGACAAATACAACTGCGAGGGGTTGTTGCTTTCTGAGAACGCCGAAGATGAGTCACCGGCGTCGCTGGATCAATGGGGGCGGGGGCAGAGCGGCTCCTGCCGTCCGATCGAACGGAACGACAGCGCCAAGGGACCTCTCCCCGTTATGAGCGCCGGGGTATGGAATAAGTTAAGGCCTCCAAGGAGAGGAAAGAAAAAAGACAGGTAAATGGAGAAAAATTAAGTGCGCGGATGGGAAATTAAGATTTTTATGACAACTTCCAAATAAGTGCCAAGTACACAAATGATATGGTGCGCAGTCACGCGTACAAAAGGGATGTAATTCGCAATGAAAAAAAAATTTTTGACTTGACATGAGTGCGAATCCTGATCCAAATGCAGGTGAGGCGCATAAGCCAGTTTCATCATCAAGCCCGATAAAACATATTTTTCTTCCACATGATCCATACACCCATATTATTCTCAAAACCTCTGGGAGGATTTTTGTAACAAAGATTTGTATTTATTTAATTAGCTATTGCTAATGCCAATATAATTGCTGAGAGAGAGCATAAACAGAAGAAGAAATATGAATTGAAATTAATACTGAAAGCCATGAAATGTTTTCATGCGGTCAACCTCTGGAACTGTCAGTTTGACTACTAATAACTTATTCTTCAATAAACATTGCCATATTGTTAAACGTGTACCTAAATATTACATAATTTAGTATTTTTATTGCGTTTAACGATGGTGAAATAATTTTTACCTTCTGACATGTAGTAATAAACATTGTGCGTTAATATTGTAGGTAGCAGAAATTTGGGTGGAGTTACCTATATTATTTCCTCTTTCTTTTCGATTGTAAGGTAAAAGGCATCCGTATAGCAGCCTTTTTGCAACAAATAAGTCATGAGAAAGCAGTTAAAAAGACTCTAATACCAATTTAACTATCGCAACGAAACAAATGCGAAATTACTACGCATTATCACAAAGAAAGAGAGCCGTCACACAGGGTAATGTTTCTACAAAACAAAAAGACAGTCAAAATGACTGCCTCCGGGGTCCTAGTGCAAAGGGAGAGTTTGTAATTACTATATTTAACTTTATGTAAGTGAATATAGTTGACTTGAGTAATTGAATTGAATTAAAATATCGGCTTCTTTATATTAAATGGCACATTATAATGAAAACTGCGGAGGAAGAAAAGGGTAATGAATTTTTGATAGAGAGAGATAATGAGTTTTAAATCCTTAGTAGGTGCGCGGGGTCTCAGACACCCCGCACATTAGTTAGTGCTTCTATTTATTTAACTGTGCGATAATTTTTTTTTTATTTCTTCAGTACCATCATGAAACTTGGTACTATCTCATAACAAATAAAAATATTTTTTAAAACTAAATAATTTCTATTTAATTTACAATTTTTAAGTCAAAGGAGTCACAGTGATCTCGTGCGTCTAATAATGTAGCACTTTCAGTTCCTAGTGTCCATATTCTATAGTTCCCTTATATTAGTTGATATGAAACAAATCAAAACAGTTCTCATTCAATATATCTAGAAACCTTCCATTTTCTCGGACGTGACTTCGTGGAATTTGCTTAGCCTTGTAAATGATTATGTATAACTTAGTTTTTCCACTTAGATTATTGCAAGAATACGACCTAGGTTTCGACGAAGCTCGTCATCATCAGGCGAGCGATGTTGACGAGCGTCATCTGATGATGATGACGAACTTCGTCGAAGCCTAGATTGTCTGGTTGTAATCAATCCATGTGGAAAAACTAAGTTATACTTATCATTTACACACTAGAAGCTATGTTTAGCGTTAAAATAAAAAAAGTTTCAATATGTTTTCGTGGGCAAGTTATTAGAAATCAATGATATTATACGCAACAATGCGGACATTTATCATTATGATGACGTTTAAGGTAAAATGAATCGTTATTGTGGTGTGAATGATTCTATTGCTTAAAATGATATGTAATCAGAATATTCGGGTGAAATAAGTTCAGGTAACAATATTATTCATCAGCAATTTATTTTACATATTTTGAATCTGTCAGATCACCACGTGCCTAGTTACATGACACAAACTGAGAGCGCCTATGTAAGAGTTGAGATAATGGTCTGCGAGTAATTCTATATGAGTTAAAAAATTGATGGAAAGTATGGCGGAAGGAAGCTATAAAAGAAATAAGTAGCATTTGCGTGTGACTAGACATAGGAGTATATATCAAAGGTGACCAAATATGATCAAGTATTGGCAATAGACAAGCCCAACCAGCTATGATATAAATCGGAAGGTACTCGTGTTTTTGAAAGGTGATGTGCTAAATGAGGGAAAAATTGAAAAGATAAAACTTCTCAACATAATGTACAAAAGCAACTTCGAAAATGACAAGCGATAAACGAGTGCGTAAAGTGCTTTTGACACATTGTGGCAATTTATGTGAGAGGAAAAGTGCGACAAAAGAGATTTTTACATAAGAATTACCAAACGCAAAATGAGAAAGGCACACAGAATAACCCAATACATGGAAGGCGTGACAGTTTTGTGTTCCTCGAAAAATTGAGCTCTTTCCAGGGAAGGCAAGGTGCCTATATATGTGGAATAGCGGTTTGGGACGTGACTGGGAAAACGGAAAATCATCTACTCGATATTTAAAACTATTTTAATTTATTTTAAAATTGAGAAATAAAATATTTCACTGAAGGTGATTCATATAAATTGAGCAATACAAATACAGTAAATTGAACAGTAAATTTACAATCACGATGTATTCAGAATAGTCAATCACTTCGTAACATATTTTCGGAAGAGAAGGAATGTTAATGTACAAGATTACTAGTATAAGAGTTAGCCAAGGGTCTCTTAGTACCTACTAAAGGTGCCAACATTTTTCAACTCAATGTTGAAAAGGTACTATTAAGGTATTAGTATATTTTGACAGATTCTAATACAACTAATACATCATTAATAATGGTCTGTTCACTTCAGTGCAATGAAAAACACACTCAGTGAACTCAAAGAGCCAACGATTTTCAAAAGGCTCAAAAAAGTACCAGTCAAAAAATAAAACACCACGCATACAGAAACATATCAACAACAAGGAACTAAAAATCCCACTCTCACAATGTTTCTTTTTAAATATGCTACATACGACCTTAAAGAAACGGGGGCTGGAAAGATTATATCCTAATTACATGCGTTCGTTTGGAAAAATCACTGGGAGCCGTCCTCATAAAATTTCCTCTATGAAAATCTGCTAAGCTTGCCCTTCTATCGTGGAAGATCCCCGCGGTTACGAAAAAGAGTTGGCGAATAGGAGATCAATGAGTTCCAAGAACGTGGTTGTAAATGATAAAAGGTAAAATAAATTTGCCGACGAAAGTGACTATTATCTTCAAAACTCATGGAACTGTGTGAATAACATTTTTAATATATTTCCGAGAAAATCCAACTTTATCACTATTAAGACCTTTTGCTAGAAAAAAGAAATCGCTCCTAATGTTGACTAAGCGATTGAAATAAAGCCACACATTTGAGGGATGATAGTCCGGTCACTCAACTACAGATTCACCGGTATGGGACTTTAGGCGAGGTGGAATGAGATAAAGAGCTGTGAAAAGGTGAAGGCAGAAAGTGTACGCGGCGTGGAAGATTAATGACTTTTGAGAGGGGAACGGAAGAGAACAAGAGCTGCCGTTAGCTGAAAGGATAGTTAATCTTTCTTAAATGAAACATTTCAAATAATAACCAGAATATGAAGGATCACTTGAAATTTTATAATAAAAATATTGGCTTTTTTGTCCTCTGAACAAAGATAAGCAGAATTGGAGTACTTAATGATTTCTCCTTAAGATCCATATCGGCGCCAATGTACAGTTAAGGCGACTAACTTAGTCAGCTACTAAGAGTGCATAGCCATTTACTAAGAACTGGCATAAATGGATCCTTTCGGTAAGCTATGACCTGAGATTACTACATCCGAAGCGGATGTCTCAAAAATCCTGAAGCAAGACTTTGCAACATTGGTTTCTACCTCTTAAATCACTTCAGAAATATCCACCTTCCTTCTTCAACCTAATGGATTTGAGTCAATAAATATAACAACATAGAGCTAAGACATTGAGCCAGAATTAGAGAGTTTGAAATAATTATTCAAATAATATGATAAATATTCAGCAAAAATTAATATCTTGCAAAATATCTAGACTTACAGGCAAATTAATTACTGCTAATAAAACTTTACTGTTGTTGTAAATAGAAAAACAGGAAGCATAAGCTTTGGAAACAGTTAAATTTATTTTACGTCCCAGAATTAAACAACGATACTTGCATACCTACTTGATACAAAAACCAAATTTGAAACATTGAAAGAAAAAAACTGAAATTGGAACACACCAGTATGGTACCTAATTCTTTGTTTCTTATTCAAAATTCTTATAATAACTACAGACGAGGGTTGTAAAAGAACATATACCCAACTTTCTCAAAGTAATTCACAGTGCCGTCATTTCATAATTATCCACATCCAAGGGAAAGTAATTGAAATAATTGAATCATAACCACTGTAAACAAACCAGATTCCAACTTTTTCCAGACGTATCCTTCACCACGTAAACGAAATAACACGTAAAAAAGCATTAATTTTAAGGATTGATCTGTATATATTCTCTTCTTCTAAATATTAAAATATTTGAAAGTAATTTCGTATCGCCATTATGGAGAGCAAAACTGAAAATGGGACGCATTAAACTAATCGACAACAGAATAAATGTTAGTATATCATTCCGAACCACAAATAAAACAGCAATACGATCTTACCAATCGTATACTACAATGTATACAGAGTACTTTTGTTATCATTGTAACGCTATCAAATTGCTAACGTTGAAATATGCCAACATTAGTTCTTATTACCAATCAAAAATTCATGAGAGCACAAAAATAATATTTTCAAGTAAATGGCTCTTTTTGGCTAAAGCACACCTCACTTCATGCAGTAGCTATGAGAGCAAATATGCACTCATTTATTATTTACGAGACTTCTTCCACGACAAAGGCGATGAAAATGCACGATATTCTTGTAAACTTGTCATATTGTTTTGCAAAGGAACAGAAGTAAAATAACAGTATAATCTGACGAGTTTAAAAATTAAAGTAGCACTCTTAATAAAACCAGTCACCTTGTTCGTAGTATTCTTGTAACTGCTAGTGACCGTATTTTGGTGGATAAGCGAGAAGATAAGTTCTCACGTAATTTCTGATGTCTGAAATATCTGAAATTACCCTACTAACTCTTTTACTTTCAATTAATGAGATCTCTTAGCGCAAACGTTTAACAGCACCCGGCCTTGGTGGTTAAGAACAGAATATTCACTCGTTTAGATTTAGCCAGAAACCATACGAAACACATGCACCTGTGAGATGTGACAAGATGACATCCACTTTCAACTTCAGAATTTTTGCCTGAAACTCGAGTTATGATTGACGTTTATCCTCGGAGGTGGACCGCCTGCAAGACTTTTAGTAGTTCCTCCAAACAAAGCAGGGAAGTGTTAAAGACCCAAGTACATAGACAGAATTGTACAGCCGCCCCATAAAGTCTGGCGACATCGACAAAAGCGCCGAATAAGCGAAACTACGATTTTTTGTGGCTCCACTGATTCAAAAGTGAAGGGTGGAAGGGAAAGATATAGAGGAGGGGGGCGGGAGGGAGGTGAGAAAGTGGCCACAGTAGTCGTGAATTGGAACCTCGTCTTGGGGGCTAATGAATTAAGTGGATTAAGTGGCCCATGTCACCAGACTTTACGCGGCGACTGTATATGCCTTCTCCAGAAAACTCGAAGGCACGCGAAGGAAATAGTTGTTTTGGCTCTCCCGGACATGTTGCAACATGGACCTCGACGATATAAACAAAGGGAAGTGCAGTCTTACAACAACGTAGCACCGTACTAGCCGAACAAAACATTCAAATCGGTTTTCGGCGGGATGTAAAGGGCAGCCGAGCCGGCGCATTCGAAGAAAACAAACGAGAGAGCGGCTGGCCGCCTTCATTCGGTTAAGTCATTCATTAAGTTGCCGATGTAGCCAGACTTTATGCGGTAACTGTACATGGAACTGCTTAGCTCGGTAGCGCTCTATATATACCATTTTTCTTGTTATATACTTGTTGGTAAGCAATTAAGTTTATGGCTTCACATTTGAAATGTCACGACTCATTCAGGAATTGCGTGTGCTACTAAAATCATTATTATCCCTTTCCCGTGGAAATCATTGTTTAATGTGGACCTAATAGCGTAAGTCACACCATCTAAGCACGGCGTATAGCGGAATTTTGCGCACTGCATTGGCTGTCGAGAGTGTGATTCCAATGAATTATCCTACTTCATCTTTGGGCAAATTTTGTATGCAAGACAAATTGGCATTATTATAATGTCGAGTACCACTTGCACAAGGCAATATCCAGTCGGCTTTTCAGCGTAATTGTTAAGTGTACTCAGCACCATTACTCAATTCAGAATTTTTTCTGGCTCGATAAGGGATCTGCAGAAAAGACGTCAAAAAAATGGACCATTAGATATCGCTTTTAAGTCCCACTATAATGCACTGGATCCAGCCACATCAACAGCGTTGAAGCGGTATCGCAAGAATCCAGCAAGTTATATGGTAAGTTAAGGCTTTGAAGCACTCAGAGACAAATTTTATACTCCAAATAATGTATTAAGCAATATCCCCGTTGAAGTTATAGAAAGGCAAAGAATCATTTTGAAGTCTCAATGCTTTCTAAAAGCCGCTTGCAAAAGGCTCTTCCCTTTCGATGTTCATGAGAGATTTTTCGTGCTAAATGGCGCATAAGTCATGGCGGTTTTTGCGTGGATACCCCGGAAAATAAGGCTATTATCATGAAACATTTACGGGGACGTTTCAAAACCCTTACTGAGTATCACTAAAAGCAATGCCAAATGTCATTTGCTGCAACGCTTCGTCGCATTGCTCTAAAGGAATTTTATGGCTGATGGACATTTTGAGAGCGGCTGATTTGCAAGCGGGTTTTACTTCGAGTAAATGCTACTGCTTCGGCCATGGAAATGGCTATGGATATAACTGGCAACAAACTCTATGGACAGAATAAAAAAATCCTTGCTCACAGAAAAAACATGAACTATTTCTGACAAGAGAACCTTTTGATTAACGCCAGACATTGTCAAAAGATTACTTTGGTATAAATGTTTTACAGTTGGATTGGAAATTTCTTTGAGAGAACCTCACCCCTGCAAGATACGGATATATATTTCATATTCAAAGATCCCTCCTTTTTATGATTTAAGAGGGGTGAGCGATCGTTTCCATCCGGCTTATATCTTATCCTTTGGAAGAAATACACGTGTTTGAATGATTGAAGATCCGATTAATGCAAAACGAATGGAGTGGTGGGTGCTGCAACGACCTCCCACCAGAATTCAAGGAACACTTTGCCTTGGAATTATATGGTTTATTTTTACGTCTCCATGGAATCTGGAAGGTGAAGGGATTTAGAAGTTGAAAAAATCCACGTTCCATTGGGGAGGGAGGCTTAAGTGTGAAGAACATGTGGAGATAATAAGTAAAACCACGCCCATTCGCCACTGCCGGGGTTCGTTTTCGTCCTATAAAGTTATTTCAATGACGTAAGTTGTGCCCTTAAAAATCTGGAAGGACATTAGAGGTTCACAGGCCATAAAACTTATAAATAAATCGGGGATTCTGAAGTATAATACTTCACCATGGTCGAAATATTTTGCTTTACATAGTGAGAAGAAATTTGGCATTAATCGATTAGTATACCAACCTGTATATTTGTAGCACTTTTTAAGGGATGGAAAAAGTAAAAACATTTTGCTAGCTTAAGGTTAAATGGTAGTAGAAAAATGTTAGACTTGAAGGATTCCCTACCCCCACATTTTTATATATCTTACTAATATCATAAACCTGCTAATACATTGAATTGTAATCCATAGAACTGTAATTTATTAAATCTCTTTTAATGGTGTCACTAAAA
Source organism: Pyrrhosoma nymphula (assembly GCA_963573305.1). NCBI lineage: Eukaryota > Metazoa > Arthropoda > Insecta > Odonata > Coenagrionidae > Pyrrhosoma > Pyrrhosoma nymphula. The sequence goes on from OY754332.1 coordinate 58,455,349, forward strand.
ATGAATCATAGAAAAATGGGTAAAGCTTGTAAGTGAAATAATGACTAATGTATCTTTTCTTAGGATTGAGTGATAGACTGAAAAAGAGGTGTTATACACTATTATGTAGGCTGCTTTAGTAGCTGTATCGAAACTTTGGTTTCAAATGCAGTATCTTTAAACAAATTAAGTATTTACAAGAATATATGTTCATCAGAGCTTATAAAAATTATTACTTACAATGATGCAAAGGAAAAAATTCAGGGTACTTGAAAATGTATGTTCTGGAAAATAAGGAAGTATGGGATAAAATTTCATGTGTATGCTATGCAAAAGTACGAAATCATCTCTTCCTACTTGGCAGTTGCTTACTCCAGAGAATATCCATATCTCCTCCACCATCTCCAAAAAAGGACATGTAAAAGCATCTGTCAGTTTCACTGGTAATTGGGTAATGAATTTTAACAAACCATTTGAGCTAGATTATGCAACTCGAGGGAAGTTGACCGTCGGGGTATTAGATACGAAAAATATTCAAGCGATGTACCTATAGGGACATCTAGGCCCCACAGCTATTACTTAGCTCCCCGGGCTATTTATAAATTGATTCCGAGGAAGAATATGCTTTTGACGAAGACGCCAAGGGCTTACTTTTTACCTGCCCATAATCCACTTCGGTAGCCGAGGTACCTTGAGAAACGAAATGGTGAACGGACCCGGAATCCGGCGACACGATGGTTTAGGTCCCCAGCGTGGGAGTTAAGGAGGGTTGGGACAATGGATAAAAGAAGACTAAAGGCGGAGGTGGATGGATGGAGGGGAAAGAATGGGGTTGTGAGGGTATGGTGATAGAAGAGAAAGCAGGAGGCAGGGAAGGGGGGGGGGAGAAGAGGCACAGGAGGGAGAGGACTCGAATCCGAGAGAGTGCAATCCATGTGATGTGAATTAAGTGTTGAGTTATAGGCATAATATTTTCCCTTTGCCTTTTAAGCCTCGCCCGACGCAAGAACCCTTACCTCCTCCGTCTCAACTTCTCGCATGCACCCTCTTTAGCAGTCAGCAACCCCCAAACCCTCTTCGAGAAGCCGAGTAGGCCCAACACCCCGCTCCCACCCCATGAGCCGACACAACTCCCCCCACAAACCTAGACGGCCCTCGTGCCCCAACCCTCGTATCACGACCCTCGAGGCATCGCCTTACCCGCCACTGTCGGGCAACGCAAAAATCAGACATTCAGTCAAAGACTGAAGATCATCTCCCACCACAATTACCCGAAGGCGTTAGTTAATAAGGTGAACTGCTCCTGTGAGAAAGTTTACATATGGCGAACAGGGAGAGCAGTGCTATTCAGAATTAAAGACCCCTAGAGAGAACTGAAGAAGAAACACGTCCGACTGTAACCCACCACCTAACATGCCTGGTCGGAAACTGGTTATAGCGTTGACTTGGAAAACTCTAGGGTGATCGTAACGGAAAGTAAATAATTCCCAAGAGCGATTCGTCGCCACTAACCTCCTTATAAAATCTGATAAAGATCAAGTAATTCAGCTACAGAAGCGCTCACCGCCAATACCCGAGGTAATGCCGCCCCAACTCCATTATAGATCACACAGCAGTGGCCTAGGGAGGCTCGGGATCCTGTCTCCAAGGGAGAGTTAATGCAGCTCGTAACGTTGTTGAGCACCGCATACACACTCATCGTATCATTGATGCAGCTGCATGGACTGTCAGTGACACCCAGGACACGGTCCTGCCCAGCGTAACCTATGCGGATGCCGTGCAGCATGGATAAATATTTCCGCATCTGCTTTGTAAATATTCGTGCTTCCGTTCGGCAGAGTAAACCGCGGGAGAGAGCCTAACAAGAACTTGATCGATTCCCACCATACGGGTAGTGGAGACCTTTCTAAGCTCTTCATCAAAGATGAATAACTCTAACGTCCATGAGTTTCCAGCACCACGAACGGGAAAGAATATTCTTACTAATACGGAACGATACGGCCATCAAGGAAAACATCCCGACGGACTGCCTAGAGGACGGGAATGAGACGGCACTCGCTTCCATCAGAATAGCTCGGAAGCATATCCTAGTCTGCATGGCCTACTCCAGACCTGGGATACCGGTCACAGTAAATCTACATGATCACCTACACTTCAATAATGTTCCCTTAATATTTCTAGGTCGCCCCAACGCGAGGAACGTGGCACCTCCTGGCCGGGCCCGATGGCGGGTGGCTGGTTTGGTGGTGCCCTGGGAGGGACTCTTCGGTGACGCTCGGCCGATCCCTTCCTCTGTCCTTTCCGCTCTGCGGTCGGTAATTTGCCGGGTGCCGTGCATGAGAGGTGATTTGAAGAGGCACAAGCCTATAACGGGGGCCATGTTGCATGGCATCGACAATCTGTCGTGTTTAAGCAATATCAACTTTGACCTGGAGACGCCTCCTGCAATGGAAGAGACTGTTGCGTTACCTAACCGCTGACACACGCAATGGCACCCGAAGAAATGGGATCTACCATGCATCCTTTGCCCTCCTCGCCCCAGTCGCTGCGCCATATCTCGGGGTGGTCCTCAATATTAAAGCGAGTCTTCACCGCGAGTGCATCTCAGCCGCCACCCCAGTGGAGAGGGGTTGGCCTACGCCGAAAAAGACGGCGCATGGGGGTTGGCTCACAATGAGATACCATTACTTTTGCTTCCCCCATTCTCCACCTTACGACCCTCGGCGATTATCCCCGCAAGAGGTGCCGTCTTCCAGACACTCGGCTTTTTAAGCTCAAGGTGTGAGACACTGCAATGCATCCTATCCAAACCTTATCAACTAATAGGTGAAGATTTAAGAGAACCTCACCCCATGATATACGAGGCAACTTCTCCATTCTTGGTGATCTTTGGAAGCGTAGAGGGAGTGGGAGCCTGCCACCGCGGGATAGAGGGAGAGGTGGAGGGTGTAGCCCAGATGGGGGCTCGGCGGCGTGGGAGGCGAGAAACGTTTTTATTCTAGGGGTGGAGTGCGAGGGGTGGGCCAGTTGGACAATGGAGGCTGCTTGGAAGGCGGGGGAGGTGGGAAGCGGGGGAACTTTGAAAAGGGATGCCCTCTCACTCCCTCCCTTTCTTAATACGGGGTCGATGCGGTCGCAAAGGACGAGAGAGAGGCGGCGGGTTTCGCGCGAGGAGTGGCGGCGAGGAACGTGTGCTTGGCCCGGTGTGCTCACGTGGGCACGCCTCGCTCGGCTGTACCTCGCGCGTGCGTAAGGTCACACGAGTCATGACTCCTTCAGACGACCCCAAGGGTGAGGGGACCCTACTCTTCCATCACCCACGACAACGCGCCCGCACGGAAATGAAAGTAATGCCATGGCGCGCAGGCCATCGCACGTCACAGGGGGGAGTGCTTGAAAGCGTTTTCCATCTCGACCACCGGACGGAGTTGGAATGCGAGAGCGAAGAGAGCAAGGGGGGAGGGGCGCGCAGAGGGTTTGTGGCAATCACACGAGGCGTCCGGACGGCCCGCTTGTTCACAAGAGATAAACTTCTACGCTTCGCCAGTCTCTCTGGGGCCCCTTGGGGTGGTTATAGATATTTATTTTGTCTTTGTACGTATTTGCGTTAAACGTAGCAAACGTGTTCTAATTAATGATAACTGTGAATTAAAATGGACTAATTGCATTGCGCTGATTTGGTTTCTTTGGCAACTCAATGCCATTAAACACGTATCTTTATGGCACATCAAATGTACTTCGTAATAATTCGATTTCATAAGAACAAAGTTATTTTGAACGTGAAATAATACATTTATGGTCATTGAAACCGGTGCTAACTAATATCAAAGTGTCGCGCTGAATTCAATATTCGAAAGAATATATATAAATAGAAAAAATTTAGTCTAAATTTCGATTTCCATGACGAAAACTCTAGTCAAAACATGCTTTTCTTGAGGAAAATGTTTTAAATATAATTCTTGTATCATTTCCATTATACTGCCTGGATTGTGTACTCCATCGCATAAATATATGCAATAAATTGAAGTATGGTCCTAGAACATTTTTCGACTTTCTTGAAAAAAATTAATATATGCACTCGATGACCTACGACCCTCCAACCACTTAAAATGCGACTTGGAGGTGGAGGCCACGGGTGCGGTACCCTGATTATGTAACTCGGTGTCATTGTCGGGTGGTAACATCTGTCATCTATTTACCCAAATCAATGAATCATCATTTTCTATGACGTTTTACGATGAGCTCTTGTGTGACTGTCTTGCGCAGGTAGTCGCATTATGTAGAAAACTACACCGAATGTGAAAATCACTGAATATAACGAAACATAATTGCGATAGCTATTCGTTTTGGATGTTAACGAAACAACAGAAGTTTCTAACATGTCGCAACGAGTAACAGCAATGCACAGAGTACTCTTACACTGTACGATGCTAAGTCATGCTAGCGACATTTCTTGAAAAGACTATTGAAGGAAAAACAGGAATCATGCTTGCAGTATTCAACGGTTTAACTTAAACCGTTTAAATTTGCGCTAAAATCGTCACAATAACAAAATGTATAGCTTTCACTTTGAAGCGAAGGAATTCGATACCGCAGAGGCGGCAAATACATTTTAGTTACCGATAATTAATCCATAAGTTATATACTAGTTAGAGCTAGAGCACTAGAGAGAAGAGTCATTCGGGGAATACCGACCAAAGGAAACGAGAAGAGAAATAAGCGGACAGCTCAGGACCTGTATTCTACCTAAATTCATTCAATATTTACAACCTTTTCTCATCTATTCCTAATTTCCCAAATTACCATTCCCTAGAAAATGATTAATGCCACTCAGTCCTCTCAAAATCAACAAAGATAGCAATCGCACTTGAGGAAAAATATCTAGCTTCTATAGTCATGCAGGTAATCTACCTCGAGTCCACACGTGACCGCACTCGTAAAGATGTAGAGGGTGGGGCGTTTTGCAACCGTGAGAGGCGCGCGGGCCGCGATAAGCAGGGGCCGCAGCACGAAGCGGCCGCTGCTCACCTCGATGGCTCGATGACACACCTCACGGCGCGCCCACGGAATTATACGCCAATTAAATGCCTAATCTCGTTCACCGTTCGCTGAATTGAAATTCATGTGGACACGGTCACTTGAAATCCTCGTTCGGAATGATAAATGAGTGAGGCGACGGAGAAAAAACTGGTGACCTCCGGTCGCAGAGGTGGCAAGTTTTAGACGCACGCGGGCTAGGCAGGTTTCCAAAACGCGCCCACACCTCACCCATTGCTCATGAATACCTATATTTCTTCTTATACCTAAAAGCCCTCTGTCTTGGAAGGCGGCAATAAATGCTTAATGTTGTAATCGAGAGCTTCTCCTCTGGCCGCGGCATCTGTCTTATTCCCCGGCAGGAAAGGTGCTGTATATTTTTTAAGCGGGGGTGGGAACAATATTTTCAAAACGAAATAAAAGGGGCGGTGTTACGACCCCTTTCCCCTTAGCTCCACCCTCCTCCCTCTCACCCCCCCCCATTCATCCCTCTCGCAAAACGCAGCAAAGTTTTCCACCAAAATTATCTCGAAACGTGTTCTACACGTTGATTGCGTCACGACTCCGCGTCTTCTTCTGTTTTGCATGCAAAAAAATGTACAAACTTGGGGTGGCGCGCACTACGCCGTCGGAATATAAAGGCAGCGTGCGCCGCCAGGAAAAAGACAGTTGCACTTGAGGGGGTTTTTCGTCTTATCTGTCGCGCCTCCGACACGCCCCACGTCCCGCCCCCAATCCCCCTCCAACCCCACGCGCCATATTCTCAATCTCGCCTCCGACGCCACCCCAGCGAGACAACGGCCCTCCCCGGCCATTATGCCCTGCCCCCCCCCTCTCGCCCCTCCGCCCCCGCCCCATTACACCCCCCCCCAACGCCACCTTCCTCCGTCCCCCATTCATATCCGTCCACTGCCTCCAGCCTCCTCCGTCCCTCTCTCGTCTCGTACACCTCATCCTCCTCCTTTCCCCCATTGAAGACCCCCCTCCGCGACGCAAAAACAAAATCGTAAAAATGTCGCATGGGAAATGTGCCGGGAAGAAAGTAAAAAAAAGTCGTCAGAATTGCTTCGAACGAGCTCATCGCGAAGAAGTTGGGACAGGTTGAGTCGCCAAATGGGCCCGCACCGTATTGTGGGGAGGACTCCGGAGGTCCTTCGCAAATTGAAGCGTACCTCCCGAGCGCTGTTCATAGGGAGAGAGTCCTTTGCTCACTCAGATTGAACTTGCTCTCCGTTTCTCTTTACGAATAGTATTCGGTGAAAGACTTCTCGGTTACCTTCGGCTCCTCCGCTCCCGTTCCCCTCGCTGAAGAAAGATTACGACTCCTGCTTTGAATGCATTCGCTTCAGAAGTCTAAGATTGGAATCAAAAGTGAGATTAAGCCTGATTGAATAGCAATATATTTTATTGCATTTGTAAAGCTATATAAATTCAAAGTTATTTAGAACATTAAAGATGAAATACGGAGAATTACAAATTTCAAGAGGATGCTTGATAAGGATAAACAGGTGAATATCGCGATTAGGCGTGATCAGTTTCACATGATCAACAGTTGATTACTTATGACTGGTATTCGAATCATGTGTATCAGTTTTGTATTAATCAGCAAAGTAATTTCGAAGGCATTGATTAAATGCACGTTTACATATAAAGCAGAATAGTTAGTGGATACAATCAATTTTTTAGTTCGGAACTATGTCCATATTAATTAATCTTTTTCTTCGTCTCTGCTTTCATGAACCCAATCCCTTCAGATTCGAGTTTTACACTATAATAGATGTAATTGGAATAGACGTGATTCTGGCGTTAGAAACCCTTAAAATATTGATACACGTAAACAATGCAAAGATCGACCTTATGCTTACATTGACTAGAGAGGGGCATATTTAAAACTGAACACAGACCACCATTGTGGATAAAAGCCTATTATTTTTCTTTGCGACACCTGAGATTTCTGGTTACGCTATGATAAATCCTTTTCTTCAAGGTATTTCAATAAATGCAGTCCGGTATTGAAGGTCAATGTTAATTGAATTATTTTGATACCCTTGTGAATTAAAAGTATAAGGCGGCTCAAAATCTCAACTTCATGTATGGATCGCAGCAGGACATGCATGCATATATTTTGGTATAAATTAGGCTACCGCATCTATTAAAATTTACCAACTATTCCTAGAAATGTTTGATTCAGGCGTTACTTCGTGGAAGTAAGTTATGTTTACCGTAATGATGAAAAAGTAAAATTTGTACTGCTTCACACAAGTTTATTTTACCGATCAATTTCAACGGTTAAAAAGCCATTTTAGAAAGTGTGGTGCTTGAAACGTCTTTCTTGGGTAAGAACCCTTAATATATATGCAAAATGGCTCGATTTTATAATCTATTGTTTAATATTTTCTCGGTATGAAAACCGAAGTTAACACGTTCAACCGACTACGTATTACCCCTTAGGTTAACTCTCCGCAAACATCAAGCTCGCGAAGAGGTTATGTTACCTTGAGGATTATGTCCACCAAACCTTATAACCCCAAGCCCATACGTATATTTTTTATGCCTCAATGATTGCGTTAGTACATCAACCTGAGCTGAGTACTTAATCCAACTGATATCTCACACCAGCTTAAATAGGAGACCAAATTAAGCATGGCTTCAGGCATCAGTTCTTCTTTGGAATAATTTCTCCACGTCCACTCGGCGTATGCTATCGCTAACATTCTGCTTCGCCTACCCCGACAGTGTTGCCGGCGTATAAAAGGTACGCAACGCGGAACATTTGATCCGGCCAGCATAAATTAACCTCTTATGAAATGCGCAACACGCGGCGGATGTAATAAAACCTTTCCAGAGCGTTGAGTTTATCCACCATAATCCATTTCAGGTTTCCATTTTTTCCCTTGGCGTTTATTCCTTCCATCCTTGGGGCATCCTGAGATGTTTCACAGAGATATAAAAAGTTTAATTTTTCAATGAGATTATTTTACTCGTAAAGAAGTGTAGCAGAGTATATATCTGCTCAAGTATGCATAGCACAGATGGGTATCCAGTGCTCAATTAAATTAAGAAAAAAAGTCATTCCATTATCAAATGCAAATTAACCAACAAATTAATGCTACGATTCTGGGTTCTGCAAAACGCATATAAAATGAAAGAAAGCAAATCGTCTTTCGGCTATATCCCTTCATGCTGCATTTATACTGAAAAAAAAAATGTTATTAGTTTTAAAATAAAAATAAAACAATTGATTAACTGAACTTTAAAATATTTCAATACTTATGACCAGATAACGCCAAACTACTGACTTCCAACTACCAATTCAGTCAGCTAATTTTTTCGTGCGAATTCGTTAGCCGTACAACTAGCCTTACGGCAAGTCGTACGGCTAACTTTGTTTTCGGAGGTAACTCTTTGATGTAAATACAATGCTTAGAGAAATTATGGTTTAAACAATATCAAAATACTTTTTAAGAAGTTGGATCTGGATATCTGGCTGACATTTTGGGCAAATAGAAAAATTTCCACCAAATGCGTCCGCCTACGGCAGAAAAAACAAGCACAGGGCTAACTTTAGAAAGTTATTGCAGGCAGTTAGCTGCATCGAAACTTTTACCACTTTTTTAAGCACGAACTCGTATTAAACCAGGAATTAGACGAATTGGGCTGAGAATTAATACAACTTTCGATTGCGCTTTTATATAAACTCGAGTAAACCTAGTATATCTACAGCAAGTAACACTCGTGCTGCGCGACATGATTTAAAAAATACTTCGACCGGGACTGAGAATTGTTGTACCAGGAAATGTGCAATTAAACCCGATGAGGAAATATGGACCATACTAAGTTTATCATCTGTACAAAATAAATGACAGGAAAAGACTATTAAGCAGCACATGGCGTATATTCTACACCGGAAGGTGCGTGCGGATACACCACGATGAAGAACCAATTTGGGGCACGTAGGTAATACGCGAGCGAGACCGCGCCGTTGGGCTTAAAGGAGAAGAAATATCTCTCTACAAATTTACCACAAAGCTAAGCTCGTTCCGCTGCCGTAAAATCCAGGGAAACTCGAGATGAGTTCCGATTTAATTTACATTCTGATATTGCGGCCTCCCCATCCGTTCAGTCAGACCCGGAGCTTTCACTGACTTCCGTTCCCCTGGCTTGTTGACCCGCGGATTTGGAAAGGGAATACCGCCATCGAACACAGTTCAGCGGACTGGGCTCCAACTCCTTTTTATTCCCTAGTCTTCTTCTCGGAGGAAATGAGCAATGAACTCGGCGGGACGGTTTCACGACCGCCAGCCAAGAGTAAAGGGGGTAGGCTTTTTGGACTCGGGGATGGGGCGGTGGGTGGCGGGGGGGGGAATAAAAGGGAGTGGCCACAGAGGAAGCGAGGGGCCAAAGAGTGCGGCCGGCTTCTTTGTTTGTCTCGGGTTCATCATATGGACCGGGTACGGTTCGCGTCGGTGGGCCGCGGGATTAGGCGGCCACCCGTCCCATCCACACGGCATCCTTCGCTTCTTCTCCCTCCAAGGCCCTCTCGAATTACCCTCCCTCCTCCCTTAACTTGACTGCACGAGTCAAAACAGAAGCTTCATTCCAAATTTTTGTTTACATGGTGATGGCATGCGTTACCAATTGAAAAGTGGAACCAATGTGCATCATACACAGATTATCCCGCGAACATATTTCCAATGGACGTCTTTTAACAGGCAGAGGAGACGACTGCAGTGCCATTTCTATGGAATTACCGCATTTTGATTTCAAATTTCAGGGTATTTAGCTTATCACTCACAAAATAAAGTCTTAAGATGTGTAAATTTAATTTTTATTTAACCTATACGGCATTTTCCTATCTTGTTTACAGATTTCCACGACATTGGAATTTGTTATGCAGAATAATATTGTTTTCCCTTGTGTTTCTCCCATTATACCATCGAACACTATTTTATTACAAGTTTTACTTGCGATAAAAATAGCCTGTTAACATTTTTTGTTCATATTAGATAGATGACATTCTTTTCAACTAGTAGCCAGAAAATGAATACATTGACATTTCATTTTACCCTGAAACCATCTTAAGAGTTCATAGTTCAACACAGTTTGTGTGACGAAATGCAGATGAAGCCACCGCTGCCATATCGGGAGCCCCTAGAATACTGCGGTTGCCGAATAAGATCGTGTGCTGGGACGGATATTCTAACGACGAGTTTTTGTATTTTCTGTTTTAAAGTGAAATAATTGAGCTTGCGTTAAAGGTGATTATGTTAATTGATTGTAAACTTTCTTGAAAATGGTAATGCATGTAATTATCCGGAATACATTCTAATTTATAGATGGTCGCCCGCTCTTTTTATGTAAATAATACTGAAATGGTAATGCCATATGCGTTTCCTGCTCACTTTCTGTATTTCATTCTTTTTCATTTGGAAGACTCTTCATAAAGCATAGGTACTCAAGAGCAGACGATATGCTTTTCATTGCTCCTACTTGCCAATTTCTCCTTGAGATACGTTGAAAGAAATGAACGTAAAGATATTTACCTATTAAATTGACCATTATACTCTCCATTTATAAGTGGTCCAATATTATATGTAGAGCAAACTAATATATACATATTTTTAGATCTAATACGCTAGTAGTAAATCATGGACACTCAATATGTTAGGAGTGGCTTAGCCTTCACTTCAGGCCGTGTACACGCAGCGCCACCGCTGGTAGGCACTTGAATAACTCTTATGTCGTCTCCCACCTCTTCCACCCCCCCCCCCCCCGCCCTACCACATCCGCCATTCCCTCACTCGCTGTCTGCCCTGCCTTTTCACAAACTCCGTTCCCATTGGCGTCCTCAACACGCGATAAATGATAGGCACACGCACGTGCTCAGTTGAAGAGTTTGGTTCTAACGATAGGAGTAGGTGAACACAAAAATGGGCTCATGCACAAGCCACCCGAACTCGTCGAACTGCTCGAAAGTTTTCAGCAGATTAAGGGACTTCTCTGTACCGTGTATGATGGGCAATTAGTGCTCAGTAATTTCATAGGTAAGTATACTTACTTGACAGCAAAATAGTTAATAAAATAAAACTGAGGCATGCGACCATCAGAGAAAAATGGCGGTAAGATGCACAAAATATAAACATTCGAAATATCCAACAGCTATTTTATTCAGCAGGGGGGGCGTCACGTCCGTTCGGCCCTACTAACCCGTACCCGACATTTCAAACGCGGACAATTCGTACCCGCGAAAACAAGTAGCCACGACAATTCGAACTCGGCTATTTTGTGAATATGACTTTTAGTGACGGTCATTTCGTATCCGGAAGTTTGGTCTAAAGGTAGGAATTGATAGTGAAAGAGTATTAGCAACACAAACATTATGAAGCTACGGAATTGTACTATTTTCATTTGAAAATTACTCAGGAACTACTTGTCGTACAGGAGTAAGCAAACAAGGTTCGTCATGAACGAGGTGTCAGATACAAAATAGTTGGGTCCAAACTGACGAAGAACCTCGGGGGTCAAAGGAAAATGGGGATGTTCCCCTGTTAACAGCTTTTATTTTGGTAATAATACATAGCTCACCAGAGGAGCCAAATACTATATACCTCAGGATTCATGCATTTGCATCTCGAGAGAGACTTTTAAATTATTTCAAAATAAGCTCGACTCATAAGCAGCCTTCTGGCAAACATTAGAGCAGCCTTTCCCAATACAATGCGTACTTTGAAGGCAATGTATGCCTCCAAAGCACTCTCAAAAGACCTTTTCCCAATCCCCTTAGACGACCAAACCATCTCAAGCATGATCATTGAATGCCCCTTTCGAATCTACGGACGTCTTGCAAACCTTTTGCAACAACCTCGAAGACCTTAAATACCTTTTCAGATTCCTTCAATTATTTCAACATCCCGCCGAAATCCTCCGATCGTTCAAAGCATCCAAACCTCATCTTTGTGCCTATACAGTGAATACTCCGCGTGTACTAGTTCTTTAAGTCTTTTCGTGTGCCACAAGCAATGATTTATGAATTGTTAGAAGGGAAGACAAGTATTTTTTTACGTATTACCCTCTTTATACCCAGATAACTTTGTGAAACGAAAACTCAGTTAGCAAACATTTCAGCTGAAGTCAAGGAAATATAAATTGTCTATGTTTTAAGACTCAAGGAAGAGTTTTTCCATGCCAACATGACAGCTTTTTCACATGGTGTGAATTGAACGAGTTGAAATGTAAATCCATCAAAATTTCTACGCCAAGTTGTAACCATTGGGGGCGTCCTAAAGCAAAATAGGCCTCTAAACCTCTTCATATTTAAGTAACCTGCAAAACTTTCCATTACAGCTGGAGCAGACCCTAGATAAAGTATTATTTCGAAGCAGTTCAATCCAGTCGTTGGCTCCTTGTATAATTTATCTTCTGAATTTTTTTAAATCATAGATACTCTTGTGGCAGGCTGATGTAAGATAAACGGAATGGATTAAAATAATAAGTAAAACACAGTGTATTAAGATAGCATAACTTCAGGAAAATTCATGCAGTGACAATATTGGAGTAAAAATGTCGGCAAATTATGAAATCCAGTGATAATTATTGTTACAGTATCTTATTAATATTCCTACCAATATATTTGGCGGTTCTCTTTACTAATTAAAATATCAATCCCAACCTATGAGGGGTATACGAATTGTTTTCCGTATTTCCGAAATATTAAAGCATGCATTTGACATAAATGGCTTTTAACGCAGCCCCACCGATGATATTGCACTGCAAAATAATAAATTTGTCAATGTTGCACTGCATTGTTGATGCTAAAAAGAGATTATAGCTAACTTCAAAAAGAAACAATTCATTTGACTTAGTGAATATGATGAAGGGAAGCTAGCAAGAAACTAGAATTTATATTCATAGAATCAAGTTGGTTGATTTGGGGGGAAGGAAACAACTAAGGTCATTTGTGCCTTAGGCGGGTACGTTGGAAGGGAAAGAAATAATTGGGAAAGGTGTTGAAAAACGCGGCGTTGGAAAGGCCTGTTTTCATGGAAAAGCGTCAAAAAGTCCATCGTTGAACTTTCCATTCGACAGACGGAGTATTTGGTACACTAGAAATACTACATCCATGTAGGATTCGTGATTCCCTTGGCAAATCTTCGCCACTTTTGGATTTTGAATTCGGGACCTCAGAATAATAAGCCAGAACTCCAGCCACCTCATCATATAAAACCTCTACTGCATTCATGAAAGTATTAATTTCAACAGAGGTCCTAATTTCACTCGTCGGACGAATGCAGAGAGATGTTTCCAGGCATCCTATCCCGATCCTATCTCGATCGTGGTGCACATGTCAACACGATAATCTTGATCATTTGCGTATATTCCACCACCGTCACCGTCATGAAATGAGAAAATCTTTCCCTGGAAAATTTTTATCTCGGGCAGAGGAAATAAAAAAAAAACGCCAGGGGTCCCAACGCGGAAGTCACAAATTACTTTAGCGAGACCATTGCTCACGTATCCTTCGGTTCACATCATCGGCCACGATTTGATGAGTTATTTCTTTGTTTGACCAGGGCCCGGACCGTTATCCGTTCTGTAGGACACGGCTAGCGATACGATGGTGCGTCTCGCCGGTAGTGCCTCGTTCCGAGCGGGACGCGCGGGGGCGGGTAAGGGACGGCCCTCTTTCCCCGATCGCCGGAGACGCAACGCAGTCGGAGTGCGGGTGGCGGGGGGTGCGAGAGCACTCGAGGGCCCCCGACATCCATCGCCACGCCGTGGGAGCAATCGGGGAAACGACGCCCAGGGGACTCATCGGCGTAAATTCACTTACAATTTTACATGGTCCGCCGGGCTGGGTCGCCGAGGGTCGGGGAGGCGGTGCCATAGAGAAACGGGCCATCGACTGCTTTTCGGGGGTGGAATTTTTGGGGGTGGGATGAGGGCTGGAGGCCGTAGAGTACATGGGAATGGAGGAGGGGAGCGTGAGGGTCGCTGCTGCAGGATTCTACACCTACATGCTGCCCTGAGAGGCGCCACGTGGGCATGTTGTACGTGGCGTTACGGCTGCGGCCATGAAAAGGGTCAGTGATAGGGAAAATGGATTGGGAGAGGAAGTTTACGGAAGGTTAACGGCTTTCGTCGCGATTCGTGACTGCTAGGGAGTCTTTAGAGGTTAGCTGCGGGTCGAGTATTTCTTGGCTCCGCGTTTCGTTTCGGATTTGCAGCGAGCGTTTTCAAGAGCAAAGTCACTCTTCGTTCATGAAGATGCCCTGGAGAAAAAAGGGACTTCGCTCTTGGAGACAGTCGTTGTAATTCAAGACAAAATGCTGAACCGTGGAGTGCTCTCCTTCGTGCTGAATTCGTTAGCATCCCTAACATTCGAAAGTTCGGATGTGTTTCGATGGGTTTTTATTTCATCCAGAGTTTCTGCTATAACCACGAATGGTACATTGCATGAACTAGTTTTTGTGCAGATCTGCTCGACAGGCATCATAGCCAAGACTTATTTAGTTCTAAAGCTGATATACATGGTGAAAATTCATTCAGTATACTCTTCACACTTTTGTATTCCCCTCTATTGAGAGAAGGAATATCACGATTCTTAAGAATGAGTGAGCAATTAGGATGCTATGAATGTAATAGAAAGCGAAAAGGTATCAAAAAATAGGTTGTTATGTAGGAAATTATTAAAAGAGGCCCTGCTTCCTAGGCGTAACAGCAATATCTAAGTTCCTTCACTATGTCTACTCTGAAAGGTAACCAAGTAATGGGTAGATTTATATGTAAATATTTCATTTACTGACAGAGGATTCAACGCTTTAGGGTAGTTAAGGAAGAGCTCGGGAAGATTTGCTATTGAAACATTGGTTAGTAAAGAAAAAAGTATGAGTAAAGTTAAGTACCAGATTACGATTTTTCACCTAGAATAGTGGACCTATATACAAAGAGACGCCTCAATTAACATGCAAGATTGGTGGGTTAGGGCCCTCTGCTTACTCCTTCATGCCCTTTGAGCTCTTTTATTTCTGGTCCCTATCTTTCTGGATATTCCAATGATTTATTTTACACTAATATGCATAATAATCAATGTGCCTTCATCATTCTTACAAATAGACTTATATTTTTAATATGCTTTATAGTCGATACACCTTCAACCATCTTGAACTCTTTTTTAGTCTCGAAATTTAAGTAATTTCACCCTCAATTATTTATCCTGCAAATTATGCTTTGCGCTACACAATATTAATACCGGCGAGTTATACCCGAGTTAAAACGGTGATAGTGTAAAAGTATACATTATTTATTTCGTTACAAGCCCTAATAACAATTACTTATTCCAAGACCTAATCAATCTTATTTATTCCAGCGTTGCATGACCGTTTCCCATGGTTCAAAAAGAAATTACCTTAACCGTGATGTCTATCTCTTAGATCGAGAATCAAGAAAAATCGAAAGTAAATATAATTTTAAAAACCACAGTCCTATGCCACTTTGGAAGAAAAATCTTTTTACGTAATAAGGAAGGTCTTGATGGGCATTAGGCGACTCGATAAAGGGAAAGGGAATAAAAATGATGAATCGTGGGGCAAAGCGATCTGTGAGACAAACATCATGGTTTGAGGGTATATCCATTGGTCCTCTTCACGGGGTAATCGGTCAAAGGTCTTCCACTAAGGAAACATTGGTTCCCGCTCGATCACCAATGCCGAGCATAGCTGGGCCCGGTTCGACTAGTGCGGAGGTCCTCCTATTTGCTCGAGTTCTGTTGTTATCATCTGTAGGTTACAGACAGTAATTGCGAAATTACTCTATCCGTAGAATCAAGTTAAAGTGCTATTACTATTTCTGATAGTTATATCTTCTATATTATATTTTATTTATGCAGGTTAAGTAGTACATTGCATATCAAAATGTAGCCCACCCATACGGACCATGTACCATTTGTTTTCCTCCTCCCCTATTCTTTGTGTACTTCAGCTTCTGATTTTTAGCATCCATTTGATACGTTAGACAGTATCTCTAATATTATATGTACAATCTAATAATACAGTGAAAACCTTGATTTTCGGAATATTTCCATATTTAAATGAACGCAACTTAGTATTTCCCACTTAATTATATTTCACAAGACTTACGGCTTCACCTGTTACGCCATCGCCAGATACAATGATTTTGGGACACATGGGTTGAGCCTGATGATGGCGTAATCTTCAAAAAGGGTAGCTTTGTGAAAAATCAGTCAAAGTAAAACACGAAGTTGGGTTCATTTATGACCAGTTTAAAGTACAATACAGATATCTCCAAAAGAGTTACGAGATCCATTGAGTCAAAGCACTCGCTAGGCATGCATTGCAGGAACATTCGAATATTTTTTGCTCTCATAGCTTACAGGACCTAATAGATGTCCTTAACTTGTAAGCTGCACGAGTAACAAAGATGGTGGATTTCAGATGAGCCATTTAAAGGAGTAATTACTTGAAAAGACTTATTGCGTAGCTATTAACGAGTTCATTTATTCATGATGACTGCTAACATTTATGCATAAGCAACACAATGAATGGCTTTGAGCCAGTGGTAAGAGAGTGAACCAAATTACCGAAGTAAGAGCTCTTTGTAGATGAGAATAGAAAAAAAAGAAATTTTTTATTGTTCTTGGACTTCTTCGTCCACTACGAACATTATAAAAAAGATTAATGTTCGAGCTAAAAGCATACATAATAATTAGATGTAGTAAAATAGCACATTCTATAAATTATAAAATAGATTTTAAATTACAACCATTCCTAGATAAAAAGATGCCGAAAAAATATATTTTTAAACAAATATCGAATTGGATATCGACGTGAATACTGTTCCACAACCTGGCCCCAGCAACACAGAAGTAGTGTGCAGTGGAAAAATTATGAAATAATCAGGAGCCATTCGGTTGGTAATATTGGACTTTTATCTCTGGGAGGAAAAACTGTTTTAAATAACAAGGTGCTGATTTTTAAAAAGACCATACAAAAACGAACCAACCAAGTATTTCCTTCTGGTATTGACCTTCAGCCATGTAAGCCTGGTAAAATAAGGGGAAATGTGATCATCTTTCTTTAACTTAAAAATATACCTTGCACAACTCTTTAATAGTCGTTCTAGCTCTTCATTGAGCTCATTAGTACGATAACGGTATACAAGGAAGCAATAATCAAAATGGGGATACATAATTGAGGAGATAATAAGTTACGAATGCAAACGTTACTACAAACCGAGTTTTGTTATGAGTTCCTTAACTTTATGGATTCTCATAGATATTGATGCCGTGAGTAAATGTTTGTAAAACCAGTCATTAGCCATTTCAATCTGTTGCCTGAAGGCAGGATGAGGGTAAAATAATGCCCCCTCGCGCCAACCTTAAGCTTGTGTAATCCGGAGGATTTACAGGCGTGAACTACGAGTTCACCGATTCCCAGAAGGTGGCGCGCGGGCCGCGTTGCAGCCGTGGACGGCCACGGGGGATTGTGGGGAAGAGGCGGCGCGCGTTTTCTTTTTACCGGGTGGGAGGAGGGTGTTTGGGGGGCGGCGGGAAGAGGCGCAGCCGGTGCTCGGGCCCGCAGGGGCGGCGAGAAATGTGCGCGTGGTGAGAGAAGGAATTCGGCGGAGGCGGGGGGGGAGCAGAGCGGGTGACGCAGATGGAACCGCTCACCGAGTCTTCAATCTGGATCGGAACCCCCCGCCACCCGTCCCTCTCCCCCGGCCCACCCGCCCACCTAATCTCTTGGGCCGGCAGTGCCGTTTGGGCGTCTCCCCTCCCTCCCGCCCACTCCCTTCTCCCATCGCCTCCCCCGCTCCTACCGCCACCTCAGGTGAGAACTCTCGCTGCATGATGACGCGGAAATCTCCATCACGGGGGGACGCGCACGTCAGGGGGGAGGGGGTTTATCCCCGCCGCCCGTCACGCTTTCGCACCTGACCCCTCCGCCTCTCCGCCCCTCACCACCCGCCACCCCCCGTCCCCTCCATCCTCCTACCACTCCTAGAAAGAAACATTCACGCTCAGCTTTTTCCACTCTCCTCTCCCTCGGCACAAGACTCTTATACTTTATAGACACTTATCCGGACACAATCAATGGTTCCTTGATTTGAAACATCACTTTCGTTTCCACTGATTCCCACGAGTGTACTCCTATTTCCTTTCCCTTATTCCTTAACTCTTTCCTTGGTTCGCAGTAGCAGTGGTTGGGATCAAAAGCGTTTACTGCCGTCTGGAGAGGATATTTCGTATAGAGTTACAATTCTGATGTGAGATACTAAGAATGTTGCAGGTTTTCTACGACGGAGGAAGAGAATAATTTTGCAAATTACAAGCATTTTTTAAAATTAATATATAATTATATGTTTGAATCATGTAGCATTCTTTTTTTTTCAATTTATATTATTTATCGTATGATTTATTATTTCACTTTTCCCAGACGTAAAATAAATAAAATAACTATTTTTTCTGCATCAAATACATCGTGTATACCAAATACGTTTCTTCCATCTCCTATGCGTCATTATAACATCACAAAATTGCGTAAATAATTGGTCCTTTAATCACTGAGTTATTCGTTGTGTTTCTATAAGATGAATTGTAGTTTCTCTGCCATAACCATTCCCTCATACATCTTATATTAACATTAAACTAAAATTTATGTAATTACACATGATTTTATTTTAGCTAAATAAATGCATAGATTAGGGTTATTTCTGGATAGGTCATAGTTTTTAATTATTTATTTATTTTTGTCTCTTATATCTTTTACCATTATCAAAATAAAAATCCTGTTTTAGTTTATTTCTCTACACTATTGAGAGAAAGACTCTTAAGTGGTGCTAAATACGTACGGATATATCTTTGAGGTTTTGAGCAGAAATTTATTTATTACTCCACATTATTTATTCATTCTTTTACAGACACAGTCGTTTCCCAGCATGCAAGTTAAAATTACGCTATTCATTTTAAGTACAGCTTTAACCTTATGTTAACTTATACCTTCCTTATGTACCTATCTAATTTAAATGAACTTAATTTGTATGAATTTGGAATTCTGTAAAAGTTTCCCTGCTTAAAAAATCACAGGGGCAGTAGCTTCATTGAAAATCATAGGGAAATCGACAAAAACATTAGCTCGTCTTTTTAAGGAATGAGCTACCACCTGAATAATTGGCTAATAATATTTACATGCGAACATTTCTGATTGGCAAATGAATTGGTGCTTTGCAGACACCTATGAATTGAATATATTGTGTTCAGCAGCACTCAATACATCATAGATTCCTCCATTTGTTACCTTTTAAGTAAGTCAGTGAAATAAATTTAGCAAAGAAGCTCTTTGTCAAATCCCAATATCATCCGCTAAACATTAAGTTTCCGTACTCACTCTTGGACGCGGTGTAGCGACAATCAAGGGATCCGCAAACTTTATCAGATCTCGCAGTTCCGAAAGTAAGACCTGTTTTAAATATACTTCCTTTGTGGATTCAAATCCCTTTCCAAGCTCCTTCGGAGCCGCCTACCGTGCACAGAGGAGCCCAACCGGCTTAGGAAGGTTCCTGGGTGCATCACCGATCCTCCCGAGTCCCGTGAACTCCCGAGGCCCGAGAGGGCATCCCTGGAGCACACGAGCCTTTAAGCCTCGTTCCGTGCAAAGACTCAGCCATCACCCGGTGAAAGTCACAAGGAGGTGAAGCTACAGCAGCCATGCCGACGCCTTCGTCTGATTAGGAGAAACATGACGAGAGAAACTCTTGGGCAAAAAGAAAAGGATAAGAGTGGCAGGGACTATGGAAGCCTGTCCGGGATGGCTAAGGTTATCTGCGTGCCGCATCACTTATGCATGGCCGGACCAAAGGGTTCCTACGCTCAAAGGAACCGGCCCTTCCTCTGCGAGAGGGCGAGGGGCGAGGCTTTGGGGGGGAGGAGGGGGAGGGAGGTAGCCGGAGGCTGGTGGTCTCCTCGGTGACCCGCCCCGGATGGACTTCTCCGGCAACTCTCTCTCTCACTCTCCAGCGCCCAGGCCGATACACGTCCCCGGCCCATAATCTGTTGACCCCGCGCGATACCACTGAATAGATTCTTTGTTCTCTCTCACCGAAGTTTGCTCCGGGTATCCAACCCCTCGTCCCCATCTGTCCAAGTATCAAGCCACCAAGTCAAGAGGCCACTAACTCGGAAAAATTGAGGAAAATGTCAGTCAAGAAGCAAAAGATTGCCATTATTACCTTCAAAACCACCATTAGTGGAAGAGTCCCAATTATATTAAGCCAGAAATCAAAATTAAATCAGCAATTCAGAGAGCAGCGGAAGGTAATAATCACGTAAAAGCGATTGCTGGCAGTAGTAGTGAACTTTAAATCCTCCTTTCATAGTCCTAAACTCTCACTTCGGGTAGTATTAAAAAAACAGTGCAGAGTGTAAAATACGCAAAAATACGTACCTATTAAAGTAATTCCTCACCCAGCCTAGTACCCGATATATTCCGCGAATTTTTCGCGAGTCCATTTGTTGCTAATGACCACATTCACTCTTTTCATGGATTGTAACTCTTTCTCAGAAAACCGACTGAAAGGCTATCATTGAAAATATAAAATGTATGTGCGCTCTGTTTAAATATAAAATATACAATTTTAGAGAAACGATAAAAAGGCTATCCTAGAATCACGTAATATTATCCAGCCACTTTTGATTCATATTTTTTAAACATGTTTTAGTACCTTTATCTCGATAATTGCTACTGTGAACGCGCGATTTCCATGTAATTGCAGTTCCACCTCATAAAATGAAATTCCTCTGTTTTTCTCTAATAACATTGGTGAACTGATAACTCTCCATTTGACCCAATCAGAGTGTAGAGTGAAGCTCAAGTTTTAAGCCCAGACACTGCGGTATGGATTGCAACGGGAAATAACCACATATGCCTCCTCACAATATGCAGCCTTGAATTCGCATGCACGTGACACTATCACGTTGACAAAACTTGCTGATGGAGTAAATATCCAGGCATACGGGAGTCCTCCATATTTTGTAATTTCACCTTTTTAATGACTCTTTGCGGGAAGGCGGGATATCCGTTTCGCTCTCTTAATGATCAACTCACAAGGTATGATGGTGGCTCCATTTTACTTTCCTAACAACAGGGGGCCGACTCTATAACTTAACGCTCGAGCGTAAAAAAGTCATTTCCGCTGGATTGTGGGCAATATTTCGATAACAATTGCCGATCTCGATTCTGTAACTCACGTTCGAACGTTTGTTTTTGCCTCAAGCTCGACTCCTCGGCTTCGGCATCAAAATACATGCCGAAAGGACATTATCGATTGAAGAACAGTTGATTTTGTTTTAATTTTGAATGATATTTGAAGAAGTATCGCAGAGTGATATATTTTGTGAACTAAAAATCATTAAAAACATACTATCCTTGGACTTCAAATGTAAACTGTGGTCTAGAATGCTGTGTATTCTTTTTTGGAAGATAGTTTCGATTGTACGTCTTGTGTTGAATTTTACCTGTGACGATTTAAAGAAAATTCTCCCAGTGGAGAATTTAATTTTAAGTTTAAATACATTTTGCATCACTAGGTTTCGATGTGCAAGAAACAACCGTATCACCGTTCGCTGATAGCCTTTAAACGAAGGTTTTTCGTGTGTTTTGATTGTGTACATTGAGGCATGCCAGTGATTACAAGTATTATTTATGTGCTGCGCTGGATAGGGTCTGTCTAACTGGTGATATATTTACGCTATTAGCTAGACTTGTTCTTATTAAATAATGTGTTATGACAGGAATGGTATTAAAAGAGTACTAAATACGCAGTAAGTATTGGAGAAGACGTAACAGCAATCAGCTCGGTGTTTCCACTATTACCCAAATTAAGATGTGGAATCTATTTGAATTGAAGTGAAGTTAGCGACTTGGTGAATTGCTCTTGTCTTTTAATTGTGTCTGTCTAAGTCCCAGTGAATGGATAAACAGTGAAGTTTTTTTATTATTCCTCACTCAGTGAGTTTTGCATACCCAAGTGTCATCCCTTAATTTCTTACATTGTTGTGTCCAATATGATTTTGTTGAAATAATTAATCCGTCTGCGTTTAAGACAGGTAATGACAAATTAGCAATAGGCATTTGGATTAGTTCTTGGCAGGAATAACAGTGTTTTAATGTATCTTAAATTGTGTGTATGGTTCTTTACGTCCAAGTGAAAGAGTGATGATTGTTATGTCTACTTAAGCAACGTATCTTGTTTCATTATGCTTCATTCAGTAAATTTTACCATCTCAAAACTTATCTTTTCACTATCTCGACGTGATGTCATTGGATAGTATTGTTGTTATAATGAAATATATGCATAAATAAAACAGTGATACACTAAACAAACACAGAAACACGCAAAAAGGAAACTCACAAAAGAAAACTGGGACGTTTCGACGGTCAGGCCGCCATCATGGGCGGTAGAAGAATGAAGAGTCCGCTCTGTTCCCTTGGGAAGGAAAGGGCAGAAAGGAAGGAGGGGGTAAGTGCGAATGGATTGTGGTGGGGAGAGAGAGGTGGCTATTGGGCTATTACTTTCAATGGGCTAGGTTTAGCCCGGGCTTTTCGAATGCCCTTGTTACCCAAATATGGGCGTATTCACGGATTTTCACGTCAACATTACCGGCGGATTCAGGAAGGGCTTCTATGATTTCTAGGGAGAAACAATCGTCAACATTTTGAGAGTGGGAGGCGGTATGTTTGGGGATGGAATCAAGAAAAGGTGGAGTTTTGGTGGCATGGCGGTGATTGTTCATACGAATATTGAGAGGGGTGGTATATTTTCCCACATAGAAGGCAGGGCAGAAATTTTCAGGAAAGGCGGTATATGATGTTGCTGGTGGTACATTTGGCCGTAGAGGAAGATCTTTTGAGGGAGGGGGAGGCGGAAGGGTGGAGGAGAGAGCAGCATTTACACCTAGGGCATTCGCATGTTGAGGAAAGTGGGGGGTTGGAGGGAGGGTCTAGTGGATTTTAGAATGTCTCGCAGATTTGAGGGACGCTTATAGGAAAATTTGGGACATGAGGGTAGGAGGAGGGATGTAGAGGTATTGTTTTTAATGATTGGATACAGGTCTTTCAATATGTTTTTGATTCTCTGTGCACCAGGGAAGAATGTGAATCTTAGAAGTGAACCATATAACATAATAAACATAACAATTTCAACATAATAAAGGCATACATTGAAATTTTCCACTAATAAAAATGCACTGGTCTACCAGTGGAAAATGCCAATTTCTGTCTTCATTATTTAGATAACTGCTATTTATCTTTTAGTCCGCGACAATGTTCATTTATGAGGGAAAGCGTCGTATTTGGAGTGGATTACAAAATGTTATGAACGAAAGGAGACCGATGTCATTCAAATACATTATTTTCTTAGAATTTTGATGATGAGAAGCTTGGAAATGTTGATCACCCGTCTGATATATTTAGTGTTTTAAAATCCAGTAAAGACGATTGGAGTGTAATTGAAAAATAAGAGGAAATTTAAGCAGACGTCTGTCAATCTAAGCAGACATTACAGTTGAATCCGTAGAAGTCATAGAATGACAAGTAATTAGGAAATAATTTATCCAATGAAAACCTATCCAATCCATTCCATTTATCCAATCCATTGAGGGCAGTATATAGTGTGTTTATAGCACTCGTTAGGAAGTAAAGTTCCATTTTTAGGCATTGTAATGTTCATTTAAATTAATATTTTTCAAAATGTTTTGAAAATAGTGGAATTATTCAAAAGTTAGCTCGTTGCGCATGCGTATAAGAGAAAAAAGTGTGAACTATGCTGTAAATCTGACAACACCGTGAAATGTGATCTTCTGCTGAACGATCGGCTTTATAAAATCACTCGTTAGCCATCACTCGAATAAACTGAGCTCGATCGAAGATGAACGGATCCCTAACGTTCGAACGTCAGCCAAGTTATAGAATCCAAGGAGGTTAAAATGAACTGGAGGATGCATAATCGTGAACGCTCATGGACGAAAGTGAAGCAAGAATAGGGGTGCTTGGGAAGGATTTTGTGCCGAGTAGGTGTTGCCAAAACAGCCACAAAACATCGCCTTCTCTGTGTTTTTTAACTTAGATTTGACGAAAATCGAACGCGACCGCAGGACACGTAAGCCAGAGGAAGGTCTATACTGTGCCGACTGCAATGGCGGAATTGGCTTCAAGAATCAAGTGGTATGTCGCCTCCATTTCTTTTCTAACCTCCTTGATAGAATCGGCCCCCAGGTGAGATGGAACTAATGAAATGCGGGGGTAAATGAAACGGATCAGAAGTCGAAGGATACGGATCAAGATTTGAAAGAGTGGATGAATCAAATAAAAGATCACCTGGGGGGCTATTCGGGAATGTTGACATTCATATGAACGACGGAGTTGTCGACATTCATTCATTAAGCTATTCAATGAACGCTTCATTGAACGGCTTACTGATCCTATTTTGAGAGCCGTTGGTTCAGTTTTTCAGTTGGTTCAGTTTCAGTTGGTTCAGTTTCAGTTGGTTCAGTTCAGCTACGAGTTGCGTCTTTGTTTTTGCAGCAAATTGGCGCGAGATTTTGATGGAAAAATGGATCTGCAGGAATTTGTTGAGTTGGCGAATCTTAAGATTATGATGTTGCAGAACATGTGCTAATTAAACGTGAATAAGTAAACTAATCCCTCCCAGATCATCACAAGAGAGCTGAAGATGGTCACGCTGCCTTGATGGCGGAGTGGAACTACGAATAATGACATAAATTTCCGTATTTTACGACGTATTCTCACTTAAGTGAGATTAAAAAATAACCCCTCAGGTGGCTATGAACGAGAACCGAGCGTCTGTCGAGACATGGGGAAGAGAAACGCTGATGGAAGTAAAGTTTTTGGAGGAGCGGGTATGTCGAGTGGCTAGAAAACTGTCATCCCATCCCGAGGGCTAGGGACCGAATTCCGGCAGTGGCAGAGGTTTTTATTTAAAATCCCGATCCTTGCTTGTGTATCCTGCAGAGGTCACTTAAAATACACCACTCCCACTATCGGCTGAGACGATAAATGGTTGTCCCCTTGGTCCCTTCATTAAGATAGCTCTTATGCCGACGTCGGGTTTCACACCACTCTTACTCCGATACATTACTGGGATGAACAAAGGTGCTAAAAGTACTGTTCTCCGCTCAAGGTAATTTTTATTAAATCATAAACTTAAGCAAACCATTGACTGTTCGTTTTACTTTTCTTACCGGGTAGCCTTTAAACATGGCAGTGGAAAAATATGTTCAATCTAATTGAATCCACAGATTAGATCACTAAATTAGGATAACTTTCTAACAGCATCATAAGAATCGAACTACCCAGCTGTGATTAAAAGACAATGCATATAGATGCTGATATTTGAAAATATGTGAGGCAGAATATACTATTGCAAATGCGCTCTTCAAAATGTTTTAATGCAAGATTATTGTAGTATCAAATGAGAAGGACGAACAAAAATGATGATTAATGTTCCGTTCATTTAGAAGATCCATTTTGCAAGTAAAGTCAAGCAATATGACCTAAAATGGTCTCATATGTCATTGAATACATGTAACTTATTCAAGAAAATTATTTTTAATTTTAAATAATTAAAACCAGAAGTAAATTGAGCAAGAAAATTCCATTGAATGCTTGCGATACTGCAGAAGACAATAGAGTAAGGCATGTCGTTTACGAAGACAGGACATAAGAAGCAGGATGAAAATGATGTAAACAATGGATTATGACTATAAAGATTTTATGGCGAAGAAGCCATTACTGTGCTCATATAATGCGCGGTGTAAGAAAAGGGAGTTGTTCGTAAGAAGTAATGTATGGATTGCGTCAATTTTAAGGCCAAAATAAAACCAGAAAATACCATTGAAAACGTTTGTTGAAAAGATATTCTAAGCGAAGTAACTACGTAGCTAACGCATTGGATCCACGAAGAGAAAGTTTTCCATAAAACGTCATTCTTATAATGACACAAAAATGTACTCATCAGTGTACTTATTACATGAAAATTATTATTTAGCGTAAAGAATAAAATCTGTGTGTATGCAATTGACGTATTACGAAATACATCTCATGTAATATAACGCCACGTGTTTAAATAGCATCGAACTGCCTAAAGATCAAATTCGTGCGATGCAATTTTTTTCACTTTATCCATAGATATACACAAATAAAAACACGTATGCAAAGTCTCACGCTAATCTGTACATAGTAAAAAAGTCGCTCCAGCCACCGTAATTGGGGCGAGATTATGAATCTGGAGCTCCCTTTTCCATCCAACCCATGAGGCATGGGAGAAGGTGATATAAACCCTTCATATAAACCTTACGATACGGACCTCAAACGTAAAAGGAAAAGAAAACAACATTACTAAGTTTACAAATTTAGAAGTTAAGACTAGTAGTTTAAACTTCGCCACGGGGTAATATTAAAATCAGTGGACATGAATTAGCATGAAATGGACATGAATTAGCATGAAATGGACATGAATTAGCATTGCCAATATTACCACACATCATTAAGTTTTCCCATAAAAATAGATAAAGATATTATAAACAATATTAAGAAAAATAAGAATGATGAAAACTTTTTCCGGCAAAATTTAGGATTTTTCTCTAGGAATTAACAAAAATACCTCGCAAAATAAATAGCACATATTAATCTTTGGCTTTTTTTTAAAGAAAAATAGGTATGAAAGTCATGCCCAGCTAGAAAATTCTGTACACTTTCCTTCTAAAATATTCTACAGAATTCCCTAGGCAGTTCTGTAGAAATTCCTTAAAATATTGAAATATTTTTTAGGGAATTTCTGTAGAATTCCTTAGAATACTTTTTGTAGAATTCCCTAAAACTTTCTGTAGAACTCCCCGGATTACTATATGGACAAAATGTTTTAAGTTTTTATTTTAAATGTTTTTAGAAAATCGCAATTCTGTTAAAAATGTTAAAAAATGTTTGCAAATGAACGTAGGAAAACGATCCAAAAATATTCTCCGCTTGCGAGGTTCGAAGCGGAGATCTGTATTCAACCTTCTCAATGTGAGTTCGGTTCGCTGCCCACTGGTTTACCGATGTCTGATGAAATTTGAAGAATTTTTAAAAGATATACCTGATATATCCAGTGGGCGGTTGTGAATGAATGAGATACTGTGAGTACAAGGATGATTATTTCAATAAGCAGGTCCAAAGAGAGATCATTGCACCAAGGTCTATTCAAAGTTTCTGTATTTAGCAGTGTCTCCCATTGTCTTTAGCCTAAAACTTTTATGAAAGCTGTAGAGTAGATATCGTTGACATCATTACAAACACTTGTCTGCTGCCCAGATCCTGAAGTCACAATAGGGCCAGATTTTTTGTCCCGTTGTACTGCAGCCCTGAATAAGCAATTCAAGGTCTGATCATATTTCTTAAGGCTAATGTATGAGATTTCAACGTTTTCATATTGTAAAACCTCCAAGATATTTTTAACCAAATGACCATTCCACGCCTGCCAAAGCGTGTGCATATTGCATCCTGCCAACAGAGATATTTATTTCCAAATACATTGATATGGCTTTACTTTCCTTCATTATATGATATTATGAGTTTGCTTTAGTAAAGCGAATTCAATATCAAAACAGTCGCTGAGAATGGCGTAGAGATTCCGTTGATTACTTCTACTGAAACTATCTACGAAACATATATGTTAACTCATGCTCCGTATAAATCCTTAGAAAAGGAGCTCGTTCTTCGGAAAGCACGAAGATTCCCGTAGAATTCCGTACGTTCTACTGAACAGATTGTACGGAACTAGTTGTTCTACCGAAATTATTTCTACGGAACATGAGCGTTCCTTACAATTCCTTAGAAAAGGAACTCTTTCTAAGGAAAGAACGACGATTTCCGTAGAATTCCTTATGTTCTGCAGAACAGTTTGCACGGAAATGTTTAGCAGGGTGCGTAGAAAAAAAATCATAAAAAGGCAGATGAGAACAGGATGAAACGTGATTTGAAGCAGATTAGCGCATTACAGCGACAACACAGCATGATGGTTTTCGATTTTGAAAATAAAATTGTGCATAAGGAATTCCAAGATTTCATTTACAATGCGATTCGCTCGTTTATTGGGTCATTAAAGGGTTAAGCGCTGCTTACTTAAAATATGAAATGAAGGGAGTTTTATCAAAGCTGATGGGAGCTGATTCAATAATTGACTGGCTCTGACGATATGTTATCCATTTGTAGGCTGGTTTCCTGTGATGCAGTACATGACCCCAGAGATAGAAACGCTTCTAGAAATATCTCTTTAATAAAAAAAATCTAGGAAATCTGGTATTTGCGACTAGGCCAATAATTCTCATACAGAAACCATTCATCTCCCACAGTCAGGTTGTAATATACAGGAGAAGTAGACTGCTCTTAATTTGCTGAAAACAGAAACTTTCAATGCGAGTGATGATGAGCGAAAAAAGATTGACAGATAATTCGAACGGAACTGATAATGTTTTTGGAGCTCAGCAGTGTGAGCAGCATGTCATGGCTCAAAGTTTTCAAGTGGAAAAGGGAAAATTTTAATATGTTTCCTCAGGTGTTGCCGCTAAATCTAGCGCGATCCGCGTATCCGTTTTATTCTCCACCGCAAACTCCTCTTCCTTTGACCCGTTCGACCTCCCAACCCCCCTCCCCGCCCACCGCACCCCATAACCTCACATCTGACGAAGGAATCGTAGGAGGAAAAAAGGCTGTCCAAACTCCCCAAGGGTGCGTTGCTCGGCGCCTCCATCCGTCTGCGGGAGTCAATTGACACTGGCATCTCTCAAAGGTAAATACTCTCGGACGAGGTGGGGATTAACTCCACGCAATTTTAATGCGAAATGACTTTAGGAGTTTTGCAGACCTCTAGTCGTCTTCCCACGCGGCACATTTCCTTCTGCTCTTCCTCTCGCTTGCCTTTTAAACTATTTTTTTGGGTTAACTTTGTGATGATAATGAACGATTCACGAACCGGTTCCAATGGCGAAATTCCTTTCAAATGCTTTCGAAAATCATGATAAAAACTTTGGCGTAGTGACAAATGAGTACATAAATGTGAGGCGTTTGATTACGGCCAAGGCTAATGAGTTCTAAAAGCATTGGCATGGCATGTTTGTGACGTATGTTTGCCAGGCATGTATATGAGAAAAAAGTGAAGACATACCATCACAGTACCTTGGAAATTTCTATGCCACGGTCTAGACAAAATTACCTTTTCCTGATGATTGTGGTAGCGACAGAAGTGAGCTTAATTCAATGGTATCTGGAGTTGTTTTTGGCGCAAATTACGAAGAAAGTTTTTATTTTTTTCTAGTTGAATGTCAGTTGACTCACCCTTGAACTTTACTCTCACGGAAAGATTTTATTCACAAAATAAATTAAATGCATGGGAAAGGCAAGGTTTAGTATGGCACGGAGGGCACTATGTTGACACCTTGCTAAATTCCCAGGAACGGTATAAGCGACAAAATAAGAGAGATACACTGCTGAAGTGAGAAGAATAAAATTTTTTTTCCACGCACCACTAGTGACTTTAACAAAAACATAGCGTAATACAAGTACATTAACATGCAATTCACCTTTGCGCTTCCTCTGTTTATTTTCCCTTCCCTTTTTCCTTCACTTTACATGGCTGGTGTCGTAACAATCCCTGCCACATTCCTCAGTGGAGAATCGCACGGTAGCATGTAGAATGTAGACACACGTAACTTTTTCCAATCCAGCGCGTCAATAAAATGTCAACAAATAAAATTTCACTATTCTGTCCTAGTTTCTAAGGAAGCCAAAAATGTACTATAAACTTACAAATAAAACAAAGCAGGCATTGAATTTAAAAAAGTCAGAAATGGTCAACATAATTCTTTAAAAAATCATATTCTTTATTTATTAAATTACCTGGGAAAGGTCGGGCACATTAGACGCTTAGACGCTTTCAATGACGCATCGGGGTTAATGGGCAGATGAGAAGAAAAATATTGCTGTATTTAAGGATTGAATGAGACAATTGGCACAAAAGGCAGTGTTGACAAGTATTAAGGGAAAGGCAGTATTGACAGTATTAAGGAAAATTGACAAAAGGCAGTATTGCAAGTAATGACTGTCCAGTAACAAGTACATAGTTTGAAGTTTAGTTTATAGATAGTTTATTCGGTTTATTAAATGGGTAAACTGTCCGAGAGTGGAGCCTTTTAACTTAAACGATGCTCATTACTTACGCTCGTTTTAATCAATTGATCAACTGAACAGCAGTCAGCTGCCTATGATTTACTGAGGACGTCAAGTCTTCTTAGAGCACGACGGATTTGGAAATAAGTTATATTTTGGAAGTTTACATAAGCTACATGTGAAACATTTTATCACGATTCAGGTGATGCCTACAGATGGCCTATGATTTGTAACAAAAATATGAAGACTACTAAAATTAGTGAATTAATAAATCATTTGTGAATAAATTAAAAATGTGCTAAGTAAAAATAACGGAATCAGTAAAGGCGACGAAAAGAAGAGTTCCTACTGATATTCAGTGTTCATATGATTATATTTATGTTAGTAGTAATACGATACGTCACAAAAGCAGATAGGGTAACATAAAAAACTACCAAAAAACGTAAACTGACGTAAAGGAGTTTACACCGAGCACGGACAAGGCATGAAAAAATTAAGGAATTTTCACGTGCACTGAACACTAACAACTTACTTTCGTTCGGTGCATGATCTAATTAGGTTTTCGTGGTAAATAAAGTGTTTGCGATAAGTAAGAACACGACAACCCCAACTTTTATATAAATAGTTGATGCAATTATTAGAACCAACCAATAGAGATAAGCAATAGCAAGACTTATAACAAAACATTATGGTGATGCATTTTTTATTACTGGATTTTCATTGGATTTTGTATTTACTTTCAGAGGAGAGAAAATTTGGTAAATCTGAACAAGTGAGAAGAAAATCATAAATTTTGGATAATCAAAATGATATAATATAGAGTTCCAAACATGAGTCGGTTCAAACACATTTATTTTACATGATAATAGTAAGTAGTTATTCAGAGTTGGCTTGTATGTGTTTATTTAAAGCAGCAATTCAGATGGATTTTAAAAGACTACTCTAAAGTGCAATCGTTTTCGCAGGCGACATAGGAAGAGTCAAGAAGTGGGAGACTGTACGTATGTATAAAGTAACAAAAAGTAAACGTATAAATTAGATTATCTCAGAAGATTATGTAAGTATTGTAGATGCATGCAGTTTTTCACAACTTCGTGGAATGCTTAAGCACAGCAATTTGAGCTCATACTAAATAAGGGACAAAATTGAGCATACCGCGGGTGGTAGCAGCCCGGGTGTACAATTTAAACAAAATCTGTCCTGTAGCTGATTACTGACTGCATGGCAACGACGATTATACTCTCATTAGTACGATTGAATTGTAAAACTTTGGATGGTCGTATAACTTCATTTTTTAATGTGAACTGAACTCGAAAATACAAACGGAATATATTTGCTGCACCACGGACGAGTTTTAAAATTGAGTGAGAGAGTCGGGCGGTATTCCTTGCTTGCGTGACATAACGTGCGAGCAGCATAAAAAATGACTGATTGCCTTTTTATTGCATTCATTTAATTGAGAATGGAACATATTAAACGGAACGAAATTTATTCCACAAAAAAAGTAATCTGAAAAAGTAACATTCGGACATTGTTGTTGAATTTATGGTCGTTTGATTACTGAAAATGGGTAAATATTAGTTAGTCAGAATGAGTCTGGTAGAAACTACGGAAATAAAAATTATGCACATTTAATTCAGTGGATGCGAATGACATAGGGGCTATATATTTTCCTGGGATTCAATTAGTCTGCCAAAGGTTTTCGTGTTTTAATTTTGACCAGCGTTTTCAACGAAGTTGCATTACGGAAAGGCACTGTGCAAAAGTGTCGTTAAAATATTGTCACGAAGCTCATCCTGCGGTGAATACGAACAATATTCCTTTTGAAAGTATAATATACGTTTATGTAGCACAACGATTTGCTGGGAGTCGTCATTTTTCGCTTCACATAATATGCGTACGCTACATAATAATCTCTTTAAAGGTATTTATTGCCCATTTTTTTAAAATTATTTTATTTATAGTTTAAAATTCGTCATGCAGAAAATATGTTATCCATTTAGAACAACTGTGGGTGATGTTTTTGTTGATGAGAACGATTTGAGAGAGCGACTCATCCTAGTTCACAGTGTACATGCCTAACGCATTCAATAGAAGCATTTTACAGCCAGTAGGTAGTCTTAACTTAAATATGATAATTGGTCGGTTAGCCTTCATGCACACACGGATGGTAAAAGAACAGACATACTTGCTTCATAGATTGTTTCTTTTAAAGCTAAACACTACTTTTGTTTTATATTTTTTTTTCATATTATAATCGAACAATGACCTTGAAAAAAAGGATTCTTTTATTCTAACCGAGGTGATAAACACAAGTTGGAATTGATTTATGTGGATGCCTTAATTATTTTTTTTAATCCTCCTAGGTGATGATGTGCTCATCTAACATTATATAATCACAAAAATGGAGTACAAAAATCTTTCAATTGATTTATATATTGTTAGCCCTTGCTGTCATATCGAGGCATCAATCAAGCGCTAAA
The DNA here is from genome assembly GCA_963573305.1 of Pyrrhosoma nymphula. NCBI lineage: Eukaryota > Metazoa > Arthropoda > Insecta > Odonata > Coenagrionidae > Pyrrhosoma > Pyrrhosoma nymphula. Next base: position 58,488,083 of record OY754332.1, read on the forward strand.
TAATTTACGGTAGTGAACTTTGCGCAAAAGAAATATCATTAGCAAGAGTAGTCGATGAAAAAATTGATGATTTTTTGAACTTGTCACTTTACCGCGTGAAAAAATGTAAAATTTGTGGCCATTCCTAAAGAGACTAAGTTTTATTTAATGGATATAGGAAATACTAGTTGCATAAATAAATAAGGGAGAATCATTCATCCCCGTCGGGCCTATAATTGACTGGAAAATGAGAAATACGGAAAATGCGGGGAAACAAAGTGAATGGCATGAAGGCGGTGCGAACAAACGTCACCAATTCCATGTAAGACTCAAGAGGATGAAACGGTGAACTGTCACGCATCCACCGGAAGGACAAGAATTTAGAGCCTTAACATTTCCGACGGTAACCCGTGAGAAATAGATAATTAGATTAGTTCTAATCGCACAAATGTGAGGCAGACTGGAAAGATACTCCCAAGCCCAAGATTATTCCCAAGCTACATCTGAACGTTTGGTTAAATAAAATAGCTAATCCATCAAACGCACTATTAAACTATGAACACACCGACAACGAGAGTTATTGGGCATGAAAACATCTCTTACACCCATTTTTTGTCCGATTCTTCTAGCCTCTTCGCTTTCATTTGCATGGATGATAAACACCCCCTTGCCTTATCCAGGTTTTTGAGTAGCATGAAAGTAGAGATGAAATGCCGAACTATCAAAATGCATCGTCAATGGAGGAGTTCTAAAGCCAAAAGTGAAGATAGAGTACATTCTTGAGAAAAAATACTTTTTGAAAGGTATTTACTTCAATGTATACATATTTACTTTTTCTCACTTACGGCTACATCCCCACGATCAATCTATTTCTCCATTTTATTCCACCAAAAGTCGTTTTATACTGTTCTGTGTATTTAAGGATTGGACTATGCTTTACATAAACAGATTCTTTTCTCATAAGGGCTTATACACACCTCCACTCTCCTTTAAAAGGAACCGTTAAAAAAGAACATTTGAAGGTTGATTGTCAGTCTGAAAAGGGAGCCATTTTTGTCTTCATTTGTCACGTTTTGGTTTAAATAATGTAATACAATTACAGTAATGTCATACAATTGTTTTACAAATGAAGAGCAATATTTGATAATTGTGTGCCTTAAAGTATCGGAATAAAAAGCCTATACTCATCGTACATTGTTATTTCTATCCAGCATCATTCATCGTTGAATATTAAAATTTCATTGCATAAACATGAATGGGTGTGTGATTGAGTAGTTCTAAGAGTCATTGAAAGAATGAGAACCCTCATTTTACTTGACAACATATTTTTCTGCATTGAATAATTGCCCATTTGATGTGGAATAAGTAAATTTTCCTATTTCTTCGCCCACAAACAGATGTATTGTTTTGTTAAGTGCTCGCTTCAAATTACAAGGCAAAGAGATATCCATTGTGTTATTATTGCTAAAAGTATCATTAAAAAATGAATTTTGGCTTATTGTTCTATATGCAATCAAAACCCCATTGAAAGCAGTAACATTAAAGCTGATAGTTTTAGGTTATCATTAAAGAGATGCTGTAAAAAACATACGGTGTATCAATTACAGAAATGGATAGAGCCAAAGTAAATTATTAAAATGTTATTGAACAGCTACATCTACAATCAGTGAAAATGATTATTTTAATTTATTACAGACGTTGAATGCAAAAGCTCACTAAGGGCATCCATTGATAACGAATTAATGTGACAGGTATGGCGGCATAAAGATATTGATGTAACCTTTGGAGTAAGGGACAGTGGTATAAACTTACCCGATGCAAATATATGGTTAAACCTAGGTTATTTAACATTCTCATTAAACTAAGCAATATCTTTTTATCAGTCACAAATAACATGGCCAGCAGATAAGACGATAGTGATAAACAATTTTTCGGATCGGAAAAGATTTTTCCTTTGCCTGGAATATTGATGAGATGAACGAATGTGTAATCACATTCCCTCTTAGTTCACTAAAGGTTGAATTGCCTTCTGCAGAATGCTGTGAAAATCTAGCTCCCGAAAATTACCATCTAAATAGCGTTCTGTGAAAGGTTATAGAGTTGTTGATGTCTTCTGTACCTGGGAATGATTTCAGGAAATACAATATTCGAATCACATCTTTCAAGCTGGCCTCAGTGGTACAACTGGCCGTGTCTGGAAATCATTCAAGCAAGCGGCCCATATTTCAAAATGACATGAATCCTTTTTACTACTGCGCCTCATTAATTTACAACTTGTAGTTATTCATTATTCCGTTGTATGCCATGCATTCGTCGTTCAAATTTAGCTTGATGAGTGAACTAAAATTCTTGCCCATCTTATCCAATTTAATTGTTTTATAATATGGCAGTTAGTTTTTATAGTTTAAATTACATACAATTATTATATATGAGATTTACATTTATTTATGAGACTCATATATTATGAGATTTACATCATGCTTCTTACATTTGTTTAGATTAAAAAAACGAATATGGTCCACATAATTGCTAGAGAAACATTTCACTGTAACAACCTTGATATTGAATAATCTTTCAATGCAAATGAACATCCAGTAGGTGGTTCCCAAACCCAATATCAGCCTTGCTTTAAAGCATACACTTTTAGGCAAATATTTAAAATAAGTTTTCTTGATACATAAATATCTGCATCTACATATTACCCTGCGAGCCACCACATGAGCATGTGGCAGGGGGTATTAGGACACCAGCCGCGTGAAGGTTTAAAGAAGAATCAAGGAAGGTAAAAAGGCGAAGTGTATTTTGGCAATGTTTTTTGTGGATCTCAGTTTTTATTATGGTCACCTATTGTGCGTGAGAAAAACGAATTCTAAGCCAAACTGTTTGAAAATGTATTTCTCTCATTTTATCTTTCCTGTCCGACCTAGAGATGAAGTGCTGCGTCAAAGTTATATTCTCTTCATCTCACTGAAACACACCTGTTCGGAATGTCTGAAGCAATGAACGCCTAGCGTGTACCCTCCGAGTCTCTAGTGGTTCCCAACCTAATCCCTCTAAAAGCAGTGAAATACTCTTTGCTCGCTTGCAGCAGTTTTTAACGAAGCGCAGGTCTTTTCTTTGTGTTTAATTTATTATATATATTTATTATTTTCGAATCATGTCTTTCTGTCTAGGGTCCCAAAATACTCGCGGCGTATTTGAGGTGTGGCCTAATCAGAGCAAAGTAGCACATCTCTTTCAAATTTTCATCCGCAGACCTTCCTACTATACGCTTGATAAATCCTAGTTTACTTTAGACTGTGCCGCATATGTTTAATATGTGTGTTCTCCACGATAGATTTGAGGTTAAGGTAATTTCCAGATATTTGTCTTCGTCTGACGAGTTAATGTTTACTCAATCCACTGTGTAGAATTGGCGTTGGTGTGTTGACCTCCGCAAGAAGTGTACTGCAGTGCAGTTACTAAGATTTAGTTCAAGGAGGCTATCATAAAATAGGAATAACTTTACTATATTATAGTCAATCAAAAGACAACTTCGATTTTTTTCCATCAGAATACGATTTAACCCTTATTTTCCGAAGTTTATATACCTATATCCAGATGAATACTTTCATCCGCTGACTGCGGTGTTTGAATTTCCCTCATAAGCTCATAAAATATTTTCTAACTGCCTCTACTACCAAGATCAAGAATATCCCCAAGAGAGGTTTTTTCTATGGTGGTAAATTCACTTACACACATTAACGGATTTAAAACAATTTTGAAATTCCTGCATAAAACAATGGAAATTGATATGCGTGACACGGGAAAAAATGGTGAACACCTTTTGGTGGATACTTGGCAAAAATCATGAGTGAGATTAGTAATCGTTCAACACAGTGAAAGGATAAAAATTTCATGTGAAGGCGATCGTGGATATGCTCAGCAAAAGTTATAAGGGGACAGTATTCAATTACAAACATTTGGTAGGTAATCCTTTATTGAGAAGACTTCTCTCCTCTTATGGTGACTTTGATGAATTTTTTAGTCCATTGATTTCGATTTGATTTTTAATTTGATTTTTGATGATTTGATTTGAATTGACGAACTTTAGTCTGTTTACCAGAAAAAAAATAGTGTAAATGAAAAAGCCACTAGGATGAGAATAAAACATGCGAAGATTAACACCCATGTTTTAAGTGTGTGGTTATGAAATTAAATTAAAAGAATCACAACCACCACTTTTATGATTAGTTTCCGAGTCAATTAGGTCTTCACTTGATGAGAAATCGTAGTAAATGAACCGATGCAGGTGCGCGGGGTAATAACAAAAGGATCGTCGAGAGGAAGGACGACGGAAAGTGCCCGGCTAACCAACTGCTGCCGATGTGGCACTGGGACGACGAGGACGGAGGACGAGGGACGGTGCAGGCGGGCGGGGGAGGGAAGGACGCGGCGCTCAAACTTAAGTGGATGGGAGAAGTCGGGAGATGGGAAGAGATTCCTCGCGGAGATTCCCCCGGGAGAGGAATGTCATCGACTTCTTATTGCGCAATTGATTTGGCGGGGGTAGGGGAGGGGGGAGATACCGTGGGTTGGGGCAAAAGGGATCAAACTGCGAGGGGTAGAGGAAACCTTAAGGGAAGGGGACCAAGCCTGGGTTGGAGAGAGATCTGATCGAAAATTTTAACCCTTTCTGAACCGGTGATTTCAAATGGAATCGTTTAACTTCTTAAATTCCATTGTTCACATCACGTTAGAAGTTATTCAAATGACCGTCTTTCGTTTTAGGGCAGGATAAATTAATTTTTTTCAAAAATATTTGTTTTTTTTTGTTTTCCTAATCCTAAAATTAAAATTGTTTATCTGCCCTCACTAAGGATTAACCCAAGTAGCTCTTAACTTTAAAGGCGGAAGTCCTGCCTAGTGGAAGATTGCAGAAGTGACTGGCAGGAGATAGCAAACACTATACAGTTAGCCTACCATCTACTACCAAGGTTTTAGATGATATATTCAGGTTATTCATTCTCTCATTCATTCTTTCAACACGTACAAAACAACTAAGCACGCTTTTAATGTATATATATTAAAAGCGAGCTTAGTTGTTTTGTACGTGATGAAAGAATGAATGAGAGTCGGATAACGAAGTAGATATATGATACTGAAATGAATGGCGTGAGAGGGGAAGGGTCAGACCAAGGGTGAATGGTGTGAAGAGACCCTAAATAGGAGGAGGAATATTTAGACATTTAAGAAAAATATAGCTTGCATGAAGTAATGCTTGAATGTGACAAAAGAAAAGGAGGTTTGCACGCATTGCGAAGAATCGAGAACATTATATAAAGTTGTTGCCAATTTTCCAAGTGAAACGCCGTGAATTGGGCTCTTTTGTCCATGCCTATCCCGAGAAAGAACTGATTTTTGGGTGAGTATATATGTATAAGGCTAACATGTAAAACGATGAAATTACTAGGCTCGTTGCACATTTACACGAAGATAGCCTCATTTGGATTCTGAACATTCGGTAATGTAAATATCCAGAGGCTGCTATTATACTGGCACTATTTATAACTATCCTTAATTTTTCTTTACCGTATACATGACTTAGTGAAAAAAGAATACACATACAGGGTTAACTGTGAAATATGTAGAAGTGAGCCATTGAGGTGATGAACTTGAGTAATATAGGTGGAAAATATTATGACTAAACGGATTCTTTTAAGCTTTTCTCTATGAAAACATAGGGCAGGAATAAAATATCTCCGATATTTCAGCAAGATTTTCATTTATTCTTTCTTCCTTAAAATGAAAACATGAAATCGGAAAACTCTTGGAACAAGGGACAATATTGATCCACAAAGCTAACATAGCGTGTTGGATTAACTAGCATTTGAATACCAAGTTATTTGTGTACATTCCCCCTCAATTAATTTGCATAGTTTATGTGTCTCAATATTTAAATAAAGGTAATTAGTTGGTTCCCCTTGCAAGCTTTTATTGAACTCATTAAAACGACAATGTGAATTCCAGGAATACCACCAAGTACTATGTACAACTCCCTCTAATATGAATGGGATGCTAGGACGATTAATATAGATTATAATTCATGAATGCGTTAGTAATTCGGTGTTACAAAATTAACTCAACCGGAAGAGGATACAAATATGAAAAACGAGTCACGTGTAAATACTTTGAAGAAAAATTATTAATTCAAATTTTCTGAACGCAGAAGCAATTGAATAATGCATTGATTTAAATTTTATGAGAGAGGGATATTAACATTTCATTCGTCAGCCAATATACCTTACTAGGACCCAAGCGTTAGATTATTGTCAATACTTAGTCCATAGTACTTATGTTCCATAAACATCAACTGTGGACCTTTCAGCAATATCCTCCCTTACTAATCCTATAGTATCCGCCACTCTCAAAGGATTAACCCACGGATTCACTTCAAAGAAGGCTGAGGGATTAACATAATGCACCTAAAAACACTTCAAAATCTGGTTACAATACGAGCGAGTTAACGTTTAGAGACTTATTCATTATCCAGCACTCACGAATAAAGAGTATTATTCGTTTTATTCTAATAACCTTTTAGAAAAAGCAGACGAATTATGAGATGGTAATCATTTTTGTCCAAATCTAAGAAACTTTAAAGATTAAATTTTTCACCCATAGACAGACATAAATGGTATAGTTAACACTTAGAGTATTGAAACAGCCAATGCATAAAACTGCTTCTCAAACCCAAAAGACGACACCAAACATGATGCGTAAATCCCTGTTAATAATGAGCCGATGAGTGAGGAAATGGGACCTTCCGACAGGATAATGAAACAGTTGGGCTAGATTAAACCATATGAATTCTTCAGCTAAAGAGGAGATGCCTGTGAGAGTGCTAATGGAGCTAGCCTCGTACATATCACTCTTTCTATTAATCATGTTTAACCCGTCTTTTTCGGAAGGTAAAGTACACCAAGACAAAAAAATATCCATGCCACTCCAATATTTAAAAAAGGAAACAAAAGACTCAGGTGATTGATTCCTGGCCTATATCATTAATATCACCTCCACATTAGGTTATCAAGCAAATAATTGCTAGTATTATAATGAGAAATCTGGAAAATAAAAACATCGTGTATGACAGTCTATAAGGCATCCGAAGATGCAGCTATGCGAAACAAAGCTTGTATTCTTTCTCTTCACCACCATTACCTAAAAATCAGGTGAAACAAAAACATAAGTTTACACGTTATCTCTGGATTACAAGATAACATTTCACAAAAAACCTTTAAACGAAGCACAAATTAATGCATCAAATAAGAAATTAGTGCATTAAATACTTGAATTTCTAACAAATTGCAAACAAAAAGTAGCAATCAACGGCATTAGATCCGTCATGTTTGAGGTGAATTTTGGCGTCCCACATGGGACCATTATCGACGCTAAGTAATTATTTTTTTATTTAAAAGATATCTACACCAGAGTTGGCCGCATTATTATATTGGTTGCTGACGATGATGTCATTTGCGAAAACACTGCAACATAAGGGGACTTAGAGGTTCTATAAACCGATGTCAATAACGATAACTCTTGTTTTGCAGAGTAAGGGCTAAAATATTATCTTATCTAATGCGCTGCAATACCCAAATTATTAAACACTATGCTATAGAAAACACAACAAACGCCATATCTATATTGTATGGTGACTAAAGGTAAGTTTACTACACTGAAGTAAAAATCCACGGATTTGCCATAGGTCCAGACCCGTGAGGGGAAAAAATTTGCGGTGCTGCATTAACGAGACTGGGATCTATGAAGCTAATAATGCGGAGGTCCTGGGATAAAAAATGTGAAAGTCAGATTTTACTTCGCTCTAGTTGAGGCGAGTGCGCTGCAAGTATTTGGGACCCTAACCAAAAACATGTATTAGGCAAAATAAAATAGGGAAGTAAGCCGCAGGCGTCGTTAAAAACTGCCAAGAAAAACAGGACATAAAAGGGACATAAAGAGATAAACAGGACATGTTAACACAGTACAGAGGGCGGGACTACTTCGGGAGCTGTCAGAGACTGGAAGGCATCACCACTAGGCTAAGATCCCAGTCTTACACGAAATTTTAGATCACGCTAGTTTTATGGAGACACCAAGGATAAAATTTTAACTACGCACCATATAATTAATTATAACTGGTAGAAGTGAAAAGTAAGAGAGATACACTCCCAAAGAAATGTGTACAAAAATTCTTTCTTCACTCACACCATTAGTGAAACAGAGCGATTCAGTGTGACGCTCCGTATACACATAGTTCACTTTCGTCATTTCACTCTTCCAATTTCTTTATCCCTATCCCTCCCTAATCCATGGCAATTGTCATTAAACTCCCAGCCATACGCCCCAGCACTGGCTCTCAAGGCAATATTTCAAGTTCTGTCTTTCGAGAAGCCCCTGTTTGGGGCTTCTCTAAAGAGTTTGAACTACAGCGCCTATCCTCAACGCACGCAAATGTATTTACTGCAGAGGACGTTCCACACCACGATGACAACTATCACTCGCATTCTACAAAAATACATGAGTTCGACGAATATCGAGGAGTACGAAACAGACTAGATCCCGGAGAAAACCTAGAAGGAATTCGAAGTGACGAACCTATCAGCCTAACGTGTTATGACATTAAAAATATAAACCTTTTTCATTCTTCATAGTGTTATGTACGATTCATTGGTAAAATAGTTGGGTGAATTTTTAAATATATTTTTCAATTAATTTAGCGTTTACTTTCAGTAACTTATGATTTTCAGTAGCATGAGGCCCATATTACTGAAGTTACCCGCGTCCAGAACTCCAAAACCTACCCACCTATTCTGCTTGGGCTTCATAATCAATGGCATTGAAATTGAGCACAAAGCTTAAAAAATGGAAATGCCAATGAACTATTATTTTTTTATCCCACATAACTAATTTATGAACACTGGCATAGGTTTATTGCTTCAGCCTGCAGTGGTGATTCCAGTAATTTACATTTTAATTTCGGGTATATATATTACAACTATTACATCATAAGAGTTCCAAAATGAACTCGTTGTGCGCATATTATTTGTCAAAAATTTAACTGAAAATGCCTATGCAACCCATTTATGGCCGTATAAACCTGGCGATGTGTCATCTTATCCCACCATGAAAGAAACTGGCCGTTCTACTGACTTTGACTGGTGCTTTGAGTGAAAGCTCCAACTTTTTGTAAAAGTTACCTCTACTTACGTCATCATTATAAACCAAAGGGAATGCAACATTAAATTAAAACTAAACACGCTCATAACCTGACTAAAAGGATCAAATTCTTTAGCTTTGAGGTCCTCCCTTTAGCTCCACTCTGCAGAATCTCCTCATGATATGACTTGGAGATATGTTATTGTTTTATTTGTTATTATATATTACCACCGAAAACAGCACATATTAGCCTTTACATCGGGGTATTTTAACAATCAACAACGGACAAACAACCATGTCCTGGGAAGTGAAAAATCCTCCCCAGGCAGGATTCGAACCCGCGACCTTTGGTTTAGCAGGTGAGGACGTTACCCCGCCGCCACCGAGGCCGACGATTATAGAACATGGACTATGATGAAACAATTTCCTGTACCCATACTAGCATGATATGGAATCTTTCACTTTGGTATTTGCAGCACTCCCACAATTCTATTAGAGGGGGGGCATAAGGAGAGGAACACCGACAGTTGGGCACTTTCAAGGTATTAAAACTTGCGAAGTATCTTCATCTGATTCATAGGTGGAACTTCGAAGCCAAGTTTCAGCAGCTCGCTTGATTGTTCTCGCATCACTCTTGCTACGGAGGTTATCAAAGGGGATTTCATGGTGCATATTGAAGAAAGCCCTCCGCTGTCTGTGAGTTAGTGATGGCAACGTTGAGGAATGCCTCGCCTACGGTGATTTCAAGGGTAAATAAAGTTGCTCTTGGGCTTTAATACACCCACTGCAAACGAGGTATGATGAGGTCTTCCTTGACTCAACAAGAGTAATATCGTGCAGGGAAAGTGTCTAATTTTTAATAAGCTCTAATTAAGCGAGCCATCGCTATCCACATCCTCATTTAGTGTGCTAAAACATTCTACTGAATTTTGGTAAAAAACTTGCAGCATGTCCTAGGATTATTTGAAAGTGATAGCATTTATTTCTATGAAGAGTGTATGCTATCTTTTGTTCCATTTCCTTTCTACAAAAAATCGAAGCAGGATTTACAGCAGACTGCCCTAATCATCGTTATTTTTATTTCACAGTCATATATAGTGTAACAAGAGAATAAATATAAACTGCAAACCTGAGAAATCTAAAATGTATGTATTTATTCCCTATTATTCCTTTTAATTCCTCAGGGAAATTTATAACAAATATATGAAATTCCACCGCAACATCCCACACAAAATTAAAGGCTATTCACAAAACAGAAAGTGCTTTGCTTTTAAGCTTTCTCAGCCTTACCTCCAAATGCTTAGTTTAACTATTATTAGTAGTACAATGTGATTTAGAGTTTATAATTACCTTCAAACCCTCTTTCAAACTTCAAGAACATATGTTTTTCGAAAAAGTAAACGCACATTCCAAATCCCCAATCTCTAGCTCTCCAACTTCAACTTAGGAGTGGCTATCTATTTTAAAATAACCTAACCTGTTTAGTTTTAAATATAGTGTAGGGGAACAGTTCAAAAATCATTTACCATGTATTTTTCGTGACGTTAGCCGAAAAGCACCACTGGAGTGTTGTGAGTAAAATTTTGTATTTCCTCGTTGCAGGAAAGAAAGCATTCAAACGTACGCCTTCATAAAACTGATGCAGTAATAGCTAGTTTACGTCAAATTTCATTGATACCTTTCACGATCATTAACCGATGTGCATAGTTTAATAATGAAAGCTCTCAGACAAACATTGCGTCTCACTCACTCCGCAGCAGTTTGGAGGAATGACTAAAACAACAACTTTAAACGAGCCAAAGACATTTCTCTCATTGGTCCGTCACGAGGGGAGAAGTGAAGCTATCACAGTTCATTTCTAATTCAAATTTTCATGGAGCCGAACCAAATGTTGATGGCTCGAAGGAGCTTACCGCTCGGGGAAGCAATGCGAATGCAAAATTAAATGCTCTCACTGGAGGACGACGCGTCTAGATTTTGGCGAGGCCGGCCAAAGACTTTCGTCGTGGAGGAAGCGGTGGGTGGTGGGGTGACTCTCCTGCCTCCCCTCGCTAATCCCGTCGATTAAGACCCGCTCCACGGGGCTCTGTCCAAAATATCTCCGCCTTATCTGAGGAGAGAACGAAGCCGGGGGGCAATGGTGGCCGCTAATGCGCTTGCAAGCTATCCAGATGCCGTTGGGTATGGATCTCATTCCGTTTGCGAGTTTCTACACCCCCCTGGATCTCTTCCTTCCTAGAGCCATGATGATCGTGCAAGGTACACCATTACGTCAAGTGATAATCACTGACTTGTAAAAAAAGTAGCGCTTCTCTGTAGATTGCTGTTTCAAGTAAGATCAGGTATACAGACAGCAGGGTAAGTCATTGAGCATAGCGTAGGGAAAACAACAAAAGTGCCTAAAACAGTCAAGCTAATGACTAGAGATATTTAGAGCCATCAAACAGCATCAATTGAAAAATGACTTTGTCTGGCCAGAAAAAACATGCACTTGCTATTAATGAATTATGTGGTGGATTAGTTGAACTGACGACGTTTGTATTTGCACTAACCAACTGCTGCATATAACTATGAATTTTTTCTGCCCTGTACCACCGGTACAATTTCACTCTATTTTGTAGCTCACTGGTACCACCGGTACAATTTCACTCTATTTTGTATTTCACTCTATTTTGTAGCCTGTAGCTCCAAAATCTTCAAAATATTTATATGATATATAATAATAATTTAACCCCAGGACCTTTAAAACCAACTCTAAAAGCCTCTACTTAAACCTTGAATTTATTTTTTACTTTCCTGTAGTTTTTTAGCACTTTTTAATCTATCTTTATATCAAATCCACTCTTCGTATCATTCTACGAGACTCTAAAAAACCTCCCTATAATGTATACTCACGATTCCCAGTGCCCCATCAAGCGCAAGGGACAAACAATTACGTCCTTTCATAAAATTGTAACACGTAGTTCACTGCTTTGAGGGAACTGAATGAAAAGTTTGCTCATAAAAAGTCAATCATTTATTCTTAATAAACTCCCAATAAAAATCTCACCAACATATTTTAAAATGTAACTTACTATTCATACCTGTTCCTTCATTTACTTAGTTGTTTTCATGGAAAAGATTCTATCTATTTACTGCTCAACGATTTATCTTGACTAAGTGTGGGTCGAGTGAATATTTTCTTACTTCCCATTAATTACTTTAACTTAGTAAATTCGATTTGATTGAATAACTTTTCGCGCTAACTGATATAGCGCTATGTGAGAGGAGCAGAGCAGCAGTTGCCACTAGAAGACGAAATAGAGCAAATAATCACTTCACTCTGTCTTCTTTACTAGAACCTAATTTCTACACAAATGAGTAATGTCCAAATCATGGCCATTGCTATTTGATAACAAATCATATATTTTCATTCTAATGCATGTGTAAACACTAGAACCCCTTCTGCACTCACATGTTGTTTCCACAACCATTCATATGCATATAATTACTGTATATATTTACTGCAACCATTAGTAGTCTGGTTTGATAGGACTATTTTCACATAGCATTTTCACATCGATAATGGCATCAAAAATACACCATAACTAATTCATCGGTTCACTTTAAAACAAAGTATGATTTCTATTTCACTGTCATCTATCAATACATAATTTCAATTGACTAGCATGTTTTTTCAGAGCCGTATAATCGCATTATATTTCCTATCCTACATCGAGCAAGATTTTCTTAAACCACAGCATTCAGTAGTGCCATCGCATCTTGAAAATCGTCTAATATGAGTCCTCATCACCTCATTACCTCTTCTTCTATCATTACCAATGTCTTAGAAATAAAAAGTCGACCTTTTGGGAACATAAAAAGGCAAAACCTAATTTTTGTACCCGTGGGCCCCATTACTTCTTCCATAGCATACCATTCCACTTCAAAACGGGGAAAAATCCTCCACCTTTTGAATAGAATCACGTGAAGCTACTTCTAAAAAACATTCTTATCGCCGAGGCCAAATTCCCTTAAGCTGATTATGAAACCCTAATTGCGCAGCGGAGAATCAATGGGCAAAATATATATAGAGCGGACGGTGTAGGCGGGAGGTAAACGGAGCGCGGAAGTAAACAATGCACTCTCGTAAGTACTTCCATGCGGCAATAACTAAGAACCTTCGGGGGAGTAATGGCAAGGGAGGAAGGGGAGAGGGGGGTCAAAGAATGCTTTCAACCAAGGGGCACTCGAACAAAGACCCGTGAGGCTGGGATCTCATACTCAAAACTACGCAGCCGCCTCCAAAAGCGGTCTTTCTTTTATCTGATTCTCAGCGTCTCCCGGATTGCACATGGGGATGAGGGTGGTGAGCAGGAGGTGTGGGGGAGCTTTGGCTTCAGAGCGAAGCGTGGAGTGAGGGCGGGAGCGGAGGGAAGATGCAAGAGAGGGTTCGGGGATGAATTAAGGGGTTCGGGGGGCGGAGTGGGGGAGGGGAGCGGCTGGTCGTTTCAGGAGCAAGGAGTAAGGGGAGAATGCTGGAATCTTTTCCCATGGGAAGTGTCAGATTGGTCCACAGTAACGACGTTTAATTAAGTTTGGGGGGTATTCTTGGCCCGGGTCATTTCAACTTAAGGTCATATAATGAAGGAGGCGGGCAGGGGGTGGGGGAGCCTCTGACGGGTCGGCGAGAGTGTTTGCATGGCGGCGCAGGGGGGCCTCTGCCTTTGAATCTTATGGCTCTCGTAATTAAAACGGAACAAGGCGGTGTGAGGTTTGGGAGGGTGGGGAAAAATTCACAAAGGCGCCATTAGGAGAAAACCCCGTTGGTGCACTCCTGGTCCTAAACCAGGGATGAAAAGGAAGGGGAAGAATATCGGCCGGGTAGGGGGAGCGGTGATAAAGGACTGAAAGCGGCTTCCCAGAAACAACACGCTCTTGGGAGGGATTAGACGCGGAGCCGGAGGTTTCGATGCAGCCGGTGTGTGTGCTGGCTACCGTGTCGTGACAACGCCGCAAGGAGTTCGTTGGGTGGACGGCTGACGGCCGCGGGACGAGGAAGGGTAGGATGTTTGCGTGGGACTGGGCTGCCAGCCGCCGCTGACGATCCCGGTCGGCACCCGGGCTAGGCACCGGCCACACCGCCAACTTCCCAAAGCGACCGCCGACTGAGCATTTTCATTTCCTCCCGAGTCCGCGAGCGAAACTCCACATCCTCCGGCCGAGGGCTCGAAGAACTAAAATCCCCTCCTCACTAAGCCGAGAATTCACTCACGGAGAGCATCGAGGCTCAACGCTTGCAGAGTTGTACATCACTAAATTGTACAAATAGATTGTAAATGGACCCTGTATTGCAAAATATTTGGGATTACCTCAATTCTCAAACGACACACTGCATCAGCACATCTCTTGCCAACAAATCTTTCCTACCTCTTTCATTAACCCTCCTTGCTTTAGTTAACTGGTTTTATGTATGAATACAAACATATCCGTGAGTGCCTGAATTTAAATTTCGGAAAAATGATAAAAACCAATTTAAAAAGATGAAAGCATAAAAAACGTTTACATAAATGAAAATCCAAAAGCAAAAAGAATTATAATTTCCGAGGAACGATGTGGCATCAGGACAGATGAAGTGGAACTTGTCCATCGTGAATTAAAATAATTTATGTAATTTCCTTTTTTTATTAAAATCAGTTTTAAAATTGATAAAAACAGGCGGAAGATACGCGGACACAAGGCGCCTGGCTGAGAGAAGAATGGAGTGGAGGAGGAGCCCATGAGGAAACCTGCCATCTGGAGCAGAAAAGCATGAATGATTAATAACTGATTCTTTCGAAAATAAAAGTGAATTCTTTCATTCACAAATAATAATAAAGGCCAAATCCGAAGGAAAAAGGACTGCATATATGTATACTGTCCTCCTCCTTCCCCGATCCTCGCATAAAATCCCTTCCCCTAGGTCGAGTTTTGCTAAATGGTTTTTATCCTTGAAAGTATCTCAATTTCTCACAATTCGCACTTCACACTCCAATTCCTATTCCTCCGTGGCGCACAACTCGAATGTGAATTGGCCGGTTGTGCTCAACACAGCTCACCTGAGTGGTAATGTACGTTCGTGTCTTTGGTGTGGCCGTCAATACTCTCAACAGAATCCCGTCAGTTGACGTGATTAAAAATACTCCTGAGAAATGTGGCTCACGTCAATTTACGTGATTCAAGTTAGGAGTTAGAATGTTTCACATCCTTTTTTAGTAAATGTCATTTTAATGTACATTATGTTTTTACCCTTGATTTTTTTCTGAATTACCAATTTAAAAAGTGAGTATATTTTCGACAAGTAGGTATGATATCTATAGGTATAATAGTTTTATTTTTGGTAAATAAGTCAATGCGCCGAAAATGTCTGCATCAGATGAAAGTAATTGAATTTACGGCTAAGGAGGAATAGTATTACGGTGGTTCGAGCGGTAGTCTTATTTTACATGACATATATTTCGTAATTCCTATTACTTATGCATAAATATTCTTCTTAACTCGAAATAATACATTTATAGCTGTTATAATTGTAACTGACAAACAGCATGGTGTCACGCCGAGTCCAATATAAGAAAAAATATTTCAATATAGTTTCGAGTAAATTTCAACTACCGCACTAAAACCTCTAATCATAACACGCTTTCGTCAATGAAAAATAATATTGCCCCATAGTGCGCACCATCACATAAACTGATGGACTTGAATTAAATGAGGTCCTACAATATTTCTTTCAACCAACTCTTGAAATATTTTGAAATATTCGCTCAATGACCCATAATTACCACTCCAGAATCCTAAAGACGATGACGTGGACACGAAGACAGCCGAGCGTACCAGACAGAGGAGGGCAGTGGAACGTCGAAGAAGGGAATGACTCCAAGACCCCGCACTGAGAAATATCCAACCGCCAGACGCTCATAATTTAAAACGAATAAAGTTTGATGACGGAAGGGACTGATTGATTTTTCCGTGGCACAGCGTTATTTTCTCTCCATTTTATGCAAATCATCCTCGGTCATGCGAAAATTTATCCCGAGTCGCCATCCTTGTACAGTGGCATCAAAACATGGTGGCAGTCGCTGTTTTACGAAGCGCGTCGTCGAGAAAGGTAAGACTCGTGTGAAAGGGGTTGATAAAGGAGCGGAGGGGAGAACTTCCAAAAGACAGAATATTGATACGATATGCCACAATACTGGAAATCATGTGTGTCATGCAATTTAATTTTTATCTCCTCCACTCCAAGCACATTAATTCATCAAAAATATGTTGTTCATCATGGAAAAATAAAAAGGATATCATTAAGATTTGTTTATATAACCATCATGTAGGTATTTTATAAGTAAAAGCACAGAGGTAATTAAAGTGGCAGGAAAACATGGTGACAGTCGTTTGCGCAAAGCGGTAAGTCGCTGAGTGGAAGGCTCGTGTGGTTGAGGTAGGTAATGGGGCGGGAGGAAGAGGACACATGGAAAGCAGTACTGCCAAAATAAATAAACAACTAGAAAGGGTGGGAAAGTGTCAGCAACGCATTTCACGGAAATTTTTACGATCCAAACAAAGCTGTGTACAATTATTAATTTACGCTGAAAAAACATTACAATCAGTTTATCGCATTATATGCCCTCTCCATTTCTCTCCACTTCCGAAGCAGACAGCTAATGCGCCCGTTTAAAGCCCATTGATGGCGACGGACAATGCGAATATCTTCTCGAAAGACAATTCTCTGTGAAGCGCTAAATATTTTTTATTTTTATTCAAGTATTCTACCAGCTGATTGGTAGGTTCTTGGACAGTCCCCATTCTGCATCCCACCTCAGAGACATTGTCTCGCTTTCCCTCCTAAGAATGGCCCGTTATTAGATCCCTCTTCAATTCTTCATATCTTCTACCTCCTCTTATTTCGTCCAGAATTCCTATCCTCTTCCTTCCTCTCCCACGCTTCCCCAGTGTTCTCCCCTCTATCACTCTCTTCAACATGCCCTCTCCTCTCAAAACCTCCTCCATCCATCTCTTCTGCCTTCTCCGAACCTCTGCCACAAGCTTCCTCTCCTCTCCGACCATATCCAATACCTCCTCGTTCGTCTTTCTCGCCATCCAGCTAACCTTCTCCATCCTTCTCCAAACCCACATCTCAAACGCCTCAAGCCTACGCACATCCTCCCTTCGCAATGACCAAGTTTCCGACCCATATAGCGCCACGCTCCATATTAAAGTTTTCACCAGCCTCTTCTTTACGTCTCTTCTCAGACCCCTCCTCATCAATTCCCTTCTCTTCGAAAATGCTTCTTTAGCGAGCGCAATTCTGCATCTTATGTCCTTACCACTAAACCCATTCGCCTCCAAAATACTACCCAGATACGTAAACTGCTCGACCTGCTCTATCTTCTGCCCTCCCACCCTTATATTCAGCCCCGCCTTCTTACTTCTAGAAAATCTCATTACTTTCGTTTTCTTGTGATTGATCTTCATCCCATACTTTTCGCACTGCACCTCTAATGCATTCACCATTGACTGTAACCCCTTGGCCGACTGACTAACCAATGCTTGATCATCTGCAAATCTCACTGATTTTATCAGCTCCCCTCCTACCTTTATTCCTACAGCCTCCTCCCCCCAAGCCTCCCTTACCATTTCTTCTGAATACACATTAAAAAGCAACGGCGATAGTGGGCACCCTTGCCTCACTCCCCGTCCTATCGTGGCCCATCCCGATTCTCCATTGGCTACCCTAACCTGCGCAGTCTGATTCATATACAAATTTCGAATCAGACGCCTGTCCCTCCAATCGACCCCTAATTTCTTCAACACTCTCATTAATTTCGTCCATTCCACCCGATCGAACGCCTTCTCGAAATCTACGAAGCATGCAAAAACATCCTGCCCATACTCTAGGTTTCTTTCTACTAGCGTCCTCATCACCGCTATAGCGTCTCGCGTTCCCGTCCCTCTCCTAAACCCGAACTGGTCGTCACCCAGGTATTCATTTGCCTTCTTCTCTAGCCTTCTGTTTAGAATCCTCAGAACTACTTTGGCCGCGTGGGATATTAAGCTTATTGTCCTATAGTCTTCGCAAGTTTTTGCCTTACTCTTCTTCGGTATAGGAATTAGTACAGTCTTCGCGAAGTCTTCCGGCCACACTCCATCCTCATAAATCTTACGAATTAGCGCAAAAAGTTTTCCTCTTCCGTTCTTCCCCATGCTCTTTAAAAACTCTGCAGGTATGTCATCTATTCCCACCGCCTTATTCCTTTTCATGTCTCGTAGAGCTCTTTCGATTTCGCTATCTAGGATACTTGGTCCGATGCCATCTCTGTCGATATCGTCTTCCCTTTCTATATCTAACCTATTGGGCCTTATTTCTTTACCATACAGCTCTTCAACATACTCCTTCCACCTCTCCTGGATCTCTCTCGGTTCTACGATTACCTTTCCCGTCTTGTCTGTTATCGTTGTAATTCCCCTTCCCTTATTACCACCCGTCAGTTCCTTTACTTTCCTATATAATGCGTCTGCTCTTCCCTCTTTTTGGTATTTCTCTAACGCGTCGATCTGTTCTCTCCACCACGCCTCTCTTGCTTTCTTTGTTTCTCTTCTAAGCCTGTTATTAAATTCTCGGTATTTTCTCTTACCTAGCTCTGAGTTTACACTCTTCCATTTCCTTCTCTCCTCCATCTCCCTGATCATCTCCTTCGTGATCCACGGTTTTCTAATTTTAGTTGCACTCACTACGCCTACCGTTGCTTTCGCCGCTTCTATAATTCCATTTTTCAAAATTCCCCATTCATCTTCCACTGATCTAACTCCATGATCCTCACCCATTATCTCATCCACCTTCTCCCGATACTTCTTCTTCATTGCCCCAGTTAATGCCTCCGTATTCCACTTACGTACCCTCCTTCCCATTCTTATCTTTTTCAGTTTTACCCGACATTTCATGACTAATAAGTTGTGGTCTGTGTCTGCATCAGCTCCTGGATAAGTATGCGAGTTTTTAACACTATTCCTGTATCTGTGACGTACCATTATATAATCTATCTGGAACCTGTCTGTGTCTCCCGGCTTCTTCCAAGTGTACCTACGTCGAGGATGATGTCTGAACCATGTATTTGTAATTACTAGGTTATTTCTGCGGCAAAACTCCACAGCTTTCTCGCCCCGGTCATTTCTTCTTCCTAGCCCGTAATCGCCCACCTCCCGCCCATCTCTTCCTTCACCCACCACCGCGTTCCAATCCCCCATTACTACCAGGTGCTTACTTCCTGGTATCCTACCAATTATTTCCTCTAGCTGATCGTACACCCCATCTACCTCCTCCTCTTTATGATTAGAGGTAGGCATATAAACCTGGATTATAACTAAATTCGTTGGTTCTGCTTTTAGTTCCACGACTATTATCCTATCACTCACTTGTTCTGCATGCACTACTTTTCTACCAAGTTTCCTATTCATTACGAATGCAACCCCGCGCTGACTTTCATTCCCTCCACTATAAATTACTCTATAGTCGCCGCTCCAGTAATCCCCGTCATCCTTCCATCTTACTTCACCCAGACCCATGATGTCTACACCCACCCTCTCCATTTCTTGCTTTATATTCTCTAGCTTCCCCGCCCTCAGCATAGTCCTAACATTCCAAGTGCCTATTCTTATAGTTTCGTTCCTCTTCTTAATCTTCTTTTCCTCTGCTGCTGCTTCGTCTGAGCAAGGATTTCGTGTGATGACGACCGCAGGGGCCTTGCTCCCACCGCTGCCGGGCACGACACCCGGCCCTCTTGGCCGAGTCCCGTAGTTGCCAGGATTCATTATCAATTGAGAACTGTCCATAATTTCAAGGTTTTTGTTTTAATTGAGGTAGTATTCCTTGGCCTTACTCAATAGTGTTTTTTACGTGACACCATCACTTCAGAGGCCGCCCCACTGGGGTCAGACGCCTTTTGCAGCCGCCTCACTGAGGTACAGACGCTGCGCGGACTACCATTCGTCTGTCTCCTAACCTTCGACCAATCTGGCATGGGTGACCCTACCAGGAGCAATGCTCCCGCCAGTGCAGCTCTAGGGGTCATCGGAGCACGCAAGCCCTTCAACCACGACAAGGTTGTAGTCCAAGAGAAGGGCGCTAAATATTGAGAACATGATAAACATAGCACTACAATGGCAGTATATAGGTATTTTTCTAATATGGCTAAGTGAAAACTATTTCAGATGAAGAAAATTTCTTCGGGCTTTTAAGTAAATCTTAAAAATTTTCCTCGCCTGCAAAAGGAGGGAATACATAAAGTTTGGAGGTATTTTACTACGCTTACAAGTTTTCAAGTAAAGTCCTCGGAAATACTCCCCATTTTCGTTTTGATAATTGATGAACTTTGTTGAGCTCGGATGACTCAGAATGTGAGATAAACGATGTAATTTTACCAAAGAATGATAAAAATCAAATGCATCGAGAGAGTCGCCAATGAAGAAGTCCTCCAAAGAGCTGGAGTTAAAAGTATAATAAAAACTCTGCGAAGAAGGAAAGATACATTAATTCGGCACATTTCGCGACACAACCGCCTATTTTAGACAATGTTGGAAGGGGGAATGAATGGGAAGAGTTACAGTGAAAGACCAAGAATGGAATACATCATGCAAATCCGTGAATAATTATGTAGGAATGAAGCGGTTGGCGGAAAGGAGGAGAGTGGAGTGGAGAGCTGCTGCAAACCAATCATCAAATTGATGACAACTGATGATGATTAGCTCTACGACCTCAAATGGAAATACACCAGACATATCGCTCTCCAATGACCACTCTAAGTTTTACTTGAAAGTTAAAACTCAATACGGCCATTGGAGCTCTATATATCATATATATCTCGCGTTCTTACATATAAGACCGGCTCATCCACCTCATACAAGCGTCAAATATATTAACGCATAAATTCCCTGATTGTCATTTTACGTTCGGATAGGGATTCGTACGTGTTCTCTTCACCACTAATCATAAATTAGATTTCATTAGAGAACGTATTGGTTAAGGTGCATAAAGTCGAAATAAATTAAATCATTGGGATTTGTAATGAGTCAATCCCTTTCTAATGTGTTACCTGAGATATGTAACAAAATTCCGGGAGCTAGAAAACCACTAAGCGGCATGGTGTCCAAAGAGGTGTCACCCAGATAAGATCACTTGTCCCATACGTCGGTCACGCATCGAATGAACACAAATCTATAACGAAATAACGGACTGATTGTCTTATACTGTCGTCGAACTCTTTTCCAGAACCAAAGAGGTGGCGAGTCAGGTTATTGCGTGGATAAAATAAACTTGGGCAAGTCGCGAACATAAATGTACCATTTAGAGCAGTTGTAGTTAATGATGGAATGAATAAGGATTGCAATTACGCACGGCCACTTGCTTGAATGGGTGAAAGAGGGGTGGGTAACTTCGCCATTTTAGTCTGATGCATTGAAATGGGAGAATGACCCAGAAGTTTGCTTCCCAAGAATGGAACTAATGGTCCGCGTCCGGGTGCACGAAAAAAAATTGCTACGGGCCACTCCTCGGATGGTTAGGCGAAGTTTCGGCGGGGTCGCTTCGTAAGAGGTGGAGGCAACGGGAAGGTGACCAGCCGTGTGGGTGTATGGGGCGTGGCTTAGCTGGAGGCGGTGGGCCGCACCAGATTCCTCCCCCCTCCTGCCTCGCCCCTCTGCCCCACTTTGTCCCCCCCCTCCTCCTCGGCCGAGTCACGAATAATGCGTCCATCGCCCTTGCAAGGGGGTTGAGGGAGGCAAGGAAGGAGAGCGGGCATGTTCATTTAGTTTCGTTAACTATCTAATTAGCGAAATCTGCGTTGAATGGGAGCGGCTTTATGCGCTGGGTCGGTAAGGGGGTGTGGGAAGAGGTCTACAGATCTCACTTAGGGGTTTTGCCACCCTAATGGTGAATTAATCCAGGAAGGAAGAGATAATTCGGGAAATAATCTGGCCCCATAAAGTGGTACATTTTATTGGAAGGCGTGATGCTGCAGGCATTGCAAATTGGAATGCGTTGCTGGTAGAAATTCAATATTTGTAAACTATCAGTTATTTTTACCACTGCGATTTAGTATTTCATAAACACCAGTTTGAACATTTCAAAAATCATTGTTGAGTGTTAGCCAAAATTTGTGAACGCCGAACTAGTTTTTAAGAAACTTTCATGCTGAAGGTAAGAAATTATACATGAGTAGTTGGAATGATGGAGGAATGGATAAAGTTAATTGCATATATTTCCATTATTTCTCAGCAAATTTATGCAATTTTATTCACCACATCTTGCAAATCTGTTGATAAAAAACACTAAAAGTTAATATATGTAGTATTTTTAGCTTTTGAGAATGCGTTCAATAAAGAAATATAGGAGTGATGTTGCATCAAATAAAAAAACAGTTTTTACACTATCTTTATTCGTAAATTGAATAAACCATCTCCACATCTTCTTTTGACCCAATTTTGAGGTCATGGGGGTATAGAAATGAAATTTATAATGTCATTAGATTTTTTAGCGTCACTAAACTTATCGAATTGATAATATACGTTTTTTCTGCAAAACTTCCTTTGATGAAACTCGTCATTAACTTTTATTATTTCTAATTCAGTATCCAACTTTATTTCTTATAGTTAGTAATTTGTGAATGTTCACCCAATTTTTTGCCGCTCATTTTCTGAATAAATTCTTTTAGTTAAGTGCTTATAATCTTATAACACAATAGAATAACGATTTAATTATGTGGACAGTTATAAAAAAATTCCTCTCTCGTTTCTGGACCAAATGTCCCCGGGGTCATTGAATTCGAAATATATTGGAGAACGAATTGTTAAAAATTTACATTTATAAACCTTCTGATAATGTTTGCTATTTTACCACAAGCATTGAATACCTAAAGAGCGATTAATGTTTTTCCTCTAAACACAAGGTACTACGCCATTAAACTAGCGTTTGTTCTGCAAAAATTAAAGGACTTTTAGGAACAAAAATTCCCCCAAAAGCCGCCTAGTTTAGCCCAAGGTGGGTGGTTTTAGCTAGAATTCATTTTTGTGGTTTTAATCCCGCTAAAAACAATGGTGAGTTTTCACCCTATGCCTCATAGGCAATGTTGTAAAATAGTAAGTACTAATATTTTATACTGCAAATGAGAATGATAAACCGGGACAAGGAAGCAGATAGCCAGTAATATTACTTGCACAAATATTTTTTCCAATTTATGTACGAGATTCAGCAAAATAAAGATATAAATTGGGATAACAATTTTTTTATGTCACACTCATTACCCAATCAGTTTTATCCCTAAAAATTCTACGTAGCAAAGTTGGAAAATTTCCAAGGACATAACTTTTTTCGTTGTAAATTATGGATATGAAAATTTTATTGAACGCATTCTACCATGCATTCGGACGTTACGTTTTTCCTCCACGCTAAAAATGTATATTCACTCATAAAAAAATTGAATAAGCCTATTTTTAACGATAATGGTACAAATTTTTGTTGAGTTGCTTGAGGAAGTACCCTTTTCCATTCAATACGAGTGTCACATTCATGAAGACACTCATAACCAGAAAATCTCAATGTAACGGAAAATTCATTGTGAAAATTATTAGCGACAGAACCTTCTGTTTCTACTTGCTTCTGGTTAAACATTTCGCACAGAAAACTTAAATCCATGCATAGATCTAATAATTTGAAGAAGGAATGTTCAAAGGATAATTTTCTAGATAATCCAAACTTCTTTTCCAGGGTCTTACGGATTCCTAAGTCGCTGGATGTCGTCGGCATCAGGATTTAGATTCACCACCTTCCCGTAAGCTCAATCGCTTTTGACAAACTCTTTTACAAAGTTTGCCGCAATGATCAACCAAATTAAAGATCAATCAAATTAAAGCTCAATTTCCCGAAAGGAAGAATTCGAGTTTCTTTTATGATACAATGCAAATTTCAAGGAGATTAGTGTACCATAATTTGTGATATCGTTGCACAGGACCATTTTAGCTGGCATTATTTCAGGTATCATCTCAAACTTTATTCCAAAGAGAATTTTTAAGATAACAGCCATTATAAATGAATAGAACTCTTTATTCAAACATATCAATGGATTTCAGATTTTTTTGCTTAAGTCATAGCCAGTGAGAATTAGCTGTTTAACAGACTGCAAGCATCATAAATATTCCATAATCCTGGAAGCTCTTCGGGAATTCGCAGAAAACGTTTTCGGCATTGCATAATTCTGAATAAAGCTCCCTGATAATGGATCCATCAGCATTTTCCGAGGGAATGATAAGAATAGCGAGCAACTGCTTCTAAGAAGGATAAGGGTTAGAACTTTTTGTTAAACCATGTGCGTTTAGTTATTCAGCGTCGAACGAATTGCATATGGCGAACAACGTGGCCAAAAATCTAGATTCGCGGTATCAGTACAAGCCTTTGCCTTATTCCGTATTAAACAAGTCAGCGTAGACATGGGCATTCCCAGGGGCTCACTTATATGCAAAATTGTATACCAAAGTTCTGGTAGCATTCCTTTCGAAAAAAGCAAATGCAACGAAAACAACTGCATCACATCTCTGCATGAATGGAAAATATGATGTTCCAATACAAATCAGTCTATGATTCGGTTTATCAGCTGTTTACTTTATAGGCACTTGAACTCGTGATATGGATTTCTCATTCTCTTGAAGTAAGGTGATTTAGGACATTAGTTTGAATTCTTTCCATGATGTATCTCATGGAAAAATATTCCTTCTAGTGCCGTATAGCCAGTGCATTTTACAATGGAGTGCACATCCTTTTTGCTGCCTTGTAAATTACGGCGACAAAGATAGGCTTTACTTCAGTGGGGCACACAGTTCATTCCGAGTGTAACAATTCGCATGCGGGGGAAAATTGAAGAAGTTGGAAGAAAAGAGTGATCAGAGGAGCCGCATTCTGTTCGATATGAGCCCAAACTGCTCTCAAGTAGACCGTCGTTCCTTCGAAAGAATTGGGGCGTCAAAAATTCACAGATAAAAGATATTGAAGAGGAAGTTATATATTGAATGGCTGATCGATAGCTGCGTGCTACGAGGAAAGAATTTCAATGGAGTAGTTAATATCAGCGTTCTGTTCGAAGGCACGTGAAACTGCAAATCTCTGGACGGCTGTCCATCTGAGAGCCTTTGTGCTGACGCTAGGTTCAATTCAGCCAAACTTCGAGCGCTAAAATCCTACACTAAGCTCTGTGTGATGAAGCGAGTGGCTTCTGCTGCCGATTACCCTTTAATTTTCAGCCAACCTTTAGTCAAATTAATCCAATTCTCTTCCTGCATAAAAGCAAGGACTCAATAACATCTCCAGCCTTCCGGATGCAGTATCCACCTTTCGATTATATCTCAAGAAATTAAAATGTTTTGAGAATATACAGGAGTAACGCTTGCTTACGCAATTAAGATGATTTTAAAAATAAAATCAATAATGAATGAAACATTGAGTTTCAAATGATATATTAGTGAGAATGAACGATAACGAAAGTGTTAATATCGAATATTAACACTTTCCGATAGGCATGAAATGTTTATTGGCCCATTTTTTCTTCTTTTCAAAAATTAATGTAATATCTTATGTAATAGAAAAATGGTACATCTTTCCGGCGTGCATGGTCTACTCAAGCGTTCACATATGAATTGTTTCGTGAAAGTTTTAATAGTTGCCTGCTATTTTGTAAACTAATGTTAGTAGGGGCAACTCAATTCCTGATAGTGAGGCAAGTTAGCCTAGAAAGGCAAGAAATCAATTTCAATGTTTTGTGTGATACACAAATTAGGGTTGATTAGTTTGAAAAAGTTTAATTTTAGGTTAGTCATAAAAAGAATGATCGGGGAAGAGCTTCCGAGAAGGTACGAAATGTCTTGGATGATATTTTAGTGGATGGGCGTTTATAAAAGTAGTGCGGCATATGATTCCTTTCTAAATTTTTAGTTGCTAAATAAAAATGACTTTCCATAAAATATGTGTCATATCTGGATGTATATATTTTCCTTGCCATGTTATGTGCCAATGTATACCATGAGTAGTGTTAACCTGCCCCGGTCTCATATACATTTTTTGCCTTCCCAATTCTGATGCGCTTTGTTTCGATTCCTATTCAATCTTCCAGCCTTCTTCATTTGTAACAAAAATCCGAATGGTGTTTTCATTTAGGCTTCAATGTCTCTAATAGCTTCCACGTGATTCTCGAAAAATCATGATATTCAATAATTAAATAAATCTCCGTACTATCTGGTCAAGTTATCCTTTTCTCTCACTAAAGGACATTCATGACACTCATTCAGGACACTCATGCTACATTCTTTTCACGAAATATATTACACAGTAATATGCGGTTTTCTCAGCCTTCTTGTATCATTTTAATGATAACGATTGAGAAAAATCTTCACTCCTTCCATAATCGATAGATGAGTTGAAATATCTGCGAAGTTAAATGTTACGAAAAAGCATCCTTATGTCAACGAAGTGTAGTATTAATTATTTTCATTTTTGTTGCATATGACATTTGGTAAATGCAACGATACAATTATCCATCGACTAATAAATAATTATAATAGCAAAAAAGTTATAAAATTTTTAAAAATGTACTGAAACTGACAAACATATTTCTAACTAACGAAAATAATTTGAAACTGTGAACAAAATACACTATTTGCAAATACTGCGGGCTCAAATAAAACTCACACTAGTTGGCCCATGAATATGGGATGATAACAGAGTTGATCAGCTGATTCTCGTGAGGTATATAGCAGAGTCAAATGTTTTCCAAGTATGCATTTCGAAATGACTTGATTTTTATTAAATCTTCTGTTCAAGCATGTTTATTGAAAACATTTTTGGATGAAATAAAAACAAGACATCCCTAACATAATTGCCTTAGTAGTCAAAGATAGACGTAAGAGAGATAAAATACGGTATGAACTAGAACTATACTGGCGAGCCAACTATACCCGATTTTCTGAGGAAGCCTTGCTCAATTTGGGATACCACTCCGTGGGGCCAACGCAGAAAGATATAATTTTCCGGCAAACACTGTTTTATTTGCGGTAAAAAAGATGTTATTTCTATTCCGGAAACGTATTTTAGGCTACAAGTGGAGATAGGCAATGAGGGTGATAATGCTACCGTTCTCGTTGGGTTGGGAAGTGCTCAAGTCAGCAACCACTCGGGAGATGCTGGACGTTAGGACTTTAGCGGGCGACTATAGTAGATGAGGTGGCGAAGGCGATCGAAAGGCCGGCCGTTTAAAACAGAGGGACGGGAGATCCATGTGGATGCAAGTTGACTTCTTCGACGCACGGTGTGAGGCTGAATACGCAACACAAATCCCTTTGGATCCGCTCCACGTGGCAGGGGACTTCGCAGACGAAAGTGCAATTTTTCTTAGGCAAATGCGCAAGTGATAACCCCAGTTAGAGGTATACAAAGCGATGAGGAGAGACCAAAAGTACTGACAATTATCGCTTTTTTACGCACGCTTTTGGATTTGGCGGGGCATTAGAAGAATTTTTCACCAACACCAGGAATAATAATGACAATAGTTTTCTTTACACGTGTTATATACTGTAAATACATTCAATCTTCAATGCTATGACTGGTAAAACTTTCACAAGGGGGAAAGATTAAAGATATGTTAATGTTCCAGGAGACTACTACTTCTTACCCTTCTTGGTTGTTAAGTTTTCTTCCAGATAACCCGTAATCAAGCAACTAATTTCTTAAGATGATCTCAAAACATATTCAAATGTTGAATGATATTATGTGAAATATAATTTCCATGGTGAAAATTTTAGAGGGATGATTGCAGTTACCACCACTTTAAGAATACAGTTTAAGAACACAGGATAATGGTAAGAGTTTGAACTTTGATAAAAAGGGTTAAGTTTTCTCCCGAATCGATATCAATTAGTCAAAAAGAGCATGTATCGCAATTCTTTTCATCTATTAGAATTAAAATAGAATGCTCAAGTAAAGTAAGCCATGCAAAATCAATTTTTTAACAGTTCAGTGATACTAACACATTCAATGTGACTAGAGGAAGATTTATGTGAAAAATGCGAGGTCCGTTCAGGTGTTGATCACGCTGAAGACGGAGATTTTCATCAAATCATGAGCGATAAGCGCCATTGGACCTGACTGTAATTTCTGAAAGTCTAATAGCCATATTCCGAGCGTGAGGCTTTAACAGTAAGATCTTATGTCGGGCCTTATCTCACGCTCATCTCGTGAAATCCAAGCCGTCGACCTCAAATAGATATGGATAACTGCTTGATAGGGAGTCAGTGAACGTGACATACGACTCAAGTCACCAAATGGAAAGCCATTGATTTGCAGAAATTTATGCAAATTAAACCGAATACCGCTCGTCACTGGCCGCAAAAAATTTCAATTTCAATATACAGAAAATTAAATGTCATTCCTCGATGCATACAAAAATAGACACCAAGATACCAGGTTTCGGTCTTCCCACTGAGTTTATTTTTGAGTAAAACATAAAGCCCAGCTGTCAGACACACTTTATTTTTTATAAGTCATGACTATTTTCTACAAGCATTTACTCTTTAAAGAGACTTTTGTAGCATTCTGTAGCATTTTTCCTTGACTTACACGTTATTGACAGGAAATAATAAAAATCTTCATGTAAATACGGAAAATATAACAAAATCTAGATGATGGATTTGGTAATCTACATTTTTAAAAATACTGATTTCGAGCAAAGCTGCGAAAAAAATTAAAACTTGAGAGCTCACGGGTAACTAACTTATTTAAAATATGTAACTTTTTTCTGGTATAGGTTTGGAGGCAGTGACGTCATTCACTTCCCTTTCCCATCTGATTACAGCAGCCTCAATCGATCGCGAGCGTTCTAGAAATACATTAAGCCGTTATCGCGCTCACATTTAGGCAAATTAACTTTTATTAACATATTTTCACCAAAAATTTTAAATCTGTAATTTTGATGAGTGAGAATTATTGACCACCAACTTTAATTAAAGCACAGTGCGATAACGGTTAAAGTGATGTCATTATTTCAAAATCTCAATCATGAAATTTCCAGATTTGTCCTCCGTGCATTCACTGTGCATAAGTCCAGTGGGGAACCTTTTTCTCTCCTTCTAAGCCCAGAATTTTGCACCTCACTTACCGTGACCTCAGCATCAAAATCGTCCAAACATGTTTGCTCAAAAATCATAGTTTTCAACCGGTATTATTGCCATGCGGAAAGGAAAATGTATAAAAAAACTTCAAAATTCCTGAACCGTCCATACTGTTCAAAATACAAACCATTACTATTTATAGCATCTTCCTTAGGTAATACCTTGTACATTACATGGGGATAATTTGCACCTTGAAGGGAGACTTTTCATCGTACTAAAGAAAGAAATAGTTTAAGTGCCATCCGTGGGTTGGATAGGAAATTGTATGCATTAAAATGTGCTATGTTTCATTAAATGCAGCATAATACTGCATTAAACTCAGTGGTTTTAGGCGTCACGTCGTGGAAGCTGCTGGCATACATCCGTATCATTGAAGAGCAAAACATTTTTTCTGTGGAAAAGTACGTTGTATCTTTCGATGGAATTGACAGAATACTGTATGCTATGAGAACGAAGAGACCCTATCGATGGCGTGATCTACTAAACTGCTCCAGGAGTTCCACATATTGTAAAATTAATGTTTAACATTCATTAGTAGTTCTTATTACTTATTACATGGACTCAATAGTTTACATATGAAGTACCTTATCATGTACATTAAATCAATCGTATACATTTACCCCATTTTTCAGCAATTTGTACAATTTATTCAATGTCATTATTGAACAACAAAGAGTTTCCTATCAAAATCTTTCCTTAAAAAAATTCAAAATGTTATCACAAATAGGGGTCGAGCAATTTGATCTACGAACCCGAGAAATAAATAGCAAGCACCACTTTATTCGCTAAAATCTCATGAACTTGTCGTCCGGCATACCTATTTTATTTCAAAAAACAGCTAACATAACCGATTCATATTCCCAGTCATAGCAGGAAGAAAAGGTTTGCATGTACTTATTCAGAGTTTCTTTCTTTTTTCGATCCGTGACGAATCCAATCAGAGGAATTGGAAGAACATTCGGTCCAGTGTCATACCCCCATCAAATAAACATTTGCTTTTCTTATGTGACCATAAATGGATTCAGACAAGCGTAAAAGAATGTTGTCTCTTTCTTGTGCCATTGGTAGCAGATCAAGACGGCCGTCGCGGGCAGAGACCTCTACATCTGGCTCACGGCGTGCGAGCCAGGGGTTGACTGCGGGGGGGGGGGGACTCCAGCCGCGGCGGGGACTAGACACTCCATGCGCGTGAAATCCGACAGAAAAAAGTCGTAGATTAAGGGAGAAAATATATACAAGTGACGTTTCTAGGATTTCGTTTTGGGAGGGGGCGTCCATGTTGAGTATAAGCAGGAGGGTGATAAAAATTTTAAATTAGTGTGCTTGGGCTATTATGAGTGTAATTGGGACTGTGGTGTAACAGCTGATATTCAAAGATTTTTAGCTGCTCAAACTTATGAAAGAATAAAATAAAACAGTGTATTTTGCATGAAAATTACAAAAATATTTATGAAAATGCTTGTTGTGATTGAAGAATGATTGATTTCAATACAACTTGTAAATATATGGAACTTTCTCCTTTGGTGCCCTATTTTTTCAATAAATCAAACATTTTGGGAAGGCATTGACAGACCCTCCTCCTCCCTGGTTACGTCACTGAACTATGAGGTACGATAGCGCAGGGAAACATCAAAGCCATTAATATGCGCAATTTTCCGTATTGAATGGATCAGTCGCGTAGCTAATAATACCAACGCAGTCAATATCGATTTAAACTACTGCATTGTAGACGTATCGAACTGATTTATCTACAAAAGTGCCTAATAGAAATAAATCCCAAATAAATGCGTAGTGCATTCTTCATAAAATGAATGGACGAATAGTGCGCGATAGCCTTACTAGTTGGATCATTTTACGCAAAGAAACCAGCTTTCACCCTCGTGCATCAACTCCCTTCTTTACTCCCTTCTTTAATTTATGGGAAATTTCTACAAAAGATTCAAATTTCGTGAGAACCCTAACCGGCTTTTATAAGTACTTTGTTCTTCCTGTTGAAGTTTAAATTAGTGATATGAGTGATGGGCCACTTTGATCATTCACTCTAACTCGTGCAATAGTTGATTAACAGGATTTCAGTGAAATGCCTTTTCGTGCGGAAATTTAGTTGTCCAAAGTTACGTTACAGTAGCATTTTCCATACTGCATCCGATGCACAATACGATAATACATTATTTATAACTGATGAGAATATGGTTCCAGCGTGCTCGTAACCACTTTTATTACGATATTTCCGTCAGCATTAATTCACATACATTTCAGTCATTACAAAGTGGTCATAGGGAAATTACAACTTTTAATTTAATATATTTTCTGAGAAAAAATACCTGATGTAATTTTGCTAGTAGGTTTCAATTTCCTATGATAATCAGTCCCACAAAAACGTACTTCAGTTTACTCAGGTATTTTTTTTCCAAACACTGGTACTTTTTAATACCTTGAGAAAAACAAAAATTGAGCTAAAATACAGTGAAAAATATTTTACATTAACAGTATTATTTCATTGGTCTACAGCTTTCAAATCTGCACTTGAAATATTTAAAAAAAAGTAAACCATTTCGTAATTGAAACTTTAAAACAAAACAGACATGGATGAACTATAATCTGCTAATATTTTCCGCGAGTGTAAACATCCGAGAAGTGGAATTGCATGGTAATTAATGTGTACGCATACTTCCAGTTGAACTTCAAATACTACGATAGGAGTTTTATTTACCTTTTTTCACGTGCATAATAAGTAGAAACAAGTATACCATTGAGTTCCTTGTTCAGGCTTTTGCGGTGATTAACTTGTTGTCTACAAAATGGACACACGCGGTAGAAATCCCGCAAACCCATCACAAGTATACCACTGAATTATATTAGAAATAAAATATGTCTAAAAAAATATAAAAGCGGTTCGGCCACTTTGTGGGTGTATCTACGCACTCCATCAATGGCTGAGCAAAAGGAACAACTTCTTGATTCCGACTAAAAGAGCGGCACTAATCCAAAACATAGTAAAGGATGCGTTTGCCAAAATGAGCTAAGGTAGATGAATACATATAATGGCGAAGGATAGCAAGGGATAGCTGAGAACACCAGAGAATAACAAGGAAAAGCGCGAATGAGGATTTTCATGGCGAATAAAATGACATTTCTGCATTGGATTTATTTCAGGAAATGCCTTATAAAACCTTCCATGCTCACCTAGTGCATTCAGAGAATATTTGAAAATGTCACGATAAAAGAGAGGATATGTTTAAAATATGACGTGGTGCACTGAAAACAAGCAGGTAGAGAAAAGAAAAAAGGCTTGGTGTAGTAAATAGCAAACAAGGGCTACTATCGGAGAGTTAACTAATGAAAAACCTGTGAAGAATGCTACGAGAAAATAGGAAAAAAACAGGTTACGGTCCAAGGTCTTGCTGATGTAAAAGTTGCAAGAAAATATGCTTTGTTTCACGCATTAAGATATTGGAAAGATACGCATTAACTATGGCCCATACGTGGCAACAGAGGGAGTTGTCAAATGAAACGGTATTATTGCTTGATCCTTTACGAGTTGATTTCTTTGTCGATAGACACGGTTAATTTATAATTACCATGAACGCTGGTTATGCGAATATTCTTGCAAGAACAGCGCTATGCGTAGTCGTGCCACATAAAATTGGGTTAAAATTGTTGGTTTACAACAAACCTATTAATCAGTTCATTATCATGACTTCAGTCTAGTTAATTGCTGATCAGGAGTTCTATATGCTTGCATAAGTTACTTGCAATGTTGTACTTGTGAAAACGATCAGTTTTAAGAAAATACCTGGACACAGACAGCTGTTTTTCTGAAGAACCTCTCCCTAGGAAATTGACCGTAAGAAAACTAATACATTCTCCAACGGTTCTCAACTCCAAAGAAACATTCGGCTATTTTCATCGTCCTGAGTCAGTCTACTGATCACAAAGAACAAACACTAGTACTTTTCGATTCAACGGCCAGCAATTTCGAGCAGAACTTCAGTCAGCATATTAAATGTGCTATACTTAACAACAATATATACTTGCTATACTCTCCGGCCTTGGTGGCGGCGGGGTAACGTCCTCGCCTGCTAACCCAAATCTGCGGGTTCGAATCCCGCCTGGGGAGGATTTTTCACTTCCCAGGGCATGGTTGTTTGTGCTCGTCCATTGTTAATTGTTAATACCCCGATGTAAAGGCCAATGAGAGCTGTTTTCGGTGGTTCTTAAAAATAAATAAATAAATAAACATAATCATTGACATTGAAATCACTGATTCCTAGGGTTGGTCTTTGAAACTTTCGTTCATGGATGCTATAACATTTACGAGTGTACTACGCTCAAGTTTTTATATTGAAAATCAGTATAGATAATCAGGCGGGCGTCATACAATAGGATATGCGTGAGAGACCGCCTTCGCTCTGCCGGGCACCCAAGATCCTGCCACAATGTATGCGATACACTTTTTAATGCGCTGAAAGATACAAACATTCTCCGTGAAACTTATTTTCATCGATACCTTATTCTGGCCTCTCCCGCTTCCATTGCAGTCACAATGCATGAAAAATGCTTTTTTCGCAATATTCTGCGTAATAATTACGTTGCGCATGGATACAATAAATCCCCGAACCAGCAAGGCTGTCACACTAGGGAAAAAGTCGAACTAATGGCTATGCATTTAAAAGTAAACACCAAATAATCAAATAAAATAACTTCTTGTCAGCGACTTTAAAGCAAATTAAAAAATGAATTCAGCCGTTTTTAATTTGAAATCCGTTAAATGATTCATTGCATCTGGCAAGCATTAATTTAGGAGAGTAAGGTTTATTTGGAAAAGAACTTGGGTGTGAGTCAATGAACACAATTAAGTACTTACATAGGAAAGATGTGTTTTAATTTTATAATATTACATAATGTGGGAAAGTAGTTATAGAAATGTATTCTTTATGTCTTAGACGCCGTAAAAAGTGCTACCGCTGCTAGCTCGCGGAGTACGCAAAATCCTTAAAAAATTAATTCATCATAAAATACTTAGCAGCGTAGGGATTTCTCATATGTACTTTTCATTCCGATCTCTTCATTATTTCGGGATTTCTTCCGCGTGAGTTGGTTGTGATGTGACGTTTTTGCTGGATAGTCTGCCAACGTATTCATTCCGAAGGTGTCGTAAAGCGTCTTATTTATGAAGAACAAAATCGCCCGTGACTTTTAGCTGTGAGGACGGGTATCCACTGCACAGCTGACAGCACCCAAACCAATCAGAGCGCTGCACCTTTAGATAAACGCGGCAAAGAACACTACATAAACACGGCAAAATAAATGCTTCACGACACTTTCCACTGTAAGACGCCGACACGATAGCCAGCGGAACTTGTCGTTTCAAAGCCAACTCGCGCGGAAAGAAATCCCGAAAGAAACGCAGAGATCACACCATCCCAGCGCCACCGCGGAGACCTATACTTCCCATTCCCCTGCACATAATATTTTCGAAACGCATTCCTTACGACTACTTAAGCACCCTCAGAAACAATCCACGTCTCATTTCGCTTTAGTGGCTGTTCCTCACAAGCGTGAGAAGAACCGCGGAGCAGCCTTATTTATTCAATGCGAGGCGGAGTGGGCGGGAGGAAGAGATGGTGGCTCTCACCAAGTGGCAGCAGGGACGCCCAGGGGCGAGGGGAGGAGGTTAGAAGAGACGCGAGTTGACACCGCCAATGCAGCCGGGCGCGAGGAGGGCAGTAAAGAAGAAGGCGAGAGAGGGTGGGAGATGAGGAGGGAGAGAGAGAGAAAAGAGACATTCCTTCCCACTTGGAGTGCTCCGAAATGTGGCGTTGTGAATTGCAAGGGAAGAGGGAGGTGTGGGACCGGGGGTGGCTGCGCTCCCAAAGGGATGGGCACGGTGCCGCTCTCGGCGACGGTGGCGTGTCGCCCAACGGCTTTTGGGGGGGTTCGGGGGCGGCGTCTGGGGGGGTTCGGGGGCGGCTTGGGGGGCGGCAAGGGGGCGGGAGGGCTTGAGGGACGATGCGAGCGGGATCGGACCCGCCGCGTGGAGGTGCGGGAGGCGTGTGGCAGCAGGGAAGAGCGGAATCCGTCGAGAAGAGGGGGTGCTCGAGCTCATTGTGAGAGGCTTGCGACTAAAATTGTGATACACTAGTCATGTTGTACATGAACGGAATGGTTGTAGCCGTATTATTTAGAGAGGCTTGACTGTGACTATGTGAGGAATAACTAGCATAGTAGAATCTCGATTATCCGATGAATAAAATTGTGATAAACTAGTCGTGGTGTAGATAAAAACAGCGTTGCAGCTGTATAGGGAGCTTGCTATAATGAGGCTTCACTGCGGCTGAGTGAATCCAAACAAATACTGCCGAAACTCAATCATACAATGACAAAAATTGTGACACACTAGTCATGGTGTATGTAAAAGCAAGAAATGCAGCTAAAATAAGATCTGATGCGTTCCCAGCGTACTATGTGATAACATATTTTAATTGGGTATTCCGCCGGGTCAATTCTTGCATTACCGCCAACGAGTTGTTCATTATCTTCAGGGCCGAGTGAAGATGATGGACGACTCGATCGTCGAAACGTTGGCAGTGATGCAAGAATTGACCCGGTGGAACACCCGAATGAATTATGTTAATTAACAATCACAGCTGTATGGGGAGCATGCTTTCAGGAGGCTTCACTCAGGAGGCTAGAGTCCAAACAAATATAGCCGAGTATTGATTCTCCCAGTGTCGAGGTTTCGTTCTATCCGAAGTGCATAAAAAGCATTATCACCGAATCAGGCCAGTTATGTACGTACACTCTGTGATTTAATTTTGGGCAACTGCATGCCACGATGTTCTTGAACAGTCACCGAAGTTAAGCATCGTTAGACTCGGCTTAAATGTTGAGGGTTGATCCTCTTATTCGTCCGAGTTCTGGTGCCCCTGACTGCAAGTGGCAGACAGTTGGTGCAAATTTACATTAGCCACTGAATCACGTTAAAGTTAAGTACCACAGGTACTGGTAGTTATACTTTTGGCTGTCTTAAATCAGAATTTCAAATGCTTATTTTATAAGATTCAACAGCTGGTTAGAGGATGCCATCCATGGAAATCGTAGAAAAAAGAGGGAACGGCAACTGAATAACTGACGTATATTTTATGGAGGGAAATATAAATACTTTTTATCCCAAGTGGTTCATTAAATACACGTTGTACTGCGGCTACTGAAAGATGTGTGTTAATTTCATAATTTCCTCATACCAGACCACACTTCCGTATTATCCGAGGCCACCTCGGTCCACATTAACTCGGCTAATAGATCCTCTAGACTACTGAATTCCAGCTTTTTCTTTCGTCTTGTCTGAAAAACTGCTTTTATTATGAGAAAATCAAATTTTGGCTGACTATTGGCTGATTAATTGACGAGTAAATTTTTATCGAACATTTATTCCAGGCAAATGAGCCAACACTGAACTAACGCACTTTGACTTCATTTCCTGTAATTGCTTACGAATAAATGTGGAAACTAGGACAGATTGGCGCCTTAATTCGATCACTATTCAATTTCCTGAGAGGCTTCCTTGCAAATCGTTTTCGCGAAAATTGCTCTCATAATAGATGGAAAATAATATTTTTTTCCTGTTTCACTAACCTGCACCCCGTGAAATCATGTTCCACTTGCGATTGCGATTTAAATCGCGGGAACAGGTATGAATTTGTAGCCAACGTTAAATAAGGACATGTTTTTCTACAAGTTGCACGAGTATCAATGAGGTGGTATGCTAATCATTTTACGGGGCAACCACCTTAAACCATATTTCCCACATTTGAACAGTTTACGAGGGAGCATTGTTTCTAATCGACTCATATAAATCAACCATTCATGTTTATACGTTAACCGAAAATGTAAATAAATGCAGTTGATGGTTTCCGGCGTATCTTTGTGGAATTTGTGAAACATTTTGAATAAAAAGGTTAAACGTTGTTATTTCCACATATATTTAATACAGTACGACCATGGTTTCGACTTTACGTCATCTTCAGGAAAATGAAGTTAATAAATGCCTTTAAAAGTGCAAGCATACATATTTTTTAAAGTCATGTGGTTAAAAACGGAATCTAAACGGTTTGATATCACTGAAAGGTGTCCCTCCTTTGCTACAGGTGTATTTAAACAGGAAGGATTGAATCACACTTCAACATTTTATCACAAAGATATATAAAAAACAATTTTTTTAACTGTTGGATAAATCAGGTGAAATTCAGGTGGAGATAAATGTATAGTATCGCAGGAAGCGATATCGCTACGGAACGTCATCCGCATAGTTCTCGTTGATGCATTTTGACACCACCAAGTGCGCAAAACGTTTTATGAGATTTACTTTTGTAAATGACGAGGTTTCTCGACAAACGTTAAGTCCTATGTACTTGAGAATATTAATGTTTTATACAAATGGATTTTTGTGCCTGTTCATGCTTGTGATTTCATAGCATCACTCGGTCAAAAATGGAAAAGATATTTTAACTCATACTAGAAATCATCGACGACCTTAACCAAATCTCACCTCAATAGTGGAGATAAAAATATTTTTCTGACCTTTTCTTCAGTGGGGCCTTAAAATTACCTCGCACATTAAAAAGTGCACGCATGTGGAATTCCTCATTGTCCAGGGTAGGTACATAATTTCTCTGGTGTAGGTGGTGATTCGTTTTCAGAGATGGCCTGCGGGAGCTTGTGCCCGGATAGAAAAACTCAAGTCTAAAAAAATTATAATCGCACTCAGTTTCATTTTGGCTCCGAAAGATTTAACATACTTGACATTTTGCAAATAGTTTTTCTTTCCATCAATAAAACGAACGTTGCATTCCAAATCGCGTTGGTGTATCAAGCAATGATGCAATATTCAGTTGCACTAATCAACGGCGACGGAAACATTTACTCATATTGTGCGATGAAATCTTGTTTCTACCTGCTTGACATACTCCTCACATTATAATGTTGGATGATTTCAAAGAATGAATGCTACATACATATTCATACATTTTATTAGCAATACGTATGGATGATCTTGTAGAAATTTTTTATGAAATTAAGTAATATTTAGAGTTTAAATTATAAATTCATTAACTCAGTGATTATAATTTTTTCAATGTGTATAGCACGCCTACTACTTCAATTAAAATGAGACACGGCTGTAGAGACGCACTAGGCATTCAAGGGCTCCATTTGAAACAACGTCGAAACTTAACCAAAACACGTTTTAGCTCATGGAGGACTATAATATCAATAAAACATATTAATATTGGTTATCGAATTTTTTTAAACTTACCTATGCCTGATTTCTGTATTTACTATAACAGTACCCTTAATCATTCATAATTAGTGGTTGCTTAAGCGACAATATAATCAAATACATAGTTAATAATCATTGTTCATTAAAAATAGTAACATTTTATCCTCAGTGGATCAAGGAAGAATTTGTTTTCCGTCAGGTTTTCGGTAGCTATATAAATAAAATAATCAGCCTAGGCTTGTTTCACACTCCACCATACACGTATTAATGAGACCCGCAACACAGTGAAAGTTCGCGACTAAATCGTATGATATGCTTTCGCGCCGGGAAAGTCCTCCGAAGAAATTTCCCGGAAAGGGAATTTCTCCGAATAATGTTAAAAATGACCCGCTTCCTCTAATTTATTCCACACGCTTTCTATCTCTATGCTCCCCGTGATGGATGGTTTAACCTGTGTCCCTTGAAACACGTGCTTAATCTATGAGGAGAGGGGGAGGGAGGTGGGTTGGGGGAAATGAGCGGTGCGATCGTGCGTGTGAATAAGTGTCTTGCCTTCGGCGGGGGACTCGTGGGCGGTGGGTGGAGGGGAGGAGGGGGTTGGGCGTGGGGATGGCGGGAGAGGAAGAGGGGGTAAGCTGGGTAAGAGAGAAGCTCTCGCCCCGTGAAAGGTGGAAGAGAAAAATCATTAAGATGGCGGAAGGAGGTGACGCAAAAGGAAATTAAGGCGAATCCAAGGAATCTTAGAGGGGAAAAAAAGAACGCTTTAAATCATTTTAAAAGGACAACTCGAATGATGGTATCAAAAGACTCATTTGAATTATATTCCAAAAGGGGGCATGTGAAATAGGCTTACATTAAAGATGAGCACACACTAAAGGGGTATTACGTGAGGGAAGGGATTCAACATTTCCACCTTGGAAAATGACAAAAGAGGAAATATGAACCATTTCCAAAATTTAAGATGATTCGAGGAAATTAACTTTAGAATAAGAAATTAAAAACATTAATGTCAACAACAATGTAATTTCATTTTTAAGAGGCTTTTACCTCATCCAGGGTAAACCGCTGTATCTTCTTGCAGTTTGTTTTTGCTCTTGTTTGATTACGTCAAATATCTTTTTGGTAATGCTCAAAATATGACATCAACACCCGAAACAGTTCAAATGAGCTATTTTGTATTTAGAGCGGCCTAATGTACCCAATTTCTGGGATCAACTCATAACATATCGGAGAGATGAGTCCATCCAAAACGCGTTAGTAGCTAGAATAAGATAGGGAAAGAAATTTGAAATACATTGGTATTACGGTGTATTGTAAATGGAAAATAGACACTAACCACGCCTCGAACAAAACAAATGGCAAAAAGTAAATTATAACGCTGCTGCTGAGAGACAGGAAAGTAAACAGTTGGAAATATTTGGAGAAACAATTCACCACAGAACAGGTAAAGGTGAAGGAGATAGAGAAAT
Source organism: Pyrrhosoma nymphula (assembly GCA_963573305.1). Classification (NCBI taxonomy): domain Eukaryota; kingdom Metazoa; phylum Arthropoda; class Insecta; order Odonata; family Coenagrionidae; genus Pyrrhosoma; species Pyrrhosoma nymphula. The sequence goes on from OY754332.1 coordinate 58,528,214, forward strand.
TGGTCTTCAAGAAGACAAGGTCAAAAATTAAATTGATTGAAAACGCGGCTGGAGCATGCACAGATACTTGTGGTTTTCAGGGGATAAGGTAGGCCTGGATCAAACTAACTGTACCAGCGAGAGATCATTGCGATTAATAGCAGGGTAAGTTAGGTTTTGGCGTCAAAGACTGCGCAGAGAGACCTTAAACCTTTAAATAAAAAAACCAACATCCTAAGCCGGGGAGGGATTCGAGATGGGGACTTATGAAACTCACCACTGCAAACATGTCGGCTAAAATATGAGACGAGAGAAGTGCGCGGGGGGAGGGGGAGGGGGAAATTAAACCGGTGGGTCGGCTTCCTTATTCAAGCAGCGTTTTAAGGGAGAATTGAAAGAGCATTAAGGATTTTTGGAGAAGGATCGCAATGGCGAAAGACGCTTAAGGGAGTAAGGAAGCATTAAGAACTGGAAGTCTGGAGAAAGAGGCAGAAAAAACATCTGTCAAACATTCAAACCACTCGGAGCTGACTCGGAGAATTGGGATTTCAGGAAGGCGCCAATCATGAATTTTTACTGGATTTCGTGCTTTTAAAAAGCAAAATAAGAGAATCGCGACAGAAGTGTATAAAAAACCTGTAAGAAAACAATATTTGAGTATCGCAGAATATAACCGTGAGGTCGGAAGCGAGTTTATACTTGAATGTCTATCAATCGAATACTTATCTACTTCTGAGAAACTAAAACCCGTTCTGTGCCGCAGCAGGTTTTATCATGTTTATATCCTGGAGTACCAGGAGGCTTTTGGACATTTTTCTATTGCATTAAAAAGTTATATTTAGTTTATTTTTTTTATTTTTTATCGACGGTAACTAAATATAAAATTACTAAATTTGGATTGCTCGGCAATTTTTTTCATAATTGCACAATCCTTGTTTAAAACCTGCCTGGAGCAACTATGGTTGTTGAAAGTCCATGCAAAGGCACCAAACAACGATATATATATATATATATATATATATATATATATATATATATATATATATATATATATATATATATATATATATTCAAGGATTCAAGGCAAGCATGAATGAGCAGGAATCATGTAAATCATGTAAGATGACCATTCCTCCAACCAACACAGACTTGAATCGGCTCGCAGGGTACCATGCTACACAATATTTGGTTTACTGGTGCAGATACCTAAAAGATAATAGAGCAATAACAATATTCTTTAAATAGCTGGATTTGTGCACGTAATGAAATTGAGCCACTTCCACTGTGAAAGCATTTATTACATGACCAGTTTCACCATATTGAGCATCTTCAGGAGACCTTAAGATGCTGTAAAATGCAAAACCAGTCGTGTAATAAATGCTATCAAAGTGGAATTTGCTCAATTCATTCCGTTTCCACTCCATCACGATTGAAACCCCATATTAAGCTGCATTTTCATTAAGTAAAAATAAACAAACTTCCGGCCTTATGAAAGTAGCATTAAGCGTCAAGTGTACGACTTAATAATAATTGTTGGTCAAAAATTGTTATGATGAACGTCAATGAAACTCGATGAAAATTTTCCAATTCACGCTAAAACATTTGAACAAATCCGACACTTATTGAAGTTATGGAAGACATTTGCGCCGGGAAATAATTAATCGAGAGATTGTTGGGAAGTTTCTAAGGCAGCGGGGGAGTATTTTAAGATAATTATTCTATCATTCGGAATGATGATGAATAGTCAGAAACATTATAGCCGCAATAATGGTATGCTCAATCCTTCAAAACCTGACGGGCAACAATATCAAACTCTTAGAGATAATGGTATCAATGCGTGACTGACATTTTAGCGCACAAACGTTGTCCCTGGTGACTCCTGAACCGAGGCACCGCTCTCACAAATTCTTGATGACCGAATAGCGACCCCAAGAGATCCCAGTGAGTCCCGTGGCCCTCGCTGGGGCCAGTTTTATCAGTCCATTCCTTCGGACCGGCACTTGTTTTCCTTAATCCCAAAGGGAGGGGGAGGGCGGGGCCGGAGGCCATGCCACTCGCGTGACGGTGGCTGGTGGGGTGGAGGGGAAGTGAGGAAGAAGAGGATTCTGAGCCGGAAAGTCATGATGCTCGCCTGCCCAGGATGGACCCCCCGATACGCGCCGGATCAACCACGAGCACCACCCTGCTCCCCAACCATCCGAAAACTACGGCGAACTCATTCCCACAAAGCCACACTTGTCAAACTTAAAAGCCGACGGGGAGGGAGTGGGGAGAGTGGAATTCTTGGCGGCTTAGGAGCGTGTCGCTGCCGCAACACCCCGGGTCGATTTGTATCGGTGAGCCCGGAAAAGGGCTGACCCCTGCCTGCCTGCAGAAATGGAATGGTGAGCATAATATTAAGGTTCGGGGGGTCGTCGTGCATGGCTGGTCTGACCTGTGCGAGATGCGATGGAGGCGACCGTGGCGGTGTTGGGGTGCGGACCCACGGAGTGAAAGGGCGTATGAAAGGGGAGCGGGACGCACGGGGGTCAGCAGGACGACGACCGGGGGCATTGGGGCGCGGTGTGGGGCGGTTGGGAAATTGCTGCGAAGGAGGCGGAGGGCACTCTCGTGGGCGCCATACGCGCTCGCCGGCAAATGGAGCGGCCTTGCCGGAGGCGGGGCGAGGCGGGGCGAGTCGGGGGCAGCAAGGGGAGAGAGAGTGGGAAAGACGGGTGCTGCTCCCGGGGGTGGAAATGGGGCGCCGTTGGAAGAGTAGGGTGGTTTTATTTGTCACGCTGCTTGGGTGATTAATGGTTTGGACATTCCCACGCCCTCTCCTCACTGGGTCCTTCATCCGCCACCTTTGTCGCCGTCACAATCCTCTCTCTCTCTCGGATGGCGATGGGGGGAGCGGTGTTGGGGGGGAAGGGCGGAGAGAGCAAAACCGCCCCCTTTTGCCGAGGCGCGCGAGAGAGGACGTCGTCGTCTTGAGGTGGGCCGCCTCCGCGGGGGGCAGGGTATGGGACGGGCCGGAGGAGCGCGAACTGGGGGTGGCGGGAGGCGTATGGCAGGGGCTAGGGGGGTTGGTTAAACACACAGGGCGGGAGGGGAATAAGGGGAGGGGCGGGGGAGAGGCTTCTTCTTCTCGGGGCGGGGTGGCGTGTTGGCACAGGGGGCGGCGGTGGGGGTTGGGGGCGGGATTCGGGGATTTCCCCGGTGGTGGAGAGATCTCGCTCGGGCTGAGAGCAAAGAAATGGAAGAGCGGGCCGCCGTGAAGTTGTGACGGGGCAGGGGGGGGCGGTGTACGGGGGGTTGAGGGGGGGGGAGGAGAGAAGGAGGTTTTCCGAAGCAAGAGGGATTGGGGGGCGGTGACGTGGGAGTGTGTTCGGGCGAAGAAGAAGAAGACGAGGCGGAGGAGGAGAGGCTGGCTCTCCTACGACGAGTGGGGTGGCGGCGGAGGCGGCTGGGGGAGGGAATGGGGGCGACGCGCTCTCGGAGGCGACGCGCAGGGCGGCCTGCTGTTTCCCACGGAGTCCCTTCTGCACGCCCCCCGCCCCCTCCACCCCCGGCCCTAAGCGTGAAAGTGCCAGATGGGACACTAGGTTTGAAGAAAGCATCTTCGAATGGAGAGGAGTCGTATTTTTTCCACCCCCCTTCCTACCTTTTTCCCGGAGGCCTGTAAACTCCATTCACATGGCCTCGTCCTCTCGGGGTAGGAGTAGGGGGGAGGGCTTCATCCCCACCCCCGTCCTCCATCCCCACCAATCCAATCCCCGCCCCTCCTACTCCCCCCGCACCGTCCTGCCCTCTACATTCCACTCCATCCCCCTCCCCATGCCCGCCTTGCTCCATGGAAGGGCAGGATTTTCGCCATAGAAGTTACTTAACCTTTCTCTTCATCCAACCTCCTTCACCTCTCCCCCCTCCCCGCGCCCCACCCAACACAAGCTCTCTTAAATTCATTCGCTAATTCCCATCCTCCCCCGCTGCGCCACTCAGCGAAGACTCCTTCCCTCGGAGAAATGGGAAAATGCCGTCCTCCGGAATACCGACCTATTTTACACGCTTCCGTGAGCTTTATTTGGAGATATTACGGTGGTGGTCTTGCGCTAAAGAATTTCGGTTGCCTTATTGATTGCTGGATTGTGAGTGCATTGAGTCCTGGTTATGCTGTGCCGGCAAGAAAAAATATCTAATGCCGTGCTCTCGGCTTGTCCAACGCGGGGCCCTGGGACCGTCAAGGGATTCTCCCGCGGCGTCTTATGCGTTCTTCGGTGCCGTCTGGGATGCCAACTACTCGTCCGGAGAGAGCAGAGAGCACGATTAAAGCGGCCTCAAAGAGATGTTCAGCATGAATGAATGGGATGAGTGGCAGCATGTGCTATAAACTCCTTTGACTTCGCATTATTTTTTTGCGCGTAAGTCCACCCCAAGCAAGGAGGCGATGAGAGAAGCACGATGATAAATGGCGCCCTAAAATTTACAGCTATAGAAAGGTAACAAAAAATTTAGGCTTAGAAGATTAATAGCTTTAGAGGATTTTTGGCAATCCAGAAATTTTGTATTTCGATTCTCCTTTGATAGCTACGTTTCAAACGTTATCCTTTCCACCTCCCTTGTCTTCCTTCGTGAATGGTTGAAAATATAGGTAGCCGTATTTTCCACACGAAAAGTATGCGGTGCTCCCTTTACGAGTTTTGTCATTTTCGTATCTATTCTATCATTAACAGTAAATACCTGAAACTGACATTTTATGGCGGCAATTTCCACAAATAAATTACTTGATTCATTTTAAAGAACTTCAAACATGGATTTCAGGCAAATACACCCAAAAGTTGCCAATTCATTTCCTAGTCATACACGTTATTCCAACTCTGGATACCCCTTTAAGTGACTGCTGGTTCTCTCTCAACTGCTTGTACAAAGTTAATAACTGTAATCATGGACGCATGGCTACACTATTTGCAAGTTATACCTGAACTTACATCTCTTGATCTAGATGTATACATTGGTCGAAAGACATAATGAAAAGGAGAATAGAATGGTAAATGTGTTGTACAAAAAGTTGGATCGGTGAAAATGAAGCATTGAATGAGGAAGCTATGAGCATAAGGAATGGGGAGAAGAGGTGAACCGGGTGGCAAGTCGAGGAAGGGGTTAGAGGTAATGGGGAGGGGAGGTCTGAGTTCAGTCTCGCGCGCCTGGGGAGAGTAAAAAGGAGAAGAGGCCGAAGAAGTGAAACTATTATGGAACGTGAGAGATGAGTTCGCCGCGCTCCGTATCAACGCCTCACGGCTGCAACTTGAAGGTGAGTTTTATGAATACGTGATCGAAGTTTGCCAACACATTACACAACCTGGGGCAGGTTTCCGCATTTCACAAATTGGCCGAAAGACGACTCCATAGACGAACGCTAAGAATAACAAGCAACACAATTGGTCGCTGGTAATAGACGGCGGGAAGAAGTTGATAGATTTTGATGTAGCTTCGGCTTATTTTTCTTTCACCACACAAGTGTTGATGCCTAAGGTCTATCAAAGACTCATATTGTATTAAGCCTGCTTCCGTTTATTTTACAAGCCGTTCGAATCAAACAATGTAATAGACTACAATTTCCACAGCTATCCACAGCTGACATGAAATTTGACAGAATTAAAGACCCTCCGATTTTCCAATTAAAAAAATTAAATTATATTTATAAGAACAAGTTATTCCACAACGTTTAGGCGTGGAACCTCTACTAGGAATTAAATAAGATTATCCAAGAGGTTTTCTGACCGTGTCCTTAAAAAACTATAACATTTCTCCGTAATTTAGCAGATTCTGAGTAAAATAGCGGATTGTAAATCATTAACTGCATTTTCCACGGGAAATTTTCACTTTATAAGTAAGGAAAGCTAAATTCAATACATATATTAAAATGCCAAAATAAAAGGCAAAAAAATATCCTAAAAACATTAGAAATTGAGTAATTATATAGCCTTAATTCCTCCTTTTTAGCGCAACGATATTGAATGCTTGATAGAATTATTAAAAAAAAAGTATCGTATGAAATTTTTGAGGTGTGGAGTAGAATGACTGCCAAGGTAATGCTGTTGTTTGTTATGTTTCCAATGGTAGACGAAGGTTGTGTTTTAAATGTTCCCAATAATAGTTGAGGGATGATTATATTATCACTCAACCAAATGCCCTTTAATGCCTTTAAATTACCTCTTTCGAAAGTTTAGAATATTGGGGAGCTCAGCATTTGACCTCAGAGTGATATCTCACCCCTATTTTTCTCATAAACGGAATGGATGCTGTCCTTTCAGTGACAAATTGAATCTTATGTCTCTTGCCACTCATTTATTGAATACTACGCTACGGTTCTCCAAACGTATTCACTCAATCTATGATTCGTTCATTAACGTCTAAACCCTAGGGTTTTCAGCTATCTCCTCACTCAGACGTTTGGTAAATTAATTAGCACTGCAAGTATTTGTAATTTTAAGTTTGCTCCTATAGACAATTGGCATGGTTAAAAAATTCAAACTGAATCGCCATTAAATGTTTTGAGTTCTAAATGTTCTCAAGTGAACGGAAATGAAACAGAAAGACTATGTCATCTTGGTTATATTTTGAGTGCCCTTCATTATCAGTAATGGTCTAAAGCGGAGCGGTAGGTAACAAAAATACACCTGCAGTAGGCGGCGTAGATCCTTTGACAACTTGTTAAGAGGTTTTTTTGAGCGAAAGTTACTAGCATTGAACGCACGAGTACTTAAATCCATTTTGTTGCATGCAAACCACTTATTACTTTTAATCACCAATCCCTTCTACACTTTCATATTTATATTTTTCTCTACATTAGCACTATCACGCATAAATTTTTTAACGAATGAGGCTAGTAGCATCATTTACCTGTCAAGCAAACAAGTAAAGGTATATTTGCGGTCAAAATATAAATCATAAATACTGATGCAGAGTATGCCGTATGGAAAGTGATACAGCATTTCTGAAGATAACAATATTCGGATAGTAAAAGAAAATTTGAATTTTCTTTACTGTTATATTCACCGAAAAATTAGGAGAATATTTAGAAAACGAGTGTATTTCCAAGATAAACTCATAGCTAATGTACGACACAGTTTCAGGCAATACTTTGTGGACGTCAATCATACTTGGGAGTAAAGGATTGAACACTGCAGCTTCCACTTAGATATTTATTTAACACGACCATGGTTTCGTAGCGGTGCTACATCATCAGGTGGTGATGATGTAGCACCGCTACCTGATGATGTAGCACCACCTGCATCACCTGATGATGTAGCACCGCTACGAAACCATGGTCATGGTAAATAAATATCTGAGTGGAAGCTGCAGTGTTCAATCCTTTACTCCCTCATGGCTAATGAATGAATTATAACAACCAACTTATCCTGAATCGGAAGTAAATCATTGACGGAATGCCGAAACCGTGATAAAATTACCTCTTTCCACGTCTATGACCACATCCGTGGTGACATTTTTGTAATATTTGAGTTCCTAATTCCTTCAAGCGAACGGAGTCAAAACGGAAAGGAATGCAGCGGAAGGCCATGTCATTTTGGACACATTTCCAGCGCGTCGTGCGGAAATTTACAACTTCTTCAAGGAGGCAAAGACGAGAGGAAGATTAGGAAGGAGTGAGACAGGGTCTCTCGAACGAGGAGGGGGATGTAAAGAAACACTTCCACGTAACATTTATGAGGGGCAATTTCGTCATGTTTATGCCCCCCTCGCGCCGCGGAAATTGAAGTGGAAATATCATATTCAATGAATTGACTGTGTAACGACGACGAAACGTTGGATTATATCGGAGTGAGCTCACGTAAGCATGTACTTCAGAGCTCTCCGGTAAATCCACTATTTATGTCACGAGGGCCTGATCTAGGCCATCGAACGCATTATTCCTAATAAAAAGCAGAAAATAACAAACATGTTACTGTGCCCCCTATACCTTTAAGAACTCAAAAAAGGGTGGATGAATGTACATGAAGATTAAATGTATTTCTTATACAAATGTCTATAGGTAATTATGGAGATTAAGTATCCATTGTTAGTAATTTTCAGAGATAAGTCCAGCATAAGTCACGAATTACAGCTTCTTCAAGCATTAGGGTGAATACTATACATATATTAAAATTTCCCCTAGCATGGAAAATGTAATTTATAAGTATCGAATGTCACATGGCTAGGTACATAATAAAATTGTGTTTATCATTATTAGAAGGGGATTATTGGTTTGAAATGTAATCGGTAGAAAAACTATACCTAAAGTTGAAAGTATATATCCTTGAATAATAATGGAAAGTAAAGGTTGTCCGAGAGAAAATACTTAGAATAACCACGCGACAGTTTAAGAAGTATTCTGTGGGAATCGAAAAACGTGGTATTTTGTAATACCAACCACTCGATATCCATTCAAAACAGAATATGTGAATTTCTTTTTTTTATCAATAATAGATAACACTAGCACCACGTAATTACCGAAAAAGGCTATCTTCGCGGTTGAAAAAAGTCATAATAAAAGGTGAAATGGAGTATAACATGTGGAAATTGATACAGCTCTTATGATAATAATCACACCAGGATACCACTGCAATTTTTAAGATTTTTCTTTTTTGTTTCATTTTAAAAGGAGCTAGAGAACCAAATTAGTACATTCAAAAATAAAATACAAAACTTATGAATAAACCATAAAAACTCATTTCTCCTCAACTGGAATTAAATTATTACCCGCATGCTTATTCAGCGTTAGATACGAGTATCTCTTTCTACGATAGCATCAATTGAAAAAGAATAAGATCACAGCATCTTAGATTGAATTAATTAACCAAAGTTAAGTTTTCAAGAAGGATAATTGAAAGTAGCAAACATGACGAGCCTAATGTTCCCCTACAGTCATCAAAAATATTGCGAACAAAAGACCAAGTGTCATCCATGACCACTGCTCCACCAACACCGAGATATATGACCCAAGAAAAAACCTTGAGTGCCATTACAAGGGCAGGACATTGCGGTAAAGATAAACAAATAAATAAATAAATATATACATACATATGCATAAATAAGATAGCGACACACTTGAAAAAATACAGAAACACGCATATAGGACACTTACAAAAGAAAACTTGGGCGTTACGACAGTCAAGTTTTCTTTTGTGAGTGCATCCTCGCCGAGAGTGATATTCTACTAAGAGTAAATAAATATATATATATATATATATATATATATATATATATATATATATATATATATATATATACGTATGTGTGTGTGTGTTTATGTATATATATACATGCACACACCTACATATACTCAGCTCAGGAGCGAGTGAATCATTACAAGTATTGAGATGTGAGAAAAGCAGCCTTTGCATTTCAAATGTCCGATGAAGCCATCCATCACTCTGGGTCTCGGGCCAGCCCGATGCATTCATCCGTCTTGAAGACCCCGGTGGGCCCGGTTCGGGGGCCCGGGAGGTGGCCGCGGAGAACGTTAGCCCCGAAAAGGCAAATGCGAAGGCCCTCCTTTCTGCCACCCTCGCCGCTCCCCCACCAGCGCTCCTGAAAAGGCGGCCTCACTCCACGCCGACACGCGTGCGGCGTAGTAGGCTGCACATCAGCCGTGACGGACGCGCGCTCAAAGTATGCCCGTGCCCAAGGATCACATTAATCATTCCACGAGTGTACGGATCAATGGAGAACCGGTGGGCTCCCGTTTGCGCTCGAGAGGTGAGAAGAGACGAAGAGGAGACGGTGGAGGGTGCCGGCGAGGCTTTAGGCAAACTCCCGAGGATGGACTCGCTGCTCTTCGTGCGGGAATTACGGAGTGATAGGGAGGAACTCGAACCCTCCAACTCCCAAACTCCCCAGAGCAATGTAGAGTTAACTTTGTCGCTTTCAGCATCATTCGACGAGGAATGGGCTCCCGTTCTTGCGATGTACTTGACATTTCGCACATTCTCATTCAGTTGGTGCGGAAGTAACATACTTCAAATTACATCGTTTTCTTAGAGTAAATCAAATTCTTCGTTTCCGCTAATTCGGTTTAATACCACCTTCGGTGAATTTACTTTACGGCATTGACGTAGTTCCACACCGTTTACCACTGCCTTTTAAATTAAGGAATAAGGAAATAAAATACAAGGCCAAATCAACTACTATGGTGAGATTTCACGCCAGATACACCGTGACCTTTGGGACTAAATTCGACTCATTAGCTAAGTTAGCAAACGATTTCTCTGGCATAATCCAAGCAGACAAATTTTACTAGGCAATCTATCTAAGGAAAAGAGAATTTGATAAGTGTATTATTTCCTTTGGTATTTTTCACGAACATTATGAAGTATTTCTCATCACCTTTTTCCTAAAATATACCTACTTTTTTCATGGACAAGTGAAATAAAAATATTAATATATGAATAAAGAATACGAACGTGGTATGATATATCTAACTACAAATTTGCTTAAACACGCACTAACCTCATGAAGTTCAAAGAGATATACGAACAGAGAAGATCGTATCCGGAAAAAAACTTATGCATATCGTACATAGTGAAATAGTTCATTTCGAGTTGATCTTTTTGAGTTCATAAGTTGTACGGCTGGTCCAGTGCTTCCCTTTATCTTTTAACACCATGGAAATTGTACTCTGACCTTTAATATCAAATATACTTTGGATGTCTGATTTATAAAAATTTCCATTGGAAACCAATGATCCAGAACACCATAACAAGCAAAGCGCTCTCGAGATAATCGCCTGCTTGATGGCATAAATTGCAATCAGCCTCCTTCAGTCGAATTGACTTTTAGCGTGAATTTCATAAAAAGGGTGTTCTTTAATGCACTCACAAAGCAATTATATGAGCGAGTCAAAGAGAATAAATAAAACAATTTTCAAATCAAAACTTTTCAAATATACCTATGAGTAATTAGTTTTGTAATATCGCAAAACAGGCCTGGGTAAAATATTTTGGTCCATTTTAATGAAAATATTACATAGAACCCTATCATGAAAGGAAAGTGTAAATATTATGCCTTGAAACAACAGGGCGTGAAGAACGCACTGTAGATGGTTACAAAATTAGCTTGTAATGCTAAAGCTGAAATGATTTTGTCTCAAAGTAGATGGTAATGCCATACACTGGGCAAAGCGCAAGATGGTGTGCGCATTGGGTGGAGGAGAAACCAAATATTACTTAGACAGTACGCGATGTGCACCCTTCCACAATTTGATCCTAGTTTATTCCACGTCGAGGACCTAAAACTATTCCATTAGATTCCATAATAAAATGACTTAAAATGTTGGCTCTTAAGCAATATTTCGTTTGCTAAATTTCGTGGGCATGAGGGGAACATACTGATGCACACACAAATATAAAGATTATAAAAAAATAATGGACGGAATGGGGAACAATTTCATCAAGAATCACACTTAAGTGTCTCGATTATAAAGTTTAAAAGGAACGAGGAGGCCAGAGAGAACGTAACTATCATTGAATGTTTTCTATTTCCTTCACGTGCTGCCCCCAAACTATTTTATAACGAAATTTTTGTCATAACACCATCGTTTTATCTGAGTCTTAATGTGTGGGAGTCCTATAATGCCTACAGTATAAAATGAGTGAACCATAACATCGTACAACGTATCGTCTAACTTCGAACGGATGGAAATATATAACTGCATGGCCCCTGGACGGGACTCTATGAAGTCCTTCCATATTCTACCTATGATGTCTCTCCCAGTATCTCAGTTATAAAGTATCTCGCTGATCAACATTAAGGGTGGAAGCAGTAGGCGTAGCATTGTAAGGAAGCAATATAATGAACTTGCTTTGGTCCCTCAGGTGTCTATACTTCACGAATAGCCTAAATCAGAATTCTATATGACATAACGTCCTAACTAAACAATTTGTCCGCCGTCTGGCATAAAGAGAGTGTAGGGTGATTAGATTCAGCGCGAATGCTTCCATGGAACGGTAAACCTGGGGGGTGTGTTCATTAAGTCCACATTAAATGGTACTCTTTTCTCACAGCCACCACAAACAGAACCCAATGCCTCTCATAGAGCAGCAACAAATGTAAGGGAGCCTATTGTGCAAAGTAGCGCGCTTAAATCTAGACACCACTAGACAACCGCAAGATCCCCCCCTCCACCGCACTCCTCGGCTGAGCCAAGCAGACTGCTCTTTGGAGTGCTCCCTGGGCTTGTGAGCATACAACCCTAGCCGAGAATGCAGCTCCGTATTACCATTCGTAGGCTCATGTAATTGACGAGTTATTGTGTTCCCATACGGAGCGAATGTTGAGAAAACCCCTCATCTAGCTCATTATAGCACAGGACCATTCACATCGTGTACATATCGCTTAAGGTCACAAGGAGAAAATGGTTGAGCAATGGCTGAGTGTGACTATTTTTTTTCTATATCCAATGGATATTCTAGTATACTCCCAAGTATTTGAGGCCATTGCTTCACAAGTATGTTTGTCGTCTTTTTAGGAGTTTACTCGAGTAGTAGAGAGCGTCGGGAGGGTGGAACAATTCGGTTTGGGCTTCCCCCTAAGAAGAAAGCAGAGGGCCCAACAAGGAAGAACGTACCGTCTGATAGGAAAAGTAGTGCAAACCACGTTATTATTAGGACGCCAAGATAAATGCCAAAAGGGACGCTATATTACACATGGATGCCCTATTACATGCAAAAACTTATACACGGAAGACAAAATAATACCATTATTTATATACATATAGACATTTCTACGTATATGAATAAATTTATTTATTTTAACTTACCTATTTCATTTATTTAATTAGTAATGTACTCAATATGCCACTTGTTATTATTCGGCACCCTGACGGTTGTTTTGCGTGTTTCCCACCAGCCTCAGGCAAATGCTGGGCCAATACCACTCCCGTGTACGTGGCTCAACCTGATGGAAGCCAAAGACTATCTTACCCTGAAGAGGTGATAGCTTAACGGAGACCATGCTAGTTCTTGCTGGTGTTTTTAAGGTATTTCTTGTTGTGTTTGCTGTAAATTTCGTAGCTCAATGCGAATATAAACCTTAATTGAACTAGAACATGACTAATCCAGACTAGAAATTGGCTCATCGAACTAGAACTAGAACTTGGCATCACACTACTGTCCATATTCACGTGATGATGGGTCACGTAATTCACCTGGTGACGGCTAAGTGAGCAGAAGCGCGTCGAGTTGGTAAAGTTTGCCGTGTAAAAGTGCTATTTCATTATATAAATATGAAAGCCTTCCACTACATCCCTCCTGAGGCTGTCAAACGTATGCACGAGATATGTATATCTGAAGTAGATCCAAATTTTCCACGACAGGGCTGAGAGCAATTAATAATTCTGAAATTTTAGCGCCAAGAAACTGGACTAAGAAAGCCAAATTTATGTTCCTACCTCACTCTTTACATTTACTCCATCTCAAAGTGTTTGAACTGGCGAAAATACATTAGCCCCTTAACATTGTCAATGACAGATGACGGAGACATTCTACATGGAACGCTAAGAAATTGTTTACCATAAATAAATATATTGGTCAACAAATATTTATTTACCTACTGGAAAGTCGTCTTAGACTTAATCAGCAGCAAAAGATGCAAAACGAGTAGGAATTACTGTGGTTTATACCAGTATTTTGTACGAAGAATAATTTTTATGGATTCACTTTAGTGTTCCTATTGGCCTTAAGATCTAAATGTACCCATTAAAAAAATCATTTATATAACTGACTAACATACGTCCTCCTCATCACGCATAAAGAGAATACACCCGAGTATTTTAATCGCTCATCCAAGGTTAGTGATTACGGCCGTTGCGTGTAACATCCACCTTGTAAATGAATTTTTGAAACTAATATGCGATATGACGTACAGATAGGTACGTTTCTTACTGTCCATTCTTTGCATTAACAAAACAAGTTGCCTTAGCATTATTCCTACAAAGTAATGAGTTGGAAGGTTTTCCGTGAAGGGTTTTCAAGCAAACGCACGATGAATATTAATGGCAGATTGTATCATAATGGAGGAAATTCAATGTTTATTCACTGTTTTTGGCCTTTATCCTCGAGGTAATCAGATTAGCCCATGGTTTCCGGGGGCAGCAGACCGCGAATCAGTGTAGAGGTTTCATTGAAAATAAAATTAAATTTTTACCCGTGCACTCAAAAGTCTTTTCTCTGGTGAAAGTGGCGTTTTTTCCAATCTTCCGAACTCAATCTCTCAAAGTAATTGGTATTTAGCATGAGCATTAATACGTGTGGGGTACAACTTGGGTCTAAAATGCTTCTATTGGGTAAATGGTTCATTTGCTAAGTGTTCTGTTAAAAACAGATTGCTTTTTGAACTCGTATCCAAGAGCCATACGTATACACATGCAAACATATATTTTTAAGGTGTTTACACCGTCAACTGACTCAAGCGATCCAGTTCATGTTCTGGAAAGACATAAAAGAACGTATCCTTTAATGATATTAGTGACAAAAGCATAAATTTTATGCAATTTTATTCTTATATGGAACTGGAAAATACATAATTTTAATACGAGAGTGGATGAAAATGGGGAAATTAGCATTTTATCATATAATATACATTCCATTTGCAAGAAAAACTATTTTTAAGAAGCGATAACACCCAAGTAATTGAACTTAAATAGAATCAAGGCTAATATTTAGCTTATTTATTTAGAAAATATTAAATTACTGCAATGAATTGGGTAAACATGTGGCAATTCACTCTAGTATTCAATGATGTCGGATCTTACTAATTGTAAAAAAAGTAGACATTAAAAAACCACTATTTGAAAAATAATATGCTTATGCTGTGCCTTAATTTTGTATTTTTATCAGTTCTAGCATCTCATCAGTAAAAGCAGAACTTTCTTCAACAAAACAAACAAAAAGGTGAAAGGAATTGCTAATTTGTTTTGACTTACATACTGTCACGGAAACCTCATTAAGAGACACGGAAACGATTTTTTCTTTTCCTCTTTGTAACTCGGGCCTCAAAACGCTTTTGATTGATTCTTTTTTTAACGGATTTATGAACTAATTGTATCGTTTTGGAAAATGCTTTCAAATCTCCTACCACCAATAGAATCGCTATTAAGTATTACTCAACTAATACCACACACAAGAGGCTCCCGGGCACAATTCCAATAGGCGTAGAAGAACCCTTTCAACTTTGTCTCCATCATCCCAGTTCACCCTCCTTGCCCAACCTTTCAGCCCTTTGCTTCCCTTGTGCGCGAGTCCTTCCCTTCGTACCCATTCACCACCAGACCCTTTCATGGTGAGTGCGCCTTGGTGAAAGGAGTGTCTCTGGTTTATGGTCGCCTCCTTCGCGAGCGAAGGGGTCTCGACCCCCCGACCCCACCCCCCCCCCCCTTCGCCCCGCAACGACGACTATGGACCGAGGACTGAAGGCGTGCCCAATGACTCCGGGGTCGTATCATTCTGCCCGTGAATAAGATGTGACGCACAGGTGTAAAGGATGTGGACGTGCGTGAAAATACTTTTTGACGTGAAATCTGCGTTGCCGTGTTCACAATCGCTGAGCGTACCGAGAGTAACGTCGTTAACCCTAACGTGCTCTATGCACACATACAAGTACGAAGAATTCACGCCATGAGTATAAAGCGCGTAATAGTGTACCGTTGAATGAAGCTGTTTACTTCATAATTCATCTCGTTTGTACTACGGAGTTACGCTTGTGTATGCAGAAGCGTCACACAAGAAATCGGAATGCAATCTTTGACTCGGGAATGTATCCCCCGAACAAACTTGAGAATTATCACCTCTAAAATATTATCAGGGTATGAATTCTTTTATTTTTCTTCAAAATTTTATAATAAACACCAATTTTAGCAGGCTATCATACTTTTATGATCGCACTATCATTCACATAGTAACAGTTAACCTTAGGCAATTTAGCTCACGTAGAATTTGTATTGAGCGTACTAATGTCTTTATGAATTATTTGTCAGGCCGACTTGCAAAGATGTATCTACCTCCATAAGATGCCCCAACCAATAGCACTACGACTCAGCAATGCTGGTTGAAGTTGAAATTCCAAATACACAAGGAGTAGTGGCACGGATAAGTTGAATTAAATGGCACTTGTGAAGCTGTGAGAAACATTAGGTAATACGTTTAACATATTCTACCTAATTGGGGTAAATTTAACCGAATAAAATTTCGTTAAGTCAGTACTTCACTTTGTTATGACTATAACAAACATAAATATTCTTTTATTCCAAATTCCAAGTTACATAAGTCAATGCTAGCTTGTTTAAAGTTCCTGTTGATAATATTACTTTAAAAATGCATTATGAGAAAAATGTTGAATTGTCGTCCAAAGATAATTTAATCTTGATAACGATCTAAAGGTACCACTAGAAGTTTGTTCTTGCTCAACAGGGAAAATTTTTACTCTTGTAAAAGAAATTGCCTGATGAAAAAACAAGAAAATCCTTTTATGATTCCTTTAATTCATTAGATTCCGATAAATAATAATCGTGCTACCAGGCAAAACAATGAGGGATTATTGAGGTATAAGAAGAAATTTTATTTCAGCATCTGGATAAGTCTCTCTTAGTTGTAAAGAAAACAATTGCACTATGGTGCTTAGGAAAATCATTGTACTCAGGAAAATGTATTTGCATATTGGTTTCCCCCTTCAAAATGTTGAAGGAGTAAAGTTTCTTTCTTTACTAATTTCATACGTGACGAGATGGCAACTATTATTAATAATAAAATACAACGGCTGCTAACATTTTAGTCAAAGTTTTAATGAAAGGTCAATTTACGTTAAACATAGAACACAGTGGATAAAACTGAAGAACATAAGGGCTTGTGGCATCATCTTAACAATGATCGCTTTGGCAAGCGGAGTGTACGCAACACAATGCCATTAGCAATAATATCTTCGTTTTTAACTGTGGAACTTTCTGACCCATGTTGTAAATATGAAATAGCATCGCAAATATTTTGCTACGACACAATAAATAAAATTGATTAGGAAATAATTTAAAATTGAGAGGAAATAAAAAACCAAAAGTGTATCTTTATAAAAAATTTATGTGAAATTGATGGCGTTCAGTTTTAATATATTTTCAAATCACTACTGATAACATATGATTGATAAAACTATGAATGTATACGAATGCTATGATTTAGAATATAACAGAGTGACAGGGAGTCGATGTCCTAAATGTAAATGTGAGCCTAACACTGAAACTATATCATTGCGTAGGTACGTAATTAATTAAATGTATATTATTTTAAATATTCTTTTGAACATGAGCTCGTTGCTGAAAAAAACATAAACATTTGGCAGTTTATAACGAAACGCTGAAGTTGAAGAAAAAAAACAAATACAGTAAACGATGAATGAGAGAAAAGCCATGGTATCCATAAAATTGAGCCACGGAGAATTAGTTCACCTGGGTAAGCAATCACCGCATCGCCGCTCCGCATTAAGCGTTCTACGAAACTCATGTGCTTGCGTGCGTGGTCTTGCGGATGTAACTCGGAGCAGTGGGTGGTGAGGGGGGTGAGGGGGAGGGCAGGAGGGAGGAGGAGGAGAATGAAGTAAGGGAGAGGGAGTAGAGAGGTGGGCATTAATAAGACCTGGAATCCCTGAAACTCTTCCCCGAGGACTTACGAAGACCCTAGCTGCACGGTGAGCCAGGAAATCCGGAAAAGTCTGATCAGCAACCTTCCTTCGGCTGCTAAGAGACCTTTTCCGTGGAAAAAGCGAACCCATTTCACGGATGGGGGGGATAGAGATGGGGTGGGGGGAAGGCAAACCTTCTCCTCGCATCGCTGCAGACTCTGCACTTCTGCGGCACTTAATCTGAAAGATCCAAGGAATCCGCTTTCTCTCCTCTTGCTCGCTCAGAGTTATTGAGGGACCGGAGGGGGGGGGGGGTTGGAGGTTTTGGGATGGGGGGACGGGGAGGGGGGGGAGTGGGAGGGGGGTGGGTGCGATGCTGAAGAGGGGCAGCTATAACCCCGAGTGCCACCGTGGAGATGGCTGGGGGTTGAGCGACGTGCGTGCTTTTTTTTGTTGCTCCTCGCACGCGTACAAGACGAGACGAGTGTCGACGAAAACTCGTACGAGAGATGGGCTGGGAGGACGGCCAGAGTTGGTGGGGATGGGAAAAAAAAATTCGGAGAAATCCCCCATAAGGCGGCCTGACCTAAATAGCCGCAACTCTTCTCCCTCTCTCTCTCCTTCTCCCGAAAGTTTTAAAACCCTGGGAAATAAAACGATCGGGAGGGGGGAGGGAGGGGGGTTAGCGGTGGTTTGGGAGTGGAGGGTTGAGCGGCGTAAGAGCGTGCGATCGGATAGGACAGTGCATCCGGCTGCCGTTAAAACTAAATTATTCAGCTCCGATAAATGCTTCCCCGGTCCAACTAGTCCTCACTTGGGCCTACAAAGCCAACTTTACCACCTACACTGTGGAAAGGCCGCCGAGTTTTCAGGATGATAAATGAAGTGTAGAGATAAGAAGGAATTTATGTCGCCCATAAAAGCAGTACGAGAATATAACAACTGGTAATTACGTATTTGGCCCGTTGAATCGAGAAAAATTAATTAGGAAATATCCACTCTCAATTTTAAACGATTATTCCGCGCCATCTCAGGTGGCGCACGAAGAGAGCAGTGTTTTAACTTAATCACTGCAAACAGAACCAATTAATATTTTTTCTGCTTTCCGGTATCCCAGCACATGAGTGACACACGAATGTGAGGGAAGCTCTTTTGAAAGGCCAGGTCGTTCAATGACAAAATTTTTAATCAATTAATAATTTTGGAACTACAATTGAAGAAAAACCTTAGCACAATGCGTTGATAAAATAAGAGCCTTAGGAGTGAGAAAGACGTAAACGTAAGACCGCTCGGGATTTAAAAAAAATTAACCAGAAAGCATGAAAAAATCTTGAATGATGAATAAAATGATATTTTAACTTTACTGCTAGTATAAATAGAATCGGTTTCGTCCATAAATACACAAGTTATATAGCCAATAGAATTTGGATCTTTACTCATGAACAATTCCGGAAAAATATACTGTAATGAGAATTATAGACTATTGGTTAACAAAGTAGTGTTTCCTTACAGCGGAAAGATAATTCAGATATTGAGATATGACTTGAATATTATTTCATAGGGATTTGCACCTAAAGATGACTCCAACATACCATCTAGCACAATGTGCCTGCTTACTTTTTTTACAAATGCTTCACTAACTTTGTAGTAGTGCCTTGAGTCACTGAAACGTAACTTTAAACCACAAGAATTGTTTTTGTCAAAATACGAGAAAAAACGCGAAATATTTTCATGTAGGTCCAAAAAGGAGGATAATGCAAATTTATTTTCTTTGAACCTTGAGGCTTAATCAATTACATGCCCACGGTCACTCTAAACCTTGATAATCGAAACATTAATGGATAAAAATTATCAAAATCAGCGGTTTCTGGCTCAAATTAGCCAAAATTCATGGCCACTGAAAAATAACCTCTGCATATTTTTACTTAATCATTTATAGTAAACGACTGCTTATGTCACATAGTTGACCTGGAATTCTGGGTGTGCTTGATATGACAGATGTTATGATTCCCCTTATGAGACAAAAACCAATCGTAAATGAAATTAGTCAGTAAAAATATACATTGTTTATTGATTTCGTGACGATTTTATTGCATATTCAACGTAACTTGAGTAAGGGACAGCAGGAGAATTGAGGTTTTAATTTCTGAAATTTAATGCTTCCAGGAAAAAATTTTGATCTGCTTTCCGTAAGAAGTTAAGTATAGGGGTTGGTCGAGTGAAAGAGACGCAAAAGGTGCTCAGAAATCAGAGTCGACGGGTGAGTGAGTGGATGAGATAAAATGAGTGAGATCCGGATGGATGAAGATAAATAAGAGGAGCGCGGAAAGATTTTGATTGATCGTTCGAGCTCTTCAACTCTTCTCCCGTTGCGAGTGTATACAATGAGGGGGTCGGGATATAAACTGTGGCTCCTCTGGACGCTTTGGGTGGAGGGGGGAGGGGAAAGGGAAACTTTTATTCCTCCTAGGGTACTTGAACCTCAACGAATCTCTTTTATCTTCAGCAATCTCATTATCTTTAGCACCGTAAAATTTACGCACAGCAATAAATTCACCTCACATGTGGAAACAATTTGGCCACTAAATAGAGCTGTAAATTTCATCTACAAAGGTAAGTTCCCCGTCCACATTATTCTTATTTATTTATTGGATTTTTAAAAGGAAATATTCCATTGCAAGTTTAGCTAATTTAGCGGACATCAAAATGGGGTAAATGAGTGAAAATATAATCCATAGTTAAAATACTTGAGGAAATTTCATAAAAATATTTTATATGATTTATTTCATTTATTTGCAAAAATCTAAGCATAATGTTTCGGCATAAAGGAAACTCCTCACTATTATCGAATGACAAAAGATCACTTATCATTTCTACAGTACTTACAGAAGTAATAAAATTGGAAATGATTATTATTGATGAAGAAAGCTAAGCAGTTTGTAATATGTCAAAACTACAGGTATTGTTAATCATGAGGTACTCTGCTAAATTCTCTATCACAGATGCTATGCCTTTATATTCTCACACCCTCCCACTTTAGTTAAGTTCCTGTAGATTAAAAAGGAAAGATCTTTATTTTACGAGTGAGTGTTGAATTACAATATATCCATAGCTAAATAAATACACAATAACAATAAAAGTCAACTCGTTCAAGTCAATAAAGTCAATATTAGTAAAAATACAACTATGGGTAAAAACTTTCAAAAAAATTACGACTTTAGTTCTAGCAAATATGATTGTGCAATATAATTACCAAATATCATTGTCTAACTTGTAAAACTACAATATAAGGGCTTTGTATTGTTTCAAAACAGCCATTATTCATCAAGCAATCCTATATTTTTGTATTTAAGATATTCACTATTTGCGTCACAATCAAATAGGAAGACAAATATATTGATGAATTCTTTGATGTGATTCCGACAGTAATATCCCTGCTCTACGGAAGTTATTGACATCATTTGTAACATTGTCCGCCTTCAAGAGGTTTATGTTTATTTATACTGTAAATGTGCATAAATCCCAGTCAATAACATGATACGACAAAACACAGCAAATGGACAGCTATGGTCAACATGAAAAAAAACATCAATGGTCGTTCAGAAACTTTCAAAATTAAAACTTTCAGATGGACTTCCTTGGAAATCTAACTGATTTAAGATAGAGTAAAAGAGTGTGAAGCAAGGACATTTTGAAGATGCTTTTAATAAGGTACTAAATTTTATAGAGTTAAAGTCGGCCAGCAGAAATTTTATTTGTGAAATCTATAAAATGAAAATGCGTAGCAATAAAGAGAAAGAAATCATAGAGAAAGGTTTAAAACAGTTGAAGGACTCGGGGTGTAATGATTGGCTAAGTCGCACATTTTTCTTCAGTAAAAATCCTGGAAGTAGGCTAAAAATATCAGGAAAAACTTTGCGCACTGAACAATACTTGAGAAAATTGAGTTACAGATATTACCAGGGTGTCGATTAAAGAACTTTATGTTCCGGGTTTGAAGAATTACCTGCTGTTCCGGCCATGCCTCTAAAATACGGAAGATGATAACCTTAAGACCTGCTAAAGCACATGGTAGGATAGGAAAGAGTAGGCATCTTAAAAGTATTAATTTCCATTTATCGACACTTGACTAATGAAATAGATGGCTCAGAGTCATATGTTACTAAGCTTATCGCGGCTGATTTTGAGATACCCAGTGAAATGTCAGGGAAATATCGTATCCTATTTCATGACAAGCATATCCATAGCCATATTGTGTCTATGTAGTGCTTCCTCATTCGGGGTTTTCATGAGATAGAATATTTTTAAAGAATATCTGACTGTATCCTTCATTTTATAAATATTCTAAATGGCTTTTGGTCACCTATGGCATTAAGCCTTCCAAATACGGCCTTTAAGGACTAACATTTAATGCCATAAGAAAGAGTTAAAAATAAATTAAATTAGGAGAAATAAAAGAAAGATTTCAGGACACGTTGCCCAGGATGTGATCAAAATGACTAGCATCGAAAATCATTTCCACAGGATTTGATTTCAACAGAGAACATAAATTCAATTCTAATGCATGCTCTGTATTTCCCTCAAAATTAACTAATTTGCCTTCCAATCTTCTCAAGACTAAATGCATTTATTTCCTCGATACTTACCATAAAAAATGGTACAATTTTTCCCAGAGACCCTAGCTCTGCGGTAAACGATTGGCGAAACACAAATAGATCTTCTCTCAAAACCCGCTGTTATCCGAGCTCGATGTAAACAACGCTAGTTGCGCAAGGCTCCAAAAAGGTATTAAAACCCAGGAGGCTCAATGAGTCAAGAGAGCGCTAAAGAGCGGTAAGTGATACTTAAGGCGACTTAAATTAGATGAAAAAAATAAAGAAAATATTGACCCGAATCCCCATAATTAACGCGCGGAGGGCGGAAGTTCAATGTTGGAATGAACGTGATTACACTTTCTATTAAGGAGCGGACGGGTGGAGGGGGGAGCGGGTTGGGTGGAAGGGTAGAGGGAACGCTTGAAGAATGGAGAGATATATGTGGGACATTTAAGGGGGAAAGCGGCTAAAGGGAGTGAGATAAATTGACGGCTCTCAGGGTGAGGGAGGGGATGGTTGAGGGGACGAGGTGGGTAGGAAGGAATGGAAGTGAATTTACGGATCGATAATGAAGGGGGCAAGAATGAAGACGATGAGGTGGGGGTGGTGTTGTGGGTGCAGCACCATGGGAGGGGGTAATACTCGAAAAGGGAAGAGGGGGAATCTTTGGGGAGACGGTGATATGCGGGATGAGGCGGGAGTGGGCGATAACCATAGGGAAAGGAAACAAAAGAGTAACGAAAATACGGGATAGGAAGGGAATCTCTTTGAGGATATACTTCAGACCCTTGAGGGTAGTGGGCGTTGGGGAGAGGGTGATCGATTAATCTTTCCACTGTAGTCTTTCGGCTGATGATGCGTCGCTCATGAACAGAGCCTGACCATTCAGGACGGCGAGAGAGTTGGGAACAATCCCCAAAAAAATTGTTCCATATCCTGCCTAAACCTAACCTGCGAAGAATTTAACGTAAGAAGCCATTTTGGTGATGCGGGAAACAACAAATTTGATTATTAGTGCCACCGAAGAATAATGAAGAACAAATGGACGGAGAGAATCACAAATGAAGAAGTCATACGAAGAGCTGGAGAGAAAATGTGTACGGTGAAAACTTTGCCGAGAATGAGAAATGTACATATTTCTTTACTCAACAGTCTATTTAAAGCAATATTGGTAGGAGGAAGGAATTGGGAGAAACACATAAGAAAAAGAAGAATGAAATATATCAAGCGGATTATGAAGGGCGTCAAAGTGAAGAATTATGTAGGAATGAAGCAGTTGGTGGAGTGTGGATTGTAATTCCAGATTCAGATGCAGCAAACCAATCTTCGAATTGATGACTACTGATGATGATAACGTGTATTTTCTGGCGAAATCTTCTCGGAATTTTACAGTATGTCAGGCAATGGACTGTCGACGTTTCAGTAACTTACTCCGCCATCATCATCAGGAACTGTGATCTGTCATCATCATCTGGTGAAGTTAGCTATCGGAATGATGGCAGCAAATTACCTAACCTGGTAGAAAACCCGTGAATATTTAACTGAAATCATACGATAAGAAAAAAATTAATCCTTCGCGTACATTTTTTCCTCAAAAACGTTTTCCAGCATTTCGCTATAAATCTTAGACGGGATGGAGAGGTGAAAGAAAAGGACAAAAGGAGAGAATATGCATCGATAAAATTCTGTAGTGGCATGTAAATATTCTTACCAAATGATTTAATTGCATATATTAACCAAACTAATTTATTTCGTACAATCATTCAGCTACCGAGTTTTGAAATAAATTTGCAGCCCAGGCGTTTAACCCAGATCAAGCTAAACAAACGAAAACCCTCGAAATTGAGGTCATTTGTGGCAACAGCCAGGGGCGCACGAATTAGGAAAAGCCTGATTCCTGCGCAAATATTCTGGGCCCAGCAGCGGAAAACGGTTTCAGCGCGCAAACTCTCAAATTTTATAAATTAAATGGGTTCAAATTTGAATTCTGATATCTAGTGGCTACATTTGGACCACCATTAAAGGGGAAATAAAAGCAGTAAAATATTGCACAGTAGGAATTCAAACGGGCACTCACAAGGATATATGTAACTTTGCAGCAGAATTTGAAGCTTCATTTGACTATGTTTAACCGAAATGGTATACGAAATCTCACTGTTTGGCTTTCTCATTTACACGGGTAATTTTGTCACAGAAAATCATGCCATGCTAAACTAAGAATAGCGTTAAAGCACCAGGTTACTTTTTCCATTGCACTCATTTTTATAAAAAAGAGCAATCCAGTTCTGTGAAAACCGCTGACAATTAGGGCAACATTTTGATTGTTGAGAGCAATAGAATTGGAGCTATTTTAGTTAGGCTGCTTAGCACTTTTTTCAAAACGTCCTCATGGGAAAAGCGGCCATACGAAATAAACATTGAGCAGACTCAAATTCTAATGCCATAAGCGTTAAGTGCCTTTGCACTTTTCATGAATTAACATTATTCCAAAGCTAATTCTAGTCGTAAATGTTCACACTGTGGTAAAATAAACTGTACGTTTAATCGAAGAAAAGAACATGACCCACATTTACGTCTGATATTCAGCGTAAAAAAATGTAAATGCATAGTTAAGCAGGCTGAAATTCAATCAGGTTTGTTTCACTATTTCCCATGGTAATAACACAAAATAAATACGCAGAAAATCATAAAAAATAGGTGGATGCTGATCAGTGAGGTAAATGTGCTAAAATTACACGCCAAAATTTTGTTTCACTGGATGGCTATTGTTGCATTGATAAAGACATTTTAATTGGTTTAAAACTTTAAAAGTAAGTCCAAAGTCAGCATTTACCAAAAAATTAGAAAGGTAAACCCTGAGAGATAGATCTAAGGTAAAGGACTGCATGTAGAATGAATGCGAGTAGATGAGAGGTTCAGAAAAAGAACAACAAGATAGAGAGTGTTACGTGGGCGAGTTGTAGTTGAAAAATGATCGTGATGAGAAATATATGTTAATTCACTGAAATGAAGCATAGCATAGAGGAAATGGTATCTAAGAGAGATCTAGAACTCCATCTGGGAAGGAAAAATGATCGTGATGAGAAATATATGTTAATTCACTGAAATGAAGCATAGCAGAGAGGAAATGGTATCTAAGAGAGATCTAGAACTCCATCTGGGAAGGTGCTCGACACTTTTCTATGGGGTAAGTAATATCAAAAGTTTTGAATAAAGTGAGCTATTATTAATACACAATTGTGGCAGGTATTCAATTACTAAAGAAATGTATATAAATGAAGTAAATACCAAGGTGCTTAGGGAGCGAGACATCATCATAATCTAAGAACCATTATTGAGGATTATTCGCTGTGCCATACCGGCTGGGAGTAGTTTGAAGGGTATGTAATTGTAAAAATATGTGTACGTCATTTAAAGTAACCAATGGATTGAAAAAGTAATATCTCTGAAAACGACCAGGAACTCAAGACTATATGCATTTAATCAGCTACGCCACTAGTTGTTTTTAAATTAAGTTTTGAGATAAGTGGACAGGAAATTTTACACATGAATGGACAAAGAACTTTTATCATAGTAATGCAACAACGAAGCATATTCCAATCAATGTTTAACTATTTATTCTTTCTGAGCCTGTGAGGCAAAAGTACTTTCGTAAAAAAGAGAATTCCGTTATCAAAATAAATAAGCGCCAACATTTTATGGTAAAGTCAAGGAGGGTAAATGAAAGAGAGAAATATACATGGCTTGCGTACCGAGTGGCCTTGCAAAATAAATATAAAGTCACCATCCCTACTCTGCAGTTATCAATGATTCTAAAGAACTGTTAAGGAAAATACTTTAGTCGGTTGCTCTGGATTTAGCATTTAACTGGCAGAAGGCCAACCTTTCGGCTCAATGTGAATTAACGAAAAATGTCTTGGGCCGGCGTCTCAGCTGGTGTGTTAAATACAAATAAATATTAATTTAATATTTTTCCTTTCCTAATTATAAAAATATTATTAATATTCAATATTCAATATTCAATTTATTAACTAATCATTCAAATATAAAACTTTGCTAAACAAAAAAAATATATATATTTTTTTAAATTTAATAACTAGTAGTACCTACGTTTTAAACTACAGAAAGTAGCCCTGGCACTCTTCCCATATCCTGCCAAACATTTGCTGACAGCAAAATTTCAAATTATATTTGTTGCTTATTTACTCAAACGTTCCCGGGAAACGTGACAAAAACGACGGTTTATCCTTCTCCAACACCCACGAGATTAACTTGAAAATTGACGAATTAGACTTTATATTCAAGTTCAGGGCAGGAGAGCCTCACGGAACGGGGGACCGCACGAAATCTGCCCGCACAGTTAACGGCTGGGCAGCGAGGGAAATTCGGTGGGGCGCGAAGGAGCCCATTGGGCCACACCGTGGGCGGCGACGTCCACCACCATTGCGCCGTCGCCACCGAGGTCTTGTTGCGGACGAAATCACTCGGCGGCCAGCGGGTCACTTTCGAGGGGAAAATCCCGGTTATAAGCCCACCCTCCGTAACACGGCTTCCCTCACTTGGCTCCTGTGCGCACCAGCCGAGGGCACTCAGCCCTCGTGGCGAACCCCGGCGTCCTAATCCTGAGTTTAATATGAGCATCCGACCCAACCCACCACCGTATAACTCCCCTCCTCAAACCCACCCGCTTAATTCTTCCGTTCGAGCAACGCCACTTTGCGTACAGTCGTCGGATTGGGAATTCAGAGGGAGACCCTCCACTCGGGCTCCCTCCGCTGGTGGGGAGCTCCATTAGCGCAGCGAAAATAGGCAATTTTCAGCAGGAACAGAAATCGCTTCGTGGCATACGTTGTGTTTCCCCAACGGGGTGTATCATTGAAAATGGAGAGGGCAAGAATAGCGAAATTTACATCCATAAATGTGCTCAGACATGTGGATCTGCTGAAGGGGAAAGTAGAAGATTCAACTCGCGGTACAAAACACCCACGCGTACACGCTTAGTGTTTTCATAACGCACTGAATGAAACATGATTAAGGCAATGGTTTCCTTGTCGTTCAAGCGGTAGTTCTCTTTATTCTCTTCAGTCTATTTATTCTATACAACGGATTTTGAAGGAATTTTGAAAAATTGCGTCCCATTTCAACAGTCTCCGAAATCAAGTATCTCATATTGATTGGAATTTTCCATTTAAAAAAACTTCTGCTCGCACAATAAGATCGAGAATGCACTAAAAACATAATTGAGAAACCATGCAATCATTCTATCAGAAAAGTAGACGGACCTTGACTGCCACGGCTTAGATTAACTGCTGGAGACAGCAAATGGACTTACCTGAAAGATAAAATAAAGAATATTATTAGTTACAGATAAATAGTTAATAAAATCAATTACCACTTGTAAAATAGAGAAAAGTTAAAAAATGATTCGTTCTTTAGACGAGCTAAGCCTTTGACGAGTAGATTTTGAATTAAAATTTAATGTTCATCGTTAGGTATTAAAGATTTCATAATTAAAGTTTAAGTATAGTTGTACATACCTAGACTAAATATTTAAGAGTTAAAAAGAACAAATATTAACTTTCAGCGTACTTCACTAGGCATGCGTTAACACTAGAATGCCCGTTTGGGTCAAATTGACCCCGGCCGAAGACTTATGTCGATTAATTTTAAATGAGAAGGTTTATTAGCCCTTTATGTTTTTCTTTTAATAATTTACCGTGATTTACCACTATGCAGAATTTTATTCTACTAATATTGTTTCTTCCATGTTTTATCAACCTTTATACCTGCCATGCCCGCATGGGTCATTTTTTCCCAAACATTTAAGCTCCTTTGAAACCTTTTAACACCTCGAAAGCCTTATGTTATATGTATCATAATGTATTACAATGCATTTTTAATCTGTAAAAAATTGCCTTATTGCATCAATGGTAATACAGTGTATTGATATATTGTATTTTTGAGCTCCAAATCTTGGAGAACATTATTCGACATCCTTCTCTTTACTCCCCTAATTTGCTAACTATCCTCTTTTCCAATGTTATCAACGCCTTGAGCTCAGGTCACAGAATACTATCATTGTTAACAGAAATGTTCTGGATACGTGCCGACAGAAAAAGAACTTGAATTTTCCAAGGAATTGAAGTCCTTTTGAAGGTATATCTTCAAGACGAGAACTTAATCCATAAGAAATTATATCGTTTCTACGTGAGGTTCCAGAACAAAAAGCCGATTGTGGAAAATATTCTTTCACAGAAGAAAGAAGTGACGTAGACTACGTACTGGATTTGGAACCTTCCTCTTCAACTGACAATGGCTCTAGCCAGGAAGAAACTAATGCGGAGGAGCCGGAAATAGTGTGGACATCACTCAGTATTGCAATAAAAAATGTAAACAAAATACCAAACATAATTTTATTAATTCAATAATATATTTAAAAATATGATTGTTAAATTCAAATTGATTTGAAATATTCCCTAATGAGAATCATATATGATAATACGTGCATTTATTGGGTTTCCAGGTATTTTTTACAGCCACTATCAGTGCTCTAACCCTTCTGCTGGACAAATTCATGGCGTTCAGCCCCTTGGGACAAGTTATTCACCAAGTAAAAATAGTGAAGACGGGTCTCAACAGACAGTTTACACACATGATATGACTTGTGGTAGGAAATGCCGTAGAGATACTTTTCCACACAGTGAGGTGAGTGGCGGGGAAGCTGCTGATACAACAGGAAGAAATCACGAAGCCGCAGATGGAACCAAGTGGCAAGAGGTAAACTTGGGTGCAATTTCCCTTAATAAACGGTGGTAGAAAAATGTTCTCAGGGAATGCCTGGCACTACGTCTCATGCAAAAAGAAATACATCAAAATAATATGTTGCAAGTGCGTCGCAACTTTTCATACATTAGTCTATGCTTCGGAACACAAAGCATTGCACGCCGGCAGAGGCCCACCAACAGATAGGAAATAACAACTGGTCTCTTCAACTGAATAAGTTAGAAACATTTATTTTCATATTGTATGCTCGGGGTATATCAGGGTCTACCAAATTTCGCATTCATTCATTGTAATCTGATTCATTGGGCTCTCCATTGTGTAAAGAAACCATGGGGAGAAACAGTTTTGGAGAAATATTGCGATATTTGCGGTTTGATGAGATAACTACCTGCTCTATTAGACTTAAAAAAGTAAATTATCTCAGTTTTTGGTGGTGTGGAATAAGTTCATAGGAAACTGCATCCTTACCTAAAAACCTGGACCAAATACTTTAGTGTCATGAACAATTTTTTCCGAGTAAAGAGAGCTATCGGACTAAGGACCCTTCTTCAGCAGGAGGAGATCACTACTAAGGAATATCACCCTTGAGTTGAGAGTTTAGGGTATGCCTTGGTACGGGGTTGGTTGTTAGGGAAAGGGGATTGGTTGCATGGAAGTGTGAGGGGGTGGAGTGGGAGGGGAAGGGGAGTGGAGGAAGCTAGCTGAGATTGAGTCCGGGCGGGCAGGTTGATTTTAAAATGGAAATATAAGACTGATCCCAGTGGCGGAGCTGTATTATTGGTGTGTCATGTGGGAGGGCGCGACTTATTTTTATAAGAAAGCAGTTGTTGAAAGGGGGGTTATGCGAGTTGGCGTGCTTGGCTACAGGCAACTGCAACTGTTGCATCACGCTGCTCCTGCGATTATTTACTCGCAAATTTAAGGGTGTGCTCCTGTTGTTAAAACTTACCAATCCATGAATATGATGGTAATGTAGTTAACTCTGGTAATCTTTGAAGTAATTAATATATGAAAGGTAGAAACGAAGATGCTTGAGCAAAATTAACAGCTTTCCAATGATATGGTAGGTTTGTTATTTTCTCTCTCTGCTAATAGGCTTGGACAAAAACGTACTTGCAGCTGCTACAGGGGTCAACTACAAACGGAATGTTTTTTACCTCACATACGGAATATTACGCAGGGGCATTCATATGGGTTCTTCATGAGAATCGCATGATATTTGAATAACACTAACGTCTGTTTTGCCTTAAAACAGTGGCTAAAAATGGGTACTCCAGCAAACGCAGGGATATAAATTCACTCAATTTCCAACTGCATAGTTTTAATAACGCAAAATCCAAAATATTATGGGTTTTTTCACTCCCAGCGGCCTCTCCAAAACCTAAGCCGGCTAAAGCCACCGTCCATGCAATCCCCAGGTACGTCGCTTACCTTGGTGCACCGTAACTAGAGGTATTCATTTCTCTGAGGACCCCGCCCAGCGGGTGCCCATTCCAATCCTTGGTGTATCCCCTCCCTTGGGGTGCCCAGAGAACGAGCAACAACCCCAACCACCTCAACCAACCCTTACCACTCGCCCTCCCCTTGCTTGTGCGTACGCGGAGAGCAGACAGCCTTTCCACCAGTGCGGAAGGGAGACTCTGAACGCACTCTTTCCAGCTTATACCCTTGCTAGTGACAGTTGAAATATTACTTTTACATTATTTTGCGTACGTAAGTTGCGTCAAACTTTGATAAAATGCACTTTTTTATCGATATAAGCCAGAATTCATTATCCATCCATTGATCACCAAATTAAGTAAATGATTCATGCTGTTTTAATAAAAGTGAACTTGCTTTTCAAGTACGTTCACGATTCTATGTTTTTTTACCATGCACTTCTTGTACTTACCCAAGCACGGTACAGAAATGTGCGTAATCTAATGGAAATAAAATTATGCTACAGAATCATAACAAGAGGCTGGCATAATTATCAACAACCTAATGTGGATGTGTTAATCAATTTTTATGGGAAAGTAAGTAATAATGTGCTAAAAGCCCTTGCCTCTATTAAATTGTCATAGCTAGATATGTCAATAGCTTAGTATGCAGCTGATGGGTTTCCTAATTTCTAAGAGAGTCGTGGGATAATTTGATTCTCTAATTTTTTTCTCATTATTCCATTAGTAAGCACAAAAATACCGCTTGAATAACCCAAGCATAATAATTTAATCACAAAGGTCTGATAATGGCTGTTCATCATGTTATAATGAAAATATTTCCTTGATGACATTTTTTCCAGCTCTTTAGGCCAGATGAGGACAATTTACAAATGCGAAGCATACAAACACCAAAACCTTGCAAACAAATCGTGGTGCCTAACACAAGAACTACCAATAGTAATACGCGAAAGGCCAACGGATGATAATTCACGGAATACGGAAATACGGATTTACGGAATACGGAATATGAAAACATTTTAAGCATGAGTGCATGAATGCAGCTTTAACAACGCACCCTTTCAAGTGATGCACATATTTAAAGGCCTCATGTAGAGATAGTAAAAGAACTCTCTTTTATTACTTAAATCAATCCTCCCTCTGCTACTTTGATCATTGATCATTTATGAAATCGTCCATCATTGTCCCTTCAGCTCCTTGAAGAATGCAGTCCACATGAAGTGTATGTGGAGAGCTAGTTTATCTCTCTTGCCAAATCGATGCGAGCAAGCAATGTGATGAAATGTAAGATGCGAGTAGGATGAAATAAAACAGGCACTTTAGTCCACTTATACCAAAAATAAGTTCAGTTACTAAGTTGAAGGTAATATATTCCCTCATAATGTCAGAATGAATATATTGTGGTTTCAAAAATATATTTTTCAGGAAATCAGGGTGACAGTGAAATTGATACATTCCATTTCCATTTTGTATGTTTACTATTTTGTATACATGCAAATATAAAATTTTGTTTAGACTCACGGGAATTATGGACGGTGATTTAAATACGAACAGTACTTGGCATTTACCGAATTGATTGACTGGTAGTTGCGTGTCACCATATAAATTCGTCCACATTGTCGTTAACAGTGGTAAGGATTACGCCTACAACGGAAAAATTAGGGCTTAAGTCAGAAGAAAATGAACGATGGTACCAATACAATCCATTTTATTTTCCAAAAAGTATAAAATTGGTACATTGATTGTCCGATGGATACCATGCAGTAAGGGAATAGACGAAATATCTAATAAATGATGAGATAACGCTCATAGTCCAGGAAGAATTTAAGTAGGGAACTACGTGAGCACATACCTTTACAGGAAAGCTAGAAAATATTTAACAGCATCAAGGCTGACAACATACAACTGACAAAAAGTCATCTTTCCTCCAGATAGTTTTTTTTGGGAATTTTACGTTTAAAAAAAACTCCATGCTATGGAGTAGAAAGTCGGTATTGCTGTGGAATTCCAGTCATAATATCGCATCACATTTCGGCAAAATATAATATTCCTATCTCGTAAACAGTGCCGCTGAAGCAAAACATGCACGTGTCATGCACGGCAACTTTTCTCGCTAAAAGGAACAAAAGGTGATTTCTCGTCCGAGATGAGATTCGCATTTGAATGCGAAACGAATTTTACCGGCATGACCCAAAAATGCCCCCCCCCCTCCCCCCCGATCTCTTTACTTCACCGGGGATAAAACACTTCGGATGACTCATCCCTTTGATCTTTATTTCCACATGAATTCCGCCGTCACGCAAAAATACAACAAGCCCATCCGTATAAAACTACAAAAGCCCCCATTTTTAGAGGGCTTCCAATACTCAGTCAATCCCCTCAACGGGTCTACCGTGCTCCCGGAGTTCCAAAATGCACCTATGACTCTCTCGTGCTGCTGGCCCAGTCCCATTGTGCCGCAACCAGTAAAAATGCCTTTTTATAAAAATTTAGGTTTTAAATTTAGGTAAAATTTTAATTCGTGAGGAAAAAAATTGAACCATTACCCTCAACCTGTAACTCTTGCGTCCCTAATGCCAAAATTACTTCACTCACGAGCTCTCGTGAGGGATATTTCCAGCTCCACGACAAAGTTAAGGTGACACTGTTCTCAGGGGAATCTATATATAATGGGGAAGCCAAGCCAACGATGCTGAGGGGGATTTTTCATGCTCCAATCTAGGCAGCCATTCCTCAGTATCAAGTAAAAATTTCCGAAAATCTAATTCAATCTCTTAAAATATTTTGAAATTTATGAATCTCTTATGCCTTGACTGAGTAAAACTCCTTTTTTGCAGTTTTAAGGAGCAACACTCATGGTATTTTATCCAAGATTCTTCCGTCGCCCTTGCCCCGTTTTTTTAACAGGAATATTCCCAAGTAAGTAATCCCTTCGAAGGAATGCTGTAGGAACTAGAGCGAAATTTGATCTCTCAAGAATTTTCCTTGACGACGGACTCTTCTATCCCCCCCGGCAATGTACTCATTTACCTCCGGGGTTCAAGAAACTATAGGATATGCCATATTCCTGAGTCTACATAAAGTACAAATATACAATATTGAAATACCATAGCTCGGGTCTTGACGAAAACTAAGAATAAGAAAGGGCTGGTTTCGTTTTTTGTGTATTTGTAACTGATGATAGCAATTTAGACATATTTATGGCGTAACGAAAGAAGCTATAGATATTTTATCGAACGTCAAAAAATGTCACTGTACCGGTTCATTATGAAAAACATGTTAAAATTCAAACTTTGGACAAAGTTCTTCCTTTTTTCATCAGAGATAAGTATATTCATTCCCTAAGATCTATTCAATACTAACCTTTTTGAAAAAGCTTCTTTATGAACAGCGCTCTACCAAAACGTATCCCTCACTCATAGAAGGTTAAATGATCGCCACTCTCATTTACTCAAAGCACTTTTTCTATAAAATAGTATCTGAGAGAACTGAAACAAGGTATTTACTTGTTTAAACACATCGTTTATCTCTCACCAGCATTAGACTAAGGCTGGTCGCACACACAGCAGCACACCTAGCCTAAGGCTGGTGGATGCAACCTTAGATTTCATCCATTTTTGCTACCAATACTACTCCAAGTTTTATTTCGTAGCAAATTAGCTCAGATAAGTTGAAGTTTATTTTAAAATAATTTAGTGATAATAAAAAGGCAGTGTTCAGCAAAGAACAATGGAATGTGGGTCCGAGTGCCTTAATGTAATTCATATTCTTGAGTATTAGTGTATCCAACTATGGACAATTTTAAACGCTTCAGGCGAAAGTACTCCTAGCAACATTAGTAAAGCTGCC
Organism: Pyrrhosoma nymphula; assembly: GCA_963573305.1. Lineage (NCBI taxonomy): Eukaryota > Metazoa > Arthropoda > Insecta > Odonata > Coenagrionidae > Pyrrhosoma > Pyrrhosoma nymphula. The sequence goes on from OY754332.1 coordinate 58,562,499, forward strand.
TTCTCCAAGACACAGGGTCAAATAATGTAGTCCAGCACAACGGCTCCCCTATGTAAGCAATAAGTAGAAAAATAGAATTCCAGTACCATTTTATAGACTAGGCTGAGATATAAGCCTTATCGCACAAGCATAAGAAATAAATTACCGAGCAAGTATTATCTTTTCGAGTGGTCCAGGGAGCTCTATCCTCCCTCCCTATGCTGAAACTTTGAGGAATCGATCACGTTGGGCAGGCCAATATTGCTTTCACATCTCGATATTGGCTTCAGCGTTACTTGACTGCGAGGATTTCCGCACCGAAGAGCCAATCCGTTTCCCTGCTGAGACCACTGGCTTCTGCCTATGCTCTGGAGATAACTTCGAGCTTGAAAATAAAAACTCAATCGCTTAAAGCAAATTTGACATTATTTAATGGTTTTATGCAACATGTGTTATTTGTAGCCAGCTTCTTCGTAAAGTTCTAATTTACTATTCGGTGCAAGAGATGTATCCGTTGTCTTAATATATAGTTAACTAAACCGAGCTGACATGAGTTCTTCTGCAACCTGCTGGAATTGTCCTGAAGATGGGTTTCATCTGAAGATTGGTCCATACTGCCTACTCCATGAGAAATATTAATTTACAGTTATATTTCTTTATGCTCTGTAGATGTAAAATTAGATGGAAGATCCACGCTCAATTGTAAGTTTTAATCCTAAAGTTATACTGTCAACACTAAAAGAAATGTAAAGAGTACTAGGCTTATTTTTAATAAATTATGATTGAGAATTTCGCGGGGCTTATTTTGGGTGTTCTATATTACGGGTTTTCCGCCGCCTTGTTCCATTTCTTGGACTAAATTTCGCAAGCTAACCAACAGCATTCTTCAACTTCGGTCATTAGCCGGTTGAGCAGACCCAAAAAAGTCTGTAAGATAACAAAATATTTTGCAAGAAACAGAAAGAAGCGATGGAAAACCTGGAGAACGGAATACCCTAGTACTTAATTAAAATATTATGAACTCGTGAAGTTCGTTGTGGAACTAACTTATTTGGTTGTTTTAGCATTGCCATGGACATTAGTCGTTCAAATCAGATTTATGTGGTTGGAAGAGAACTTATATAAAAATCATCGATGGAAGTTACAGTGTAACTATTTATTCTGCTTGCTTGATCACTAAATCCTGTAACAATCACGGCTGTGTCACAAATTATTCATTAAAATCCTAGGTGTCCAGTCCGGTAATATATGAACGGACTAAGAGGATATCTTAAAAATCATTTTAAGTTACTTTGATGCGATTGAGATGTGACATTATGAGATTTGTTTCACTTTATTGCTCCCATTTACGAGTGAATCAAGTACGTTGAAGTATGAAATATTTTAACTTAGATATAGACGATGACGCACTTCCAAGCCAACTTTACCCGGTATAAAATTCGAAGTTTGAAACCCCTGAATATGCTAACCATTCCTTGTAAAACTAAATTTTAAGAGAGGCAATCCAAGCATGCTGGAAGCTTCATATGCTATTCTGCTTCATTTTAAGTGATTAACAACACATTTTCTTAGTAAAGTTTGAAGGGAGCAGGTGGGAAAAAAACCTCGACGAGAATACTCCAGGGAGTAAGAAGGGTAGTTAGGCTGGTTGGGAAATTTGTCATAACTGCAAAGAGCAGGATTTGCTTTCTTCTCCTTACTGCTATTTGAGATTGTATGGCATTAACTGCTGGCGATGAAACTTGTATAATTTGACCTTAAGTCTCATGCAAAAACTTAATAAAAATGAAAGATAGCAGCTAGAATCAACCGATAGCACAATGTCACTAGAATAGCAACTTTGACGCGAAAAAATCATTTGAGTACATTGGGATCCAAACTCGGATTTCCCAATTGCCTCTTTGGTGTGTTAGTCAGTTGCTACACCAACAACCAATCTTAATTCAGCGAGTTTGTACGAACATGATGTTCTTGTCTACAGCCCACAATGTTGGACTTATCCTCCGCGACAGTGGCATATCATGCACGACCACGACTACTGAGCTACAATTCGGACTGGAGACTAGAACATACTGTTCGCGAAAACGCCCACTGAAATTCGCCTTAAAATAAAGATGGCTTGGTGGTGTGGTAACTGGCTAAGAAACCTGACCGGCAATTAGAAGATCCAGGCTTTAATCCCTGTCTACTCAAATAACTTTATCATGGCAAAAGTGCTATTCTAATGACATTGAGCAGGTATTCTAGCAGGTATCTTTCATTTTTATTAACCGGCACACCTGACAGGCAATTGGGAGATCCAGGTTCGAATCCCGATCGAGTCAAATGATTTTTGACGACGAATTCCACCTACTTCGGTGTATCTCGTCGAGCACGCCCGATGCAGAACTCAGCCAGAATGAGAGACCACGGAGCCACACGGGTGGAGGATCTTGCAAACCCCTGAGTCGGACGGCAATATGCGAACCGCCTCGGGAGAGAGTGAAAGAGTGCGAGTTGAGGTGAGGGCCGGGGAAATTGCATTTCTCGCGAATGTGGACGGGGCGGTAGGCTGAAAAGAACGAGTCTGGTTGCCGGAGGCAATGGGGAGGGGGGGAGGAGGGGTGGAAGGAGATTGGGTGGGTGCTTGCAAAAATCCGCCGGGGGGGTGTAGAAAGCGTGGGGCAAGTTTTTCCATTTTGCCCGCAACTGATGAGAAAGTGACGTTTGAGAAATAAGCATTCCTCCGAGTGGCGTAATGAGCCGACTGGGATCCGCTTCTTCGTAGCGGGGGCAATACTATCTTCCCCTGTCTCTCTTCCAAGAACTTTTAGAGGTGCACCACCCGTGAGCCAATTTTCTTGCTTCGCACGCGAATGCGCAATGGATGAGCCACTCTCTCTCTCTCTCACAATTACACCGGACGCAAATTGAAGAATGCACAGAATTTTTTTATTTGAAGCGAAAAATGAATTCTAAGTCTAACAACAGACCTGAGGAAATATGCATGAGTAAATCGTTTTTTCTGTGTCGTGTCCAGTAATTCAAGATTCAATTCTAGCTAACGTAATGCAAATAACTTACCCTCTACTTAAATAACATTGGTCACTGGAGTAAACTATCCATATTTATCCATATCAACTAACATACATATCCATACTAACAATTATTCTTGCCTACGTCATGTTTTGAAAGCATTCTGGTTGCATAGCCTCTCTCTCTCTCAATTACATCGAACGAAAATGGAAGAATGGACATTATTTTTATCCTTGAAGAGGAAAATGAATTCATAGTTTGACAACAGACATGAAAAAGAATACATGAGGGAGCCGCTTTTTCTGTGTTATGTCCAGTCATTCAAGCTTCAATTCTAGCAAACCTAATGCAAAGAACTTACCCTGTACTTAAATGTTATAGGTAATTGATGAAAACTAATCATATTTTTACAAATGAGTATTTATTTTCCTTTCCTATATCATGTTTTAAATGCATTCTGGTGGCTGAGCCTCTCTCTCTCTCTCTCTCTCTCTTCAATTACATCTGACGCAAATTTAAGACTGCCCAGGATTTTATTTTTGCAGAGAAAAGTGAATTCAAATTCCAACAATGGAGCTCAAATGCATGAAGGAAGAGATTTTTCTCTAAAATCGTGTCCAGTAGTTCAAGATCCGATGCTATCAAACATAATACAAATAACTTTCCACTTACCTAGGGACTATGAGTCAATGGAAATATTTATACATTTTTATATCTGATTAAAAAATATCTTTCGTTTCCTACATCTTGTTTTGAATGCGTTCTGGTTCCGATGTAAAACGTCATTACCGGAAATTCACGAATGAAAAGGTCAAGATAAATCACGGTATGCACAACATTCTTCAAACAGGATAATTGCCATCGTCATACAATCGTAACTTTTGAACATTGAACAAAATTTATTGTCCTGGAGCATCAGCTACGTGAAAAAAATACAATAAATAAGTTAATGAACTCTCAAGAGGGTTCCAATATTGAAATTAATTACAACTATGAATAATAAAACAAAAAAATATATGGAAGAAACAAACAAGAAATAGAAAAATGAGTTGTCATTTAATCAAAACAATCATGATTATCACACTCAAACTACTCTCTATAATAGTATGTAATACTGCAAACAACTCAACAGATGGGATTCAATTAGTAAATTTGTTAAAATGTTACAAGTTGTTCAAATATTCAATTTCTTAAATTAATTAACTCAAGGGTTAATTCCTTGAAAGAAAGCGATTTCGTGGAGAATATTAGTCCTTGGGTGATGTTTATAAGGACAAAGACAATGGAAGCACGCAGTTAAAAGATCACTATGATACAATTAGTTCATCGCAAAGAGACGGCATTAAATGTATAAATGAGAAGGAATGAGCCTCTCAAGGAGTGCAGACTTCTCTCAAAACCCTCCTTCAACCGTTCAGAGCCGCGCATTTCTTCCCCACTTGCCAATTTCTACTCCTTTCACCGTTTCATCCCCATCGATTCTTCCACCTTCTTTCGCACCGCCTCGAGTCTTTTACGGAATTACTACTTTCGCACGCCATTCAAGTCCATCCTTGTAACGTCTCCAACTCCCGGAGCACATTTTATACCCCCGCCGCCTTCCGACCCTCTCCCACGCCACGGAGAAGGAACCCTTGTATCATTTCATCATCCGCCCAAAAATCCACTCTGCCGCACACTCTTTTCCCATCCATAGCTAATGCCCTCCCGCACCGCCCCACCACCCACCTCCCACCTCCTCCCCTCCCGCCCCCACTCCCCGCTCTCCCAAATCTCTTCGCCCTCGCTCGACCCATCTGTCTTCGCCTAACGACTTCGCACGCCCTCATTTCCCTCCCCGACCCTCCGTTTGAACCACACAACGCCCCCGCTATATACGTGTACATTTCAGGCATTTCCGCGTCTGGACCCTGGGGGTTATTTCCCGGAAACCACTGACTTGTCTTTCACCTCCTCCCCCCCTCCTACGAATGAGATGTGCATTTGTTTTGGATTATACATTCTTTTAAAATAGTTTTCAACACTGCATTACTTTCTCGACTTCCTCGTCACTGTCTAATCAAACTCGAATCATTTCAGCCTATTTACGCATGAATGAACATGAATCATGAAGTGGCCTATGGGGAAGGTTAACAAATAAGTGTAGTCGAGAGAGAAATTTGGTAAAGGTAAAATAATAATATAAAAAAATTATTTTCCACCCACCTCATTTGATTCTCCATTATTTCAAATGTAGACTAAATCTCTTTTCCATCAGTGAATCGATTTTCTTTAAATGTTCCTTAACATTATGCTAAAAAATTAACTATTAAATTGGGATTACGTGCTGGAATAACTCATTTTTGAAGCCTAGTGAAAATAAATTCAGCTTTATATCTCCTTCAAGTAAAATTGTTGAAATAACGGATAGTAACCATTAGGTAATAATTGTTCTTAGACGTCAAGTTGCACGTAATTTGAGCAATGCTAAACTTTTTCGTAGTACCTACATCGAAACATTAAAAATATTGCATGTCAATAACTTTTTTCTTTCGACGAAAAAATTTCACAAATAAATTGCAAATGTACACAAATTTATATTGCTGTTTATGATCATTGCTTCTTATAATTCAGCATCTATGAGCGTATGTTTATACTTACTATTACGATAATTAACAAAATGGTTACAATACCATCAAAATGCGGTGCGAGAGCTATTTTAAAAACAAAGGTTGGCAGTAGATTATTATTAATGAAAATTACAGGATTGCACAAGGAAATCTAACATTTTACAAAAGTAAAATGCATCTTGCACAGTAAAGATGAACTAATTTAAAAATACTTCTTATAGCTTGATTTAAGTGAAGTAGAAACCATCAATTTTCTATTTTTATACGAGGATACAAAAGTAAAACGTGCACGAAAGTAGATAGCGGCTTCATTGAAGAGCATTAGTTATCATTAGTAGTAACCGAGGTGTGACGTGTTTTGTTTTGTTCTTTTTATGATTGGTAGATACATTTAAATCCTAATTATTACTCATGCTTATACACCACGCCAGCCTGAACCATTTGGTAGATGTGAAATTCACAATGACTGAGCCATGAAATTTAATGATGTTATTCATGGGAATGTAGCACTAATTACAAGGAAAGATCCAAATTTATATTTTATTTGACGTAATGAATAGTCAAACTATAAATCAATAGTAGCTAATTAAAATGATATTCGCTGTTAATTTGTAATTTAATGTTGCAGAGAGGTAGTTGGTTGTTCAAATAGCGTTGACTGATTATTAGTTCGTTGAATGTAAACGCCTCAAGACTCATTCGAATCCACAACCTTTCAATAATGAGTATTTACGGCATTTTTATGGGAAGACACACAATCACAACAGTCGTTCATCTCTCATTATCTCCTTATTATTGAAACATTCTTCGCATTTTCAAACCAGTTTTAGCATTTACAAAAAACTCAAGAAACATGTGGCTGCAGAAAAGAAATATTTCCCTTATTATTTGCTCCTAAATATTTTCAAATTTGTAGAGCACTGATAATATTTTCAGTGACATCAGATGCAAACTAGGAACAGCACTTTACGACGCATAAAAAAATCACACTTCATCGACCGCGCACCATGTTTCGATGCCAAGCGACCCGACCTCGTCGCGCTGTCATTTGCCACCCACCTTCCCCCAGCCATTAAGCCCTTCACCACCTTCCGTACCCCGGGGCTCCGTCCAAAAACCATCGCTCCGCTGTACAATTCCTCCCCACACCAACAAACCTCCCCCTCCCTGCCCTTCAACCTGCCTAATCAAAGTAATTCCCAAATGTATTTGCCCGAAGGGTGAAGGGAGCTGTAAAAGTTATGTATATCGAATAAAAAGGTTTTTAGGTAAGTGAATGCAGCATGTTAAATAGTTATAATAGAATAGCGCTTTCTAAGTAGCAGTTACATTTCGAATATTTGTGTAGCTGAATTTACCTAACAAACTCGGAATTTCGAATAAGTACAAGGCTTTAAATCACGGCACTGAATGTGAGTGCTGAAGTTCACTAAACGTTCTTCCCCAGCAATGAATATTTTTGGGGGAACTCCAGCAGCGAAACGCTATCACCCTCGGATCTTTGACGTGGATATTGCCTTCTAATAGTAACATCCATTGCTACCATACCTCGGAACTTATCCTTCCTCTTACTTGTACATATTACTATGTAGCTGGGAATTCGCCTCTGTCCTACGAATAATGTTAAATGGGGATGAGGCTGAGGTGGGAATGAGAGTGGGGAGGGGTGTGACACAAGGGAAGAGGAAGGTGGTAGCTTCCGAAGCTGTTTGGTTAGGGCCCCGCCCCTCCAACACTCACCGCTGGTGAAATTGAGACCGTCGGCAGTCGGGGCGCATTTTCGCCTCATACACATCCGTGGTTGGCTGAGATAGAAGACCTGTCTGTATAGTTGCAGCGGGTGGGGTGGGGGAGCGGAGTGGGGGAGGAGGTGGGGGATCAGGGAATAGGAGGGGGAAGCAGGAGTCACGCCCGGGTCGCGGGTAAAAGGCATTGCGTGTCCAGTCCGCGTACTCTGGACTTTTCCACGCATCCGCGAACGGTGGCAGATTGGTGCATTGAAGGGTTTGGGATGAGAACGGTTTCATTGGATAAACATCGTGTCGAGGAAACGCACCTGCACATCGAGCCGCTATGCTGCTAAGCCGATCACTGCATGATATAAATTCCACTGGCTATCTGCTGCAAAAAAATAAGGACTGATTGTGTATTTGTTACAACCATGTTTGTGATGTTAGACACTGATCACATACTCCGGTCAAGGGCCATTGATTATCCCATTCTTAAAAAGATTTCCAGATTCTCACTTGCGAAATGGCACATTATATGAGAGCACGTTACCTAAGGCAAAAGAACATAAATGGGTGATACAGACTGTTGAATAGTCTGGGTTACTTTTAAAATTAAAAAGGTACATTGGAAAAAAATGTGTCCTCTTCGAAAAAAATGTTTGCACTCAATCTTTTTCATGATACAGGAATTTGGAAAAAAACCCTCTCTCCACGTAGATTCTTGTGGTTTTTGCCCCCTAAGAAAAATACCGTGACTACATAGAAATAGTAACAGCCACCACGAGAAAAAACAAAATCGTAATATTCGAGCGATAAATGAGCTACAAAATCTCTCAATACTTCATAGATTGGAGTTTTGACTCATGTTTTCATCATAAAAATCAAGTATATCTACTCAAAATTCAGAATCTTTCATTAAAGTGTAGAAGGACATACCTCGAAAGTAGGAATAAGATTGGCTGAGAATATCATCCTCAGTTTGCTCACTGGACTCAACAAAATATCGTGTTCATATAGTGATCAGTAGTCTTAGCATAAAAATGGAGAGACCAACTTTTGATTGAGCAAATGTCAGCCTTAATGGCATGAAGGAATTTGCGCAAATAACTCTTGCAGTTGTCCAATAAAGTTACATTTACTGTGAGAGTTAGCCTGTATTGCCAACAGTTCATTTTCCTGCCTTCTATAAAAAAGAAGTATCTTACATGACCCCTAAATAGATGCATGATAAGTGCAGTAACCTCAAGTTATATGCTCATAATAATATTATGAATTTTAATACAGCATAAAGCGATGACATACATTCTCCTGGTTTAACTGCGGGTGCACCCCCATAGTCTAGAAAATCAAGGTATTAAGATGATGAAATTCCATTAAAAAAGGCAAGTTATATCTAGGTCAATAAGGCATATTGCTTTCTCTAAAGAATAAGATGCATTTACTGTTTGTAAATGAAACCTATTGAAATATTTTATCCACATTTTCTCTCCCAGAACACATTAACCCTCGAGGCACTTCCTCCAGTACTGACTTCCTTTGAACTGGAATGTTATTATGGTCTAATTTCAAACGCAACTCCCTTTCCATCGCACTTGAAAATGTCTTTTAATTGTATAATATTGCGTAACCAGATTGTTGCTTATTTTTAGTGATAAGTGTTTGACGATATGTTAAAAAAGTTCTTGAAGGAAATAAAAAAGAAAGAAAAAAATCTACTGGATTTTATCATCAGAATATTTTAATGGACTTTTCCCATTCCTTAAGTCTTGTAATGTGACCGCGAACAGAGATGATACAAGGGTAAACGTGCCGTAATTTTTCCTAATGCAAAATAATTTACGCTTCTATTCCGACCCGTATCACTGTAAATATGTTTTTGAGGGAAAACTCCCCGTTCCTGGAAAGCATTCCTTTCGGTTGTCTGGAGTGTTCACGGAGAAGGGAAGAGGACGAGCGAGTGGGGGCAGGGCAGGTGAGCGGGTGGGGGACCGAGGAGTTGTGCGCCGAGTTGAGGATAGCGAGGGCAACGGAAGGGGAGCGAAGAAAAAGAGAATTCGGATGCCTCCGCTGGAAATAAGCATGTTTAAGCCCCCTGGGGGCGGGGAGAGAGAGAGGTAGGCGGGCGGCCGGAGGCGGCGGGGGAAATAGAGGGGGCAGTGAACGAAAAAATATTCCACAGCCACCCCCGCGAGCGGGAACCGAGTCTCTGCCCGCATTCTTAGCCGTCGAACGGACGAATATCTGGTGGCTGCCTCAAGGTGGGTCTGACAATGGCAAGTTTATTGCGCAAGCTACTCACAGCGAGCGAATTTCGGCCTGAATTACACGTGTAAATGGCTCTGCAAGACCGCTTGCAGAACTTCTAAAAGTTTCGGCAAGTCGCTCGCAGAAGTGCACTGTTGCCAGTGTATACAGCAACCAATCTGGCTCTGGACTAACTTGTTAACATTTTTTCGTAAGTAAAATCCCCGCAAGCTCATGCACAGAAGAAACTTGCGGAAGACACTTGTCAGTGCGAACCCACCCTTGGAGAGGAGAAAGGCATGAGCGCATGGTGAGGGAGGAAGATGACGAAGAGAAAATCAAGACGGGAGGGAGAGAGAGTCATTCGCTTCGCAGTAACTCCCGCCCTTTGCCCTCCCCGATGCGCCCCGCGACGTCTGTCTGCGGGCCGCACTCCTCCCCATCCCTCCCCCCCCCCCGTGTTCTTACGCCACAAGCACCGTGGTGCCCCCAGGTTGCTGATCCACTTTAAATGGCCCAGCCCCTCTCCACGGCATCTCTCTCTCTCTCCTCGTCTCTTGAAAATTAATTCGTTCGGGGGGTGGGATGGGAGGGGGGGAGCACTGCGCTCGGTGATATGAGCACACTGGCTCTTGGGGAAGGGGGGACATGGGGGATAGGGAGGGGGGAAGCGGCAAGGAAGAAGGTTGAGGGGAGGTTGGTAGGGGATGGAGTATCGCTGAGATGACGAGGGTTTTGTTTTCTTGGGTCTGTGGGGAGTGTCGGCAGCGTTGGAGAGGGGGAAGGGACTGGAAGTTGGGGCGGCGGGTGCAAGTTGGGGCGGTAGTATTCAGATATTCTCATATTCCAAGTGGTGGCGCGGTCTGGTTCGGGCTCTCGGAAAGGATGAGAAGGAGAGCCAGCAGACTCTCGCTTTCGAAATAATGCAGTGGGAGGAGGAAAATGAAAGCCGTTCAAGTGCGTTTCGAAACAGAATACTTCTGCGAAAAGTTTGGCATTGGTTTACAAAAGCTGCGACGATATTTTCAGACGCGAGCCATGTGTTGCGTGGAGTTAGTGAATTAAACATAAGGCACTCAGTTTTGCATTCTTGGGGTAGGAATCATTGAGTGTCGTCTTTGTTTAACTCACTAGAGATACGCATTCACGATGCCGCAGTGATGTGGATTTATGAGATAACTTGATGAACTCTTAGCAATTCTTGTAAGAGTTATGTCCAAAATTCGAAAAATAAATTTTTCCTACTTAGATTACTGTATTCATTGTCTAATGATAGCTTATCTGGCAGTCATGATGACTGAAATACGAAAGATTACGGAATAAAATATCTGCTTCAAATCCCAACTTGGATTCTGCATTTGAGAATTAAGCTTACGGAAAAAACTTTTAGAATTGTAATTTAAATACACTATTAATCTTGAATGCCTTGCTAAAATGGTAGTATGCAATTTCGGACGTTTTGTTTTAAAAATTTGCAGTTCATAAATGTCTCGGGCCAGTGAAAGGAAATATAGGTATCAAAGTAAACGCCTCTGGAGTGATAGTTCTAGTGAAATGCCGCGTCAACGAGGAACATTTCTTCTGTAAACTTCATTTTTCATTTTTAAGTTTTCCTTCCCCACTGTAGGAATTTTTTCCTTCTGGGTAAAAACACCGCAATTAAACTTGAATACATCCATAAAAGGTAAGGTAAATATTTATTGAATAAATGACGGTAAAATTGAATAATAAACTCTATATTCATTACTTGAGTAGAATGACGATTCTGTACTAGGCAAAAAACTAAGTTTTAAAATTTTCAAAGAACAATTGCAATGTCCCTAAAATGTATTACTTCATTGCTAAACGCCTTTCTGTTGAACTTTTAACAGAAAATAGTGAGATTGATATATTAAATTAGCATCTCTAACATATCAGATCCAAACTTTTTCCAGAGTGAAATCAATACTGTTCGATGCTATACTTTGATCCATCAAACGTTATTTTTAATAATATTACCAAAAAGAAGGCTACCTAGACAACCAAATAACAGGAGTGAACGACAACAATGAAAATATATATTTTCATTGTATCATAATAGCCATTTGGGTTGCCACTAGTAATACTTTTGGAAGCGAATACACATTTTTATATAATGTCTTCCAACCATGTGCTATCGGCTTTTAAACAATTAAAATTATTAATAGTATGTTTCTCAACAAAATTTGCAGGAATTCAAACAGCGCTGATTTTTTACGACAGTAAATACCTCAACGAGTGAGGAAATATATAGTAAGATGTCAAACTTTCTTTTTTGCAATGTAATGTAACCATTCCTACTGCACATAAATTCAGATGGTCAAGGATTGAGGTTACTTCAAGGTGTTTTATACCAGCACGGAATCAAAGAACAAGTTTATGATGACAACTTTAAATTAGTACCATGAAGAAATAATACTTTAATTCAAATTCTAGACGCCAATCCATAACTACGCAACCAGTGGAATTACTAACAACCCAAAGAAACTACTGCCAATTTGGCGTAATTAATTAGCAGAACTGCCATCAGCTGGGGACATCGAGGAATATCATATCCCCATCGATGAGCACACCTCGTTTGTAGGAAATACTTTAGCTTCATGTTTAATAGAGCCCGATTCATATGAAAGTGTCTCCTCTTTAGAGTAGAATAGACATGGTCACTTGTTTTAGAGCCGCCACTACATTTTTACCTCGAAAATAGTGATTCCATATTCGTTGTTAAAGTTAGTTACATATTTAATAGTTTTGTCACCACTTTAACACCGTGACCCATAACATTTATAATCATAGACATTGAAGTCACCACTCCACCATAACACGGACTAAGATCAAATGAAACATTGAACATGCATAGAAGCATGCAACCTTGACCGGCATAAATGAGCAAACAGTGAATACATAAAATAAAGGAACATCAACTATAAAAAATAGATCAATTCATAGAGCTCTAACTTAACTCAAGCAAATACGGTAGTCTTTTCTGGCAGAAAATGAAAACGCATAACGTGAGCTGCTCTTTAAATTTAAAATAGCGAAACCCCCAAAGTTTGCCACCCTGAGTGAGTGTGGAGCTCGCCGCGGACCAAGATCTATCGCGTGAGACACAAAATCGGTCCATCTTCCTCTCTGCGCCATATTCAGATTCTCACGTAGCTTGGTAATGTAAAAAAATCTCGCGGCTTTTTATGTGAGTTGTTCGCGGGGATCACAAGCGCTATATAACCCATGGTGTAACTCCCCACCCCTTGCAGCCACGAGAAAAATATTGATACATAAAACATCCTACAAGCTTATACATTTTGCACAGCACAACATCCGTTTCCGTTGCATATAAAGAAGGTGACTAAATTTGAGGGTTTCAAGACTTTGTCTTCAGCCCTCCAACGCGACAGCGTGGTTTCATTATTAACTTTCCGCGTGGCCTGAGAACGAAAGTTAAAAATATGTTGATTACTCAGCAAAGGCAAACGTATTTTCCATAGTTTTCAATGACCACCGCCATCATGGCACTACTAAGACAAGGTAAGTCGTTCCCGTTTCCAAAATGAGCCCGTTCTGCGCATGACGTCACCTGGCTCCCACAAGCAGACGGGAACTCGCGAAACTTACGGAGCTGGTCGAGTATTGCCGGTACTTTGGTTTGAATTTGATCGAATAAAACGTAGTCTTCAGAAACTTTGTGGTATTCCATCACAACAATTTATTACAGCGAGGAAACTTTTACAAACCACATAAAAATAAACTCAACCACGACCCGGGTTTCAACGGCTAAGCGTCATCATCAGGTGAACAAAAGTGTACAGTAATCCCTTATATACCTTTAGTCAGTTAGGGGTGGGGTAGTGGCGTTGAGGGGGGGGGAAGGAGGACGGGAATGGACAACAATAGAGGAAAGGATGGGGGAGTTGGCGGGCAGCAAGTATTCGTTTAAAAGATTAACATCAGCGTCAAATTTCGTTTTAAAATTTCGAGCTGTTCATTTGCATTTAGCTCACGTCGGTTATTGGTAAAATGCAGTACTTTAACTTTAAAATCACTTTTATGGTCACAGGTTAAAAGGTGTTTCGCAAAATTGCTGTTTTCTTCATGTTATATATGAAGAAAAGAGCAATTTTGCGAAACACCTTTTAACCTGTGACCATAAAAGTGATTTTAAAGTTAAAGTACTGCATTTTACCAATAACCGACGTGAGCTAAATGCATATGAACAGCTCGAAATTTTAAAACGAAATGTTGACGCTGATGTTAATCTTTTAAACGAATACTTGCTGCCCGCCAACTCCCCCATCCTTTCCTCTATTGTTGTCCATTCCCGTCCTCCTTCCCCCCCCTCAACGCCACTACCCCACCCCTAACTGACTGAAGGTATATAAGGGATTGCTGTACACTTTTGTTCACCTGATGATGACGCTTAGCCGTTGAAACCCGGGTCGTGGTTGAGTTTATTGTTATGTGGTTTGTAAAAGTTTCCTCGCTGTAATAAATTGTTGAATTTGATCAACAAGGACGGTATAGAAATTAATTATAAGGTATTAGGTAGTTGGAATAAGTATTAACCTTTACTTAAACTTCGCATTGCTTAATTATATGTGGTAATGTCCAGAAAAAAACATATCTTTACTACACCCAGCGATATCTATCAGGTGCGTACTTGCAATCGAAAAGACATTCCTTCGTTCGTGTGACATTAAATATAATTACGTACTGAAAAATTCTGTCTTGTTCATCGTATCGAATATTTTACCAACCATCTAGAAGCATGCAGAGAAAAATAATTTGTTAATTATGAATAACCTTACATGTAACACGTCAAAAAATCAGTCCTGATGGCGTATACAGTGAAAAATAACTTGTTGATTATGAAGTAACTTACTTGCATAGCGTCAAAATTCTTACCTGATAGCTTATGCAGTGAAAAATAATCTGTTGATTATAAATTGTCTTACTTTTATAGTGTCAAAAATCATTCCTGATAGCGTATTAAGTCAAACTGTTCTACTAAATTCTATTTATTCTCACATTCACGCAACCGTTATCATCAATGGTGAATTATAATCATGTAATTATAATCACTTGATTCACGATTTCAAAAATATACGAACTGATGTTTACTACAATTTCATAAATTAATATATATCTTCTGCGAAATATCTATCAAAAATTGTTCATATTTGTACAAACAAAAACCTATCCCTATTATCACATTTGGTATTGTAATTCACTCACTTTAACCACTCATTTTCATAGTTTATCCGACACTAATTGTCATATTAACTGATATTGAGGTAGATACTCCTCTTTTGCATCGATTTTTAAACAGTTCTGAGATCTTTAAGTTTATTTGTGAGTTGCAAACGACTTTAAAGCAACTCTATTCAGTTTCAATCCAGAGAGGAATTGGAGATGAGCGTGTTTTAATCAAGTTTCTAAAGGAATAATTTACCTGGGACAATATTAAATGCCATGAAAATATTTTAAAATGGCTATATATGGAAGGTATAAGAGGGAAAAAATCACTGTAGGTAATGGCATAATTGGTCAAAGTTGTGCCAAAAGAAAAAAATGATTCAATAACAAACAAAGGCTTACAAAACAAAGATGTTTAATAGTAGAACCAATATTATCAAGCACAATTGATAGGAAATACCAATGAAATAAGCACTAAATATAAAATTTTATTTTTTATAAGGTCCTGCACCTCAGAGGTAATTTCTCATATCTCCACGGTATAGTTGAGTCAGTTTGTGAAGTGATGGGTCTTTGAACATGTTCTTGAACTGAACATAGTTGCTTTAAAGTCGTTTGCAACTCACAAATAAACTTAAAGATCTCAGAACTGTTTAAAAATCGATGCAAAAGAGGAGTATTTACCTCAATATCAGTTAATGTGACAATTAGCGTCGGAAAACCATGAAAATGAGTGGTTAAAGTGAATGAATTATAATACCAAATGAGATAATAGGGATAAAGTTTTGTTAGTACAAAAATAAACAATTGACTATAGATATTTCGCAGAGGATTTCCATTAATTTACGCAACTTTAGTAAACATCAGTTCATATATTTTTGAAATCGTGACTCATGTGATAATAATCACTTGATTATAATTCACCATTGATGATAACGGTTGCGTGAATGTGAGAATAAATAGAATTTAGTAGGATGGTTTAACTAAATACGCTATCAGAAATGATTTTAGACGCTATACAAGTAAGATAATTTATAATCAACAAGTTATATTTCAATGTACAGGCTATCAGGTATGATTTTTGACGCTATACAAGTAAGTTATTTTATAATCAGCAAGTAATTTTTCACTGCATGCTTCTAGATGGTTGGTAACATATATTGGACACGATGAACAAGACAAAGAATGTTTTAGTACGTAATTGTATTTAATGTTACACGAACGAAGGAATAATGTTTTACGATTGCAAGTACGCACCTGATAGATATCGCTGGTTGTAGTAAAGCGCATGACCACCGTGAACCTCTACAATTGGAAGCTCTTCCCTCTACAATATAGAGCATATCTGTAGCGTAGTGCATGCTTGTGAGGTTTCGCCTCGTGACAAGCATTAGCGATTTATGCTAATGCATAATTGGTAGTAGTTACACTAACTTTTAGGGTATTGTGTAATGCATGTTGGTGACTTCTAACCCTCTCTGTCACACACCATTGAGCTGGTTTGCAGGGTATTTTGTAGATGTACTCGGAAATCGTGTCGGCTGGTTATCTGAAGAGGCGATTGATAACTGGTAATTCCCGCCACTGGTGGGTAACTTAGTGAGGGAAGGACAATTGGGGAAAGGGTGGAGAGTGGGGGCGATCCTGGCGTTGGCATTGGACTGCTCTTACCGAAAGGCATCAAGGAGTTTACGATTTAACGTCTTATCCGACGGACGGAGTTGTGTGGTTGAAGTTCTATCTATATGGCACTCACGTAGGGATACGGAATTCCACTGAAAATCCTTCACAACCTCTGCTGAGATTTGAATCCAGACCCAAGGAACAGGAAGCTAGTCCTCAAGTGACCTACTCGATCCTCAGGAAATTGAGATTTCCCTACGTGAGAATTTCGTTTGAAAAATGATTTCTAAGATGCAGTCAAGGGACTACAATGTAACTGGAATAGGAAAAAAATGTGACATGTTTACAATGCTTCGCTAACAAATTATTTGAAGAGAAGTATTTGCCCATCTTTATGTTTCTTAATGCAAAAAAGTTATCTTTGATTTTTCTAAAATGCAGAACAATATCTCTTAACTGTTTCTGAACTGGTCACATTGGCAATGAAAAAAAGTTATGGATCTACAACATAAAAGCTGAGAGAAAACATATGAGCAAAAATGTATTCCTAGATTACTTTGGAAACCGAACATATAGATATATATTGCATTATACTCAAAGTAAATAAATAAAAATGCATTTTCATTTAGAAATTCAAGTGTCTAATTCGTACCTATCTTACGGAAGTCATGTCGTTTTGCTACCTGACTCTCCATTCTTCTCAATGGGAACACGCCAAATTCATGCAAAAGAATATCGTTTCACTTTTTTTTTAGAATCAGGGTCTCTCCGAAACATATTCATTCTTTGCGGGTAACCTGAATCGAACTACGATTGTCTTCGGCGAATAAATTCTCGTCGCGAGAGGGGAGGCAGTGAAGCGGAGAGGTCTCGTCCACTTGCTCGTCCGCACAGAACGGCTAAGAAAACACAACTAGGTGGGGGAGAGTGGGGAAGCACACTCTGTGCCGTGGACTAAGCGGTCGGTCAGCGGCCTCTCATTCCCTTGCTCGACCTATCTGTTCCATTCCGGTGCAGCGTTTCCCACGCAGTGGGGTGCGTACATTCCACTCGACTCATCGACACATTGCCAATGATTTACGCAAACCCTGAGGGGTGGGAACGGCTTTCCTCTCTACACCCACATCGGGGAGTAGAGGAATGGAGACACCCTTGGGAATTGAGTGAATAACATTGAGGGATGGGGTGAATAAAGAGGATGAATGGCAGCAAATTAATTCACTATTCAACTCCTCCTACGCTTATCTTCCGAGCGTCCTCCAACCATCAAAGGATCAGCACGAATGACCAAGAGGCCACAAGTCTTAACCAGAAGCCGAGGAAACTTGAGCACTGGCATTGAAAAACGCTGTCTTCTCTTGCTTGGCTTGGCAGCAATAATGAAATGAATTTTGAGGATACCAGGACCAGCCACGATGTTACCTTTACGAAGTGTCACAGTGCACACGAGTGTGAAATACCTCAGTTGAATGTCATTCGCCTTGACCAGGAAATGATGATAAAGAAATGTGTATCTCGAAAAGCTGTTAACGATTGTAGCTCACATAACGATAGATTTTGAGATTGAAACGGAGTGATTGACATGGGGCCAACCCATACCAGGGATCAACCCAACGTAAACTTATTACAAAACAAAAGATTCAATCTCAAATACAAATGTCTTTACTCACGCTACCTGCTAGTGTTACTCGGACTAGGTTTCTCTCCAAGGAAGCTAAGGTTTTTGGCAAAGTTTCATTTCCCGTCAAAGAAAAATACCAGCAGGTCACTTTTAAGTAAGTGGCTTAGAGAAAAATCAATCTCACGCCAGTGACCAACTTACAACATGCACACAAGTTCCTTCAAGTTTTCTGAAGAAATTGATTTTGTTGTAGTTATTTGGCTTTCATAACTACGACGTTTACTAACGTCACATTTCTAAATTTTCACTCTCGTGGATTGCTACTTTTCTGCTGCGATGAGAGAAGAGGAAAAATCATATTGCCACTCATTTACGAGTGTAGTGTACGTAATTTTGATCAGACTCTGCACCTAATACTATTCAAATTCCATCTGGTGGCAACGCGTGGGATTAATATGGCGGCTGAATTAGCGTAGGATCAGAGCTGGGGCCCCCACCGACGGTCACCAAAGACAACGTACCATTAGATTGAAGGATCTTGCTGGAGGAGGGACATATTGAATGAGGTGGTGGTGACTGTCTGACCTGGGCGCAGGAGGGTGGGTTTATAAAGATCAGTAGCACGTGTCCTTGTTTCATGCGATGATGCTGCCCTCTCAACGATGTTCCTCTTTTGGTTTTCGCCGTCACCATCGACCTCGCCCGCATTCACTGCACATAAACCCCCATTGTACCAGACTCCCGATGGAGCCAAGTATTGGAAGGGTTTTATGAGAAGGGATTGTTTTACTCTGCTTTCTTCGTGTGCTATTCGATGTCATTGAGTGACCAATCTACGTTATGTCACTAATAGAAACCTTTGGTATCTAGAAAATAAGGATGAGGACATTTCAACACTCCTAAACTTAACCACGCATGTTTCTAAACGATAATAAATCAATAATTAGATCAAGTAAGAATATAATGAAGCAGAGGGAGATAGTTTTGTCTTATTTTTGAAGAAACAAAACTTTTCTATTCATAATTTTCTGAACTTAATAGCACTTTTGCTTTAATACTTTGAAAACCCAAAATCGTGAAGCATTGGACCATACTGTGCTTGATCCACAATTCATGACGGTCTCATTTCCCAATTCCTGAACCGAAGTAGGGTTATAAACGTACTTTTAACAGATATTCTTCCTAAAACTCTGTTCTATGAGGAAAAATTAGTAGTGAACAAATAAAGTATGGTCGCATCATAAAATATATCATACAGTGATTACACCAAGTAAATGTAAAATATGCACAATATTCACGCGGTATAGTTCTGAATATTGTCTAAATTCACCTTTCACTGAAATTATATCTACCCATAAGATTATATACATAAACTGCGCTCATTTGAATAAGTGAACACTTATTTTTAAGCTGTCAAGTATCTTACTACCACTGAGCATGCAGGTTATTATGACAACATTTTTTTCATTCACAATCGACAATGTACCATGTAAAAGGTTCCTTATAACATGCAGCTATTTCTTCATCTGCGGTAGGATCTTCATACACTGGCTCCTATAATCCTAGTACCTGTCTATAAGAGCTTCTAAGCTGCTTAAAGGAGCACGAAACAGCTTACGACTGTCATATTTCTACGCCACACTATAAATGTCGTACTTGAATACAAAAAGAGATGTAAATATTCACAGAATATGATGTTATTAACATTCTTGATAGAATATTATGATGCCAAAGTCAAATCTGTTTAAGACATAATTTACAAACTTTATAAAGCATTTTCTACACCTCTTTTGGAAACTTTTATACAAAGGGGATGATATTTTTATCACTTTCATGCTAAAATGGTATAAAATAACGTATGCATTGTAAAAAGTTGTCCCAGTGGACATCATAGATAAAAAACATATATACATAAATATGACGATATGGCGAACTTATTTTCTCATTATATGCATTTAAATTCCAGAATTTAATTTTAGTTACCAATGCAAACCTATAAAAAGAGGCAATAAATACCTCAGCGATTCCAAATTGCTCCTGTGATAATTTCAATTCTATTTTCAGGCATTTCAATTCCTAGAATTAACGCCATAAGAGACCCCACAAAGGCACACACAACTCTATTCAATATGGGTGACAAACGATTTATCTCACATTAATGTTAAACTTGCAATATAGTAATATCTTTCTTTGCATTTGGACAGCAATGTATTTGGTCAAATAGTGCTATTTAAACTCCCTATATGTGATAATTGGTGACGCTTAAAAGTTAGATTGGAAGTTTTTAGATCAGAATAATAAGTGTTAAAAGTCGCACCTGAGTGTAAGTTTTTGTGAACAGGAAATATTAACGTAATTCTACTGAGCAAGGTTACTTAAGAATGACCTCTAATACCAATTTTTAGAAGGTGTACGAGGATTTGACAATGTGTTCAAGCATTATCTATCTCTCTTTTTTCATTACCTATGGTCTGTAGCCCATTAAGGAATGAGTATACCCTGCGAAGGAATTAGAAAAATTAGGTACGGCATCGCATCCATACTCGAAGCACTACTCATGCCTTTCTTGTTTGATCTGAATGACTATAGTGCTTTGTCAAGTCGGATTTTAAACTAATAAGGTGAACTGAGGAGGCCTTCAAATATCTTACCAGATTATAAAGGAAATAAATATTTCAACCCAAGCAAAGTTCTCAAAAGATATAAGCATGCAATTCTTCCTCATTACCTAAACTGTAATAATCTGGCAGTATGGCGCGGCAATATTATACTTTATAACATATGTCACTACCAAAATAACAACCAATGTCACGGATGAACGTGTTATAGCGAGCAACAGCTTATGAAAAATATGTTTTTAATGTTTTTAAATAGCCTACGTGTAGTCTAAATAATATTTTATTAAAAATATAACTACCAATAGTGATCTTACCTGAAATATTTATTAAATGACAAATAATGTCGAATAAAGCGAAGAAACGGCAGAATTTTACGAACCCATTATGAAGTAACACATGCCATGACGCACAAAAACAGGAATACCTCAAAACAAAGAAAAAACATGAACGCCATGAAGGGCATCCAGGACGAACTACATCATAACGCACAAAATAATTTTCCTGTGATATGGTTTGACTTTCTCGTAACTCCTGAGGGCAATAAATGCATTCCTAAAACCATGTGAGATTGAAATACTCTTACAGAATATACACACGGAAAAAATTCCGGCTTATGCCGATTTTATGTAACGGAGTCTACTGAATAACGACTTACATTTGTGATCTTGTCTCCAAACTTTAGGTGCACCATTCCACGTGGGTTATTGCATGTTCCTCGGTTTTTATGATGACTCTGTGCCCCATTTCCAAAGCCGCGCCCGGAGTGAATTCCAATTGTGCATGTGCACAACGTTTACGAAGAATAATTCCTACATTCAGTGCACTGCGAGCAGAGATGACCCATCTGAGACTCCAAGCACGGTATAGTACAACTGCGGAAGTTTATTTTTAGCGTCACAACGGTATGAAATGGAACAAATGCGCTCGAGGTCTAATGTCATGAGTTTCCCCATGTTTGTAAAAAGTATGGTAGAGAGGTAATTTAGCATCAAAATAGTTCATTAGCAATAGCTTAGCCGGAACTCAACACATTAATGGTTTAGTCATGATGACCGTTGTCTAGGCTAGATGCATAACTCATCCCCAAGGGACGCGCATTGCATTGCATTCACCTACGTGGAGGCTTATGATTTACGTGAGAAACATGTTTTGTTGGTTTATCCGTCCAACGAATATATGGAAGGTCCTTGGATGAAATGGTGAAAGGGAAATACTACTTCGCCCTGATTAGGCTATATCTAGAATATGCCACGAGCCTTTGTGACCCTTCACAGAAAGATTTAATTCCCAAAATGAAAACAATCCAGAGGAAAGCCACATGTTTCGTGAAATTATTCTGCGAGGGAACAGAGAGTTTCATACAGCTGATGAAAGGACTAGGTTGGGAGCCACTAGGAGACTTGGAGACATGATAGGCTCGGAGGCTACTCGCTACACTTATAAAACTGGAAAAATTCAGGTGATTCGACTTTCAGGAAGATAATATTTTAATCCAGCACTATATCCCTAGAATTGATTGAAGCGGCATAATGACAGAGATACACTGCCAAACTTCAAACGAATATTCCTCTTTTCCTTGCAACATTGGTTACTATAACAAAGAGAGAATAAGACACTCCATTTTCATGCAATCCACTGTTGTCCTCTCCCTCTTCCTATTGCCTTTTTCACTTTCCTCCCGTTCTTATGTCTGCTGTCCTTACACCCCCTGATACACGCCCCCATGGCTTTTCACGAGGTTGTGCGCACATATTTCAGATTTGCATTATTTTTAAACTCAATGGACGGGTTAGAGATCCTTTCATTTCAAAAGTTATTGTCTTACTTCAGACAGATTTTTTGTAGCAAGCCATCACGTGTAACTAGAAATACTCAGCACTTAAGAGTGGAAACATTGCTGGCTGTAACGAGCCAAGTGATCGTGAGGCCGAAGTGGTGCCCGATCGTTGAGCCACAGCGCGGATTAAGCGCCGGCGAGGATGGCTCCGAGGACGCAGCAAGCGCCCGACCCTCTGGGAAACGCCCATTTCGCCCACCAGCTTCGCTACCTACTCGGTATACTTACCCCACTCTTCATTCTCCAATTCGGAGAATATTTATCGTTCTTAAAGCTCTAAACTCTTAGTTTTCATTTCCCGCCCAGAAACCTTTTGCGGTCCTAAGTCAGAAGCCCCAGCATATCCCCTACCCAGAACGTTTTTCCACCTCCCCAGCCTCCCTCCTCAAGCGGCGGCCCTCACTCGACCTCCCCCTCTCCCTACGCCCTCCGGCGCCTCCCTCACTAACCCTCACGTGGCCAAAGTTACGCAAATATCTCGGGAAACTTTTTCCGCTATTCAAAAATTCGCTCATTCTCTCCTTTCCACATCCGCCCTCTTCAGCATTACCACTTAAATCCTCCTTAAGACACCTCAGAGGGTGGGAGGTGCGAGCGAGGGAGGGAAGGGGATGGAGCGGACGGGAAGCGGAGATAAGAGGGGTCAGAGGGTGGCAGAGGGTGGTAGGAGAAGGGGGCCGGAAACGACCGTTCTCGGCCCGAGGTGCTCTTCTGGGGACATCCCGTGGCCTCATGGCCTTACTCCGCAACGGCTGAGCCGAGGGAATGAAAACTAAAAGTATGAAAGGAAAAAAAATTGTCGAGTAGAGAGTCGCCGTGAAAATAGGAATGGAGAAACTTAACGGAATGACTACTTCACGCCTAGTCAGACACGTTGCTCTCCTAGGAAAAAGGACTCTACAGATTCGCATGCTTGAATAGAACGGGAATCACCGGGAATGGTTAGTGATATTTGGGATATCTTTTCCCTCGATTATAGTCTGGGTGATTAAAGAGAACGTTTTGACCCGAGTAAGACCTCTCTGGATACTGGACGTGGATAAAACAACTGTACTCAAAATCCTATTTGCTGCAGCTTTTTCGTGATTTTCTGACAGTGGGTTAAAAATCAATTCAGACACTACCTATATAGAACTAAAATACTGCAGGGTGAAAATTATTTTTTTTATTTCCATCGCAAAATAATGACACCAATTATTCGAGCAAAGAATCCTAAGGTGCAGATTATCAATAAATTCCCATTGTTTTTTCTCATAACATTGAACCATAGTTGTATTCCATGCCAAATATAAAGCCACCATTATTTAATTCAATATATTATGTTTTTTTTTATATAAAACATACATGATTACCATGCATACGGAGTGGTTTTCTCTCTCGTGCCTTACTCCAGCAAAGATACCGATTTTGTCAACACGATCTGCAGCTCATTCAATGTTAATTATACCGTATTTATATCAGCATTAGCTAGCTGGAAATAAAATTGTGGATAAGCTGTAATCAGGCACCAAGAGTATACGTGTGTAAAGTAAGGTAAAATACATTTTAAAGCTCCCAGAAATGGTCAGGCTGCAATGGATTGTGAGTTAATTACCACGACGTCTATAGATGGGCCAGGAGAAGTTCGTCAAACTCAGATTTAGTGATTACCTTCCTGATTTCCGGCGCCTCGGGGCTCAGTATGGGTTTTCATGCGTCAGCCTCGTCATCTCTTGCGCCAAAGCAATCTTCAATTTGATTACAAATTTTCGCCACCCGTGATGCTCAATGGCTACGCCTCTTCCTATCCTTCTCTGCTGGATGATACAACGATTTCATCCGTGTAGTCATCGCCTCGGTATAAATCATGATGCTGATGAGGTCACTTGGCATGATGACAGACAACGAAATATAAGATCTTTGACGACAATTCGGAACGTTACGATTGACATTTTAGGCAGAGGCAAATCCAGTAAAAGTGTTTCATCAACGCATAATACACGTGACATTTCAATAGTAAATATAACATTCATGTCATTTACATTTGTTATAGTTTATCTCGAAATTTTTCTGAATTCAAAAGTTCAAGAAATGCTTCTCTTTCACAAAGGCCTATACACGTACCGTGTCTTAGTTCCGAAAAGTATTATTTCCCGTCTGCTTAATGCTCTGCACAAAGCATCATTACCATACACCATAAAAATGATGAAATTGCTAGTTACTAGGTGGAAATACTTCATTATGAAATTCTTACCTGCTTGATTTTTTAAAACATATTTAACTACATTTGTTTTTCCAAGCATACAATATCCGCATATATCAAAAGCCATGTTTTCTTTACTACGTGTACTTGAAGATATCACGGCACAAAGACATCGGGGTCATTAGGTTTGCAATTATGTATCGTAAATATAAGTGCAAAACCACGTTAATAGGATTTTTACTGTGCAGCGACTCCGAACACATCTGTAACGAGGAGAAAGGATAAAATCAAATCACATTACGACATATTTCTTGATGATTCAGATTCATCTCATTGTCAGTATAATGAAGAACGAGCCATATACGTCGCTGTTCTAAATGTAGGTCTTAACATTACACAGCATATTTAATACTCAAATAAATATCCAGTACTTTATTTGCTTTGGCAATAAAATAAAGCAAAATAATTTCGTCGGCTACCAATGTTACGCAACTCCGATGCAACTTGTTACTTACACAAAGACTCCTTTTCTACTCTCTCGATGGCCCCCCTGAATTTTTAACGAGGGTTGCCCCTGGAGAAGTTTTCAGAAGAATATTTCCACTCAACTTGCTCCATGAGTAATGGACTTCGACGCTTTTTCTTTTCTTTCATGAATCTCTCCCCCTTTCTCACGTATGGACCAGAACTAAAAAAATTAACTACTACAAATTTGGAAAAAGATCGATTCAATGAAAAATAGCTAGGCATAAAATAGTAGCTTAACACAATCCATATTATTTATATATGATTTTAATGCGGATATAATGAGTAAAAATGTATCAATATTTTCCGTTGGTTGTTTCATAGACTAATTCAAATGTTGCAATTAGACGTTTTTTCATGAAATCCTTTACCTTTCTGGAAAAGCGATAATTTGCGTTGTCTACCAGTAGTGCCTATGAAGGGTATACGGTCCCTAAGACCAAAAATGAAAATGTAATTGACAGCCTATGAGCTCCGAGGTCACAGATTGTGAAAATGTTCGATCGCAACGAGTGCTAACCACTTGAAAACAAATATCACCGCTGTGGGTTATTGGAAAATTGCAATAATGTAGCATAATTTAATGTTTTGCTCCCAAATTTATCAGGTAATCCAATTTTCCTTGCGCCAATAATTGAATATTTTGCATCCCGTCTCTTTGTCAGCCGTATTTCAATTCAACTATAAAACAATATTGCCCCAATAAATGAGACTCGCGGGGAGCACGGTGGATACCCGTGGAGAGATTGAATAGAGCAATTTGTAGATTGTTCGCAGTGCACACTCGTGGGAGAGAGAGCAGGATTGTGTGTGTGTGTGTGTGCGGGGTGCATAGAGGAGTGTGGTGCGCGGATTGCGGAGAGCTCGCATGGGGTATGGTGCACGGGAGGGAGAGGTTACCGCGCCGTGCCGGGCCCCAGGAATAGATCAGAAAGCGGGGTGGGTACACGCTGAGACAAAGCAAAAGGAGAGGACAATAGAGTAAAATAGAGAGACAATAGAGAGTTCAGGGCTGAACGGCGGAGAGAATGGACCGAGATGATATGATTCTGTGATGGAGTAGAGGGGGACTCTTTCGAAACATACCTTCGCTTTGCGGCTCAGGGGACTCAAGTAATTTCATCGGCGGATACGCCGGATAGTAAAATGTGGAAATGGTGCGTGCAAATTAGGAGGAATGCTGGGATAGATTTGCACTGCTCCGCCATCCCAAAATACTAAATCGCTCATGAGTTCACAAAATCTCTAATTGAATATCTGTCTCGTTCGACTATCCTGAATGCGCACCATTTCGGGAGATTGTCCATTTTTAAATACCCTACTGATTTGCATTATAACATTTACATTAGTTTTCCAGTAAATATAACATCGGTACGCCCTAAATGTCTTGACGGAGAGGTACCATTAGTGTGAGTTAGATCTGGAAATGCAGTTGGTAGACTTCAACCACACTTTTGGCGGTATAAATAGAAATAAAATGAATGAGGCTCCAAGTACAGCTAGTATGACAAGGGAGTGAACCAGGTTGATAGGGAATAAGTTGAGTGATAGAATATGAACAAGGAAAAAAAACTAAACTATCAATTTGATTTAAATAGAGATACTGAGCATGGTTAAAGCTTACCTACATTATTTGGCTTATACTACACCACAGAAATGTATAGGTAATTAATATCAATCAAGTCACGTAATATTTACCTGAGTTATATGAGCCTTGAATCTAAGGAATGCAATCACTATAAAAGTCAATTAAGTTGACAATACCATTGTATCGAGATCAAGAAATCTAAATAGTTCATGCCAGCCAGGAATTAGAAATAAAACCCACTACCTCACAAACTATTGAATATGCCAAAATCTCTTGAAGAAAAAACTTACTGGAAGTTCATACCAGCAAATCTTGTTATCCACAGGATGTAAAAATCAGGCAAACTCATTAAAAATCACTAATTTATGGGTAAATGTAGGGATATCTCCCCTGGAAGATTGCTCGAATTCGGGTGAGAATATTGCATAGATGTTTATATCGCATAATGGCAATTATTGAAAAGCTAGTTAATAAAGAAGTCCTACAATTCTTGTAAATTAAAAAAGTGTAATAGATATGCCCATGACAGTCAATCGTAAACATGGCTAATGATATAATGCGTATAAAAAATATACTGAGAAAATACAGACTGATGGATATATTTCGAAAGACATGAGGTTGTGTTTAGAAATGGCCGGTGAAGAATAAGATAATAATGATAATCCATCAAAAGGTTTAACGTCAGAATGTAATATAACTTAAAATGCCATCCATTTTTGCGTGGAGTAGGCCATGCAAGCAGTAGTAAAATGTCCTCACGCTCAAAAGTACAATGGAAAATTAATATGTAATTACAGGAAGATAAGGATAGACAGGTTCACGTAGCTACAGCGTATACATAAGAACTGAAAATAATGAAGGAGTTGGAATGGAGGAAAGATACAACGAGGGGAAATCGTTAGAGATAGCTTGTTAAGGAGTAACGTTGAATAAATTTCTCCAAGGTCTTCGGAAAAAATGAGTATAACAATGAATTCTTCGATGCTGACAACTCCTTTTGGTTCCCTTCTTATTTCAATGTGCAAATCTATGTGGACTGCAGGGGAACCGAGACCTAAATAGTTTCTTGGGAGATGATGTCGGGTGATACAAATTCATGCAACGACCTACTCTATGACGTGAGAGAGATATCTGAATGTATTAGTAATGTTCAAGAACTGCAAAATACGGGATCTTACGTTTAAGTTGGGATCAATGCCTTGTGGGGGCCTTTAAGTTCAACTCACACACCCGCTGAATGGAGTTTAGTTTCATAGCCTACATCAATGGAGCACCTCCCACGAGAGGGGGCAAGAAAAGGAACGCGACGGGGGATCGGATGAGATTGAGTAACGAGGGGCTGGCATTCTTTCGCTCCGTTCGGAGCGCGGGCGCGTAAATGTAGCCTTTATGGAGCAATGAATGTTAGGAACGCGATGAAAAGAACGCCGGAGGCAGCCAGAGTGGGGATGCGAGCGCATGCCGAGCGCATTGTGACTGCTCATGAAACGCGCGCACTTGACGACCACAAGTGCAAACATTTAGAAAATGACACTGCTCTACCCTCTCTCACGCGCGCCATCTTGCGAAAGGGTAGAGCGGGAGGGGAGGGGGCAAAGAAATGCAGGAATGGATGGAAAAAGAAGAGCTTCCTTGTGTATTGTGGGGGATGGAGGGGGCGAAGGGTTGTGGTCGCGTTTTAGGGGGAGGGGGGTACAGGGGGGCGAACGGGAATGCGGGGTCGACGCATCGGCGGATGCCTCGAGGAAATTTTCTCAAAGACAGCGCGCTTCACAACCTGCTCCAGCTACACTTTTATTCTTTCATATACACGGCCGAGGGAGTTATAGGCGGGGAGGAGTGAGAATGATTGGGGGTGGTTCCTGTTGTGGCGCCCTCCCCTTCGTGAGGGCGGTCGCAAACGTTGTGCCGGTCGGGGGAGGGAAATCTTTTAGGGCGAGAGCAGATGTAGCAAGAAAGGGGAGGAGGGGTTGGAGGGTCCCGGGCAAAGGGCGGGCTTCGAGGATGAGTTATAGTGACGCTGCTGTTTTGGTGGTGAAACAATTTCGGTTGGCTAAATAATGCTGAGCAAAGAAACGGTGTTGGGTGCTCTGCCAGTGACACCAACACTATCCGCAGATGTGAGGTTTATGAATGCGGTCGCTGAAGACCGGGAATAAGACATAGGGAAACCATCCGAGGGGCAAAAACAAATTGGGAAGCTGGAGTTAAAATGACCTAAACAGAGGTTTTTCCTTAACAGTGGTTAAACGAGAACATTTAGTAGTACTTACATTTGGAAATATTATGTTTACCATAGTGACAGAAATCATTTTAAATATATTATTAAGGTTCATTTCGACAAATAAGATCATCTAACTGCAAAATACAGTAGTGAATAAAGGTTTGCTTGACTGTTTGGAGGAATGTTTCAAGGGAGAAATTGTTGTCACCTATTCCAGGCAGAGTTTTGGAGTGACGCAAAAAATGTGGGTTTCATCCATTGCAGAGTCAATGGGTAAGGTTGCAAGATTTTGACTTTGAATGACTGCTGAGAATTTATGCTCTAACATCATGAGATGTTTTTAAGGAATAAAACGAAATGACTATAATAGTCGTAGTATCTGGATGAAAATTAGCTCATCTTGGCCATTACTTTCATCAAAAGGCGTCACTAGGAAAACGAAACACGGAACCATTATGCAAATAACAACATAATCTAAGATTTAAACTGTGGCAACAATATCTATTTTACCAAATTTGTGTTAAGTCAACAAACGACGAGGGAATGCAATGAATATGAACGAAAAGTAGATGATGGTTTCAGACCTCACTTGGTGGAATTCATTGAAAGAAGGAATAGAAGAAGTAACTCCAGTTTCACCACAGAGCAGCATCTTCGGGTCCTGAAGATGCTTCTCTGCGGCAAAACCGGTGTTGTGTTTATTTTAAGTTTTTTAAATTCAATTAATCAATTACCATGTGGAATTGCAGAGTTACTTCTTCTACCCCTGAAACCATAAGATATTGACGGGCAGATAAAAATACAACCCTATTTTCTTCTGCAGCTTAAATAAAAACTAGGACATGTAGTGAGAACATAAAAATCTCTGACAGAGGACAGTGGAAGCGGACTTTTCGTCCATCAAGTCCAATTAAATCTATCACCTTTTACACGTGCCATTTATGCACGAAATACATTCTACAGACGCGACAGATTAAACGCGACCGGTGGTTAATTGTTTATTGCAACTGTTACTCATTTTAGTAGCAGCGAACACGTATTCGAAGACAATTAAATGGAGAGCACCCGGTTAATCATAAAAGAGCGTAATAAGAGAAGCATACATATTTGTTCATTTTATAGGCCATTGGATTTTCTTTACATTACCAAAGCATAAACTAAGAAACCAAACAACGGAATTAGCCTAAAAGGCAAAATTTCTTTATAATTATTGGTGAGAATATTTAACCTTCCCTATATTGAATTGGAACACCTCGACTGTATGTACCAAAGTACGGAACCGAGGCACTAGCGTGACATTGCTAATTGTCATTTCGAATCACTACATGACTCAAGCAGTGAACAAACTGACCTAGGGAAACAACTTATTGATATCAGTTACCCTGAGATGATCGCATATGTTGATATTTTTGACGGAGTAACTGGTCAAGGTCAACTACAAGGATCATCCCAATCTTTTCACCAAAATTAAAATTTCTGTTAACAGTATAATGCCGTGGTATTTTTCAAAGAGCGGGATTTTGAGAAATTAGAATACTTTTTAAATGATACCTGGTGTTTGTTCTTGGCTACCATTCGAAACCAAAGCTCCATTATGATTCCTTTCATACCATTCAATAAGAGCAGGAATATCCTTCTCTGTAAGTCCTACTCGCATATTTACTCGGTTTCTGTAAACTCTTAAAATTAGAAATCAACCAGTGATAACTTATGGTTTTAACTTTGCTCATTTTGAAGGAGAAAAGTATAGATGTCCTGTATTCACCTCATGCTAAGTGGTCGCAATGAGGAGTGAATGAACGAAATAAATTTATTAATGAAAAACTAGATTTTTTCAGCTGACAATGTAATAAATAATACACAGATACACGTAATATGATACACCAATACAGTGGACGGTGGTTTTCTGTTAACCGGCTATTGTATGTTGTAGTAGCTTTCAATTGGAAAATTTAGCATCAATATTCTTAAGTTTAAGAGATGAAATAAAGAAATATAAGTAAAAATTTTAGACCGGGCGTTGTTTAATGCTTAAATATTTTCTTAGAATAAGGTTTAATCAACTTTGCAAAAAGACCGACTTACGCTTTGGCATAATAGAAGGATTCAATTCGCAGCCATACCGTCATTAGCACGTTCTTTGAGAATGAACAGATTTCACTCCCATAGGAACAACTGTAGTTAACTTCTGAGATGGAATGTGCAAATACTATCACACCCTCAAGCATGATATTTCGAAACTTCACCTGTTCAAGAGGATACGCAAGTAGAGAAGAATCTTTTCTTGTTCATTGACCTCTCTATAGGCACCCCTATTCATATTTTGTGCTCACAAATGTACTCGCTCGTATTTTTGATCGTCTTTCCAAAATAGACGTTACTCGCTTGCGTTGGTGCATTCAATTCTCATACAGATCAAAAATATTCACCTACGGTAAAGCTTCAAAGAGTGTTTCCTTTCTCATGAAACTTTTGTTCCATTACTTTATCCTATTCCTCCCCCGGAAATATCAGCTCAAATTACATCAGCAAAAAGGTTTCTTTATGCGAAGGCCCGTGTCATTATCGAGTTCAGCCTTGTAATTTGGTCCGAAACCAATCCCTTGAGGTGAAACTTAGTGGAGCGAAAAGGATACCAAGTAGATTCATTAATTTTAAATAAGATATTACCTCATTCCCACCCTAAAACAGGTGATATGATCTTATTCGGATCAGACGAGTTTTACTCAATGCACGTTTTCCGAGTAACATCTTATGAGTTGATGATTTGATATTCAAAACTTCATTGAATTAGTTATGAAGTAAGAATATACCCTAAAATTCAGATTTCTATACTTTATATCAAGACAAGATTAAAATGCTTGCAACAAAGTCACAGATTTAGTTCGCTTGTCCTTTCAAGGAAAAATCTACGTATGGACCAAAATACTAAATGGAAAGGCAGCAAGTTGCAAAGCTACAAATTATGCTAGCAAGCTCGTAATAAAATTAATTCTGTGTTCCGGGCCAATTTATGCTCCAAACTAAAATCCCATTTTTCAGGGAGAGTACTCAGAGTCAGCATTATTAGAAGTTCTCATTACTTATTATCCAGAAAAGTTTTTAAGGGCATTTGCTACTGGTTGACGCACTTTGAAGATGAAAAAAATACTGTTGCCAATTTTATTACCATGGTAGAAGAATAAGAATACAAGCAATAATAAATCAATGTGTTTTGGATCCACCGCAGTTTCTTGATGTTAATTATACGGTTCAACTTATGTTTAAAAATGGAAAATCATAAAACTAAAGGGGTTTAGTTAAACAAAATTGTACAATCAACACGTCCATTTATATTCTCAACTGTGGCAGCAAACGGAGAATAAATGCATCATTTCATTAGAATTCGGTGCAATATTACAGTGTCTTCCCAGAATTTAGTGTTCTAGGTTACCAGATGCGCGTCCTCGTAATATCAAGGACACAGCTCATTTCCGCTTGTGACATCCCCGGACGTCATTTCAAACACTCCTTACAAGCGGTATCCGTATGAATGACTAGTTGACTTTTTTCAAATATTATTAACTATTTCAATCCAAATTAGGTTTTTATCTACATCTACATATTACCCTGCGAGTCACCACCAGAGAAGCGTGTGACAGGGGATGTAACGAAACCAGCCGTGAAAGGGAAGGGAAAAGGGAAAAGGAGGGGGGAGAGGACAGAGGTAATTTGTATGTTAACGATGTGTCTGAAGACAGTGTCACGATATTTTTGTCATAATCACTAAGGGTGCGGGGAAAGAAGGAATTCTTGTACATATCAGTTTGGCAGTGTATCCCTCTTATTTTGTCACTCCTCTCAGTTCTAGAGATATAGCGCGGTGTAAAAATAATAACCTTTGAGTCTTATATGTACTTAGTTCAGATCTCCACGCTTACAAGTCAATAAATAATTGCATTTAAGTTGGTTGCGAAGAGACCTAAGTATTTCCTTAGTTTTAATGAAAAATTGTCGAATTAATAAAAATCGTACTCACGTACCTATGATACATTTTATCTCACAATAAATAACTGACAATTATTTTAGTGATATTGTTAACTTTTTGAGGTATCGAGGAAATTAGTGCAATATTTATACTTATACTTATATATCCAGAGAGGAGACTGGGCCGTAAATATTGTATACTGGCAGTCTACAATCAAATATTTGCCTTTTGTTGAGAATTTGATAATCAATATATTTTTTTAAGTTCTACATTTATTCATCCTCTAATGTATTCTCCAAGGAGAACATGGCGTTGAAATACAGATTCGTAAATGTTACCGATATTGAATGATATTTCATTATCATAATAGAAAAATAATCATCCTATAATTATAAAGAAATCTTCTTTCACAAAGGAGTTTGAAAACAAATCTCGTTGGTTATCCTAATTTTTTCTACCCCTAAATTGTGAAGAGGTCAAGCAATGATGAAAAGTTTAGGAACCGCTAACTTTTGCGTTGGTGTTTTCAATTCCGGCCATTTTCCGAAGATTCATTTTGAAATGGAAGATAATAAACAACGGAAGAGGAAGTTTAATTGGAATAAATTTCAAGAATAAAACGGACTTTACTACTCGGACAACCAACTACCTTGGAGTATATAGTTTAACTATTCCCAAGAAAGAAGCGGAATATACTTAAATTAAGACGCGGAATTTTAGGGAACATTTGTAATCACAGCAAGAGCTCGTGGCATTGACTCATATCATTCAAGAAGTAGCTCTACGCGGTGTAAAATCATTTCTTATAAGGTAGCTTCAGCGAGATTTGACTCTAGTGGTAATGGAGACCATATTCGTAGTGGATTTTTAAATTAAAGCTGCTAAAAGGAGGATAAAGTAAATATTTTGAAATAAATGACGTACCACATTTGTTTCAAATGGCTGAAATTCTCAGTAATTCGCTAAATATAAACATATTCATTTATTTATAAAATGACTCATTTTTTACCCGCCGTAAGCTGAAAATGCCTACACAACCGAAGGTTTTTTGTGATGTTGTAAAATGTATTACGGCGAGTTATATATTAACTTTAAAAAAATAGCCGAGGAAGCTTACTTAGTAAATACTGTCAAGTACGAAACACGATCCATGCGTTAAAAGTACCTCATTTTTTAAATTAAATCTATCTAGTCTAGTCTAACCACATCCCATGGATGTGGTTAGACTAGACTTTATTTAGATAAAGACTAGTATTTATTCGCAAGCATCTTGAAAAGCAAACCGGTAAATATATAATATTTTGGTTTAGTTGGAACGACAAGATCTTTTTCACCTGATTAATCAAAACTTCATTCGAGTTTTTAAGTAGTGATATCTCCCTCAAGCTAACATAAGAAGTGATTATTGGCACGATAAGGAAGCATGAGACATTCCCCGCACCAACACCCGTATCAATACCCGCAGAAGAGGAAGATGATGTTGGTATAGAAGGCTATATAAATATGGGTGGACTTTCGCCGAGTTCACATCCACAACCAGCAGCAAATTGAAGTTGAATAAAATGGTTTTTCGGCACACTTCCCATTTTTAGCGCCATTCAACGTGGCATCCGTGCCACCCCCAGCGAAAATTCGAAACCTTATGACTTCTCGGCTTCCGGGTCTTTTGCCTCCGACCTTTGGGCCTCCCATCCGAATCACCTTGAAGACCGCTCGCTTCCCTCTTCGGCTTCGTCTCCAAAGAGCACCCTTTCTCACAAATCCGCCGCCCATTCATCTGCCAGTCCAACAAAGGACGCAGAAAACACACGCCATAACTCAACGCGGCCGCACGCAACGGCCGAGGCTCGGAGATCGGGAAGCCTCCACACGCGTGTCTGAGCGTCCCCATACGTCACGCGAGCAGTCAAACGGCAAACGGGTGATCCTAATCTCGGAGGCGGGAGGAGTATAGGGACTCCACACGGCCCGTAGGCAGTGTTGCCAACCGATTATCGGATTCATTTGCTATCTTCAAGTAAAGAGACTATTCTTTGATGCTAGGTGAAAAATGATAGAAGTCGGCAATTTTTTCGCTAGAGTGGACTGCACTAAATATTTTTTATTTATAAATCGTCATTTTTTCTTGAACTCTCCAACATCGAGCCTTGGAAAAGCGTTGGAATGGTAGTTTTTATCTTTGTTTTTGAAAGATGAGAGAATAATTGCTGAAGGTCGTGATAGAGGGGAGGATTTTGGGTAACTTGGGAAGGGAAGAAAATAGGTATTATGGGCGGTTTGTACAAGTGTAGGGCGTACCCGGAGATGAAGACAGAAATACTACAGGTAGGTAGAGCCCCGCAAATTCTAAATCTAAAATTAAATATAGAGGTTTTTTTACCCACTTCTATTTAAACCTACCTCAACCCGTAGATTATCTCAATGCCAATAAACCACTGATATTAGACTTTATTGATTCCTGGAATATATTTTCAGTTACATTTTGTTTCTATTTCCACTCTCGAAGAAAAGTACACTGTATAGGTATTTTATGAGCCATTTTGAAGTTATAGGTAGAGTCAGAATTTAAAAAATCAACTCAAAATGTTTCGGAGACAGGGATCACTTCCTCTCGGTGTGTCAAAAGTGCAAACAGATATTGACGGATCTCTTCAATGTACCATAGTATTAGAGCTTCAACAGTTGCACAGAAATCCACTATTATCTTGAAGGAACCACATTGTTGATCAATGAGTTTTTAAGGGAAAAAATTCATAAACTCGCTTTGGCGTCAAATAAATATTTATATGAATAGTAGTTATGTTCCCAGCTAGTTGCTAAACAGTTGTAATTCTCCGCCAAAGACGCTTGTGAAAGTCTAGCTGGATATTGCAAAAAAATTGCTAGCTTGGCAACACTGCCCATAAGAGAGAATGGTTACTCTCGGGCGTCTGGGTTCCGCGGGACAGCCCCCACCCCCCACATACTCAACCCCCTCCTTGGTCCCCCCACCCACCCGTCCTCTCTCTCAACTCCTCCCACCCCCCTCGCAGGAGTCATAATTCTGGAAAAAATCCGTCGGTTTCTTCACCCAATCCTGTCCGACCGACTAGGATGAAATATGGATCGACGATCCCTCCGACAAAAGCTCGTTTGGCCGTAAATCGATTCTGCGCTCCGCGAAAGCTCGCTCCACCGATGCCTAATGCGGCGCGGAAAGCTTAAAAAGTTTGACTCACTCGGAGTAGGGGCGGCGGACGGGTTTTTTTCGGCGGTCGGGATTTTGGGGGGTAGGAACGAAGAGTTTTTGAGCATCCACGGGTCGACGAGTAATAAACTCCACTTCCCTCCCAACTTAATTAATTATGGGGAAGCGAGAGGGAAAGCGAAACTTGGAACCGTGTGGTGTGGTTTACATTCATTGGTAGCTACGCGAATCGTAAAAAAATACACACTATCATTCGGGACGAAAAAAATCAGCATTCCCGTACTCATAAAACTGCCTCGATGCCAATTAAAAGTGGTTCATTACCGCGACGGGATGCGATGTGCTTACCCGGTCGTTTTTTATGTACGGACACGTAATTTCAAAGAAAAAATGGAAATGTGGTACAAACTGGGAACTACATTGACACTTGTTTGACCATCAGATATATTATTGCAGCGCATATGACTGACGTTGAGTATAAGCAAAGCATGAAGCAAATAAGAGTGTCCGGGGCATGAATTCAATATAACATGAAAAAGCAATAATGTTTTTATAAATGTGGTGTCTCTCATTCGCACATGGTGAAAATATATATTAAATAGGACGTCACACGCGTGACAAGCAAAATACACAGAAAAGGAAACGTTTTTTTTTATTTTCGGCAGCTAACCACATATATATTCAAGATATAAAGGTTCCTCTTGAACTTCCACCAATTGTCATAGAATCACGAGTGAAACGTAAATTGTTTACCAGGAAAAAAAACATATTTACCACTGTATAAGATGTAGTCCAGAGCGGTCAGCCTTCACATAAATTTTGGGCCTTATGCCAACGAAAGAATCAGAATGAAGATTAAATACATTATGTCATGGATTTCATGCGTACGTAGTTTTTTCTAACCACTTCAGCAGGGCAAAAAACTTAGTCATTTTTAGGAAGCCCTATCTGTTTTTCGCATTGTTTGGGAAAGATATTTCCCCAAGCTTTTTCTCACTAGCCTCCTTGCTACGTTTTTCTTCTTCACAAAATATCCTGCTTGCAATATTTATGGATACCAGTAGTATAAAAAGAGATAGTTAATGTAATCGATGACACCGTATAGCAAAGAATTCTCCTTTAACCTCATTGGGTGTAAGAATCGTGTAGTCTACATATCTAGAGACTCTGGAATTTCACGGAAACAAAAAAGATTAATCTACATCTACATACTACCCTGAAATCCATCGCCGAGGCGTGTGGCAGGGGTTTTAAAGGCACCAGCCATGGAAAAAGAGGGAAAATAAGGAAAAGGATGGTGAAGAGAACAGAGGTGAATTGTGTGTTGACGATAGGTCTTAAGGTGGTTCCACCGTAAAATGACTTAAGGTCATTTTATTCATAATCTGTATACTTGTAGAAAAAGTTGTCCTATATATATGAACAACAAAAAATAACCTTTCATCGCTATTTTATTCTATAATTGAACTTGAAATTACATGGTGTTCATAATGTAAGAGAAACAATTGCACTTTTCCACAAATTGGTTTATTACGTACAACGCGTTTCGGCTCACAGAGCCATCATCAGTACATTTATCTTACATTATGAAGAACTTCCACGATATCTCGCCTGAATCTGTTGAATTTACATGGTGTTCAATTGGGGAATGAGAGAAACAAGGGGAAAAGTAGTATCTTTCCATTAAAAACAAATGCCATTTTTGTGGAAAATGGTCTCTAAGAAGGAAATAATCCAGAGAAATTGAATAAAAATAAAATACAGACATATTACCACCTTATTTTTCTAGTTATTGAAGAATTAATGCCGTAATTTAAGCCAAAATGTGGTAATTCGTAGGAAATGGCGCTGCAGTCGGTTCATATGGCTGGAAAAGAGTCCTAATTCAAAATACATTCGTGGAATAATCTGCATATTTTGTACCTTACTTTTGGATTTCTATAGGTAACGCATTGCATCAGTGAAAGCAGGATTTTTTTAACAAAATATCAAAAATGTGGAATTTAGTATTTGTTTTGACTCACACAGTCGCGGCGGAACCTCCTTAAGACAGTGTCACGCTGTTTTGTTATGATCTCTCATGGTGCGAGTAAAGGTGGAATTTTTTTACCTGTCAGTTCGCCGGTGTGTCTCTCTTATTTGTGTGTCGCATCTTTCAGCCCTACAGATACCTACAGATAGCCCTATTATCCACCGGGATAAAACAAAGTTCTCAATATCGTATTGAAACTCTCCTCCTTGGAGTTTCTCAAGTAATCTAATCCCGGCGGGTAGCCTCCAAGTTTCAAACTGTTCTCAAACTAATCCTTCAATCAATGGATAAATGTGACACGCTTAGTTCGTTTATAGTTTTTTTTAACAAAGCGTGTGGAATTTTTTTGTATTTTAATTTATTCGCAAATTAAACCTTTACGTACATGGTCCCAAATGCTCGCGGCGTATTCGAGATGCGGGATTTGAGATGCGCGCATTGGAAGAAGGTAGAGAAGGTCTGCAGGGAGTTATAAATAAATGTGTCACTCAATGTATGGATAAAATTGAAAATGTAAAATAATTCTCTTACTGTGATGTAGTGAAATACCCGTTCAGGTGTGAAATAAATCAAGAGAATTCCCTGCAGAGTAAAAAGTACTCTGGTGTGCACTGTCTTCCTCTGATACTTTGAACGAGTAGAATTTGCCCGAGCGTGTATTCTTCTCGGGTTACACATCGGGGCAGATCATTTATCTCTGTCTACATTTGATGCAAGACTCTCCCATCGTCTTCAGGGCTTTAGAACACCAGTATCCCTGAAGACGTAGAGCAAATCGCACATGAAAACGTCGGTACTGATGGAGGGCTCAACTTGGTGTGTAAAACCAGAGAATAATTAACTTTCGACATTCGCCGGGGAAGAATTAACTCGCATAGAATGTTCTCCTTTAACTGGTTTGAATTATTATTTACAAATTTTGTGATTCATTATTATGCTTGAGTTAAAATAATGATCTTTCCGAACCAACTTCTTTCGGCTCTTCTTTTTCCCTATAAATCCTATCTTAACCGTATATCTGCACCGTAGACGACGCAAAAAAAATTCCAGGAAGGCACGTAAATTGCCGTAACTGCTACGCCTCCGGCGCTCATGATTCATCTAAGCTCCGCTCACACGTGGGTTCCGAGAGTAAGGTGTCGGCGTTAGTGATTACTGTGGCTTTCACGGCAAAAAACTATATGTATCGTTAGAGCAGCAAAAGCATCGCTTGGTTGTCGAAACCGGCATCACGTAGCGCTATGAGAAAAAGCCTCACACGACCAGAGGGCCGCGGGCTAAGCTTGGGATGGGCTGAACACTCTGAATGAGCAAAAATTGTAATGGTTAATTTTGAATTTAAAATGTATAAATGAAAAGCAAAATATGAACCGTTTAACAGCCTCTCTGAAAAGTTAATCGGGAGCAATTGAAGCTGAATTCACACGCGTACGTTATAGAAGTAGGTGTATTTGGAAAAACAATATTCGCTCCACGGAACCATTTTGCGAATTGTGCCATAACCAGTCAACGGCCGTCTTTGTCCGTCTTGCGGTTCAACTATAGCGGTAGCGGAGCATGTCGGAAGTTGTGACTAAATTCTCCGTATTTTGATTCAGTTTTTCTTGGATTCTTTGGCAAACACTGCCGTGGAACACGTTGATACCAATTTTAAGCCCTCTCAAGTAAGATGCAATTGTTCTGTCGGCGTTAACTATCATGTGCTGTCTTCCCCCCTCCGCTCCTTAGCCTACTCCTTCTACATGAGCCTTCTCTCCTAAACGTCACGTTTCGTGTAGGAGGCTACCAACCTGTTTCGCTAACACTAAAGCCCATTGATTTTAAGTGTGACTTTGTTTGGTTACTGTTATATTGGCAAGGATCTATACCAGAAATGTCAAAAAATATTAAAAAATGAATTAATTTACTAAATAAAAGCACAATACGTGAAGTAAAGAAGAAAATGAAAAAAATATTTTTGGAAAAATATTGAGCATAATTACAAGTTTCATATAAAAGTTCCCGCATTTTGCTAATTTTTTAAATCAAAGGGTCTCTTAGGGCATTATCATACATGAATCTATAAAAACAGTGTATCATATGGTGACTTTAATTTCCATTGGAGAACCTCCTGATGAGCCAGAATCAGGATCAGAAGGACTCTCATTGTTAATTAACTACCGCCATTAGTCCTTCGAGTGCCTGGGAGGGCGTCTATCGCCTTATCTCTTGCGAAATGTGCCACGAGCACTATAGCACTCCTTATTTAACATTTTTTGATATGTTCAATTTATTTTGTGAATGGAATTTTTTAATATAACCTTTCAAAACTTTTATGCCAATGATAAAATATTATGCAACGAATCTTTCAAAATAAAAAAATAACTAGACTGATATGCTACGAATAATTTCATTCTAACCCGATGTAAAATCAGCAGAAATACCTGAGCAACTTTAACTTCGTTCCCAGCAAAAACTGATGGGCGCTCAAAGGGTTAAATATCCATCCATGTGCTGAGCTGTTCATTATTGTTTAATCGTATTAATTTTTTGTTTCATTAGCGTTTTGTTTTCTGCACCATTTCTTTGGCAAATATTCAAAAATATACGCAACTTTTTTTGTTATAACTATACGGGGCTGTTTTTCAGCCATGATCATTATTTATTCAGCATATTTTGCATTCTTATTTTTTCATTTAAAAAATCTATTAGCAAAAATACTGATTTCAAAGGGGGATTACGGAGTGCGAAGAGGAGTTTTGGGAGTCGGAAGGAGTTGATGACGGCGATGCGAAAAGAAGCAGGCTCGGGAGCGCGCGTAGAAGCTGGGAAGCGCGGCAAGACATGACCAGACGTTTGGGATGAATATTCGGGGAGGGCTGAGTTTAAAATGACGCCAGACATACATCCCCCCCTCTCCCCCACCCCCTCCCACCCTCTCATCCCGTCGTCCTTTGGCCTGCCTCAAAATTGATCCTTCTGGGATGACTCTCTCGAGTATTGCTCGCAAACAATGAGCGAGCGTGGGAAAGAGGTGAGGGTGTGGGGGGGGGAGGGGGGCGGGAGCAGGGGAGGCTATGGAATTCATTTCCGTCTCCGTATTTGCCCTTTTTTTTGTCCCGGACCCGGCCTCAACCCACACTCCCCCCCCCCCCCCCCACGCCCCCACCCTCCCTCCTCCGCCCCCGCCGCCATCTGTCTTCCCCCAACGTCCTCTCTCTCCCGCGGCCTTATTACCCGAGAACCGGCGCCCCATCTCATTTCCCCCATTCAATCCCTTTGTTGCTTCCATCTCTGCTTATCCTTACATTCTCGGTGGGGGAGAAGGGGAGAGAGAGAGAGAGAGTGGAAAAAAAGGATCCCTGGGAAGCACACCAGCAAAACCTCTCCTCTGCCCTTCACCACCCCGTAACACATTGTTCGATGCCGATGAGAATAATTTGGAACAAAGGCCTCCCTGAACAATTTGCGAACTATTACGCCGCCATCTAGTACTAGGGTGAAGCA
This sequence comes from Pyrrhosoma nymphula, assembly GCA_963573305.1. Taxonomy (NCBI): domain Eukaryota; kingdom Metazoa; phylum Arthropoda; class Insecta; order Odonata; family Coenagrionidae; genus Pyrrhosoma; species Pyrrhosoma nymphula. Next base: position 58,604,174 of record OY754332.1, read on the forward strand.
AGACCGAAGGAATTTAATAGGGTCGATTGATATCCTCATTACTTGTTTGTTTTTGGGAGGAGGCAAACCAAACAAACTAATTGAACGAGAAAACATTGCCGAGTAAATTGATGAGAAATTATAAATGGAGAAACAAAATCTCGGTCGACACACTTAAGAAGGTTTTTATAACGTCTAGTTGACGACAAGAGCAAAATGGAGTTAATATTTCACTAACTTGATGCTTACTACACTTGCATAAAACATCAAACTGTCGGTTATTTGAGGTGAGCGCTATCGGTGGAAGAAAGTATGACTTCGGTTTTCATACCGATAAACTACTTGGCCAGAGATAAAATTAGGCCTTTTGAGTCATTAGTCGATTACTTAGGAGTGATAGATAACATTGTAGGGCATTAAACAAGGATCCACTTTTCCAAAGTAAATATCCATCAATATTTATGTAATGTCATTTTCATTTACTAGGTAAATACACTTTTCTAGAATGTATGCTCCCATAGTTGAATTAATTGGTTTAATTAATCTGATAATATTGCATTCATGAGTTGCATGAGCGTAAACAATGTACCAGAGTATAAATGAGAGCTCACAAAAAATTGACTGTTTCTGCAAGAGCAAAAGAATTTACCGCTGAGATAGATAAACATGTATTTAGCTAGACTGCTTCAATATTTTCAATATTGTATTTTAATCCTGAAGCTGGTGGGGCGACATGTTTTTGCCACTTGTCATATACAATGCAGGAGCTATTAGCAAAATTTGTCTTAGACCCAAGGTACAATGGAGATTGACTCCTTGGAGACGCGAGAAAAGAAATAAAAGAAGGTTGAAATTAATAAATAATTCGTTAGAAACTAATTACTTCAGAAAACTTAGTTATGTTCTTGACTTAGAGCTTGATCATCACGACCTAACTCTCCTATACGATCAAATAGGTCCGAGCTAGTTCCTCAGTTCTAGTCCACTGCATGGTGTTATCACTATCAAGTCACATGGAGTTCCTTGTCAAAAATGCGACCGTTGGTCTGTCGAATTACGTCACGTGCCGGCCAATCAACCGTGGGTTTAAATTTCACGTCGGGCTTTGATGTATCATCCATCGGGTTTAAAAGTAGATCTGGAAGGATATTCGACATAACCATAGCAATTAATTCAGCGAAAATCATACTTTTCATCTGAAAATTTTGATGTGAATGCTTTTTTGAATGTGATGGGGGAAATTCTTCCGCTATCGGGAACTTGCTTGAATTTTACATTTGAGCAAAAACCACAGAATTGATGAGAATTACAAATAATAAAATACACAGGGAAGATATCATATTTGAATTTGATAAATTTTGCACGCATTAGTGATGCAAAAAAATAATTAAAACATTTAAAAAAATGACTGACAATATATAAAATCGGACTGAAAAGATGAAAGCAAGGTATTGAAATGAAGGTCTAAGCATCGTTATCGAGTATTTCATTAAATACAATACGGAGTGACTAGTTTACTTTGAGACAGTTTTTAATTTCTTTTAATTTATTACCAATGTTATAGGCTGAAATCGTTGGAGGCTATTTGAAAATACAGCTGTCACCTGTTATGTCTTATATAGATGAGAAAAGTTTGCCCCACCATTAAAATTTTCATCGCAGTCGGGGGCTTTTTAGTGTAACACAGCAAATCTATTCAGACACATATTCCTAATATATTAAAATGATTGAAACACTACGTCAAATTAAACTTTTCATTCCGTAATGTATTTAATAAAATACTGGATAACGATGGTTAGGACCTTCATTTCATTTCCTTTATTTTTTATGTCCGATTTCATTTATTGGTAGTCGTGTTTTTTTAATTATTTATTATTATTTTTATTTCATTATTTTTAGTGAGTATAAAAGAAAATATTTTACAATAGAAGTATGTAGATAAATTGGAGAAATGAGGGAGGAAACAATATTTTAATTTTTGACGTACCTAGTCTTAGAAACTTTATTAGAGAATATAAAATAAAATGTGTGGCAATAGAAGTATTAAGATAAATCGGAGAAATGAGAAAAAAAAATATTTTTATTTTAGGCATATTCTTAGACACTTTACAGTAAGCGGAAACAATTGTTTTATATTACTTTAATATAAAAAAGGCACTAATATAATTCTACTAATTTCTGAGTCAATTTAGTTCCCCAGTTCCTCATGCATCAAAATTGGTAGAGCCATTGGGCTACAACGGCGGAATAAACATTCATACATACCACTTCCAGTCGGAACTGGAAGTAAACTTCCGGTAATAAATAGCCCATGACACTTGCAGCAATATAAGGATTCTAACGAGGGGTCATACATCAAAATCGATTGGGCCGTTCGACTGTTATATGGGAATAAACGTACATACAAAGATGCTGAAAATATCAACTTGATTTTTTCCGGGCAGTCTTGTAATTAAGGAGAAAAACAGAAGCCAGTGAGAACTGAAAACTCCCCATGATTGGTTGACGGTAAAATGTAGGGTTGCCAGATACCTTTTCTGAAAATACTTGACACCTTTCTGAAAATACCGGACTGTCCGGTTGAAAACCGGACACCTGGAAAACCTAACTGCCACCCAGCGAATAAAATCGATAATATGTACCAAAGAAAATATAGTCAGAACTCAGAAGAACTGCTATTCCCGTCGAATACAATAAAATCGTTTAAGAAACGATAGTGGCGCTTCGCACGGCCAGAGTTGTTAAATTTAATATAGATGGATAGCAGCAAACGACGAAATGGGCCAATGACGTTCTCGCCGGATGTGACACGTTACAAATACCAACTCAACTTACTCAAGTGATAGACGGCGACACAAAAATTTTAAGCAAAGAGTTATGTAACAGGCAGTTCGACAGCCCAGTCACAGCTGCCTAAGTGAAATCGACGACAAATAAGAAGACAACAACAACAACAACGAGCGCAGTTCTTTAAGAAATTTTGATTTTTGAAAAAAATAATGTGTAAATAATAAAACGAGCACGAACACAAACAGAAATTTAGAAAATTATAGAAAAACCGGACATATACATGTGCGGTATATATTTTTATTTTATCCTGGACAGTCTGCTCAAATACTGGACTGTCCGGTTGAAAACCGGACACCTGGTAACCCTAGTAAAATGACGTCACTGCTTGGTAGCAGCACCGAGCGCCTTGTGATGAGGAGTTGCGAGGATGTGCAGTCAACGGAAACCACTAGTTTATACCATGGAAATCGTTAATTCCTGATTGTTAATGAGTAAGAATCACCTACTACTGCCAAAATATATAAATGCTCCTTTAAAATATCCTTGATCACACTAATTCAAAGCACTGAGTATTCGCAAAGCCTTTTCAATATATATTTATCTGTCCTCTTATGGATACCGAATAAACATTTCAAGAAGGCGGCAAGAAACCACCACTAGTGACATTTTTCATTACTTAATATTTCCAAACGAATTGCTTTCACTATTCCGTAAGTAATTTTGTGAGACCGTCGTATATGAGCTAAGCATTAAAATACCTCACAAAATGAAAATTTATTGATTGGAGTAGATGAACGACAGAAGTCACTAGCATGTCTTGATAAGTAATAAAATAGCTCTACAAGGGATCAAGCATATAGAGGAGTGAGCAGTGAGAGACAAGATGGAAAAGAGAGAACCACGACCACATGAAATAGACGGAGAAATTGATGTATGATTTCAGGCTTTTCCAGCGAATGATACTGATGAGAACTTCTCGGTATTCCCACCGGGTTGTGCTCTCCATAGTCGCCGTCGTTTCGGTAGAAGACTTTACTGCCATTTTCAAGGCTCTGGAACTTTCATCCGGAACTTTGAAAATTGCATAAAAGTATTCTGTCAAAACGTCGGCGACCACGAAGAGTCTAACCCGAGAAGAACTTATCAGACGGAAAAATTATCAATGCTCTTGGGATTAAAGCTGAAATAAAACTTTACGGAATAACAAAATACAGCTATGCAACTGAAATAGAGATAGTAGGTTTAAAAATAAGTAGCAACAATACCGTTGAAAAGACAAAACAGGGATGTTTGATGACGATGATAACTCAAATTATCATGTGAAGGATGAACTGAAAGGCAGATTTGGTAGAAACTAGAGCAAAAGATAGATGCAAAAGAACTACGCCTGAGAGAGCTAGCAAAAATATGATACGAGTATATGAGCCACTTAATGTTAAATTTGTGGACTAAGAATAGGAAAAAACCAACTTCGGCAGCTATAAGATTCTCTAAGTAAATATGAAGAGGAAATGGGACTTTAAGGATGGATCATTGATGGATGGGATAATTTCTATATCTACGTGAATCGAGTATCCATATTTCAAATAAGTATTGGTTAAAATTTGTACGCAAAATTTATTACGGAGAAAGTAGCAACAACCCCCTCACAAATACTATAAATTTCACGCGTAATCTAGACAATGGAATGAACTGAATTAAAAGTCATCAGTGGAGTTACGCTGAATTGATCCGATTAGCAAATAATGATGTATGTACTCATAGTTGATAGTCGAGTGATACTGGATTAATTCTTGTTCACCACGAAGAAATTAATCGGAAAGCATGACATGAAAACAAGCAACAGGAAAATTTAAGGCCTTGTACGAATATGAGACGAGGTGTGGACAAACGTAAATATTCGACGACAGAAACTAGAGCAAGTGGAGTCCATCACACAACTCGGAATCACTAGTGGAGGAGATGAAAGAAGCGCAACAGAGATCAAAGGAAGAATAGTCAACGCCTCGAAGGCGTGCACGATGAAGAAACAACTTCTGTGTTCAAGCAGAATGAGATCGCGAACTGGGAAACAGTACCTGAAAGCAATAGTGTGGAGAGTGGTTCCATACAGATCAGAGACGTGAACCGTTGGAAAAGAGACCAGGGAGGAATAGAGGTCTACGACATTGGGTGCTGGAGGCGGCTGCGAAAGATCAAATGGACTGATAAAATAAGAAAGGGGAAAGCTCACAGGAGATCAGAAGTGGAAGAGACATTATGGAACAGCATGCGGAACGGAAGAACCAGAAGGATAGAGTAAAACCTGAGACGCAGCGACTTCGTCTGAAGGATAGAAGAGCGCAAATAGAAGTCCCCCGCAGTGAAGATAAAGATAGAGGAAAACAATCTAGAGCAAGGTGCAAAAAGTGAGCACTATGAAGGTGATCGTGAGATCGTGCTGAGTGGGAATGTATGAAAGTTGCTGTGAGCAAGTCAACGAGTTGAAAAACTGATGTTGATAATAGTAGTAGACAGTTTCAGACTCATCTAGGTGTAAATGATTAACTTCCATTATTGCTAAAGAAAACAGGGTAGTAAATGTCACACAACTTTAACAATTGACGGCAATGGTTTCCACACGTTGTATCTTGTTTTTCTAAGCATTTGCGCAGTGTCAATTAATATAGCAATTTTGACGCAGTTGTACTTCGCTATACTGATAAAGAGGCTAAGTTTAATTCCTTCCAAAAATTTGAAAAATTCAATAAATGAATTAATGTTTGTAATGAAGTAGTTTTTGCCACACAATTCCCTCTCTTAAAAGTTAAGCATCCCTCCTTTCCGGTGACTCTCAAAATAAGGTTGCCCGAACTTCGCCTTTATTGGATCATTCCTTATTTTACTCCCCTCCACTCCCCTTTAAACAATCAGCTGCACTTTACCATGATCTAACTCCCCCTTCTATTTCCGTCCCTTATATTCTCACCCCTTCTGGTTCTGAGTATTTATAATTGAGAGCTCCCATGTATTTGTTACATTGAAAATGACGCAACTTTTTGTTAGTCGGTGTTTATCATAAGTGAGAAATGTTTAGCTAATTTGCTTTCTCTATCAATTATGGTGATGATGAGAGTGATTTTGTTGATGAAGAGGGCGTCTGGATAAGGTGGTAAGCAACGCAATATTTTAGGAACAAAAATGGACTAGAGGGAAACCTAGCGTTGGCAACTGCCTTTTCTTACCAAGAAACACCAAAAGATCAGCAGTTAAACGTCCCGATCTCCGTCGAAGTAATGTATTTGAAATTTTCCCCCTGAGAAACCAACTAGAAATCGGAATTCTCCCTTCGCTGAGATTCAATCCCGGGTTTAGTATCCAGAACTGTAGTCACCATTTCAACAATTCATCAGCTCACTCCATGAATAATTCATGGCTTATTGAATATATTTCTCTGTGCGCGCCCTTTATTTCTGCGGCATTTTAAAAACCTGCTAAATCTACTGTTATGTCACTCGTATTGCTTCACGCGAATGCCGTTATATCCTTGTAACCTTCGTACCTGTGTTTCGTTATTACACATCCAGAGTGAGAATAGCATGTGGTTATTTGCCCATGAATTCCCGTAGTGCAGCGACTGGTGTCATTTACACGCCCGCTCTCTCGTGTTATACCATCATAATCCCCATCACGAGCTGTATCCGTATCCGTATTTTCACACTCTGCAAAAAAATGATGTTAAACTCTAAGGCTAAGTCATCCTACGAGTAAAGATTTTCGACGATCAAATCATTTTTCGTGCGCAGGGGTGGAACATATTTTTCCCAGTTGCACATCGAATTAAAAATAAATTCGGATGTTATTTATGAAAATTAATTTTCTCTAAGGAGATTTTTTATATTCAGGTATTGTTCTCGGGCTCTGCACCAGGTAATTGGCTTCATATTGGCCGACGTTTCGGAAAACGACTTGTTTTCCATTCTCAATGCATGTTACTCTCTCTATGTAGGATTTTATACTGGACTGAATTGACCCCCTGACGAAGGAAGTACGTTTCAAGTACATTGTTCATCACGCGCTATACTGTATTGTAAACTCGTTGGAAGTTTGTTTCAGTTGCCTCGAATACCGCGTTGTAACCTTGTAAAATTTGGACAGAGTCAGTTGTGAATCGCGTTGCTGATGCGTTGGTATCCTATTGTTAATCCGATATGTGCGTGGGAGAGAGCATGCTACAATCGTGTAGTTATCGCGTTGACATCACGTTGTGAGTACGTTGTGTTCCTGTTTTTGTACGCGAAGAATCGCGTAGTAAACGCGTTATAGCCGCATTGCCATCCTCGTGTATGTCCGTTGTGGGCATTTTGAAAACCTATTTCTGTGCTCTAAGAATCACGTTGTCAATGTGTTATAGCCGTGTTGCCATCCTCATGTCCGTTGTGGGTACGTTGTAACCCTATTTCTGTGCCCTCTAAAAAAAATAAAAGTTACATTTAGAAGAATATTAATGTTGCTATTGCGACTCAATGCATCAGTATCATTCTAACTTGTATCTACCTAACGACATTGCCTTTTTCGCATGTTCAGTAGCCCTAAGGTTCTATACGCATATACTCGCACCCATAGTATAACAATAACGTCAAGAACCTCTGATATCTGTGGCCACTTCCACGGCTTAATGATACTTCGAGAACAAGTATTTAAAAACTGCAATTCCGTGATAGTCTGAGGAAACGCCATTACATTACGATAACAGTTATCAGCCATTAATTAATTTAAACCTACATTGTCACATAGTAGGCATATAAATGCAATATTACTGAGAATAAACAAGATGTTTTCCTTTTTTTGCGTTAAGAACGTTTTCACTACAGACCTACAACACGCATAGCCCCATTGACTTCGCGTTGTAATAGCGTTGTTGAGAGTGGACGCATTCCTGTTGCAATGACGATCTCACAATAACTCTGCAACGCGCTTTGCTGTGTGACGAATGTATAGCCTGTTGCGCGAGAACGTTCGTTACAACAACGTTTTCACTACAGACCTACAGCACGCATAGCCCCATTGACTTCCCTTGTAACAGCGTTGTTGAGAGTGGGCACATGCCCTTTGCAATGACGATGTCACAATATCTCTACAACGCGCTTTGCCGTGTTACGAATCCGTAGCCGGCTGCGCGAGAACGTGCATTGCAACAACGCTTTTACTACAGACCTACAAGACGCATAGCCCCATTGCTTCGCGTTGTAACAGCGTTGTTGAAAGTGGACGCATGCCCGTTCCAATGACGATGCCACAACATCCCAATAACGCGCTTTGCCGTGTTACAAATGCATATCCGGCTGCGCGAGAACGTTAGCTGCAACAACGTTTTCACTACAGACTTAACACGCATAGCCACATTGGAATTGTGCTTTAACAGTGTTGTTGAGTGCAGACGTAGGTCTGTTGCAAGATTGTACTTACAATATCTTTACAACGCGCATTGTCACGTTATGAATGCCATGAAATGACGTTGGAAATAAGAGAAATAGAAAGTGCGTTGTGACAACGTTGTGGACTTGTTGGAGGTCTGTTACAGCACGTTTACAACTTACTCACAATGGAATTACAACGCGATATCTTGTGCGGCTGCTTCGTCAAGGCCGTTTGACGAGTCCTACAACTAAGCTCAGGTGTCGTCTGATTGGCTGATGTTCCATTGAAATCTTTTCTGTTCTTTTCATGCAATTTATTACAGGTGCCCAAGTATTGCTCAGATGAAAGCCGGCATCCCGATTGAAATGTTTTGGATTAAGGCGGATTTCGATGGCTTAGATGATTATGCGGTCCCAGTAGTTTTGTGAGCGGCAAAGAATTTTTGCATCTCCCCATCGAATGGCATGATCTTAATTGATTCTATGCTCCGCCACTGCAGACTTCTCTGGTTCCGCTAATCAAAAATGTCTTCGGTGCTCTCTCAGCCTCGTCTCAATCGTTCGGCCTATCTCCCCCACATATATTTTTCCGCACTCGCATGGAATCTGGTAAACCCCTGGTGTCTTCAGGCCGAAAGGATCCTTCCCCTTCACCAGTCGGTGCCTTAATTTAGGTGGTGGTAGGAGGATAGTTTGAATGTTATACCGTCGTAGAATTCGGTGGATCTTGCCATATATGGTTGAAAAATAAGGGATTAAAGCTTTGGCCAATGGTTTTTCAGGCGGCTCCTCCGGGCAACTCTCCTGATTCGTATTGGAATTACTTAGGGCCTTAAAAATCTGTTGTCTGTCATAGCCGTTCTGTGAAAATGTTTTGTTAGGTGGTCCAACCCGGCTGAGATGCTCACTTTATCCGATATTAACTTGGCTCTATGAACCAATTTAGATAATATGGCGGCTTTTTGCGATGGATGGCGGTGGCTTTGTCCGTTGAGGTACAGGTTAATATGAGTTGGCTTCCGATAAACGCTATCCCTTAGGCTTTCATCTTCATTCCTGCGGATTAAGATGTCAAGGAAGGGAAGTTGGCCATTTTCTTTTTTCTCCATGGTAAATGAGATGCTCAGTTGTTGGTTGCTCATGTTTTTTAGAAACCCCTGTAACGCAACTGTACCATGTGGCCAAATTAAAAAGGAATCGTCTACATATCGGAAAATAATTTTGGACGGCGGGGAGCTGAATTTAGAGCTTTTTTCTCAAAATCTTCCGTGTAGAAGTTAGCTATTGCCGGTGATAACGGTGATCCCATGGCGACCCCATCCGTCTGCTCATAGAAACTCTCCTCAAAAGAAAAGTAGGAAGAAGACAGCACGTGATGGAAAAGCTTGACTGTTTTAGCATCGAGTTTACTCTCCAGCAGTCTCAAGGTGTCAGCAAGAGGAACCCGAGTGAAGAGTGACACCACGTCCAGACTAACCGCCAAATCAGATCCTACATGGAGAGAGTGAAACGCCTTGAGAATGGAAAACAAGTCGTTTTCCGAAACGTAGGCCAATGTGAAGCCAATTACCTGGTGCAGAGCCCAAAAACAATACAATTCACCAGGAAAAACTTAAATCGTAGATTTTTTATACTTGGAAAGAACAGCATCCATTGTTAAGTTTGATAGAGCAGTCCCATAGTTTTTTGTCTCACGAAGCAGAGAAGTCAAGAGGTACGATCACTTAGAAGAATACTGATTGAGTAAGAACAGTAACGCACAAAAGTTGACAGGTGAAAAGGAAGTACTTTTTCTAATGCTAAGATTGGGTAGAGTTTTTTCTAGATTTGTTCCTGACCCAGAGGGTATTGCACTAAAACTGACAAAAAACTAAAATATAGGAGAGAAGATGCATACTAATACAAAATGTGTGCACCTCTATAGAAATGAGTGTACAGTGACACAAACATCAAAATACTACTTTGCTACATAATATATAATCCAAATTTCGAAAAAAGTTGCCAGCATCGAAGAAAACTTAATATTTGATTATTGTTGTGGCGGAGATGATTTAAACTTAACGCCGCAGAAAATAAGTGGAAAGCAATATTCTTTGGCAAACAAGCACATGATTTAACTGCAGTGGAAAACGGCCAGTTACATAAATACTGAGGTAGGCTTTGCGTGTCTTTTTTATTCCTTGTTATACTTTCCGCGGGTCACGCAAACTTGTTCTTCTGCCACTTCTTACGACCCACGATATCCTGAGTTTTTCTCGTAACGTAGTTATTTACAGGACTGCATGTTTTATTTTCACGTTTTTCAGCGTATTTGAGATATATGGGATCACTTTCACTGTGAGAAGGCGTTTATTCCACCATTTAATGGTTCGCTGGCAATAAAGACGCCCAAAGGTACTTTGCACCCCCAACCAAACACCTGAACTTACGCCTTATCGCCTCCGCGATCACGGCCGTTCGTCCTCGAAATCCGATTAGGGTTCCCTTTCCTTCGGCGAGAAAAACTAAACAGGGCTTTGCAGAGAGCAGAGGAAATTATTCTCGGAAGGAGAAGGAAGGATTAAGAGAGCAAATAAAAGTAGCACGGGACAATGGCAAGCCACCTGGCTGTAGCTCATTTGAAATGGAAAGACCTCACCAAAAGCGTTACCACTGCTAACAAATGACATTTCAAACTGTGGACATAATTCGCGGGACCAACGTACAGGATAACAATTTTATGCGAAAGGAAAGAAACAGGAGTGGGAGAATTTACGCTGCTATAGAGTGACTAAAAACTGTGGAAGTTCTGTAAAATAAGGACTCAAGTTAAAATTGGGAAATTATAGAAACTTTTGTTGCCATATATGTGTCAAAAGATACGATCCCTTCAAGCACGGTATTATAATGTCTGGTTAACGTTCACCTACAACATAATGTAGTCATTTGGTGAACTGTATGAAAACTAAAAGATCGGGATCTTTGATTTGCATTAAACTGTCGGTTAGATCACGTGAGCGGTTTTGGTGAGGGAAATAATTACCTTCGGTTTTCATGCTTCTAAGAGGGTATAAAACCAGACCTTAGTCTATGGAATCCCTCGAAAGCCACATTGTAACTATCAGAGAGTGTATAATATAACCTTCTTTGTGTTTCGATCTGGCAGGATAAATTGATGGATTGAGAGAACCTAGGAATTGCGCTCTCAAAGGATTATTATGCAGTAAGGGGCATCGCTCCCATTTTCAGATGAAATGCACTTGACCTCAATGCCTTTGTGTGATGCGCTTAAGGTCGAAAAAAACATAATTCTCAAAGCTCATGGCACAACGAACGTTGTACTTCGAATGTATTATACATGAGGAGCAATGTGAACACATGTTTGAGTAATCGTTAATACCCAAAAGAGGTACAAAATTTACAAACTAAGTTTGTCAAAATGTTGCGTAGCTCAAAAGATGTACTTCGAATGTATTATACATGAGGAGCAATGTGAACACATGTTTGAGTAATCGTTAATACCCAAAAGAGGTACAAAATTTACAAACTAAGTTTGTCAAAATGTTGCGTAGCTCAAAAACTTTTTTTTGCTATCCTCGTTTTGAAAATTCCTGAATGCAGCTCCAAATTTTTATCGATACAATTGCAGTTTTTTGCCCAAAAAACCTGTTATGCATGGCAGATTTTTTAATTCTCAACTGCCAGTATTTCACTGAATGATCGTATTAAATCCGCGTCATTGATGTACATTTCGCCCGATATTATCCAAGCGAGTAGCTGTCTGTAGAAAATAAATTTACGCAATTTATCTTAAGGTATGTACTTTGAGCGAAAAATCACTTTTCCTAGAATTTGATGAATTTTGCCTCATTTTAAAGAAAAAACTCCCATCTTGTCAATGATATCAAAATACTGACCCCTTACCGAACTACTTTTCGTGCAATTTGGCTAAATATGCAAGCTGTTTTGCATGTGACTGATTACGGCTGTGCGCTCCAGAGAGAGAATATTGAAAACAATAGGAATTTACAACACCTAGATTTCGTCAAAAAACTAACGGTGTTTAGTTTGTATTTTTTCTCAAAAATTTATAAAAACTAATCTATTACTCACCAAAGTAATTTTTGCAGAATCGCAAAAAAATCCTATTGTTTTGAAGGATTTTTAGCTTTACGGCGGGAAAAAATAGTCAAGTTAGAGACTTAAGTCAATATATTTATTTAATTACTCAGAATGTTTTAGGTGTATAACTATACTTTTGCAAAATTAATATTACAATATTTACTTTATCCTACTTACGGACGCTGAAATCAAATAATAATATTCAACTATGGTCTCCATTATGACTAGGGAACAATCTCGTTCAAACTACCTTAAATACACAGACTGCTTCAAATTATCCATGAAACATTGTTTATTTCACGCCTATAAATATGGTAGTCATCCATTTGGTTTAGGAATTTCCATCACATTTCACGTAATACTTAAGCGGCCTCTTTTTGTCATTTAAATTTTTACTCCTACCATTCTAAATTTAAGGTTTCCCTGTTTAGTATTTTCCCCGAGTCTGGACTTTTCTCTATCCTCTACTTATGCCACGTGAAGCTATAATTTGAGAGAAGAGTATGCAATTCTATAACTGTAATCCTTGCGAAGTACAGCCATGGCTGTTCGTTAATGATATTCTCGAATATGGAGATATGTAGAAAAGGGCTCAAAAGACCTGCTAACTGGATTGTGAGGTCTTAACATTTTGTCAGAACCTAATTATAAATCAAGCAATTACCGAAGTTGTTTTGGCACTACTTCCGTCAGTTGCTGGAGCCTCGGGCGTATTTTAAGAATTTTAACCGCTCGAATTCTGCATTAACATTCATAGTAAAAAGCAGCCGGTAACGCTTTTTTACGCAAGTGACATGCCTCTACATTACGAATTAAGATGTTTTTTCCACCTATACCAATAATAATTCGGATCTACAAGTTTTAAAAATGGGCAAAACAATACAAATACCTCATCTGCCTACTTCCATCTCCAGCAGCATTAAAAACCGTGATTAACTTCTTGCGAGAGTAAACTCATTAATCATACTCCTTCATACTACACGAGGCAGATAATGGAGACGGACATCCTGAAATAATGGGGCGTCACGCGAACATCAGAGTGTAGCACGAGGAAACTTGCTCGAATTACCTTCAGAGCCCGCCCTGAAGAAATATTGCCGGATTAAACTAATTATGTATATGTATCAGCTCAAAAACGTCGAAAAAAGATGGCTGTTTCCCCTCAGTCAGGCTTCATTTTGAGTTAAGCTCTTTTAAGAGCGCAGGGAACACAGAGCATTAAGATTAAATTCCAGAAGTAAGAAAAAATGCAAAACATTTTATCAAACTCTAACCACAAATAACAGTGCTCTTCGCAAGGAATTGTGCTGGTGGGGTATATAGCAAATTATTGTTCCCACATACAGAAAGTCCGATCTCAAACTTCAGCAGCGGAAAAAATATTTTTCAAGGGAAACCCAATATCTAGTTGACTTCCTTGGAGAGAACACTTCCTTTGCTCAGCTGCATTTGGATAGGGTGGGTATCCATAGCGCCTTTTGTTAAAATTACGCCGATTCCGACGCCGGGTTTCTCCGCAAATCTTCCTGCAATCACTAAGGAATCCTTCCTTTACCTTACCACCTATCCTTCAAGGAGCAAATTACCTCAGTATTCGAACGCCTACCCATGTAACATACAAAGCATGTCCTGCATATTATTACTTTTCCTTATCACAATTGAAAAATATGCTTCCTCACACTTGTGCTCACTCCATCAATATACGTTGACTAGGAAATACAGTCCAATCTAAAAAAGCATGCGTTATTATGCAAGGTTTATGGGATTCATAGTTATTAATAAGCGAATCTCTAACTCACTAGTATCCTTTTTAGGAGCATATACTAGGAGTTGAATGATGTAGCAATTTTAAATTGAGAATGTCTGTTGAAATGAGGGACCTTTGATGGAGAATGACAAATGTACGCGTCAGTATTGACGTGCTGATGAAACTGAGAAAAGCAGAAATGAATGTAAGAGAACAAATGTAAAGTTAACCGGGTTTTCACTTAGAGAGCGGCTCCGATTTATTTTATTAAGCACGCATCCCCATGAAGTTATGCTGTACTTTTCAAACCTTCTACAAGATGCAAATTCAAAAGCGAAATCCTATGCCGCTATTTTTATGATGGCTGGGAGAAGTTAATCTCCAGAATGTGCGAATATATATTAACTTATATAAAAAAAAGCACAGGGGCCCTGAGAATTAATGAAAATAACCATTAAAGAGATGGTTCGGCCCGTGTTACTTGTTTGACTAAAACTTGCAGAAAGTAATGGGATATTTCTCCGAAAGCCTTAAAAGACTTTTTGGTTCCCTTGATTGGCTGAATTATATTTGCTGCCCTTAGATTCACGAATTGATTTAAGTGCTATAAGTAAATGAATTTTAAGTTTGGGATAAGACTTTCACAAGAACGATAGGTCATTCAAAGTGCTCCTGTCCTCAGTGCTAGGAATATGGAGTCAAATCACATGGAACATTCATTGGACAGCTATGCACCGGAAAACAATCAACAAAAAACAAATAAAGGAAAGCGTAATTCAGATCCCTAATCTAGTCAAGCGCAATCAGCCTCATGGTTAACCTTCTCTTTGAGGATATCACAAATTCGGGGGTCGAAGGATTCAGACTCCTTAAGGTGGGTCTAAACATTCAAGTCAACTCAAGTTAACGGTCTCCGCCAGTGGATGCCTACTGGGGCGGTAGAAACCCAACGGGGAACTGTGAAGGCGGAACTGAATAAAATGGAGTGGGGAACGATTATCCTTGGGTGGGAATGGAAAAGGTTTACACCGTTGTCAATGCAGGCTTGAACGATTAACATTGCTATAGCCTTAATATGAAAACAGCATGAATGGTTGCTGATTATTTCCGTATATGAAAGATTATTCTTTGATTTAAGTGGGCTGAAAATCCTCATTTCAGATTCTAGCCTTCGCAACCTGCCCCGGAATATTAACAAAATATTTCGTAAAAACCATGGTTATGCTATTTTTTATAAAAATCACAACCACTTCATGATAAAGTTACTCCACCAATGAACAAATTACTTTTAATTTACAGAAAACTAAATTTGCAAATCTCCAGCTGTCACGGCAAAGCCGTTCCTGGGTTAGAGGGAAACGTCTGAAGCGAGCTATTTAGCCCCCACGGTGAGCTTGAACTAAGTTTAAATAAAATGTTTTCGGGAATGGAATTTTCTTTTTCTACCCTTCTGTACGTACATGTTTAAATGTTTTCCAACAAAAATCAAAATAATCCGTCGGTCTGTTTAAAAATAAAATCGATTTTATCATTCTGCATAGTGAAAATACGTATTATTTACGCACGAGAAGCTTCCATAGACTTAAAGCGTTTTTATAATTATTACTATGACTATTTGGCGATAAATTAGTAAACATGTTTGTTTATTTTAACAATAAAGTTCGATTTCCAATTGTTAAATATGCTTGAATTAAAACAATTAATAATTTTGTTACAAGCAATTGCAAAACATTTAAAAAGAAATATTACCGCGAAACCTGGAAAAATACGTAGAGGTTATCGAGTATTTTGGATTATTATTTTTAATTTTCGAAAATTTTGAAAATAAGTGTATATAATTCATAAAATAAAATGGATAAAATTTTTATAGCAATATTTTTCTGAAAAAAAAGGGGCTATTAAAAAATAATCATAATAGGTCATTGTCCTTTCTTAGGTGAAGGTGTTGCTGATTGCATTGATAAAAAATCTGCTCGACGACGGTGTGAAACATGTTTCTCCATACTTACAAAAGGAAAACGCCATAGTTGTAATTCGTCGACTTTCATAGATAATATGAATGACATCGTATCAAAATCTTCTGCGTTAAAGTCTCACTTTTTTCATCAGTTTTAAAAAGACAAGTTGAGGCTGATAATAAAACAGGAAACAATTCTATAATATCTCTCTCCCAACTTCAAGGTAAGCCTTTAAAAGTTGAGGTGAATCCTTCAAAAACAGATGACTCATCTCAACCATTGATTACTACGAGTGACATGAAAAAAATACAATCAAGATTTAATCTCTCTCTTAATACGACTATTGGAATAGCTTCAATAATTAGAGTTGCAACAAATAAAAGGCGTATAATATAGCCTGGTTTAAAACAAAGTCTTTCATCTAAGATTTATAGTGTAGATGAATTTTTTTATGTTAAACTGTTTGAATTCAAAAATATTAAAAGGAATACTATTTCTGATGCTACACATTATGGTGTATATTGTAAAAATTTAGAAGGCTTAATTGAGTATGTTAAAGATCGACGCAAAGTATCTAATGTTCATTTAAAATTTGGCATAGATGGCGGGGGAAATTTTCTCAAGCTTTGCATGTCAATTCAATCGTTAGATACCGGCACAGATATCGATGATACTTGACGACAAAAATATAAGGATGGTGTTGCATCTAAGCGTTTCCGAGATGCAGGTGTGAAAAAACTATTTATACTTTTTTGGCACAAAGTACTCAAGAAAATTTTGAAAACGTATTTAAGATTTGGTAATAGGTGTTAATGATTTTGATGGAACAATTGCGACAAACATTAAATTGTCCAATATTTTGACTGGTCTTATGTCTTTAAGTAGTGCATTTCCATGTACTTGGTGTAATGCAAAAAAAGATAAACTGAATGAGTGTGGAACGTTAAGAACTGTTGAAATCATAAAAGAAAATAGTCTGACATTGTACAACGCTGGAATAAAAAGAGGATTAGCGAAACAGTTTATGATCTGCATTCACCCACCAATTTTTTAAGGTAAATTAAATAAATCTATTAATGACGTGATTGCACCACCTGAGCTCCACTTGCTTCTTGGTATTGTAAATGGTATATTTAATCATATGCTGACTGAATTCAATGCCATTGCAATATCATGGGAAAATCATGTAATGTCCAGCGCGAAATCACTTATGGTGGGTCAAATTTCAATGGCAATTCATGCAAAAAACTACTTGAAAAAGTTGGCAACTTACGAAACAGTTGTCCTTTAGGATGTTTAAAGTTTGTTCAGGTCCTCACTGATTTCCGATCTGTAGTCAAAGCCTGTTTTGGTAAAGCTTTAGACAAAAATTTCAAACAAATAATTGAAATTTTCAAAAAATTTACTTAAATTTGAAAATTTCAATTACGCCAAAAGTTCATGCTGTTTTCTATCATGTGAAAGAATTTTGTGAAAAAGCTCAAGTTGGACTGATTATGTATAGTGAACAGGCCATGGAATCAGTTCATCTTGATTTCAAGACCATCTAGAATAAGCACAAAGTGAATACGATGTATTCAGACTATAAAAAACATTTGCTCAGGGCAGTTTGCAAGTTCAACGGTCTGAATCTTTAGACTAATCAAGAAGAATCTCTATTTTATTTATATAATGTTACAATGTTTTTTTAGCTACTTTAATGTTTAATGAAATTATTTTACAAGATTCAATGTAAAAACTGTTTGGAATTATGTATGATAAAAACTTAATAATTTGGTCTTTTCAACGTATTAATCGAATTTTCTTTTGTGTAATATACCGGCCGCACATTTTATGAAAAATAGTGGCGGAATCCCTTTTCACCTCATATTATTTTTTATAACTATAACTACTTATTTATTTAAATATCATTCTTCATTCTGTGTAATTTTTTAACACAATATTTTCAACGTTTTCAAGCGACATTACTGCATCTAGATACTCGACAATGGTCCTGTGCGTAAGTTATACGTATTTTCACTATGCAAAATGATAAAATCGATTTTATTTTTAAACAGACCGACGGATTATTTTGATTTTTGTTGGAAAACGTTTAAACATGTACGTAGTAAAGGGTAGAAAAATAAAATTCCATTCCCGAAAACATTTTATTTAAACTTAGTTCAAGCCCACCGTGCCCCGGTATAAAGCCAGCTTAATATGGTATAGTTTTGAAAACTGTTCAGTTTTAAATATTTATACATTTACATTTATATATATACACACTGAGAGAGGGGTAATCTAACCATAGAATAGCATATGTCAGCAATGATGATGTTCTATCCCCCAATATAAAATCCAGGTAAGTGCTAATTGATATCATCAGGACACCATATTCTAATTTATTACCGGGTACATATTGTTTCTTTCATTTTCACGTAATTTTCTCTAAGCCTATAAACATACTTTCAAGAAGTATCCTCTCATTTATGTCAATCGTAAAAATTAATTGTTTTAAACGATTTTATTTTTTAAAGCAGTTTAAACATGAGTGAATCTGTATTTACATTAGGTGGAACACACGATTACTGGCCATTGGTCATCCACTTCAAGGAATAAAAAGAACTCACCCTGATATAGGAAAAGTGATAACCTCCTCCAGCAGAGGTATCCAAGCTCCTTCAGCCGCACTGGCAACCAAATGCGATGCACTCCGCCGCTTATACGGAACGCGAGAAATCGCCGAATAAAGGCAATTACACTGCATCAAAATCACCTCCCAGTTGACAGATTTAGCCTTAGCAGCGCACCATGAGTAGTTTGCACTCGAAAGAGAGTAATCACGGCGGTCGGGTCCAAACGTACAGTGGCCCGTCAAAATCGTTAACTAGCATACATATCCTCGTCGCATGAAAAATAAAATGCCTCGAAAGCGGAAAGGCAAGCACTCATCTATGCATTTCCTAGACATCCAGTCACACTGGGAGTAATTCTCCGTGCCTCACTCGGATCGGGACCCTGAATCGAATTAACGGGATCCGGTTTGGGTGATTCGGTCACGTGCGGGCGGGGGGGAGGGGGGGCGGAAACATCACCGTAACGATGGCAAGGCCGCGCCTCTCTTGGATGAAGGGATCGAGGGGTGTGGGGGAATGGAGGATTTTGAGGCACCCACAGCCTCCGTCATTCAACCCGGCCTTTTCTCAAATTGCATCTTCCAAAAACGGCGGACTCGGCTGGGTGCCTCACGCGGCTTACCGGCTCCAAAACCCTCCCCACCGGAATGCACAAAAGCCAAATCTTCTCTCTGATGTGGCACGCGATTAAGGCTTATTTCTCTCTCCCGCCTCCTGCAAGTACATAAAGGCCTTCCGATGGCAGGGTTTGATACCACAAATATGAAGGCGCGAATTCAGAAGATAGGATCTCTGCGTGTGCTAGGCTTGAAAACTTTGCTAAACTATCGAGTACGGATAAGAAATAAGATTACAAAGTGCGGCCGAATAACATGAAAGAAACTGCAGAGTTAGAAGTCACAAACATTATTTTGTGGACCGTCATTAGAATGTTTCATTCATTTGTTAAGACTAAATTCATTCGTGTTTGTGCACTGCCACATGCACGAGAAAAACGTAAAAAGGCAAAAAACACAACCTGATATCAATTTGATTTTTTTTAAATATTGCCCTTTCTACATTAAGACAGCTTGGATTAATAATGAGTATTTTAACTATGGGTTATTTTAATTTAGCTGTTTTCCATATTTTAACTCATGCTTTATTTAAAGATCTTATTTTCATATGTGGTGATGCAATAATTCATAATTTGAATGATTTGACAGACATTAGTATAATAGGGGCCAAGACCTTATACAAGACTTCAAGTACATACGAAAATAGGCATTATTTTATGGTTTGAGGGAAACATTGACCAAGACATTCGATGATTTGTTTTCCCTACTAAAAACACCTCAATCACAACTGTGCAACATTTGTGACAGGATGGTAGGTAACATTGGTAGTTGAAAAGCAAGTAATACAGTTACGTGAAACACTGATGAATTAAATCGACTGGACATTCAGGTGCAACAGTCAGTGGCATTTAGCCGCGAGGGCGCGCGTCCACTTTGTTAAGCGCAGGTTTTTTCACCCACTGCACTGAGAAATGACATGGCAATACCTAGGGTTTGCGAAGCAAAAAAAAAAATTATCTGATCTGATTATTCCAAGGCAGACAACCAGAGATATTTGGTATCTATTTCTCAAGATATGTATGACAGCTGGATAGCATCACAACCCACAAAATCTCACCTTCACAGGACAAAAGAGATTCACGTAAACTGCTAAACGTACGAAAAGTGAGAGTTATACTTCAGGATAAATAACTGGTAACCAAATTTCAAGACAGCCCCTTCAACCGCCAAAGCCAATAGCGATACAGCAGCAAATAGCGAACGATGCGATAGGGAGGCCCGGTCTCTGCGAGGAATAATTTTCCACTGCCCAAAAACCTTACTCCATACTTTTTATTGCACCCGCGACCCAGCCGACCGGTTCAATATTTTCGGGATTTCATTAGAAATAGAGTCAGTGGAGTTTAGTGACAATGAGTGCCGCTAAAAAACGAAAATTCACCTTCTGCCACACGCCCTCACGGTGGCTTGCACGGTATTACGTAAATGTAGAGGTTCACCTGTTGATATGTATTTTCAGATCGATTCAAATGTAGCATAATTGATCTAAATTTAAATTATCAAGCTTCCTAAGATAGACCGAAGAAGTTGGTGGTATTTTGTGACCATCTGCAGGTCTCCTATAAACAATAAGTAGTCGGGAATATTCTTATGTTGTCACTGTCCTTATCCTTTGAAGAACGGAAATAGGCATCGAATAACCAATTTGAGCGTACCATTAGTTGCACTTTCACCAACGGAAACGTCTTCACATGCTTACGGAGCTCTTACAGTCAGTTAAATCTGATATGAATAATTATTCAGTTGTGTACGCATGCGCGTGCAATTAGCTGTATTAGGACTTCTAACCCTCATGCATATCCCATCTTCCACAACCATCAAAGTCCATTGCGGTCAATGCTTTTAATAAAGGACGCAGGAGAGAGTGAGTGTAAAAATACAGTTCTGGTAGCGGAGACAGCCCTATAAGTTTAAGGACCGCTAAGTAGATTTATAAGATTGCTTTTCATGCATTACAGGAATATGCGCATGGTGGACGTAGTTTATGACCGCAGAATTTCGCGGGTGAAGAATAGAATCGTAAATAGGAGGTATTGCAACTAAATATCTATATGCCGACGACTTGGGTGAAACTAGTCGCATGAGGAAGGTCTCCAGCCTGAGGTCTTTTCTCTCTTCTCCTCTCAACCTAGGTCCTTAATCTCACGCAGCTCCCCATATTGCATCATTGTCGCAGGGAGACCCTCGTCTCTTATCGCAGCAGATATTAGACCAGATTTTAGGGAAACGGCTGCGTGGTCAATAACAGATGTGTATTGTTATTATTCAAATTACGAGTGTATACCATAAATCCTACGGTAAACTCGTGGACATTACGACAATTCGGAACGTTATTTTCTTCTTTTGAGCCAATTCCTAGTATTAAAACATTGAGATCGCATAATTATAAAGCTTTTGACCACATGGATGTGAGAATAAAACATGTTTATGAACTCACTCTGAAATAGCACGAATGTGAAACAACACCAATAAATCAAGGAATTAATTATTCAATTATTCATGAGACACATACAAATTGGAGGGTGATAATGAACAATGATGATTTTTGATTTCCTCTTCTAAGTGAACGTCGATTTTTGATGTTATTTCAATGCGTGATGGTGATGGCGAGCGTAGAGGTATGTTCAGGACCTCAGACGTCGGGCTGCGCGACTCGAAGAGAGTACTATCTTTAGGGCATGAGAAGAAGACCGACCGTCAATAATCCCTTGGTCCCTTCCGCTAAGAAAGGAAATGAGGGCGGAGGAAAGAAGGGGGTTTGTTTACGGTTAGAGCTTCCTGAGGCTCCGCAAGAGGGAAGCCGTGATGCAGCGTTGTCAAATCGCCGTCAACTCGGAACTTAGAAAATTTCGGCTCTGAAGTGGTAACTTTTCATTGGAAGTGCCTACCTTACCTACCTAGGTGGACCTACCTTACCGGAAAAATAATAACTTGGCCTTCAAAGCAAAAGCTTTTGCCCAAATAACGAAGTCTAAAGGCCTTTACATGAGGCATTTAACTGTGCAGTTTTCTACACAGAAATTGCGAGAACGCGGGCAAGAAATTAGAGCAGTTGTTACTTTCCTGCCCATTGTTCATGAATTCCCGCAGTCCTTCTAGCTAGTCCTCCCTTTACATGACACGAACACCCATCCATGCATCAGACAGTGCAGGTCATCAGAAGGTGCCTCGTTTAAAAATGTGTAAATGAATCCGCTGTCATGTATCCTTCACGCATGTGACAGAAGCGTGTGATGGAAACTGCCTGCAAAACAAAAGCTGCCTCCGGGCTCCATGCAGGAAAAATTTCAATGGATTACCATGTCCGAAGCCACATGTATCAGCCTGTTCGGGGAAGACTAACAAGAATACTGCACGCACCCTCTATTGTATTTATGCTCGAAACTTAAGACCATGGTGAGCAATTGATGTGAGCCGTGCGTAAAGGTGCCGAGATAGCATAGAATAGGCGGCGCCTAGTCCGAGGAAGAGCTGCTGGGTGCAAGTTAATGCCTGCCGCTGTGGTGGCGGAGTACACGAAGAACACACAAGGTGGTCATCACCTTGGCTCCTGACATTTAATCTGCAGCACACATCACTGTTTGATACCCTGGTATATTAATGTTATTATATATTTAATGCTTCCGAAATTATGCAGAGAAAGACAACAAAGATACATATTTTAGGAAATGCCCTTTGTGTGAGATTAGTTTTACTCCCGAATGGTGCGAAGATAAACTCGACGTAAGAAGAATCAGGGATGGGAATTGAAAAATCATCAGTTAAAACAATCAATAGCCTACACTGGACTTTGAAACCAGATATCTTAATTCTACCAAAGATTTAAACACATCCCTAATTCCCGCGAAACATTCGGGTAAAAATTTCTTACGACTTGCCAGTTAACTTTTGTATTTTTCAACTCAAATGTGTGCACAAACCTCACTGTTACAGGTTCAAAATTTGTAGTGAGTTGTCGAAAACGTAAGGTACAAAATCAACTTCCGTTTTTTTAAATCGATTTTAATTAAAAAAATGTATTTTAATTAATATGGAGCGAATAAACAACCCTCAAATTTGGTAATCAAACCACTCCAATCTCCACTATTAATTGCCCTGTGGCAAAATCGAAATCGCTTATAACGTCAGCAAACGCTGAAAGTTATCCCGTTTCCAACAACGTTTCCGTATGCCATAATTGCTCACCTAATAAGATAAATTAACACTATAAATTAACCAATTAGACTTAATGTGAGCAATGTTAGAGGTCGAGAGAGTGGAATTTCATAGCAAAATCGAAAGAACTTTAAACAAAAGCTTTGGGATTCCACTGTAAATAATAACTTTGCTTAGCTAGTTTCGCTTCACTGTAGCATATTCCGGAAACATCCAAGGTTTCCTGAAGGTTGTACAGTAAGGCTGACTCCTGAAAATGCTTCCGAGTAGCGATACTAGTCAGGGAAAAAATTTATTTTGAGTGAAATCCTTGAGTATTCATTTGATGTTCTGTCAAAGCAATTTTTCTATAATTTTTTATATAATTTGATGAGCTACCAACTTTAAATTAGACTTAATTGCAGCTCCTAATAGTTCCCTCGGTCATCAAAAGAATCCAGAAAGAAATAAATCCTCATGAATTTTAAAATGGGCTATTAAATACTTGGAGTGTAAGCCATACAAAGGCATTCCATAATTTTTGCGT
The DNA here is from genome assembly GCA_963573305.1 of Pyrrhosoma nymphula. Taxonomy (NCBI): domain Eukaryota; kingdom Metazoa; phylum Arthropoda; class Insecta; order Odonata; family Coenagrionidae; genus Pyrrhosoma; species Pyrrhosoma nymphula. The sequence continues at coordinate 58,628,061 of OY754332.1, forward strand.
CCACAAAATATTACTGTTTCCCTCGAGAGGGACCGCTTTGGTGGCCATCATCGATCCAGTGACCCGCTTCCCGAGACGAAAAATAAAAAATACACTCCGTCGACGGAGTCATTGAGTTCATTCCCGTTCACAGTTTCACTTGCTGACCTCTCCCCCTCCCACCCTCCCCCCTCCACCAATTCCCCATTTAATGATGGATATCTACATTTCCCGGTCGTCCCCCCACCGCCCGTCTCTTTGAAGTGACCCCCATCCCCGAACCCCTTTCGGTTCCGAGCTACCGGCGACATAGAATTTGGGGAAGTTTCGGCGCAGAGCTATTCATGCAGTCAGAGGCGATGAGTCCCCCATGGATGGATTTGTTAATACAAAATGAAGCGAAATGACCGCTTACCGCATCTCGATGATGTAATGGGAGACGGGGCTGTTGTGGACGTCGAGTGACGGCGCCCACGACAGATGCACCATCCGCGACGTGAATCCCATGATCAAAGGCCTGCCGGGAGGATCCGGAACATCTGTTGGAGAGGAGAGAAAAAAATGCTATAAATCTTTTCATTTTACTCAACGGTACACTCAGTGAGGTTTACAAGCGGTAAAAGTTCTCTGTTGGTGTTTCTGGTGATTATATGCACAATGCACGTGAAGACAAAAATATCTCAATCGGATTCTTTTACTGCTTACCACTCTGACGCCACATTTGAAAAAAAATTTCGGAAGAAAAAAATGGATAAAATTTGATATGATTGAGAACACTACTATGAGCATAACTGTTTAACTAAACTAAATAACTACATATAATAAATATATATATTTAGCAATCAAACATGCAAATTTAAACAAATATTTAGATAAAATTATCACAAATATTACTTCGTAAATTTCCACGCAAACACTAGGCTTTTGCTTATATATGCCATTACCATGGCAATTAACTTCTGGCATTAGCCAGTATCATGGCAATGATATTGACAATGGCAAGTGTTCGCCGAAACTTACGTTGGTTACATATAATTTTTGTTGGAATTCACGAAGTATTTTTGTGATAATATTATTTGTCACTCATTTCCACAAGTGGTAGCCTGACACATAAAATTAATTTAAAAAAATGTAGTCTTCATAATTGAATTAAATAGGTCATACATTTTTACAGTTTTATCTTTTAATTGCACGACATATTTCATGTATCTCTTATGGTACCGTAAGCCGGCAAAATTAGTTGTGCATTAAAAACGTAAAACTGTCGAAAAGTATAAATTATTTGATTTTATTATGAATACTAACGTTCAAATCTTCTATAAAGTGAAGCTAACCACCGTAAATCTTACATACATATTTACATCAAGCGATATTTAATTACTTGTCCACGCTGATTACTTTTTATAACCATGGTTTCACTGACAAATTGCCATTTTCAAGTGACAATAAATTAGCGGGAGTGAGTAAAAAGGATGGATGAGGTTAGTGTACTAATGAAATAAGGGCTCTAGGAATCAGGGAGTGACATTTCCATAATTTCCGTCCTTTATCTTGTATGTGCCATCCTTTTGGGAAACAATCACTATGATATCCACTTTCAAATAATTATCTCGCAGAATTAAAAGCAACACCACACATTCCAAAATACTTTTTATGCATCTACGCTCTAATTCTAAATGTTCTCCCTGCTTGGCCGATGTGCCTCTCATAAACAGTCTCTTGCAGGTTAAACCTCTTTAAGATCGGGATCATGTAATGGGTCGAGTAATCAATTCCCATTATGAGTACGTAAATTTAAATCTCGACGTTAGAGGAGATTTTTCAGTGGAATCTCGATCAGTACTTGGTTATGCGGAGGGCACTGCAAAGTGTACAGTTCCATCCGTCAGATGGGGTTTTGAATTGTGGTCACCTTTGTCCCTTTCGTAATGAACATGCTGATGCCGGATTGTTCTGCACCCTTCCTCAATTCATTTTATGGTCCTACCCCTGCCAGCTAATCCACCCATCCTAAATTGTGCACGTGACCTCAGTTGCTGGTCGCCTCCCCCAAGTAAGTAACCATACAAGGCTCCTTGCTCATTCTAAGTCCTTCCCTATTATCATTCAATTCGCTTGCTTACGTCATTTTTGTTGTAGTTTAGATAGAGGGGGGCTTTTCATTCAAGTTGCTGAAATTAGAGCAGATTGAAATGCATCAGCGCACATAAGCGCACACGAACGACGTTGCATGGAACAATGTGCCCTGCTGAAGCGTTCGGTAACCTGCCTGTGGGTAACATTCTGTGGGTGGACAAGAGTCACGGCCGAATGTTTTGAGTATACTTATCATATCCGTTTAAAATACGTATTTAAAAACTCACAATGTTTGGCACGGAGTAAATAAAAACTTCACAATATCCATGTTCGACGTCTTTACTAAAAATCATCACAAAAACACTCTTATCACAATCAACACGATTACTGCCATGTTTTATGTCGTTATTTTAAGTGTACTAACTACTTTTCTCACCAATCATTGCGATTTCACAAATTATGTGGCACGCAGTAACGCGCACGGGTACGAAAATATACACCAAAGAGTGTGAACTTCGCCATGGAAAAAAACAGTTGACTTGAAGTGCGCAGGGCCTGTAACGAACGGAAGGCGAGTGTGCTGCTGATTGGCAAAGTGATAAACACACTAGAGCAAATGGAAAGCTCCCACGTTCATTCATCTGCGTACTCTACCAGGTGACAGGCAGGCTTTTGGGCAGTCTTTATTCCAGCATCCCAATTTCTGGGGCGTCTCCTCACTTTCCCTTCTATTGAAGGCCCGCCATCAGGTCTCTCTTAAATTCCTCATACCCTCTGCCTCTCATTAATTCATTCAAAATTCCGATCCTCCTCTTTCCTCTCCCCTGCCTCTCCACAGTTCTCCCCTCTATCACCATTTTCAACATGCCCTCCCCTCGCATAATGTCTTCCATCAACCATTTCTGCCTTCGCCGAACCTCCACAACCAATTACTTTCCCCTCCCCCATGTCCTATACCCCCTCGTTTTTTTCCTGGCCACCCAGCTTACTCTCTTCATTCTTCTCCAAGTCCGTATATGATAATTTTTCAGTCTACTTACATTACCTCTCCGTAACAAACAAGTTTACGAACCCTACAGAGCCACGCTCTCTAGATATTAGCGAAAAAAAAATAAATTCACTCGTCCTAATGGCTCGCATTCATTTCAGACCACACCATAAATGTGTAATGAGAAACATTTGCCCCATAATCAAATAATTTGTACATATCCTTAAGAATTATATTACGAAGAACTTGCAGTGCATAATTAACCCATATAACCCGTATGAATATGGCTCTAAAAGTAGGTGATAGCTATGACAGCCAACTTCAGAAATAGAAAAATATTTTCCTACAAAACTATTTATTTGTACAAGTTTATAATGGAAACATATACTACCCGTATACTATATAATCCACCGTGGCAAAGCCCAATGTAACTCGTGAAATTTTAGGGTGTAAGAAGAATCAGAATATCTCGATAAGGGTAATATCATCAGCGGTCGGAGCGTTGGAATAAATGAGGAAGGTTCTTTTGGGTGAGATTCCATTTGGAGATAATCATCCAAACCTTTCCAAAAAATTGAATCGATTAATAAAGAATTGGCCTCTAAATTAAGTTCACACATTCGTATGAGTCCGCAGTTGTCGGTCATTCCTATATTTCTTCCGCAAAAACTTGGGCTTAGGGACCCATTAGGACGGGGAAAGGGAGTTTTGCTAAGATCTTACCGATAACCCCATTGATACCGGCGTAATGGCCGCTGCCCTTTCTCACATCCTTTCGCCATCTGGCCCCCCACCCGGATTTAACGAACCCTCGCCAAGACTTTCTCCCTGATTACAATTCCTAATTTATCCCTCGCTCCCGACGAGAGCCCGACCGACTGGGTCTATTAAAGTTACACAATTCTGACGACATAATCCATTTTAATGTATCTAAATGAAGACGTTTTAACTGTCTCAATCCCCACATCCATGCATGCAAGCCGAATGTATTGTAATCCACAGATTTAAAAGAAATATTTCACTCATGATGCAAAAGAATGCATGGTCCTATCCCGTAAATTGTACGTAAAATTATTATTTGGAATAATATGTTAACTTACGTTGATCGGTACTTTGTCACGATTTATCAAACCATGTTTTAAGGATAGCGAGTACAATAGCCTTCTTTCCAAAATAAGTTAAATTTCAAATGGGCTTCACATAAAAAAATGCTTGCTATTTATACATTGTGTTTAGTTTTATTTACAATTACATTGATGTATATCTCAATATGCGATTGACAAAAAGTGAAAATCACTAACGCATACTAAGCAATAACTCATAACTTCCCTTGAATACACGAACATCTACTTCGCAGGAAAGGGTTATTAGCAATACCGCAGAATCTCGAAAGACGTTCTCCTAATTATTCGTTCACTACCCTAAGCACTAAAATGGAATGACGTTGTGTTACTGACTCACCATTTACTTATGCCCCATTTATTCATGTTGGCCAAGTCAAACCTAGGTCTAATAATCTCTTTTCATTTAAAATGATACCTTTTATCTTTACGCCTTGAAAAGATCCAACAAAATATGATTGGTTGACGAATCATTACTGTTGCTCTTCCTCATCGTACGTAACAAAAAATGAAGGTTGCCGACGAAATTTGGTGCTGCATTTTTTGATGCTGCTTTCGAGAGTTGGTTATGAAGAAAATGATGTTGAGCTTGCAAATTCAAGCTTCTGACAAGCAATAATGAACTGCGTTCCATAAAAACATGTACAAGTAAAAAATATGTGGTTCCTCTAAATCTCTCTCCGCAATATTCCCATCGAGACTCTTGAGAGTCCATCTACTTTAGAATTCTGGAATAAGTGAGCGTAGGTAGGCAAGTACAAGATTCAATAAATTGCGCCGGGCAATCCTCCTTCACATCCTCCCTCTAATTCCCTCCCATACTCTTCCCCACGCACGGCACTATAATAACAAGTTTCTCCTGGATCCATTAGGAGGGCTTTTCTTCCTGTTAGACTGTTAGAGGGCTGACCGCGTAGGAATACACACCCAAGTGAACTTAGAGAAGTGGAGTAGAACTTGCTTATGTTTTTGCCCGCTGAGCTATGGAAAACGTATTTTATATCGCATGGCGTGTTATTGCCTGAAAATATGCTGGCAATGCTTGTTCTTCCCTCATTCTTATTTTTTCAGTTTGTTACACTATAAACGTCATCACGATCTCTGATGAACGGTTTGAAAACAAAAGCATATTAGGCATGTTCATAAGCGCAGAGATATTTCAGAATACTTAGTGGAAAAGACAAATGAAACAGAAATATAAAAAGAAAAAAATGACAAATGGTTTCCGGCCAGCATTTCCCAAGGAACCATCGTAAAGGAGGACGCCTTAATTACTTCTCAAATCCGGGGAAAAATGTCACTAGTGCGCGCCATTTGAGGATCTACCAAGTTCTATTTCCATTCATCCAGGAGGAGATTTTTTTGGTAAGAATTCCCAGAAACACCTCGAGGACTTGGATGAATCCGGCTTCTCGACGTGGAGAGGACGGGGAGTGCTGGGGGACTGGAGAGGGGTGGCAAGCCTGAAGCAGGCGAGCGGCCACCAGAGCGTGGGGCTCCATAGTTGAACGTCCCCAGCGGCTCTTGGCCGCGCCGGGCAATCCTCCTTCGCTTCCTCCCCCTAACTCCCCCCCCCCATACTATTCCCACGCACGGCACGGCCGTAGGCACTATAATAACAAGTTTCCCTTGGATCCATTAAGAGGGCTTTTCTTCCTGTTAGACTGTTTGAGGGCTGACCGCGTAGGAATACACACCCAAGTGAACTTAGAGAAGTGGAGTAGAACTTGATGCCCGGGATTCCCAAGAGACTCAAAGTAAATTATTGCTCCAAGTACCCAGTGCAGCTGCTAAAAGGAGCGGGCAACAAGTAAGACTGCCGTCAAGTCTCGCATACCTCGCAGAGTATCCAGCTTCCGCCGATGGAAAGATTTTCGGCTCACTAATTAGTCTCCCGCTGAAGAACCTCGGGGCAATGGGTAAAGCTTCGCTTGTTTTTCCAGGAGTATGTAATAAGAAGAGCACTGCCAAAGTATGAAATAAGTTTTTAAATCAGCTGGATTATTTTGTCCGACTAACTGTCTTCTGTTAAAGAGATAATAAACTTTATCAAATATGATAGCAAGGTGTCAATTGAATATGCGGATAGAGTTTACGGTTGATTCCAATTCGATCTTAGCCCGCTGATACTTAGTCTTCGTCTTACTCAAATAATAATGGGCAAACAATTCATTAGTGTTATTAAAATGGAATTTCGCTTTTCCATAAAACATTTCACTGTCATTTTATGACCAGTCTAGCTTCCAAGCAAGAATGATTCACAAGCAAGCTTTTGTCAAGCAGGGCAACCCTGACAGTCGCCGGATGTGAGCCGGATGTCGCTAAGTGAGCCTAAACGTGTTGTGAGAAAGAATTTCGTGGAAAATTGCCATTTCATTTTTTAAGATGAACACATTCCATTACGTCTCGCCTGAGACTGTCAAGTGTTTTTTTTTGTATTTGTAAGCATATCCTGCATAGGACGAGTGAACATCGTTTGCGCCCGGTCTCTCAACCATTTGAAAAATTTGCACACTTAAGATAGCTAACTGATGGTCGTTATAACTTATGAACCATGCAACTTCGCAGTTAAGGAAAGTGTACTCTCATTGGAAAATTTTAGATTCCTTCAAAAGATTTCCTTGATAATTTCGACTTGAAAAGCCTCTAATTTCTTTCGCTAAAATCTAAAAAATACGGAATAAGTGTATATATAACTTTATAACAATTTTTTAGCGTAGTCTTTACCTCTCGACTGAACACAGGACTTCATAGTCTTCTTAACACTAACTTGTAAATAAAAAATTACCAAACACCCATTGCACGGGAGGTGAAAAACCCTCCCAGCCAAGACTCGAAACCGCGACGTGATGATTAGCAGGCGAGGAATTTACTCTGTAGCCGCTGAGACCAAGAGGAGGAACCTCTTGTGAAATTCCAACACATACCAATAGATTAAGAGGACCATTCTGAACCGCCACTCAATGTTAAAGAATAAGCTTTGTACCTAGTGTCACCTTGTGACAGCTTTTCACTTCGCCCAGCAAGAATTTGTTGATGATATACCAAGCATATCATCACAAGTATCCATAAAAAGCCAAGGAAAACAATAAGAAAGGACAGCCTGAGTTTTGGCGATAAGCTGGAATATTGATAAAAGCGATGACTGCCAAAGCAGCATCGATTTTCGGGGGGTGGGGATTTCCAACCGCTTCGGTCAAATCGAGCGTAATGCCCCCAACGCACAAAATCAGGGCCTCGGCTGATTAATAATTCGTTGCTGGGTGGAAGAGCGCGCTGCCAACCAATACCACTCTCGTCTGGCCCCTTAGCTCCTCCTCCAACTCCGCTTCCTCCCTCCCTTGCCGCTCCCCCTCCATCCCTCCCCCATTCACCCATAGACGCCTCTCGCCCCACCCACCGCCCTCACACTCTTAGCCTCCACATCCCCGGCCGCCCTCCCTCCTGCCCCCCACCCCACAATAGCACTCTGAAACCCGCAAAACCCCTCCCCCTCCCATCCCTCCGCCACCACCAGGCCCTTTCGGCCCGCCTGCCTCTGACGCCAAACAGCACTCCCCTCTACATTGATTCAACATACAAACACAACGCACATTTGCGGCAAAACTTATTGGTAATCGAAATGTTTTGTGGGACGTTTTCTATGAGTGCGGGGGGGAGGGGGGAGGAGGCGCACGGGAGGTTGGTAGGATGGTGGTGGGAGGGTTTCTCTTGCCGATTCTCCAACCCCCTCCCCTCCGCCTTTCTCCCACTCTCCTGCTCCCCGAGTCCGATGCCAATGGCAGTGAGAAGTCGAGGAAGCCGAGGGAAGAGGGTGGGTGGGTGGGTGGGTGTGGGTGGAGGCGTTTGGGCGAGGGGAGGGATGGTTGCGTGGGCGTTGGGCGGGACCTTTGGAGTGAGAGGCCTAGGGGATTTGAGGAATTTAGGGATTGTGCGAACTCAACAATTTTACACACACACACACGCATATACACGCCTCTTATGGTAGGATTAACCTCTGGAGGCAAGTAGGGGTTTCAGGAGTTAAGTTCATGAAGTCAAGTGCCTCCGTAATTAGTCAGCAGAGAAAATTGAAAGGCACACTGAAGCAATGGAAAATTGACCGTAAGACGAGGATGAATGGTATAACTAAACCATAAATTCACGTCTGAGATTAAAATACTCCATACATTAGTAAATGCAAGAGAAATAATCGATGGAAACGTTGCTCGCACATGAAAGAGTATTCAGTCGTCTTGCTTACTGCCTGAAGAGGATACTGAAGCAGAGCCCAGAGTGCTTATTGGGAAGGGGATATTTCGGTTGCTTGCCTTAAAAAAACAAAATGTGAATCAAATCCCAAGTCTTCTTTGAAGTGATAGTATTTCATTCTGAATATTTCTACCGACGTTCGTCAAAGGAAAACATGAAGTCATAAGACATTTCCTATAACTTATACCATTCGATTGGCGCTCGTAGAAATGCATTGAACATTGAAATCCTTTTCACTTTTAATCATTTGATAGGGGATTTAGAGGATAGAACCCGGCAAAAAAAATTGGACTTCCGAATACCATTTATGAAAATGCTAGTTTTCGATACATAGCGGAACAGTGATGTTGATAGAATTTTTTCTTGGAAGTGGTAATAGTTGACCATTTTTTTAGTACCATATCCCCGGCCGATCAATACCCATCCCGATTGAAAATCCGAAATGCAAACTTTTTCCATCTAGTTCCGGTTGGCATTCCAATAAGACATACAAAAAAACTCAAAGATCCATATCCATACTCATACCCATATTCTGAACTCGGATTTTGCAGCACCATTGCCCGTGCTGAATACATCCCCTTCCATCGCTTCAACCAAACTGGTGTTGGCTAATGCTCGCTCCCTAAACTTTTTTTCTGACTCAAATTATTGGAGACACTTTTGCTACGCGAAATATAAAGCTTAAAGTTATTCAATATTTAAATGCTTTTGCTTCACTCCGTTTCGTGGTGAGAATCGAAACTACTGATTCCCCTTATCTTCTGGCCAAACTCCCTCCTTAGCGATTCCACGAATCAGCTCAAAACACTTCCTCTTTCCGTTTCTCACGAATCTTGAGAGCAATCCCGTCGAGATGGATCCTATTCCATCCCAATCACCCATCTTCATTTCCCGAACCACTTTCTCTACCTGATTATCGAGTGTCCCCAAACAAATACTTCTCCATTCAATTCCAAATAACTGTTCTTAGCATGAGGCTCCGGATCTCATGTCCCAACCATAAGGCTCTGCAATGCATTTTCTCCAACCTTCCTGAAAGCTTCGTTCCTTTTAACTTTGCTCTATTCCCCGCGTTTGAGTTGTCTCCATCATCATTGGTCGTTTAATCCTAAGATTGGTTTACTTCAGCCCTATATCTTTCCCTATCTAATGTTAGTTCCCTTACTTCCTGGTTGTTCTATTGTGTGCTTTTCATTTTATTTTGTCCATGTATTTATCTCTTGGCCTTGCTCTTGGGACTTTTCTCTCTATGTTTCCTTTAATTATATTCCTCACAAACTCATTGTGCCTCAGGGTGTGTCCAATCCCTCTGGTTCTTCTTTTCTGTATAGAGTTCCATATAGTCCTTTCCTCTCCTATTCTTCTGTAAACTTCATTTCTTATTTTATCCGTCTAATTGATCTTCAGCATCCTTCTCCATCACCAGGTTTCAAATGTTTATAATATTTTATGGACCGGTTTTTCCAATGGGCCGTGCTTCTGATCCTCGCCACGCTCCCCACTTATGTTTTTTACGTACTGTTTTACTGCTTATATTCTTATCATCTTTGAACACAGTGTTTGTCTTTTCATCGTGAACGCTTTCTTAGATTGGATTATCTACGCTTCATGTCCGTTGTACTTCTTCCATCCTACGTGATGGTACTTCCAAGGTAGGTGAAGGAATCCACTTTAATTCGCACTCTTATTTCTCTCCTCTTAGCGTGACTTTTGTTTCCAGCTTCTCTCTTTCGCATACTAGGATTTAAGTCTTCTTATATTTTTTTTGTTATATTCTAGAAGTACTTCGTGCATTGTGTTCAGTGATCTTTGAAGATCATCACGTTTTCCTGCTTTGGCTGCGATATCGTCTGCAAAGCGGAGAATGTTTATTTATTCTCCGTTAATCTCAATTACGTTTATTCCATTTCTTGAGCTTCTCGTATTGCCACCTCCAAGTATATGTTGAACAGTGCTAGTGAGAGGCTGCATCCTTGTCCTACTCCTTAGTTAATTTTAGCTTTTATATATCTAACGTCTCTCATTCGCATTGTAACGACTTGTTTCTTGTGTAGTAGGTGGATTATTCTTCTGTTGTTATAATCCATTCCCAGTTTTTCCAAAAGCCCGAAAATCTTTTTCCACTTAACGTTGTTGAATGCTTTCTCCAAGTTGACGAACACAGTGGCTTGTTCACATGTATTGTGTTCTCTTCCATTAATCTCAGGCAGAGTAAGGCTTCCCTGGTTCCTCTGTTTTTTCAAAAATCAAAATATTTGGAATTTCCCTGGTTCCTCGGTTTTTTCGAGAGGATGTCTTAAATTATCCTTTCCACCCTTCGGCTTATTATTTGCGTAAGTATTTTTGACGCATGTGATACCAGACTCTACCAGGTTCTATGCTCTTCACCTTTCTCAGTCCTAGTCTTTCCTTAGTCCTTAGGTATCGCAATCATTAAACTCCTTTGCAAGTCCTTCGGCAGTCTCCCGCTTTCGCATTATTATTGATTATTTGGTACAGGTTGTCCTTGGCTTAACTCCCAAGCGTCTTAATAATTTCTCCGTTGCATTTCTCCATACAATCGCTCAAATTCTCAACAATTTTCTTTTAATAAATGTTGCCGTTTTTGTTCTTCTTCTAGGGTTTTCCACTGGGTTAGTCTCTCCATACTGATCGACGTTTCAATGCGCAACTCGTGCATTGAAACGTCGGCCAGTGTGGAGAGCCTGATCCGCCGGAGAAACAGAAGAATTCCTGAATAAAGTACGCCGGTAAAGTTCCATATCTTGTTTCGCCTCCTCAATTGGTCTTTCGATTCTCTGCGTATTTCCTGTTCTGGACTTATCTGCATTGAATTTGCCATGCCTATTATTACATGCTTCCCTTAACATATATCCCTCATCATCCTTATAATCTCCCAAGGTTCTCTTATCCACGACTCATGTAATAATAATATGATTGGTTGGTTGCATAAGTAGACGGTATCAACTGAGGGTGTTTGCACCATCGAGGAAAGATGGGTAGGATGGTAAGGAGAGGATCACATAGAGAATGGAGGACGAGTAGGGAAACACCCGGCGTCGGCATTAGTCTACTCCAAACGATAGGTACTACAAGATCCATAATGTAAACTTTGCCTTGTTTAATATAATAAACGATGTTATACAGCTGAAGTGCTCACCACACAGAACCCTTGTAGTGACAGTTTCCTCTAAAATCAAATATCTCCCACAGCCAAAAACCAAACTAAAAACCTTCAACTACCACATAAACCCGATCCTCCCCTCATCATTAACCGCTATTGTATATCCTTTAAACTTTGATTTTTTTCTTCCAGATTTTCATGTTTATATTCTACAGCTCCATTTATCATACCACTATTAATAAATCTGTAAAATATTTCCTAGTACTACTTTTAAAATACTGGAATGGTTTCAATTCAACTTCCGCTCTCTACCTTCCCTTACAAGTCATTTGCAATACACTAAACATTTCATTGCCAAGCATGTGTGGTGAATGATAACAGTGCTTCAGGTCATGTTGACCAAGTGCTTGTCAGGGCAAAAGAACTACCTTTAGAAAAGCCAATATAATTCTCACTGCAATCGTTCTTGCTTCTATCCTATGGAACTTCCACCTAACTCTTGTATCTCCTTCTATCCACTGCTGATTTGTAACTCTCCGTATTGATCAAGTTTACACTTTTGCTAGGTTTTTCTGATGTTTCTTTCATCTGCTAGTGTATCTAATAGAGCATACAATTAATGTATAAATCGTCTTCTTCTTCCTTTTTAAGGTATTAATTTGGAAAATATATCTAGATTAGAAAACATATAGTAGGATCTGCTTCTTCCTAAATGAAGTAATTCATTCTCTATTTCATCTAAACACTCTTTGCTACAATTTCCTGTTAACTAATGCCGCTTAATTACGTTAGATCAACGTCACTTTAAACTCCATAGTCACTCAAAGTATATAGTATGTAAATTCCTACCATAAACCAGTTTCTACATTCCCTGAACTATTTCTCTTGACCGTCGTAATTCTTCGCGGATAAGTTATTATGCATCGACTGCAAAACTGCCAGCATTCTCCCACACAATTCATCTTTAGTTATCCTCAGGTACTATAAAAGAGGCCTGAAAAAATGTCAAACCTACCTATCATTACAACCCATTTCATGGTGCCCTAGCCAACAACACCATTTCCACGAATTCGGGTGTTCGAGATAACATTGTAGGTCGATTAAAATTGTATTTAATTTTACTTTAACTCCTGTATTTATGTATATTTAAATGGCTGCAAAGTACAATAATACTTGAGAGTTTCTATATCATTGGAAGCATAGAGAGCAGTGCATGTCAGTGAAATTCCACCTCATAACAGGAGTTTGCAGGTTTTTGCTAGTGCATTGATAACCGTGGTTAAATTAATATTTGAGGTATTTAGTTAGGGTACGTTGGTGAAATCTCACGCCCTTGAGGTAGATTTAGGTTACTGTGTACATGTTTAATTGCGCCATTATGTGCAAAAGAGGGGAAAATCAATTTTGTGAGACATTTCATTTAGGTGCGCAGAAGTAACATTATCTGATATCTATTTTTGCTTTAATAATGTGAGTCTCGCTTTAGTGTCTTTCTAATTGAAAGCAGAACTTCAAGGTGTCATTAGGTTTATATTTTTCTTAAAGCATCATTTCTTAAAATTGTTAATTTTGACTCACACACCAATTTTTCTCTCAACAACTCACATATGAGCATATATTTGAAATGTCGATAGCATTGTACACATTTTAAAATAAGTCGTTCTTTCTTATTCATTGTTGTAAACTCAACTCTACTGCCATATTGTAGTGGATATCTGTTTCTGCGTTAATGTTGAATTTTTTTTAAATTGAAAGGTATGTAAATTTGCTAAGTATATATGAAATGTCTTGACATCTAAACAAAATACCTGTTACGGTTCTTGAATTATTCCTATGTAAGATAAAATGATGCCAACAAATTTGGCGAACAATGGCGAATTTAAAGAATATGACCAAAACTTAAGAAATTGCACTAATATTTAAAAAAGAGTACACATTTGATACCAATTTCCCAAAAGTTCCTTGAGATTCTTCGGAAAGCGTAAAACTCAATGAGGCGGAGTAAAAGAAGCCTGTGAGTAGCGCTGTGCGAGTGTGATGGTCCGCGCAGGGAGAGGTGGAGATGGGGTCGGCCGGCGCCCGGCGATCGTCGGCCGCGGGAGGGGCCGGGGTGGAGGGTGGCGGGAATAAGGGGGGGGTTCACCGATTGGGCGATGGAAATGCGAGTCGTTTGCGCGTCCGTGTGGGGTATACTTCCCGGGAGGCCGTCCACTCCCAATGGGCCATCAGGAGCCTCGTAGGCCGGTCTTACTGCGTGCCGAACATTTTCTTTCATGCGAGAGCCCAAGACCCTCATCGGAAATCCATGCAGAGAATGTCTACAGCGGGCCATTCCAGCCTTCCGATTCCCCTGCATGAATTCAAACCGGGCCGCCATCGAAAAAGATACGGTATTTCGAGGATAGGATCACGGGTTTTAAGTAAAAACGGGGATATGGATTCTTCTTGTTTTCTCCTGTTGAGCAGAGCTTAGGTATTTCATCCACGTCCGAGTGAACCCTGACGAAAATGGTCAGGGTTTTCTCACACTCGTTACACTGTCCTAAGTGAGTAGACGAGAAAGTGTAGTTGAAGAAAATACACACACTCGAGAGTGAGTGAAAAGAGTAAATTGAAACTTGAAGTACTTAGTTTTAATTGTTCACGACGACGCTGTAAGTAGAACAAAAGCACAAGTATTTTTATGACATTGTAACAGAATAGAATAGACAGTCTATGCAGTTTTGATGAAGGTACAATTTAATATAAGATATTTGCATTTCCTTCTCTTTGTGTTTCTACAAGTGTAAGGTTAAAACTGGCTTTATCAGTTCCAAGAGATTCATGTTGTCGCCGAATGTGCAAAAACTGGGAAATGTGCTGGCCAGGTAATCCTTTTCCCACCAGTTTCAAGCTCCTCCTTAGATTCTGAATTATAAGAAAAGTGGGAATAGTTTATACGAAAAGAATACGCTTTGTCCTAAGTGAAATCGTGGGAACATGTAAGGTGCCCAGGTGTACAGCCATCAAGGTAGATGAAAACAAAGATTTCGCTCACCTGCAAGTCTCCCACAAACTCCATAAACTCTTTCCTCCTGTCCACTTTTAGTTTTATATTCTTTCTAAACGTGATAATTATACCCAGTTTTGTCCATATCCTAATAATCCTTCGGCTGCCACGGTTTAAATCTTAGGACAACTCCACTCCTGGCCCGTACAACTTTCTTGATTTTGCACACTCGAACCGCCTCCGTTTCGCCATCGTCCTTGTATTTCATTAGTGTCCATCAGTCCGCGCTATCAGAAAAATAAGTCATTGTCCTTGTCGTCCTAAAATATCTCACGGATAAAACCGTTTCCATTTACTTTCAAACTGCGAAGATAGCCAAAACGGATAGAATGAGAAATGGAGACTAATTTCACTACCTTCTGTGAGCTCGGCAGCTTTTAAACGAACCACTATGTCATTCAAGTTTCCAACCGTCCACCTATTTATTTAAAACCCGAAGTGAAAGTTATCAGTTTCAGTTTCAAGGCGGACTGTTTCTGAAGACACGTTTCTAATTATCACTAATTAGGTTGGTGTGTCGAAACTGGTATGGCGGTATTTGTTTACCATGTTTACATTGATGCAGCAGGCGTTTAGTGCCTTCGTTTGATTTATAGTACTTTCGGGGGGAATATACCTCTCCGCTCCGCCTCTGTCTTCTCCAGAGCACTCCGCCAGAGCATGTGAAAAGAGTTTGAATACTTTCTTCTCACCGTCGCAAGAGAGTAAAACGTGGGTGTGCGGGAAGCACTGGCGGCACTCCGCCGGAGCGTGTGATAAGAGTGTGAATACTTTCCGCACACTCCCTCAGGGGAGTATACAAGAAAGTGTGAAGAGGGTTTGTGCCAGAGACAGAGAAGAGGGTGTCCCATACTTTCCAATTACATTCTCGAGAGAGTATGGAGAGTGCAAATAGCGTGTAAAGAGAGTAAAGGGTTTGAAAAGAGTGCAATACTCTCTTCACACCCTCTCGGATGCGTATTTATGAGCTCCACTTTCACTAGGGAAAGTCGAAATCGTGAGGTTATCGCATTTTCCGTTTCATGCATTTCCTCTCGTGAGCATTTCAACCATGATTTGAACAATGTATTCCTACATACCCAATGGTAAAGACAAGGCACTTTATTGCGCGCGCTTTTTAGACATTGACCAATAACACAGAAAATGCTCTTCCTCTTATAAAAGACTGAAGAGAGAAAATCAACGTTATGGAAATTTCTAGGTAAAAGGGTTTGAACTCCATTTGTTTGCAAGAAGTTGAAGGCCGTAGATTTCATGGGTGGGAAAAAGTCTTACAGAAAATTAGTTATTAAGTCGAGTTTTCTCAAAACAGTTTTGGCCGACATGTACCTCGAACATATCAGTGAATATGTTATAAATTTGCTAGAGCTTATTCATTAGTCTTGTAGTTTTCCAGCTTTCGTACGAACTTCAAGCCAAATAAATCTAGAGTAGAAATTATTAAAGTAAGAAGTTCCCTATGTTATAGATAGGTGGCAGATAATCCTTTCATCATATGATCAAATCATCATATGATCATGATCATATGATCATGGTTAAGTGCATCACTGATGCACTCAACCATGATAAACTTTGACAGAACCTTTTTGGCAGAGCCTTTAAATATGTACTCCATAGAACGAGAGATATTCATAATGCAAACCTTGCTTAAAAGACACACGAACGATTTCAATGGACTAAATGCTCCGTAATTAGCGGCGTTCATATTTTGTTTAATTCGGGATATTAATGGAACATTTCAAAACGAATTTATGGGCGATAAATCGCTGCTTTCAAATTATTTCCATCTCATTTTTCAACGAAAATTTTTCGGCTACTAAAAATATCTAGGGAATGGCGAGTAGAGAACAAACACTTCAACTCAAAGGTCATCGTTCTGTTTGGACGCACAAGAAGAGATGTGTAAAAAATTCAAGAGCTCCAGGGCTGAATCTCGAACAGTACGTGTGGGTTGGTAAGGCAAGCTGGGAAAATCTGGTAGTACTTCGTATGCAGCGTACTTTAGGGAAAGATATCTTGTCAATGGAGGGAATACACGTTCGGTCCGACAGTTGATTGTAGCATGGGAGGAATACACTTGTTCTTTCATTGATCAGTATCTATCACATTATTATTATGAGTGACGGATCTGAATCATCGCATTTACTATGCATCCATTCTTTATAATTGTGCATCATTAAATCCTGAGGTATGTCTCATGGTTCAAATGTAATGGCTGGTGGTGTATAGTTATCTGAACTTCTTGGGTTCAAATAACAAACACCGTTACTGTTCGATCGACCCCAAAACCTATAACGGCCGAGGGCACAGCGGTTTACAAACAAAACTTGTTTGCACCACTTCAGATGTCTTATTGAGTGAGGTCGACTTTTCCGCAGTGTACGTCAGTCAAACATGCCAAACGCATGGGATTTTTTTACTGTGGAACTTTGCTCGTGACCTCCATTTTAAGCGTAGCTCCAAATCCCATTGCCGCATGTGTACAGGCATAGGTATATTTTATGATTTACTAAAATTATCGAGTTTGACCAACTTCTCCATCGTAAACATCAGCCAAACATGTCAAACACATGGGATCTTTTTGATTGTGTTATGTTCTCCGTGACCTCCATTTCGAACGTAGATTTTTATCAGTAGGTCGAGTTGTGGAAAAAATATCACAGTTAAATATTTCCACCGTGGAACTTATTGCGAAAACTTAGATATGTAGGTCATAATGTAGCACCATCGTGATATCCTGTCTCGAAACATTTTTATACTTGAAGGAATATCACTGAGAACATCAGGAGATAAATTGTTCCAAACAAGTACTACCCTAACTATAATGGAAGTAATATTCTCTATTCAAGGCAAAAAAGTGATAATTCCCAAACAGAATTGATTTAATAACAGCTTTGATTACGCAGTTTCTCGGATTGTACTCTCCGAGTTGAATCAGCCTCAAAACCTCTGACCTCTTAATGAAAGGTTACGAGCATCCCTCTTGCAATTACTGATACAGTCCTATCCAAGATCGCTTATTAACTAAATCACTCTTTAACGCATTACACGGCCATTTTCAACTCGTCCATAAGAACTCTGTTAAACCGCATTATTTTTGTTAAAGGTTTTATATGGAATTAAAATTGGCAACATTATTCCTATTTGGGGCATACAATAATAGTAAATCAAGTTAATTCAAAAGAAGAACTCCAAAATGAGAAATATTCCTCTGAAAATTGCTTCATGTAACCGGTTTCAATGTTTTCCATTATCAAGCGAAAACTTTGAAGAGTTCTTCATTCGTCATGCAAAACTTCCACCACATCAGTCCTGAGACAAAATTATTGATTAGTCAGCTATTTCTCTAACGTTTAAAGAAATATTTTTGAAGTTTCTTTTGGCAAAATAGCAGGCTTTAATAGGCCTGGATTGTATAATGATGATACGATTTTCAATTTTAAATTTATGAAAATCCTTAATTCCAGATGGGTGAATGTTTTTAATGTTCATGAGGAATCCAAATCCATTTCATAGCAGTACAAAATAGGATTTCGTATAAGAGTAAATTATGCATGAAAAAGGCTCTAAGGAAATAACCCTACATTTATGATACGTCATAGCCACTTAAATATGTATTTTAAATCACTTAAGATAAGATTTAGTTATAACCCTCATTATTCATCTACAAACACCAGGTAATGTAAGGTACACTTCAAGTGATGATCAAAGAGTTACGGACAACAATCACGGCTGGAAAGAAAGCACGAAGGAAGCTGAATTATTGCATGTATCATTCACAATCATTGTTAAAATAAAAAAGGATAGGGAAAGTTTAATTTGAAAAAATAGGTTTTTAAAACCATATTAAAAGTGTAAATAATAAAAGTAAAAACGAAAAATATATTTTTACATTCTGCTTGTAACAAACAGTGTACGAAACAATACATTGCGAAAAAATAGTGACTAAGATCACCCCAAAAACTCAAATGTAATTAGCTTTAACTGATTCAGTACGCAAAATCATTCGTCTTGTGTGCTCGAAGGTCCTAATAATACAGAAACTTTAACCGGAATTTTGTGTTTGCTCAAGCTTCAAAATACCTCCTCTCGCTACGTTTCCGTGAATATTCTTAGGAAACCGATGTTCCAGCCTGAGAATCACTGAACCGTAAAGAGAGTCGTTCCAGTTAAAAATGCTTCCACTGGGTGATAACATTTTTAAATCGCATTAAATAAAAGCAGAGAGGGGGAGGAGAGCAATCAACTCGCTTAACAATTAGACATAGGGATTCAGCGCGGAAATGGACATTTTGGGAACAGAGATAAATCACGAGGCAAATTTTTTCCACGGTATTCTAATTTAATTTATCGAGGATGGGCAATATCTCCTGATTTGAAACGAGGGTTTTAATTTGCTCCAGTTACCCCTCCAGGAGGGGTTAGTCTAAGCGGAAGACAGTAACGGCAGGGAACATGAGCTCAGGGAGAATAATAATTTGAATGGACTGCAACCTCATGATATTCGCAAATCTGTTGAAATTTGGGTTTCTACTACCATAAAGCCACAGAAAATTCGATATTTTTGGAACTTGAATTCAAATAAATGTAGAGCAAAGAGCTTAGAGGATAAGAAAGTGTTTTGTCTTTCATATATAGTTACTAGCTTAAGATAATATTTTTAAGAAATATTCATGTTTCCGCCACCAAAGCTACTTCGCAAATTGTGATTTAGTTACTTGGAACCAATTCGCAGGGTTTTCTTCTTTGACTGCGCTAAAATGAAAAGATTCGCCCCGATGAGGACATGCTTTTGAGAAAGCAGGTAACTTAAATGATTACATTAATGACTTTACCTCACTTAAGTTTTGAACACTCCATATATAACTATCACCAGAGAATATTTTATTAACTGAAATAAAACGAGCGCAGATTAATTGAATAGCTAGTTTGTTTTGGTTAGTATTTTGATATTCATTATACGTTAATACTTTTCTCCCTTACATAGAATGGAATAATTTCTAATGTTGGGCTCTTCTCTCTTAAAATATTCTCCATAGAATAAACCATCACTTATATTCACCACTTGACTAAATATTTTCATTACCATCAGAGCACTATAAATCAAATGAATATCTTTCGGGTGAAAATAGAAAGCAACCTACAGACGAATGCATGCCAACAATTATATTAAGAAATTGCCACTTACAGTTTATATCAAGAATGTAATCATATCAGTAATTATAATTATAATAATAGCTGGTAAAATTGTCATTCCATATATCTTTAGTTGGAACGACGTTCAACGTCATCGTCAGGACACTTAGATGACGTTCCACATTCCTGAGGTTCCTGACGTTCAACATCGTTACTCGGGTCGTTACAAATAAAGATATGTGGAATCACAAGATTACCTCTGATCATTATAATTTTAACTTATTCCATAAAGTTACGCCTGAAACCACCAAAACGTAATTGTAATTTAAGTAGCATGCTTTAACTTCTCAAATACAACGAAGGTGTTTAATGCATCGTACATTTCCGTTGCTTTATATATATTCATATACCCTAATCAAAACAACGTTGGTGATAAATGTCTATTAACATTTTTATGAGACTCTTAGTAAAATCTGTGAAATATGAAAATTTTGAATATATACATCCTGGAATATTGACATTTCGTGCATTGTAAAAAAAATTGTTTGTGTTAAAAATGTATTCACTTCAGACTTCTATAAAATACATCTTTGTTTACAAATTCCTGTGGCATTTATAGTCACTGCAGAGACCATCATAGTTTTTACTTTTTTGGGAAACAGAATATGAGTCGAGGGAGTGTTGTTTTCTAGCTCAGCCAGAGGAACTATAAGGGGAGACAAGAGGGGGCGAGATAAGAGTGAAACACGTCCACTTGCAGGGATCGGGTTGGAGCGGTAAATGGACAGGGACCTTCCATTTCTAGGATATTGGTTTTAATAAAGGTATTGGCGAGCATTCTTAAGTGGAATAGAGATCCTTACTTGGATCATATATGGAGTGCACTCCAAGTGTAGTATTCCGACCGTCTAATGGGAAGTAGCACCGAGGATCCCCTGGCGCCTTTCGTTCAGAGCATGTTAATGCCGTTGCCAGGGTTCTCTCTACCCTCCTTCAATCACCACATAATCCTTCCTCTAACAGACTACTCCTCTCTCCCGTAAGACACAAATTATCTCTGTTGTTCGTCTCAACAAACAACCTAATTTTGGTTAATCAAATTTCGTTCATCGAATTTCATCACGCTAAGAATTTTCAACTTATCTTGTAAAGTATTATTTCAAATAGAAACAGGTGCACGAAAGGACAAGTGTTTATTTGTGGATTTGATAAGGGTTTAGGTGAGCCGAAACATGACCATCACATTCAGCATTCTTGTTATATATATAATCGGTTTTGGCAGATATTCCCCGATTGATAATTTACGCCCAATTAGGCATGGAAGAAGCAAGAAAAAATATACGAATACTGTAAAGAATCGACAGTCGTTTTGGTTAATTATTTCCAATTGAATATACCCTGATTTAAACCAATGAGAGCAAAAACTGCCATGAAAATCATTTGACTGGACCAGAATTCAAACTTGGATCTCCCAATTGCCGGTCAGGTGTGTCAGAAAGTTAAAACTCTAAGCGATCTTAATTAATGACGAATTTCAGCGAGGGTTAAAACGAACACGTTGTTTTTCGTCCCCAGTCCATATTTTAGCACAGTTCCCATTTAAGACTACAAACATCGCGGTGATAATTTTCATTTTGTCTCGCCGCTTGTTAACATTTCAAGGTATTATTATTGTTTGCACCTGAAGCTTCCGATTCATTATGAACTCCTTCAACCAATTAGTAGCATCCCTTAATGATAATTCCGTGGGCGGGACGTCATTTAATGAAGATTATTCTAAATGGTTTTTTTTAACTCTGAGAGAAAGCAAGAGCTCTTATACATCACTTTCCGTTTCGTTTCCGTCCGAGACTACTAAAAAGACATTTCCATTGAACCATTAAAGAATTACGAGAAATACATCATTGAGCCGATTATGAGGCTGTATTAGTAAAGTCGAAAAAATTCTTTGAACGCATTTCATTAACGTACACATTTTTATGCGTTGGAACTCGCTATACAGGTAGTACCGACTGTAAACGATACAAGAATTCGGTTTTACATTTTTTCCTCATTTAAAGCATGACTAGAGTATTCGGCGCGGTATTCAATCTGTAGACGAAATTATATTGAAATACGTTTCTTTTTATATTGGACTCGGCGCGACACCTTGATATATTTAGCAACCATTATAGCAATAATAAATGTATTATTTCACTTACAGAAGAAAATCTGTACCTACATTTTTGCTAAATTGCGAGATATATTTCATATGCCAAAACGGCTGCGTGTTGAAATAGCATTGAATACTCAAAAACGAAATCAATAAATGCAATTTTTCCCTTTTTCCCATAGAAATAACTAATGAAAACACGTTAAGTTTCACGAAAATGTGTACATAAACAAAAACCGCTCCCATCACCTTTAGCGGATTCAATGACGACGTATAGAAATCATTCATGCAGCAACCACTCATAAATGTTGATCCAAAGCAGCATGGATCAATGGACTCACAAGCCAACACCTGGGAGGAGAACCGCTTTCTTGGGGCAGGTAAGAGAGTAATAATATTTCGAGAGGTAAAAGTTTCGAGCAGCGTTCGGGAGCAGTTTGCATGACGCCCACGGGCAGAGAGGGAGCCTCGGCTGGTGGTATTCCGCGCCCACCCAGCATCGTTATTTGACCATCCATCCACACTCAGTGGTGCCAACACTCAGCGAGGATCACGTGGAGCTCCCTATGGGAAGCGGCTCAATGAAATTCAAAGGTCGCGTAGGTTAATTTTGACCCCCAAATATATCTCGCCGGTGGCAGCAGTGGGGTCATTGGGGACAGAGGTGGGTATGAAGGGAGCATTAAAGGTAGTGGTATGGCAGTGCAGGGTGATGCACGCAACGTAAGTTCTCGTGGCCTATTAATACCCAGAGTAACGAGAATATCGAACAACGCGGAGGAATTTTAAATGCGGGGGAATGGTTTGCTGAAGAAGTGTGGGGAAGGGAGCTTCCTAGGTGACATGTCTGGATCATCTGCGTTTCCTCGTTTCAAAGGCAATTGTCACTTGATGTAAGATACCGTCTCAGCCTCTATCTTGTGGAATTTTTTCATAGTGTTAAAATGAAAAATACAATGAAATTCCACTGTTTTATTAAATAAAAGAACTACCGGTTTCGTGAAATATTTTCTTCCTCAGGTGTATTAGAGCTTCAGAGTTACATCTTCGGGGACCTAAAAATCTAACTTTGTTACGAAACCGGTCTTTCTTTCAAAATAATAAAACTGTGGAATAACAAATTATAATTTAATATTACAATTAACACTTGGTTTATCGGGCCAATTGGGTATGAAATATAAATTACATATGACGTGAATGAGAAGCAGTAACCTGATGATGACGAGTAACGTTGAAACCTAGGTCGTTTCCAATAAAAATATGTGGAATTACAAATTTACTGCTTCTCCTTCACAATACTAAGGAAATTCCATCAAGTCAAGCCTGAGACAACGGGGGTAGATATTCCGTTCTTTATCATCCTTCGACAATTGATTCTGTTATTCTTTTGGACCAATCATCACGGTAGTATACAGCAAAAATTCACGTAATAATTCAGGTACTAGATTTAGCATGCACTTCAATCATTGTAAGCAACGGTTGCAAGGTGAAAGCATAGGTTCCTTATTAGCCATCGACTTTATGCATCTTTGGGCTCATCTCGAAGTCAGAGTGATAATCCTCCTGTTCCCATGCGGGCTGAGGCCTTCGTATGCAAGTGACAGTGTCAGTACCAAATGACCTCATCCATCGAAGTACGTGGAAATTTCTCTAAAGTAGGTATTTATTTTAATAGCTATGCAAAATTAATGTTTACGACCAGTCTCATCGCATTTACCTGTCGCTTTTATTTGACCGTCTACATTTTCGTTTGACGTATCACTGAATATTTTGCGCCTCTCTGGTTACGGTGATAGGAGCATTTCTGTGTATGTACACATTGACGAGACACTTTGCACGCGTCTTCTTATTACTGATTTACGAAGATAAAAGTGAACAAAAACGTATTTTACCGATTTCAACTTTTGGCAATTCAATGCTAATTTATCACATAGCATTATGGCACAAGAAATACATTTCGTAATAATTCAATTACAGATTTACAGATTTTCTTCTTAACGCAAAATAATTAATTTTATCATTAAAATGGCTGCTATGAAATATCAAGGAGTAACGCTTAGTCAAAGATTCTAAAAAAGTTATTAAATATAACTTACACCTAAATGTCGAGCACCGCGCGTATTACCCTAGTTATAACATGCTTTCATTAGGGCAAAAATATAAATCTTGTATCATTTCCAGCACAGTATCTATGGTTAGTTCTACCACATTAACAGATTAACTTAAATGAAATTTACTTAACTTGAAAAATTACAAAAATGTACACTTAATGACCCACAGTTATCAATCCAGCCAGTTTATGTGCATGGGTGATGGCAGGCTTGCTTACCATGTACTATCCCCTCCCCTCCGCTCTTTTGCCAACCCCTTCAACTTGCACCTTTCTCTACACGACGTCACCCTCTGCGGAGCCGACTGCCACCAAGTTTTAGGACCACTATACAACCCGTACATCGATGTCGCATTCCTGCTTCTCCGTGTTGGTGGGGCCTCCTCGTAAAGGGCAAACAAGGGGGGATGAGGCAGATTGTGTTGCTTCGGGAAGGAGGGCAGGGTGAAGGACGGCCGGCTAAAAGGGCAACGGAGCGGCCCCTCGCCGTGGGCCGCCCGAGGGTGGGGGATCAGGGTTCCCCGCGAACAGTGGGGCTCTTCGCGGACGAACCTCCCAGTCTCTCTTCCGCCCCCGGGGGCGGCCCTCATCTCATCACCCCCCTCCGCATTGGTGGGGGCCGCGGCGGCGGGCCACGCTTATCAACCCGTGAGTCGCGACTAAGCTAAAGCCGACTTGGGTAATGAGTTCCGATTCCGCTCACACAAAATTGTGGTTTTGGAAATCACGCGGGCCATACGTTTCAATCAATAGCCGGGTGATTTTGAGAGAAGCCCCTCTCCGCTCCCTCCCCCCGCCCCCACCACCCTCCTCCTCCTCCCCCCCGTCCTCCTACCGCGACCCCTTTCCCGAAACCTTTACGGCCCGAGGTTCAACTCGGGATCCTTCTCCTCTCTCTCTCTCTCTCTCCTGGGTTTTCTTTGAAGTTTCAATTCAATTCGTCGACGTGGAAAATGGGAGCACGAAGCGAGTAGAGGGTCCAGAGTCCGGTTCGTTCATTGTGTAATTAATGTCGAGATCGTTTGATTTGGCATTCAGGCCGGCAGCCGAAGGGGGATTACTCCGGGGTATGACAAAGTAAAGGTTTCACGCATGGCGAGTATTAAGTTCGGAGATTTTCGCCGTGCCCAGCAAAGTGTAAAAGTTACTCGACAGCGCTTCGAATACATCTTCGACGCTAATGCTGTTTAACTTGGATCAGTGGGGAAACTGTTTCGAAACTCGCCGCCTCTCGCTGGAGGCAATGCTGTTCCTTGAACGTGCGCTTAACGATAGCCAATGCTAGAGGGACGCCCGTGTAAATATCATGTAAATCATTTCGTGGCAGAGCGATGTGAATTGGATTGGCATTTGACTCGATTCTAAAGGCGATATTTTCAGCTAAATCTTATGCAGGGGAAATTTACCGTTAAATATTGAAAATTACATGGCAATTCACATCGCACGTCCAATAATCCCACTTATTAGGCATTAATTCAAATAAATGGGTGAAATGAGAAAATATCTAATTTAAATTCACAATTTACTGTCGCCTATTAATATTTTAATATAATTTTCCCGTCTGTCTTGTTACTCATTGGTTGTTTCGTTATTTATTACAGCGCTTTAATGATAAATCACGGTTTAAGTGGAAGAAGCTACGTCTAATCGATGATACAGGTGAGCCGTTAAATAGTGCAACATTGAGCTGCGCAATAAAACGGCAAATCAAATTGCTTTGTTTTTATTTTATGGTCTTTTTGTGTAAAATTTATTTAATTTTTTTGCTTGGTGTGGCAATAAAATATTTTATTTCATTTGCATAGCCAAACAGACAGATATCGTTGGAACTATTGATAATGTACAGGTGAGGCGGTTACAAATATTCCTGAATCCAGCTTACGGTAATACTGGCATCCAGATTACACTTGGAAATCCAACCCAACCAATAAGCCAACAGTTGACAGTGGTTGTAGTAATTGCATAGCAACATTGAATTTAAATTTCATTTTTAATTTTACACCCGTATGAATTTCGAACTATTTGAGTGATCACACCATTCATAAAGAAGGGCAATACAATTTTTATCCACTGTCTATTCAAATCATCACCACTTTATCGTTATATTTTATACAGTCACCTAATTTTAAAACGATGACGGGATGACTTTGATGTATGCCATGCCTCTAATAAATAATCTTAAAATTACCAAATTATGAGCATTTAGGTTAAAATACCTATCACGAAATGAGAGATCTATAAATAAAATTGTGAATGGAATAATTATCCTACGTCGGTGTTGTAATTTAAATGGTATTGGGATACTCTCCAAATGCACATATATATATATTATAAAAAAATAAATACTAATCATAATTATAATTTGTATTTTGCATTGACCTGACGTGTTAATAGGGAAAAACTTGTAGGAAAATCATTCAAAATTTGTAGACGTTCATATTGCTTGGATAATCTTCATTCAATTTCCATAAATATGGACGAAATTACCTACCGGTATGTTTGCACTTGTTAGCCTAGTTTTGCACACACTGGGAAAAATCAAGTGACTTAATTGAATAACTCACAATCAGATGTTTAAATGCTCATTGATATCACAATGATATAAAACTACGCTACATACGATTATAAATTTAAAATTGCTGTATTTACCTACGCCAATATAAAACTCATATAAACCCAGTTTGGTGTTCAAACATGACTACGAAAAAAAGGGATGAACCATCATTATTAAAATATTCTGATTTTTTATATCCGGCAGGTTCAGCTCGGGAACTTCTGGACGGCAATGATTTTAAATTAGAAGAATTAGGTGACATGTAATCGATAAGAGACTATCACTATTTAGGTAATGACGAAAAGTTACCTAAATTTTTAAGCTTTAACATTGTACCGGAGAATCTGGATCACACTTAACTAAAAAGGCCATCTACACACACCTGCGGAGTACGGAATTTTAATACTTTTTTGAAGATATTAGCGCTCTTAGAGTTATTCATTCCTCAGTTATGATAAGTGATGATGCTAGAAGCTGGTTTACAGAAATACATGTGAACAATAAAGAGACTACTCATCAATTGGCCTATCGACGTCTGCATTATTTCAGCAGATGGATGAAGTAAAACATTTTCGCGTAACTAAAACATTAACTATGGCGGAGTACATCCAAGCATTTTAGCTGTGTTTAATCATGAATGTGAGCTCTTGTATATCAATTTAAACACGGAATAAGTACGAAAAAACTTACTGAGCCGGAGAAACACGTCTCCAGAGAATTTCACCGCTGTTAATGAGGGTAGGCGTGTGGTATTCGGGCGTTTTGGATACGTGCTCTGGATGATACTGGAATGTAAAAAGCATTTCTGGGCTCACATAATTTTCACGGGATGGGGGCCTCAAGTTGGATGAAGCGGTCTGGCTACAACCTCAGCGTGGAGCAGCAAGAGAGGATGGCGAGGGGCGGGCGGGTGGGGGGGTGGAGAGGAGGGAGGGAGGGACGCAGAGGAGGGGGAGGTGGCCATGGACTGGCTGCCTTGTCATCCTTGTGTGCTCGGGTGATGAATGGCTAGCAAATTGCGCTTTGAAACCGAAAGCCGGGGGAAAAAGGGATACACATCTTTCAAATATCTGAAACGAACTTGAGACTCGAAGAGTTTTCCAAAACGGTATAGCTTGCTGTGAGAAATCAAAATCACACGCTGGATTAAAAGTAGATACTATGTTTTTCCTAAGTATTAGGCAGTGAAAACAGCATTGCACACCTATAAGAAAAACTACCCATATCTAAGCACTGCATTTCTTGCTGCCTTCATGGAACACAACCTTGTAGTGCGATTGAAGTGATGTATTCATAGTTATCTTTCATTTATATTTATAAATATTCATTCATAGCATATTCATTCATATAAGAACTAAAAAAGGAGGCTCGCCACTCGGATTAATAACATAAAGAATGCAATGACCTATAAACCGGAGGTTACAAGGTTCCAAGTCCCGGGATTTGCGCAAACCTGTATGGCCGACTAGGAGACTACAGACCATAAATTTTATCCTAGAGAAATAACTGGAGACTCAAAACCAACGACAGCCTTACCTAAAGTTAAATATCAAATGGGTCAGAATAAATTTTTGCATCATGGTGAACGTCTTGCATTGATTCCGACACAAATTTCCGTAACTGGAAAGTCATTGGCCAAATCAAGGGAATTAGACATATTATGACACAATTTGAAAAATCCCATCTAAAAAGATAACAGAGTGCCTCAATTGGGGACTTCCCCGTAAAATGTACATTTTCAAGAGACATAGCATATAAAAGTGTCATCAGAAGAGCATTCGATATCCAAAAACGAAATATGGAAAGTCCAGAAACAATAACCATATCTAATAGATACTATGTGTTCTGAGAATGCAATATAAAACTTGCAGAAACTGCGAAAAAAATTGGGAAAACTTGTCCAGATCATGAATTGCAAAAATCGATTTGAAATGATACCTTCGGAATGTGTTTTCGACTTCGTTTACCATCCCCACCCAATATCGGTCACTTCAATTTCTGCGCGTCGAGCACGAAGCCGACGTAAGCCCCATATCGACGAGATATAGCTTCTCTTTGCGCACAGCATCACGCCCACACCCTTCAAAAAGCCCACTCCAGACGCGAACACTCCCCCCAACCCCGCCAGCCTCCCCCGCAGACCCACCCACCCAACCGTTCCCCTCGCGGGTGGGTGCTTACGGAGAGAGATCCATCGCCATCCATTGAAAATCCATCCACCCGCCCCCATCATCCAGCCGCCTTCTTCAACGTTCGCTGTCCAGACTCCCCCCGACTGAAATCCTCCTGCAACCCCCCCACCCCCCCTCCCTTCCACCCCTGCCCCTCACCAGCCTCTCCGATACGCCCGACTCCGCCCAGCCGAGACGAGAACACTGAGCACACGACAGACGCAGACCCCCTGCCAACGGCCAACGCATTTCGCGAGTTTCCCGGATGCAAAGGATGCTTCATTTCACTCTTTCCATGGCACGCGGATTGCGAAGATAACCTATCCTAGCAATAGCCTACTTACAAGAAACTGCGGTGAATGCAATTCACTGCATGTGAAAGTTATTGAAATATATTATCGTTGGACATATAATTACAATATATTTAACTACTGTAGTTTGGGTGAGACATTTCTCGTGTAGTAGTTAAGCACATATTAGAACTTTGTCTTAAAATACAAGCAATTTTACGAAGTATAAAGTAGATATACAATTACTAATGCCGTAAATACATTTTTTTGGTAAATAACTGGAATATCTGTAGGTAATATTTAATGTATAATTGAGGATTTATCTCGGCTAATTTATTTCTCGTCGTAGGCTGAAAAGTCCTTCTTAAACGAATGTTTTCGTTGTGATTATACGAAAAGTATTACAGTGAGTAATTTATTTATTTTTAAAATAATTGAGAATACACGAACTACATTCTGTTACATTTCTCACGCGATCTGGGACGATGAGAATCCTCAAGCGTCCCTAAAACGCACAGCTCTACGAAACGAGTTATTTTTTAGGCAAACCCATCGAAAATGTGTGCGATAAGCGGATTACATCTTCGTATTACCGGAAAGGTTAAAATTTTTCTATACTACTCATTGGGAATAATGCGAGGTGGTAACTCCCTCATATGACCTAAAATACTCACCATGATAGTCATGCGCCCATGCGCAATACGTACCCCGCAATAATTGTACATATTATCACCCTTTTCGGACGTTTGATGAGCTTAATATTCCAGTCGAATGTCAGAAACGTGGGATGTCCCATTGTAAAACGTCTTTTTAACGTGGTTATTGGGGAATGAATTTAAATTTTTGAAGCTCAAATGATAAAAAAGATATTCCACAGAGAAGGCGTTGGTACTTTGATTCCATACCAGCCCGTATTTTATTTGACTCCGAAATACTTTACCATAAAATGCACTCTTTAGGTGTATAGTTAGACACTAGAGTTTGCGTCAGTGAAAAGATTCGCGGTTTATCACGCGCTAACTTTTTATTAACACAACACGCTAAAGATGCAGAGAGCTCACGAGCGGAATCGTTGAGTTAGATTTTAAGACCCCGGATGAGTAGCAGTTACAGGGAAGTAGCGCGCCCGAGGGATGAGATAATCTGCGCCACAAGCATGAATGGAGAGGAGGAAGATACGTATGACTGGAAAGTCTGACGACGAGCGTGTCGTCAAACGAAGCCAGCCAGCAACAAAATTCTTCACGAGAAACATGCTTTTACGCTCTACCTGGCGAATACGTTGGTGACAAACATCATTGTTTCCACGGACAAAAGGTAAGCACATTAGGTTCATAATTTTGGAGATGTAACAGCTCGGTTTTTTTTTTTAAAGGATCACTTCATCAATAATGCGTCATGTCACCGGAGAGGGAGTCTCGCACTTTCCCGGGTTTCCTGTGAGGATCTCACAGTACTAAGTGTTTTCGACCGTGCAGCTCCGCTCACACGCCACACACTTCCTGTCTCCTGCGATCCCTCGACTTCACCATTGTTCAGGAAATACCCATTATTGCTCAACACCCCTCAGTCATCGCTCCGATGGCGGTTAGCTTTTCGATTCATGAGCAAAGCTACGGGGAACGTTACGCGAGCACACACGCACAAGAGTGAGTGGGGAAAAGAACCACAACCTCTCTTGTCAACCGCAAAACCTCCGCTAATTTCCTTCATACCGACGGAAAGCGGGGGGACCGGCTTAAATCCGGACGAGTGTTGGCTCCTTTACGGTGGAGCCGTTCGCAAGCGATCCGTGGTGAAGCTCCTCCTCCCCCCCCCCCCCGCCCAGGTTGACGCGATCCTCTGTGAATGGCACACAGCCTCACAAATTCAATGAACAATTAAGGGGTGAGCAGCTGTGTTTTCCGTTTTCCCTTCCCTCGTGGCTCTTCTCCTCGGCACAACCCCTCGAATCAACCCTTTTCACGGCGCTCGAGGCGGGCGCAAAACTCCACGGGCACCTCTCCACCACCCTCTGAGGCGGGCGGGGAGGGGAAAAGGGGGAATTCCGACCCCCTTCTTTCCCCTCCAACCCCCCCCCCCTCCTGGCGCCTCCACATTTGAAGAGTGCTGTCGCCCCACGCCCATCGGAACACACGAAAACATTCTAGCTCTCTTGTCGTGGGCTGAGGCAAAATTCTGCGTTGAGTAACGGTATTGTCCTTTTTTCCAACACCCAACTCTCTCCCACCACCATCCCTCTCTCTACCTTCTACACCGATTCTCCCATGCCTTGACATCTCGTGCGAACTGCAATTATCTCAGCAACCAGATTCCCCGAACTTATTTTTATCAGAACCCTTTCTGAATTACTCTCCTCAAATTTTAAAATTCTACGCCCCAAAACTAAATACGAAAGAGTTTCATAAGTACATTTTAAAATAAATATTGCATATGACTCTACTCATTGCTGGGCAGTTTACCAATTTACAGCTTGTTAACACACATTTGTGCCAATATCTATCTCTGTACCTATCCTGACAATTTTATTCAAATCATTGTTTCTCGAACATATATACGAGATATATACAGACTCTCATTATACACCTGTGTTCACCTGTTGTATTTCATTATTATGTAGAGCCAAATTTAATTTTTACTAGCCTTTGCTGAATGGATCATGCCCAAGGCATAACAAATATACATTCTACTAATTTCAATGCCTCAATATCTCTCCCATACCATTTACAACCCACATCCATACACTTGTTCTCTCTTTCATTCCCATTCTAATATTTAATTACTTTTATGTGTTGGTAAAGATTTATACTTGGCATAGATGATTGTCAATGACAGAAAGATATACAATGGGTAAACAAACATAGACTCATTGTTCACAAGTATATTGGATACACAGTGTTAATGGTACTAAAAAAAAAGTAAAACTGATGAAAATACAAGGCATACGCTAAGTAGATACAAAACCTAAATGATGTTTTTATGGACAACAGTATTGCATGTATCACAGTTAATCGTTGGGACTCTTTCAAGGGACACATTCATTCAATCGTTGAGACTCAAGTAGCACTTATCTAATTATGACGTTTTTGATTTTTATTTAAAAAATTGTAGCATGTTTGTTTTATGGATTCAGGGATGTTATTGAAAATACTGCAAGAAAGTGGTCCCCTTTAAGCTGACGTTAGCCTATTTCTCTGATTCTTATATTTATCATCGCATTCATTCCTTTTCAAACATTTCCTCATCCTCTCTTCCATCCTTTTCCCTTTATCCTCGCCCCCATTGTCTCTTTTATTATTCCCCCCATTCTTCATCCCATTCTGTCCATCCTTGTGTTTTCCGACCTCTCCAATTCATTCTCTTCTTTGCCGCTCTCCTTCTAATTCTCCCTTTGTAATTCTCTCCCTCCCTCTCTCTCCCTCTTTCTCTCACTCTCCCCCTGCCACCCTCCGCTCTTGGGAGCATTGAGAGAGTCGCTCTTCTCGCCAGATGCCGCTGCTCCCCGCCTCCCTAGTCCCCAGGCAGGGGTGGTGTAGCCGCCAACCGACGCACTCGACTCGGGGCGAATTGGAGGGATCCGCGGGCAAATGATTCGCGCCCAGAGGTAAGACTCGGCGCGAATGGACGTGGGGACGACGAGGGAAGGGACAATAGGGATAACTCATCCTTCTAAAGCGAAACATAAACACAAAAACGTCTCCAAATATTTTGATGCAACGGCACCACGGCTCTATCACGCTCCGGCTAGTTTTAATTCACTTTCCCTGAGGATATGTACGCCTTCATACCACCCTACGGGACGTCGCAGAGGCGGGTGGCAATTGGTGATGGGACTCCAGTCATGAATGGGGAGGGAATAGGGAAAAGGGGGGGAGGAAGAGGAGAGAAGGAAATTGTATGTGAACGATATGTCTTATGTTAGTGTCGTACTGTTCTGTTGTTACCACCAATGGTACTATGTGAAAAGACGGAATTTTTGTATCTGTCAGTTCGGCAGTATACCTGTCTTATTTCGTCATTTCTGTCAGTAATTGAGATTAAACGCAGGCCTGAATAATATCCCCCGTGTCGTATTAAAACTTACCTGGTCTGAATTTTTCGAATAATCTAAGACTCAAGTAGCCTCCGAGTCTGTAACGGCTGCCAGTCTAACCCTTCCCTCTGCTGTGTAACACTATATACTCACTCGTAGCAGTTTTTAACGAAGCCTGCGTCTTTCCTGTGTGTTTTATTTACTTCGCCAATTAAATCTTTCTGTGCAGGTTCCCAAATTCTCGCGGCTCAATCGATATGTGTTCTTCAAGTTTTAAATTTTATCAAGTAAAAATAAAACTCGGCGGTTATCCAGGAAAATACAGATGGGCTCCGCTCAATTCACGCATTTGTTAGTACGTTATTACACTGAGCACACGCATTCAGCCATGCGGGGATCTGAATGTGTAATGTTTTTAATAACATTTCATTGGATCGATCTTTATCATGTGCCAAACATAATAGGTACATTTTCGTCACTAAAAAGAGAACAAAGCATCATATTCAAGCAAGATTTTCACTTTTATCGTAACTATTGAACACATTTTCATTCCCAATGCACATTTACTTTTACATGGTAATAGAATTTTTCGATGCCATTGTAAAATTTGATGCTACCGGTAAACGTAACTCCTCAGAAATAAATACACTGATTGGCTAGGCTTGTTGCATATGAAGAACATTCGCATCGTATTACTCAGCATCACGTGAAATCACCAAATAAAAGTGATTGGAACTCAACGTTTACCCCGTTGTTCCGTAAGCGGATACTCCGAAAAATATTTTCACTGACATCATTTTTCCGACCTCTAAGAGCACCTAGGCATGCATCACCGGATTAAAAAATGAGATTCCAGAGAAGTCGGCTCCACGAGCGCTGAGGACGACAGCTGAACAACTATTTTTGAAAGCATCTAACATTGCAAAGCAAAACGCAGTTTTCCACAGAAATTTTACTGATGCGACGCGTTTCATTGGGATACGGCACCGTGATACCTTTATCTGCTTTGTACCTTACAATCGTATAACTTACTATGTCAAAACGCGCCTTGTTCCTTTCAATTATATGAATGTATACAGCTTTAACAGAGTTGAGCCAGAAACAATTGAGTTAATTACCTCATAATTATACCCATTCTATAATTTATTGATGGAGGAACAAATCTTATGGAACAACATGCAAATGCTTCTATTTTTCTCTTCCATAATTTTGAGAGTAAATAGTTAATTATTTTTGTGTGTGTCATAATTATGACTGTTTTTTTATTGAAAATTTTATTTTCTATTTCTTGTTTGTTTCTTCCATATATTTGTTTTATTACTCATAGCTGTGTGTAATTTCAGTATTGTAATTCTCTGGAGAGCGCATTTACTCACTGTATGTTGTCCTCACGGAGCTGCTGCTCCAGGACAATAAATGCTGTTCAATATTCAATATTCAAAATGGACCTTGAACTGTAAACAGATCACACGAATCGTTGGGTACACATATTTGGTTCCTTTCATAGGCTTTACCGATTATGATATGTATAGATGGAAAAAGAGTTACCTCAATCAATCTTTTCTGTCGTCAGGCCCGTATTTCCTCATGTATTTTCATTCTTAAGCTAGGCAAACGTTCTATCTCACTTCATCCTATCCATAAAGCCTTTTCCCTTCCCCACAAAAACCATCCAACCCACAACCGCTGCCTTGAGCATCTCCTACCCTCCTACTACATTATCCACCCACCTACTCTAACATACTGCAAACTGGAAAGGTCACTGAATGCTTGCCTTCGACTCATTTATCTGATTCCAAAATTCGACCATATATACCACGCTTACCAACTAGCAAATTTCCTTACAACACGGAACTGGAGGAAATACTTTCTAGGTTCCCTCATTTTCAAAATACTCAAGTTTAAACAACCTGCCTATTTAACCGAACTCTTTACATACAACTACAAGGTTAGAAACAGAAACCTGCGCACCTCCCTTGATACACTTTATATCCCAACCCATAGATCACCTCTACTCCACAACTCCTCGGTAGAAGCAGTTAGACTGTGGAATTCTCTCCTCCACGGTATTCGTTAAACATCATCGGTGAACTTATTCCAGACAAAATTATTGCACTACATTCGTAACCCCACTCTGTCTTTCTCATAATATCTGTTACATTTTTCTGTTAATAAACTGATTTGTATAATTTAAATAATGATCTGTCATTAAGTCTTGTCTTATTTTGTGAAACATGTATTTTACTTTTTATTATTCGATTTGAAGGAAACGTTTCACTTAATTTAGTTGTTAACTTTTACACCTGTTTATAACTGATATATTGTCGTTTGATGTGTTTTTTGGTTTATTTTTGTATTCTACATTTGTTAAATACCCTTCGAGGCCTTTATCTTTATTTTTTTATGTATTTGTATTTTTGCAATTTAATTCATACGTGTTATGTATCCAACTGAACCCAGGGGACATGTGATCCCAGGTTCTAAATAAAATTTATTCTATTCTATTCTACTCTACCTCCTACAGCAGTTTCTTCTCTTCACCCACCATGGCGAGCACTTCCTCTTTCGTCTTCCTTTCCGTCCATTGCACTTCCTCCGTTCTCCTCCACGCACTTCAAAGGCCTGCACACTATTCTCATCCTCTTCCCACAGAGTCAAGTTCTTTTTTCACCACACGAAACACTGCCGTCTATATTAGACTCTTTGCCGGTATTTTCTTTACGTTCTAACGCAAGAGGCCCCCGTCATCAGTTCACTCTCATTAGCGAATGCCTGTTTCGTTCAAGCATTTCCCCTACTAATATCCTCACAGCAACTCCAATTTTACTCCGAGATAGTACGCAAGTAATTAATTTGTTCTACCTGCTCCCGTGCTGGCCACAAAAAAAAGAGGAAGGCTGAATACAAATTGACTGGGAGCAATCACTTCGAGGGAGCGACTTCATGAGCAAGCCGGAGTGGGACCCGCCCCCTTTCCCTCGGAGGGGGCGGGCTAGTGTGAGCGGCGAATGAATTGGAGGAGCGGAGGCGGAGGTGGAGGGAGCACGGGGGCAGACGCGGCGGCGGCCGGGAGCGGGGAGGGGGCGTCATTTGGGGGAAGACGGCCATGTGGCGTGCACACCGAGGCCCTGGTGTACAATATGAAAGAACCCATTTTGCATCCACTTACCGCCCACTCCCTCCCCCTCACCCCCTCCCCCTTTCCAACCTCCCACCACCCACTCCATCCTCCCGTTGACGTATAAAAAGATGGGAACACCTCCGCCCCCAAGTGAGCCAGCCAACGTGAGCGTCAACACGAAGCCTTTTTTTGTTTCGCCGGCAAGCGTGTGTTTAAAAATTGGCATGGAGGATCCACCACCCACCGCCCTCTCTTAACAGCGCGGGGAGGGAGAAACCGCGCAGGGCGTGCGCTTGCTGTTGAGGACCCCCGAAGAGAAGACCCAGCACGCGGCTGCTGGGGAGGAGGAGGATTTTTACCGCGGCGCCAAGGTCCTGGCATGTGGGTTGGGAGCGTGGCAGGGGGGTGTGGATGGCGGCGGAGAAGCGACGGATTGGCGGGCAGAAAGAGATGAGAGTGCGGGGGCGGAGAAGAGAGGCTTCCATCAGGAATCACTTACATCGGGGGGGGGAGGGAGGGGGCGGCGGCAGAGGGGAGGGGAGGTGGAGGAGACAGGCGGGGCGGGCAGGGGGCTGGGGAAAAGAGTCGGGAGTGGCAAACTGCATTATCGCATTCGGTTCTGTTGATCCAAGCGCCCCCGCGATGTACTCTGGGGGCCTGAGACGGTGGGTGGGGGTCACGAGGGGCGGCTCTTGGTCCTCGGGAGGGGGTCGATAAGCGGGGGTGGGTGGGATTGGCGTGGGGGAAGAGGTGGTGGTGGTGAGCGCGTGTGTGTGTGTGTGTGTGGCTCGAAGGAGGAAAATGTAGTGATCAATTTGGAAGAAGGCGAGAGGGAGACAGAGATGGGAGGCCGTGCGGGATGGAGGAGCCAGAGTGCTTGCTCGCTCGAAGACAAAGGCGCGATTCAACACGGCAGATAGTGGTGAGCACGCGGATGGCAAACACGAGCGGTGGCAAGATAAGAGTGTGCGAGTGAGAGAATGGAGGAGGGAGGGAGTTGCCGGCTGCCAGGGGAGGTGGAAGAGAAGCTGGTTTATTCTGGCGTGTGGGGGCGGTGGGGGCAAGGAAAGTGCCTCGGCCTCTGCTGGCGTGGATGGGGATGCATAACACACGTAGCCGAATGATTTGTTATTCTGTACCACCCCCCCTGCCCACCCCCACCCTGCCATCGCACAACTTCAGCCTCCCTCTCTCCATTCTCCCCGACCCCTCACCCCCCCCCCCACCCTTCTCTTCCCTCTCTCTGTCCCCTCCTTCCATCGGCCCTCTTTCTCACCAATTCCGGGCAGAATTTATTTCGACAGGCTTCGCGGCTTTAAAAATGGTGCGGCTGCCGCGCAAGGAGCCGATAATCGTTTTAAATCTATTGTTCCGGGATATCCGTTCCCTTGGGGAAGACGGGGAGAGAGGCAGGAGGCGTGATATGGTGGAAAATAACCACACCCAATTGAAATCAAGAGAGAAAAGCACTAGGTAGACGTTTACGGCGCAGTGTACATACAGGTTAGAGCGTAAAAGGTTTATCAACTCTCGGGCGATTCTTCAAGTCCAAGGATATTTTTATGCGTATAAAGAGTGGATTCACTTTCAGCTCCAGGTAATCATAGTTCCGCGTACGCGAATTTATTTTAACGATTCTTTTTAGCCATCGAACTTCATTCAAGGAACATTGGGTTTGATAGAAAATGTAAGCATCATCTAATGAGCAGATACATTCATAGCCATACGGTCTCACGTCAAAAAGTAACCAACCACTTCGTAAACGACAACTCGTAACCAACTTTTGGTTGACGGAAACTTTGTAACCGTAGCATCACC
This sequence comes from Pyrrhosoma nymphula, assembly GCA_963573305.1. Classification (NCBI taxonomy): domain Eukaryota; kingdom Metazoa; phylum Arthropoda; class Insecta; order Odonata; family Coenagrionidae; genus Pyrrhosoma; species Pyrrhosoma nymphula. Next base: position 58,666,034 of record OY754332.1, read on the forward strand.
AAGCCAGACGTTTTGTAACTTGCATTGTCGTAAATGCAAATTTTGGTAAACGAAAAATTCGTAACCGGAAGTGTGGCCGAAATATAGAAATCGGATGTAGGATATTATGAGAATCATTGATGGAGCTGTTGACAATAATTCGTAACGCTAGGGTATGTGTTAAAAATGTTTAAGTGAAGATACTGTGGAAGCAAGCAGTAAATTGTAATCGGCGCGAAATGGCCAGATCGTCGCGTTAGCGTTACGCGCTTTATTATTCTAGGGCCGTTAAACTTTCATGCCGGCGGGCCGCACGGAATACAGGATAAGGTTTTCATGGCTCGCATTCCTAAAACTAATGATAATGATCGTCATTAAGTGTTTCTTATCTTACTATACCTCCGATACTGCACCACGTAAATGATTAATGTTGAAAAAATGCACCAAGAAGAGGAACACCTCGGTGAAAGAAGCAATATTTGACTATGACCGATGCGATGGCCATTCAACTTTGCCTGCTTACTTTTAATTCAAAAGAAATCTTCATACTTAGGTTTTGCGAAACTCAGTGAGATTACATAGGCTAGTTTCCAAGGAATTATCTCGTAAATATGGCATTCATGATGCGCACCTTCTATAGGACTAAGTTGTCTTCCATATTTTTCGATATATCCCTTATCTGCATCTACATCATGCTAAGAAGAATATAAAACAACGTCATGGCCCCTTACGTTGACGGAAAGGAATTTCAACGGGAAATGCGTACGCCATGCAACGGCTCCAAAATTGAAAAGGCAATGATTGACCCAGAAAAATGATCCGTTCACTATCGATTTAGCATCGGCTTTGTCATCCATGCGAGTTGCGCAATCTAAATGCCATTTTTTTAACGTATTTTACTATATTTTCCTTGTGACCTAAGTAGCCAAAAGCGAATATTCTAGATTTCTCATTCGCAAAGACGTGCAACCTCCACATAGATCCACATTGATTAGCCTTAGATCTTTCATCCTCCACATAATTTCATATTATCATGACTACTAGATTTTATGCTTTTTGATGAACCTCAGGGAGAGTTTAAGAAATCCCTTTGCTATTTTTACCAATCTATGTAATATTATCAGTCATCCTTTTCTTATACGGTCCTAATACTCGACACGTATTTTTAAATGTGGTATTAATCATCAAAAACACAACTCCAGTGGCCTTTGAAGAAGTTATTTCTGCCAGTTATCAATCTTCATCATGATTTTGAAGTGGCCTCAGGCAGCATTCACCAGAATATTTCAGTTGACTCCACAAGCAATTGAAAAGTATGCACGTTGCGGAGTCACCACTACGCCCGAATGGCTAAATCACTGATTTGCTCGCAAGATCGTTTGATATCGTTAACAGAAACACTTTTAAACTAAGAACAAGAGAAAATGTAGAATCACAATAAAGCAATGAGAAATCTGCTAATCCAAGCGAAAATGCCACAAAAGCAACAAAGGGAGTTCTATAATAGAGATGAAGACTGAATATTAGAGCACGGTAGCGTAAGACTTTTTGGGAAAATTGAATTTGAAGCGTGAAAGAGTACACAATCTCTTCATTCAGCATTCAAACGGTTTTCCTGTAACGTACTTAAACTGTTCAGACATCAACCTCAAATTGTTTGCATTATTTTCATGCACAGAGTGATCTGATTAAATTTATGGAAGCAGGCAGTCATTACATGTAGACATTGAGTATATATGCTTATGATCAGGAAGCTGTTTGACTTCATTGCGCCAGCAATTATTCCACTGACTTGCTTAATAAAGGTTTTTTTGACCACGTGTTGTAAATTTATAAAGTAAAGCCTACGTAAGCGAAATTTAAGCACTGTCTCTCTGATATGGAAGACGTTCTGTAAACTCAGTATAATATTTTATGTCTCAGTACAGATAAATAGACTGTGTCATACTTGTAGGTTCCGAGGGAGAAGTCAAGTTGATTATGGCAGTCTCCAGGATCCCATTGGTTATACCACAATGTAGTTTTCTTAAAAAAATTCAACGAAATGAAATTGATGAAGTCAAGAATTTTCATAGAAAATTGATGAATCATATTAAATATTATTTGAGTAATTTCAAAGACATCAGTGGCTACTTCATCCTCTACCGGCATTAAATCTGCTCTCTGTAGAATTCAAAAGATCAACTTAATTTATACATTCTCAACTAAATTGGAAACAGCTTCGATAAACATAGGGAGAAGAGTATTTCGTAATTAAATGCCAAATACCAGAAGCAATTTTGAGGAAGTTGATGCATGGTCTACCCTGTTTACAGCCGTGAGTTATCTTTACGTGGCCCCCGCACCTAAACGGGTCGTTGATAATGATAATATGGAGGACATGCAACGTAAACAATCAACATATCGGCCGACCATTACCCCCATAGCCTGGATTTTGGGCACTACACTGAGGAGATTAAAGATCAATAGATTCCTAAAATAGAGGGGCAAGATTTTCCAAAGTTAATGCGTTCGACGAAGAAAAAACTGATCTCTCACAAGTTTAAACTGTATTACGTTTCCGACATACAATGCAAATAAATGCTGCGGTACTCAGAACGTTTAAGTACCCACTATGAAGATCCAATTTGTTGCTTCAGCTTCTCTGCAACATTTTCCTAAGAATTCAAATCAAGAAAGGAGAAAGTAACACTTGTGTAAAGTATGTCCAAAACGATTCTCTAACATATATTTCTTAATGCAAACTCCGTAAGAGCTGAAAATGTGTTATAAATACTATTAAAGCGGAATATAATCAGAAACACCGTACTGAATAAAATTCTCCACTCTTGTTGAGATATATTTCCATCTCTAAGTTTTTACTACACTGAAAAATACAGGTACAGGAAAATTGAGGATAATTTTTTAGTATTTTTCCCATGATGTTAATTTTTAATTTCATAATTTAACTCTGGCAGAAATCTTAGTTCATGGTTATGCAAACAAATTTCAGCTTCCTTTCATTCAGTACCATTCACCTTACTGTCAAATAATGCATTTCTACCGTTCTACGATGGTTTTCTTAGGTAAGAGCTCGACTCACATTTTTGCAGACATGTGTCTCTTAGCATCAGGACAAAGAAACCCGCATATCTAAAAAACGTTTTGGCAGATTATGTGGGCATAAAAAATATTTTCTCCTGTAACTTTCATATAATAGGCACTATTGTAATACCTATGGCTCTTCCATTTATTATGCGATGTTGTGGATTGTGGCACCAGAAGGCCGTTAAACTTGGGATAATATAGAAGGATATGTATAAACGATAGGGGATGCGAGAGGGTCAATTATTAAAAAAGATAAAAAATGGGGGAAAGGTAAGCCTGTGAAGTTTGACGGATTAGTAACAAACCACTTAAATTACATGCATATGTATATACTAAAATGATTATGTAAACATTCTTCTTTTTGTAAATATCTGAATCCCAGCATCCCGAAGCTCGGCGAGTTCCACAAAATACCAGAGGGGTCAATTTTTTATAGAGTTCCATAAATCTCTAATATTTCTAATCCTGCGCTTCACTTATTAGTTGGCAATAAAAAAGGTAGAATTCGGAATGGTAATAAATATGATGAGGTATAAATAGCAAAATATAATACCGGCTAATGCACATATCATAGGTAAGTCTTCAAATCACAAGCGCATAGAAGTTTCGTGGTAAAATGTACTCAAGGTTATATTTAATGAAAAATCATTCCTCAGCTATGAATCAGAAAGATACATGCACTTAAAATCACTGAGTTTCTACGTAAAATAATCGCGTGGTTGGAATCATTTCGTGAGAACACTTTGGGACAAACGCCATTGACTCTTTTTTTGTGTGACGCAAGTGATTCGTGGGCATATGAAACGCTTAGCGAGATTAATCAGGCTAATGTTCCCGAACCGCTTGAGGAAGGTCCCATCGCGGCCGTAACATCCCAAAACCACTGGAACCCATTTGCTACCTATTCCCTTCCAAGGTGCAGTTGGGAGGTTGCCTTTCAATTATATTCCCTCAAAACCTCGGCCAATCTACAACGATCCCTTACGCTGGCATTGGCCGCTCACGAGGAATGCGAGATTCAGACAACCATTGGGGATGTTGTCTTTCACGAATCGATTCCAGCCCAACGAGTGCGGCACGACTCGATCCTTCCCTGCGTGTGTGAGGCTCACGGTGCGTCGTGAAGCTTACACATGAGTCGGGGGAGCTCACTGACTCGCGGTGGGGACTGACTGACCTCATTTCCTTATCGAGGCCGTAAATATTCCACGTAAATAATAAAGGCAGCGCTGTTGTGGCCTCGCATGCTGGAAGGGCTGCCGACATCTATTATTCGTGCTGGATTTCAAGTAATCTGCGATTCGAGTGAATTCCTACATTCCTCGATTGCCACTTCTTCCTATGTGGGTGCATTAGCTCTTCCGCTTCCATGCCAAAGGCTCACGACGGCTACGAAATCAAGAATTCTCGTTCAGCCACAGCAAAAATTCCAAGAGCAATTACATGTTAACTCATTTATCTCTCTCTGTGTGCATGCAGAAGGCGTGATCACAAAGCAAAGCACGCTGGATAAATATTTCTCACAGATAACATAGGATAAATTTTTAAAGTTAAAAGTTTTCAATCGGCAGATTAGATATTTTCATTTTGGAACGAGACATCTACCGAAACAAATTAAGTTGCGAACCTCCTTTCATTTATAATTAGCAGGTTAGATTATTCTAACGTTATATCTAGCACTAAATTGGATGAAAAGTAAAAAGAAGGTTCTCATTTCGCATTTAAATACGGTTATCTGTAAAAAAAAAAATTAACAAAGCTTAATTCTTTGCATATAAAATGAGTCAAGATTCTCAATGACGTGTCAAATGAACTTGAGCACAAGTAATACACTCTTCCTAATGAATTTTTTGAAGTAATGAACACCAGATTTAAATCAATTATTTGGACAAAGATTTTGAAAATCAATGACACACTATCTGCAGATATGCGTGTTCCAGGCTCAATGCCATTTCAGTGAAACATCACATAGCCTTCAATTAGATAAGTCGTAGAGTCTACTCCAAATTAGTTTGAAGCCCATGGAACACAACACTGATACTACTGATTAGTTCCTGTGATTTCACTCCCCGGTTTCAGAATAGGAAGCGTCGCCGATGATTTCAGATCTCGGGGATACATTCCGAGCGACGGACGCAACCTGATCAAGGATCCTGTTCACGGCTGCGACGCCAGTCGCCCTGTTCTTTATCCGAGGCTGAACCAAATTCATGGTGGCAAGAGGACAACGAAGAGACGAACTTGGCCCAAATGGAACGCGACCCAAAGTCCCACCTAAAAATGAGCCTCCTCTTCGAGTTCATCATATCAATTCCTCGGCTCCCCACCGCGTGCCGGAGTAAAGAAAACACCCACTTCGTCCCCGCCCCCTTTATCAGTCCCGCAGCCTCCTCCATTTACCACAAACTCTCTCGCATCTTAGCGACCTAGCTAAGCTCCACCCCGCCCGCTTGAAGCCCGTGCGGGCCGATAGTATTCGGTCGGCCGCCCCACCGCCCACGAGATGCCCTGGCCCAGCCGAGTGCCGCACCAGCCCGCATTCGTCGCCGTCCCCCGCACGCCCCGCGCCCGCTCTCCGCCCTCGTTTCAATTTCAATCCGCGCCGCTCACCCGAGTTACCTTTGTTCAACTCCTCCCCCCGCTCCCCTCCTCTCCACCGAGCCTCCTGTGACACAGACGCCTCCCCCATACCCCCAAAACCCACGCCCCCCCCCATTCATAGGGAGCAGCGCTGAATGTCAATGCTCCGAGTGAAAAGGATGTTCTGAAGGTGGAGGAGAGTCAATAGTGCTCACGGCTCCATCTTCTCTTCAGGGCTCCCGACGCCTTCGACCACCCCCCTCCCGACGGCACTTCCTTCAAAAGCCTCCAGCCGCCATTCGTCCTTTCCCGCCCCCGGCTCCTTGCTCCCGAGTCCACCCTCCCCAGCATGGCTGCAATCTGGGGCGGATCAAGGCAAGGAGGAGGCCCCCCACCGGTTGGGGGTCGCCCCTCAACGCTGTTCTCTCCTTCCGCGATGGCCCACCTTCTCGCGACGACCACAAAACGGCGAAAGTGTTTCGCAGTAGTAGGGATTTTTTTGGATTTTCCATCGTCTAAAGGGAACCAGAATACAACTCACGCGATCAGATTCAATTTCTTTCGGAAATGAAGCATGTTCTGGAGGATGCGGAAGTTTGGTAACACCCGCGGAGGTATCATGTGCTTCACGTGTTTGGCCATTGGCCAGATTCCTGTATTTAACTTCGGGAAATGTATGAGGAAAACTATTTTAAATTAAGAGTTGGGTAATCAATTCCTCTGGAAGGTAGTATAGTTTGATGAATTCAAGGGGATGTAGCAATAGAATATCTCCACTTCACTTTCACATTTAAGTATTTTCACAAGGAAGAGAAGCTGAGGAATATTTTTCCGATTGGCTCCAATTTTATCCTAAAGGAATGCTTCTTGGCCAACGCTTTACCAAGGAAACAAAACATTCTGCCATGAGTGAAAATTCCTCAAAAAAGTATATTACATGGAGAATTCATCAAAACTAACTTTGCTTATATCTAAACATTGAGGTGAAAGTGAATTAACGTGCCTCCGAAATCATCCTGATGCATTAAAGTAAAATCAGTTAATTTAGTCAAGAGCACGAAAATTTACCTAAAAAACTAGTCGTCCATTTTTCAGGGTAGTTTAGATAGAATGGAGGCTTTTAATCCCTAGAAATCTCCCAATTATGGAAATGATTAAAAATTAAAGAAACACATAAATTTCAAGTTAATTGAAACGCATTTCCAATTTAATCGCAAAAATAATATTTTCTATAACAACTTCAACACTCCGAAATTATTTACTCTTCAGAATATCCCACAAACAAATCTGAATGAGTAAATTGATGTTTGGAAGCAGAGCTTCCTTTTCCACAATTTAGCCGTTTAGATTTCATGATATCCAATTTAGTTACGATTTTCCCATAACCAAATAAATAGTATGTACCTCTGTCACTATTTTTTCAAGAATCACAAATTAATACGACCATCATACTAACCTAACTAAACAGGTAATTCTATAAATCAAACAATTAAATTAAATAATATAAACAATCAATGATTAGTTAAAAAATAATCAGATTTTGATTCATTATCTTTATGGTCTGAGACATTTGCAAGTAAAAACTACCAATTTTTCAGACTCGCAACTGGAGTAGTCAGGGAGGGTATGCATGATGTCAGTTTACACCTTGTTTGTGAGGTAATGGCTTGTTTTTGTGTGTTTCTTAGAATTTTCTCAATTTCTAAGCTTTTGGAAACCACAGACCCTAATTTCCCGGGGATATAGATCTCACTTACATTGCGGTTGAAATCAGCGCAGCATGCGCACCACACGACACAAGGCCAGCAAAACCAATCGGTATACAGAAGAGGGTTCGGAAAGATTTAGATGCCAGGGGCTCTAGTGCTGTCACTCACACAACAATTGAAATGGAAGGAGTCAATGGGGAGCATTGACAACAGCAGTCTGGAAGCACGCAAGAGGGTTTCACTAAAGAACCACACATTTTAATTAACCTTAATTGAATTTATTCAATGTACGCCTTATCATTGCAAGATGTATAAAAATGGATTTCACCGACGCACTTGAACGTGAAACAAGTTACTGCTCTACGGAAACATTGTTGGGAATTTTTGGAATGATGCACCATGACGGGAGAGGAGTCAAAATCAATGTACATCTGGGAAGGAGACTCGTATCATTTAACCGTAGAATACTAAATGGTAGCAGTTGGAGATGAGGGTTATAAGCAACCCATCTCCTAAGATAAATCACAAAAAGGCCAATACAAAGGCAAAATCAATATCCAGGCTCGAAGAGGGATAAAAACCTATGATCTTGAGTTTTCCACACCACTACGAGACCTATGCGCATATCAACACCGGGGAGTTATAAATTGGAATGAAGACTATGATGGATTAACTATGCGGAGTATAAGGATTTATTACAACTAGTGAAGGAAACTCGACTTCTTGAATATTGGTTCAAAGGGTCATGCAGCGTACGCTTGGTGGGATAAGACCGGATAGTACTTGGTCTAAACCTTAATGAATGGCAAAATTTACGGTAATGCAGCTACCTCAATTGCCCTCTCGTTTCACTGCAGGTACCCATCAAAATAAAATGTTTTCAGACGTTGTTAACTCCTAAAAATATATACTCGTTCAGCTGTGTAATAATTAAATGTGCTTTTACTTGGTTTTCTGACTTTCCCCATGACACCTTACGATATATTCAGGTGCAATTTGGAATGTAAAAAAAGAAAAAAGAATTTTACTTCGATAACCTATATCTTTATAAATTTATAGTTAATCTTAGTAAAATTATTGTAGCGATGTTTAAGAAAGACTATATCAATGAAACCTAGTTTTCTATGGGCTTTAAGTATAAAAAGCGTCATATATAGGGAATGTTTTCCTAGAATCGTTCCGCAAATGAATTCTTGGCCGTGACGTATTGGATTTTTAGACAAAAAAGAGAACAACCGCAAGAAGTAGGTACTGAAAGGCTGACGAAAAAATTACAAATAAAATATCCAAATGCTCCAAGGCATGAAATAACCGATTGTCAACTGTGCCAAACTGAGAATTTAGCAGCGTTGGAAAACTGTCCAGGATATACTTAAACAGTTATTCTCATGGGAGCGGCAGAGAACAGTGTTCAACGACAAATGGCAAGAACATTCCTTGCAGAAAAGTTGAACATTTACTAGTGTCCAGGCTGTTACACTTGCTCTTTTCAAGCCATTGAGACCCCTGGGTGAATCGCATTAAGAGCTTAAATGTTTACCAGAATGCATATTGCCGTCACACTCCTGAATGCAGCTCGAATCTTTTTACTTGAAAGGTTAGTGAAGATGTATAAACATAAAGGTTCTCTACACCACGCCACTTTCGCGGAACCCTCCGACGAAGTGAGATTGATACGCGATGCGACAACAACGCAGGATTGGCTCGCTTCCATCCGGCAGAAACAAAGAAAAGTAGCGTTGCGTGCCTTCCAGGGACAGCCCAAGCCACGGTAAGCCGTTGCGCTTCGGCTCTGCCCATCCACCCACCCACTACAAACGCCCACCGAGAAGGCCCATAATGCCTTTTCGGAACGGACTTTGGCTCCTCTTAGCGCCCTTTGGAGAGAGCCAGGGACTAACGAACGTTCAGCCCACGCCGGCGGGATCACGGCAATCTAAGGTTGAAAATAAAAGAAGAATACCAGCTAATCCGGCTGCAGTATGTGTTCTTTTTATCAGATCAAAGATGATAACCGACCGTTACTGACAGTGTTCGTGGTCGCCTGTACACATTTTCCGCCGTTACCCAAGTCTCTAGGCGCATTAGTTGGCCACGGTGGCGGTGACAAAATAACCAGCATTACCTTTCCAAACATCCGAATCCCGCTTGGGGGGCTTATTCTGTAATCTCACCTGTTTAATCACTCTTTGCGGGAAAGCAGGAGAACCGTTCGCTCTCTTAATGATCGGCTCACGATCGGCCAAGGTCCGTGAAAACGATAGTGGCTTCATTTCACGCTTCTTACCACACGTGAAATGGAACTAATTAAAGGAGGAGGCAAATGAAACGGATCAAGAATGGAAAGTTACGGACCAAGAGTAGAAAGAGCCGGTGAGTCACGGGAATGGGCTGGTGATGTTAAAATTAAGTCCGTGCTGGGGTTATTTTGTAATCTCACCTTTTTATTGACTCTTTGCGGGAAGGCGGGAGATCCGTTTCGCATTCTTAATGATCGGCTAACGATCGGCCATGGTCTGATGGTGGCTCCATTTCACGTTCCTAACGACAGGTGAGATGGAACTAATGAAATTCGGAGGTAAATGAAACGAATCAAGAGTCGAAAGATACGGATCAAGAGTCGAAAGAGCGGATGAATCAAATAAATAGACCGGCAGTTCACCAATTGAGAGCCGAAGATGGTCTCGCCGCCCGGGTGGAGGAGTAGAGCTATGAAAAATGACGTAATTCCCCATGTTTTATGACGTATTCTCACTTGAGTTAGATTAAAAAATAACCCTCTTGTGAGTCAAGGAAAAGACCAGCTGATCACCACTTTAGAGCCGAAGATTGACACGCACCGTGGTTGGCGGAGTGGAACTACGATAAATGACGTAATTTTCCGTATTTTATGACGTGTCAAGTGAGATCAAAAATCAACCCGTCGGGATGGGCCACGATAGGACGGGGAGTGCGGCAGGGATGCCCACTGTCACCGTTGCTTTATAACGTGTATTCAGAAGGTACATAATGATAAGGGAGGCATGAGGGGAGGAGGAGGCAGGAATAAACGTACGAGAGGAGCTGATAAAATCAGTGAGATTTGCAGATGATAAAACATTGGTTAGCCAGTCTGCCAAGGGGTTATAGTCAATGGTTAATGCATTAGAGGTGCAGTGCAATAAGTATGGGATGAAGATCAATCACAAGAAAACGAAAGTAATGAGGTTTTCTAGAAGTAAGAAGGCGGGGCTGAATATAAGGGTGGGAGGGCAGAAGATGGAGTAGGTCGAGCAGTTTACGTATCTGGGTAGTATTTTGGAGGAGAAAGGATTTAGTGGTAAGGACAACAGATGCATAATTGTGCTAGCTAAAGACGCATTTTCAAAGAGAAGGGAATTTGGTCTGAGAAGAGACGTAAAGAAGAGGCTGGTGAAAACTTTAATATGGAGCGTGGCGCCATATGGGTCGGAAACTTGGTCATTGCGAAGGGAGGATGTGCGTAGACTTGAGGCGTTTGATATTTGGGTTTGGAGAAGGATGGAGAAGGTGAGCTGGATGGCGAGAAAGACGAACGAGGAGGTATTGGATATGGTCGGAGAGGAGAGGAAGCTTGTGGCAGAGGAGCGGAAATGGCAGAAGATATGGATGGAGGAGGTTTTGAGAGGAGAGGGCATGTTGAAGAGAGTGATAAAGGGGAGAAAACTGGGGAAGCGTGGAAGAGGAAGGAAGAGGATAGGAATTCTGGACGAAATAAGAGGAGGTAGAAGATATGACGATTTGAAGAGGGATCTAATAACGGGCCATCCTTAGGAGGGAAAGGGAGACAATGCCTATGAAATTGGGATGCAGAATTGGGACTGTCCAAGAACCTACCAATCAGCTGGTAGAATACTTGAATTAAATAAATGACCATAACTTCTGGTGGTCAGAGCGATTTTCGCCTACGTACAGATTTACGTGAAACGTTTCATAAGTGTTACCAAGAGGTATTAGTGAAAAAATTGCATTTTACTGTATTTCTTTTTTGGCAACTCAATGCTACTTTAGCCTTATGGCACGTGAGACGTATTTTGTAATAATTTATTTTCGTGTGCCATTATTTTCTCCTAAATGTTAAATAATAAATTTCGTATTATTAAAAAAATTTCTAACCAATATCAAGTCAATCCATGTCACAGATTCGAAAAAACAGTTGCAGTTACAACTTTTGCCTATATTTCTAATGCCGCACCGAAAACGATGAGTAGCTAAAATAATAAAATTTTTAATATAAGGAAAAAATGTAAAATATATTTCTTGTCTAATTTCCACAACTTCATGCATAGTGAGTTCCACCGCATCAACAGTTCCACTTGAATAAAATGTGGGGCTGAAATTTTTTCCATCTTACTCAAAAAAGCATAAAAGTGTGCATTCGATGACTCACGATTATCACTCCTTCAGTTCTGCTACTGAAAGCAACTAACTGTTCTTGAGAAAATGTTGACCGTAATACTTACGTCGTGACAGCTGAGCATGCACATTTAATGTGTCAGAAAAAGGACTCATACCCACGGCATTTTACGACCACGATGCTTCAACAAAGTGGATGGCGTAGTTTATTGATTTTAGGCTACTGTCTGGTTGATTTTGTTATTTATAACGAAACACAGACTTTTCCATTTAGGTAAGGCCTCAACCAATGAAACTAAAACAAAAACGAAACCAACCACCTATTCTCTCAGAATCGTACTCAAAAATCGTAACGAAATTAGAAATTGGGTCTGCTGCTTGAGTTAGAGGGGGTATCGGCTTCTTACCAAGCATCTCCATCCATTTTCCCAGCAGCTTTACCTCATTTTCTCTTTATTGCTTTCTATATTATCGTGATATTAGCCGGCATACTTCTTTCCTCTGTTATGGATTCCTACACCTCAAGGCGATGCTCCGTCAATCTATTTGCGTTTTCCTTATCCCAACTGATCTCCAATTATTGATAATATGCCGTCGGAAGTCCTACTGATATCACCTGTGACAAACATTAATTTAGGTCACAAGGGCATATAAGGTCCAAATAAAATGAGTAAATTTCTTCTCAATTGAATAATGTATCACATCACAGTTTTAATGTGATATTTTAACGTAACTAGTTACTCATGATGTCGTAACCTTCAACTATGATCCACAGTTATCATCAGTGATCTTTCGTTCTACATTTTCCCTTGAAAACTTTCAAAATCATTGGTGGAATACGATTACATATTCCAATTTTGACTCTCTAGAGAAATTATGAGTGATTTATTTTGTTGAAAAAGTACGACATTACATTGACAATCACAACGCAAAGAACAAAATATATATATAATATACAAATTTAAAATAAAATTCAACCCAAAAACAACTTCCAAGTTAAGCTCGTGTGAATGCTACCTCAAAACATACAATCAGCACATGCGCGGATTTTTTACCGCAGCCAATTGAAGGAGAGAACTGAACTCAGAATAATTAAATATGCGTTGATATATTAATGACTTTGACTACGAATCTACATTCTGTCTTACGCATTGTAAGTGGTGAGAAGAAAGTGCACTCTTCTTGAAACCCTAACATGGTATAAATGAAATTTGAAAGACTATTTCATTGCTTAGACATTCCCTTGAACGATGGGAACCTAGTTGGCATGCTATCGCCAACTCTGATGGAAACGTGGGCCAAGAGGAAATAGGTTGAGAGGCCATTTGATCTTCACTTCTGGTCCAAAAAATAGTTGGCCTCATATAACTGCCACATATTGTGATACCCGTATAAAATTGTGCTATAACATGATCACTGAGTGTAATTGAACGAAATATGACACTGCTGCCGTTCATAAGATACGTTTTCATACAGCCGTTTTGCGTTGCCGGACTCTGATTCACGCAACTGAGAGGCGATATTTTCAACGCAGGCTGCATTGCCACCTAGCTGCTAATCTTTCAAATGTTGGTGCAGAATTCTCCTCCGGATCTGCTGCAGGGAGTAAGGATGGATGCTTTTAGCCTGTCATTTGTTTGCCCAATCATTCTTTCTCAGTCCATGGCCAATGATCCTCGCGAACATCCACTATTCTTCAGAAACTGCACGAAATTGAGTATCTCTTCACAATGAACAGGAATAACTAGGAAGACTTAACGCGGTCACGGTTTTCCACCGTCTTCTTTCTTCATCCGATTCTGACAAGGAAGTTCAAAAAGAAATGGAGTAGACACTCCACTTGATTGTTGTAGTCGATGCCACTATTATTGTCGGACTAAGAACGCTAATACTTCGGAACTTCTTCGTCGGCAACCAACACGCATTCACACGGTGGTTACCGCCGACGACGGTCGCCGCGTTAGCACTGTGAAAGGGACACAAGCTCACGAGTGTCATTCTCTTCTCCCGGCTCACTCCGTCCCTCGCCTCGAGCACGCCACTTTATCAAACGCCCTCCGGCATCTCCTAGCCGCTCCTCCGGCCTCCAACATTCTGAGCATCGTGCCTCCATCTGGCGGCCCACCGCCGTACCTCCCCGTTCCCCTTCCCCCTGCAACAAAACAGAGCAACTCGCACGACACAGGGCCCTCGGTCACCGCCTCACCACCCTCTTCTTATCTGCCTTATCCCCCCCTAGACCCCTTCCCATCCCCCTCCTCCGCACCGCTTCCCCCAAGAGACTACCCCACGAGTGGGAGGGGGGTGGTGGCTCTCAAGGGGCCGAAGGGGAATTCCTCGTCCGACAGTCTGCCTTACATGAGGCGTGGTGGCCGTGGACGACGTGCACTCGAGAGGAGCGGTTTCCGGCAGCGGGGTTGGAGGGAAGGGGCATTACCCGGGGGATACCCCGTGGGGACGCCCCCAACGGTCCGTGCCTCCATAGGTCTTCCCTCTTCGCGCCCGGTCGCCGAAAAGCACGCCTCAAGCGAGGGAGCGTGATCGGTCGGGAAGGCTTGGCGGGAGACGGCGCATCGGAATGGGAGTAAGGACTCGAATTGCTCGCGGCGGGCGATAATCGCGTAAGGAGGTCTCTCCACTCAGAGGGAGGAGGTTGTGGTGAGGAAGTTATGCAATCAAGCTCTCCCCACGTCTACGTGGATGAGATGGGTTATGACGCGAGCGTGTCAGGTTTATCGAGTTACGCGTGACTACTTCCTGTGCGGGTGAATGCAGCAGAAACGGAACGTTCCCTCGAAGCTCGACTCGAGGGAGAGAAAAAAAGAGGTTCCAAATTTCCACTAATCGGCATATCAGTTTGTTATTAGTCATGAATAAATTGAAAAATCTTTCAGTTCTAACGGATAGACAATATCGATACATTTTATTTCTCCAATCCGCGATAACGATTTTATCTTTCGTAACGAGACAGTTTTTCACCTTTCAACCTCCATAGTTACGAAATGCAAAATCGTTAACAAATTTTGGAGATAAATCTTCATTAACATGAATCAATTGGTTACCACTGCTCTGTTTTGTAGGTTCTGCTGAGATACTAAACGGATGAGGACAAATATATGTATTCTATCAATGGAGAACAAACGAGTCTGGTTGAGTTCCAAGATAACTAACGTTATGGGGATATTTTTTATGTTGTGACTAGCGTGGCAGAAACCCTTTTACGATTTAAATTCCGGTAGTGTTGGAAAAATTACAATAAAGTTCAAATCCCTGCTCTTGAAGCGGGTGAAGAACACTCCAAAGGCCTTGCTTTGTCGGATGGGATGATTGACAATAACACCTTTCTTGAAGAGTAGGATAATTCCGACCGGTTTATCATTTCATCCCCTCCTCTCCATTCCCCAACCAATCCTTAATTCACCGTTCAAGCCACCAATCCTCAACGGCGCAAATTATATCAGCTGCCGGTGGCTTCCTCCAATAACATTATCGAAATACTCAACGATAAAAATTGCTACATTAGCCCCATGTATATTGACTAACTAAAGTTCCACCTTTTGGGAGTAAATTATTTTACCTTTCCATGAACTGCAATACGTTAATCATATATTTAAACCAAACAAGCATTCATTATGCACGAAAATAAAAATAGATGACTTCAAGATGCATAAAACCAAAATAACAGAATCATAATGAAAATAATTCGTGCTATTTCACATGCAAGTCGACGTAATATCATAAATGGTATCACGGCCATCATAATGACCTTTGACAGTAAAAACTTCAAAATGCCTTATGTGAATTTATTTTAGTGAAATGATTTACTGTGTTTACCACTTTAGTTCCATTTCATTATTTTATTGGGTAAAGAATACGCACAATTAAAAAAAGACACCCTTCAACTGGGAACCAAGTTTATTTCCAAAAACACATTCATGAAGCTTCCGTAATTACACTTGGTAAATCCGCTAAGAAGAATTGGAATATCAGTATTGACCTCAATTATTTGCTTAATTGCCGTGGGTTTTAGGACCACGATTACATAATCATGCGAAATACGAAATCATTTTGAGTAGCTTCACAATGCGAACAAAACTCAATGCTCAATTTCCGCTCTTCATTACCCTAGTCAATAGAGCGCAGCAAGTGCTTGGATTTTAGAGGCGAAGATGCATAATCAGTGCATAAGAGTTTTTGCGGAAGGCGACCCATATAAAGCTTCCTACCTGCGGTGCAGGTGAAGCTGTCAGCGCGGAAATAGAGATAAAACAAGGGAAAAGGATATATTTGATAATTCGCTTGTGATTTTAGTGGCGATTAATTCCACCGATGGAAACGCTATTGTTACAGAAACGGAAATACCATAAACAATTACGTATCAATATCAACTGGTAAGGCATCCTAACCGAGGTTTATTTGTAAATAGACTAGCTCAATCTAGAACAGCGTAGTGTCCATACCGAGCGAGTAGAACAAGAGTTCGAAGCCGTACTTCATGCGAACTCACGTTAATTAACAGAAGGCATATTCAGTAAAATAGCTGGTAACATCAAGATGGAAGACAACAAGTAAAACAGCCTTTAAGTAAAGTATGGTTAAAAAAATATTGGAATTCTTTTATGTGGTAGCGACACCTGAACAATACCTAACTGCTAAAGAACAAAAGAGATTGAAAGCAATGGAGGTGTATTGTTATTGAAGAATGATGAAGATCAAATGGACGAAGAGAATCGCCATCGAAGAAGTCCTATTGAGGTGGCTCTACGCTGACTATGTGAGTCTAAGCAAATACTAAACAACATACTTTTATATTGGCTCAAAAAATCCAGATTTGGTTAAAGAAATAGGTAACATATTAATAATCAAAATTGAAGTACATAATGTGCAGATTATTCAGCTTAATTATATTTTTAATGACCACATCTGTACAGCCATAGGAGCCAACTGCAGCACCATTTGTATGGAACTACCGCAGTTTGACTTCAATAATGGCAGTAATTCGTTAATTACTTAAAGAAATAGGTGGTAAGATTCCTATATTTCATTTTTATTCCATTTCCCTGGAGTTTTCGCTTCTTATAAAGAATTTTAATGGAAAGGTTATATATGCTTCCTCACTCAAATTGACGTCTCTTTATTCATATCTCCACATCTATATACCGCGCGCGTAAGGAGGTCTCTCCTAGAGCCCATGTTAAAATTTCCACTTTCAAGGCTGAATCACAGTAAAACTGGCCTGGAAACACTATTTTCATCTCAGTTTATAAAAATCTACTTCAAAGATGGTACATTTAAGTTTTCCAAATTTCTGGGATAAGTGAACCGGAGGCCAAAGGCATCTTAGGAGTTGGAGAGAATACAAGTGCAAGGAAAGCTGTGAGAGGAATAAGAGACAAAGTTATTGGGCACATTTTACAATACCAATTAAATGCAGTAACGGAAGATGAAATTATTAGAATGAATGATAGAGGAAGACCAAAACTGGAATGGATCGGTCAAATTATGAGGGACATCAACGTGAAAAATGATGTACGAATGAAGCGGTTGGCTGATTGGAGAGTGGAGAAAACCAATGCTGCGATTATAGACTGCAGAGTATTGTTGACGGTAGGTGCATGTATGGTGTGGAGTTACACCCCTGCCACACATCCTTGTGAAGACTTGCGGGGTACCACGCAGGTGAAGATGTAGCTTTCCATACGTCACCACAGAATACTTTTACAGCTTCCTTTTATTAAGAACTAACCTTATTTTCCTCTCGATATTAGCATCCTTATATTATCATCTCGATATTGGCATCTCGATATTCCCCTCGTGAATCGTATGATAAGAACAATAAAAATAACACTTTAAACCACGTACCTGAGGATGATGTGTTAGCATCGAAACGCGTTGTACGGGGAAGGAAGATGTGGAAAAGTAATAACATTTTTGTTCTTATTGAAATATTGAAAATTGAACTTCCTCATATTGGAGTCTGATTCTGCCAATTGTATATGAATTATAAGATCTTGCATAAAGGTTGGTTTCCAATTTGAATCAGGCTAACGCATAACATATACTAGTATGGCTTAGCTTGGCAGAATTGTGTCCATTCCGTTGTCTGAGGGAAAATAAAACCTCACAAATTTACCGCTTCGCAAGAGATTCCGTCGGCCAAAGTTACCCGGCCTATCTTTCAAGGTTTAGAATAGTCCATAGTTCAGACTGAGATATGGAGGTGATGACAGCCTAATTGAGCAATTTAATGAGGAAAATAATTTTAAAATCTTAACTTATTCGTCAAAAGTAGTAAAGTGGTTGAATAATTATTATACGTGGAAAGATGGTAACAGAAGCCAGGGAGGAAGTGGAGCCAATTCGTAGTTTTTGCCGCGGAATAGGCTCACAAAACTCGGAAAATCCACATCTTGACTAGACCTAGCGTCGGTGCGGTCAATATGTGGTCGTTCATAGCGGAATGTTTACAAGCAAAAGTGACATCACTTCATTGTAGGAGAGTAACACTAATCAAGTTGTGGCCGTTTGCAATGTGGTCATACTGCCTTTGTGTTCAATTCGAAAACTGACTGTGCATTGCATCAATGAAATGTTAATAAACCACCAACCATAGTAATGGGGGCAAAGAATAATTCAAGGTCATGCTCTAAGAAATTTTGGGTGGTGAATGAGAGATGGCTTTAAGAAACGCAAGCAGAGAACTTTAACTGCAAAATTATGCATTGATGGTAAAACATTTGGTAAGAAACAAAGTAAGTTTGTTACCAAGACTCTTTGTTTTACTATGGTGGCATTTTTTATCATTGTCATACTCAACAATGGCGATTGAAACAATCGACAACATTTTTCCATTATTACCTATAATAAACAAGTAGGTATAGCAGCAAAATTTATGCCTTTATTCTTCATTCAATTTTATGTTTCTCCACACGATTTCTCCGTCATTTAAAATGACGGCGTGAGTTCCCCCAAGTATACGCAATGCTCATCGCTTTTGGGCCGCGTACATTTTAACGACTGATTTTTCGATCATAAATTAACTTCGGCACACAAACCACACTTTGTCAATTGTGGTTGCAACTCCCTACTACCTAACAATAAGGTGGTATCATATATTACTCTGCCCGACTGAATAAGCAAATGTATGACTTTCATTCCTCCGCGAATTCATTCATTCATCAATAGCGCACTCATGGCCGTATGATTTTATTCATAAAATAATCACCTTCCCCTTTCATTCGAGCAATCCTTTGTTCAAACGCGGTCACAGCTCCTGACAATGGACGTGGCTACGGCATTGAACCGTTTGAAAGCAATAAAAGCACCAAAATTGAGATTTGTCTGCAATTCTGAGCTTCCACGAACGGCATTCATACTTGGAAGAACGAAATACTTATATTTCCTCGGGTTTTATTCTGGAAAAAAATCTTGTATGAGAAGGCTGTATCAAAAACCAGTTTCTTATCCAATTATAACCATATAAAACTGCATCACCATAAAAATGTTTTAAAGAAATGCACGTTTCCGAAGCTCGGCACCATATTTTTTGCCAATAGCAGAAGCATTCGCCAGTGAAGTTGACAGCGTTACTTGTAGTGTGAAGCATTACAGCTTGCGGTATTTATTTTTGAACGAAGACTTAGTTATGAACTAAGAATAAGCACTACTAATGTAGTTAGACAAGGAAACAGAAGAGTTTTCTCATCCCTTTGGATGATAAATTTTAATATTCATTGCCATTCGTAATGGATAATAATTAATTTAGAAATTGATCATCTCTATGAAATCTTCTAATTTTCTTTTTTTTTCTTGAAAATTCTGTAATCTTGTAACTCTGTAATTGTTTGAAGATTGTTTTAACTACTTGCCAAACATTATGTAAATAATCCTAAATAAATATTGCAATTTTTTTCATTGTATTTCTCTTTTGTTTTGATCATACTGTTCGACTGTGATGTGACAACTATAGATATATATGTTCATAGGTGGCTTGCCACAGAACAATAAGCATATATTATTATTATACTATCTCTAGCTAAGCACAGCAGAGTATTAAAGCACCTACATCATCACTGTACTTTCGTGAACCTAATTCCCAACAATAAACTTGTTTAATACTCAGATACTGCATAGCATCATTTCTAATTCAGTTCGTATAACACTCAATTCATATATAATATTTACCGCTGCACTTTGCGGAACGTTAGACACAATGCATAAATCCTCAATGTATACGACAGAAAACACTTTTTCTCTCTCAGATAATACATTATGATTGTGTTTGCAAAAAATACAAAGCATGCCCCGCAGTTATAAGGACACACACGTTGTTTTTACGACAGCCGATTGATTCGAGTCCTTCCACGAGACCACGGCAGATATTCCGTCAGGTGTGCCGCGTCCCAGTAAGAGTCACGCAGGCCCCGAGATGCGATACGACTCCAGCCACGGGAGCTACCCAAATGACATCTAGCGTACAAATACTTCTCGCATAGTTTTTTTCCGATTCGCTCTCCCCCCCTGAATCTGCGGCGTGCTTGGGCGAGAGAGCTCAGCACCAGAACAATTCTTTTTACAAAGCTGAGCACATAGGAGCGTGCGGATGGAATTCGACAGGGGGTGCGGAATGATCCGTGGCCGTGGCGAGCGGCAAGGTCGGTCGGGAGGACATTTGGGGGTCGTGGGACGGAGGTAGTGCGGCGGTCCGTGACGGGAGAGGGCACAGAAGAGAGTTGAATGGGGCCGCCGCGGTAGACGGAGTGAATGGGGCAGAGCGCGTTGAAAAGTGAAAACACGGTGGACGGACTTGAAGAAAGCCTCCCCTCCGCCCAACCTCCCCCCCTCTCCGTGGCACGCGTTGAGTCTGAGGGATGAGAGAGGGAGGGCAGGAAAAGAGAAGGAATGCTTTCAAAACTGTTTCGCGGTTAAATGAATGTGAGGACGGATGGGGGAATTAGAAAGGGACAAAAACATGGGACTGGCGGAAAGGAAGGGTGCCGGGGAGGGGAAGTTAAAGGGCGTGGGATGGGTCCGGGGACGAAATGAAAAGTGGGGGCGGTTGGCGGTGGGGGACGGGATGGCCGTTGGGGGCGGGGCGGGGGCGGTGACGGCGGATGCGTGGAGGTCGGAAGCGGCCGGCTGTGGGCACCACCCGTTGAATTCCTCTCATATAACCCCCGCCCGCTTCCCCGCCTGCGATAAAAGCACTAATTCAGAATCACAAGGTCCAGATAAATTTGGAGGCGAAATGGAACGGCGCGCCGCGGCGTAGCATAGGCCGATTCTGGGAAAGTGAAATGTTTTTTTGAAGAAAAGCGTACTCAGGCGATACACATTTTTGGACCTATGTGTCCTAGCGACTGGTCAAAATTTCAGCAGCCAGAATAGACGAAATTTCTCAATGTACATTTCTGTTGACTAAATCAATCATTATCTGGGTATACCTATATATATATATATTCAAATGTATGAACGGTAATTCATGAAGAATGCGAAATATTTTTTTTGCCTTACTTCATTCTTTTTTCAAATGCCATAGAAAAATATGATGGCTACAACAGGTGCCAATTTCTTACACAGGAATGAGAGTAGCAACTTCGAAAAGGACTGAAGTTCGAGGGGTCAGGCACCAATGAAATCCGAATGGAATAACTGGAATCTGGAATAATACAAAGAGCGAGAGGAAGAGCCAAAGGTTTTGAAACCTGATGGAAGTAACGCCAAGCAAAAGGTTTCCGTCGGAGGAGTACTTCAAAATGCTTCGACGAAAGGCTGTGCTGAAGTACTGCGTTGAGGGGCTGCGCCGAAGAACCGTGCCGAAAAGGACTCCACTGCAAGGAGCAAGCACGGCAGCATGGCTAGGAGGAGGTGCAAGATGACAAAGAGGTTATCAAATAAATGGATCAAACATTACATTTGATTCTTGAAGCAGATCGGTGTACAAACACCATCATCAGGTTGATGTATCATCAGGTTCGGTGTACAACACCTGATGATGGTGTTGTACACCGAAACCGGTCGATTAAAACTATATTATTGTGGAAAATTGCCAGTCCTTTTCTTTCATGATGTTATTCCACAAAATTAAGCCTGAAACAACAACTTTTTTTTGTCTTAAACGTCTAATTGTCCGGGGAAATGTCAACCATTTGTTGTTGAAAAGTTGCCATCTGCATGTTCCTCTGATCACCATTTCCAACCATCTTTAAGCTTTGACATCTTGCAATGACGAAAAAAGAATTTTTGAAACACACGTGAAAAGTATTAAAAAGATAGCACGTAATTTAGTGACTCAAAGCAAAAATTCTGTGCTCCATAGACTTTTAAATGCTTTTTCAAAATATGATTCAGGCGCATTCGTTTAAGTGACAAAAATTCTCTGGGCTTGGGAATAATAATAGTAATCAAGATTTTCCGTGCACGATTATTTCAGTATCATCAAAGAAATCGTGCTAAAAATTATGTGTGCGCATGAGGTTCCTTTTTAAAATGAATTGATCTCACTGAGAGAAAACTTTGCCATCCAATGAATTACCACTATTTTTGCTTAATAAACAATAATAATCAGCGTGTGAAAAAACAACGGTTCAAATATACAATACATATAATCATAGCTGTTATCATGAACTAAAAACTTGAGTTCCATGAATAACTCGCACGAGACATATAAGAAAATTTGACTAATATTTAACTTAAAGGTAGCTGCTTTATCTCCTGCCTCTTGAATGGATGTTTTATTTACCGCAGCATTTAAGACTTTGACTAAACCTTACAATATAGCTAGAGCAGTGAAAGTTGAGTTTTAATTCAGGTTGTTAGGTGATTTAGGGGAGGAGACCGATCACGGAGGTTATTTGAGTCATAGAGAGCAGGTGGATAGTTTGGCAACGGAAGGACTATTTGAGGAAAGGAGGTGGGGTAGAAAATCCTTGCGTCAACATGAACATGTTCTTAAGAAACGGCGAAATGAGGTTCACAGATTATCACACCATCCGACAAACTTGAGTACTGAACTTGGGAGTGTTTTCAACGCAGCCTTAATAGGTGATTGTTATTCTAGTGAAAAACCTCTGCCACTCTAAGTTCAGTCAACAAGATTATGCGTTAGCTTTCTACTTGACTTTCTCGATGGAGAAATGTTATACCAGTCTGTATTTAACGATGCTTCTCATTTTTAAAATGCATAGACTTAAATATGAAATAAATTGATCCCATTTTTTTTCATTCTATGAATTTAATGAAGCGCGTGAAATGTAGAGCACCAGCTTATACGAAGGTAAGAGCTATAACCGTACACAGTAGCAGTACGATACTACCGTTTCTACATTGGATGCCGTAAGTTTCAGGTTACGACCTGAGCAATAATTTCAAAAGATCCAAGGGTAGGAGGTGTTTTTATTTGCTTGCAGTTCGTAGAATTAGGTTATTCAAATATTCGAAATAACTAAGAATGAAATATTCAATTTCTCTTATTGTATGACATATGCACTGGGTCTACATTCCGGTGAAAGAGTTCAATGAATTCAACATTAATGAATTTAGTCCTCTCTGTGCACTCCCAGTTGTGCTGGTTGTATAAATATATAACTCCCCGATTGGTAACCAGTTGTGTCGCATAATCCTCATTCCTCATGTAAATTCAAACTATTTTCAAACGCACTACATTTAATAAGTTTTCCTTTGGAAACTGGCTGATTCCCTGATGAAAAAACACTTAAACCTGAATTATTTTAAAAAATGTAGAAGAAAAAAATCGAGGCATTAAATCCTTCGGTGATATCTAAAAATAGCGCCACTTTCCTGTATCCGCTCACCATTAGCTAGGGCCGTAAATAGGTTTTACAAAGAGCTTCTCCGGGTTATATTTCATGTCAATGAAAACCACTGCTCGCAGGAAGCAAGAGATTGAATGCAAGAAACTTATGAAGTAGCATAATTGCGCTGCCATATGTAGGGCATGTTTCTCACGTGGCGTGGGCGTGTCCGTGGGGACCAATGGAAAAAATCATTTCATCCGTCTTACGATAATGGCAATGCAGGAAATGCTGTATATGAAAACAATGCCTACGAAAGTTTCTTGCTTTACAAATTAAATTAATACAATAACAATATTGGCGTGATCGTTCGCAAAGATAAAATACACTTAAAGAGCTAAGCGTAAAACTTCCTTATACTTGGATTTCCAAAACAGAGCTAAGCAATAGAATTTCTTCTAGCATCGTTATCCTTCTTGTAGTAAGAGAGGTAAGGTTGAGGCGTGAAATAGTTAGACGATTACAGAGCATTATATTTGCGTTGAAATCCATATTTTTATGTCTTCTTTGAAAACTCGTATTTTTATTGCCTCCTATGATGAGTATCATCTCTAACGTATTCCTGGTTTGCTAGAAATGTCCTTGAATCCATGCTAAATGAGCGCGTTATATCTTTGAATCTTTTCATTTTCCAAATCTCATTACCGAAGAGAACATGTTTGTTACTGTGATCAAAATCTGGCAGTATGAGACCAGGAAACTGCTTTGGCTGGGACTTCAAATTGTGATCTCAGTACTAGGGTTTTCAATGAACATCATAGAAATGCTCCGGTCATATACCTCTCAATGGCTGAGGGTCAAAACCCAGCCAAATGTTAGTAGACTCACTTTGTTAGGAATTGATGAGTACCATATTATATTCATGAAGCCTGAGTGGCAATATTTTATTTAAAAACTCAGTAAAAATTGAACTTCTGCAGGAAACTTTATGTTTCATTAACTTGATAATAATGCAGGAAGTAATGTCATGGTTCTATGGCTAGTCAATAAAAATTGAATGAGACACGATAGCCATCTCAAGTGGCCAAGTACATACACTCTAATCCTAGCATTTCCCTGTATTCATTTGACCTAAATTTGCAGAGATCTGTTCCCAATTAGAAATAAACTTTCAATGAACATTACCCGAAACGTGGATTCTTTCCCCTTCCCTATAAATGCTGCACCCTTTACCGCAAAAGGTTTCATCCCAAGGCTGGAAAAGTAGGCGTCGGCGGTGACATGGTCCGACCAAAACGACACGAGTCGAAAGCTCTCTTTCAATAAATGCTAAGTGTCCGCGACATACTTCCAGGCCATTTCGTCCCGATACCTATATTTGAAGCTTTGCGTTTTTTTCTTCCCCCTCACGTCGGACCGAGGACATTAAAAGGAAAAATAGATCTTCAAAGAACACGAGCACACATATACCTACACACCAGACAACGCCGAAACAGAAAAATAACATCTCCCCCAAAAATATCATCTGAATTTTTAAGCATAAATGTAAATAAATCTGGCGGAAATAACTGTCAGAACAAACGAGTGTTTAATCCCGGAAAGAAAAGATGAAAGCAATAATAAAAATAAAAATGAGAATGTCAGCGATGGAATATGGCGGAGGGGGGGAGGTAGGGGGAGAGGGAGGGGGAGGAGGGTTTGGAGGGTGTGAGAGGTGGGAGAGGAAGGCAGAGCACCATGCTTCGGTTTGATGTAATTAAAAAAAAGTGGAAAAAAGAAGAGGGACGAAGAAGCCTTCCCCCCTCCGTCCATCGATTTCCCGTGCAAATAGCCATGCGCTACTGGGATAGCGTTTGGGTGACCGCAGAATGGCCCCGTCGGATCCACTAGTCCAAAAAACGGTCAGGATTACTCCACATGGCCGCGTCTATTCTCCATCCCCGCGACGGATCCTGCAACATCCCCCCCCACCTCCCACTCCCCCTACTCCCCACGAAAACCCAGCCGGCCGCGGTCCCTGCCGGTGATTACATGTGGCGCTCTGCTCCACGCAAGAGTTTATCGGCGCTGAAGCCAGCTTGTGTTATGGATCCTTTTCTGATTTCACATTTCTGGTAAACATTTCCCTCCCCCGCCCCCCCGTCTCGCCGTCCGAGTCTGGCTCGGCAGCGCTAAGCCACACTTCTCGTAGTTTGGAAATTCCGCGAGGCTGGCTGGATTCTGAGGGCGGAAGAAAAAAATTGGGACAGCGGCGTAAACTGAAGCTGAAGCTCCCCTCTGTGGAGGTATTTTTAAAGAGCAATTAACTGCATTGGGAAATAATCCGCGAACTAGGTCGAACGCCCTGTGCAACGCTTTTGGGCAAAAAGGTTTTGTTTCAGCAATTACCTTTTTATGAGAGATTAGTGGAATTTGATTCGTTCAATTTGAAATATTGCCTACCAGTTTACATAAGTGGCACATGGCTATTATGTATGAGACCAGCGGTAAGTGGCACCATTATCTTTAGACAACGGAAGGATTTCATGAATATCGTATCCGTGAAAAATAAAACTTTGCTTACTGAATGGTAAATTTTCTAGACCAGGTTAAGTACTCCATTCACCTACTGGAATAAGACAACTTCCATTATTCAGTCCTCAGAAGAATCATTTTTGGAAGGAAAATGAACCATAAGCCACAGCAATAAAATCCATATCTAGCGTGCTGACTAATCCATCGTTCGCTTTCGTATTAAACTCACGTTACCCTAAGGTATTACAGAAATAATTTTAGCACTTCTATAAATTTTTACGACTAGTCCACCAAATTAACGCCAAGGCTCCATTCTGATCACAAAAATTTTAGAAAACCAATTCCTACCAGTGGATATATTTGTAAAATACAGTGGAATTAATGAGAAATTAGAGGCGCATCGGCTAGGTATAGCTATTCACGCCTAGAACGGTTATTAAATAACAGGAGTGTAAAATCTGTTGGTGGCACTCCAACATTGAAATTTTTTAAACGAAATGACAAAAATATTACGCAAGATAAACTATTTAAGGTTGCATAGGAAAAGCGCCTTGAAATAATCTATGATTCTGGTCACAACTTTGGGATCTTCACCAAGAGCAAGTCCAAGGTTGGTAGAGATCTCAGAAGAATCGCGCTTGTTTTGCAAGTGTATCAAAAATTCGGTAAGTGTCTATGCCAGTGTTAGTGGTTTCGGAAACCAGTCACACTGAAGTCGCTCTTCTCGATGCAATGTATACATTTATAAGAATGCCATATCTATCCCACCTTGAGACAAACAAGTTTATTTTCCTCGTGACTGCCAAACCCGTGTTTGAGAAAAGATTCCCACAGGCTCGAAATTAAAATATTGGTTAATTTAAGCCTTACATGGGAACAGTAACAAACACTGCCTGCTTTATTTTTGCTTTATATGCTGGTGGTGTCAAAGCAGACAGTTGAGCTCAGGCTCTAGTAGAGACCTTTAGCATCTTAGTTGACGAATATGCAGTATTTAGGGATTGTGGCTTTCCTTGTACCACCTCCGTTTTCCGCAATAAGTAACTGAAATTGAAACACGAGCACAGCATTATCTGGACCTGCCTTTTTCCATCACTCTAGTTCCCACCCGACCAATGAAAGTATTCTAAATGCATGCATTGGAGTGCATCACAAAATATTGCTCTTCATTATGCATCAAATATAAAAGTCTTTGCCTCTTTAAACCAACACAACATACTTAAAATTCAGCTAGGATGAGTTTAACCTCGATTTACTTGACTTTATATTCGATGCAAAAACTCTTAAACCATGAGCACAGTAATATGGTCTGATATAAGAATAATAAGAGTACAGGGATGCGCGATATGTATCGATCGATATACCTGTATATCCAGTATATTTTTGCCGATATACCGATTTATACCGGTATATTTTTAAAGTCGATATACCGGTATATTTGGTGTTATTTTCTAAATACCGGTTCCCGATATATTACTCAAAATGAAAGATTTCATACCTAATTTACTTGCAATAGGGAATTATTTTTGGGAGTAGGGTTGTTGTTTAAAATTTCCTAAGGGGAAACAAAGGAAAATGGCAAGTAAAATGTAATGGTTTTTACCGCTTTACTTCGATTTGTAAAAAGTATGATGAACTCTTTTTACCTTGGTTTTGAATTATCTCTTTTAAGTGTTTCTCCTATTCGGCGTTGCTACTACGTATTCTGCAAAGCACTGTGGATTAAAAATACGCCATGATACGGCCTTGCTTGGAACCGGATGTACATACATTTTCTTAACAGAATTCAATCCGAATTTGGTGGAACAAAACTAATGTACCCAAATCTAATAATTTTAAAAAATTATTACACTCGTGGAAACAATTTTACGCACTGTTTTTCCCTGCGTGTAGTAATTATATCAAGCATGATGACTTCCGTTGGATACCATCCATTAAGACGATCCGCGGCATGCAACGCATTTGGAATGAAAACAGATACCCTAACTTGTATTTCTTACAAAATGAATTTTAGAACACACTTATGACACGTCATAGTCAAACCCATGGAATATTTGAAGAGATTGCAGCCATGGAGGTTGCTATGGCTATCTTTTTAAGCTGCCACCATTGGAACCACGTGTCTTATCGATAGTGAAACTGTTTTTTGTATTATCGCAATGAAACAATTACTTTAAATGTAATTACATGCGAGTATAAATTACACCATGTAACACACATTTTGTCTTTGGGTAATAAGTGTTATGCTTTAATTGCTAATGTTATATAATGACAGGAAATTGCCATTATTTGCCCAAAACTTTGCTTTTGTAACAAAGAGAACGATATTGCGTCACTTTTCCCGCATTTTTAGCATTTTTGCATAGTTTCACCAAATAATTTATTACTCCGTGAATAACTGCAATAAAAAATTGAAATAAATTTATTTTACTTGCAAGGGACCGCTCATGCAGTGATGAAAATTACATGTCTTAATTGTAATCGGTTCTCAAAAAAAGATTCCACTGCAATGCTGCCAAAAGTAGCCCATTTATTTAGGAAACACGCCTGTTACGTAATTTCTGCAAATAAAAAACAGCAGAATGGATGGGGGGAAACCACGTGATAAACAAACAACGCCATCATGTGAGCGACACATTGTCGTCAATCACTTCAGTCTGAGTCATTGTTAGATACTTTTTGTCTATTCTATCAGTGTGAGAAGATGTAGCAACACACAGTATTCAGGGATGACATCAAGAGCATGTAAGCAGTCTCCAGATGCATTCTGCTACGTGTGTGGGAAATTTATTAAAACTAAAGAAGAAATTATTTGTGGCAGCATCTGCAAAAATGTGTGAAGCTTATAAGGCGTATTTTGGCATGCCCATAGGGGATCAAGGTAAATCTTGGGCACCTCATTTTAGCTGCCAGAACTGCAAACGGACTTTAGAAGGTATCATTCCTTTTTTAGTTTTTAATTGTATGTTTGCAGAAAAAATGTCAATTAAATATGTTAATCCATTCTTTTTCATTCGTAAATACTAAATTTAAAATAATTGCAAACTAATTTACTCCTTTCGCAACTGTAAAAAAAATGTTCGCCTAAAAGCTAGTGGCAGTCGAGTAATTTTTGATTATGTATGTTTCTTTGCACATTAGTCATTTGTCTGGTTGCGTATATATGCTTCTGTAGAAGTGAATTTATATTATATTGTCACTACCATTGAGATAAGCATTTTTCTCTATGCTGATAACTTGTAGGTATATATTACATTTACCTCGCTCTCCTGCAGCTTGGTACAGAGGGAAAAAGAGAGCCATGCCATTCGCTGTTCCCAGAAGCTTGCGTGTATCCGCTGATCACTCAACTTACTGTTACTTTTGTTTGGTGGACCCTTCGATACGTCGTACCGGTAAGAACTCAGAACCTGTGATCTACCCTAATATTCCATCATCAATTGCCCCTGTGCCTCATTGTAATCAGTTTCCTATCCCCAGTGCACCAAAGGCATTACATTCATCTGCACAAGAGTGCATCAGTTCAGAAGAAGACGTAAATTTTGAAGGAGAAGACGACATTTTCAAAAACCCTACCAGTGAAAGAAGTCCATACAATTCCAAACAAACTGACGTCAACGATTTGATCAAAGATCTTGGCTTAGCAAAATCAAAAGGCGAACTTTTGATATCTAGATTTAAGGAGTGGAATTTATTAGATGAAAGTGTGCATGTTACCAGTCAGAGGAAACGACACCAAAGGTTTTCGAGCTTTTTCTCCAGTAAGGATGGACTCTGCTTCTGCCTTAATGTTTCTGTAATATTTAAGGGTATTGGAACTGACTGTGTCTCAGCTGAGTGGCGTCTATTCATTGATAGTTCTTGCAAAAGGCTTAAAACAGTACTATTGGATAATGGAATTAATACCCCTCTCTACCTGTGGTTCATTCTGTGCGTCTGAAAGAGGAATAGAACAGCGTCATGACTTTACTTAAATTTTTAAAGTATGATCAGTATAAATGGGAGGCTATTGGAGACTTCAAAATTGTGGCTGTGTTGATGGGTCTCCAAAGGGGCTTTACGAAATTTCCCTGTTTTCTTTGCCGGTGGAATAGCAGAGACACTGCAGCACTCTATCAGAAGGAGTGGCCACAACGAACCAATTACTCTGTGGGAGAGTACATTGTCAAGTTTGAGCCACTGGTGGATCCAAAAAAAGTATTGTTTCCACCACTGCACATTAAACTTGGTCTTATTAAGCAATTTGTTAAATCATTTGACAAAGAATCATCAGCTTTCCAATATCTTCGAGACTTATTTCCCAAGCTTTCTGATACAAAAGTCAAAGCTGGTGTGTCTGTAGGGCCATAAGTGAAGAAGACCATAGAAAGCGCAGAATTTGTTAACAAGCTCACTATAAATGAAAGAGATGCATGAAGAAGCTTTGTAGCAGTTGCTCAGGGCTTCTGAGGCAATAACAATGCAGGGAATTATAAGGAACTGGTCAAAGAGCTGGTAAGGAACTACGGCAGAATGGGTTGTAGGATGTCCCTCAAAGTGCACATCCTTGATTCTCATTTGAATAATTTCAAGCAGAAAATGGAAGCATATTCAGAGGAGCAAGGCGAACGCTTCCATCAAGATATTAAGGAATTTGTACAGCTCTATCAAGGGGTGTACAATGAAAAGATGATGGGGACTTGCACGTGATAGTGAACTATGTTACAGTCGCAAATCAAGGAAAATCAGTCACTTCTGAACATTTCTGAATGTCTTTGTGTTTCTTGCTGTTCTCGTTAATACAATGTGAATCCAAATCTGTCCCTCAAAATGTGTTAAATTTATTATATGTTCTCATTGTTGTGGTTCTTTTTGGTCACTCAGAAATTATTATTAATTCTGGCCCTGAAATGTGTTAATTTGCTATTTTCTCATTGTTGTTTTTCTCTTCGTCACTGTGTAAAATATTTTCATGTCACAATAATATGTCTACACATATAATTATAAAATGCTTTCAAATTTCAGTTCAGGAGATGAAAAAATATAAATAAAATGAAATCAAAGTAAAACTGGCTTTATATGCTTATTTCATAGGGTAAATGGGCTACTTCTGGTACCATTGCTGCTTATTTTTTTACAGGAGCCACTTACGGTTAAGATACGAAACTTTTTTTAATGGCATGAGTAGTTCCTTGCAAATAAAATAAAATTTGTTTCAATTCGGTATTGCAATTATTTATCGAGTAATAAATTATTGGAAGCTATTATGCAAAATTGCTCAAAAACGTGGGAAATGTGACGTAATATCATTCTCCTACTCACAAAAGCGAAGTTTGAAGACAAATACATGTGGTTTAGATGTAAGTAATTGTAAAAAAAAATATTGTTTTCCCAAAGACAATACAAAAATAAACTTTTGTTACATAGTGTTATTCTTCTTATTCAATTTCCATGTATTATCTAGATTGATTTGATATCATCGTTTTTTCTAGTCGTTGCTCTTGCTCAGATAAAATAATCACTTTTCACTAAAAAAAATTGTCTTTCGATTCAACCTCAAAATGTTGATTTGCCGCGAATCAATTACTGCAAAAACAACGCTTGGGGTGTTAATAGCCGACGTGTAAACGGAAGCAAAGAACTCAATTAAAACTTTTATATCGCGATTCTGTATCGCAACGTGGCGCGATATTGAATCCTCACTGAAGACTTTCACGAGCGGTCCTGTGTACGACCCTTATCTCACTCAGATTTATACTTAATTATTAACAATATATCACATACCGGAATCAAATTTCCTTAACATCCATTCGAGAAAAATGTATTCACAGATAAATAATATATTATATTCATTTTTCCATTCCTTCAGTTGTATCTAACGCCATAGCTGATATAAGTATAGAAGGAAACACTGACCTTCATCATCTTGGTCAAGTCTCATCACACCCACAGGGTCTTCATGAAAACCCAATTATAAGTGATGATGAAGCCTCTACATCCATTTCGGCGAATCATTATGAAATATATCGGGTAATTGGACAAAAGAGCGAATATAGCACGTCACATTCGCTACCGAATGAGCTGCTATTATATCTCAGCCAAGCGTTATCACTCACAGCAATGAACCCCTTGAAGTTTCGGCAGAACAGTAGAATGGCTTTCCCTGCTTTAGCCGGAGTGGCCCTTATATTCATGGTTGTTCTGGGATCCGTAGTGCTATCTTAGCGCACCGTCTCATTGGTCAACTATGTTGCATCTGATGATCGGAGCAGATTGACTGGTGATCATATTAACCAGCTGGTGTTTTTGAGATCAATTAGAACAAATATTGGTTTTCCATGATTGCCATTTGAGGTCAATCGCAATTGCCTTGTCACTACATCACCAGCAAAGCTAGGAATGTGTTAAGTCTCCTGGAAATATTGCATCAATGCATGGCATATTTTAATTCTGAAAGCTTTGTTGAGACCTATGCACTGTATGTCTTTACCTTGATTACATCTAATATATTCATAATCTGTCATAATAGATGATGAAGTTGTTTTAGGCTTACTCCTTAGCTTATTGTTGTGCTTCTATGGAAGCTATCGCGTATGGAAAACTATACCCTCACTGAGAATTATAAAAATAGCATTTGGTAAATATCAGAGTATGTACTTTCTGCATAAAAAATCTTTAAAAAATTGTACTTATCTGATAAAATCATGGTTAGAATATACCAGTTGTGAAATTATTCCGCATATTTTTGGACTGGAAACCACAATTAATTGAACAAAAATATTGAAAAATGTTTCCTCGGAAATATTCTCTAATAAATATGTATTTTAATAAAAAATTTAAATTACCTATTTATTGCACGTTTCCGCTATATCCTTAATAGTTTACACGATTTTACTTTGCTTTCTAGTATTCTGAGAAGTAAATAAATTTAGTGAATGATAGTAGGTAAGTAGGTACATGTATATTGAAAATACCAGCAAAAATAGTAGCATAAATATATCTTATATAAATGGTACCGATATAACGGTACACCGGAATATTTTTAACGATATACTTATCGGCTAATCGGTATATTTTAATAATATCGGATTCCAATATAACGGTATATTTTAATGTACCGCACATCCCTAAATTATGGACATCCCTCTTTAGCAGCTTAGGCTTGGTATGTGCTGTTTTTGCTTCAAACTGCTTCGTCTGATTAGCATACGTTTTCTTCAAAGATGAAATAATTTGATCAAATATTTAAGAAAATATTGTGCTGAGCTTTAAAATAATAATTATAAACATAAAATTTACTGCAAAGCCAAGTTCTGGAATGAAAATAAAACTGCAAAATATTATTCCAAATTCAGACTAATTGGCACCATATCCACCAGAAACATCAATGGCATTTTACAAAAATAAAACTGCTTCTTCCTCTCACGCATTAGTAAACAATATGAAAAACGACAAAAAGAAGTCGAAGGCATGATGTTTAATACTTAAAAGCTTGTAGGGATGTGACCACCAGCCAATACGGCCACCTATTGATTGAAAAACTATTTTCCCCGCTGAGCTGCTGAGTATCTGACAGGATTGAAGATCTGTTTCCCTCCTTCCAATTAACCCAAGCCTACTCATTTCTTTAAAATTCAAGAGTATCTAAACCACGTGATGGAAGCTGCGCTTTATAGAAAGCCTCCATGGGCTACAATAAAGTCATATATTTCTATTCAAGAAATTACGTGTTACTGTCATTTTATTAGCTACCGCGAGAGAGTAAGTAACTACTGGGCAGGATAGGCGTAGACAGTCTTAAGCCATTATGTGGCTCACGGCGTTGAGTTCGGCATTTGGTGTTTCAAGATCAAGGCCGCCTGGAAGATGTGCAAAAAAATAACTACCGGCAGAATGGAGTAGAGCCTTCAACCTTTCTGAGTTCCTCTTGGACGCCGAACACGAACCAAAAAAGTTTACAAGACGCATTGGCCTTGGAAGGATAAAGCACGACAGGATTTAAGGGGCTCCGTTCGGAAGCCTCGGTCAACTTTATGTCCCCAATCTCGGCGCTTTATGCTTTCCCAGAATCCACGCTCGCCGCACCTCACCTCCAACGAAATATCCCAGCACACCGCGTCTCATCCAGCCGAAACACATCACCACTCCCCGCCTCAATTTGCCTCCTCGCCACAAAGCATGAAGCACATACACAGATCCGTGTCCACCTGGTCGGAAACAGACCCCATCACACAGAACACCGGCTTTCCCTTCACGGGATCCTCAATAACACTGTGGAGCAGCATGCTGTCTGGCTTCTTAATCATTCTACAAAAGGGAGAGACATGCCTTCGACCCTGATTTCAAAGTCTTATCACTCAAGAGAAAAGGGCCTGGCGCTAGATGGATTCATTTCCGGGAATGGAACCACACGGCATGAACTTCGGGAATAGATACTCCTTTTGTCGTTAGAGAACGAAATGACAATGGAACCTAGTCAGGAATGTTAAATACATTCGTAACCCAACTCTACTTCTTAATTTCCTTCCAGAATAATATTGTTGCATGATGATACCCATGGTTATTTTTAACGGAAATAGAGACTCTACAACCATACTTTGATTTCATGCCCACTCCATTTTTGGTGATGAATACCAAGAAGGCCACGACAACTGTAACATCCGGTATTTTAAATATATATTTTTCGAATAGTTTCGCAACATGGTAGTATCTTTAGGGATAAGTTATTTTATTTATTTATTTATTTAAATACCACCGAAAACAGCACTTATATTGGCCTTTACATCGGGGTATAAACAATCAAGAATGGACAAGCACAAACAACCATGTCCTGGGAAGTGAAAAATCCTCCCCAGGGGGGATTCGAACCCGCGACCTTTAAGGAATAAGTAGGACTGATTCCTACATATATTAGGGAAAGTCTGGGTCATTTGGACCGGCGTGTAAATCGGACCGATGGCTTTACTTAGTAGCCATTAGAGGTAGCAACACGTTTGATATAATGCTGCAAGGGTATACCTTTGAAATGTCTTCCCTCCAAATTTCACTAGTCAAGCTGAAATGTTTGAAGCATATAGTTGGAGTGAGTGGAATCGTGCGTCGTCGGTGTAATTATTTCTTCTGAGGTAACTATTGATTACTAAGTTAATTTTACTAGTTTCAAGACAGAAATTGCCGCTTTTTTATCGATACACATTGAGGTAAGAGCATAATAATTCTCGTGAGCGTACCTAAAAATGGTTCAGTGAAATTAAGCAATTTCTGCTTAATTTCCTCATCGTGTAAATCGGACCACCGAAGAGCGTGTATTTTGGTCCGGTGGTCCAAATTACACGGACATATGTTAATGGTGACGAATTTAAGATGACAACATGGGAAGCAAGAAAACCGTAGGGTATGTATTGGCAGGATAAAGTAGATCTTGTCCGATATCATATAGCTTGGCAGAGAGGCCATCTATATTTCATGTAAGCCACACCAGTTGAGGGGGTTCATCTGCTTGCGTAAATAATCTTCATATGGGGAGAGAGGTCAGGTCATCATATGCCTCCCCCTACAGTAAAATTTAAAAGTTTCAAAATTTCTACTTTACAATCGCAAGCCATGTATTGCTTTCTGAGGTGTACCACTTACCTTCTCAATGCTTCTTCCACAAATAAAATGTACACAGCCCAGCCTGTCTGAAACCCACCCTACCCTCTGAGAGGCAAGTCGAAAACGAAATCACTGGCAAGAGCTTCGGGGTTAAAAAAAAGTGCATAAGTTCTTTGATTTGTTTTGAAATGAAATAAATAGCAATAAGATTTCTGCTTTCTAAAATACATGAAATTTCCTTCGTTCAACGTCCCGAAAATATAAAGCGAAAAAGGGAGAGCATCAAGTTGGGGTTGTAACCTCTTGTGACTGGAGGGAAAATGTAACTGGTTTTTATGCAGAAAGTACAACTGGCTTCTATATTCCACCAATGCTCATGTATCCCCGTAAGAGCAAAAAGGCAGTATCATATTTGGAGCCCCTCCTGGCTTTATTTTCCGTTGCCAAGATAAAGACTTGATGGATTCAGAAATGTTTCGCCAATGGATGCTTCAATTTATTTCATCAGTGAAGCCATCGCCCCAAGAACCGGTGCTTCTGATTTTAGGTGAACAAAGTAGCCACACACGAAGTATTGATTCCATCGAGGTTGCTAAAAAGCATGGTGTTTTAATGCTGCCATTGCCATCACACAGACCCCATGGAATGCATCCCCTAGACCTGCCGTTTTCAGGCCATTGAATAGATTCATCGTATCAGCGATTGCAACATAGCTGAGGGAAAAAGCAGGGCAGAAGCTTTTAATGGAGCATATTGTATCTCTAGTTGGTGTGGCATTCCCCAGGCTAGAGACCATGGAGACAACTATAAACGGCTTCAGAAGAAGTGGATTGTGGCCAGTTGATCGGCATGTGCTCACGGATGCAGACGTTGTTCCTTCATTGGTTATTGTTAGACCTGAGGTTAGACTGGATGAGAAATCTACGGCTAAGGATAATTCATACTGTACATCTAAGCCTGAAACTCAGAAGAAATATTCAATAAATGAAGGTTTCCTCCCGGTTGAGAAAATAAGCCCACTTCCTTCAACCGCCTCTGAGGATCCAAGGACATAGCAAAAAAGGCGAACTGCTTATGTAGTAGTTTTAACTGGGACACCTCATAAGCTGGTTCTTCTATAGCAAATAATAAACTTAGAAGGCTATTTACAGATAGATGTAAATCAGCAATAAATGAACCGGAGGCTCAAGTTGTTGAGACTATGTGTCTCGTTTGCAGGGTCTGGTACGAAGTTTATTGGATTCAGTGTGACAAATGGAAAGAATGGGCACAAGAAGAATTCGCTGAGCTAAGTGATGAGAAATTTTATCACTGTGGTAGCTTCCCTAATTTACTCAAAAAGTAATCTAAATTAATCCTATTAGTCAATGCAAACTATTCATTCGTTTTTATATTCATGTACCTTTTTTTAGTTTTGGTCAACATACATCGTAAAATTTACAAATAATGTATTTTTATATATTAATAGGTTGTTAGATAAAAAATACTTGACAAATAAATTGATTGTGAATCGTTTACAGTGAAAAATACATAAAAAGCACTATCACATGTTAGTTTGCAAGCGTTATCACTACACAAAGAAATTTGGGGTTCGGGTCCAAACTGCACGATTAGCTGGACCGAATTACACGACCTCGGTCCAAATTACACGGAACTAATACTGTATTTAAATTTTTTAAAGGCCATGCCTCTTAATAATTATAGAATATAAACTTACCAGTTCAATCTTCGTTGGGTATATATTGTCTGGAAAATATACTGTTATTATATTGCAATATTGGAGTTAACTATATTCAATCGAAGTTAGGTGGTCCAAATTACACTAACTTACCCAACGGTGTAGTGAAACTAGTACGAATGAATATATATATATATATATATATATATATATATATATATATATATATATATATATATATATATATATATATATATATATATATATATATATATATATATATATATATATATATATATATCT
The DNA here is from genome assembly GCA_963573305.1 of Pyrrhosoma nymphula. Taxonomy (NCBI): domain Eukaryota; kingdom Metazoa; phylum Arthropoda; class Insecta; order Odonata; family Coenagrionidae; genus Pyrrhosoma; species Pyrrhosoma nymphula. The sequence goes on from OY754332.1 coordinate 58,703,584, forward strand.
AACAGTAACAGTACGTTTCAATTACATACTTGTCTTCGAACAATGGAACTTCACTAACCACAAGCCACATCCATTAAAGGGATGAATACTTTCATACAAAAGGCATAAAATGTCTTCTCATTAATAGTTATTGGTATTAAGCTGGAACTCACCAACATTTTCGTTCTTACGGATCCTTATCTATCGATAAAAACACATGTTAAAATTGTGCAACACCTTACAACGCTAATGGGATATCTAACAGCCTAGTTGAAAGGGTTGAAAACACCGATTGCGACGCTGTATTCTTATCTGCTGTGCATAAGTTTTGATATCGCATTACATTCAGCGGTGCAGAAGCGTTATAGGAGAGAAAATGCGTGCATAAAGTGACAGTACTCATTTTTTCTCAGTCATTTCCTGACAATGCATTATGTGTTTGTTAAGTTCTACTCGATTAATACTTTTATTCAGCTCAATATTAAGCATTTATATGGACCAAACTTTTTATATGCACAAAAATAAATATTTCTTTGAAGCCAGTACAAGGGTAAGTAAAATCTGTTCACAGTATTCTTCATTTTCGGTTTACTGCGTCAATAAAATTTCATTAGCTATATAATCCGTTTCTCGGTGCTTCATTGTGAGCGCAGTTCATGAGGAAAATTCAATCAGGTATCAAACTTGTACACAAATACCGTGTATCACTTTAAAAATTACCATTTAATCACTGCTTTAAATTGATGAATGCCAATGATGAAAATCATGAACACACAGTGTGTTTGTTTTCACGAAGGTGAATTGGTGATTGAATTCATTTGCTATAGTGTTGGTTAAACATGAATCAATTTATTTACCACTTTGTCTTTCTAGGTATTCAAAACGGAAGGCCTTTGGTTTCCAAACACTGCAGCCTTTCACCCGTGCTAAAATACGACTGACTAATGGTGACATTAAGCGAGAAAGTACAATATTATGTATCATTCATATAATGGTGAAAAAAGTTGTGAGACGAAATAAAATGACCCAAGGAGGACAATGATGCACACATTTATTCTGAAATCCTAAAATGAACTTGAATATTTTAGCATATTCATTTTCCGATGGATGACATATTGCTGAGAATTTGAGGTAATTAGCTTTACGAAACACACTGCTTTACTTCCAGGTAGACACATCATAATTATTCACGTACGATTGAATGTCAATGGTCTGAAATAATTTCTTGAATCAATAAACTGACGTAAATCAATGGAAATGGGTATTTTTGCTTGAATTGGTGTATTAATTGGTTAATTAGGAAATTACTATGATGGCTTCTATTCAATTAAAATCCACTCCAACTAATCATGGATAAACATTTTTACATAGTTTAATATTTGTTGACCGACATGTGTGGTTTGCAATTAATCAAAATTTTGTTCAACCGAGAGGAGAAAAAGACAGTGAGGTGATTATCGAAACATAATTGAAAGCTTCGACGTGCCTATCTTGGGTTGGATTACATTAAAAACTTCATATATTACACAATAAATTCAATGTGTACATTTAATTCCAACGAAAACGCCTCAAAGTGGCCATTTTTTTGCTGTGTTATCCTGGGGAGATAGTGATTTTATGTTCGTTCAAACTTAGAAGTGTGTCCTGGCGAATTATACGATTCACCATGATCCGCTCCAAAACCACCAAAATGTCCACGAGCTGTGGGCGGAACACATGATAACTGATGTAAATGGAAATCTAGCAACAGTGCTTACCAAGAACTGAACAGAGCATTAAGCACTCAGATGAATCGTGGAACGATTAGAGTGACCAAGCTATAGTTACAACCTGATCAGTAATATTAATGACGTGCACCAAACGTTCATTTTTCAAGGTACCACCAAAATGTCCACGAGCTGTGGGCGGAACACATGATAACTGATGTAAATGGAAATCTAGCAACAGTGCTTACCAAGAACTGAACAGAGTATTAAGCACTCAGATGAATCGTGGAACGATTAGAGTGTCCAAGCTATAGTTACAACCTGATCAGTAATATTAATGACGTGCACCAAATGTTCATTTTTCAAGGTTGGCCGCGTAAATATTTCAATAAGCAGAACGGCACTTATTCCCAAGTTAGGGCTTTCACAACATGCGACAATTCTCGGTGATCCTACTTGCTGGGGTGTTCCTCTCAATATTTGACAAAAACCTTTCATGCAAAAATTACTTTACAGGATATGTGCTCTTGTTCCTTTATAAAACTAAAACAATTCCCTAAAATATATTTTTATGCATAAAATTTCAAATAAAAGTAAAAAGTTAAATATATTTCTACAAATCGTATGACGTTGCACGGTAAAGAACCTGATTGCATTTGTGACAAAATCAAATCAATATTCACCAATATTTCTAGTAAATATTTCTTACTATTAAGGAAAATGCATTTTCCCCAAGTGAGGCAAACTATTAAGTTCCAATTTATTACAGACGTATGCTTTTTAAATAATATTAAGACTTGATATACTTTGAAATCTAAAATCTCCTGATGCGAAATACGCAAAATCAAGCAAGTAACTGATATGTTCGATTCTCCAATTAACAGCCATTGTGTACACAGTAGGATATCAGATTTAGCAATGGAATAAATTGATTCGCTTGGAATATCATGCATATATACACGTTCACATTATTTTACCCGCAATGACGCATCCTAAATACAGAACGAATCGGGCTTGTTCACGTCTAAGAACATTTTGAAAGGGGAATGTATGCCACTGCTTGGTTCCCGAATGAGTTTAAAAAAACTCCGTGGGAGGATCCGACGCATGCGGCGCTACATTACTCAAATATCCTCAAAGGGAAATCACATTCTCATTCTCAGCTAGAAGACTACGTCCCCATATCCCGTAATTTGGGTCACAAAATCAATTCCAACTTCGCGGAAAACACCTACATACCCTATATATTCTAAAAGAATTCTTCTGAAATAGTTGTGAGAGAGAGACACGTGGTAAACAAAGAGAGGAAATGTTATTTTCGTCCTCAAATATCCAAGCGGAGCGGACGTACTGGCGATGTTTAAAGCAAAATAAAATATACACGCTTACCTTTTGAATATCCGTTCCCCAATAATTACGTTCGGATAACAAAATAAAAAGAGCCTGTCAGAGGGAAACCCGTATTAGATAGAGAGAGCGGCAAAAGCAACGGTGACAAGATACGCTGAGCAGCATCCCGCGCTGCCGTTAAATACTACGTACATCTCTGTAATGGAACTAGGAACGCGTTCCCAGGGGGCGTGTTGGGGAGGAGGGGGAAGCGGGAGTGGTACACATCCAGTGAGCGACCAAAAACGTTTTTGAGCACGAGAGAGATGGCAGAAGAATGGCGTTGCCGACGACGGGGGATATGGTTATGTATTTGTGTTGGTGAGTGCCGCTGAAATTATATTGCGGCGTACGCGGAGCGTCGGAAGCTAGCGATCAATCAAAGGTGGAAAGAAGTAGTTTGCACACGCCGGCGGAAATGATGGAGACAAGCCACTCAGTCAAAGCCTTGATAAAACGTCTCACTACATCGGTGGGTTGGGGGAAGGCGTAAAATCCCGCGAACATGGAACAACGCGACCATGTTGTTGCATTAATGCCAGTCGTTCACACTCAAAACTCCCCTCTCCTTCCATAACCCCCATAAAAATAACCCTCGACCCGACAATGGGAGAAAGTGGAGAGATTGCGGTGTGCCCGAATGTGGAGTCAATGAGCTTCAAAATAAACAGTGCGACGTTCATTAAAAAAAAAAGTCCAGCAAGCCACTGAAAAGAAAGGCCGTGGGTGGATTTGGTGTATTTCTCCTAAAACAAGTAGTTACGGACATTCCAAGACTTGTTTTTGAAAAAGATATTAAAAACTTATGATTCTCAGCTACAAGATAATCTCGTACCAGAGGGGCGCGGTTGGTAGATTGGGCGTATTTACCAGAAAACGCATATTCGCGGATACTCTTAAGACACGCACGACAATGTTATTGAAAGAAGATGAAACATTCATGATCCGTGGCTACAAAATTTGTTTTTACACTACTTGTTATCTTGTACAAGGAGGAAAATGACTGGGAATAAATGTACAACTCTATCTTCTATGTTGAAATTCCAAAAAATTGCGTTAAAAAGTCCGGATTTTTGTTAAATTATTTATTTTTTACATATAGAAAACGATAAAATGTGTTGTCTTTCTAAATATATAATTTAAAAAACGGGCTCTTAAATAACACTGTATTTCTCGCTATTGTAATAACCTTTCGATACAAAATGTATTCGCATACTATAAGCACTGATTATGAAATATGTAGATTTATGGTGATTGACTTGTGGATATTTAATACAAGACGAGTATTTATCCCTTCGGTTTAGTGAGTGGAAGTAGGAAACTATCTGTTTCTAAATAACTAAAACAAAAGAAAAAGGGTTAAAGGAATGCGGGCCTTTAAAAATAAAACCCAACTTTCGAGAATAAGGTTTCCAGTGAAATTAATTTTGAGATTAAACTGAAATTCATCACCGAGGAAAATATTAAAGGCAACATTTGCTTCTAAAATAGGCATTCCAATCAAGCCATTTTGGGAAGGCAATTAACTCCACGTACAATAGCTGTTTAAATTACTAAAACCCCTATTTGGGAAAATCTTCAACTTTCCTCTCCTGAAGAGCGATTTCTGAAACCAAGAAAAACGGTTTTTCAACGACAAAAAAGCCCCTCGAAATAAGGTAACATGATGTTCTCATTAATATCACCTCTGAATAAAATTTTTCAGCTTCCCCATTCATTTAGGATTTTCTCGCTCGGAAGGGCAAAAAATAGATGGACGCCCGTCTTCCATTTCCGTATTAATTAAATGTAACTTGCAATTCAATCCTGTCTCGATTTTTTTTATATTAACCAAATATTAAAATGGATTCAATTCATTACCCAACATTCGACACAGTGTAAGAAAATTCTTCTCTTTGATTTTCAATATACATCATGAAATACCGATCAAAATAGCCTTTTCAGGAAGGTTTTAGGGCCAAAGCACGTCAATTAATCCAATTTTGAAAATTAATTTGAAATACATATGCAGTTCAAGAAGAAGTATTCGACCTAATGACTTTTTTCACTGTCTTCAGGGCCCTCCGCTTTCCTCTAACTAGAGGAGTTTTTCAATGACTGGCTACAAACCCAATATAACCTACAAAAAAATTTAACGAATGCAAAAATCTGTAGGGTCATGTGTAAATAAAGTCAAAAAGCATACAAAATCATGAAAGCGATGCAGAATTAGGCCGGCTCCGTTCCTACTTCTCCTCTGTTTTTGAATAACGGCAGAACGAGATAATGAATCACGGATCGTTGAATGACGAATTCAGAGTGAAAACATGCCATCCGCGTCTTTTTTTGACCGTGTAATAACCACGGGGGGAAAAAACAGGGTCCAGTAAAATCTAAGCTAATGATTATTTATATTAGTAGTAAATAGGTTAAGTCTCGGACAAAGATTTAAGCAAGCGATACTCAAAGTTCGTAACGTCAGAAGATTACTCGGTTTACCAGCAACAATTTCTACGCCTGGTGTCCTCACTGTACAGTGGATATTGACACAAGTTTTCTAAATTTTTGGAACCTCATTGTTAGTTCAACTGCAGCAAAGGAGATATTTACATGACAAGTGGGACCATTTCAGGGACTTAACCCTATCTGAACTAAAGAAATAATCATACGAGAGCCTTGAGAAAACTACTAATGGTATAATTGTTTCAACTTCATACATTGCATACGCCTGGAGATCCAATACGTTAACATATTGCCGGCTTTTGATCGCAAATGGCAAAACGTTAGGTGTAAAAGTAACAAATTTTCATAACTTTGAGGTTCTCATTCACCGAACACGATTACCCTAGTACACGGCATGGCAACGAACACTTTGGAATTTTTAACACATTCGCAGTGCGACTATGCCGACTACACTATCTCATTGCCTAACAATGGATTCCTTCATCACTCACGAAGATTAATTGCAAGACTTTCGCACGGGTAAGGAGGGGAGGCTGGAGAAAGTACAGTAAACCATAATAAACCTTACTTTTATGCAAACTCCCTTTAAATCGCATCCAGGCTACATCACAAACTCCGCAGCGCCCCCCAAAAAGATCTTATTTCAACCAGAAACGCCACTCAAGAGAAAAGCTTCACGAACCTGCTCGCAACCCTTCCGAAGACCAAACAGACTCGAAACTCTCACGGTAATGAGCCGGAGTTTGGGGAACTTCCTCACTCAGTCAATGGCAAGCATATCCGGAATCCCTCAACACGGCAAGCCCCACCCTCATTCCTCGTCTCTGCTCCCTTCCCCCCATCTACACGCCCCCACTGCCATACCCCACAGCGCCCCCTCTCCACATCCCCGACAGACAAGCTCTCCGGGAGAGGAGGTGAGGAGAGGAAGGCACCGCGGCCGCCCCCGTCCGCCCCCGCCCCCCTCAAAAACCCGTCTCCCTCAAAATTGTATCTCCTCTCCTCTCCACATTCCGCCTACTCGCCCCGCCCCCCGCCCCTCGCCAATTCGAACACACCCTTTCCGCCTCCGCATTCTCAAATATTAGGTTGCATCTCGGGAAAAGTCTTCCCCAGCGAACATTAACAGTTCTCCCACCGTCTTCACCCCCCCCCCCCCTCCGTGCCCCTCTACCCTCCATCAAACTCCGTCCCCGCCTTCCTCCTTCCACTAATCTCTTCCACCCTCAGAGGAGGGCCCCCAGGGGTGCCTCCACTCCAAATCCAACCTCGTCATCTTCTTGCAGCATCCCGGCACCTGCCTCCGCTCACCCTCTTCCATCGCACCCTACCTTTCCGCCGCCTCCGCTTGCCAATTCTTTAATGTCATACACCCTGCGTCAGCTTCCCGAACGTGATTAGGTGTCGGTGGGTGGAGAGGTTTTGGTGCTGGGGATTTGGGTGCGCGCGGTTCGGAGGCGGTGGTGGTGGTGTTGGCGGGATCAGCGTGTGCGCCCTTCCGCGGCGCTCACGGCTCGTCCGTCTGCCCGCCTACTGGAGCTGTCTGAGCAGCGGGAGAGGACGGGAGAGACTTTTTCCCATTTGCACAACATTCGATAAGGAACCGTCGATTGGGACCGTGGGAACTCGATTACCGTGAGGACGGGAGAGCGTGTCCGAACGTGCGGCCGGGACGTGCCGCGCACCACTCGACCCGCAGGGTACCACGGGCCATTGCCCAGCGCCACCCCCCTCCCGAGAAAAATACACATCCTCTTCCCTCGCCTGAATGACGTAGGACACACGTATTTCTTCAGCTTATATACTTCCTTCTCCGATAGATCGTAGATAGAGGCTCGAACATATTGCATAAGACGTGAGTCCTAATTAAATCTTCATTCTACCTTGCGAGCTGCCGCAGAGGCGTGTAGCAGGACGTGCTAGGACACAAGTCATGGAAGGGGAGGGAATAGGGAAAAGGAGTGGGGAGAGGGCAGCGGTGAACTTTAGGTCAATAATGTGCCTTATCCTTGAGTCTCACTGTTTTGGTCATTATCACTAATGGTGCGTAGACATAAGGAATTATTTGCCTATCTGTTCGGCAAACAAACTTGCTTAATTCGACATCTTTGATATGAGCTGGCATAAGATTTTTTCAACTAAAATACTTTTTTCAAATACTTATTGGCGCGTGATTCTGGAAGAACTGGTAAAGTGGGGACAAAACTGTTTGGATTACAATCCTTCAAGCATTTTCCACTGTAGCTTTCCATTGTAGTACCATATAAAGTTCGCTGGGACCTTATACATCGATTTTCAAAATAAATTTTCAATTATCAAAACACGTTGCGCAAAGCCGTATGATTGCTGCTGGCTTTGTTCAATTATGTTCCTTTTCACACTAACAATTGGGATGTGCCTCGTGAAAGCCTTTGTAAGCAATTAAAAAGTACCATCAATATGGGGGGCACGGCATAATCTTGCTTAAATTGCATTACTAAGAGAAACCGTTATCTGAGCGGGACGAGGCCACCGAGCAGACGCGCATCCTCCTCTTTTTGCAATTGATTATACCCAAGCCATAATAGTGACGACATTTTATTACACACATTCATATGTGGCAGGTACGTGGGATTACAGGGCGTGGGGTAATCTGAAGGTAAAACTAGTACCGATTGCATCAAGAAAAATGTAACTCGCTTGAGAATCAATGCAGTTTATCCGCCAAATAAACATAAGAGAGGACAAATATATGTTCAATATCTCCCGGCCCGTTTGGATAAAAGATCATATCGCTTTATCACTCCGCCCTGCATCTTCGGCTTCAATGAAAGCTACGATGGAATACAGCTTTTACCGGTCGAAATAAATTTGTGATAATATAAAGAACTAAAATCAGTCATCACACGCTACAGTTGGAAATTATGATATGGATTGTAACGTAAAAAAAGTTCTCTTAAATAACTATTGCTCAAGAATGACTAAAAGCCAACCAATGTTATTATGATGCGTGTCGGGCTTGCCAGGAAACGCGTAGGTGACTGTTCCTCATTCCGCCTCAAGCATGAACGCTATTCGGTGATATTATGTACTCGAGTGAATTGTGTTTGCGGCGTGAAATGAACTGAGCTGTCCAAGCACCCAAATTCCAATTTACTCCTCCTTCAAAGCCTTCCCCGAGGCAAGCAAGACTCCTCGACCAAATTTTAGTTCGCTTGATGACGAAGGGTGAAGTTCTGCTCATAATACTCCGAAATTGCATAAATAAACTTCAGAGGGGACGATGGCATATTGAAAAATAACAAAATTGAAAACGTAAAACTGTTCCATAAGCTTTCGAAACGACATGTTTTCTCAATCACTGAACAAATGCGCACCTTATTTGATTTTTTGTATTATTTTGATGAGTTACGCAAATGCGAAATCAAAATAATGAAGACTATATAGGAAAACTAAATTACTAGCCCTAACCTACTCCACTACAGGAAACAACGAAACGCAATCAACCGTCGTGTGAATCAAGAGCAGCATAACCTTGCCAGCGCTGGTGGCGCAACACGAAGTCCTTTCTAAAGCAATGACAACTATTGTTTACAAGAAATTACTTTTCGCAATAAGGCGTCACTGCATTATGTGTTTTCAATTTAAGAATTGATCTCAATAGAATAGTTAATGCATAAATACAAGTTAGCCTTATGATGCTGAATTATGGATGTCGTCAGTGGCAGGTGTTATTGTTAGTCACTGCTTCACTCACATCATATCAGCATGATCTTCATAAATATTGCTCTACCTGGAAAGAAATGCGGTAAGGCATGATAAATGCAAGTGAAAAATAAAACTGATGATCTCAGGCCTGACCTCGTGGAAATTATGGATATCCATGATGAGAAAACCACCTTTGTAAATTCCACAAACTTTCTTACGCTGGCACGACGCGCGCACATGAGTATGCCACAGTGTGGTGAAACGCGCGTCGTGCCAGCGTAAGAAAGTTTGTGGAATTTACAAAGGTGGTTTTCTCATCATGGATATCAAGTGAAAAATGTTTGATAGGGAGATATATAACTTATAAAATGCCTTCAATAAAGGTGAAACTATATGCAGCCAAAGCAACGTGATCAACCAAATGAGTTACTGCAGACAATGAGTAACTTAAGGGTACAATTTTTTTCTCTTCAATGAAAAATACATCAGGATGTTTCAGCCCTAGTCATGATGAGTCTTCAGTTTGAATTGAGTTACTACATTACGGAATGAAAAGTGAATACTCCTAGCAGATACAATGATAATATAATGCGCAAATACATAGAATACACTTTCGAAAAAATTGGCATTCCCTGATTCGTACGAGGTAAACGATTAGTCAAAATACCTGATATCATTAATCCCAGCAATGTACCCAAAATTTAAGGGCAATAAAGAAGAAAACACCATCGCAAGAAAAATCCGATCACACGCGTTATGCCCTACTAAATATTTATGGCACAAGATCTCCATTAAGAGTTCATAACTAGACGACCATGAACATGTAAAACACCTTAATAACAGGGAATAAACAATTACGACATGATGGGCACAGTATTTGGCAAAATGTCGGGTACAGACAGGTTGGGCACAGAAAACAGGGCAAAGTATTATAAAATTTTGTTGAATCACATAAAATTTCTATCAGCATCAATTCTTGCTGCCCTGAAAGGAGGAATTAGGGGGGGCTTCTTTTTCGGGGAAATGGTTTAATGCATATGAGCGGGGTTTGACGAATTCTTGTACATCGAAAAATTCGGGAAATATTAGTGGAAAACACATAGAATTACCGCTCAAAATAGCTAAAGTTACTAGTTTTTCTGCGTGATTAAAACCCAACGAGGTTTTATACCCTCATAATACAGCATTAGGAAAATCTTTATTTCGATTTTAGATTTCAAATGCACAATACTTTGTTTAACGTAATTTTTCAGCAAAGAGATAAGCATTATAACAGCCCGCAGTAAAAAATGAGCAGCAAAAAGCAATGAGAACGCTTTATTATGATCTATACATATGGAATATTGTGGCAGGCAAAATATGTTATACCCCGAAATACTGAAAAACAGAAGCCAGGCTATAAAGCGTTGGACTCGTGCACTTTCTCACGACCTCAGGGAATCTTCATGTAAGTATTTCCAAAAACTCCCGGATAACACCTAAAAACTCATCATGAGTTATTTAGCTGATACATTCCTTCAGATGAGTGGGGGTTTGCAGGCAGTTCATGCTCGGAAGTCATGCAATAACATCTAGGGGAGTGTAAAAACATTTTTAATGATAGTTGATATTTTTTTAAATTCCGAAAACCCAGTAAGTGACTATAGACACATATTTTATGAACAACCTCTCACATATGACCTTAAATTGCCAACTAAATATCTTACGGTCAGTCTCACACACTAACCGCACTTGTCCACAGTGAGAAATTTTAAAATATGTCGAAAAGTTATAAAACTGTGGAATGAGCTCAACGGTGGTAGCCATATTGTCTTATGTGTGGATCATAGAGCAGTCTGTGTCGATTTTAGCCGCAAGGGAGACAATTGGTGTTTGTCGACGGGCGAAGAAAATTACAGACTTGCGGGTATCCTCCTGAGATATCCTGCCGCCTCCCCAAACTCAAGTTCCAGACTCTCAATCGACCATATTATTCCCTGCTGGGGGTGTGCTCTAAGAATCCGCAACTGCTTTCATTGCAAAAAGCCTTATGCCCCATTACTCAAATTTCCCTAATTAATGCGACCCATCACCAGGGTGCCGCGAGTAATTTTGGCTTAAAATCCCGAAAATGGGCTGTAATAGTTCCTCCGTACGAAGAAGGTTTTCAAGGGTGTTATTATTTCGTGTCATTTATGAAAGGTGTTTCCTTGATGTTTCGTAAGACTCTTTCTTATGGTTGTAAAGATCTTTTTTCAAGCGGATATCATATTGCAGTGGTCCAATATTTAACTTTTACCTCTCCATGGATGCGAGCGAAACACATGAATGCTTTACTTCAAAGCCGAGAGCGTACCCTACCCGCAATAAGCTCAGGTAGAGATTGAATTATCATACCCTCACTGAGTTCAAAGTGCCGTATAAATTGTTCAACAATTCTACCGTAAACTTCGTACACTTCCTGCCAGTTTTGCGAGAACCTAAGTTCCAAGGGTACCCTAGTGCAGCGACACCATGCTTCAATTCGATAAATTTGAAGACGGTTCTCTCAACGTGGATTTAGGCAGTAACTTTTTCCAAAGGTTTTCCGCAATCACTTTTGCTACACTGAATTTATCCATTGAAGGGATTCGGATGTGCTTGCCTCACCACCCTTAAAAATCGTTCTGAACTCCTTCACCGCTCAGTGGAAACCGTACGCAGGAATCGGCAGATTCTTATTTAGACAATGCATTAATCCAACTTGTTCCCTCAGGTACTCAGACCCGCGAAATCAATCCAACTTGTACCCAAATGTACCTCAGGCCCGCGAAAAACTCTTCGCTACCAAAAATATCCTCACTCTGCTACCATAAAAATGTCACTAGAAAAAGGTAGGGATAGGAGTTGTGGTAGTTTGAGAAGCAAAAAAGCACCAACGGTAAACATTGAAACTTTCATTAACAAATCGATTAACTGAAGTATGCAGTGATCGGATAGGCTCCCCTAGAGGCAGTAGGTAACGGGGGAGATGGCGGTAATCAACCGGTTGGCGGGGAAGAATGGTTAAGTCAGGAGTAGTAATATAAGATCAGGTGATTTCCCAACGTACTTGATGCACGAATTCTTATCGGGTTCTCCACAGGGTTAGGCTCTTCATGCTGGCCGACGAAGCATATGGGATCCGGTGCAGAAAGAATTAATTCGGGAACTTAATAAAATACAAAAGGAAAGCTGCGCGATTCGTCAAAAACTGCTACGGGCGTACAGACAGCGTTACGCAGATGTTAAACGAATTAGGCTGGGAGCCGCTAGAGACTCGGAGGCTGCGCGCTAGGCTTAGATTACTTGAGCAATTGAGAATAGATATCTTTCAGAGCGACACGGAGAACATCATATTAGAACCCCACTATATTTCCAGGTCCGACAGAAACGATAAATTAAGAGAGATATTTTGCCGAACGGATAGGTATGGGAATTCGTATTTCCCCCGAACAATAAGGGACTTTAATAAATGCAAGGCGTAATTTCATAGAGCGTTTCCTTTTTATATGTAAACGGCTGGTGTCCTAACACCCCCCGCCACACGCCTATTGAGGCGGCTTGCGGGGTAGTATGTAGATGAAGATGTAGATGTCTATCCCAAGGGACCATTCCCTATACTTTTCCTTCGGTTTAATTATTCAAAAACCCGCTGTGCCTCAGGGTGTGGCCAATCCATCTGGTTCTTCTCTTCTCTGTAATGTTACATATAACATTGATAGTTAAAGAGTTGACTTTTCATCATGAACGCGGAGTAAACACTACTGCTAAGTAAACGCTTTGAATACTATTGGGATAATATAAAAAGGCCAAAATCCAAACAAACTTTTTCGCATTCCTGTGGTTAGTTACTCTCTAAAAGTAATCGAGTGAAATATGTCACTCAAGCTTCGAGTGAACGCCTCTTTCACTCGTACTCGAGTGGAATAAGCCGTCGAATCACTCCGTTCGAGTGAAACATTTTCACTCTTGCCCTTTGATTGAAAATTTCACTCAATCGGCGCGAGTGAACTACCCCAATCTATCAACGTTCAAGTGAGTCTTCACTCGAATCGAGGGTCCCGCCCAGATAACCCTTCCGGGCATACCTAAGTCATCAAAGATGGCAGGTTGGCGATATTAGGGAAATATAAACATGATAACACAACGATTGATAACATAAACGAAATATTGCACAGGTTATTCGTTCCTGTTGAAAATACATAATTTGTTTTTGTATATCTTAGAGGTTAATTTTTTGTTGCATTTATTCCCAATACATTTTTGAAGTCCACAACATTTTTATAGAAATGTATCTTTCGATATTATAAGTTTAACCACGTTTCCTTCCAATAAAACAGTGGCGTTTTGCTTTCCTAATCATTGGTTGCGTTATGATGTTCATATTTATTTATAGATATTATATTTTGACTATTTCATTTTGTAGCCATTAAATTGGCCTTAAGATTGATACCTTTCGCTTCTTCCTAGCCCCCACGATAACCTCATAAAAATCCCCGGTATAAATTTATGAAAATGAAATAGGATTTTAAAGCCTATTATCTGCCCTTCATTTCATTAAATGGTTTTCCAGGGGTATAATGGTGGACTGTGGATCGGTAGGTACTGAGTTCGATCCTCTACTGGAGAAATAGTTTTTCTTCTTTTTTTCATAGCCATTTGCACTCACACATTCAGAAATTTTGTTTTCATCATCGCAATACCCTTCAAAAATATTTTTTCGCAATATTTTACTCGCAACAGCATAACGAGAGAAAAATCACTCGACGCTTTTTCTTTGAATCATTCACACGATGCCTCTAATAACGTACTACTTGATACGAGGGGTACAGTTTTGTCTCGAAGCTGAAGGGAAATCTCACTCTATTGGAGTAATACTTGACTCGAAGATTTTTAGAGAGTACGAGGCACAAGCAATCACCGGTATTTGAGGAATCAGAGAAATAAATGTGAATCTTTGGGATGGATATGTTATTATTATTTGAAACTGGCAGTAACTCTCATGCGCGTAGTGAATCATATAAAAATCCAACTTTTAGCTAAACGTAGGCCTCATATTATTAGTTATGAACCTGGAACAGACGTAAATGATCTGAAATGCATACTAAAATATTTAAACCCTGTGCAAAGTCAAATTGTACATCGTAGACCGGTAAACGATCGGTATCGTAGGTATTTGGCGTCATAACACCGTTTCCCTTCGTATTGCAGGAAACTCAGCACTAGCCGGGGGAGGAGGTAAGCGAGACCCAAGGCTGCGTGCATGTAGTCGGCGGAGCGGAGTCGGGGTGGCGTCCAGGCCAGGGCGGTGCATTTCACTCATGCATCCGATGGGACGTGTCAAAAGACTAACCACCCTCCAGCTTGAATTCGTGGCCGTAGGTCTGTTCCCTGGGGGGGGGGGGGGGGCAAGGGGGGTGGCAAAATGAGCTGCTCCGCATGGGACCACACGTAGCCGACCTTTCCCTATCAGACCTTGAGCCTGTCCATGCTCGGGTCAAAATGGATCCGTGGGACTTCAATTATTATCCGAAAATAGAGGTGGTGTCTTCACCGAGCACGGAAAGGGAACTTTTTCCTCCAATCTATCAATTGCATACGCTTCCCGCACCAGAATCCAGCCATATTAAAGCGATGAAGCAATTGTGCTCTATGTAAACTGCAGGATCACTGCGGCTAACCAAAATAGAGGAAGTGCCATCTACGGAACAAGGAAAGGGGATCTTTTTTTCCCGAATGCGGTCAAAAGCTGTCGCTTCTTAAGTCAGAACTCCGCTGGCTTTGAATGATGAATCAATTGTGAAAAAATGAACTAAACGACTCCAATCAAAGCGTAAAACGTACACCTTTCATCACGGAATAAGAAACTGAGAACTTTTTCGCAAATACTGTCAATAGCTGACGCTTCCCATATCAAACTTTAGCTACGTTTACATGATGAATCGATTGAATATCGTAGTGGCAGACAAAAAAACTAAAAATAGGTGTAGTAGATTTTTTTCTGTTATGGAATGAAATACGGTATCTTTATACTTAAAAAGATAATATAAGAGTGAACATGTGATGAAATTTAATGTTAGACAATATTTACTGTATTACGACCTTTGATAGTACACACGTTTTCTGTAAAAGAGACCCGTGCATTTTTAAATGGGATTGTATGCAACAGCAACTATGAATAGTTTACTTAGTAATCATCGTCAACTGCAGCCACTAGCATTATGTGCCATTATGATAAGGAATATATAACCTCATTTTTCTCTTCCCCACTAGCGTAGTGATAGCCAAGCACCGCAATCAATTGAGTGCTTGCCATGATCGTGTGGATAGCCAATGATCGCAGAATATTGTTTTTAATAATTAGTTCAATAAACATGCGACCATTGTCGAAATCAAAGACAAGTCAAATGCTACAAACATCATCCAGATTTTCTGGATATCCGTAGCAACAAAGTCGTGTGCTGCGATTGCTTTTCGTGTATGTCGAACTTTTAAGGCAAGAGTTAATGGAGACATTCACGGAGTCAAATATCAGCAGATCACTTTCCATTTTCAGGGACGAACTTCGTCATCGCGGGGCTGAGGGCAGTTATTTTTGTTTCGCTACTTCCATAGCAAGGCCGTTTCATAGTATTACTAATGTAGCTCGGGAATAATAACGACATCACGTCCCCATTGGCGTCATCGTTCGCACGGATGGCGGATTTTCAGCCCGTGACCCTTGGCTTTAGCGGCGAAGAGCGAAGCATCCATCGGACTAAGCGTATTAGCATTGACGCCAGCTCTTTTTTTAAAGGACTTTAATTATTTAGGGACGCACACGAAAAAAAAATGAAAATACGAGTGAGATTCCCGACAAAATTGATAACACCCACGATCCAAAAAAAAAAAAACATTTCAAATTCAAAACTACACATTGTTTATTTTCCGCGTCCCATAAAGACCGAGTCGTGAATAGGAAATTCGTAATAAATGTTTTACAAAAAAAGCGCGCCACAAGCCTAAATAAAGGCGGAGTTTTTCGATTTGGTCGACGGAGAACGACGATGTAAGGAACAGCTCGCCTTATATGAATACGCAAACGTGAGAACGAGGCCGGGCGCCGGTGCGCGCGTGCACACCCATTCCATAAAAAACACGTGAAAGGCGATGAGCGCCTCCCTGGCATTTTATCGACACCGGCCCCGCATCCTCGTGCCATTATACCTCTCCGCTCCCTCCTCCACTTTCAATCCGTGCTACGCACCGAGCTTAGACTTTCTATTTACCGTGGGGAGGAGGGAGAGAGGTTGGAAGCTGGGAGGAAAAAAATTTAAAGGCTCAGGAGAGCCCGTATTGTCGCAGGTTACGAGGGATGGAGAGGGGGGGGGGGGGAGGGTGCGGGGGAGTTAAAACAAGGGAAAGAGCTTCTGGTGTCAGGGAAGAGAGAGAATGAGGGATTTGAGAACACTCTTTTTTCCTTCTCCGCTCCCTTCCGCCTCAACCAAGTCCCGCCTCCCGCTTCCCCCTCCCCCAGCCTCCCTTCCTGCCCGTCACTCTTCTTCCTTTGCCGCCAACAATCACCTCGCCACTTCGACCCGGAGTGACGTCCCACACTTGGCGAGCCGTCCTGCCGCCATTCCATCCGTGCCCGCCGGTGCGCTAACGTGTGAACTTTGGCCACCGTGTCACGTGCCCTCGGAAAGCACGGCGGCCAGCCGCGGCAACGGATTCTAGAGGGGTTATTCTGGGGCCTTATTCAGTAAGGGTTCGACATGGTCGAACCTCGGAAAATCCGTGAATGTGACGTCACTTCCCCCGAAAAATCTCAGCTTTTGAATGGCCCTATTTGAAATTTTAGAATAGCCACTCTATATGTTCTTGGAATTTCCGAGCCTCGAAAGTGACGAAATTTGTACGTCACAGCCTCTAAAATTTCAAATGGAGCCATTCCATAGTTGGGATTTCATCGGGGGAAGCGACGTCACATTCACGGAGTTCCCGAGGCTCGACCATGTCTAGTGCTTACTGAATAACGCCTCAGAGTTCTGCATCGAGACGCATAGCTCTCGCCAAAGTTACTGGCTCAGCCGTGCGCGGTAAGTGGAGGAGGGGATGAGATTAACGGAAGAGAGAGAGGTCACGAGAGAGGGAGGCAGGGGAACCAAGCTATTTCGGGCACGAGGCACCCGCAAGTGGTTAAAATCACTCATCGCTATGACTAAACAAGGGACCCTATCTTGAAGTCTCATTCCGAGACGAGTCGAAACAAGACTTCGGGTAGTGGTGAGTTAAACCAATTCTCACAGTGCTAGCATAGTTAGGAATTGAAAAGGTTCTCTAACGGACTCTCCATAGTAAACACCCTTACTCCCCCTTTTCACAGAACCTTTTAAGATCCATAGTTGTACCAAAATAGTCCCGTGCAGCGCCCTCAACATTAACGAGAGCCTTACTCAAATAAGCTGGACTGTTTAGCTTCAAACCGACATCAATCCGTCTCCAAACCGTCTCGTATCCATGTAGTAAGTATGCCAAAGTCCGCCCTCGTGATCACTGCCCGAGTACCAAAGGGACCTCATACTCGCCGGTCGGACCTGTACGGGCTCACATGTGCGGTCGGTAATCCCGCGTTTCTCGAAAGGTATTAAATATAACCCTTCTCAGGCAAGCGCAGACTTACTTAATTTCGTCCTGTCCTCGCAGGTCCGGCTCCGGAGGAGACTGATCTCCCCGTGGTAGTCTATAACCCGCGTGACTACTGCTTTGAAAGCCAGCCAGTCCGGCTACATTGACTAGCAACTTATTAGGTTCGTCTGGGGACGCCAGATGCAGAAATCGACCTGGTAATACCACACGTTGACTGGCAGCCCCACATTTGGGCCAGGGGTTTTGCATTTTGGCCGAGTAAGTCGTTCTCCCGAAATGCTTTTGGAATGCAGACGGTCAAATGGTAGGCCCAACCGATTTTTTCTACTCGCGTGAAAATAAACTCAGAAGGATAAGAATTGTCAAAATTTTGCAATGAAGAAAGCGATCCGTGGAGGTTTAAACAGAGCCATGGCTCAGTACGAGTGACTATAGTTACGTCCACTTTCTGCTTTTCTGGGAAGGAGGTCTGAAACTGTGATCATTTGCAAAATGAAGGACAGTTAAGAAGGATGATAGGAGAATGATTGATTGGGGAACGTGGAAAGAATGGAGAAGTATCCAGCGTCGGCTCCTGCCTACTCTTAACAAAAGGCGGAAAGTGTTTACCGCTATACATCCTGCTCGACGGACGGAGTACCACACCCTGAAGTGCTCTCCACAACGTTTTCAACCAGGGACCGGGATTGCAATGGAAAAAATCACCTATGCCTGCTTTCAGACACAGACCCTCGGGATGGGAGGCCAGTACTCGAGCCATGACAAAAAATGGATGCCTAATATATCAACAACGTTGGTCTCACGATTAATAATAACAATCCGCGCTAACGGTGGTAAAGAGGACAAGAAACTGAGATGGCCTAAAGACAAACATTTTGGGTCAAAAATATTTCGGAGGTTTTACGATATTGAAGTCAACTACCCTTGGGCATCGTTTTGAAGATTACCTTCTCCATCTTCAGGGCTCAGTCTGATTAGCATACAACATATATTAAAGTAAACCATTTTGTAACACAGCTTTAGTTGAAATTGGAAATAAAATAGTTCCTAAAGTATTAACAGTATCCTTGTTACATGGTCACAATCGCAACTTTAGCGCAAGGTATGCAGCGAGGTTGCTTGTAAAATTCTTGGATCTTCAGATCAAACTTCAACGAATACTATTAAAAAATTAAATAATGACAGAGATTTTGTATAACAATCTTACTTTTCGAAGCAGATGGAGTAAATGGATTTGAAAACGTTAGCCAAGAGTAGTTAACTTCCAACCAAGCATCAAGACAACAAGAAATGAAAATTAAATGAGGCGGGTATGAAGAATACTTCGCCTAACAGAGACTAATTTGGCTGATGATGTTTTTCGAGGTTCGCGTTTTCTTGGGAACGTCTTTAGGGATAATGGCAGAGACAGCCGTCGAAACGTTGGCAGCAACAGCCTTCTTGACGCGGTGGGAAACCCGAGAAAACTTCATCAGCCTTGCTCGCAGGGAAAACACCAAAACACTTCAGAGACTTATTTTATTCTTCAAATAAAAAAATGCACCTAGGAGCCGGCTATTCATTTCCTTGCCACAAACATGAGAATGATTTTTTACTCGCCAATTGTGTGGTATCGCACTATATGTACACATGAGGCCAGCAGAATGGAGCACCCGTGCAGACGTCGAATGCAGTGCAAAGATATTGCCTAGCTTTTCGGCCACCCTGTGAATCGCCCGTCACACTAACTTCACCCTCCAAGGCCTTCCATCAAACCAACAGCGGGTTCGAGCCAATTTCTACTCCAACTGGAAGAAATGGACGAAGGGGCGGAACTATGCATGGGAACTTGTTTGGGGCGGGAGGGGGGTTGGGTTACTGGTTTTGCATAATGCATTTTATGGAAAGCAAGGCTCAAATATTGGTGAGGGTCCGTCGGTCGACTGCAGCTAATTTGCATGAATGAGGAATGTGTTAATTTCCATTGGACACGCCAATGAATTTCCGCTCGCGCTCAAATTGGGGCATTAAAAAATATGCAGGAGGAGATATTTAATGATCACACTATGAATTTTTTCTCTCTATTCTAACCGTATTTCCTTCAATTACCTCCTAAATGTGCTGCATTTTTTAGCTAAAGTGCCCGCTGATGAAACATGAGTAGTGGGGCGTGGAAGTTTTCTTTCACGTCCCGAGGCATTGCCATGCTTTATTTTAATGCTGCCTGCATTCTAGCATCCGCTAGCTGGAGCTGGTTATGGAGAAACCAAGGAATTAGAAACACGGGAGAAGTAATCCGTGACCTATACTGGTTATATCGCACTGCGGCCCTCCTGTTGCACAGCAGTTTCTACTTCAAAGGATATTTAAATGAGTATTATAATGTAATAGGCAGGTGTGAGAGTCTGGCTGCATTATTTAAAAGTAAGGTGAGGAAATATGAACTCAAAACAACTTTATTTATCCAGCACGCATGAAAAGTCTTGGAAAATACAATCTTAAATATTTGAATTGCAATAATCTAAAGGAAAGCTCCAAGGACTACATTTTAACAAAATAATTGATTTAACTGCTTTGAGTGTCGTACAGAAGACATATGATAAAAAGTAAATTTAATATGAATCTAATTGTGAGTCATCAAATGCATTCATAATCAAGGTGACATACAGACTGAGAATTCAAGGAAATATATGTACACAAGTATAACATTGAAGTCCCAGGGGAAACAAATCGTTGCATCTATCGTATAGGACCAGGAACATATTATTAAACTCTCACACTTCTTAGCCTTAAATTCCATTATTTTCGCAGAATGCAGTGCATATTAGTCGTTTTTCCAGGATTTTTATAAAGCACAAAATCTACCATGAATATAATGAACATGCTTGAAAAGATTAACATATTCCCTTAATAATGCTAAATAAATTAAGAAAATAACTTCATTGTTACATAAAACCGCGTTGAGTGTAACTATTTGAAATAATATTGCTTGCTTGTTTACACTGATAAAATCCAAACCTAATATGCGTCAATTGACGCCAGCCGCATTCTTCGGGTGTTTTGAAATCACGTAAATTGACGGAACTTGCAGCATTACTGTCCCTTTATATTCCGACAAAATACTTAAAATGATAAATATCCCTATGCTTTCCGAAACTGGACCCTTCCTGCTAATGAATGTTTTAAATAAATTCAGCGATCTGAAGAAATAAAGCTAGTATCCAGTCATGCAAGGGGCTAAGAATTTTGGCAACAATAGCTTTATGTATGTTTAAGGCTTACTTCATAAAGCACGGGACTGGAAAACCAAGAAGGTGAAGGTGCGGAATGGAAGGTTTATAGGAATAGGAATGTGAAGTGATAGATACGAAATCCAGCACGCATGCAATAAAATGGGCTATCTGATGGCTGGAATAAAGGCACAGAGAATTGATGGTGGGAAGAGTCGGTATAGGTGAGAGTACTAAATAAAAATTGGCATGAACAAACCGAAGGTGATAAAAACTTTAAGTGAATGGCTAGGCAATGAAAACGTTGATGGGAGATCTTTCGAGTTAGACAGGTACTCTTTATTTTCCGCCCTGGAGTACGGGTAAACCTTGAAATTTCCAAGAAGTTAAATGACATTTCCTTGTGAGATGTTGGATGCCGTATTGCTGAAGGTGGATGGACTAAGGGCCATTCGACCTCGGCTCAAAGGTATCCTTTGGTCTGAATTGTTACCTTTGCAAAGAGTGTCTCAGTCTTTCGTGAATTGACGACATATTTCCTTTTTATCTCAAAAACGGAAGCTAGCTCGTCATGGGATTAGTTTTGAGGTGAAGGGAAACTTTTATTTCCTACTTAAAAATAAATGTTTTTTTCCCGAAATGGCTTCCAAATAACTGTTTAGTAGAGAACGCTAAAAACCAATCTCCAGACTTGTTCGCCATATTTGGCCTAAATAAACGTTACATCAATGTAGCAGGATTCAGGGAATAATGCTTGGCAAGTACGCCCCATAGAAAGGGTAACAGTATCGTGGATCATAAAGTTCAGTTAAGCTCTTCTAGGCACGTTAAGTCCATTATTAACGGTTTTCACTCCGAAGCAGTTAACCTGGATTCAAAATGTTTACGTAGCATAAAAAGCTGAAGACTAGGAATTTACTTCATGTGCACTCTCAATAAATCAATAGTTTCAAACGAATAGAAATTAAACCATTCAAAGTGATGTCTTATTGTTCGGCAGTAATAAATTGTGCAATGTTCAAATATCTCCTACAAAAAAAAAATGTGATAACTATTCAGCAGCCATTTTAACTACTTTGGGAATTGGGAACATATATTTCAATATCGAAAGAAATCTGGAAATTCGATGCACTTCAAAAAAGATTGATGATATTGTGAAAAAACTACGGTCTCAAAATTCTTAGGATGCATTCTTCCACCGTCGTATTACGATATTACGATTACGATAAACCTAAGACTCCATGCTGAGAGGATTTATAAAAAAATATATGCTGCATGGATCCTGGGGAAGGAAATCAACAGTAAATTTGGTAAAACGTGTGTACAGAAAAGTTTAATCTTAGATAAAAAAATTAGCTACATGTCTCTATTATTTTTAGTACATTTTCAATATATGGCACTGTCCGAGATATGATTTATCCAATAGATCCAATTTTTCAGTGCTCGATTCTATTATGACAGTGAAGATTAGTTGATGAACCTCATAGCCCCAATTACGGATCTTGTTTAGTTTTTTATAGAAATTAAGTTAAAATTTGGAAACTAAGCGGGTGGTTTTAAGTGCAGCTTATTGGGATTATTTTCATTCCTTTTTAAAAATAAAGGTATTTTTCTGTATTTTAGCATTTTTCATCTTCTCAGCAGCTACCTCAGGAGAGTTGTTCGTTTTTAACTCCTTCCTCTTAATGAGGAAATGGAAGATTGCCAGAATTTATTGCACCGTGGCACTTCCTCTACTATTACTCGTAGCGAGAGCATGATTGAGACTATGCTGGTAAATGAAACAGGACGCGTCAATTTCTAAGCCCATTATTTCCCAAGGGTTGCGTTGACACAAGATTATTTCAACATTTCTGAAATAATATTTTACTTTGTAAAAAAATACATATTTATGTCATTATTAGCTGTGAATATTCAAGGATCATAAATTATTTTTATTTTTTAATGTATTCTCAGAATATAAGTTCTTATGCATTATGAATATGAATAATTTCATTTCATGGCTGTTACGCGAGGTAGAAATTAGTTTTCTTTAATCAAAATTAGTTTTTCTCAGCTTCCTCAATGCTTACGTGACGCTGAACTTCGTCCCCAAAACATTGCGTTAAAAAGCTATGTGAGCACTTTAAAGCTCAATATGGAGGGTATACAACTATAAACTTTATTTACTTGTTTTGCAGTGATAAATTATTTGAGCTGGCACTAAATCTTTCGAACAAGTGCGCTAAGGACTAAAATAATCACATCTTTAGTTTTACTCAGCAAGAATTAAAAATATTTAAGGGGATTCTAATTGTTCATGGGTACCACACGCTACCACTCACTAAGTTGTACTGGTCCAGCCAAGAGGATATGGCCGTGTCTATTGTTAGTAAAAGCATGAATAGCAATAAATTTTATGACTTTTACATCTCTCAGGTAATTCATATTTATACAAAAACTCTAAATTTTCTTAAGTTTCTTTTCTCCTATAGCTGACACGCAATTCGTTCAGTTTGGAATATTTTCTGATAGGGTATCAATTGCTGAACCAATAGTTTCATATTTTGGGCGCCACTCATGAAAAATGTTTATTCGTGGAAAACCGATTAGGTTTGGTTTCAAATTATGGTGCTCAGCATCATCGACTCGGTTTTTCTATCAGTTTTTGCCATAAAGTGGGACAGAACTGAGTTTTGGTAATTGTATTGGACTTGGAGAAATAGTTTTTCTTAAGTTACTGGCCTTTTTCAGTGGTCCAAGCCACCATGCAGTGTTCTTTGACAATTTCTTCACCAGATGTAAGCAACGAACACAGTCAGAGAAAATCGAACAGACAACTCCAAACTTTTGTCTCCAAAAGAGTTAGCCAAAAAACCGAATGGTGATTTCTCTTATTCATACGATCGGTCAAAAAATATCTCTCAAGTTTGTTGGACTGATAATTCCGTAGTGACAGCAGACTCAAACTTTGGGACAGTTAGGACTATCATTAAGGTGAAAAGGTGCAACAGAAACCTGAAGAAAAGTGAGCTTATACCCCAACTATAAGTCATTCACGATTAAAACCAAGGGATGGGTGGAGTGGTTTTACACGGTTGTGCTATTGCCGCATTCAGATCATGGGAATTACCGTATTCAGATCATTGGAAACATATTGGTGGCCCCTACTTATAAATCTGTTAAAATGGGCAATTGTGAATGCGTGGCGATTTTTTGTTATGGCATCGGGAAGAAGCATACCATAATGGGATTACCGATTCGGAATAGGTATAATACTACTGAATTGGCATAAGTGACAGCCATACGCAGAATTATTGCCGAAATAAAAAATTAGTGCGTCCAAAAAGCAGTAACCTACCAGAGGTAATATGTCAAAACAGAATAGTACGCGTCATTGTGAGAAATCCTGAAAATACAAGAAGCTGCGGAGAATGCAAATCTCCGACAATTTAAATGTATGTCAAGTGTAATTTCCATCTCCATACTGAATATTTCCAAACTTATCGCTAGAATTAAAATTTATTAACAATATCTCTTTTTTTGGCCATATTATATTTGATTCCCGAGTTTTCCCAGCGTTCCGTATACGAAACGTTATGTGTCTCTGTTTTAATGCATGATGTAATTTTTTTATTTTATAATAACCGAAATTGGATCATTATACTAAAGGAATTGGATAAAAACTAAGTTATAAAATATAATTTAGTTGCTGGAGAATAATAGGTCAACGCTTGGACTACCAACGGGACATATATGTCCCAGGTAGAAGGGTAAATAGTAGTTTAATGTGTTACAAGAAAGAGGTACTGAAAATGTATCCTTGATGCAGAATGTACCACAAACAAGGTGTAAAAATATATGAATTTACGGACACTCAATTTCATATTCCCTTGGTTATCATAGTGAATTACTAATGAGCGAGAGCTAAAATACTCGACGGTAATACCGTAAAAAAAATTACATGCTAAAAAAGGGAAAAATGCATTATTCAGGACGGATGAGTAATATTCGTCCTTTCACATAATAATCCAATTTCGTACTTCTACTAACGCCCTAGCGCCTCCTCTAATGCCAAGAGCGTGTTCCTGCTGATATAGCCGATGAAATCCGTAATGACACCTCATTTTTTGCCGGCTGAGACAGCGGAGAGCCACTGTAACTGCTCATAAAAACTCAAATTTACGCTCCACAAGGAATCTATCATTTTTGGGAAACGTAACGTTAGAAAATCAACTATTATTTCTTACTTGTGGATAAAAATTAAATATAATGGGAGAACACGGAAGATCTTTATTACAACTTCATGGAGTGTTTTACAATGATCATAGTTCGAAAATCCATGGAACTAAATGTAAAATATTTTGAGCTTCTAATGCTGTATTTTGTAATTAGGGCTAGAAGCAGTAGGTACTAATGACTTTAAATCTTCCTACTGACTGACATACTAATTGCATAAACTTGATTTACATGAAATTTACCTAATTAGTGAAAACAGGTGAAATAAAACCTTGCTCGTTCAGACTCTCGTTTTCTGTTCCATAAACATTACCGCACGATTTTACCGTAGCATGATACAGGAATCGGTAATTTTTTATGAAATTTTCGCATTTCGAAAAATTTATTAAGTTTCGCATTGAAGTGAAATGAAGCAACTGAGAGCCAAGAAAAACGAATACTTCGGACCTTAAAAATCAAGCTAGGTTACCGAGTTAACGGTAGATTACAATATTTCCCTCCCAATTATCCAATTAAATAACCAAAAAGTCCCACATTTGAGTGTGACAAATTCCACTTATTGAATTACTTCCCGACCAACCGTTGATCCTGAAGGTAAAAATTATTTTGGCTATCTCTTGCGTACCCGCAAATATCTAATATTCCCAATTCCGTTAAACCGAAGTTAGTGAACGAAGTTGGCAATAGACACTCACCTCTCTGAAATCCCAGCTTTAAAAATTCATAATTCAAGCTTTCAGTGGTGTCGGTGAAGAAATGAACCCGATTGGTTATTTATTTTGGCATGGGAAAAGTAGATGAGCGTGAAGCGTACATAATGGTGTATGGACGCAGACGAAGTGATTTCACGAGTTCCCATTTAATATCCCCATGGCAAAGACATTACACGACGGCAGTAAAAAAAATATTTGTTCGCACAAACAATCTTATCCGTTTCCTCGGGTTAACTCGCAGCCAGGTGAGCGATTATTGCACGACAAACAAGTCAAGAATTAATTACCAGGCTCGCCAAGTCGCTAAAATTTTTAACGACGTGCTAAGGTACGAAACCTTGTGAACACCTTGAATGAGGATTTAACTTCGGAGACTAATTAGAGAGGAGAGAGAGAAACAGCCCTGACTACAAGTCTCGTTAGTATAATGCTACTTCGGATTTCTAAGAGACTATTAAACTCCAAAGAAAGAAGCTAAAATGTTTTTATACTGGGTAAATCTCACTCTCCTGGCACTACAACCCAGGGTGGGTTTGCCCCCCCCCCCTCACGACACCTTTCCATTATTCTCTTTTCTGCAACTTCTCCCACCATCTTTGAACCTCCATTGTACTTATTCCACGTTCTATAGCCACCTCTTTCTTTAAATTTTAGATTAATCCAAATTGCCAGCGACAACAGAGGAAAACAGACTCCCACGAATGCTTTCGGTTGGTCATCCAGGTGACCGAAATGCATGCATAGGAGTCTAATTTCCTCTGCTTTTATTCACTACTTGGATTCAAGTATAATTTCAATTCACTCGTCAATTACTCTCTTCTTGAATTACATCTCCTTCTTGGTGCTCGCCAGTTTTTATTTCCCTCGATCCTCCCTCGAAGCAACGTATTTTGCTTTCTGTCATCACTCATTTAACTCACTCAGTTAACCAAACGACTCCCACTACTTCTTGGCCGTTGAGAATACATTCCATTTCACCCGTAGTTCTCATTGTCCACAATTCTCCCTTAGCTTGGCTAGACCAAAGCCAAAGGTCCGTGGTTCGATTCCCTTTCCAGGCAGATTCCTACGTACTTCATCGCCGTATTTGCGACAGTCATAACGTCATACGTGGTCCAGAACGGCATTAGTGCTGGTAAAGGATGCAACCTCATGTGGCTTCTTTGAAGTCCTTTACTCCCATGCATTGCCATCTTTGATGGACCGCAAGGGCTCAACATCAAATTCCGTTGTATCCTCCTAAATTGCCATTGGAATTAGTAAGCCTGGGGGGGTTATTTTGTAATCTCACCTTTTTAGTGACTCCTAGTGGAAAGGCGAAACCTGATAGTGATGGGTGACTGGAATGCAGTGGTGGGAGAAGGGAGGGACGGATTGGAAGTAGGAGGGTTTGGGCTAGGAATAAGAAATGATCGCGGGGAAAAGGCAGTTGAATTTTGTAGAAGAAATAAATTAGTAGTGACAAACACTTGGTTTAAACATCACCCCAGGCGTATGTACACATGGAAAATGCCGGGTGACACCGGGAGATACCAAATTGATTATATAATGGTGAGGCAGAGATTTAGGAACAGTGTAAAAAACTCTCGTAGCTATCCAGGGGCGGATGCGGACTCGGATCATAACTTGGTGATGATGAAGTGTGAAGTTAGATTCAAAAGGCTTTGTAAAGGGAGGAAGATAAAGAGGTGGAACCTTGAAGCATTGAAAGGGTTGAAAAGGAGGGAATACCAAGAGCTAGTAGAAAAGAACATAGGTGAAGAGAAGCGGATGGGAACCATAGAGAAGAGATGGGAGGTTATAAAAACAGGCATTGCAAGAGCGGCAGAGAAAGCAATAGGAACGGTGGAAAAGAAGAGGGTTAAGAAGCAGTGGGTTACAGAAGAAATGATGAAGAAAATGGAGGAGAGAAGGATATGGAAAAACGTGAACACCGACGTAGGCAAGAGGAAGTACAAGGAATTGAATAATAAACTCAGGCGAGTGACCAATCGGGCAAAAGAAAACTGGTGGAAGGGACAATGTGAGCAAATGGAAAAGATGCAGGAGGAGGGGGAAGTGGGCGCTTTGTACGCCAAGGTGAAAATGTTATCGGGTGGTAAGAGAGGTCAAGCGATACCAAAGGTTAAGGACAAAACAGGAAAGATATTAATCGAACAGGAAGATATCCAAGAAAGGTGGAGAGAATACGTAGAGGAGCTATATGGCAGCGAGAATAGACCCCTTAGCCTAGAGCTAGAGGACGAAGGAGCAATAGATAAAGATAACCTCGGACCAGAGTTACTTGAGAGTGAAATAGAGAGGGCACTAAGAGAGATGAAGGGTAGAAAAGCCGTGGGAACCGATAACCTACCTTCGGAGCTACTGAAGAATCTAGGTAGTAGGGGGAGAAAATCGTTTTTCGAACTTATTCGCAGGATCTATGAGGAAGGAGTATGGCCAGAGGATTTCGTGAAAACAGTGTTAATACCTATCCCGAAGAAGAAGAAAGCGTCAGAATGCGAGGAGTATAGAACAATCAGTTTAATTTCGCACGCAGCAAA
Source organism: Pyrrhosoma nymphula (assembly GCA_963573305.1). Lineage (NCBI taxonomy): Eukaryota > Metazoa > Arthropoda > Insecta > Odonata > Coenagrionidae > Pyrrhosoma > Pyrrhosoma nymphula. Next base: position 58,732,098 of record OY754332.1, read on the forward strand.
AGTGTTGCTTAGAATACTAAATAGAAGGTTGGAGAGCAGAGCAAAGTGCTATTTAGGCGATGACCAATTTGGGTTTAGGAAGGGGAGGGGAACCAGAGATGCGATTGCGGTAATGAGGACACTTATAGATAGAAACATAGAGCATAATCAGGATGTTTTCGCTTGTTTTGTAGATTTCGAAAAGGCGTTTGACAGAGTAAACTGGGAGAAACTAATGCAGATACTGGGGAAAATAGGAATAGATTGGCGTGATAGGAGACTCATCCGAAACTTATATATGGGTCAGAGGGCTCATGTAAGGGTAGCGGACGGTGAATCAGGGTGGGCAGTTATAGGTCGCGGAGTGCGGCAAGGGTGCCCGTTGTCGCCTTTACTTTTTAACATCTATGCTGAGGAAATGGTAAGAGAGGCATGGGATGAGCTAGACGTGGGAATGAAAGTAGGAGGCCAGTGGATAAAGTCGGTTAGATTCGCAGACGACCAGGCGTTGGTGAGTCGGTCATCGAAAGGACTGCAAACTTTAGTAGATGCACTGGAAAAGCAGTGTGAGAAATACGGAATGAAGATAAATAATAGGAAAACAAAAGTAATGAGATTCTCTAGGACAAAGAAAGCGAAGCTGGTGATAAGAGTAGGAAGTCACAAACTGGAGCAAGTAGAACAATTTAATTACTTGGGTAGTACGCTAGAAGAAAGAGGACATAGCAGCAAAGACATTAGGAGGAGAATAGCGCTAGCGAAGGAAGCGTTCAATAATAGAAGGGAGCTGATGACGGGGACCTTAAGTAAGGATGTAAAAAAGAGGCTAGTAAAGAGCTTGATATGGAGTGTGGCGTTGTATGGGGCGGAAACGTGGACCTTGAGAAAGGAAGACGAAAATAGGCTGAAGGCTTTTGAGATGTGGGTGTGGAGGAGGATGGAGAAGGTGCGTTGGACGGAAAGGAAGACAAATGAGGAAGTGCTTGACATGGTGGGCGAGGAGAGGAAACTTATAGATGAGATTAGGGGAAGGCAGGGTAGGTGGCTGGAAGGGGTAATGAGGGACGATGGTTTGCTGAAGGTCGTGATAGAGGGTAGGATGTTGGGTAAGCGGGGAAGGGGAAGGAAGAGAATCGGTTTTATGGACGGGATGAAGAAAGGTAGGACTTATGCTGAGATGAAGAAAGAAATACAAGAGGTAGAAAGGGCACAGCACGTGTAAGAGTTCGTTGGATATTCTCTGACTTTCATCACAACCTACCTCTAACCGGTAGATTACTGTAATGAAAGAATGAAAGAAAGTGGAAAGGCGGGAGATCTGTTTCCCACTCTTAATGGTCGGCTCACGAACGATTCGTGAATTGTCGAAGCTTCAATTACCTTATATCAAATAAAAGATGCCGAGACTAGCGAATACCCAGATTGCACAACAACTTACGGAAGTTATCTTACACTGCACATACCACAAAAATCTAAATACAGTCAAAACTACAAGCGACATGTAAGCGATCACTCAATATTTAAAACAAAATTAAGTGCATCTAATTAGTGTTCGATTCACAATCACGGGAAATATCTACCAAGAACGTAGATTTTAAGGCAATATTTGTTAAAATTATGAATTTATGGTATAAATAACTGAATTCCATTCTCCATACACTGGCGGATAGGCACACGAAAACAAAGGTATCAGCAACATTGTTTGGGAGATATTGATACGAAATATATACACAGATAATTCAAGCTAATAATAACATAAGCATTTTAAACAAAGCATACCTTCAAGTGCCCAATATATTGGAGTTGAAAATGCTGAAGTTCTTCACGTGTAGTTAATTACAACAATACGATTTAAAATTGTTTGCATCTTTCGCGCCCTTGTTTATTTTTCAACTCAAGCTTCAAGTGGAAACGATGGTGGCTCCATGTCACGTTCTTTATGACAGGTGAGATGGAACTAATGGCAGGCGGAGATAATGAAACGGATGAAGAGTCAAAAGATACGGATCAGAGCGGATGAATCGTCTAAAAGACCAGCACATGACCGGCAGTTCACCGATTGAGATCCGAACGCCGCCTGGGTGAGCGAGTTGAACTACGAAAAAGTGAGATTTTATGACGTATTCTCACTAAAGTGGGATTACAAAATAACCCCCCCGGGTAACGCAGTAGTCTGTTTATTGGCCCGATATGCCAAGGATCCGTGGCTCGATTCACGGTCCAGGCCGATGTTTTCTCATCGCAATTTCTACTTATTTCATCGCCGTATTTACGGCAGTTATGAATAACATAACACCGTATCTGAATAAAGAACAGAAGGATTAAACGTAAGACGCCGGCAAACCAAAACTATGTACACAACAATTAGGATTTATAACTGTAATAATCACAAGAAATCATAACTTACAACCACGCATTAGAATGTCTTCTTAGAAAATAACGTTTTAAAAGTGTTCAATACCCATTCTAATCCCAAAACCCGAGCATTCATTTCACGAAAATATGTGATATTCCCGCTGCAGCAACTTTAATTGGAATACTGGACGTGTAGCGGAAATGTCAACATAATCAGAGCTCAACCAGAACATTATGGATTGGAGGAATCACCTCGTGACTATGAAAGTAAGACCTCAAATAAATAGATCATCGACGTTGCATCACGGAGACGAGACGCATCTTGTTCCCATCGCCTTGTCATGCGTCCGAGCGCGATGATGACCGCCGGGCGGTGCCAATTCCGACTTGGGATTCCAGAAATTTCTGGGTCACTCCATTCCACTCTTCCCTCATGCTCTAGTGCACGGAGATGTTTTCCAGGATCTCGGCCCTCGCCGCTTTCTTCCATTTCCCGCCTCATGACATGTATCGCCGGCGCGTGTAATGGGGACGAAATAATATCCGGGAATGCTTGCGCCAACCGTGTCGCAGTGAATCGTAGGAGACGCATATAACACTGCTTGCATGCTCTTGGGCGTGAAACATTCACTGGTTTCGTGACTGAGGCTCCGTGCCCGAATGCCACTAGAATGAATCATGGCTCCAACGTAGCTGAAATTAGTACGCTGAGGTTATATTCGGCCGATTTCCATTCTAATCATCAGGAGTCCAGTAAACATGAAATAAGGAAAATCTCAGCTACACGGATTAGTGATGCAAGCCATATAGGCTAATGGTAATTTCTAGAGTATGCAGTAACTGCGGAAGAAGAAAAAAATTACAAATCACTGTGAGAGACAATTATTTCATCTATACTCTCCACGGTTCAGAATATATTATTATGACACCCTACTCGGTGTCATGATAATTTTAATCCAGACAATTACTATTTGAAAAAAAATCAAAGCATGAGAACTCTGTTCATTACTTCAGCACTTTTCAATAAGCAGATACTATCACGGATGGTACTATTCCTTAAATTACGCTTTCAGTACTACCTATGTTAATAGCATTTATTACCGGTTATCCTCTGCCTAATTGTTAAAACTAGCACTCCATTCCTAAATTAGGAAATCTCAGAATGTCTTCATCCGAGTAGATTCATTGCTGATACCTTGCAATAAACCATCTTGAGGCAGAGCTTTTTCGCATAGTTAGGAACGAAGCCTTAATTTAGGTGATTTTAGGTCATTAATTAATATACGGGAGCTATTATCGTTCATAGCATTTTTATCACATTCGAATCTTCATATTATTTTGGTAATTGGCCCATAATCTCACTTGTAAAAATAAAGAGACATGCTCGTGAACATTAACTCGGTAATTTTCATAACCAATAGCTGTATTTTCATCTTTCATTCCCCAATAATCGGCAAAAAGTGAACTCGGGATATCGTTCCATTAATCCCTCCAAAATGTTCCCTGCACAAACCCAAAGAAAGATATAACTCGACAAGTTCATTGCGTTATCGTCATCATTCCATCAAGAATTAGTTGACATTTTAATGCGGGGAATTTTAAAAATAACCTTCTAAAGTAAGTAAATTCATTTCACGTGGAGAATTTAAATTTACCTGAGTAAGTCAACATTATGGCTAATGGGACTTATAAAGTCACGGTTAAGAGTTATAGTTTTTATGGAGGATAAATTTTGGAGAAGGTTTTCACGGAAATGTTTCGAATATTTTATTTGATGACAAGCCCTCACACTCACAATCTTTAAAGAGGTCAACAGTTTTTAGGCGATCATAGGTCCTTATATTTCGTTTCTGGAAACGATGAATAGTAGTGTACCATGCAATAGAAGCAACTTTGTATAATTAAAAGATCCAACAATATAATTTACGGATGATATTCATGCATTAAAGTTTGCCCTTAGGGTATAGATAGCTATGTAACGCATGCGTATGCTACTAATAATCCCAAGTATTCATGCAAGTATTTTTTCGTAATGAAGGGAAATTTACGAATATGCCAATGACCTCAGAATCTTGTCTTGTTTATCAAATAAATATAACTGAGGATAAAGCTGCTCACTAAAATAAGTAGATAATGTTAATATTGGTTTTTCTTATTTCGATTCCGATGAGCCCTGTCAGCTGCCGGCACGAAGTAATATGAATGCAGCGAGAGGAAAAAATAGTTTTTAAAATATAGAAAAACACTAGAGGGCGTAGCACGGAAAAGTCACTAAAGCTAATCATAGCCTCACACTTTCATTTCGTCTACCTCCAACTTGACCATGCCGTTGAATTGATCAATAATGATATTCAATCCATTTGTGACTGGTTAGCCATTAATCGGCTTAAGCTAAATCCAAACAAGACTAAGTCGATAATATTTGGCAGTCCTTCTAATCTTCACTTTATCTCTATGAGTGACCTTCCTAAAATAAGAGTACAGAATCTCCTTATAAATTATTCGAATACTTTGAAAAGTCTTGGAGTCCACTTAAATAATACCTTGAGCTGGCGGGAGCATGTTAAAGCTGTCTAACAATGTGTATAAGACACTGTACCAATTGAAGCACTTCAGGCATTTGATCCCTATTTCCCTTCGTCAGAAGTTTGTTCAAACTCTTGTATTCCCACATTTTGATTATTGTTCAATTATTTTCTCAGATGTTAACACAGAACTCAGCACTAAGTTACAGCGAATTCAAAACTCCTGTTTGCGTTTTATTTTTAACATCCGTTACGATGAACATGTTACGCCTTATTATAAAAAAATAAAATGGCTGAAATTGGATAAACGACGTACACTTCAAAAGGCTTTATGTTTGTTTAAGGTACTGAAATAAAAAAATCCGTCTTATTTGTATGAAAACTTTATATATAATGCAAATACTGGGAAGAGATCAACTCGAATCACTGAGATATTCTATGTTCCTAAATATCAGTATTTAATATTTGAGCACTTCTTCCTCATTTCTTCCTGCAAGCTATGGAATTGTTTACCTCAAAATGTTAGTACCTCTTCTACAATTTCGATGTTCAAGAGAAATAGGTCTGATCAGTTATGTAACTTTGCTTAATCTTCTCATATACCCAATCGATATGATCAATTCTTGAAATGTGATTTCATATCTGTGCATTGCAATGTTGATTGAGATTCGCCATGCTCTTTTGTTACCATACTGTTTGATGCTGTGTCTATTACTTTATATTCCATTATTCTTTATGCAAAATGTGTAAGCAATCCGATTGATAATCTTTGTTGCCTGTTTTAAATCCTTAATGTGTGTTCTTAAATTTGTGCACCCTAATTTTCACATGTTTATTTTCTTATCTTTGATTATTGTTGGTTTATATGTGGTGTTTCTTAGTGAAACTTGTATTGCTGTCACCATTGGCCCCATTTGTTGTGGCATGTAATAATATTTGAATGTTCCAGGGGACATAAAGTCCCAGAACAATAAAGTCTGTTTTCAATTTCAATTCAAACTTTGAGGAGGCGAGTGTGATTCAATACGCTTGATTTTTGCTCGCCAAATAACTATGGTAAGAGAAAAAACGATCAATTCTTCGAAGTACCCTATTATTTCCTACATATTACCATCGTCTAACATTACATTAAACGTGGTTTGGTGACTTTCTAGTTGAAAATGGCTCGTACTTTTCCAAATGCTAATGAAATTAATTTAAATAACAAGGAACTATCGTCAATAAAATGAAAACTAAGTATCCTCAGAATGCAATACTATAAACCTAGCAACCGACGCAAGATTGGGTTAATCCCATTTTGAATATGCCCTGTTTACTTTAAAACAATATTTCCCAACGGTAAGCTATTAGTGCAATACGGAACGAGCTACTACTAGTGCACAACGAAGCGACTAGCGAAACAAATAATGGAGAACACATCTCTTAGCATCCCTGGAGTCCATTCAAAATTCACTCCTCTTTTTTTTTAATTCCCCAGTAACCCAACCATTCATCCTCGGAGAGGCAATAGTTTCCCAGCGGCACAAATTGCCGAACTGAGGGGTCTGAGGGGTCAGAGGCAGTGCACATGCGGCTCCGGAGACTGCTGACCTCTCCCCCTCCACCAAACCCCTAGCCCCTTCGGAGCCTCGAAAGGTTAGCGCTAGGGATACGGAAAGGAGTTGGCAGGGGAAGTCAGGAGTGGCCGGGGGCGGGGCCAGAGGAGGAGACGGCGGTGGGACTCTTGCCTGGCGAGTTGGCCCCGGCGATATATTTTTTCTCGCCGGCTCCGCCCTGCTTGCCAAAGACAACCAGGAGAGCGAGACCCCCGGACCACCCCTAGCTTTTATCTAAGTCGAGGCCACTTCCAGGAAATACATTAAAAAGACTTCAGATTTGTGGTATTCTGGAGAATGTGTGTAAGGGGGTGGGGGGGAGACCTTGGGCAGGCTCTCGCATGTGCACGCATGCCGACTGAAGGAACTCCCACCCCCTGTTCGCCCACCCGCCCCCCCCGCTCCCACCCACCCACTCCTCACTCTTCGGGCAAGTTCTTCCGATGGGCTGAGGGGCGGGGTAGTTTGGGGGGTAGGAAGTCGGGAGAGGTTTGCACTAAGTTAGGAACAAAGAGGTAATTTATGTTTTACGCGCCCGCCCCTCCCTCTCCTCCCACCTCCCTCACCCCACCCCATAATCCAGAAAAAGTTTTCACACACGAGGAATATATTGCCGATGGGTATTTGAAGGAGCCTTTTTTGAAGTAACATATGTCTATGATGTCAAAGTAATGGAGAGATTTAAAAAAATTGCCGTGCGCTGAATTGCAATGTCCTCTCGTAATTTATATGCCGAGTTAGCCCGCTACACTGAATTCAATATTGCATGCGTCATCCCCATAACTTTCCTCTTCCCGACGTGGAATGTTTTACGAGAAGAACACAAATACATTCCGCGTTCTGTTCGCTCAGCAAAGAACTGATAGTACAAGTCTTTTGACATCAATTCATTTGGTCCAAAACAAGTTTTCATAAAACTCTCATCTAAAAATGCGAGTTCTTAATAACTCAGATGGTCTCTGTGCACTACATAGCCGGGAGGCAGCCTAAGGCTCATGAATGGAATGATACGCTCATGATTCTACCCAGATAATAATATATTGATAGTTCTGTAATTCCACTCTAAATCTTCATGCTTCATGTTTCTTAAAATACAAGAATAGTAAGACTTGATATCAACTGTTTTAAATCAGTAGGCTGGCTCCTGATGAAAGAATTATTTGCATACTTACAAACTCACATCAGTATCCTTCACGCTGTTCCCTTTCGGGGTAGACGCATTTGAAAATTTTCAATTTTCGGTGATAGTCCTGTAAAGCTGACTCTGCGTTAGTAATTTCCTCCCAACTACCCTATCCTTTCATACTTTTTTGCATCAGTTACCCTTAGACATTGCCCTATCCATTCCCTCCTTTTCTAAAGACTCCTGAAAATATCCCTCCCTAAAGAATCTCTTCTACCACAAGAATCCACGACTTTTTCAATCTAATTCGTCCTCTCACACCATTCACTCCACTCTCATATATATTTATTTCGTTATTCGATTTTAATCCATTCTCTTGACATGGCCAAGGTAATAAAGTACATTATTTCCATATATGTCCATTACTGGAGCATCCAATCCACATTCCTTCATCTCTCAATCATTCCCAGCCCTATTAATCGTACTTCTGCTGCAATATATTCTCACTTACCCCAATCCCACTGAATAAAGCCGAATCTTTTGCCTATCCTTAAATACTCAGGTTTCGCTGACATATAATAAATTCGGGGGGACACTTTTGTACACTGCAATATCTGCTTCCCTAGACAAACATTTTCATTATTTCCATGTCACATTATTTGGATTCTGATATCTATCATGAGAGACTAAAATTCTTCAGACCCATATTTTGACAACTCTGCCAATACGATACATTCGTTTTATCATCCCCATAAAACACACTATCCGATGATTTTGTTGGCGTGAGATTACGCACTTCCAGCCTGCCCTTTATTGTAACCCTAGCTTGATTGTTCACCAGAGAACAGTAAAACTAACTAACGGTATAGGAAATTCGTTTTGCTGTTTGCTAGAACAAAAAGCTATCCCATACCTAAATCGCCCTTCTTCATTGTGTTCAATCGCAAATATGTGTTGATGTGTGGCTTCTATTTTGCACTGTGCCAATAGTCTGTGAGAAGCAATAGGCTAGCAGAAAAAATGCTACGCAATATACGCATCGCCCGATTTCTGTACTATGCAGATCACGTGAATGTCTCCATGAATGCTTTTATTATTCCCTATTTACCAAGTCCCAATTCAAATAAATATCTTGGCCAATCATCGGCTGCTATGATTCCAAATTTAGCTCATAATCCTCTGTGGAGGGGACATAGAATAAACATCTGGACCAAAACTCATCATTGAGATAGTCAAGGACGCACAAGACTTAAAAATAATATATTTAATGCTCGCGTAATTTTTCTCTCGAGCAAATCGGGAAATTTCATACATAAAATAATAGCAGTGGAATTAGTTTTATCTTTTGAAGTCGACATATACCTCCATTCCAGCAAATGAATTGAAAAACTCAGGATATTTGTAAATATTTGGGGATATTCAGAAAAATATAATTGGAAAAATAACATGAATTTGCTCATAGCTAGAAAATACGCCAACGCTACACTTTTGATATAATTTAAATACACTGACGACCATCTTCATTTAAGTGTATTTTATGCTTAACTTGATCCCCAAGATGGAGCTTGTAAAAAGAATTCCGTTCTTTTGAATCCAAGTTCCTATTTATGTAGCCTCAAAACTTTTCTGCTCTGGATCTTTATATAAACAGATACAATTTATCCAGATTTGAATAAAAAACTGTACTTTTGCAAACTTTACACTTTAAGCAAGGAGTGGAAAAATACTAAGTTCTTATTAAAAATGGATACTTTCACTTCGACGGAGTCAAGCATGAAACGATCATATTTATTAAATATAATGTAGTTTAACGACAAAATTCACAAATAATATAAATAATATAAAAGGTAAACGCTAAAAAAGAAGTTGAAATATCGTTTTAAATAAAAATTAACATTTTACGTTAACTCAAGCGTCCTCATCCACTTTTAACAGGTTTCCTACCATTACAGCCATAGAGAAATAAATGATAGTATTACCAATATGATAAAAAAGCTCAAGCAATAGCATACTTATAAGCTGCCAAAGAGATTAGCAAATCAAAATTTACTAAAACAATTTATTGGCAGTTATTAATAAATACACTGCCACTGTTAAACGCAAGTGAAATCATAGATCAATAAAACATTTAAAAAGTTGACATTCTCAAATTCAAGAGCGTGTATGCCAGAAATAACGAAATTTGAAGATTAATACTAATTTGTTTTTCATGTTAACCATATCAAATTCACCAAGATAAGCCATCTTTTCTTTGATTTCATTAACCACACTAAAAAGTGTCCACTATGAGTTCATTTTAGTTATGTATCAGTTGAGTCTTAAACGAGTTATTTTGGAAAGAAAATTCATTCGACAGTAGAAAATAGGTCCAAGAGGAATAGCCATAGATAGGTTCATGTGGTTTTCTCAAAACAAATGATTTATGCTGAAGCACCAAAGAGGGAATAGGGGGCCTGAATAAATTACTTCACCGAAATTTATGCTTCCAAGGAGTGGTAGGAATTTCGTATTCCGGAAAAGTCCTCCAATATCCGTTGGATATCTGTTACAAGCGTGGTAGAAAGTAGAGCGTGTAAGGCAAGGCGGGTTTTATTTCCGTGTGCATATTGTAAGGAATGGTCTTCGGTCAGAACGCGTATCCTTGTTATAAGATTGAATGTATTTTTAGCTCCCTATCTTAGAGGATAATAGAATGGGTGGCGCTTAAATCGTCGGTAAAACTGGCATATAACATTGATTATATATTTGAGATTTCCCAAATATCATATATTTTCAGTTTATTATCATATCCGTGTATATTCCGGGATTTACTGAAATAAATCTGTGATCTCAAAGTTTACGTAAAAATATTTTGGCACTAGGCAAATCTTGCTGTAATAATCATATCAACCGCCTACATCAGATATATTAATTCGCTCCCATTCCTTTTTCGTTTCATTTTTAAGTCACATCGCAAAAGTCTATCGTACACTGTAAAACAACAACTCTGAATTAATGTAATTATTTATTTTCTTGATAAAACCTCACGGATGAGGCCGCGTTAAAAACTACCGTGAAAAAGATAGGCCGCTAAAAACTGAATTCTTTCAATGGACGACGATAAACTGCGCATGTATGTTGGGCAAATTAAATTCGGCAATGGATGTTTTTAAATTATAAAAGTGACCAAAAATTCTGGGAGATGGAAATGTAAAACGCTAATTTGGATATACCAGGAATTCTTAGGGGATCGGAACTCCCCAGGGGATCCCGCCCCCCATGGCCAAAAATATTATAAAGGGTAAATCGAAAATGTTCCCTTTTTGGAAAATAAAGGAAAAAGAAATCGCATGCCTTTCTTGTACAAAAGAATGCGCATTGATATATGCAGCGCTTTCAACGGAGTGGGAAAAAAACCATTGAAAAAAATGGCACGCGGAGTAAAAAGCGGCCCACTGGTCAAGCTGTTTAAGGGGAAGTTGGAATGGACCCAAGGAGCAGAGAGGGGAACTCAGCGTGCTCCGGAGACAGGCACTTCAAATTTGATCACAAAAGTCACTTGAGCCACCGAGTGAGATTTTGTGGACTAGGTACACGCTGAAGACCAAAAATGTGTGTAAAATTCTCATCCGTGGCACTAAGAACGCATTATATCCCTGATCTAAGTACCGAAAGACTACATGCAGTCAAATGATTAAACTTTGAGGGATGAGTTTATACAGAGAGCTACCGTACGGATAGGTTTATGAGTTTTAGACAGACCCATTAGCCTAAGGGGAAAGTGGATTCTTGAAGATGAGGTACCATTTCACTTGATTCGCAATTAGATGATTATTAGATTATAAGGACGACTTTTAACTAGCTTTAAAATGCTGCTGGTTTTTTAAATTTAAAGTGGTGGTCGATGCTTAAATAATTCTTACATTTACTGTGATGCAGTCTTGTCTGTCCACAATTACTATACTATTATACTGACGTCAGTTATAGTTAAATTTAGGTCATGTCTTTCATATGATTTTTTTTAAATACCATGGAGGATTTAGAGATAAAACCCCCTCCTGTGCTCTGCCATAAAACTCAAATAGAAAGAGAAGGCACGGGAAAGAAAAGTCAACTGAAATTTTTTTCTCAGCGCACATCTATATGGTCTATGATTGCAAACCTATATAAATCCACCAGTAAGAAGCGAGATCGTACCCACTGATATTGACTAACGATTGGAATCCCTGAGAATTCTTGGCTAGCATTTAAAAAATCCAGCCCGGCTCAATGAGCGCTACGAAATTCCCAAGGAAATTAAATGTCCCCGAAAGGCGAAGGACCCCGGAGTTCTTTTGAGCTCTCAAGTTTTTTTACTTCTTCTTGAGAGGCTGCTCAGGGTGCCTGACCGGAAAATGTAACCTGGGAGAGAGATAGAGAGAACTGTAGCGACTGAGACACCCGAATGGAAGCCGACAACATTAAAATAAAAAGTTCATAACGGGAGGGAGGGAGGCGTAGGTGGTTGGGAGAGGCGGAGGTAGGAGGTGGTGGAGAGGAGGGCGAGGAAGAAGAGTGGTGGGGAGGAGGGGGGAACATTTTGGGGCAAAGTGATCGTTTGCTGGCTCTGAGGGGACATTTGCGAGCCCACGGGCCCACAGAGTCATTCACTTGGCTTCCTCACTTATGCAATCCGAACACGTAGAGCATAATGTTCCACCATATTTTATTTCCTGCGGATTTAACGTGGGAATTCCTTACAGTTCCAACAAAGCCTACGTCACCCCATACCACCGCCGACGCCAAGATGCTAGAAGTGGAAGGAAAGGAAAGATAAAACCCTCCCGCCGGCTACATCAACTCCCCCCCCCCCACCCGACCCCTCCCCCACCCGCCTCCAACGGCCTCTCGAACCCAACCTCACCCCCTCCCCCCCCCCCGCCGCCCACCCCCAGCCCCTCAAAAAAACACCATCCCCTGACACCACACGCGAAAAGGAACAAACGAGTACCCTAGAGATTTCCCCAACCGACTCGGCCCCCTTCCCATCCGCGGGCCTCATTTCAACCTCAACCTCCCAACTCCTAACCATCGCTAAGTTATTCCTCTCACGGGAAAAGGTCGTGAGGAGGGGGTAGAGAGAAGGCCCCCCTTCTCTCCTCTATTTCTTCCTCGACCTCCTCTCCCATCCCTCTCTCTCTCCTCCCCCGTCTCCCCCTCCCACATGGGAGGCACTTCGGGGGGCGAGTGGCTGGGTGAGGGGGGGGGGGCCTGGAGAGTCGACTGGCGAGATGGCTTAGGGTGTGGGAGAGGAGAGAGATCACAGTAAAAATAATTCCTAAGATTTGTCATCCTTTATATTCCCGCTCCCTCCGCACTCAAATTCCCAGCATCCCACCCACCTCCTCTTCCCAACGCTCCATCCCCACCACTCCACTCCACCAGAACGCTGTCGATATGTCAAGAGAAACCTCACGTGACACTTCCCCACTCTAGCTGTACATTCGGTCGTGCTGCCAAGATGGTGCTCGGATAGTTTACTGCCTCTGTACGGCCGTGGCGAAAATAAAAGTGCACGGCCGATAAAATACGTGATACATCTGAGGAAAGGGAGGAAGATTGTCCCAGTGTAGCTCTTTCTGTGGAGAGCGGCTGCGAACCAATATGGAGCATACTGTGTCTGACTTATGAATATCAATCTGTGTTTTTCATAAATATGCGTCTTCCAGTTCTCACCTTCCTCCAAAATCACTGCGAACCATTTGGTTTACATTTCCCAAGAAGAAAATTCTAAAAAAAGATGATTTATTAGCTCCTTTTCCTTCTGATTAAATTCAAAACTCTTCATTTAGACCTGCCTATGCAGAGGGAAAGTGTCCTGGATGATAACGTACAGGAAGGTATAAGTTTCACAAAAAAGTTTTAGTTGGCATTACCAGACCCTGAGGATTACTATGCGTTGAAACCGGTAGCACCAAAAACATATTTCTGCTAAAACAATACATGTCCATTACATTTTTATTCAAGACTAGCGGAAGGTACCCGTTGAAATTCAATGGGTGTAAAAAACATTGAACATATTTTATAAGAAAACCACAAAATCTGAAGAAAAACTGTCAGTGTGGTCACTTGGGGAGTTCGTAACCTATATTGTATGTTGTGTTCGATTTAGTAGACACGCTGACCGTTTTCCAAGTGCACGGAGAGGTGAGTGACTGTTGGTCCTGTTTCATGCACGGGAAACCAAAAAATGGGCCACGCAGACTCATTACTGCTTAAATAGCACCAAGGTTGATAGATTGTCACCTCGTCCCTCCGGTTGTCTTGAGCCGTATTATGAGTGAATAACATTTTCATCGCTTCCCTTGTCTACATAAATATATTTGTATTCAACGATTGAAATTTAGTTGCGCAATTCAACGTTCATGCCTTGAGTACCTCAATCAGGATTGGAGAGTAGAGTGCAAACCAGCGGTTGACAACGTCAACAGGAGCACTTGAAGCAGCAGCCATGTTTATTTGACCTATGAATCCTCCATCACTCGGACTGCGCCTTCGGCATAAAGGGTAGCCATAATCATTGGTTTCGGTTGCTAAATAAAACATGTATAGTGATTCTAAGTGCACTTGTCGATTTTCATGCACGGATGTCGTTCATTGCGCAGAATTTCCGTTCTTCTTTCGAGTAAGAAGCATGTAGTGACGTCATTATAATTTCCGCCATCTTAAAATAGATTGAAGTTTTGAAACAGATGGGTCTATATTTGAACCAGGCTTATAGCTGGTTACACGCCCGTAGGTTGTGTTAGAATGAAATTTGTGATGTTATTAGCGTAACCCGTGAAACACCACGAAGAGGTTCTCATGAGATCGCTGGTGGGTATTTCTTTGAGCATCCAAGTGTAACTTTTTACTTTTTCCTTGCAAGGACCCATTTTCTCGCAAAGAAGACATTTTTTTGCTATAGGATATTTTTTTCAAAAGGTTACTCTTTTTTCTATTAGGCATGTTGATGGATATATTTTTAAGTCCAAAGAGGGGAGAAACAGCGGAGAGTGAAAATCTTTAATAGTCAACTTTATGATTTAGTGAATGTAAGTTTACCCTACTTTAAAACTTTTAAACATATATACATAACTCGTATCGTTTATGATGTGGGAACTGGTTTAAAAAACAGTTCGTAATCGTAATGAGAGGCAGATGGTTCCACAACGTGTAATAAATCTGAGTATTAAACAATAATAAACAACGCCGTGTTTGTTGTAGTAATAGAGACATTATTATCATTAGATACTATTCGTTGCATATAAATATTCTTGCACGTTTAATTCATTTATGTGTATCGTGTAATACGTAAGTGTTATCTCACATACATGCAGTGTCCATATGATAGCTCCTTTGAGAATAGACATTGAAGCGTATACTTGTTGTAAATATACATTGAATTTATTGATTACCCCCCGAAGCAATTTACCTTGGGACTCTGGGCCCTTCTTATACAAATTTTCTTTCTACGTGCAATCATTGGTCTGCAGGAAAATTTAAATGCCAGAGGCGTGTATATCCTTTGAAATTCAAATCTCTGGTTGTCAAGGAAATATGGTATTGTTGATTTCAGATAAAAATGTGAAATTTTTCAGCAAAAAACATGATATTCAGACATTTACGAAGCGTATAAGAATATCGATTGAAAGATTTAGAAACTTCATTTATTCAGTCATCCGATAAAAAAAATCCCAGGCCTCTTGAGGGAAAGTAATTTTAAAAAGCAAACAATGAAACCACTGCTCCGAACCCAATGCTTGGCATGGACCACCAGGGACCACCAGGGGGGCCTTTCGAGGCCCAGAGGTATTCTATATATAGCCTATGTTACATCCAGATACATTTTCTTACTATATACCAAATTTCAGCTCAATCGGTTCAGTAGTGTTTGCGTGATTGACCAACAGACAGACAGACACCATTCAATTTTTGTATATTAGTATGATAAATATTTGCATTTTTTCATCCGATTTCATCAATTTCATAAAAAATGATTTTTTGAACGATAACTATTTATCACTGCATTTATTTCTGGGTCTTGAAAACATTATCTGCAAGGACTAGTAGGATACGATCCTTCGATTGGCGATTAGGATTTCAGTTCCAAAATAGCAGCAAAGTCATCTCAGTGAAATAAATCCATGGATTAAAAATCCCTTCCAATCAATCATCTCTTCTTGCTGTGTCAGTCTCAGAAATTTAGTGCCCAAAATCAAAAACCCAGTCGGGGAGGATAATTCAAAAAAGGAATGTATTCCTTCGGCAAATCTGAGAACGTATTTTTCAATTTATTTCCATCGAGGCAGAAGAACCCTGATGGAAAAAGTAGCCTCAAGTTCTAGGCATTCACGTCACAGCGAGGATAACAAATAATTTTCTTTTTCCGTTCCTGATTTGCTTTGTGGCTGGGCAGAAACTAGAGCAAAAAATAGTACTGAAATTTCATTGCGATGAATTCTCAGCCGAAACAATAGTGTCTCACATCCCTTGAATTGTTTATGCGCCCTGGCTTGGATAGTAGTATTTTCTTGGCTCTTTTTTTAATTTATTCGCCGGTCCCTCTCCTGATGCTACTTATCGATCTTTCATTTTTTGTTAAATCAAAAACTCTAAAACTGCTTCCACACATTTTGTCGTGATCTAGTAGCAGATATATTGCTGGAAGGCTGGCTGTATCCAGATAAGTAAAAAAACAGCTAAAAGGATGCATCAGGAGCATCAATTATCAGGGTAAAAGGGCTTTCTAAAATGACGCGAAAACCGTGCAAGCCCAAAAATACAACGCATAATTTTATGCGTCAAATGGAATTTACTCGTACTTCATTTCACGGATACAAAAATTGATGTTAGCATGATTAACGGTTTTGGAGAGATTTCTCCGACAATTTTATGCGATTGAAAATTACATAAATCGTTGGAATGCCTTGTGTCAGTCTTCATAATTCAAATAAATGGTGGACAGTACAAGAATAACTTCCATCAATTGAAAAAATGATACAGTAAACTTAAATTTTTTTTTTATTTTGGAAAAACTTTCGCTTCGGAACTCAATCAAAGGGAGTCTTGAGATCAATGAGATATAATATAACATGCATGCATAAAAGACGGATCGAGGAAGTCAGATGGCTAGCGCATTTTTCAAATAAACCAAGTAAATTACGGATATGGTGATTAATTATTGTTTGGAGTAAAAACCTAAATGTCGTTATCAATTCTTCTTCTTGCTATATTTCCAAGACTCGCAAATAAAAATTTTTGGAGTTCGATTGTTTACGGAGGTCTTAAACCTAAAACTCTCTCATTCGCATTTATCAAATTTAGAATACTGCTCACACCCGTACATACTTTCTGCTGTAACTGACTGCGTTATATTTTCATTGTTCCAGTAAAAAACCTTACTTCGTCTCGATTTGAAACACATCAAGTTAACACCGCAGTACATACTTTTTGGTGGTGCTGACTGCGTCATACTTTCATTGTTCCAGTAAAGAAACGTACTTTGCCTCAATTTTGAACACATCAAGTTAACACCGATCTCTAACCACGCAAATTATATACAAAATGGTATCAGCTGCTGGTCATTAACATGAAAAAATGATGAGAGAAAGAGCATTCCAACTGGAACTTAAAATTACCTCACCAGTGAAAAATAAAAATGACCGGCTTAGGTCAACAACTACGGTAGTAAAGCGAGCGAGTATGGTATTTTAAGATACACCACTCCACCCGGCTCGGAAAATTTTAAAGTGTCTAAGTTTGGTGCGGCTTGGAAAATAAAGGTCTTGCTTTGAATTAGCATTGCGCTCTCTCTGGAGTCTACTCATGTCCACGCCCGACAGCCGGGTCCTTCTCGGTAATTCGCTAACGAAGGCATAATTACGCTCATGACCCCTGAACTCACTCAGGCAAATAATAAACGCAGTTATTGATCGCACTTTGGCTATCCTGCCCGAGAGCGATTTTTAACGTGGGTAGAATTCCAATGGAAGTCAACTCGGAAGTCAAGTGAGAGAGAGGGGAGAGAGAGCATTTCGATAGATTTCCACGTGCTTACCGAGCGTGAGAGAATTTTTCATATTTAAATTATAGACGCAGGGGATATATATTAAAGAGAGAACTTATTCAAGAAATTACCCAAATTCCACCGGGGGGGATATTTGCCGGTGAAAAACCTTTCGCAATGGATGACGCTGAAGAAAGACCACCTATTTGCAAACATGTTAGCCTTTAAATAGCCTAAAACTATGCATGTGTAATATTATATGAGCGATTAAGCACCAAACACGCGTCTTTCGCCTACTCAAGTGCAAATCACGGAGAGACTTACAATTAGAAGACAGTTGAAGGGACCAAAGATTGAAGAAAAGTGTGCATTTATCAATTTTCAATTCATGCCAATTAAAAAATATTACGCATGAAATTATTTTGTTTGTATAAAAATATATTTTCCTTTGTATTAAAATGCTAATAATTTTTGTGTTAAAATAATGCAAATTATAAACATGTCAAACTTTTTTATTGTTCTATGTTTGATTTTTTTCATTGTTTATGTGATACAATTGATATTTTAAAGTGAACCGTTTAAAGCGAACCAGAAAATAGATCAGCCTTCAGGGTTCTCACAATTTGTACTATAGAATCACGTTCATTACAACAAGAGTGACTCATCAACTAATATCAATGACACCTATTCAAAGAACCATGTGGGAAATTTCGTCCGACGATTTATTATCCACTGCCTAATTTTCGAAGGACTACTCTTATGCAGCAAATTCAAAAGATTTTCGTTTTCATATTAATTGATTCCCTAATAATCACACAGTCAGTGACCACGGGACTGTGAGATATCACCTTACTGTGCACGTACTCCCAAAGATATATCCTCATAGGGGTCTATTGTCATAAATCATTCTCACCTCGAGGCGTACTCACTGGACATCTCTATTATCTCGTAGAGCAAGACTATTTCCTTAAGTCAATCACGAACTAAACTCATGGTGAAGGTACCTTTCTCAATATATCCAATAACGAGAATGGGAACAGAACAATAAACAAGAATCGATAGAAGTGAAAGGAAACGTTGAGACGCCTGAATACGGCGGGCAGCTCTCAAGTCTCTACACCGGCAAGCACTTGAACGATAAAGAAGCCTATTAAGTGTTTTCCATTCTTATCACTTGAATCTAATACATATCGCTGAATTTTCGATGTTCTCTATCGGAAATATTGCATGGGATATTGAATGTGGCGATCAAGAATTATTGTTCTCATTTTTCATCATCAACCGACTGCAATTTTCACAAGGGCTAAACCGTTAAGAATGTGAAATCAGTAATGTTTTACGAGATCAAAGCTCTAGAAAAGTATTTTATAACCACATAAAGAAGCACTGGTGAAGCCAATCTAAGGAAAAAAAGCAAGTCGGTCACGATCGATGAATGCATTACTTGCTTCATTAGGACTTGTATGCAAACGTCTCCCACGATGGCTTAAAAATGAATACGAAATTCATGAGCAAATGTAGATATATTGCAATATTCTCGTTAGATTCCAAGGTCAACGTTCTTAATTATATAAATGTTATCCCCTTATCTTCCCTCGTCCCATCTCTTCCTCCTGCGAGTTATTTGAGATAACATTAAATAAAACAATCACCGATAACTGACATATTTTCTACAAAAAAAATATAATTATCCATGGCCGACTTGAATAAAAATGTTAAAAAGTAGGCCGTTGCTTACGTTAGAGTTAAGATAATCAATGGAACAAAGCCATTTATGTACGTAACTGACTCTTGCAGTGGTATCGACATCAAAGGACCACTCAATGACCGCTCCAGGAAAAGATTTGGTGAAAAACACTGCAGAAATTGATTTAATGTGGTGCATGCAAAACTAGGTGTTAAATTATATCATAAATCGCTGACAATGGAAATTACGCCTGGCCTGGATAATGACAATCTAGGTATTTGCATTTTAGGATTTGTGTCATAAAGCAAAAGCCCATAGTAATACTTAGTTATCCGCAACTCAACAGAATATGCAATAAATGGTTGTTTATTTAGTGCATATATTTGATAATAGACCGGGTTAATGGCGGGGCCATAAATCTATTGGCAGAAAATAAGGGCATAGAATTATGCACGCATTCTTTTAGTCCGATATTCATCAGTACATACAAACTGCAATGAAGAGAATTTTTGAAAAAAATCATTTCCACATTAACGGCTGAAGTCCTCTGTATTCAAAGCATGGTAAAGGAATACACTCATAGTGGAGTTAATGGACCAGTAAAATTCAATATCAATGATTTTCCACAGTTACTTGAAATGTACTAAAATTGCTACTCCAATTAACTGAATGATTAAAGGAGGTAAATGATAAATAAACAGCAATGCTAGCACAAATTTGAAAAGTAAATAATAAAAATGGTTTGTTTATTGAAATCATAGATGAAGGAAGGAAATAGATGAGCCATACGTTACGATAACATGATAACTGAAGCCATTAAAGTTTGCAATGGCATTATTGAATGAATCAGCAATGCATCTAACACTCCACGGAATTGTCAGTGTAGCATAGAAATTTATATAGAAAAATGCAAAGTTTAAATGACACAAAAACGGTACATTTTTGCACAAGTTTTTTGTGACAGCCACGGAAGATTTAAATTTTTCTGTAAAAAAAATCAAGCTTGTCTTTCGCGTTTCAAGACGCCTCCTCTTTAAACTGTGATTAGCCTCCAGTCAGCTTACTTAAGGCCTACCATTAAGCATTAGAGAAGTTACGAAGCTTCAATTGTATGCTATTCCACCTAAATGCTCTCGTCATGTGTCTTCACTATATTCAGTGAGAATGAGTTGGTTGTGCAACAAGTAAGTCATGTATTGCATGCCTGTATTACATTTGATGATGCACGCCTTGAGTACCCCGAGGAAATTCCCGCGGTCCTGTCCCCTTTGAAGAGAATCGTCAATTGCGGCAATAAAAGGTATCGATCCATCAGTGTTAGCTTCCCACTCCATCGCCTCAGCTCTGGACCGAATCCATCCGAGGGATGTGCGCCGCATCTTCGGGTACCACTCAAAACCCAACGCCTGCCACCTCCGGATAAATAAAAGCCATTCTAATCTAATCCAATCCCCCTCTCCAGACTCGCACACAACTCCCCACCCCGCTCGCCTTCGGAAGGGGCCGGGGATCGTGGCGGGCGCGAGCGGGCCAATAGGGCCGCCGCCCGTCCCCACGTCGCCCCCCGCCGGCCCGCGCACGAGTTCCTCCGCACCCATTATGGCACGTCCCACGCCCCAGAGCCGCACCCGCTGCACGTCCACAAATGTTTTGAGTCCGACCGATGGTCCACTTCGAAAATAAAACCATCCAGCATCCCGAGCCCATCTATATAGCGGTAGCGAAACGTGTTGGCAGGCGTCTGTGTGGAGCGCGGCGCTAAGAAGAGGAAGGTTCGTGCGGAATGGGTCGGATGAGGAGCGGTGGGGGAGAGGATAGCAGGCAGCGCTGCCAACATAACTGCCTTTAAGGTAGTTTGAGCTACATATCACTTCACATACAAGTCGATGGAACTGACCTCTTTCTAAAGAAAGAGATCTCATTCTTCAAATGATAACAAACTATCTGCCGCTTAACGTTATACTTGTCGAAATATTTGTAAAACCAATCAGCCATTTTCCATGGGAAATGGTACGAATATGCACTCCAGACGGGCTTTACTAAAAAGTGAGGAACTTCCAACGCATAGATCTCATCAGAAATTTAACAGCGTATAGTTCGCATTAATTCTCAAATATTACAAAAAATCAATTACAGCATCCTCAGCAATTTTAACAGAATCGCAAAACAAATCTTCTATTAAGAAGGTGTTTTTAGCGTAAGGCACGAAAAAAATGAATCAAGTTAAGACTTTATACATGCATATTTAATCGATTCTTGAGAAATTCAGCTATTAAAAACTTAGTAAGTGTTTGCTTCTTTTATGTAACAATATTTATTTCATGCAATGGTTTAAATGAAAAACTAAAATTTGAAAATGTTTCCTATTGTGAGTTGGGAAATACCTCACTCAAACTACTTACACTTGAGAGGGCGGGGAAATGTCAGTAACGAGCATGGAGGTTAGAAAAAATTAAGGCGATTTTCCACTTAGACCTTGAAGCCAAGTCCGCCTTCACAGTTGAAACAGTTTAGATCTAACTCTAGCTTGTGTTTCCTGTGGTTGCGTTGGATTTTCGTCAAACCTAAGTTAGAAAGCACAGGCAATGTGATGCTTTGTGCCTGGAGGGCCACGCTCATTCGGCACAAATTCTTACAATTCTCCTCTGTTCTTGCTTCACCTTCACTCAAGGCAGTTCGTGGCAATGCCTCCTCCATTTCATTTAAACTTCCTTGGTAGAACGTTTTATGACAAGCTACACGATCGCAAAAGAAGCTGGTTAAAAATAAAAACTGCTCGAATCCCATCGGAGAAGTTCATCTAAATATTTGGATGAAGAGCCACTGAGAGCTAGATAGATGGTGTTTATAACATACTGAAAAATTTGAATTGAGAGTACAGACTTGCAACCTTGAGAACGATAGTAGTCGGACGCTGAGTCGACCTCACTTTCCCGTACAGAGCCAACTCATAGTGAATTGACCTTCCACTGTAAAGGGCCTTTAGTGAAACTTCCACCATATTTTTCTTGCACTTCATATAACCAATTAATGGCACCGAAACGCTATTAAACAGTAGTTGACTTGTCATCACTTCAGCAAAATCATGATCCCTACTCTCATTGAGCCAGAAAAGAAACAAGCCTCTTTCGCCTCTCTGCCATCAGGTTTCGCTACCACTATACCCATGGCCCTGCCGTCCACGAGACGCCGCGCGCATTTCCAGTGGAAACCATTACAGCGTTCCGCGACATCTCTCTCCGCTCTCCAAAAGGCCCGGACTGATGGGTTTTAAGAGGTGGCGCTTTCATCGCCGTGAGCCCCCAGCTTCGGTACTCGGGAAGAAATGTCGTATTTCCTCCGCCCCCGCCCTTCCTCCCCCCTCTCTCCTCCCATCCCTTTTCTCGTGCTCTTACCTCCCTCCTCCTCCTCTTCCCCGGGAAGCGGAAAGCCTCCTTCCGGTCCATTCTTTCCTGGCGATCACGAGAGGATATTACGTTCCTCTTGTCCTTTCTGGTTGTCCGGTAGCACGACTCTTATGATACCACTCCTCTTCCACGGTCATTTCTCCCTCCACGGTGTATGGATCGCATGGTGCGGTTATTTTATTTTAAATGGCGTCTGAGAAATTCACTTTTATTCGTTTTCAACGGGGTGAAAAATGTTCATGCTTTGCGATATCACCGATATTTTGTGACAAAAGGAAACCGAGACATATTATTCATTAATAAATATGCGAGCCTAAATAAAATGGCAAATGGTACAAATATATTTAATCCAGTAAGAAACTAAATGGATATTTAAAAAGAAACGTAATCGAGTAAGCTAAATGATTAATACAGTAATGGAAACATCGCTAGATATTTCTGGCAAGAAGAAGCACTAGCAAATCTTGCCCTCCATTTCAAATACCGTGGGCGGAATAGGAAATAACACAAGTTCGTGAAAGAAAAAAAAATGGAACGCAAATCTTTAACCACTTCCCTGACGGTTTTTTTTTACAAAAATGGTAAAAAAGTCATATTTTTCTATTTCAGATTTAGAAGCATTAAACGGAGGCAAACCAAATATTTTTTGCTTAATTTTTTATTCCAAATAACTAATGATTTATTCAGTAATTTCTGAATGTTGCCCCTTAACTTAAGATAATTAGGCCACCTGCATATCAGTATAACTTTGCCCGAGTATACTCGGGCGCGTCAGGGAAGCGGTTAAAAACGTTTTTCCATTGAGCTGAATATGACATTTTTATCTCTATGTCCCGGAAGTACAATCCCTTTCAAAATAAATCGAAAGGTCTTGAAGAGAATGAAGAAAAGAGTTTTGTTGATCATAAAAATTATGGGGCATTCGACACGCAGTGCTTTCGATAACGTTCTAAGAAACGCATAACCGTGTGATGAGATTAGCAGTGTAGTGGGTTGGGTGGGGTCAAGTCCTTGCTTATGGATGCCATTTATTTGCGAGCGAAGATGAGAAACGAGTTTTAAAAGTTTGAGAGCTATGGCAGGAAGGGTCTGAGATTAAACGCCGGAAGGCGATGGTGCAATCCCCCACGGCATCAAGGGCAAGCTTAATTAGCGGAAGCAAAGGAAGCTAAATACCTCAAGCACATTAATCGGGTCCTTGATTTTGGTTCAGTTCCAAAGGGAAAATGCCAACGAGCTGAAAATGAAGAGATTTCTCAGCTTATCAATTATAAAGGCTTTAAGTTTCAATTCGGTGCTCAGCTTTGCCTTATGAACGAATGAAAGGGGGACACATAATGGCACGAAAAACTGTGGAACCGAAGCGGAAATAATTATTATCCCCGTGGACCATGTTATCGAAAGCTGTTTCCTATGCTGGATTTTCGTTCCGCAACGAAAAAATGGTGTTCTCATGATGTTATTGTGCAAGAATAATAGAATCACGAGGACAGCATAACGGTCGGAAACACGTGGGAGTTTAGAATAGATTGTCAGTATCTTTATCGCTCCCATATACAGTCAATGCTCACCGCCATTAAATGATGTTGACCACTAATAGGTAAGGCTATCGATTAAAATTTATATATATCGAAACCAAGACGACGAGTGTTTCCGGCGAGGAATAATGATGAGTTAAACTAAATAAGCCACTGCTTTAGAAATATTTATACCACGAATTTTCCTAACAATATAGCATCTTCTGATGAAGTCAATTTGGGAATAAAATAAATGTATCGATCCTTAATTGACTTATTTCTAAAGATGCTCCGGCATAGCGAAACTAAACGGCATAATTATATTTAAAACAGTGGATTACTAGGTTTCAACCATTATATTTATAGTCAAAAATAACACAAATTCAACAAAATATCGGCCGCACCCAGAAAGTCCAAAATTTCAAAGTATTTGCTTGATCAGGTACAACGTAAATTCGTATTCTCAGCGAATATTAATCTACAAACGATGATACCTAGCAGGAAGAATGACTTATAATACAGTGATTACATCCATGTTGCAGTGAATGATACAGAAAAACTGTGGAATCGGTTAAATTTTAACTTCCTTTGACAATAGCGTGTGTTCAATAGTTCGTCATGAGGATTCTGACATGTTATCTACAAGAAATCTTCTAGTGAGGTCTACTTTGGAATTGTAAATGTTGAAATTGGTGACGGAATCAAGTAAGACGGTTATCGGTCATACCTCAAAATTACTCACGTGAAATAAAAAAATAAAAAAGCTAAACTAGTATTTTATTTTGCTGAAAAAATAAGTTCAAGCGGTTACTAAAAGAATGACGTAGCTTGAACACTACTGGTGCAGTTAACCCTTCGCTCTTAAGCAACGAAAAATAATAGCCTCCTTTTTTGAAAGTTCTCTCTCTCCCTACATGTGACTTAATGTCGTTGGAAGCTATTATTTACTTCAGGACATATAGTCCTCGTTATTGGGTGCTTCTCATCTATCTGGTCACTCAAATTATTTATTAGTCTCATGATATTGGATGAATTGATTAAACTAAGTATGGCAGCGGGCCTCTGATGGATGGCAAAAGGTAAATGCCTAGCCATTGAAACCCAATTATTGCTTTTAACGGAGAAATATCGAGAGCTAAATAAGCTTTGATCGCACTTGAGAAGTAAGAAGAGGAAGATATAAATGCATCTAATATGGCACGATTCATCCTCAGAGAGCAGAATGCATTCAATCGAGCTCCAGAGTTGCCATATTCCCTAAGGAAAAGGCGAAATCCGACGAGCTTGGTGCTCCAGAATGTGATGTGGGGCTGGTTCTGTTACTAAGCTTCTCTGAAAGCACCTCGTCCACCTTTACACAGCAAGGGGAATCGTAGAACCCTCAGAAAGCCTCATTCAGATGGTAGATCAAGGTATGAAATTACGCCTTGGCATCCATACAACGTGCTAGCTGGCAACAATCGCAGAGAGGAGTAAGGAAGAAGACAACGAACGCTCCGTCGAATTTAAATCAAGAAAAAATAAAAAAATTACCATATTTTCATACAAGGTTGTACCATCCCGCCACTGATCCATCTGCCCGCTCTGTAACGTTCATGGGGTTCAAGGTGGCTATTGATTGCGTCACATAATGAATATATAAATAAGGAATTATAGGGTGTGGGTGAATGGATGGTTATTTTTGGTAAAACATGGTGAAATAAATCTGGTGGTATCAGGTCGGACTTAGTAAAAACGATAGATGTCTATAAAAAGATTGACTTTTCAGTTTTCACAAACATTTTTCTGGCACGACGCGCGTTTCAATAAACTGTCGCACAGCCATGTGCATGTACAACCTGACTAGATTCAGTGCTTCGATCTCTAAAGTCTCGGATGGATGCTCTTTCATGAATTATTCATGCCATAACATCACAATCAACTTATTCCAAATATCAAAGACGGTGATAGCTTTTTAAGCCACAATTGTAACAAAGAAAATTTTACAGATCTAAGTGAAGATGAAAGGTCATAGAAATAAATATAAAGAATAGTCAGAGGAAGATGATGAAGAGATAAATGAACTGTTCATACCTTTAATTAAGAAATTGATTGGAAAAGTATGGTGACTGATGGTCAAAGTTACTATAGGAACAATAATTTATGAGGGTAATGACACTTCGGTACTTTAGATGAAAGCAAAAACATGTAGCCAATAACAATCAGTCACAAAGCCAATAAATGTGTGAGGTGGCCAATAACTATACAAATAGACAATGCTTGACTCTTTCCAGCCCCAAATTAATTTGAAGCAAAGTATTCTCAATAATTACTT
Organism: Pyrrhosoma nymphula; assembly: GCA_963573305.1. Classification (NCBI taxonomy): domain Eukaryota; kingdom Metazoa; phylum Arthropoda; class Insecta; order Odonata; family Coenagrionidae; genus Pyrrhosoma; species Pyrrhosoma nymphula. Next base: position 58,758,606 of record OY754332.1, read on the forward strand.
TGTGGTAGTTAAAAAGGAAGAAGAGAGAAGTTGAGGTTTTCAATTACGTTTAGTGACTTTTACTGCAAATTTTTACGTGTTTTTAATTCCGCTTCAAACTAGATATTTTTCTTAAGATGCCAATAACTATATGGTGTATCGTCTAAATGTGTGGAAACTACAAGGCTCTTTCATTAAATATGGAATGGAGAAGTGTTTGTTTCATATTATAAGTGTTGAATATGGAGTATTGGTTAACCTACTGTTGCATTTACTTTGTAGCCCTGACGGTGGCTTTAAAAAATCTAAACGTTAGCAACTTCGCATATGAGTTTAACTCATTTGGGCCAAAACCTCGACAGTTACTATAATGGAATAAGGAATATAAAGGCTCAGAATAGGGTTAACAATGAACGGCGCGATGAGCTGGATCGACAAACTGATCAGCGTAGATTTTCTCGTAGAGCCATCATTTCTCTTTTTTAATTCGACCCCTTAAGTTCAATATTTAAAGTACTCGGCAGTGGTGCATTGAGTTGAACCACCCGCAACTAAATTGGCTTAGAACGTGCGACGGATGAGGTCTCCTCTCCATGATCGCATTTCAAGCAGAGTCAGTGGATAAAGAAGCAAGGAAATGCGAAACTGCGCGCAGCTGTTCACTTCGCTTACACCGCCGGTCGGCCTGCTCGGGTCGACCGCAGAGATCTCAGATTGGCCTCCCAAACGGGCTGACGCACCCCGCGCCCAAAAACCGATCTGACCTGGTGGCTTGGTTAACAAAATCAATCCGAAGAGAATAGGGGCCCGCTCAGAGATTGCTTGGTAAACGTAGTGATAGGTAGATGGAGTGAGCGTGCCCCGAGGGCCGGAGGCGGGGGACCGTGCAAAACATCCTCGTGTTTCCCCATTCGTGGTCGACGCTTCGCCTCCGCAGGGAGGCCGCAGCAAAAGGGCCCCTCAGTCCCTTTCAATCCGCCGCCCCCGGCTCCTCGGCCAAACACCACCCCCCCGACGCTCAAACCACTGAAAGAGGGACTGTATAAAGGCGTGAGGGCACGCGCGCGTGAAAAAAAACAAGTGAGCACGGAGTTGCGGGGAAGGTTCTCTCGGAGGTGGCCAGAGGGAGTTTATTTTATTATTTTTTCGTTAAAGTTCGACGTTTTTTCGAATCGCTCCACCCTTGTCTCGCTTTGACACGCGTGAGCACCAACCAAGCAGTCGGTGGTGACCAACGCATGAGGGTTGGGGTGTGCATTGGGGGGCGGGGGAAGGGCAAAGGTGTTTGGGCACCTTTGGAAGCCACCGATACGCCGGAGTGAGAGGAGCGGGGGAAATATACATCGTGCGCGGGGAAGGGGGTTGCTGAAAGGGTGCAGAGACGGGGGTGCGAGCTGCTTTGTACGCGTGCGACAAGGCACGCTGCAAGGGTAGGGGGAGCAGTGGAGCCTCCATTTGGGGGTGGGGAAGGGAGGTACACCCGCTTGCCGACCACCCGCGGGCATCCACAAACACGCCCCCCCACCCACCAAAGAAGAAACCGGTAGAAACAAAGGGCAGCTTTCCTTTATCGATTCGGGTGGCCCGAGTGTCACGCGTTGTTTGCGCGTCCGACGTGCCGAGGAGAGGCTTGAACGCACACACGGCCGTGCGCGTGAGCGAGGGCGTGGACCGACTGGCCACGCGGCGCGTTCTTGACCCCGTGGGAGTCGTCGGCGGCGGCGCGCGCGGGCCACCGCACAGTGGGCTCAAATCGAAAATCGCCGGACAAAAGTCCAAAATTGCTTTTTTTGAGATAACGTATTGAAACTTGGCACATATACACACAAATAATTGGTGATTACAGAATGGTAAGTCATTTCTCATAGGTATTATCCGTTTCTTAGATACAGAGGCTCAAACACGACCAAATTTCCAAAAAAGCGCCCGTTCTCATTTTTCTTCGAAAATCTTAAAAGTTGAGCAGATACAGGAGTAATGGAAGGATGTTTATGAAATAAAAAACATCACCATTTGTTAAAAGGGTACTTTTCCTATACCATGCATAAGTTTCAGACATATTTGCCCATATTTGAGTGCTATTATGTCACAAAATGGCGGACCCTTTTTTTAGACAAAATTGTACATAAAGTAGACAATATAATCCTTATTCGGAAAATGGTCTCTGGGATACTTCATCAGAGTATAAACTAAACATATTTCTAGATTATTCCGTAAAAATATTTGAAAAAGGTTTGCGACGCCGAGAAAAAACTCGATTTTTCTATCGCGCGTCGCGGCCCGGCTCCGCGCAGCGGGTCCTGGAAATACAGTGACTCCGTTGGATTGTTTAAGTCGTGTGGACATTAACTCCCTGAATTCGACTTTTTCAGGCTATGCATGTTGTCACTGATTTCTAAAGATTCTAAACTGAAGATTTTGCGAGGATATTGGCAGTAGATTTGTTTTTCTTTGGATAATTTTCGGAATCATACTGCAAATTATGAACGTCTTTCAACTCTTGAGAAAGAATGCGGGTTCTCGGGGTACCATGCATGTTTTCCATAAAAAAGGCAACATTTGGGTTCCCTTCATCCTCTCCACCCCCACCACGAACAACACCCTCCGCCTTTACTCCCAGAGGAGGGTGGCGCGAAAAGGAAGGTTTTATGACACCGGGCTGCCTTTGACGGTATTAAGCGGGTATTTCCAGTGGCGCCCTTCCTTTAAGAAATGCATATTGACAGGCCGGTGTTTTTTGTTTTTGGTGAAGTAATGTTGTGCCTGTGCTCTCATGAGTTTGGAAAACCCATAGTATCTGGTTATTTGGCTCGTGAAATACTGACATATTTCCTGCTCCAGTTCCCTGTGGTGACAGCAGTATTGTTTATTTTCTTAAAAGTATGCCTCATTCTTAAGGTAAGTAATTATTTTAAATTTCTTCTCTCTAACCAATGACGTTTTATACCCACGTTATGCGTCGTAGTTTTCTCATCTGTGGTCATACATATTTTGTTATATTCTCTTGGTTTTTCTTTTACAACGCGATCTTTCTGCATACTTTAATTTCTAAGTATCATATTTTTTTTAATCCTTCGTATATTATATTTTCTTAAATTTTTGGACCGTTTCACATGTTTTTCCTCAAACGTGAGGTGATATGCCTTCACACCAGATCACGGGTCTTGAGCTCCATAAAAAAAGTAACGGATTTGAAGGAAAAATCATTAAATTACCAAAAAGAATATTTGATTTATTATTTTTCACGGAGTTAGGGTCACATGATGACGCTCGAAATAGTCTTCGTGCATTCATTTGGATAAGTGTTTTGGTGCCCTACATGAGGAAGTTGGAAAAGTGTTTGCCCGGAATAACGAGCGATGTTTGTTGCATCATAATGATTGGTTCAATGAGTCAATCGTTTTGCCTGATAACGAGCGTCATTTTTTACCAAGTACTTCTTCGGCGACTGGAATGTATTTTTATACAAATCTCTAATGTATTCATTAGACGACATTATTTTTACTCTTTTGCCTTTATTATTGAAAATTTACTTTATCAGGCATATTGGGAAGGCCAGAAAAAGAATATAGGTGTTATATCTGCGGAGCAAAAACCTCCGATATGAATGACATAACAGCCATAAAAAATCGACCGGCAGCTGTAGACAAATATACTTATGGTTTATCGAAGCTGCATTGCTACATTCGTTTTTAGTGTATTTTGCATATATCGTATCGACTGGGTTTTAAGTAATGGCAGGTGAGAAACATCAAAGTTCAAGGTGGAACTTTTAATTGCTTAAATCCAAATTATTCTGAAAAATAAATCGCTAAATTATAATTGAATTCCTTTCTAGGCTCGTGGTTATCTTAAAATACAGCTGTGCAACGGAAAGGCTTATAATACAGAAGACTTTCAGATAAAGGATGGGTTTAATCGTAGATTTGCTCAGGCCTGGAACAGAAAATACGAATGATGGAAATACAGCTAGAACGTTTTTTTGATTCCCCTAAACTGGCAGCTGATGTAACAGGTAATCGTGTAAACCCGCTTATATGCTCAGAGATAGAGCTACATATGGTCAACGTCACGTAGTACACTCAACAAATCAACAGTGAGTTTGCATGATGAGTATTATACTTCTGTTATCGTGGCTAATTCATGTTTTCTTATATTTTCATTTCAGGAGTAGGGTATGAGCTTATAATAATATTTGCAATTATTCCGAAGGAAATTTCAAGTGGCCTACCACTAAACGACCAGGCATTTTCACTGTACTGCCTGAGGACGGCCGAATTATACATTGAGCTCTATCCCTAGTACTACCTGCCGACCACGGTCCATTAAATGCTCATACATGGCGCGGAAATTTCTTTTAGGCCAGCTATCCGAAGAGGCGATGGAGGCTCGCAATAAGGACGCCAGGATATTCCGAGAAAGATTCACGCGGAAACACTCCAGGATGGCCACCAATGACTTTTGATCACGTCCGATCCATTGCTTTCCTCCACCATATATTTGACTAAGAAGGCTCATAGGAGCCGAAGGAATTACGGGAACTATTACTAATAGAAGACAAAGAAAAAGCAATAGAATCAAACAGCGAGAATGAGTATAAGTAGTAATTACGATTCGTCCGAGGACTAAGAATTTAGCTTGAAATGAACAGTCAGCAATGGAAGTTGGGTCAACGGTGTTGTAGTGACGTATTCGCGGGGATGGGTGAGTGGTTAACGTGGCTAAGGAAAGGATAGTGAAAAGGCGATCGCATTTTCAGGAGCCCGCTACCCACCACCCTTTGCTAAACCGCTCCCTTACCCACCCTTGCCAATCCCTCATTAGAACACCGCCGACCCAACTTCCCTTCCTTTCATTCTCTCCGGGTATTCCCTGCTTGAGTTTTTTTCCCTTCATTGCCTCAAACAGACCTCTCACTTTCATTTATCTCTCTCATGGAGCACGTCGGTACACATGCGACCAACCCATCTCCTCTAGCTGTTTCTTAACCTTCTTACCCATTCCTAAATATACACATGGTGTGTGCTTTCAGAAATTTGTCAACTACTTGAAGATGACTCGGTGAATTAAAACCAAGGCTGCTCTGAGGGTGAAAATCATTTCGGAAAATGATATTTGGCTTCTTTTTAGTATCTTAAAAGTAATGGTATTTCATGTATGTTATTGAATTAATCATTACCGGTACTGACAACATCAACACGAATTTAAGCCATTCTCGTTTATTGCCATCCTATTTTCAAAATACTTTTTCTCTTTTACCATATTCCGCGTAAGGTTTGGCGCAGCAAATTCTATGCAAAGCAACATCGGTTTTCCAGTTTTGTTTAATATATTATCGATGAATCTAATTTGTTTTCATGTATGTATATTCCTTCACTACTCGTCGAGAGCATTGTAATTACAGTGTGTGCTCAGTATTGCGAAATATAAATGCACAACCACTGGAGACTTAAGTTTAAATTAATCCATCACTAAAACATAATGATCCAGTTTGTCACTCAATACAAAGATATAATATTGCGCATAACAGAGCTTTTTGAAAAAAAACTCATGAAATTATGCTCATTTTAAACTCAAGCTTGAATTTCATTGTAAGAAGCTATAAAGAATGATAATATGAAAATGATTCCCTTTAGGTAATTCCTTTAAATTAAATAATAATATACATAGATTATCAGTTCCAAGTTATTTGTAGGAGAGTATCTACTATTATTATTTCTGGCGCATCAAAGAGTCAGATAACGAAGAGTGAAAACAAGTTGTAATATGCCATGAAGGCATGTTTTTTTTAAGGTTACACATTGTCAAAAATCGTTCCTTTTCGCGCCACCCTCCTCTGGGAGTAAAGGCGGAGGGTGTTGTTCGTGGTGGGGGTGGAGAGGATGAAGGGAACCCAAATGTTGCCTTTTTTATGGAAAACATGCATGGTACCCCGAGAACCCGCATTCTTTCTCAAGAGTTGAAAGACGTTCATAATTTGCAGTATGATTCCGAAAATTATCCAAAGAAAAACAAATCTACTGCCAATATCCTCGCAAAATCTTCAGTTTAGAATCTTTAGAAATCAGTGACAACATGCATAGCCTGAAAAAGTCGAATTCAGGGAGTTAATGTCCACACGACTTAAACAATCCAACGGAGTCACTGTATTTCCAGGACCCGCTGCGCGGAGCCGGGCCGCGACGCGCGATAGAAAAATCGAGTTTTTTCTCGGCGTCGCAAACCTTTTTCAAATATTTTTACGGAATAATCTAGAAATATGTTTAGTTTATACTCTGATGAAGTATCCCAGAGACCATTTTCCGAATAAGGATTATATTGTCTACTTTATGTACAATTTTGTCTAAAAAAAGGGTCCGCCATTTTGTGACATAATAGCACTCAAATATGGGCAAATATGTCTGAAACTTATGCATGGTATAGGAAAAGTACCCTTTTAACAAATGGTGATGTTTTTTATTTCATAAACATCCTTCCATTACTCCTGTATCTGCTCAACTTTTAAGATTTTCGAAGAAAAATGAGAACGGGCGCTTTTTTGGAAATTTGGTCGTGTTTGAGCCTCTGTATCTAAGAAACGGATAATACCTATGAGAAATGACTTACCATTCTGTAATCACCAATTATTTGTGTGTATATGTGCCAAGTTTCAATACGTTATCTCAAAAAAAGCAATTTTGGACTTTTGTCCGGCGATTTTCGATTTGAGCCCACTGTGCACCGCCTCCTTCGGGCGGGCCCAGCGCGTGCGGCGACCGCGAATAAGTGGGGGCGGAGTTGAAGGTCATCGCGATAATGAGCTATTTCCACCCTTATTTTCTCTTCCCAGGTACTTTGGGAGTTAGTGGCGGTATTATCAGTCCTCCCAACCTCTCGACGCGACATTCTGGGTCGCCGCCCCACTTAGACCGGCGGATTATGGTGCAGAATTATGCCTTCGATAGCATTATAATGAAAGGATGGATTGACAATGTTGCTTAGAAAAAGTTTGGGAATGTGGTCTCCAGCAAATCAATGATCCAGTTTAAAGCTTCGTGAAAGTGGTCTGATCGTTTATTGAATGTGGGAAATACCGCCTCAAGAGACTTGTTTTTATTTACCGCATATATACACACTGCTTTTTTGTCATTTTTTTAATGTTTCCAGACCTTTGTCTAACTCAGATAACTACTACCTCAGAAGCTGAAGTAAGACAAATCAGCATGTTTAGTTACTAGCCATGAATGCTGTGTAATTTCCTTCTAAATGCCACACCATTCCACTTAATGCAAAACATTCCCTATTATGCAAGTTCTTTCATACAAAGATTTGCTGGAGCTCGCTTTTCCGCCTTCGTGTGTAGATAAATATAGCAGAAGCTTTTTACAGGAAACATTTTTGGAAAATTCGGAGAAGAAAAACTATTTCATAATTTCCCTAATGAACAGCGCCTTCCCTACTGTCTTTCCCATATGCGGAATGACATTGAGTAATATAAAATATGAATGGAATCTTAATACAACACTTTTTATTTTATAACTCACTTCCTTATTGCAACTAAGCATCAAAGGCTAGTATTAAATACGGAAGTAGTGATTTATTTAAATTATTCACTAACAAAGTTAAAACTCGTAACAGTTCAAAACAATGATACGCGCTAAAATTCAAACAACTTATTGGTTGTCTATAAACTGTTTTCTTAAAATGCTAAAATTAAAATACCAAAAATATTAAAATACTGCCAATATCTATGCTTAAGCTTGTAATGGCTCTTTAATTCTGAGTATTAACCATAAAAATATGGAACGTTGATGCCGTCAGGCATGTTTTTTAAAACTGAAACGAATTCCCAGATAACTTAAAGTCACGTGCTATTTTCTGGAATCAAGAACACTATTCATCGAGTATTTGGCGAGAATATTCGTTTTTAAGGAATTCGATCTGTTATTTGAGGTATTTACACTTAAATGAGAAATTCACTGGAAATATATTTATTCTAATACAAAGATATTTAACAAAGTACTAGTGAGATAATTTCTGGATTACACATAAGTATATTGGGACGGGTTACTCCATTAGACAGATTACTCAAAAGGTCGGAATTTTTCTCAACGGTCGGAATACACACCCTCAGATGTGTGAAAACAATGATAATGTTAAGGCAGTCATGTGAGAGCACAGTAAACATTATACGGGATTTGTTTAGTTTTAAGATATGCTCTTCTCTTGGTTGGAATTGTACCCCCCATAGTTAACTCCATGCCGTAAAGACATAAATCTGACGTCACTGCACACGACTCTACACTTATCTTGTTACTGTGGATGTAGAACGCGCTTACTCTACTCAACGTAACACGTGTGACATTTAAAAAATTAGATAATTTTAAGTCAGTGAAGATATTATAAATTAATGTGGTAGTATTCTTCCGTTATGAAACAGGTGCAGCTACCCTTCGAGCAAAAAGGGGCACTATTTACTCCTCATGAAAGGAAAGGCAAGACCGACAAACTATTTTTAAGTTTTCCAGATTTTTGACAAACTTTCATAGATGTTCCTTTCACGTTAAAAACGTTTTCCTTTAAGGAAAAAGAATATCATAAGATGAGATGAACTTAATGCGAGGGGTCTCCTAGTTTTGCAAGTTCACCCTTCGTAACACCTAGTACATGGGAAAAAAGAAGTTTTATTCCTTCTGCGAGAGAGATTTAAAGCATGATAATGATACTAATTCTCAGGATCTGTGGGTGAAATTATATTTTTATTCTCCATTTAATTCGCTTTTTGGCTTTACTGGTTCTCAACAAATATATGGTAACCCTACCTCCCAAAATTTTAATTCCAAAGTTACTGGCTAGTTAGTTTTTCCTCCCACTTTCAATAAAAGAGGAATCTCCTTTTTCAAAATATTTATCAACGATGGATACACTGGAGAATATCTAATCATTTTTCACATTTTTAATTGACATAAAATAATGAAAAGCCTCTCAAGTTAGCAACGAACGATTTCAAACTGGATACAGAGCAAGAAGTGTATCACTGAGGCACAGAACCTGGCATTCACCTCGTGACATTCATATTTTCCCCATGGAAGAACCATTCCACCTTACGGGACAAAGAGCCAATCACATCTTTCGCAATGGTGCGCTGTGAGTATATTGACTCGTCTATTTTTAAACACGAGGATGAAGAGTGAAGTACTCGTCTGAACGTACAAGAGATGGTCACTAATGGTCGATTGAATAAAAGCATAGACCGTAGGTAGACCGTATTCGATTGTTTCGCCAATAAACTTACTATACGCCGCACAGTGTCATTAACACTTGATGAATAAATCGATGGATAGTCAATGTTAGGGAAGGCTTCACGCTATGAAGTTGCAACTTTTCCAAATTCTAGTGCATTTTACATTCTGTAATCCATGGCGAATTGATCCAGTTAATGAAGAATATGAACTTCCGCATGGTGAGTAAAAACCGTGTAAATGAACGGCATTGAAAGTGCAACACACTATACATTTTACTCATGCAGTTCTTTTATTTCATGCTCGTTTTAATTCACTCCGATATTCACCAAATACCTTGAAAATTATCGCTTTTAGGGATCTAATTCTCCTACGTGGATTGTTTCGATCCAACTACGTCTAATAACTCTGCCATAAAATACTACCCCGTTGTGTTTTTTCCCACCAAATTGCTTTCTTCCCTTATGTCATTTTTAAATTCATTATTCGTTCTTGCCATCATTTTAACTCTATTCATCTCCAGATCCACTTCTTAAAGCATCTGCTGTTCTCTTCGTTTTTGACCCATACTGCTACAGCATCGTTTGATGATCCGGATCTCGTAAATGAAGAACGAAGAGACCAAGATTCGCCGGGTGAAAGGTGGTTGCTCTTTAGTTGGCTACCCTCATGTCCTACTTGGCACATTATGGCTCGGAGGTAAAAGGTAACTGTATCAGAATAGAAGACATGGTGTTGGAGTATGATGCTGATGATCAAATTTAAGTTTAAAAAAAATTGAACATCCGTATTTTTGGTAATATCGAACTATCGTTAATTGTATCCAATTCAACTTTGTGAAAGTGCTTCATATTTTAAAATAAAACTACTCTTTGTTTTTCCACAGAAATAAGCTTAATTGTTCAATCCGGGTTTCGTCGAGGATTGACATCATCATTTGCAACACAAGCAGAAACCAGGATTAATGTAGCCCTTTCTGGGTTGGAGGGAGAGAGGAGAAATTTGTTAAAGGATTCACTTTTAACTTTACCAATGCCCTTGACCGTGTTCCTCGGTCACTTGTAGTGAAACTGGCCTAATTAGAAATTTGTAATGTGTTTCTTTTAATATGTATCTCATGAGTGCGTTGCTATTTACTATTAGTCAAATGAGGCCCATTGTAACTGTCTTAACCGCGGAAATTCGAACCTAATGAATTTCTTATTTATTCATTTGAAAATACCTCATACATCACGATGCCGATTTATAATGACACAAATAATAAACAAGAAAAGCAAACGGGTGCCAAATTCGTTACAAGAAGAATAGGAAATAATTTCCAACATGTCTAGCCAGAAAAGATAATTTTATTTGGTTAAAAAATATAATTTTGTTTGGGAAAAAAGATTATTTTACAATAGTGTAAAATAATTGTTATCGATGTGCCACTAATACATGCCTCCAGTACTTCTATTACTACTACTGTGTGGAGTTAAAACATTATCTCGAAATATAAGTAAGAGCCGAAGAGGAAACATACATTTGGAATGTGAAAGGACAAAAAAGAACCGGATGGATTGAACACGCTCAAAGACACAATAGATTGTTTGGAGAAACAAATGATTGAAAAGAAAGAGTGGAAGATACCAAAAGAAGTCCATTGGCAAAATAGAATTCCCAGATGAGATTGAAATAGCTCTGAAGAGAGAAGAGCGATAGAATGCATAAAGCCAATCCTAGGATTGAAACACACGGTGATGACCCAACGTCCAACCCTTCCTTAATGAGGAGTATATATTGATTTAATTTTTCAGATTTCAATGGTGAGCACGATAACAGATTTCAACGAACACAATTTAGCTCACTTGTACTTTTGGTGGCTTCAGCCTCAGGCATTAAAAATAATTTTCAAAAAACATGAGGCTTTTTTAAAACAAGTGATCCAAAACGGAAGCACAATTGCCTGACGTCATCAAACGGAAGTCCTTCTCTCCACTACATGCATTTGTACAGGAAATATCTAATCATACCAGTTTACTTTCTTCCATTAAGGAAATAGAAACGATTGCTTTCGGATAATTTGGGTGACCATCTGACCTTCATGCGGAAATACGTCGTATTCCCGGTTTATCGAGGTTTCGTAGTACCTGAGGGACACATTTAGCTAGATTATCGCATTATAAAAGCAGCTAAGAATGCACAGTGATGTAATGTTTAGTTGCTTCATCAGAATTGCTAATTCTTATTGAATTTTGTTCAACAGTTAGTTGGAGGGTAGCATCCCTGAAGATATATTTGCTGTTGAGAGGAGATTGAAATGTAAAGAAAACGGGAATTCCTTAGGAAGAGTAAAACACCCTTCAACAGCCTCCTCACAATCACTCTATCGTTGCTACACGATTTAGGAAAATTAAAAGTGGCAACGTGGTTCAGGCGGAAGTGTTAGAAGTCGGCCCTGGATGGGAATTCGAACGTCACTAATGCTAAACTTTTATTGGGGCATATTTTATGTTTATATAACCCATGTTGATATAGGAGAAGACAACTGAAAAATACATCTAAACAATTTACTCATATCTTGTGGAGTAAATCAGAATCATTTTGCTTAAGGAACTTATTTATTTCAAGTTTTTTTTCAAATGTAAATATACGTCACACTACGTTATCAACATAATCAGTAATCATCAACCCGAAGATTGGTTTGTAGCAGCTCTCCACTCCACTCTTTTCTCTGCCAACCCGCTTCATTCCCACGTAATTATTAACTTTGACGTCCTTCATGACTTGATCCATTCTTGGTATTACTCCAAATTCCTTACCAATTATTTCTCCCACTCTATGACAAGGCATGAAAATAGAGCATGTATTTAATGATTTACGCACGCCATACGACTATTCCCGCATAAAACTAGGTGGCCTCAGTGCAAATTGACTCGGAAAACTCAGACTATACCCTACATGTTCCCTGTTGTTGGTTATGATTTCCGTCCTGGGTCATCGGCAGTGCCCCCGATTCCTCCGACCACCGCCGACTCCCCGGCCGGGAGGACGATCGCGCGCTTTCGGGCGCCCCGACGCGCGAAAGAGGACCCACGGTGAAAGAGCCGCCGAATCCCTTCGGAGGGAAACTCACTCTAAATCCCACCCTGCCTCCCCCCCCACGGTTCAAAGGATTATCCGCCTTAATCCCGCCTCACTCACTCCCTCTCTCCACAACGGGACGAGAGAGGAAATAACAAAAAAAATATCTCTCCCTTCCACGGGTTTCACTCGGCATCCCCATCTCCACCCCCCCACAGGCCTCCCACAGGGACACCTAGGGCAAAAATTAGAGCACCGGTAGCGGCTCGGCGGGCCACCGGCTACGACCTCAAGGATCGCCGATTGATTGATGACTTTCGTCCGCTTAATCCGTGATTTCTCCCGAGCGGAAATGTAGGCGAGAGCGCGCGAGGGGGAAATATATATATTCGGGCCGATATTTTTTCATGCCTCCGCTCTCGACCCATCCCACCGTGCTAAATAAATGTTTTCCTTTTTCTTGCCGCTCTCAATCCCGTCCGCCATACATTTCCCCGAATCCCTCACCACGCCGTTCGGTTCCGCAGCCCAACGAGCCTGACGGCGTTGATTTTTTTTTACTTTATTCCTTCCGAGCAATTTAGGTGACAGATTTTTTTGGTCTAGAATTAAGCCTTATTTTTCATCCTCTCACTAAAATTACCGCTTTTATTCCCCCTCCCTCCTCACACACACCTCCACCCCCCCGCTTCCTCCCCTCTGGGACCGTGTTTCAATTTCTTTGACGTCGTTCATTGAATGAATAATTTCGATAAATATTTTACGACGCCTTTTTCAAACTTTCATCTGCAAAGAGACAACTGTATCACGTGGCCATGAATTTTTCAAGCGTTTAAATTTAGAGGGGGGTGGGCGGGTGATAAATAACGAAGCGATTTATGGTGGAGAGAAGACGGGGCATAACAACTCGGCATTGCGCACTGATCCGTTGGGGCTTAAGTGATTTAGCGCACGTGAAAGATTGTTTTTACTACCTTCAGCGATAGGGAATTCACACCTCTTTACTTCTACGGCCGCTTTGTAATGAAAAATCTTTGGTGATCGCCATTTAGACGTGTACTCAAACCGTCAAGAATTACAGGTTGATAGTAGGATTATCAGCAAATATGTTGTTCTTTAACTCTTTAACTGAGCAAATAATCTGAAATATAGCTCTCCCCAAACGCAAACTTTTTTTTCTAAATTTTTGCGTAATTTTAAAATTTGTCACTTTTTATTTAAAGGAAAATTAGTTTTAAAATTTACAACGAGTAATTATCGTCTAATTTTACTGTTGAATACGAATTGTTGAACTTTTTTTTTTAAAACCATAAACCATACTTCAAATCGCCAATAGACGATGAGAGCAGTTAAAGGGTTAAAATATACTTAATTTATAATTTTTTTCAGTGTCCTATCCCAAATCAAATGGCCATCGCGACGCAAGATATATCTAGCTATACGGTCTGGCAGCATAGAGTAATACAGGTTCTCGCATACACACTCGAATTTCAAGCATGCAAAAAAATGGTAACCAATCACTGCCCTCGATAATTGAATACTGAAATGAAATGCATTAATGTCAAAGGTCACCTTTCCAAATTGAAAATTTTGATTCCCCTTTGTCTCATATTCATGAATATTTGTTATTTCCTGCGATGTGATTTTTGCCTGTCCTTACGTTGTATTAGTCGTGACATGTAATGATTATTTGCACCTTTCAGTAAATGATAACAGAATTCACCAGTGTTCATGCATCTTTTAAAATAATATTAACCATTTTCATTGGTGATTTTCATTGAAGCTTGTTCACCATAACAATTTCCCCCTGAGTTTGTCACGTTTGTATGAAAACGTATGTAATCAATTTTATCCGGGCGTTTCCATTTGATATTCCAAATATTCTCACCTTCAACAATAAAACAATGCTAGCGTTCATACAATTCTCAACAGTGAGTTACCTTATGATGTATATTTGTTAATATTATGCGGATAATGGCGAAATTTGAGGTGCATATTTATCCATTTTTAATTACTTCGTTACTCGAGAGTAAAATGGGTAGGGAAAGATTTTGGTAAAATGAACTTGTATAAAAGGAGAGATGCAACTTAACTATCATAGCAGTGGAATGGTGTTAAATAAGCAAGAAAAGGTAATTTCAGTGAGCCAGACTAGCAACGATCCTTATAGTGGCAACGAAACATGGTGAGAGTTGCGCAGAAGGCCCTTCTCTCTGCAAGGGCCCACTGCCTAACTTGCTCCGCATGAGGGAGTAATTCAGTGTACTCGTTAGACTTTCAGGTTTCCCCAGGTTACAAAACTTAACTGTTGACTTTAATATGCTCAATCTATTATTCATCTCGACCTTATATTTCTCCTTGATTCTTCTTTCAATTGCTTAGCTGGGCTTTTCCGTTTCGCTACCGCTATATACAAGGGACTTGGAACACTTACTTCACACACGCAGTAAAACAAAGGTAGCAAATGCTTATTACAGATATAGAAATTTTTAACCATTATATTTCCGTTTTCACATGCAATTTCCTACCAAATATATATTCACGTGACGCATCTAACCCTTGATGAAATATCTAAACCAAGAACGCGAAGACGACCCTTTAAAATCCATTGGCCTGCTAGCAAAGAGAACATCGCATGGATGGGTCACTTGGGAGTGGAGAGAAACACAGATCACTGTTCGCATCCCCTCGGTGATTCCGGCATGGCATTTAAAGTGTATCCACTACTCTCTCACCGCTGTACCAAGGGTTTAATTAAGGTTACACGTAATGAAATAGGTCACATATGAGAGGTAACAAACAGCACTGGTAGAATATGGTAATGCCTATCAATAAGATAATGTTGGCCATTGTTGAGAACAAGGTTGTAGCAGAAAAGGTTAAATTAAAATCGCAATTTGGCAATTATTTTCAACGATGCCAATCAAACGTATTTGTGTGTGGAATATTCAATCATATCTGACTCCTGATCTGAGATGAGTCCCATGGAGAAAGAAGTCTAGGTTGTATGACTCTCGGCATGAAATTACATACGGATGATTCAGGCCTAATCACACGATCTCTCCTGAGAAGTAGACTTCTAAATTATACCTACTATATATAGTAGGGAAGGGCGTATAGCTTTTCATGGATAAAGTCCAAATGGTCTTGAACGGCCGTCAACCATATTGTAGGTTCATCAAATATAAACTAACAGACGACAGTAAATCAAAGGGAAATACCCAATTGAGAAAGGAAATTTGGCCCAAAACGTGCACAGGCCGTCAATTAACCCCAAAGCTGCCATTGCCATCTTTAATGCTTCTGTTCCTCTTTTCTCCGATTTCAAATTATTCCTTCAGCGTAGCTCTATTGATTATTTACGTGCAGCATGATAATAGGCCTTGGAAAGGGATATCCCTCACCTTTAGGGAAGACGGACTAGGTTTATTCACGAAAACTATTTTGGTGACGCATGGGTTGGTTCCACTCTTAACGCTCCATCAGGTTGACTGTGAAATCGGCTAAATGGAAACAAAACGTAGCTCCTGAGAAAACTGTACATGCGGCCCTGGAAACTAAAAGACGAGAGCGCACATAGACGATGATGAGAATCATTTTAAAAGCGTAGTCATCTGTGTCGTTGCTTACTCTTTCGAGGAATTGACCACTCTCTTTCAATTTCGTCACCGATACGCGAATGTTATGCCTCTCCGCCCGCATTGAATGATTGAAGCGAAGAGTGTATTGATTTCGCGGCCAATTTCCACAGGCTTTGCCATTTCCCTCACAGCTGGCGACCGCGATTGAGCAATCAGTGGTTGAAACGCAAATGCCAGGGATGCCTCCTGGTACTTGGAATTTCGGCGGAGCCAGAGAAAGGTGCGTCACTGCGTAATTATGCATTCTCTCGGTTATCCATTAAATTTGCACCCGCGGGCGAAGCATCAAGTTTCTTAGTAATTTCAAGTAACCTGAATTGAATTAGTTTGGGTCTACGTTAATGGGCGCATTTCTGATAAACGCGAGTTAAATGATCTCAACTCTAGGGATTCAGTAAAATGTAATATCATCCTCAGAACCACTAGTTTTAATACCAAGGCTAGAAAATGGATGAATACGAATCACAATGACGCCAAGGACGCCCATTACTCCATGGGTTTGAGGAATTTCACATTCAAGATTAGAATACACTAATACGAGACCGCATTCATTCAAAAGGAGTAAACGTAAATGATTTCGCCTTTCTATTATCAGTAAATTTCCTTGACACAACGATGATTATGATGATGAACCACATATTCGTAGAACAAGGACCATTAAATTCTTTTAATGCAAAAATAAGGAGCTATAATAAAATAAAAATAGATAAGATATTGAAATTGTGAAGCCTTCACTCTGCGGGAGCGTTAATTAATGGTTAAATTACTACTAAAGTACTATTAAAACAGTTTTTTTCTATCAAAGAAACGTCTTAGATTTTATGAGGCAACAGCAAATTTTATGTTGACTTCTAATATTAACGAAATACGGCAAACCAATAAAATGAGTTATTTTTTGAAGGCTCTGCATGATTCGTAGATTAGAATGGTGTCGAAAGTATTTCTTCTTTATCAAAGGTGATAATGATTTTAGTTATAAATTATCAAATATTTGTCACTAATGCCTATTCCAGAAAACTAACTGAATAAGTTAAAAAACAAGGTAAAGATGCCAATAACCTCTGAAAGAACCGGTGAATGAAATCAGGGCTTATCTTACTCCACAATAACATCTTCAACTAACAAAGTGTCAATGCTCTTATACTAGACAATTAGAATTTTTGTAAAATATGTACGTGAGTTATATGTGACATTCAGAATTTCCATTTAATATTTGAGAAAAAATCAAACCAAACTCAAATTCCGTGAAATAACAATCTCAATTAAAATATTATAAATATTTAAAAACTTAGGAAATGGAACTGAAAACATTTCTATCAATATATTATCATGCAAAAAACATTATGTTTATTCTATTTCTAGACTATTCTTTATGATTTAAACTCCAAGAATGAAGGAAATATAGTTGCATAGCAGTATCAAACAAATATCTTCCACGCATTTTCAGAAGTAGCTTACTGGTTAAAATTAAAAAAAAATATTTCCTATAATTTGCATTCACCTTTAGAGTGAGCCAATATTTCAATACACACGTTCAAATAGCTATTGATACCGTAGTGTAATTGATCTCATAGATCAATGCCAAGAGGCAAATTATAACCCAACAACTAAATATAACCACTTCAACAAAATACAATTACCTTCATTTGCTTGCACAATATTTGTTCTGCGTACACTAAACAACACTAATCAACAGTCATTATTCATTTCATTACCAATGTCATTAAATTCATTAGAAATGACGATTTGTTCTAGTTAGAGAACACATTTTCCCATGAACAATTCAATGCCAACACTCAGCAAGCAAATTTCATTAGATTGGCGAAAGAGGTAAC
The DNA here is from genome assembly GCA_963573305.1 of Pyrrhosoma nymphula. Taxonomy (NCBI): domain Eukaryota; kingdom Metazoa; phylum Arthropoda; class Insecta; order Odonata; family Coenagrionidae; genus Pyrrhosoma; species Pyrrhosoma nymphula. Next base: position 58,776,342 of record OY754332.1, read on the forward strand.
TAGAGTGCGTATTCCAGACATTAATGTCCTTGAAGTAACGACCCGGTAATTATTGGTAAAATACGTGATGAGTGCCGAGAATATATCCTCTTCTCAGGCTATAAAAGTTGTCACAGTCCAACTCTCCTTTTAAATTCAAGACTTAAACATAGCATCAAATAAAATGTAGTATGAAAAATTAGAATAGCTTTAATTGTAAATAAAATTCAGAATATACTTTTTAAGCCTTGCCTAGGTACGTAAGCTTCACAATCTTGTTGCTCTGAGTTCGAGCAATATCATAATTTCCTCTGAAAATAATTTATTTTAATTCTAAAATTTTTACGCATTATAAATGGAGTAACTGTTGTATAATATTATTATTCCGGACTTCTAATAACCCTCTATTATACCAACATTCAACGTAAATAGCAAAACCAAAAGGCTATGAATTTACACATGACTTGCACTTAGGCATCTATCAATGCTAAAATGTATCGACGGTACGGAGGATAATATGTAGAAACAAACTCCGGGGTATCTTGCATTTTATCTATGCAATAGTCATTTAAATGAATAATTAAGCGCGACTCTACCTTTCTTTTCAGATCGAATTCTTTCACACAAATGTAAGACATTTTGCAGAATTATCAATCAATTATTCACATTTTATGTCAATTGTAATTGCGCCGTGAATATTCTCTTCGCTGATATTTGGTATTTATCAATACAACACAATACATAAAGCTTGAGTTTACTGGTCATCATAATTCAATAACAGTCAAAGGTGAATCTCATATACGTCTACTTAAATAGAATTGATTCTACTTGGTCGTAAGCCTGAAGAGCGATATTTTCGTTCGCCGACATCGTCCGCCGATCCTAATACAAATTGAACGTTTAATAGGTTACACTCCGTGATCTGCTCGATACATTGTCTCCCCTTTATTAAAGGGGGAGACGTCAAGTTTATGTTCCAAATCACAAACTCTGGTGATGACGGACGGTAACAGCGAAAACTTTGAAACCCTAAGGGCGTACCTACGACGAAATAGAATTTCCGCATAACGTACTCTGCCCGTTTAAATCCCATCATAAAAACTTCCGCAAAGAGCTGCGGAGCAAAGTTATTTCATTTATTCTGTTTTATTTTCTATGCCTCTTTCTTTCTTTCACTCTCTATACTCCTCTCTGGCATCCCACACCACAGCCGACAGAACGTGCCGAAAAAAATTTCCGAAAGAGCGTTCCCAGTCCTGAAGAAAATATTGCACCGGATTCGATGGAGTTTTGGACAATTTGTTTCAGGGTGGACACGAAACCAGGCGAGCAAGTTAAGTGGCCTGGATTCCAAATAATATTTTTCTAAATTATCACCGCACAAAATTTCTACGGAGAAGCCCCCTCCCGACCCCTGGGAAAAACCGTTTGGAGAATATAATAGCACCCAATAGCGTGGGTGACGTTCTTCAAATAGTGGATGCATGATCGGCAAAAACTATTGCAAACGCACACCTCAAGGTCAAGCCAGGTTAGCAATCGTCGTCATTATATCCCAGACAGCAGACTGCAGAAGCCAGAGGTAAATAGAATTTAAATTTCCTTGTACTTTTTGGTAAAGAGTTTCAGCATTCAGGTTCTTTCCTTTTAAAGTATGTATGTAACACAAAAATTTTGTAAATTAATTATTAAAGACTTGGCAACCCCAAAGGGAGACTATAGTCAACGAGGGGTGCCTATACTGCCTATATTCCTCATTTTTTGTTATGAGTTTTGTATTGACCGCGTTATGCGTTATGAGAAATTAAAGTTATTATTTATAAAATATATAATAATTTTGATTATAAATGATAGAAACGATGGAAATCAGAGCGTAATATAGCAAAGAGACTTCGCGCCTTCAACGTTCCGTGATTAGGTTAAATCTTCTGTGTTTTGTTTGCATCCTTCCTTGCTCTTACTCTCATCATTTTATATCCTTGTTAACATTCTATTTTCTTCAATTGGTTAATCAAGGTAAAATTATAGTATAAACCTTTTACGTCAGTTCTAAGAAGACTATTTCTCAGCGGACGATCAAAATATTTTGCTAGACGTGATGTGTTACGGTAGAAACGATCACAAATATAAGGCAAAGGGAATATATTGCAGAAGAGAAAGAGGTAAAATATCATTAGTTCCGCGGATAATAAGGGACAAAATGGCTCCGATAGAATATGTCTATGAAATTTCCACTCCCGCTTGATCAATTTGACTTTGCAGTTGTAATTAATAACGTATAGTTATTAGTTAAACCTAACTCCGCCAGAATATTCCTCATGATTTGGTTTTATTCATGAAATATTATCTGCTGACGCCCATGAATTAATAGTATTAACAGTACAAATCATTTGTAGTATCTCTACCTGTATTATGCATGTTAGTATGTTCGCCAACGTAGTACTCTTCTACTTTCTGGTTTACATTGGTGCATTGGTCTCCTAACTGATTTTTTGTTTGAACCTAGCGAGGCTGGGAGCGTGCGGAGTTTGACTTTAAATTAGGTGAAGTATGGCATGCTTGCTGTGGAATTTCCATACTTTCATTACTTTCATAGAACGCTTAGGATATTAGCAGTGTATCGTGATAAAAAGTACTTTCCTGCCCATGAAAACCAAACCTAAATTCTTAACACTTAATTCCCTCAATAACACCGTTAATTATTTAATAAAATATTTTTGAAGAATTTAACATTGAAATAAGTACTTTAAATTGACTTTTTAATCAAATATAATTGTTAACTGTAGTAAAACATATCTGATCTTACAATACGTCTACTGACGTCAGCCGTATGCCATCGAGAGTTGTTTTAGCCACGTCAATTTATAGGACCCGCAACGAGGTTGTGTTAACAGTAAATGTGTAATACAATCGTGATTTAGGATGATACCTTTATAGAAAGAGTTATTTAGCATTTAAAGGAAGCTTCTTTCAATGAATTAGTACCTTGAATATTCCACACTTATTTATTTCCAACCATGGTTTGACAGTCATTCATAATCACGGAAAAACCAGTAGGGTACATCAAGCAGCCTTGATAATCACAATGATTGTCCAAAGCCATGCACGGATAAAATAAATGTGGAAAATACGTACAAGGTACCTACTAATTCTTCAAGTGACGTACACCAGTTCCATAAAAGTACGCCGCAAACCTTCGCTTTCATCTTTAAAGTATCTTGTTATCGCTTTAAGATTTCCGGGTACAAATAGGGAGCACGGATGCAAACGATATGTGAGCATGGACTTAACCACATCACCAGGAAACCAACTGCGAGGTTGATTATTTGGATGAAAATGGCACGTGAAATTATTATCTCATTTTACGGTGCTCTTTAAAGCTGGGAGCAAAGAGATCCCGAAATAACTAATACACACCGAGAAAAGGAAATTCTCAAACGAGTTGGAATTCATTAGCAGTGAACCACGGAGAAATGACGAAAAAAAATATAAAGTAAAAATGGCCTAATTTCGAATACTTTAGGCATTCCTCCGTACTAACTGCGCCGTGGAAAAATTGTTTCTCAAACACCGCGAGAGCGGAAGACCGCAGCGGAACGAGCGAATAGATTACTTTCGCTGGGAGAGAGAGCGCAGAGCCTTGTTTTCGCTAATCCCGAACACATCAACATCCTCTATTCAATGCAATCCCTTTTTCTCGGCCAATCTCGCCGCCGCTCGCAGAAGCCGCCTCACTCCTCCCCCAACCGCCTCCTGCCACCCCCCCACCCGCTTGCCTTCCCTCCCACACCCCCGCCCCCTTCATTTCATTACATCCCCACCTCATTGGCCACCCGCCTGCGTCAGCCGCCTTCAACGCCGGCCTCCCCTCTCCCCACGCACCCCCGACATCCCCAGCCCGTTCTCCCGCGTGGCCCCCACCGCCCCCGCCGTGCCCACTGCCCCCACAGCCGCCGGAGAGAGATAGAGACTGCGCCACCACACACATCTTTGCCGGATGTTTGTGCTCGCCCCAGTGTTGGGGGTGGTCCTAAATTTTAGTCGCATTGGTTACTTGTCAATTAGTTGTTTACGCCGGGTCAGGTATCGTGTGCCGGTCAGCTACAAATTCAAATCCCCCGTGCGCACATAAGCTATGTAAACGTCGGTACCTACCTTGAGGGACGGGGGTGACGAGCCCCATCCATAAAGAGACCGGGGACCTGGTGGGTGTGAGGCTCGCGGTGAGAGTTGAGTGGGAATGGCCCATCTCGTTACGGTACGGCGGGGACCTCTACCATTTATGCATGACAAACATCGTCGCCAGACTTGTTTTCCTTCTACAATGTCACCCCCCGCCAATCCATTTCCTAATATCCTTCGGGAATATATTGGGTGTTTGGAATTCTGCCACTCACACTCGACCGGCTGAATTGAGCCTGAGCTAATTTAATTCACACATATTAATTACACTCATCCGGGGGGAATTATCAATTATTATGTACAACTGTTGACTGAAAACATCAGGCTACGACAACTAAAGGAAAACAGCTAAAAGGCAGGCTGGAGGAATAACTGAGGATCGGAATATCAATTCACCAAACTGAAAAAAACGTAGTTAAATCTGGACCACGTGATGTATTCCTCAGTGTCGTACAAATGCATTCTCCTAATAAGTAGCCTTCATTCCACACTACACCATAGTCAATTGTAATATTACTCAAAACCACCGCATTATAGAAAACTGGATTTCAAGATATTATTTGTAAAATAGCAAAGAAAAATTGGCGTAAACCATTAGCATTTACTGTTTATCTTATGAAAATTATTATTATTTAGCAAGGAGGAGCCATAAGTAGTACATAGTACATGTTAAACGCAATTTTTAAAAAAGTGGCTTTCGAAGGAAAAATAATAGAGTAATTAGATGACTACGAGATTTCTTAATGGGGATTTGAACTAAAATTTATATCGTACAACTATTAAGTCAATACGCTATTTTATGGCCAACAGAATATGAAAATACAGAATATCGTAACTAAAATGAAGCATTAAGTTACAGTAATTATGTTGAAATGCGTAATTTGGTAAGAATTCTTAAGCGCCGCGTAACGATTTCTCATTGGTCGTTAAGTAACTCGAAGGCAGTGGTGTAGAGACACTCAAAATGTCCATTTAAGTCATCAAAATTTTAATTTCTCCGGCAAAGTAGAACTTTCTGTTCCACAAATCTACCAAATACTATACGTTTCCGGGATCACAACCGTAGAAAAGAATTTCTGTGGGTCTATCGATAATTTCTCTTTGAACCAAAGCAGTGCACGGGAAATAAGTAAACCTGCCTGTAACTTCATAGAAAATATCTGAATTGCAACAGTGCATCTAGATAAGCTCAAATCTTGACAGCACTTGCCGAAGGATGGTGAAACTATCTGAAATAGAGGTAAAGAGAGCGCAGCACCAAATAATACGCCCTTTCACGCTAATGTCTGGTACTACATCAAGCTCCGTCAAAATATAAAACATGCTCTCTTTTGCCTTTTAATCCTCTACTGGCTACGGTTGTTGAAAAGATGCCTTAAAAATTCCAGGCTTTGAACCGAAAGATGTGGACAATGAATATTGTAGAGCACAGTATTGTCTCGCAGCGGAAATGATACGGGCTATGTACTGGATAAATGTTCCCGCGCGGAGGAATGATGAATGTGGATATTAGCGACCCAATCCCTTCGGTGAGCTATGGGCTTATATGATCCCCGCACCTGTTCGCGGAAATGGACCACATGATATGTTTGAGATGAAGGCTAGAAGAGAGATAATTTTAAAGCGTCCTCGAAAAGTTATTCCACGTCGACTGGAATTGGCATAAAGATTTCCACCATGCCATGTTTCATGAAGTCATACCGCATTACATCTAAACATATTTGATACTGATCCTTTGGTAGAATTTACAAGCGCGCACATTTTCGGCGGCGCAGGGGGGGGGACCCTCTTTGGCGTAGCCCGCCCACCGCACCCCGCGCCCTGAAATCCGCACATTCATTACTTGCTCTCGCCAGCATTCCTCAGCCGCCCCTCAATCTCAACCCCTCCACCCCCGCCCGTCACCTGCTCTCCTCGCCGCAAAACCCTCTCTCCCCGGCCGCCCATTCCTCATACAGCAATGCCTCACCCACTCGTTCCCCTCCCACTCCCGCCCAACTCCTCGGGCATACCCCTTCAGCGGCAGCCGAGGGAAACACAACACGCCCTTTTCCCAGGCGCGCTAAAAAATTGCTCCCTGCCAGCCGGCCAAATATTTTCCACCGGCCGTGTAGCCGAGCGCGGCCCGCGGGGTGGTCGAGTGCCGCCAACAGTTGTTTGCGGCGGGGGCCGGCTTGCGCGAGGGAACGGAACCTTCTCTCTTCGCCCGAGCCCTCGGTGCACGGAGGTCTCGCACTTGCAGGCGACGGCGTGAGCACCGCTGCAATGATGGAGAGGGTGAGACTGCTAGTCTCCTCGGGTCACAACGGGCCGCCCTATTCTGCGACTAGGGCGGCCCGTTCCCTTGCGGACACTCGTCCAATCGGCTAAAGCCCCTCAATGGCGGTGGGCAAGGAGTGTTTTCTCCAACCTTTGAAGGTAGTTAAAGGGAGGTACAATTGGATGTGCCAATTCACCTAAAATTTTATGAATTTCACCTCATTTTAAAGGAAAAAACCAATATCTTTCCATTGACAGCAAAATGTTTACTCCTTGCAGGAGTTTATGTCATCTAGATATCGTAGAAAAACTGACGATGTGTAGTTAGAATGTTTTCTCAACTGTTTATGAAAATTAATCCATTGCTCACAGCATTAATTTTTACAGAGTCGCAAAAAAACCTCCTGTTGTGAAGGCGCTTTTACCGTACGGCGTGAAAAAATAAGTCAAACTAGAGACGTATATGGACATCATTATTGAACTCCTGATAATTTTTGTCAACTGAAGCTGTATTTTTACGCCACCGATGTTATAGTATTTACTTTATTCTTCTTACAGACGCTGAAATTTAAACATAAAATTCGAATGTGGTCTCCATAATGACTAGGGAAATATCTCGCTCAAACTACTTCAAGGGATTAAATGGAAGAAGGTACTTATATAACCTCAATCTCGCCCCAATTAAAGACGCTAATCTTTCTGTCTATGAAGTCATAGCAATCCGACAATAAATTAAATTACCCTGCATAATTTATCAGTCCCTTCGATCATTGGCAATTACGCATTTGCGAGTCAGTTATCCAGAGAATTTCAAATATTGGTAGACGCATTAGAAAATCAGTGCGGAAAATTCGGAATGGAGGCCAATCAAAAGAAAACTAAATTGTTAAGGTTTTCTTGGCCAAAGGAAGTAAGGATGACCATGAAAGTAGGAGGGCACCCAGTACAGCTGATAGTAAAAGTTGAGAACTCTTCTACCAGCGTCCTCAAGAAGAAGAAAATTAATGAAATTGTCCTTCTATTGCAATTTATAAGACATACTATCGACGAATATAATATGGAATATAGGGTTTGTTACAGAAATATTGCCATGGATGGGACAGTGGTTGCATATAAAGCCATTCAACGTCGCTCACCGACTACCATACCTTCAAAACAACCCTGAAATTTACACAAAAGATTTTTTTTCGTTTCGTAAACATCAGTTCGTCAGGATGAGATGCCTTTAAATGAGGTATGTAAACGTAAATACCGTATAAATGTTTATCAATCCCTGAAGAACAGCTTTCTGGAATTTGCTGCATAATTTACGCATATCAAGCAACAACTAATAGGTTGTTAGGCGATGCAGAAATTTTAAATGAATTCTAAATTAGCTATCTCGTCGGCGAAGGGTGAATATTTTTCAATATATTTATGGATATCTCATATATTCATGGTAGGTTTATGAAGGTGATCAACTGCCCAGAATATTAATGGAATTACTGATAATTGGGCAATTTGGGGTCGGTGGGATAAGAGACTCTCTGGTCCGACGGGAATCCACCGGCGATATCCATCCACCTCCTGGAGCCGCGCGATGTTCCTTTCTTGACGAGAGGAAGATTTGTAACCCAAATAATTTACAAAGTATGAAATCAGTGCAATTTATTTAAATCCTTATTTTTAATTGGGGAAATCATCAATTTAAATAGTAGCTCATGTAAATGAGGAAAAAATACCCCAAATAAGGAAGAAGTACCTGAAAGCTTTTGTATGGAGTGTAGCACAACAGGGCTCAGAACGATGGACCAATGGAAAGCTGGAGCAGAAGAGAATAGAGGCTCTTTGAGGTAAAAAAACGTATATTTCCACTCATTAATTATGGTACAATCAGTTTCGACCAGTTTTTATCATTAAGGTATTAGAGGTAGACATTCTAATTGCCAAGGTTGGTTGTATATATGCCCACATGTGAAGGGGTAGGGTGATATTTGAGTAGTTTAGTTGCCCTTAGTGGGGACGGAGGGTTGGAGTGGTATTACACTCCCCTAACCATTCCACACAACCTCCCCCGTCCTTTCACAAATGGGTATCTATATATGCAACCGAACTTAGTAATTAAGAATTGGTACCTGATAATGACGCCGATGCGACGAAGCAGGTTGTACCATAGTAATGATTGGTGGAAATATAGATTTTTACTTTCTACTCCACATTTTCCGAACTAGGTGGTGTAGGCGTATGATGAAGATAAAATGGAAAATGGATGTGATTAAAAGCGAGGAAGGGGACAGAAGAATAGAAGATCATTTGTGTAAGAAGAAGAAGAACTAGCAAGAAGACAAGGTCCAGATTCCAGATCACATATTGAGGCAAATCAAATTTCTATGGAACATAAAAGAAAGGAAAGTTCTGCAAGGAAAACCGAGGCACAGATGCGTAGGCCAGCTAGAGCGGAATGTTAAACAGAAGAGCAACAAGTACAGGATTTCGTGGGGAGAATGGTAGAATGGAAGGTTTTTGTCAAACAATCATGCGACTGAATGGCTAAGGATGACGGTTTATGGCTTGTGTATTCTCAAGTACTGCCAATTGGGATAATAAATTTCCATTTTGTGGTTCGATCGCAGTCATTTTCCAAGGTCCTTTCCAACCTTCAAATATAGACGGAAAACCGGAGTGTAATACAAATTCCCAAGGGACAAAAAAGTAAGCAAGGCTCACTTTAAAAGAGGATTCAACAAATGAAGTTTCAAGAGGGCTCTTTGCGGTGAAAAGGTAGAGATCTGGACCCAACTGCCCACGTCGAGAGTTGAGTATCCCGATTCCCCCAGTCAAATGCCGCTGACCTAACCACAATTCGTTCGGGACCTTCTTTGACACCCCACGCACCGCTACGGTCCTCATTCACATTGAAGATTGGGAGCGCTGGAACGACATGTGCAGCTTGCAGCTATGAAATTCCGTGCACCACAAATCTTTTGGAGTATTATTTCTGTTCAAGTAGTTTTACTGCTCCTCCCCAGGTGGGACTCGAACCCGCGACCTTTGGATTAGCATATTTATAATTATTTGGGTTATTTATCCTTATTAAAGTCAGAGAGGAAATCTTGGACACAGATATTTTGTCTTTTAGGCTTTGAATATAAAAAGTAAACTAATAAGGGCATGGGCTTCAAGGATCTCTATTTAATTTGTATGCTATCCAGTCTCCTCGATGACGGAATGTCCTTAAACCCAAAGGCAGCAAATACAAATTAGCCAACCTTTTTGATTAAGAGAAAAATATCTTCTGAATTAAATGTGTTTCATAAAATAAGCCTCAAGAGGTTTTAATAATGAACGTTAACAACTGATGTGGGCGTTTAAACAATCCAATTCCAACCCACGTCGAGCAACTAAGTTGAGGCTGACACCCACTCGGAAGAAGAAAAAAATATATATTTCACCCTTGCACTTTTTACTAATGAGCATTTTAGTTGGAAAACTACCTTATATAATGGATATCAGGGTAAGATGAACAAAGTACTTGGAAATGCACGCGATCGTAAGGCTTAAATTCGTCGTGACGTGCATGTAGGGCATACCCACCACCAGAGCAACTGCCCAAGCCGTAAATATGAGGCATACTCAGGTGAGACGTTAATATCATTAGAAACTTATTAACAAGGAAATTATACCAATCAAAACAAACCTCTGGCCGTAGAGCCGAAGTCAAGCTGGGTGATATATTGGAATCACGAAATATAAAATCTTTTAGATAAAAGCCATACCGACTTCAATCAAGCCTATCGATACAATTGCGAGTATCTACATCTACATGATACCCTGCGAGCCTCAGGGAGTGTTAGGACACCAACCGCGTAAAGGTGTAAAGAAGAATGTTGTTGGTGGATGAAAATATGATGTGTATTTGGGCAGTGTTTTCAGTGGATCTCAGTTTTATGGCCACGTAGTGTGCGTTGGAAGATCGAATTTTTGTCCTCGTCTGTTTGGCAATGTATCTCTCTTATTTTATCTTTTCTGTCGGGCCTAGTAATGTAGTTCGGCGTCAAAATGATATTCTCCGTATTGAAGTACAGAAATGGCATTTTTTTCACTAGATAAAATTTATTATGACCATGGTTTCGATGCACTGCTTCACTGATGATGATTCAGTGCATCGAATTCATGGTCGTAGTAAATTTTATCTAGTGGAAAACTGCCATTTCTGGGCTTCATTATGTTGAAGTTCCACCATATCACGCCTGATACTTCTCATTTTAATATTCTCCATGTCACATTGAAACACACCCGTTCGAAGTTTCTCAAGCAATCTAAGCCTGGAGCATGGTCTCCAGTTCTTTAGTACTTGAGAATGCCCGCGGCGAAAAAAGGGTACAGTAACCCGGAGGAAGATGGGTAGTGCTTTCGTGGGAAAAAGGTAAGGCAACCGTTTCCCTGTGTTTTTTTTCCCTCCGCAAACAGGATTCGGATCGTGTTTAAGGGCGTGGGTGGACGATGGGGGGGGAGGGGGGGGAATGGGAATTATAAATATTGGAAGCGGTGGAGGAAGTTGAGGGAGGGGGGACGACTGAATGGAGGGGGGGGGATTTGTGTTCAAGTTCCGTGTCAGTGGGTTGAGAGTGGAGGTGGGGGAGTCGTGTGGAGTGTTACAATCCATCAAGGGGTAGGGGAGTTGGTGGCTGGCAAGGAGGGGCTGGCTGGTGGAGGAAGTGGAGGCACGGTAGCATAAATAGAATTTTCGAGCGAACACTGTCTTTAAAATGGATGCGCAGTGGGTGGGAAGGTTGTTTACTCGGCTCCCACCCTCGGATCTGACCTCGGCCAACTACCGCTTAATTCGATTCCCCCCGACCCCCCCCCCCCGTTTCACTCGTGGCTTTCGCTCCCAACTCAAACAAACCCCCCTCCCCCACCCACCATCCCCTCCCAAAACACTCTCCCGAAACACTAAGGATGGGGCGCTACTTTGCGTTTTCGCGCCTCCATCTCCTGCGTGACATCCATCGCGTGATGGACGGGAGTTCTTCGGGTTGAATGGAGTTCCTTGTGTGAAGTCGAGCGGAGGGATACCAATCCGATCGTCAACTGTTGTGTTCGTCCACGTGGCACGTCTTATTTTGAATGTGCGCTATTTGATGCCTGTTCATGGGGGTTATTTTGTAAATCAGATCAATCGTTGACGAGTTTACTTATTGGAAAATTTATATTATTAACAGATAACACTCTGCATTTTCCACTCTACTTTTAATGCTACCTCAACCAGTTTCGACGTTTTCACGTCATTTTCAAGAGGAAAACATTTCTCCTCCTCTCACATTCCCTCGTGGGGGGTTATTTTGTAATCTCACTTAAGTGAGTATACGTCATAAAACGTGGAAAATTACGTCATTTTTCGTAGTTCAACTCCACCACCCAGGCGGCGTGATCATCTTCGGCTCTCAAGTGGTGAACTGCCGGTCTATCTATTTGATTTATCCGCTCTTTTGACTCTTGATCCGTATCTTTCGACTCTTGATCCGTTTCATTTGGCTCGGCATTTCATTAGTTCCATCTTATTTGTCATTAGGAACGTGAAATGGAGCCACCATCGGACATTGACCTATCGTGAGCCGATCATTGAGAGAGTGAAACGGATCTCCCGCCTTCCCGCAAAGAGTCAATAAAAAGGTGAGATTAGAAAGTAACCCCCCTGGGATCTTTTGAAAATGACGCGAAAAAGTCGAAACCAGTAGCAATAAAAGTAGTGTAGAAAATACAAAGTGTTATATTTTATTTACAGCAATTTATTGTTATTTTGTAATTTCACCTTTTTAATGACTCTATGTCGTAAGGCGGGGGAGACCCGTTTCGCTCTCTTAATGATTGGGTCCCGATAAACCTAGCCCGTGGAAACAATGGTGGCCCCATTTCACGTTCCTGAAGACAGGTGCGATGGAACTGATAAAATGTGCAGGCAACCTAAACGCATTTTACCGTATTTATATAGCATTCTCACTTAAGTCAGTTTACAATATAACCCTCAAGGCGTGTTAAATACATAAGTTTACATAAATGGCTAAGTTTTGTCTTCATTTTATCGACGCTTTGAGACCGCCCTATCCCCAACACGTGCAGGGCACTGGGAGGGTCATATGTGATTCCCTTCTTCGCCGGTGACGCCTCGTTTCCACCTCTGACTTACCGACCGGTGTATACAATGGTATACTATCCAATAGATGAATACTCACGTTCTTCAACGTATATGTTGAAAAGCAATGGTGATCACGAGCAATCTCCAATTACCTACTCACAAACAATGATACTGACCGCCGTGATCAGCCATCTGCCATACTCACTTGGGCCGTCTGACATATTCATAAGTTTCGAAAGTGCGCCCTCTCCCACCTACCTACTCTTATTTTTATCTCGTCATTTTCTTTATTAGTGTTCACTGCTTCACTTCTTAGGAAAGTATTAATATTCACACGGAGCAGATAAAGAGGGACCCTTAATTCTCTGTGAGTACCCAAAAATCCTACCAAATGCTCCCACTCACATCCATGAATACCCACAGCCTTCCTATTGGTTCCGCCAAGGAGGTTAAATTGAAATGGAGGAGGCATGGCCACGAACGCCTATCAGTGAAGGTGGAACATGAACAGGGGCTCATGGGAAGAATTGTGTGCCGAGTAGGCGTGGACTACCTGTCACAATACATCGCAGTGCCTGTGGATTTTAACTTATGCCTGTTGCTCACGGTAAAATGTTCGGTAATACGTTTTATAAAATCAACTAATTTTATAAAAATGAGCTTGCTAACAATAAAACCATTTTATAAAACCTAGTTTTATAAAACGATTTACGGAATAGGGCAGGTTCTATTTCCATTAAACGGTTTTATGCAACAACCAATGAGACGTTCCGCTCATCGCGTTGATAATAATGTCGTATCCATGGGAAGCCAAACAAGAAAAACGTAAACAAAAATGGCTGGAAGTTCATGGAACTTTGAGGCAGTATCCATCTTGTTCTTAGAAGAATGCGTTAGAGCCTTAGCACCGTTGAGTTTGATCAGAAAGTAAGTAAATAAACAATTTATATAGTTTTTAACCTAACAGTCATCCGAAATAGAGTGCATTTATCACTTCACGTGTTCGCATAGCGTCTCATAAATGACAGGACATTGCGGTTTTATGAACAGTTTTACCGTGAGCAAGCAAGTACGTTTTACGTGCGATTCATAAAACTTTCAATAAAATTTTATTATAAAACTGGAAAATTTTGCCATGAGCAACAGGCATCAGGTTTGGAAAACGAAAAGAAAATCCGACGCTACCACCGGAAACGTGAGGTAGAGTAAGGCCTACTGCAAATAGTAGTACCTAGTAGTAAACTGTGCCGACTGCAATGGTGGAATCAGCTTCAATAATTAAGCGGAATATTCCTCCTTGGCGGAATTGGAAGTAAACAGAACACGGTGGAAAACCGTAGTCGCGTTCGGTCTTCCTAATTATTCCTGTTCATTGTGGAGACATTAACATTGTTGTGGAGTTTCAAAAGAAAATGTACATTCTCGAGGAGTTGGGCGATCGCGTGACAGAGTCTAATCTCAATTTTTGTCAACGATCCGAAAAGACTCACAATCCCTCGGGAAAGAATCATGTGACCAGCGAATGAATGAAAAAGCCGAAAGCGTCCGTCGGACATGCATTTACATTTTTTTGGCGTCGCGGCCAATTAACTCTTGTGCTCTCTCAGGGGACTGTTGCAAACAAGAGAAAAGCAAGCAGTTAATTTCATTTAACGGAGTTCAAATTTCCGCATCCTTAAGGCCTTTAACAATAACAATAATCGTTTGAAAAGCAAATGACAATCTTTTCTATTTATTAAACAAAGTAAAATTGGGTTCGCTCCAATAACCTTGCGCATATTAACGTACTACATCATGGCAGATGAAAACATAACTTTAAGGCGATTGAAACGATCTGCTTTGAAGTGTTTACAAAATGTCGGGAGGAAATTCAACTTTTTTACAGAAATGTTCAAACTCATCTCTTGAAATAAGAAAATTGTAATTATTATTTGTTTAATGCAATCGTCAAAATTCGTGAATAAACGAAGATCAAGCACGTAATATCCCAAGATAAGAATGTGTTCATTATAAAAAGGCTACTACAGTGTTCAAAGACGATCGGACAAAAAACAAGTAGAAGACGGTACGTGACAACAATCACAAGGAGCGTGGAAATTAGTGAATTGGACTCATGAACTAATGAAAAATCAGATCAGAACTATTAGGAGCTTTTGTTACCTGGTGACCTTGGAGGCGGATCTTGAAGGTGAAATGGACAGATAAAATAAGAAATAAACAAGTAAACAGAAGAGTAGAAGAAAGGACTATATGGAACACTATACTGACAAAAGGGACCTGATGGATTGGACACACAATCAGGCACAATGGATTTGTGAGGAATGTAATTGAAGGAGAAGTGCAAATAGGAAGGCCAAGGGGTAAATGCATAGAACAATTAAAGAGTAAATTACGTACGAAGAACTGAAGAACTACCAGGGAGGAAGGGAAAACTATCATTTGGGAGGGAAGGGTGCAAATAGCCAATCTTATGACAAAACGACCAATGATAAATCACAATTCTCCTCGACATTGTAATATTCTCGTTTCTACAGCTACACATTTTCCCGACATCACAAGCTTCGTCTGCTAGCGTATATGATGAGACGAGCTTCGGTGAAGATGTGTTTCACTCGGCTTAGCGCTAATGGAGTAACACAGGAATGGAACATGTTCTGTGCTACACATATGGAGACAGTTTAACGCAGATGTCCGAACATAAAATACCTAATATTCCCCATTTCCCATTTCCTTTTCTGATTGTCGTGCCTCACTTATCCAGTTTCCTCTGCGACGCCATCGCCAGCCGCTGTAAGCTGGCAGCGCAAGGAACTACGTGGTACAGCCGTAAGGACACGCACTTTCAAAGCGACTTTGGCTCACAGATACCCCAGGTATGTACTACCATTAGTAGTGGAAATGGGCCATGCCCGCGGCGAGAAGCGGAAGCGAAGTTTTACCTGCTCACCGTGCATGCGCCCTACGGAGCAAGGAACGGAGTTCCGTGAGTTACGTCAAGCCGTGAATGCGATCGTCTAGTGCTGCGTTCGACCATCTTCAACGTCAAATTGTGAATCACTACTTGACCTCCGTTCACGCATATAAACACAACTGATGACGAGGAACAAGCCGAACCTCGAAACATTGGCAACAATGGAATCACTCACCCGGTTGGAAACCCGAGGAAACTTCACCTAATGGAATGTTTGCATAAATGGGGGATTGCTATGAAATCCATTCTATATCGTAAATTGTGTTTCCATAATAATATATTTAAATTAACAGCTCTAAATCTTGCCTAGTTTGTTTAATAATCACGATTTATTGAGCATTGTTTTCGCATCGATATATTTACGCCCAGCCATTGGCTCGTTGCGTAGTGACGTAATCCCCCTTGCAGCAGACGGGTGAGACTGTGTTATAGCGTGTTGAGGATGTATGAAGTGGAGATATACGAATTATTCCGACTTTACTGATTCAAAATAGGGAATCATTACGTTTGTAAAGTTAACAGGTATAATCGAGGCTTGATCCAACTATAAACTATGGTTGTTGCATCAACTATCGAGTAATGACTGGGCGAAATGCGGATAATTTTGGGTGAATAGTAAAGAGGGGAATTGTCATTCAGTAATTTATTAGAATTTTCTACCAATATAGTAAAAGTTAGAAAAAATTACCAAAGTTTTAAAAGGCGTAACTGTAAAAGTATATTGTTTCTTATGTTTTTCTTAATTTGATCGACGGCATGTGTACATCTTGTGCCAGGGTAAGGGAAACCGTTTGATGTTTATTATTTTGACATGCGAATTTGTACTCCATGCAGGTTATCTTAAACTGCAAACTACATATATTATTGTTACTCATAATTATTCAATTCAATCACCAAATATCCAATGCCGATCGCTTTTGTAGCAGTTATAAATTTCCTCGTAGGCCAGTATTAACTTTTATAATGGGGTATATTTTCAGCGGTAAATTCATCGCCTAGCAGGTCGGAAGTTCTAAGTCTCTAACCTTGAAAACATTTATTCCAATTTTATATGAGCATTGTGGTGCTCGACAATATGATCGTGTATTGAGTATAATATAAGTAGTAACCCTCTTCATTTTATAATATCAATCTTGATTATTTGTAACTTTTTTACAATCGATACACGTATTCACGAAAATATCAGTCTCGTTCATCACCACGCTAATCTCAATGGGTGTTTTCTCTTGCTGTCAATGTTTCTCCAAAATTATTATTGATAGTTGTTGAAAATGCTTACTAATCTGAATTCATTAAACTAAAAATCTGGAAAAATAAGAAATTTTCACCTCAAATCTTGGTTATCTGGGCACATTTTCAGCTGGTATTAACAGATAGCGAAGCAAAACCAAATCTACAAATATGCTCTTAGTTAATAATATTGCGTGCATCTTAAATGGTGTTGACTACCGGGTACTTTACTATAATGTACTATTTTTGTGTGCATGATGGCACAGTCTAAACTTACTGCGCAAAACTTGACAGTGGCAGGCTTCACTTCGAAAAGTTATTTTTGTTTGTATTCATGATTAAGTAAAATACTAAGTACCAACAAATTTTGTAGAAAAGTATAAACTATCTTACTTAATCATAAATGGAAATATACTGAGTTTAGTTTAGATTGTGCACACGGGTTTTTAGCTGTCTAAAATGTTGCGTCTGAAGGTTTGGTGGCCGAAAAATATTGCCATCACTGAATTGAAAAAACATTTGGAAAATATTTTAAACATATGAAAACATGGATGAAATTATTTTATAATTCCCGTATTTTAAACAATGATATGAGTTTCTAGATACGGCAACCCCGAGTTCATCATGTATGAGCAAATGAGTTTAGCGTACGTGAGTCTAAGTAGTCAAAATATCGGTTATGGTGATGGAGACGCGGTCAAGTCATCGCCTAGCAGTTCGGAGATCACGATCACGAGAGATCCGAGGGGGTACTTTTTCTTACTTTTCAGTTTGTATAACTATTCATAGATTTTAACGCGCCAATGTCCTGTGTGCTGTGCTCTTTTTGTTTTGTTGTTTTTTACAGGATTGATGAAATTGAATGATTGTATAAGTGCTTCGCAGGCATAACAAACAAAATAATAGCACAGTCTAATAGGCTTAAATCGCCTACATTATCGTTCAATTCATTAAACTCTGGTCCTTCTTTATCGTATTAATTATGCCATGGGTATAATTTGGTACCTGCATGGTGTACTTCGGCACCCTATAGCCTATTGCGCACAATATTCACCGTTCAAGGCGGAAAAGAACCAGAACGAATGTAAACAAACCCGGTAGCGACTGCAGAGTCAGGGGGATGACGTCTCAGCAGTCGCAATATGGCCGCGGTCTGTTTGTGCGCAAGGCTAAAATTGTGATTTTAAATCTCTTATTATTTAAAAAGTAGGCAATGTGCAACAGCTAAATTTTGGATTTAGGGTTTTTATGTTCAAAGTTAACATTTGCCGTTGTTTCCTAAATTTGTGCAAATACTCCATTACAGCTAGTGGTGAGTTTCTAGTGGTTCACATAGAAACGATTTTTTTAAATAACATACCAGTGATACTGATTGGTTATCTGTCTTCGATGCCCAAGTCAACTGAGGCAGTGATATTGGCATATTTTATTCCCCATTCCTTATTCATCATTAGAGAGAAATTAAAATGAAGCAAAAGTTCATATTTTTCTGATATCTAATGCGTGTAAGAGTTAATGAGCATTTTTATCCCAAAAATGTGTTTCGAAAGATTTCTCTTGTATTTATACTCACATCAACACACCTGGATGTTGGTGTTTTTCGACCAGCCGAACAAATACACATAAAATTTAATTATATTTAAAAAATACAGAATGAAGAAAAATCATAGTAAATGGTGCAAATGTCATGAGTTTTGGGCAAATAATATATATTTTTTTAAACTTTTTCCGACGCTTCGGCTTTTTATTCATCCAACTTCAGGGCTTTAAACAATGATGCATGATGTTGACATATTATTTGACCTAAACTCATGACATTTGAACCATATAAAAACGAGGTCGAGAATAAATACCATTAGAGTAAAATTATAGAAATAATAATCACTTGGACGAAGAGAGCTGGTCGTAAAAGTAGAAGTGCACGAAGTAAAGCAATGGGGCATTATCATTCGAATCATTTTTCGATATTACTGTTGAAATCAAATTTGCAAAGGTTTTCATATAGATTTAATGAGTTGCTTCGTAACATAAAGGCCTAAAAACAGCATTACTAATCGTAGAAAGTTGTATTTTTTGTTTCCGTAAAACGACCTCTGAAGTCATCACATCCATCGATCAAAGGCCCGTGGTTCGATTCCCCGGTGAAGATGGATATCTTTTCAAAGTATTTTCTAAATCTTTATACTGCTGTATTTCCGGCAGAAATGACATATTCACAAAAGCCTTTTAAGGGCATATTTTAGAATTGGGCGGTAAGAATCGATGGATTAAATGACGTCACGGCCGTTATGGGAAGGTTGCCCGTCCATTCACTTTTCGACTCCTATATCTCTGGTAATTTTTGGAATCTTAAAGAGATGATTTGTAAATGACTATTTGTCATGGTCCCCTGCACGATAAAGTAAAAAGCTAAAATCGTGATACACCCCCATTCAACTATTAGAGTAATCCGTTGAAGGAAAATTGGCATTGGTTAGTACACATTGAAAGGAGAATTACGCTTGCAAAAACAGGCGTTACGTAATAATAGTTAGCTAATAAAAATTGTGCTAGCTTTTGTGAAAATCTTGAGCGAAAAAAGAAAAGCTGGGTTAAGAGTACAATAAGGTGTTTAGCGTTGTGTGGCACATAAATGTGGACTCTTAAGAAAAGAAGACAAGAACACCTGCAGGCGTGGGTGTGGAGGAGAATGAAGCTTCGTCTGCCGCCCTCTTCCACATTTTCTCATTTTTGAGAAGGGAAATACATTATAAATAAAGATTGCACAACAAGTTATAAATCTATGAGGATACACAAATGAATTTTCTATGAGTATGACTAGTTTCTATTTTAAAGTTACCCGCGATAACATCGTCACTTTAAAAAAAATTAGACTGAAAGTGAAAGTTGATACGGAACTTGCTCTACTAATCCATGGTTTGAATCCAGAGCATATGCGTTAGATTCCGAGGAGAAAGGAAAACCGAAATTTTACTCCGACGGGTCGCATGCAAAAATTTACGTTAAGTGGGTAGAAACCTCTGAAAATACTTTCGTATTTTCCTGTGGATTCTCTCGTTAGTATTTTTCATCTTCTTTCCTCTTCCTCATTCTCTCTTTACCGAGAAGAGATCTACTACAGAAATGAAGTTTGCACAAGGAGTAATACATCTTAAAGGATATACGAATACATTGCCTATGATGAGTCTGTTTTAAAAAATGCCCACCATTGCATCGTGATTGTAAAACAATGAGACAAAGTGAAAGTTTTATGGAACTTTTTCTATTAATTCATAGCTTGAACCAAGATCGCATGCGTTATTTTATTCCGAGGAGAAAGGAAAACAGAAATTTTACTTCGACGCGTCGCATGCAAAAACGCGAGAAAGACGAGTAGGAGGATGCTCTCTCATAAATATCGTGGAAAGGGTTCCTGGAATGCGGGGAGGAGCCTTTTTTCCCTCCTCCTCTCTCACCTCCACCGCCGACGCGTCCGTCCCCGCCGAGGAGCGCCCCTGAAATACATTCGAACAGAGTAAGACGAGCGAGAACACGAGAAATGGCTCCTTCTCCGGAGGGGGGGGGGGAAGGTGAGTGAGAGGTGAGAACAGGTTGGGGAATGCTTTAAGTGCACGAGGGGGGCTCTCTCTTCCCGAGATGTTGGCCCGCCAACCCCCGCAAGCATCGAGCGCCCGGCAGCAAGAGAGAAGGCGAGTCCGCCCCTAGCCGCGTGCCAGCCCCCCCTTCACTCCCCGAGAAAGAGAACGCCCCACAAAAACCCAAAACGACGTGAAACCAACCCGAATAATAAATAAAATATTCCAAACGGCTAGGTTTTTGCCCCAAACTCTCCTCTTCTGTCTCTCCCTTTCCCTCCCGCAGCTTTTCATCTTTCCCGTTTTGCCATTCCTCCCCTCCCTTACCTTCTCCTCCCCCGCCACCTTCTCCCCCTTCCCACCATCCCTACCCGCCCCCCTCCCGCACCCACCACCCGCACCTCGTCCGCTCCGCGCCGAAAAAACTCTCGCCACCCACCCCCCTATCCAACCCACCGGCGCCGACGCCCCCGCCGTCCCCCCTCCTCCCCCTCAAGCTCTCCACCCCGTCCGCCAGCCAGCAACTCATCCATTAGACTCGCCTTTCGCCTCCAGGGACGGAGAAAGGAAGGGAGAGAGAAGGTCTGTCAATGTGGAGGAATCTTGGATTCGGCAGCCAGCGTGGATGCTCAGGCGGGTGGGGGCCTTTGGAGGGGGTGGCGCGTTTGGGAGGCGCAAGGGGGGACGACGGGAGGGACCCATCCCAGGGCCCACTCCGACAGAGACAATGCCCCTCCTCCCCCGACCCCTCTGGTCCTACACCCACCATATCCCGCCCTCACGGCCCCACCCAATGACTCGAGTCGGCTTGGAAAAAAATCGCCCGCAGAAGCCAGAGAGCATTCACTCACTCTCCCCGCCTCTGTCTCTCCTGCTCCTTCGAAGATTCATTTCACTCCACCTAACACCACACGAACCCTCCCCGCCTCTCCTCCCCATCCCAAAAGGCCACCATATCGCAGCAGCGCACGTTAAGGCCACACGCCTCCGCCATCAACCGCGCGTGCACACTTCGCCACTCGACGCCGTACCCGCTCTTGCATTGTCACGGCCGACGATCCACTCTCTCTCCGCTTCTCTCGTGCTCCGCTACTGATAATTGCCCTGCCAAGACGTTTCTTCCGAACATCTACTCCCCAATCCATTCCTCCTGAAAGCAACTCGCTCGGCTTATGGTCCCCACGTCCACTAAAGCTCGGAGTACGAGAACGGATTCTCTTCCTACACGCGTCCAAAAATATTTCCTTCGATTTTGCTCGCCAGATGTACTATGACGTGCAGAAGTGCATCAGCGAGTATATTCGGGCATTGCTGACCAGCGCCCACGTGCGAAGTTTATTCTTCCGTACTGTGTGTGCATGCTAAGGAGAACGTGGACAGGTGAAACGATTAATCACTTTGCAAATTCTGCGCTTTGTTGTTTTATCGGACCACGGTTTCTACATATATATATGTGTAAATATGCATATACACACACACACACACTAACAGACACACACACACACACACACACACACATACATACATACATACATACATATATATATATATATATATATATATATATATATATATATATATATATATATATATATATATATATTTATATTTATATATATATATTTATTTATTTATTTATTTATATTATGTCTTGGTAGAAAATCACTCTCGGCGGCAATGCACATGCATGAATAAAACAGCGATACATTAAACCAACACAGAAACACACAAAAAGGACACTCACAAAAGAAAACTTTGACGTTTCGACGGTCAAGCCGTCATAATCGGCGGTAGAAGACTACTCTTCTAGGTCTAACGTCCAAGTTTTCTTTTGTAAGTGTCCAATTTGCGTGTTTCTGTGTTTGGTTAGTGTATCGCTGTTTTATTTATGCATATAATTATTTATATATAATGGAATGATCACAGTTTACAAAGTGATAAATCGTTTCACGCGATTCAGTTCGACGAAGTAAAATCGGAAACATTTACTTGCAGACGGAGATAGATCTAGACCTTCATTTTTATCGGGCAAAACCATTTAAGCGGAGCGATAAGCCAGTGCATAGAGCGTATGACAGCTTAACAAAGGTTCCGGGTACATTTTCTCTCATGTTATAAATCAAACTGACCATCCGGTTGAATACAGGTTTCCATTAGATTACCTACACCACGTAAGCTTAAACGTAAGTTATTTTTAGACATTCACGGAATGTTTAGAAGAAAATGGGAGCATTGCATTGGAATACCATGCAATTGCTCCAAAGCAAGCAACGTAGAGTTTCGTTGCCTCGTTCTTGGATATATCTGATCATCGGAAACAAAAGTCAGTAGGCATAATTTTCATCCCAAAAAGCTAGAGTTGATGGAGGACTCAAGAGTTTACATCATCCCATCCTGCAATACTTAGATCAAATTCCACTTCAATCAAGGGTTTTACTTGGTAATTTGGTGATTTGCGGAAAGCAATGGTTGTGGCGGAGAGACGAGTCCAGTCAGCTATGGAAACATTGAGCGGCTGTTACCTCCTGCGAGAATAGCTGCGATGGCCTCACATTGAAATGGGAACTGAATTGCACAGGCAAGAGATGGATATCACCCGATCATGTGACTCGGCTTTTTCGCGCAAAAAAATAAGTTCCGCAGCAGGATGAATGTCACACATCGCACGGGGATATGCCTCTGAAACAAAATTTTTAATATAAAAGCGTGGAGTCTCAATATCAGCGGGAATAAAATCCTTACTCCATCTTTTTTTCCAACCCGCACAGCTTCTCTGCGACTCCACATGCTTTTCACATTATGCATACGGTCACTATATGACCCCTCATTTTATTTATCAGCCACCTCCCCTCCGTCCCCCCACCTCCTCTCCCTTCTCACTCCCCACCTTAATCCTTTCCCCACCCACCCTTTAACCCTCAAGCCCCCCCTCCCTTCCCTACCTCCCCCTGCCGCCCACCCCCCACCGCCTCCACCCGCTGGCCTGCACGCCATGCTCGCATTACAGCGCGATAAATCCTTCTCATCATCTCCCCGCATCTAATTTCCCTGCTCTCATTCCAGCGTCGGGAATTCCAGATTCTTCGACGGAAGTCGTCACATCGGAAGTTTATACGCTCACGAGAAGTGCAAGAAAACAAGAATCGGACGAGACGAGAGCACGCTCAGGAACGTAGAAATCAACTGACATTGAAACCCATTTTTCAAGGGTGGCGCTAAGTGAATGAGAAACCGTTGGTAATGACAAATTTTGTGGATACCGGGACTATCCACGGTTTAACCTTTTACTGAGCCACCCGCAAGTGCACATTTGTGCGATATTCCACGGAGGAAAAATCATTCGCCTTGACAGGGACTCGAACCCGGATCCCTCGATTTCGCGCCAAGTGCTTTACCCAGTTAAGCTACCGAGGCGTCCTATTCGCCTGCGGATTTATTTATTAGCTTTGGTAATATTAGCAGTTCCGACTTTCTCAGCGTCATTTTTGTAATTGACTAACCAACTCAAATCTTTCAACATCCATATAAAAATCCAAGCGATACATTAATGATTCTCGGCCGCTCTTATATTCCTATGCCCGTCAGTCACGCATGGTTGACGGACTAAAAGCAAGTTAATGATCCTGAAATTTGGCAAGAATACAAATCATTAATCGAAAAGGGCCATATTTTTGTTTGATACAAACATTTAACAATATTTGACAACATTGCATTCAAAACAGATATTATATCGTTTGTTTTTATGACGTGTGAAGTCAAATGAGAAGTTTCCGCAAAAGATAATGTTTAATATGATTATACTATTACTATGATGATTTTACTATACGGTTAAATATATTCCATGATATATATTATACGATGCGGTAAATATGATACGAAATTAGGAATTTGGTGTAATTCTTTGTAATCACCTGGTAAAGAATATTTTCAGCAATACACAGTCACAGAGTGAGTTAAAACTCTATCACAAAACTCAAGACTGACGGCAGAACTTGTGTATAGAGCATACAGTTTATGCTCAGATTAAAATTGTGGTTTAGGGTATAATTTGATAAAATTATACTAAATAAAAGAAATCGTTTTGCCTTCGAATTCACTCTCCTTTTACGTATCCCTTCCATTATAATGCGTGTGCTTGCAAAATGTTGTTATATTTTCCATTCAGAGAGGTAATTTAAGTTCATAGGTGCAGAATGTATAAACTCAATTCAAAGATGACCCGGAGTATAGACTTGCTAATTATAATATAGGTATAAGTCAAAATAAAATAATTTGCATATTTTGTCTTGTTTAATTTCAAACGAGTACTCTCTCCGGGAATTTATATAAAATAATTTGAGGCTACATGAAATAATCAGTATTTTCAATGCATTTGTATATTTGCCTAGAGGACGTTAATAGCTTTTTGCATTGACATAGCGTTGGAACAAGAAATCAGACTTTCCGAAACAAATGCCTGTCCAATCATAACTAACCACAGCTTGGAAACATCGTACGTCAAAAAGGTGTTTAAATTTCAAAATACTCGCCATTTTTCGATTCTTTCATTTGCTTCATTTAAACTTGACGATTCTCAAGGAAGCAACTCTTCTTATTTGCCTGAAAATTATTACTTACCGGAATTATTGAAATGTCCCCTATACAGTGGAACAATTATACTTGGCAATAATATTAGCCCATTGCTTCCCAGTATGCATAATACGTTCGCAGGCTGGCAAAAGCTAGAGAAGATTCCGGTTTCATGGGGAATTTTCTGCAGTAATCCGTCTACGACCTTATCCCATAGTTAGTTTCAAGAGCTCCAGGGGAACAAAATGCCTTATATCCGTCAGCCGAAGTCGACAACAACGAACCTATTTTACGGTGCCACAAATGCGAGATATATCTCCTCATTAGTGTTAATTAGACAGTAGAGGAACTTAGGAACGTGAAAAGGAGGACGTGGAAGATATTTAAGTGCACGGCGAGTCGCGAGCGTGGAGATGATAAAATAAAATGCGGGAGGCAAAAAATAAGCTGGTCGAGTGGGAGGCAGTTTGTTGACACACTTCACTCACTGCGGAGGGGGAGCACGGGAAGTAATTCATGAACTGCACGTCAGCAACTGGTCATGGTCAGACGGAGGGAGCGCATTTCATATGAAGAGGTGGGTAACCTAAGGTCTCGAAAAAATAACGATGAGAAGCTTGTTGATTGCATTACGGCAGCTCGGAAGCTGTGCACGCCAAGGGTTGTACAAGTAGTCTTGTGCGTGGATTGCACTCCAGAAATAGATTTTGGCATTATTACCGAACTCTCCAGCTCAAACTGTTAAACCTCATGCAGTAGATCCCCATTATAATTTGTGAAAACGAGTTAATTTATGAAGGACCAGGCACAAAAAGGACCGTGCATAAATAATTTAACACCGCTGGTCCGATTTAAATTATTAAAATATACAAGTTTACAATTGTAATAGTTTACAGGTATCCTACAAATCTCGCAGACGAATGGTGAAATTCTTGGATTACGGGATTGAAAATTGAAATATGAAAATACTACAATAGTAAGAGGTGGAGTAATGCGTAAGTTAATTTTCAAATATAACAGACGCTCGGAATTCATTCGAGTAACATCTTGCAATTTTTAATGGAGACGTGATTGGCAAAGAGATATTTTTCATTTGGGACATTTAATGGAAGGAAAAACTTCCCGATTTTATTTTAAGTACGATCGTCCAATGAGTAAAATAGAAACAGTACAATGGGAGCACATATTTCTCCTCAGCAACTCAGAGGAAGGAAAAAGCAAAAGGAATTAACCATCGACCAGCAAATAGTGGGTTTCGTAGATATCCGAGTTTTAATCGGAGAAGAGCACGTTTTTGATAAATATTTAAATAAGTGTTTCACGTTACCTATCCAAGCGTAGTGTTCGTGCAAAAATGTTAACCTTTCCGTCGGAAGCAATCAAAATAAGACACCAAGAGCTCGGAGGCAATTACAAGCGTAAAAAAGCAAATTTTCGTGGCGTGTAAAACTAACCTATTCTTTAACTTTTGTTATCACCTCATTTGAAGACTCAAATGTTTCAAGTAGCTCAAATAGAGTGAAGTAGGTGCTTGGGCTAGAATGCTGACATACCGTTATGACGAGTCGGAGTCTGAGTTCCGCAGTGACAGAGATTACTAATGGAGTTACGACGTGTTAGATTGGGTGACACGTGGACAGCAATTCAAGTATGGCACTCCATTCGTCGGATTGAACCTTAAACTGTCCTCTGTCCTCCCTGACTCTCAAGACCTTTCGTTAACCTATCAATGCCCAAATCCCTTTAACCCTATGTTCAAATCCCTTTACAGAGTGCCCTATCAACCACAATTTTTTTCTATTTAAGGTGGCTCTATACTGGGGCTAAAAATCTTCCTTCTGACGTTTCCCTCTAACCCAGTAACGGCTTTGCCGTGTCAGCTTGAGACTTGCAATTTTTGTCTCCTGTAGATGAAGATTCATTTGTTGATTTAAGTGGTGTATCTTTAACATGAAGTGGTTGTTTAAAAAAATAGCAAAACTTTGGTTTTTACGAAATGCTTTGGTAATAATCCTGGGCACGTTGCGAAGGCTAGATTCCGAAATGAGGATTTCAGCCCACTTAACCAAAGAATCTTCTTTCATATACGCAAAAATTATCAACCATTGATGCTCTTATCGTATCAAGGCTATAGCAATGTTAAACGTTCAAGCATTGACAACGGAGCATTATAGCATTGAAAACGGATTAGACCTTTTCCATCCCCACCCAAGGATAATCGTTCCCCACTCCATATTCCTCAGCGCCGCCTTCACAGTTTCCTGTTGGGCTTCTACCACCCCCGTTGGCGGCCACAGGCGGCGACCGTTAAATGGAGGCGACTTGGAAGTATAGACCCACTTTAACAGCACTATGAGGGTAAACGTTTTCTATTAAATAGCTATAAGCCCAGTTTCCGCTCAGCCATGTTTCATTTTTGCAGAAAAAATATTTAAAATAGTGCTCGAGTTTGCACTGTTAACCTAAAACATGACAAGGAACACAAAGCATAATTAAGCAATAAAACGTATTCTCAAAATCCTTACATTTAAACTCTTGTAGATATTGTATGGCAGTATCCTAAAGTGTGCTTTTACCAGGGTTTGTGACCAAATGAGACTTCAACATCCACCGATTTTCTCCAAAACGGCAAAGTCAAAAACTGAACGCATATCTGTGCTATAAATGTAATCCTTGACATCATATTGGACTATAAACCAAAATTTGGATGCAAATATTTGGCGTTGAATGGGTCAAGTGTGGGCTATTTCCGACAGTGGATTACTCGCCGCCCTTCTTTAAATTTTCCTAAGTGACCCAACCATTTGCCTACAAGCTTTCTTAAAATGACGCAAATAAATTAAGTAGGTAGCCGATCGCCTTTCATAAAAAAAGTTTTTTTTTATTCGAGGTAACCTTCATTTCAAAGGAGTAATGCACACCGCAACCCACTAATTATCACAGTTCCGTCCAGTAAAAGAGTTTTTGCAGTTTCACAGAGGTATTTTGAAATTCCTTGAACAACAAAGTAAATTAGGAATACAGGCAGGCTCTCTAGGGGAGGAAATGTGATAAAACTTATGGCCAGAATAGGAATTGAATCGAAAGCCAAATTTGCTTTGCAACTAATTTTCTTATGAGAGTAATTAAATAAGAGTATGAAATTGTTGCAGCAATGCCTTGGATATTGCTGAACTTAGCTGGAATAAGAAATTTTAAGATATATATCCGACACGGTGATCAGCCCTAGGAATGGATTGGTTGGTAAGGGCTTTTTTCACATCTTAATAAGTTCTAGGACGAGTGAAATTAAGTTGAAGCTCAGTTTATTTTTATCATCTGGGATTATCGATCAAGCTCTCACACTTTCATGAATCCTCGAGAAGTTTTAGGATTGGGTGTCCACATGGGTCTCAACTGGATTTAAACCCGCATGCCTTCTACCCATAACCACTTCATGTTGAGCCCTTACACGACCCTCGGTGAAGCACATAATTCTTGTTCATGAATATACCTCACACTCATGTTAATCGAGCAACCTTAAACCTCCTCTATTTACAGACACGTTCTACCTACACAGGAACGGTTTATTTATAGTGAAAGTGCCCACTCCACAGTCTAAAATTCCTACTACGCCAGCACGTGTGGTTCCAAGGTGAAGAGCTCCTTCGGCGAATACCTCCCACGACTCAGATCGAACCCCTAAGATGAACTAGCTCTGCGCGCTAATTCCATGATGATGATAAGACGATATTTATATTGAAATATCTAGGCTTTGAGAAAACGCCTAAGAGGATGAATGACTGACGTCGTCGGCAGTTACGGATATAGACAGAAGCTCACTTTTGGAGGAATCAGATCGAAGCTAGGGAGGATGGGTTGAGATCGTTGGCGGTGAATGGGAGACTGTACTTACTTTGACAACGACCAATTCTGCATTCGCGAGAAGAAAAACATCGCCTCCATCTGGGCGCAACAGCTGGAGAGTTGATATCCTCCAGGTGACACTGAGCTGCCCACGCTACTTCCCAGTGGCGACCGGGAGCGTCGTGATAAGGGACATCGCGGCCCGACGACCGTCAGCCATCTGAGGCGGTGGCCTGCACGATGTGGGCGACGGAAGGAGGGAGAAATACCTTTGCAGCTTGGGTTAGATGGGTGACTGACTCACCGAGCCCAAAAAGGTATCTTCATGCGGCTCCGCTGAGGCACTTCTTTAGGAAACCAACAATAAACTTTTCCCCCCTTCACACGCTGGCTATCCGACGTCAAATGTAAACCTTAACTATTCCCTGGTGAGGAAAATGGATTCAATCCATGCTCTATTTCTATCTGGGGGGGCGATTCTGCACTGCCTCGGAATTTCCGAATCTTGACAGTGACGAAATTTTGACATGTGAGCAGTAAAAATTTCAAGTACGGCCAATCTGAAGTCTAGATTTGTCGTGGGCTGTGACTTCACACCCACAAACTTTCTGAGGTTGTACCGTGTCGAGTCCTAACTGAACAATGCCACAGGTCCCTGCTGAACCCAAAACACACCTAAATGGAGTGCAAAACGTCCCCCTAATCACCCACAACTATGACAGCTACAAAAGTAATTGTACCGTGCATTACAAGCTGCCAATTCCGATGCAATCAAAAATAATAAGTCATAAAATATCCAATTCAAAACATTAATTCTTACTACCTTCCTTTTGAAAAACAGTTTCTTTGAGTCATTATGTAGAAATACGCGGTTTGAAACTCCTGTTCCTAAAGGAAGTGACGGATTGTTGAGAATATTTCGCATCATCATTAATAGGTGGATCGTCCTACGGTGTATGCATTAGACTAGTGTTAATGAAAGGTGCCTTAGACACCACAGTTTTCATCTCCAATCTACGGGGAGAATTGAATTTTAATCACTTTCCTCGAGGTACTCCAGCTTGAATCAGAATTCCACAGAATATTTCACCGCCACTATCGGTGTTTAAAACCCGGACCCTCGGAAAGGGATGCTGAAGTCCTCTGGAAACCACTTTAGTCAGAACCCACGAGTGGCTCATAATTTAATGGTTCTCAGAATGCTGATTATTGCATATTCCTGAAAACAAATTCGAACATATAAAGCATCCCTCTCATACATGACTGAAAATAGACTTCAAAACCTCTGAATCCCCATTTCTCAACGCCCCTTTTGGTAAAAGCACGCTCCAATGCATCGAGTCACGACGACTAGTCTTAAAGCCTTCGAGCTCGGGGAGAAACGGAGTGATAGAAAATGGAAGGCATTTACGGCGTCGTAAAAATGTCTGCAATCCGCGGAAACAATTTCTAGCTCGAGAATCTTAAGCCACGGACGAGGTAAATGAGCGGAGGAATTCGGTTGGCTATGATATTATTGACTTTTTGCCCTTTTTCCGAATGAAAATGCGATTTTGATATCACACTTCCCTAGCGATATTCAACTCACAGATCAGATCGTGATTTTGGTTGAAATAAGACAAAAATTGAACCCATTTTACCCGTCCACTCATGCGTCACTCAAGGGAGAAGTGAGGACCATAGGATATATGCTGTGAAGATAGGTAGACTTGCCATTGACGTGACATTTGTAACTCTTGTCAAGTAAAAAAACGTTTATTAGCCTTTGAGGCAGACCAAAAAAATAAACTGAAGCCAGCAAAGTAAATTTTGACTATATAATATATAAAATATTATATAATAATAAAATATCAAAATTAAGCTCAATTACGATGTGACTAGGTATTTTATAATGATAATTAGACAACAGATCAATAACAGCTTCGAAATGCACTGTCGGTGATTGATACGGAACCGTGCGATCATGCAAATCGAAATCATTGAAACTTCGGCCACCCCTGCGACATCAGGTTCTTCTGTGCCAGAGGTTTTAATTGAAGTTTTCAACTCTCAGTTAACGTACTTAAAGTACTGCCGGGAATCAGCCATTGTCATCCATATCAACATTACTATACTGCTTCCTATAGAACGCCTATTCTTTTGCTTATAGTATGCTGATTCGGTGGCGTATCAACTATATACAGATGAAAAAATAAGCGGAAATGATCTGGAATCCCTTATAGTCCATGCTAAAATAAAAGAAAAGAACAATAAGAATGCCGGTGATAAAAACGGGTATCCAGTGCCATGAATGAATGCGGCCGTAGTCTCTCAAAATAATAAAGTAAAATATAAGCCGCTCTCTGTAAGATGAGTTCCAACAATGAAAATCCAAAATCAGCTGATTTCAATACTACAGGTTTTGGCAGAGGGTTTCGAGGAAATTTCATCGGATCGGCACACAGCCTTTTGAGGGAGCCATGTTTTAGGAAATAAATAATTTTCCATTAATAATTTGTGGTTGTGGTCATTGTGAAGCAGTTGATATGACAATGCACCGTTAAATTGGCGAATTGCCTCACTGATGTTTATTTATATGACCACTGTATTGCCCCTGCTCTCAATGGCAATGATTATGTCAGAGCTGAAAAGGAGGTTTTACAACGCATACATTTCCATAGGGCATAAATTAAGTGCATATGAGGGATGGTCGCAGAATTTATAAGGCAATAAATTAATGAAAATTTCATCAGCTTGATCGTGGGGTAAGGATCTCTCTCCAGAGATCAAAATGCTTTACAATAAATTGCTACACGATAAGGGGCTCAACACAGATAGGACTTGAGCCGATTAATTTTTACAAATACTGCTTTTTTTCGCAACAAATATTATTTGTATCTTATCTAAAATAATTATAAATATCTTATGTATCATGAAAAAATATAAGTAATAAACTGGGAGTGTATTTGAACGAATGAAACTCAATTCACCATGATGGCATTTAATCTTGCAGACATTCTACATTTTGATGAGAAGCACCATAAAACATTTATGGGGATGAAACAATGGGAGATTTGAAATGCTTTAATCTGAATAAAAGACAGTTATTGAAGCAAAGGAACAATAGCTAAGTCTGAAGGCAAAAATATCTTTCAGGGCATAAGTGCATTATGAATGTCCAACGTATGTGATCTTGAGACATATTTTAGAATTCCATATTCATACTCGATGGAGTGGAGCCATGGAGAAAGGAACTGCCTAAAGGAAGAATTTAATTTTTAACTTTAGAAATAATTAGATAAGGATTTCGAGGGTTTAGGTATGTTTCAGGATTACGGAAAAGAGATTTCCAAGATCTTAGTAATCAGTTTTAATAGCCGGAGATAATTAATTTCAGCCTTGAAGTTTCGGATTTCCCGAAAGTGGACGGCAGGTGAGTGGATTTCACGCCTTTTAAACTGATGAATGATACGATTTGCCTAAAAACGGATTAACATGGAGATTAACATGAAAATTAAAATAAAGGTATCACCCTGATTCCGCGGTCGCACGAATACCCTGTCTATTTTTTCATCTAGGAAATGAGATTTGAGGGCTTACAATCCAGAAGTAGACGTAATTTTACGAAGGCAGCAAATTTAGCATAAAAATTGCCCGTGTGAAAATAGGATTTCAGAAAT
Source organism: Pyrrhosoma nymphula (assembly GCA_963573305.1). Lineage (NCBI taxonomy): Eukaryota > Metazoa > Arthropoda > Insecta > Odonata > Coenagrionidae > Pyrrhosoma > Pyrrhosoma nymphula. Next base: position 58,808,730 of record OY754332.1, read on the forward strand.
GTAGAAAATGCTACTTTTAGAAATAGTGAGAGTGGAAAGAAAAAGTAGGCCACCTACCATAACGGAGTTTTGTTGGAGGGTATGATATAATAAAAAAATATATACAAATTACGCTTATGTGGTTTTAAAATTAATAACTGCAACAAATATTAAGCTTTCTTCAACAATTGGAGGATTGGAATCATAGGGCTTCGTTGGAAGGGAAATTATGATCAAAATTTCAGACACATTGGTAATACTTTAACATTTTCACGGCTGAGCCTCAACTGTCTCTCTTTTCTGTACCGGTTTAAATATTTTGGGGTAACATGGAATTAACTAAGAATTTCTCTAGCGTATAATAAACGTCAAATATGATTGTGGTTCAAGTAATCAAATATGCCTCATAATTAGAGTTAATTTTTGTGAGTCGTTCCTTGATAGAACTTTCTTTGAGTGTTTCTTTCATACAAAGCTGTTGAATTTGTCACAGTTGAAGTGCAATTTCTCTCTCGAGTAGAAAATAGACACTTCTGGATTTCATCGGTAGTTAGATGTAGTAAATCTATCACGACGAGAATGATTTTGGTGAAAAGTATGATTCTTCTGCCAATGCAGCAATGACAACCAGGTTAAAAGATGACTTGTTTGGCTATGAAATGTCTGGACATAAGTGAAAAAACGGTTTAAGAGCAACGATTACTACTGATGCAATAAATCATAAATATTTAAATTTTTAATTGTAATACCTATTCATTAATATCGTAATTACTTACTTAAAATAATTAAATTTAAGAAAAACGATTTCTATAGTTGTAATAAATGCATTGATATTTTGGAAATAAATTAGTATTTCCAGTTATGCATCTTCCCATGGTTTAAATTCATTTAAATGTTAATGTCCAGTTGACATAATTTGACATTCTCAATTTGAATTTCTAAGAATATGCTCAGAGTCAAATTTGAACAAATTTATTTAATTTTTTTAAAATTTAATTTTCTGGTATACGAAAACCTGAGGTCCATACTTTTATGTGTAATTCGGCACTTACATCTAAATTGTGTGGTGCTAAAAACTAGAAGGGTATAGATTAATTCGGAAAAAATTTATCCAGAACCTTCGAGCAGTTATGCAATTGAGACGCTGTTAGCGGGGAAGTTGCGGGGGAATAATTGCATTAAATTCATTAATCTCTGACGTTATCGATTAGAATTTGAAATTATAAACCTAAGGAGTATTTTATCGATCAGGAATGCTGACGGAGATGGCGCCAGTGGTGATAACTTATGATAGTTTTTTCATGGAACAGCATGTGAACGTACCTAACTGAAAAACGATTTACTTTTTAAAAATCTTTTTACCAAATAACAAAGTCTAAAGAATCCGCGTTAATTTATCACTTAGTTGTATAAAAGGAACTGCGAATGAAACCCATCTGAAAAACACGGTCTCCGGGCTGCGGCGCGTAAATATTTTGTCAGTCACGAAGCTGCTAAAGCAACATACGAAATATCAAATTATAATGAAAAAAGCAGGTTGTCGAAAAATAAATGCGGGAGTAAGTTACTTTGAAAACATTTTCTCGAAACAATACTGAAAAAAAAGACATTTCAGTTTGGGTGAGAAATACCCGACGAAAGTAATAACAGATTTTTTCCCACGCGAGTAACTACTAGTAAGGGTCATTGGGTCATCACGCATGACGTCAAATAGACCAGTTGGCTCTGGCTCCACAAACAATACTTTGCGAGCATAGCTCGCGCACCCCCTATTTTGTATGCACGCTCGAAAACCGGAACATTTAAAGACGATCTTGGCGTCGCAGGTGTCGAGGGGAAAATGACTGCCTAGGTGATTGGCGTCCATCTTGGACAACGGAATAAGATGTAGCAGAGTCGAGCCGGGTAGAGGGCAGAGTTACCCCTTTTTTTTGGCAGCACGCCCAGGACTCCCAACAAAAGACCCGCCTCCTAATTCTTCTCCGCGGAGCGCATTCTTTAGAACCCCAGGTGAGTGTCCCAGAACAACCATTAGCCTTCTTCCCTTTATCCATCCCGTCTTCCCTACCTCACCCTGGCGCTTCTTGCTTCGGGGCCATGACCCGCTGCTTGAAAAAAAATTGGCCACGTACCTACGGTGGAGGATGAGGGTCATAAGTGGTCCAGAAACGGAGTAATGGGCCGAAAAAAATAAATTCACGGTGAACATCACTTGTTTCCGAAAAAAACACGAACAATCATTTTTTATCCCACTCAAGAGTGGCAACAATCTTGCGGGCTGTCCTTTGGCTGAGAGAACCAATGGTTCGCGCAGCGGTTAAATGATTGAACGTTAGGTTCTTTGGGGTCATAAAGTAAAATTGCTCTCCATTGATCCGAAAAGAGAGCCGAATTAATTCGACGATGAGGGAGTATCTCCGAAAAAATATGCTGCACATTGTCACGCGGTATTATCCACCTAACACCAAGAGAACAACGTTGCACCGCAAATTTTAATGACTTATGTGCGTATGTTACTCAAAATCTGAAAAAAGAGAATTATTATGGCAATATATCTCGATCAATGTATCAGTAACTGATTCGAGTCTCTTCTCGAGCATCATTCTCTCCCCTTCTCACTTGAATGGATAACTTCTGACAGCGGCGTTCAATCATGGAGTTGGAAAATCAGGTGACATTTATTTATTTGACGGGTTGAATGCATCGATTTGAAAGAACATTGAACAAGATACCGATCACATAATCCGACAAGCACGGGGATTGAAAAAATATTACTCCAATATTCGGAGTTCATTTTTTTTCGCGGAGTATCAATGGGGAAAATTTTGGTTTATACAACTAAATATATGACAAGGTAAAGGACTTGCACTTCGAATCTCGCACTTGAATTGAGTTCCATGTGAGGCATTGAGCGGAGAGATACCTATCAAATTGTCAATTGTTGCGTTTGTTCGCCTGGGACGTATAATTTTTAAGGGCTATTTCATGACGGCTCATCTTTCCTTGAGATATCACCGCAGGAAGCGCTGTTCCGCATTTGAACGCGTAACGTATGGCCAGGCAATTCCGCTATTCTCTATAAAATATGTAGTTTCCCGTAAAGGCTGAGTTTTATCTTCATTAAACTTGACGCTACGTTAATGTTCTTCCTCTAACACGCGTATCATTTACCCTCCCATTTATTTTATTTGTTCGACAAGAGGGAACTTCACGGCAAAATTTCCATCATGCAAGCATCATTTCGTTACACGAAACAAAACAAGCTAGCTTGCCCTCTCTCTTTCTCTAAGGTGGTTGAAGCTATTTTTATCGATTCACAGATTTGCGTGAAAATTTGCATACGTCTTCATGCATATGATATCCATGAATTTACGTAATAGAAATAGCTTTTTACCGAATTGTTCTTTTTGCATTTCAATGCTGATTTATTACATATAGCCCTTGTGGCACATTTTTAAGTTATATTTAGTAAAAAAATCGAATAAAATGTACAGATTATTTTCTAATCAAGGAAAATATATTTCATTAAATTATAACGGTTGCTAACAAATATCAAAGTGGTAAGCCGAGTAATAGATTTTAAAAAACGTAATTAAATATAATTTTTGCCTAAATTTCACATTCCGTGCCGGAAACTCAAGTCATAGCAACGCTATTACTCGCAAGAATCTACAAATGTATTCTTGCTTCATCTTCATCATTGCATGTATTGCCACATAAACGGATGAAATTACATTAAATTTGATCGTGTAATTGTGTTTTTGGCCTACTTGGAAAATTATTATTCAAATATGCAACCAATGACCCACGATAACTGCTCCAGCCTCCTTATTAAGGTCCTTAGAAAATATTTTCGGAGAGATTTCACACGCCGGAAAATTTATTTTTACGGAACCTTCCCTCTTCGTGACACCCCTGCTGCCATTACTATCTCTGAACGGCTCCTTTCGTCCGCGGTCGGGGGTAGGGCAAGGTGCGGAAGTGGATGGCGGGTAGAAGACGTCCAATCCGCCCTCTTCAGACTCTGGCGCGATGGGGATGCATTGCCCTCCGTTATGGAGTGAGAACTTTTCACCCCACCCGCTTTGAGTGAACGCGAAGATCGATCAGTTGCACCAAGACATCGTCCATAGTCTCAGGCCGCTGTTGCCGCGCCTTCCTCTCTGCACCTGGCACCCAGATCGCAGAGAGAAGACGCCCCAGCGGAGCGTTTTACTCCCTTGCGTCCGGAAAATTTTCATATGGGTATACACAATTAGGTATTTATTTATTTGAGACTTTTTTCAATGAAACGTTAGATAGTGTTTTACACTTATTTTATTATGTGGTTACAATTACAAGAAATATAAGTATTATTTGCAGCTTTGGTGGATAGTTTTTGTACCAAACTCTGAAGTGCTGTGTTCAAATCGCGATATTACCGGGGTAACCCTATTTGGTCCCCACCGAATAATTCCTCTGGGCCCCTCAGTAAAGGTTGAAAAATGACGCTGTTCAGTTCGGCTTCTGTCCTAGAAATTCTTCTCTGCAGCAAAGTGATAAACACCCTACGATCAGTCCAGAGACTTCGAGGAGACATGATAATATTTCATACATTATTTTAAATTTACATATTCCTCGCCATACAGTTGTTTCGAATTTCTCCAAGCAATGGGCATCGGGCCAAACGGATACATTCCGCAACCTTCATTGTCATACTGGACCAATTTACCAGCCGGGTGGGAGACCGGGACAGAACCTTCAAATAGGTACTGATTCGGCTAAATCTGGATGAATGCAATGGCTACTAAAATTTTACCTTCTCTTTCCTTTACCGTCTTCCGCGATTTGCAGTTAAATCAACATCCGACATATTTATTATATATTTGCTATTCTTACTTCATATCAGAGATCATTGCGCTCAAATGAATATGCTGATTTTAACTTAGTGATTATAATATGAAAAAAGTTTTAATTTTACTGGGATATTTCATGTCAGACATGTTACAATGACGATAATAGGTACAATGTATTTTACTGCAATCACAAAAATAATCAATAATGTTCTTTTTCGTACTTAACTGATAACAAATAAAAAGTCTTGTTTTGAATATTGTATATTTTTAGGAGTGTACCATTTCCTTAAATTTACAATCTAGATTTCTCAATCCCTAAATCACAGAATTAAAATATCTACATCAAATTTACTTAAAGACCATTACTGAATGAGTCATTGTAACTACATACCCACGCAATTGCCTTGCTGCTGATGATATCATTGTAATTGTTAGTACAGAGTTATCTGAAAGTGCCTAATACTCCATCATACAGAAAATAACACTAGCAGTGTCTTGCTATCTACCATAAAATGTAGTGGTAACGAAGGTATATGGAAACTGGAAATGTAAACTTCTTCTATAAAGTAGTGGTTTAGCTAATTTACTACATACCTCACGAAACCAAATAAATAATGTAGCCAGGTCACAACCTTGTAAACCTTTAATGATAAGAGAATTTTCATAGAATTTTCCCTGATTAGATGCTTTTGGAAAGGTGAAAAGAATAAAGCTATTGGATCAGCATTCGATAGCCAGGTTTTCCAAAAATATATTCAAACAGCGAATTTAACAGTAAAAGATTATGTCATTTTAACAAAATGTTAAGCTTTGTCATTTTTAGCATGCAAAAATGCAGAGAAATCGGCGTAAAATGACACAATGAATGAATGTCACCGTGAACTGATATGTGAAACAAACTAGCCCCGTCGTGACAAGCTTGCGATCAGCTGTGAAATGAATGGTTGTGGATCCGGGAAGCGATCTTCGATTATCATTAGCTGAGCAAAATTAGAAACTGATCCAACGATAATGTGTAGTTGGCACTGTTAAAAAAAGCCATTCATATCTCGCAATCACCTATCAGGAGGAAGCCGGCCCATAACTCGATGAGGAAAAAAATACGCAGATACAGAGATAAACACAGGCGGATGGAACGTGCGACCATTTTTACTTGCCAAAATATTTCACTACAGAGTCGACAGAAGAGTTGAACTGTCGATAAGACTTTATTTTAATGGTTAAATGGGTCGATAATTTTCAACGCACGAAGGCAAGGAAGGGGCCTGTTAGATATCCCAGCTGAGCCAGCCCCATCCCAATTATCCCGTTACGCCGCGTTGGCCGAAATTTGGACCCTTTAGGTGTCCACATTCGCTTGCCATCCATGCAGAGGCAATTTTATCCTTCCTAGACGTGGAAACACTCGCGATCGATGGCAATGGAAGCGTAGCGCAGAGTATCCGAAGACGATTCGCTGAGTCAGCTACTGAGATTAAGATTCAGCAGAATTAATGTTTTAAGTTCTACTACGAAAAATATTCTGCAATAAACATCTTCTATCAATGTGCCAGAAGTTTTGAAAGAGGTCACATTTTCACCTTTCATAGAAATTGTGAATTCTAGTGAAAAAAATGAATGAAATGCCAAATACTGAACGCATCTAATTCCTCAGTAAGTGTACTGGCATGGCAACGGGAATTGGTTTGTCTTTACGGTGTGTCCGTTGAAGTAAATAAACCTTCAATTTCAATTAGAAGAATAATCGTTGTTTAAGTCTCAGGAGCTTAGTGAATAAGGATTCTTTGTGATATAAATTTTCTTTCGTCAACTGAAAACTAAGACGATATTGTGCAATATGATATGATAAATTCATCTTGTCTCAAAAGAATGAATTTCAACGCAAATAAAAATTTAAACCATAGGAAACTCAGATGAGAAATAAAATTTCCGTGAGTTCATACAGAAAGTAAGTCATAAAAGTTACCAAACATAGCTGTCACTCATTATTTAATTCGCATCATATTATAATGGAGGAAAGATAGGTTAAGAGTGTGTATTTCGCCATGCATCTGCAATGAAATTCATATATTAATGACTTTTTATCTGATGCTCCAGCAAATGATTAATTGGTTTCCAGTTCAAAAAAGACTCAATGAAATCAGAAGAGATATTATCACTCGCAAATTTTCTTTGAACGCAAGTTCTCTTATTCAAAACAATGAGATGTGTACAACGCATACAAGCACGCGTACATTAAAATAATATGCATATATTATTGCATAGCATTTTTGTTGCAGTTACGCATACATGTGATTTGTTCCCTGGCTTGGGGGACATAAAAGCCTACGTACTTACGAGCGTATAAATGAACACGATGTAAAAGAAATGGAAGCAGAAACACCATAATATGTGTTCCCTCCGTCTCCGTCATCATTTCCGATGCCTCATGCTAAAAGGTGGTTCGACTCCCAGTGGCACGATGATACCAAAATGCTTCTCTTCAAAACCACTCACGTTAATGAGAAGAGACTCCCGTGGGACGCGGCTGAGCATCACTCACAAAGGCGATTTTCTGACCCAGTTATTGCATGAAAGGGAGAATAAAACTGAAACTATAACCCCTGCGTTTGTCCGCACGTAGATATCATCATTCGAATAGTTGCACCAAAAGAGATGTGCGGTCTCTTAAATTAAAAATCGAGGTCGGTAATATCGAAATATTAGATTTTTTTTATAAATATTTTTATGTAGGTTGCGGTAGTGAATACCAATTTTAATAGAATATAGACATTAGTTGAGTGAAGAATAAAAATAGACGCAGAACGCTGTTTCGTATCTCCCTCTGCCCCTAATTAATTTGCCCCTACATCAATGGAAATATAATTAATCCTAATCATCCAGTGTCGCTAATTTCGGTATAAGTAAGCAAAACATTCAATACACGGGTCCACTAATGTTACTCAAATTCTCACTGCTGTTCACCATAACGCTAAGATAAGAGTCTCAACGAATCCATGTTGTTTCTGACTGAATTTCGTGGCTATCATGCTTCGCATCATCTATTATTACCAGCCGCGAAATATAAATTAGTTAGTTATTTCTGGTGACCGATGGCTGGGTTCATTTATACCGTTGAGGATGGACGGTCAGGTTACTGCGGAAAGGGATTATTTCGGGAAAGGAGGAAGGTTAAAGAGAAATAGCAGGGCAGTAGCCTGATCTTGACAAAGGGGACCGAGGAGATCTTAGTTTAATGTCCCATACAACGGACAGAGCACTGTACTTGAAGTGCTTTACGCACAGAACCCAAATAGGGATCGGAATTTAACTGAAAAATCTCAGCCACTTCCGAGATTTTTGAACCCGGGGCCTCAGAAGGGATTGCCAGTACTCTAGCCACCGCAAGTACCCGATTAATCCCAAAATAAGCAAGTAATAATAAATGCTTTGAAAAAAACAAGAATCATAATATTTTCTCTTTCACGCTTAAAAATGATCGATCACGTTCTCATAGGGTGGAGAAGTAGGAAAGTTTGACTGATCAAAAGTATGATACATCATTCCAATGGAGAGCAAATTGCTTTACACTACCCCGCTTTCCTTCGAGCATTAAATGGAGTATATCAGACGCTCAGCATCCGTGTACAACACTCATTCCAGCCTCCTTCCAGAGAAGAGAAGGAAGCAGCAAGAACGAAAGCTTTCCATGGAGTGCTCAAAATATGCATGTCCCCCTCGTCCTTATTAAGCCACCTTCATCCCAAAACGGTGAATGCACATAGTAGCCCTCGCCCTACCCCTGCCAAAAAGTTGCGGAGAGCTCACATTTCCCTTTTACAAAGCCCTTCAACCATTCTTTCTCGCCTCCACTTTGGTGCTGGGGCTCTTTGAAGGCAGAGGCGCTCTGCGGGGGATATGCATTGGTTAACCGTCTTTCCCGTCCCCTCCCGCCCCCGCGGCTCCAAAATTGTCCCGCGGCGGCGGCGTTGTCGGCGTGGGGCACGAGCGGGCGAGTGAGTGAGTGAGCCACCCCTTCCCCCGCAACTCCCCCCCCCCAGGGTTACATATTGCGACCGAGCCTCCCTCGGCATTATCCTTCTTTGTTTACGACACGCCAAGAGACACGTCGGTCGGTTTGTAAGAAGCCATGTAATTTACGCCCACACCTCGGGGGAAAAGAGGCCCCATCCTACCCCCTTCCCTCCCCCCCCCCAAACCCGTGGTGTACTTGCCCAAAGATGTCGTCGGGCCTGTGCAACACAACGAGGCGATTGTACCTCTCCGTTCCATGCATCATGCGTCCCCGTGTGAAATTTTAATGAAAAGTTAAATAAAGTAAACCTTTCGAGCGATTTTCGTTACGTTTTTACACAGTGGAGTGTGGATGGAAAAGTGTGGCTTCTTCCTGAAATATATAACATTGTTCAACTTGGTGAGCTAATTTTACCACGCACTGCAACTATAGAAGTGATGGACGTGACAAATAGATAGATACACTGCTGAAGTACGAGGTGCACAAATTCCTTCTTCCGACGCCATTAATGGCTACAACCAAAGCAGGGCAAGATACAAAGGCATTTCAATAACATGCGATTAATTTTCGGCCTTCACCTTTCCCTCCATCAATTTAATTTCCCTATTCTTTAATATTTTCATTACTTGAGTCCTAATACCCCCTGCTAAGCATCCCTGCGTTGGCTCGCAAGATTTAGATATAAATATGGGGTGTCAGAGTTAACTTAAAAATAAATTGCAAATAGAACTTTCCTCAATAAAAGTTAATTTATTTCGGATCTTAAGAATTTGCATGAATAATAATAATAATTTATCAGAGATGTCAGCTTAGGGGCGTTTGTGAGAAAACTTGCTCCATCTGATACTCTCCTTTCAAGCTATACAAGGGAGTACTTTGTGGGTATATGCTGAACCCATGGTTACCGTACAGATGCGTAAAATGCTTGACCAACTTTGAAAAAAAATTGTTGCCCATTATGTGTTACTCCAAAACTCTTGTACGCTTACAGGATTAAACTAAAACCGGATATATAAGTGTAAGACGCACACATTTAAGTTTCCACAATTGCAAATGCCACGGTTCGATTATGCTTTCTTTCCAATATTCCCACATCTTTTAATTTTCTTTAGCTTTCATTACCTTCTGAAAGACTGAACAAGAAACTTGGACGGGGAAGTCGTTTACAGGTAAACAGATTGCAACTGGACACCTCAACTAATAGTGGGAAGACTGGATGAAAAGATTTCGCAATAGATGTCTGTGTCGACGTGCAGTTGAAAAACCTAATTTCGGAGTATTACGTTCAGAAGTTTCTTGAGATATGATTCGTATTGATTGTTTACTCATACCATTTTGGATTATATATATTCTATGATATTAACAAAGGCAATCGCTAGTCGACATGATGACGGTATTGATAGATGCTGCATGAAAATATTTGCCGAGAAATAACAAAACCGTATTCACATTTACGTAATTATTCGCTTAAGGCTTAAAACTCTTTTCCGTTGATACTTCTTCGCGAGCATAACAAATTTTTGAATTTCTCCCCTTTATTCTCACACGTCCAGGAAAATATTTTTGTCATCAATTAGTTTGTTTTTTTAATAATCGTTTCTGACGTCATTTTCCGGAACTGCTTCATGTTGAATATCAAAGAATTAATCTTCGGAAAAAATTAAATGATTAGTAGACCAAATTACACTCCCCAACACTTACAAATACCCCACCCACACTGCCAGCACATACGTCTGAACTCTGTCATCTCTATACCAGATGACGCTATACTGCAGCGTAACCTAGGTTAAAAATAACACGTTTAATGTGGATTCACAAAGTTATTCTTTGTTACTTCAAATGTCAATTACTTTCAAAACCATGGATTATAGTCCCCTGGGTACACGCGGCGAGGTACACAAGGTGTTCGAGCGATTTTAGTTTATGAATATACCTGCGTAAAGTTTTGCAAACGTGTACTTATTAGTGACATCTAAAAAAGAGAGTGAAATAAATAACATCATACCAATATTGTTTTTTGGTAATTCTATGCAACTTGAACTCGTAGCCTTACGGCAAGATTCTTAGAGGAAAGGTTGCCTCATTTGCGACTCGGGCTTCCATTGGTTTGAGGTCACCGACGACCCAAATTACCGCGCCATTTGAACTATCAGGTTCTTCCTGAGCCAATGTCACGGCTTCTTCTGTCTCGTATGTTGTAGGAAAATCTAATCTATTTACTCATGCAGTCAACAGCCTCAGTATGACATAATTATTATATTGTTCTATCCAATGGAAGACAATATGGTTTGGAGGAAATTAAACAAGAGCAAAGAATATCCGATAAAAATGCGCTCCGAAAATTTAAAAGCTTTTGGGTAGGTTGAAAAGACTTCTCCGTCTTTTCACAGAATATTTCCTAAAGGAAAGGTTATAAATTCCATCCCTTACCTCCCTTCCAACCCCTTCGCACGACTTTTCTCTCCGTTTGGGAAGTTCTTGAAAATAAATGTAATGGTAGGGGTGGGTAGTTAGTTCACTCACTCCCCCCGCCTTAGTATTTTAACCGTAGCATTAAGCCCTTTGAGGCGCAAGCTGACCCTCTCTGCTGGGTGTTTCCGAAAAGAAATAATACAATGGAAGGGTTGGGCTGTTCGTTCACCCACTTCTCCAGCCTCAGTGTTTTATCCAGAGCAATAAGTCCGTCAACCCTTTCCGGGAGGGAATTCCCCCAAAAATGTCCTACGTTAGGGTTGGTGCTGAGTTTGACGAGTTATATGACCTCACTCTAACTCTACTAACTAACTAAGGAAATTGTCCCTTTATCCCCTCCACTGCACCAATGCAGTCCCTTCTAGGAAATCGGGTAGCAAGATGTGCCACTAAAAATTGGAGTGAGAGAGTATCGGAACCCGGTCAACCCTGACGTATTGTCACCTTCGGGGGAAGAAACTTCCAAGAAACCAGGCAGAAGGCTCTCTCCCAAAATAAGTGTACACTAGAGACCTGCAACGGGGCGCGAAATACGGTCTACCCTCGCCCGACTCCCTTGTTCGGCCGAGCCCGTGTTCGCCTCTGCCCGAATGACGTAGGCACCAGACCGTGCCAGTTTGCCCGGGTACCCGGGTTCCTACCGGGCGCCCGGCACGCACCCTCACCCGCCTCTGAAAGGCGGCGGGCAGTGGGGAATGCCTAATTGGGATCCGAAAGGCGGCCGATTTTTTGGGCGAAAACGGGTTCCTGGAAAGACTAAGAGAGTACCGAGTGCCCGGTGGGTGGCCGGGTGCCCGGCCACCCACCCGGATCGCCCCGTAGGAACCCGGGTACCCGGGCGAACGAGCACGGTCGGGTGCCTACGTCATCCGGGCAGAGGCGAACACGGGCTCGGCCGAACAAGGGAGTCGGGCGAGGGTCGACTGTATATCGCGCCCGGTTGCAGGTCTCTAGTGTACACTCCATTGTCGCTGTGGAGAACAGTACGTTTCTGTTTTGTCAGTCTCTTCCAGTTCAGCTGAAACTTCAGTGCGAGCAAGATGACTCCCATTAAAAAAGTGTCCTCAGACTGCGAAATATAGGAACGACAAGTTCCGGCGTTGAAAATCGTGAAAGTGAGAGGCCGAAGAATTTAAGAAAACACGATAAGGATTTCATAATCAACATTAAGGACTTTTTTGACAGTGTAAAGTCGGGTGATTTGGTTATTGACACCAATAAAGTTTCGATACAGCAATTTGTGAGGGCGTGAATGAGAAAAAATTCCGCAATATCATTAAAAAAAAAGGAGAGAGAGTGTCGGCAGTGAAGCGTCTTCTCCGAAAAAACGTCGCTGACGATTTTTCATTGTGCTTGACGAGTTCACTCATGGAGTTATTCGCCGTAAAGTGCATTAATTAACCACATAAAAGAGTTTCCAACAATCATTAAAATACTTGATGAATTGATGTTGGATTAGGAGTTTTCCTGAAGTTAGCCCCATAACAATGCAGTAGTAGTTGCAGTAGCAGTGATGACGATTAATTTTGGATTGAAAATACTTAACGGTAAGACAAACTGAGCAACATTTATTTTATGGCCCAAACATTTTAAAAAATCTGTACACTTTCTTTAAGAAATATTTCTATAGAGTTCCCAAGACAGTTCTGTAGACATTCCTTAAAATATTGAAACTGTTTTTTATGAGTGTTTCGAGAATTCCCTAGCACTTTCTGTGGAAATTTCTTAGCATTAAAATTACGTTTGATGAATTATCATAGTAAGTCATCATGGTTCAAAATTTCATGAATAAATACTAAGGTGAAAAGAAAAGTTTTCCGAGTAGAACATGGCCTTACTGTCATTATAATAAACCAGCATGTATTAGAAATGTATAACGTGCTCAAATAATAATATTGATACTGATTATGGACCAAAGAATATTTTCAAATAAATTAAAATGTCTTGACATAATTTTTCGATTAGGGAAAAACTGTGGGACCAGATAGTATTCAAACATTTTTGTTAGTTAACAACAAGTTATGCGTTTTATAAATGTGCGTTTGCACTTATACGTACCTATATTTAATCATTCTTGCAACTTTTAGTAAGAGGATAATGCGGTAGAAAATTTTTGTTTTCCCTAAAATGTGTTACAAAGTACACAAAGTTGAGGAAACGGCTAATTTTAGGGTGCTTCGGGTAAATTAACACATGAGCGTGTTAACATTTTTGAATCTGTCAAATAGTAAAAATAAAAGCTAAAATGGCTATGAAATTCAAAATGAAGTTTATTATATTGCATTAGCATTGAGATGAATATGATAATTTAATTGTTATTTTACCTACTGGGTAAAAAGATATGTCTCCACGAACTGATTAGCATGGCATTTCCTTACATTTGAGAAACAAGTTGGTTATTAGGACAATGCCATGATTAATATGGGTTGTGATAACTGAACATTGCAACTATCATATATTTTTAGGCCGCACATTCAAAGTGAAAAGGACCTTTCTTAAAAACCCATAGAATTAATTTCATCTTTAGGGCCACCAACTCACGCAACTATTTAATTTTCCGAATTAATGCACATGAAGACATAACAGTTGCTAAAAAAAGTAATTAAGAAACATGAAGATTCTTGAATTAACGTACGTATCTGTGATATGATACAGTCCGCCCATAATTCTTCGTTTTTATAAGACTGTGGTGCATGTTGCAACAGTACAACGATCACCCGGCATAGCTTCGTTTCATTTTAGGCGATTAAGGACGTACTTATCCAAACTAAAAATTTTTATATCAACAATTACGGAGTCTTAGCAACATAAAATGCACGATTTTTAATTAACACACAATATATTTGCACAAATAAGCAACAGTATAATGCCTCGGAGACCTTCGCACAACACGTCGGAGGATACAGGCACCATGCAGATGGGTTCTTCCGGTCGTCAGTGACGTAGCAGCGGTTCTGTTTGCGCCTACGCAGTGACTAATGAGGCAACCTTATACTCTAATAACCTTGGCCTTACGGGACAAGACATATTTTGTAATAATTCAAATGCGTATGAACACATTTTCTTATGAACACGAAACATTTCTTATTATTATAATTGTTTCAATATTCAAATAAAACATATTATCATATAATTTTATCTAAATTTTGAATACAGCGCCAAAAATCTAGTCATAACATGCTATTTTGAGGAAAAAATGTAAAATACACTACCTGTATCATTTCCATAACTACCTTTATGGTGAGATCTAACGCATAAACGGATTTACCTAGGAAAAATGAAGTCCAACAATTTTTTTCGACTTGTAAAATTAATAAAATATGCACTCAGTGACTCACGATTACCACTGCAGCCGCCTTGAAGGAACACTCGTTGGCTGGGATGGTTGGAAACTGGAAGTGGGAAGGATGGCTGTTTGAGCAAGGGTGAAGGGGTGACTTCTTAGAGTTTATGGGGTGGGTGGTGGTGGGTGGGGCGGAGGAGGGAGTGGGTGGGGATGGGAGAGGCAAGAAGCGTCTCCTGGTCATCATTCAGCTCCATGATTCATGGGGCTCATCTTATGAGAACGGCCAACCCTAAATTACTCACCTCTTATCGCATAAAGGATTTCGACCCCTCTCTCTTTCTCGAGGGGGAAAAAGTACTGTTATTATGCCCACCAATCAATCAATAAACGAAAGAGTTTTCCTAAATCCACCTGTCAGCCATTATCTCGGCACTCTCACGTGCCACCCCACGTGTTGCAGTGCGAGGGAGACATTGCATGGTCCCAATTTCGCCCACGCCAGACCACGTGACGGGGGAGGGAAAGGGGGGAGGGGGTTGACGGAAAGGGAGGCACTCCTCCGAGTCGGCACTCAAACCAGGCACTCCTGGGGTCGCAAAAGTGGCCCCTCCCGGCATAAACCCGGAGTGAACGAGCGAATCTTCGCGCGGACGCGGAGGTGAGCGCGCACTATCTTCGCCGCCGTAGAAAGTGCGGGGACAGGGGGCCGAGGGGCGCCAATCCGGCGAGGAGAGCATCAGGGCGACGGCACTCCGGATATGGCATTCGAGGTGTGCACGAAAGTAGGATAGGGAGGTGCTTGGATCCAGCGTGTGCACCACAATGTATGTGCTCGGCACTATCCCCCTTTTTAGGTCACGGGAGTGCACTGCGGGACTAGCAAAGAGGTTATCGCACGCGGTGGGGATTCATGTAAGTATTATACTCCATGCATACTTACAAAGTTGAATTCAATAGAGAATAAGTTCTTATTTTGGGATTCCACGCTTCTTGATTTCAAAACACCAACGTTTCTTCGTCTTTGCCGGAGACCTCCTCAGGGTTAGAAACATCCTCATTTACCCCCTGTAGGTCTCCATTAATGGAGAAGAACCGTAAGTTTTTTTAAAACTAGACGCAGGTAATCCAAGCATAAAAAACTATAATTTACGAATTAGAGTCATGTAAGTTTCAATACTTAATATTCAATCAATATTTTAAATTCAATTTTTTGCATCAATTGTAAATTCAATCAATCTGGGGAACTGCTTGGGCTATCCAAAGACTACGAAAAACCATACATTACAAAGGAAATATAATATGTCTAAAAAAAAAGGCAATTTATCTGAACCAGTAAACTATTTATAAGATTGATATGTTATGGCACTTAAACAGGCTGGATGGCTATAAGTTAACAAAGCGGATACCCAAGTATCATCGGAAAAGGAAGTCAATAACTAGTTTGAATTAAAAAGATCCAACTAATAATAAAATATTTGACAAGAAACAACAAAAAAGCAAGATAAACGGAGATTTATACATAGAAAATATTTGATACGGAAGGATTTCAAAGTGGAGGAGAGAAAGACTGATCTAAAGTGATCCGAAGGAAGGAAAAATAGACAATGGAAAAATGTGAAAGAATAAAGGAGAGAAATGAAACAAAACTGATAAGGAATTGGCATGTGGTGCGATAATAGCCAAAAAGCACTTAAAAAAAACTACAATTTTTCGTCATTGCCATTGAGGAGACGTAAAACAAAAAATGAAAAAAGTATGCATCCCTAGGTAGTTGGTCTGCATAACCATAAACGGATCCCAAAGAGTATTTTCAAAATGTTGCGACAACGAATTAGCAAACTTAAATAAAGGAATTATAGTACTATTAAGTAACCCCACCTGTTTTGAAGGATGGTTTTTAAGTGATTTGTGCAAATGGAACGAAACCTTTGCCACAGTCGTTAAAAACTGCAAACTTATTGACAACTAATAATAACGCACGACATCATTACGTAATCGTATTGTTATTTTTTCATGGATAACAAATGCCGTTAATGCAGTAAGAAGTGAAAGTCGAGACCGGGCAATTACGAATTCTTAGTAATTTACGGACAAAGCGACATCATTTTCTTAGAATGAAAGATTAGAAGATCGATAAAAAATTTGACATTTCGTTATTCTCCTATATCACTTAAAAATTGAAATAAGTAGTTCTTATTTCCTCTAAGTCATTATTGAGCAGCTTTACCAATGCAACATCAATGCTAGCAACAGTTAAATTTAAAGTTTTTAGGCAAGATTCCACCTTCTTTCGATTTACAAAAAGATTTTTTTCAATATAGCCTCAGAGCCTTCATAATTGGATATTAATTTTTAATGCCCCTTTAATTACTAGCAATTCCACGAGAGGATTTAGGCGTAATCCTCCCAAGAAACGAAATACGATTTATACTGACTTCGGACTTTCACGCTTGGAAAAGGATATTCATAATGTTTTGTGAGAGGCTGTGAGATAATTTATTCCCGTGAATAAATGTGTCTCTGAAGAGAAAAGGGCAAGGTAGAACTTATAAAATCTCAAGATGGCATCGCATTAATAATCTGTCGTCGAAAGACGGAAGTCTTCCGTTGGTCCGAAGTATTTTTTTTTCAAATTAAAAATCCGTTTCCCAGCAGAGACGCTCAAGGCAGTCCCCACGCATCCCGGAGTCATAGAATTTTTATGCGGTCTTTTTTTAAATGCATGTATCAACGTATTCTTTCTGCTGATAATAAACGGAAGAAAAGCTACAGGACAGCAGTTTGACGAAATTACTTTTTTGATTTCGTACAAGAGTCATACGCTTTGCGAGATCAAGTTAATGAATCAAGGAGTTCTCATTTCCATTCCTCAACGAATTTCACACTCTTCTACTCAGATCCGGTTGCATTTCATCAAAATAGAGGCTATTCAAATAAAGCAGAAAGGATTTTCCTTGTGGAAGTTCAAAAATACTGTGTGCGTTTTCTACGGTATATTACCATGCAGTGGTTTAGATGCATTTACCGTGAAGTAAATATTATGGCACTTTAGAGGATAAAAAGATGTGATTTAAAGACTACAACGTATTTTCTGACAAAACTATACACTATGAATTTTCATGTTGCACGCTATTCGGTGGAAATACGATAAAATTGCATCAAAAGAAACAGGAAAAAATCGACATTATTATAAAACCAGGTATCATGTACCTTAAAGAGTGTGAAAAACTAAGAAACTTAGATAAAATTGCAATTACTTTTTTCAGAAAATAGATACATTGACTTTTCAAATAATTGTGAATTCAATCTAAAAGCAGCAAGGAATAAAATATTCCATAATTTTGATGAGAATCTTGCTATGATGCTCAAAAGTTGTAAAAGTATTTATTTCTTGAAAAACTTGAAAAGAAATTAATTGTTATGAATAGGTCAGATGACGTCATGACTCAAGTACTCAGCCGCTGGGAAATTATGAAACTCGTCATTGTTTCTTGGATTGTGTTGCTTGGTATTTAAAATAAATTTTCTGAAGCAGGATTAAAAAATTCCATAGTTTTTTTGTTGCAGTATTAGGGTGATTAGGGTGCTTCTACGATTAAGGTCATTCACACAATCCATAGTTTTTACAGACAGCTTTAAATCAGGTTCAAATATTTTTTAAGAAAATGGTTATGTGAAAAAAGTAATTCCTAGGACATTAGTAAATTACGATAAATGACTTCATGTCAAAAGTACTCAGCCGCTGGGAAATATTGGACATTATCATTGGATTGTGCTGCTCATAATTGGAAATAATGTTGCCAAAGCAGATAATTTAAAAAAAACTATATTTCAATTGATCAGGGTAAACCAGCCTATAATTGTTAAAACTTTATATGAATAAATAAAGTATAAAATAGTAATGATAATTATCTGTAGCACAAATCCAAAAGATGTTTAACAATGATGCTATGACAAGGGCGTTAATTGGATTTTTATATAATAATAATTATAATCACGTCAAGTACAAATACAGTCATAATCTTTGGCAAGATCATCCGACGTTTAAAGCGGCACAACCATGCTATGTTCCATCTACTCCCAGCGGCAGAGTACACGAGTCATGAAGTCACCAGCCGCAAATCAAATCCCTTCTCCGTAAAATCACGAGACAATCATTTCGTCGGGAGCGGAAGTGCTCTCAGACGAAGCGGCTTGAGCGAAATGAAATCAGAATTCGCGAAATCCCGAGGAGCGCCAGCCTCCCCCTCCCCTTTCCCATCCCCCATCCTGAACCCCCTAACCCACCCATCCCACCTTCCCCCCCGCGTGGCACACTGTTTACGTGTGAGGGAGAAGAACGCGTGAAGGGGTGGAAGGAAAGGGGCGCCTAATCGATGGAGCAAGAAGTAGGAAGCCATCATCTCATCTGTCACACGTGTCCGTCACATGCCACCTGCAACCACCGGCCCGACCCACACGGCCCCTCTACCTCCTCCACCCCCGCAGTGCGAACGAAGCAAAACGCTCCAGCCAAAACCCTCCTTCTCCCCCAATCTGGGATACGCCCGGGGCAGGCGTGAAAGCTAGCGAGTAGTCCCCGAGATAAGCCCGTCATTTCGGGAGTCTTTATCCGCGGCGGGTTCCCTTCGCCCGTCCCACCACCTTCACGCGGCCTGACACCCAGACCTTCCCCCGGCCGCCGACACCGCACAAAGGCCCCGCACTTCCCCCGCTTTCCTCCAACCCGTTCATCCCGCAGCCGCGAGATCCCTCGGCGAAGGAGCTAATTAAGCAGTCAGGGGCGCTCCATCCGCAGAGAGCTGGCACAAGCGGCATCAAGCAAAAGCATTCTCAAACCCGGTGCCTTCAATAATTCCCGCCAGATAATCCCCTCACACAACTCCCCAACTGCCTTGTATGACACCGCCCCCCCACTTCTTCCCTTCCCCCACATTCCCCTGCAATCCCACATATATATAAGTATATATATCTCTCTCTCCGACTGCCTGCCTCGCTCACTACATCGCGACTCCTGTCATTCTGACGCCTTGAGCCGGGTCTAGACGTGGTTTGGCGAGGACTGCGGTAGAGGTTAAGCCACGAATAAACCTCTCTTCCGATTTAAACCGGCAAACCCTCCACGCAGTCACCACGAGTGCCTCCCACTCCTCTCCTGCTTACCCAACACAACCCGCAAAGGTGGGGTCACTATAGTTTTTCGGCAAAGATTGATGTGCCAAGCATTTGGTTGGAGTCCGATAAATCACTCAGCCTCTATCTTGGCGCAGGTTTTTGACCTCAGAAATGGTTTTGGGGGCTGGTCACCTTAAGGTGCCTGAAGCAGGCCTTCCGACTACCAAAGAGGCTCCAGCTTTGAGCTTAAAGGTGTCAGAAAAACATTAACTCAGCGGTTTGTCAGAGCACGCCTTGAGTAAGCAAATTCCAGGTTTCCACCGCCGTTCCCTGTCTCTGTAATTTGAGTCAGTAGTCAAAAACTCCATCCCGCACCCATACCTTTTACCCTCCCCAACCAAATGGATAGTGTCGCAGGAGCATGTTGTGATAATGTAACTCTTGGGGCCTCTCATAAACTTGAGGTACTTGCCGCCCCGAGCCTGACTCAACCCGCTTAGGAGGGATGGCTGGCGTTACACTTTGTACCGTGTAAGTCGTATATAACCATCAGCCACACAGCGAAGGACCACACGGTTACAGTGGCTCTAGAGTCGAATAGGAACGCTTTGATGGTTCGTGCTACTGTGTGCAAACCAACCGACGACCATCAGGAACGGTGACCAGATCACGGATTCCGAGCTCTTGCTCTCCGTCAAGGTTGACTTGGTTACGTATGCGTTCAATAGATTAAGGCACTTGGATCCTCACCTGTAATGTACACTTTGTGAATTGACATATGTACTTCAGAGTCAACCCTGGCTCCCTATTTCATTTGACCTGGCATCCCTTGTCCTAACAAAAAATAACGAGGTGAAATTTTCGGTTTCTCCGGATGCGGAAGACTTTCTTTCTTTTGCTCCACACAACCATCGGGAAATCCTCGCGGGGCCCAGCGTCGCCCGCCATTCCTCCTCTACCACCCGATCCCGGGGCCGTGTCCTGCGCCAAGCAGGCGCCATTGCCAGTGATCCACCGCCCCCTCCGCCCCTGCAGGGCCGACTCTCCCTTTCCAACAACCTTTCTCTTTCTCTCCTTTGGCCGCGGATTTCCATTCCGCCCCACACCCAAGCCCCCGCACCCCCCTCATTCCCTCCGTCGCAGATGGCGTCGCTCCTCGCCAGTGGGAACCTCCGCAGGTGGCCCTGAGCACTTCGCCGCCTCGCAGCCCCCACAACGTCGGCCGGCCAGCCAGAGCGAGCGAGGCCTGTCGGGGGGCGCGCACACACCCCACGATTCCCATGCGGGGGGGAGGAGGGACGTGGGGGTGGTGGTGGCGAAACACGTCCGGGGGCGTGGGGAGGGGGGGTGGACCACCTCCGCCACACCAACCCCGCGCCATGCACGCCATCGTCTCTGCGGTGAAAAATCGAACGTGAGAGTTGAGCGTGGAGGAGCGAGAGGTTTGGGTTTTTAACGGTGATTCGGTGGGGATGGCCTTTTTCAAAGAGCGAATGGCCGCAGTCGCCGGGGGTTAATCTCGCCGCGAGGGACGGAAACAACGGGGGTCTGTGGGGAAAGTGGGAGGACTCTCCTTGGTATGTCGTCTGTCGGTGGTCAATGGGCAGAATGAGCAGCCGCCCACCTTACCCACCCCACACCCTCCACGATTCCCATCCCGACTGCCTTTCGGTCGAATGGGACTGAAATGCAGATCTGGGCATTGGGCGCTCGCCTATAGGGAGTCACCCCACTAAACCCCCCCGCGTGCATTACGCATTGCTCCGTACTTCCATTTAACCTCACTGTTTCCCGCAAACCTCTCTTCCTCATCTCCATTTCTTTTTGCCACTGATCCAATCTTCCAGCTCATCCAGGGTCCTACTGAGAGAATCCAGAGACAATGTGTTGAATTAGAGAGCAGCACGAGGGAATGTCTGTAGTACTCCAACTCCAATCCAACTATCACTTTGGCTACAGATTGCAATACCTTGTGGTGATACGAGATGGATGATTTTGAAAATATTGCCAAAAAATATGAAGCTGAAGTACAGTAGTAGCAAAACAAGGTGGTAGTTGAGCAATAGACCATTTTCATTGGAAAAAGTTCATTCCCAACGAACTGGCTACGCACGGTGTAGCAAGGTTGTGTCCAATTTTAACTACCATCGTTCTCAAGGTCGTAAATCATGATTGCCGTACTCAAAATGCTTACTCTGTCACCAATATCAACTTTCTTGCTCTGAAGGGCTCTTGACCCAATTGTTTAGACGGGTTTATCCAATAGGTTGCGAGCAATATAAGCCCATTTTATTCATCTTTGTTTGTATGGTATAAATGTTCTTGAAACGCGCTTGTGCCACTTAAGGGTATCCTTAAGATATAATTGTGCCAGTTAATGTCCAAGCTTTACTTATTTCTTCTAAACTCGACTGCTCATAACACGGGAGACAAACATTTTACAAGATACGCAAAACATAATATACTAATTTGTAAAAGACCATCTCTGTATTTAGGGCTCAAATTACATTACATGTTACCACATGCAAATAATTGCCACATATCTCATGCAAATATGGTAAAATAGTTGTTACTAAAAGGGGTAGTAGATTGATACTTAGTTGGATAAATATCTTAGCTCTCGCATTTTTTTAAATTACTGTTGCCTCATGTTGCTAGGCGTAAGACCCTTTTTTGTTTAAAACTCTTTTTGTACTTTAAATGACAAAATCATGTATAGCTTGAGTACACATGCACCAGAGATAAAAACCGGTATCAGCATTAAGTTATCCTTTGTTAGTACCTAAAATTGCTCCATGATATGTTAGCTACATGCATACGCGTTACATGATCTGAGGCTTCAATGCTTTGAAAGCAATAAACTTTAATTGCTTACTTAAAAACTACGAAAATTAACCAAATGAAAGCTATAACACTATGTTTATTTGTATATTTGTGCATTCACTTTAGTTTCCCATGACTATGCATACAATTGAACTCGACTCTTGGGTAGCCAGTCCAGACCGAGAGTCCGCGAAATTTTCTTTCTCTTCATCAATCGTAGGAATCTATTCCCAGCTTTATGCGCCTCGGGGGCGTGTTTTGAGAGTATTATCGCTGAAGAAAAAGGCCATTTCATTACCGCCGGCTTTCACTTAGAGAATTGGCCGAATGCGGTCCGACTCTGGCAGTTGTGCGCTTGCCAAATAATTAGATTCCTCGCCGGGTTAGCCTCAACCACGCTCGCTCATTGCCCATTGTCTGTTTCGCAGTCACCTCGCTCATAATCGTCCCATTGCCCGTCCTCCGGGACACCCACCCTCATACACTCACGCTCTCCAGGGTCCAAGCACGACCCCCGCTCCTCCCCAACGATTCCTATCCAGAAATGCCCCATGCCCCCCCGTGCGCCACCACTGGTCCTTACGGGTCGGGGGGGGGGGGTTCACGAGGGGCCGGGGAGTCGCTTCTTAATCCCCGTCCTTCGCGCTAGGCATGGTAAGTACCAAAAATGTTCGAGTGTTTTATCTAACAGTATTTTAAAGTATTTTTTCTGTTGTTCCGACACAAGTAATGCAACGAAATGGTAGTTTAGACAGGTGGTACCAACGCAATATTATCGGTATATCTATAGTTATGTATCTTTATTTGTATGATTGTATCTTTATTTGTATGATTTATTTGCAAATTTACGTAATTCTGACCTTATTAGTGCGGTATTTCTGTAAACTGGTATAAGTAATTCAAAGCACCGTAGATGATCACTCAAATATCATCACTGGTTATGTTTTATTAATACTCAATGCCTAATAATTTGTGCATCGTCGCGAGTAACTTTCTCACGAACTTCTATCTAAGTATTTGTCACTAGAAATTCGAACTCTCGTAGCAATATCTAAGTAATGTTACCGAACGTAAGTAAATTAATAAACTGCCATATTAAAAGTTTTTCTTCACTCCCGATAATACCCGTTTACTTCAAAATATTTCAGTATAACGCTTCTAGCAGTCAAAAGCTTTCACACCAGATGGGAGATCTGTGCGAGTGGCGGTGCTGTCAACACCGGTACCTCCGGTAGTACCAATGTCTAATAGTACCCGGTAGATCCAAAATTTAAAAAAAATATTACCCATTGCTACCGAATACCGGTATTTCTTTGCCCACCTCTCCCCTAAGCCTCAGTTCATTCTCCCAGACGGCCGTGCCCACAATGCACTGGCGCCTCCTACACCCGAGTGGTGAAAGACACCCACACCACCCCTTGTTCTTCTCGCGTCGCACAATGTGTGGCTGACGTTTCCCTATGCCTCTGCGCGCTCGTCTTCACATACCGCCTCCCCTCGCCTCCAAAAGATCCCGCCTCCCGCGACAAAGGGCATGGAAAAAACGAAATACAACCCTCCTTCTACCCAAGGGCCCCCACACCTTTCCCGCCCCCCTTCGCACCACAGGCGCCCGATTTGATATGCAAAGGGCAAACAAATCGTCTGGGGGTGGGGCAAGGGGGCGGCGGAAATTTCGGGGCACCCCCAGTCCCATAATGCCACCCCAAGCCGTTTGGCACGGGCGAGGGGCGGCCGGGGATCAATGTAGCCCCAGCACCGTGGCATGGTCGCCGCGATGATCAACAGCGGGTCTTTAAAGGGCAATATTCACACCCGGGTCACCGGGGGCACTCGTGTGGGGGGGCATTGTGGGGGGCAGAGTGTGGGGGGGGGCATGGCGGGGGGGAAGAGCGTGGGGGGGGGGTGGTGGAGAGGGGGCATTTGAATTCGGTGAATCCTGCAAACAAATCAATTTTGATCGCATCTCAATAAATGCGGGAAAGTTTAAGCACCGACTCGATGGACGCCGCGAGGTGGAAGCGGGTGCCGCAGTGCCCCGGACTGGGTTGCACGGGATTAAAAAAAAATGGCCGGAGGCACGCATTGGCCATTTATAATAACCTGATTCGAGTTATCTCAATCGGAGCTCAACACTGCTCATAATATAAAATGTTTCAAATGTTTCCATGTCGTGTAAAGAAAGACAAGCCTTAAAAATCTTCAACCTCGGGATGAATTGGATTTTTTTCAAAGCTTAAATTCACCTTGAATTTTCACTGCTTGGTGGAAAAACTGGCTGACACACCTGACCAGCAATGGAAAAATTCGTGTTCAAATACAGGTCAGGTCAAATGACATGACGAATTTTATCGACTTTGGTCCATATACCTAAATGGACATCTAAAGGAATGTATCTGAAATGGTTTTCATAGCAAAAATTGCAACATGAGAATGTATTTATTTTTCCATCGAAGGATATTTTTACTCATGTTAGATAAAAATCGTGTTTGAGCAAATATTTCAATTCTAAAACGGGATTATATAAAAAAAAGGAAACTGCCGCTTCAGAGACGTAACTTGTTGGCAATACCTAATATCCTGCCAGCCGATATTGAAAAAAATCTCCCTATTTAAGGCCTAAAAAATCGATTAACGTAGAGGAAAACAGCGAATGGTGGAGTTTTCGAGCGCTATTACTACAACTGACGTAATATCAGATAAGAAAAACGTTCAAGAGAAAAATATGAGTATCAAATGATAGAGGGGGGAATTTATTTTTTCCTTGACTTCAGTATTTGAAACTCAATGTATGCATTGACAGCCTCAAATGTTTAATTTTTCTGCTATATCTCATGATGTAAATAAAACACTTGTTAATCTTCCACAGATTTACTCAATGGCACGACGCGTTAACCACTCTGTGGCATAATCATGCGCACCGAAATCTGTGGAAGATGACTATTTTTTTTTCAATATGAATAATGACAACTTCCACCGAGTCTATCCTGACCCAGTTATGTTTATTTCTATTTATATTATGCTATCTATCCAAGAGTCACATTGATTTTCGGAGCACGGAGCGTGAGGCATTTTCAAAATTAAAGGCTGATAATGTACACATCTCTAACATCAAGCAATCTTTCCTCTTCCCTCACATAATCCCGCCCAGAGTAATTTCAGTTACACACCTGATTTAGTTTCAGTAATCATTATTTTAAGTAATTTGATTTTTTTCGTTAACTTTAAAAAATATCAAATGGGTGAATGAAACACCTCGAGAGAGTTACGACGACTGAAAACCGCGAACGAATATTTCCGGATTGGGTTTTAAATAAATTCATCTCTTGATTCTTGCTGGTTCATAGCTTATGATAAAATCTGCATTAACTCTCTCAAGGCCAACAGAGCAAAATCAAGCTCAAAAATTTAATCTAAGGATCATCGAAGAGAGAATGGATATTATTACGACATGTTTTTGTTCAAAATTACGTGTGTAAACTTGTGTTGCCACATTATACACTGAAAGGTTTTAAATTATCTTTAAAGTTGAGTGTAGCAACGAGACGAATAATTTTGATGAAATCGCATAGTAACCGGATTGAAAATTACAATGGACGGAGTATACTGGAGAAGGGCTGTTTGTAGTATGTGATGGGTCCATCATTAATGAACCACCGTACCGAGTTCCAAAGGAAACTTTGTACCGCTCTCCTGCGGGTGCATGTAAAAGAGCTTTAGACACTCTGAGATCAACGCATATTTCGGCAGACAGCTGTGTACACATGGGTATCTTAGAGGCATGCGAAGCAATATATAACTAATTAAAAGTTATTTTGTGCTCAAAGCTTAACTAGTTTATAGGGCTTAAGATTTCTCCCTTCCTTCCACAAGATAACGGTGTAAATGAGTTCTCAATCGATTGCAATGGGTCACTGAAGCATGCATATTTCATTTAGAAGTCAACACCTTTCCCTGGCAACTTTCCGAAGGTGGTAAGTTTCAGGAAACATGATTGGGTAATGAAAACAATTCCGTCTAATACTTTCATCCCTCACATTTCTAGATAATATTCATGTATACCTCAAGTCACAAATATTTTCTAATTTCCCTCGTAAAGCGCTGAAACATGCTGAAAATTTTTTGTAGAAATAAATATTTTACTACAAAAAATGACTGGAGAATTCTTTACAGATTTCTAGGGAAAATTGAAAAAAAAATATACATTAAGCTCTTACTGCACTTTTGGACATTTTTGCCGATGATATTTTCGTCCATCGTTTTTAACAATATATACTCTTCGCATGGAAATAGTCCATAAAAATAATACACATCCCACACTGAATGTGGTTTTTGTGGGCGATACTGTTGGAGGTGGGGTCGGTAAGGGTGTGGGGAGTCGGTAGGGGGTTCGACAGGCGGCGGAAATTCACAAGGACCCGGGGAGGGGAGGGAGGTGGGCTCTGGGAGAGGGGTAGTCGAAGGGGGTGGGTGGGAAGGTGGGACGAGGGGCCAAATGGATCCTCTACCATGCGTCCGAGCAAAGGAAAAACAAAACGCCGCCATTTTTTTTCACTCAGTCCTTCCCCCACTGGCCGAGAGCGGGGAACACTGATTCGATTTGTCCCGAGATCGAGGCACTGGAGCCGAAAGATTATGGGATGTGATTTCTCTACCTCTCTCTCCCTTAGCACTTTCGCATATTTAACTAAAATCTGAACCTAAACCTTGATATGAAAAGAACTTTATCACGGTTAGCAAACCTTCATCGTGGAAAACAAACTGGTTTACAAAAAAGGGATCCAATTTTCCCCTGTAATTGGATAGGAGAGAAATACATTCGGTTTTCCGCCGTTTCAAAAATGACTAACTTGCGTCTTGAGATACACCCTGCTAATGAAGTTCTCTTCCAGAAAATATATTTTACCATGCACCATAAAATATTTCTATAGGAAATGAAGCATGTATAGCTGTTAGATGAAACTCAATTTTTTGGAATTTGACAATCTTGCGTCGTAATTAGCGGGTGAAGAGCATACAAATTGCTGTGCTTTTTACTTTGGGAATTAGCCATAATGAAACCTTTTTGTTAACTCAGTGTTAAATGAGAGTTAGTGTGTTGTGTGTTACATAAAAATATCGATATGTTACCGTGATGGTCAAATGGCAAATGAATTCGAAAATAAAAACCCAAAAGCTCGGAACATAGTTCTCACTACAAATAGGCAGGTTTTTGGGTTTAGTCCGCGCTGACTTCATTTTTAAATCATCAAGAACGATGCCAACACGGACAAAACCCAAAAACCTGCCTAACTGCAAACCTAAAATCCGCAAAAACCTACGTCAGAAAATAGTTCTTACTTCTTGGTTAAAACTTTCGCGGGTCATTATCAATGAGTGTTTGTTTATTTCGGGTGTACCCCGCGCACTATGACCAAGTGTGATACCCGACGTTTCGTGGCCGTTGCTGGCTACTTTATCAAAGGGAATGAGGTATCTGTCGAGTTGGTGGAGTTTATATGGAGCTGGGTATCACACCTGGTCATAGTGCGCGGGGTACACCCGAAAAAAACAAACACTCAATAGTTCTTACTGTCTAATGGTTCAGTTAAATGCATCATACGAGTTTTCAAATATTATACCTTATCAACCTACCTCAGACATCAGAGAGAAAATAGTTATTCTGTTAAAATTGCATGCAAAATTTGTACTGGTGCTTTAATTCAAACCAGAATACCCACTACGCTCATACATTAAAGCGCGAGTTTGCTTAAAAAAAGTCCCCTTTTGTTTTATGCGAATCGATTCCGAATATGCTGGCCGCACATTGAAATGGCGTCCTGGCGCCACGAAAAACTTCCATCCCAATGGAACAACGGCGCTATTTTTGGAGGATTTTTCATTCCTTTGCCTCCATTGAAGCTATGTGTACATCAGCATCAGTTTCTTTTTTCAAATAAATAAACAAGGTTAAAGGAGAGCTCTCATGCTCTTGAACGTACATATCTTACACCCGGATGTAGGCCGGCAAAGTTAAAAACCATTCTCTTTTCAATTCCGAAGCGGCAAATGCAATAGTTTTTATTCAACGGTCACGTGGGAGGTATTGGCAGAAAAAAAAACAAACTAAGTCTACCATGAGAGATAGCTCCATTCTCTCAATCTACGCGCGGACTCATAGTATCGATTCTTTGACCTGAATTCGCCAGCTTTCGCTCAGGCGGACACAGAACGAGGGAAATCGGATTAAAAAATTAATCTCCTCCAATCCGCCCACTGTTCATTTAGTTGACGGAGGCGCCTGGAAGTAAGCTTTTATTCATTTTTAAATAAATGATTTTGCACCCAAACTCTTTCCCGTTACTGATGCAGTCCACCACACCAGCCGACAACACAACGGGCTTAAATGCGGTCCGTCGTGAAGAACCAATTTTCGAAGTGTTGAACAAATTTTTAAAAAACAGAATTTAAATACATCATTTACAATGTGTATAGCCATACGAAATCACGCCGTTACCTTTCGAGGTAGTGCATTCAAAAAATTTTCATTCTCGTAAATAGTCATGTGAAACTAACTCTGCCTTAACAATTTCTCCCAAACTGCGCTATTTTTGTATTACTTTTGTGCTTCAGTCACACTTGTACGTTGATTCATGCACACCCTTCTGTTATTAACACTGTTGGACTCATTATATTCCTTTTTTAGAGTCTCTTCCACAAGAATCAACCATGCATTTCTCCGCCTACCCCTCACCCAAGTATGTCATCTGTTTAAAATGAAATATGAAAAAAAACGCTTGGGTACCTGACAATGTTTCATTTAATCGCGAACGAGGATGCCTTCATTCTTGCTGTGCGGGAAACCTTCATGGGAAACGCAAGTGAATTAGCAAATGGCAGCATAATTTTCTGCTGAAAAAAAAGTGCAAACCTTTCAAGTTTTCATGAAAAACAGCTGAGCTCCTCTCGGGAGGACGCCGCGGGATACATGGTGTCCAGACTCTATTATTAACACGCGGAATCCTTTCAAATGAGAATAAGACGGCTCAAATTAAACAAATTCCACTGTGGGCGAAGGGAGGTAGAGGCTAAGCGGGATTGTGCGACCGCGTCGTAATGATGCCGCCCCGCAACACCGAAATTAAAGTTTCGCCCGCCTGATATTCGAATTGAATAAATTTAACGTGGCGGGCGGGGGGAAGGCTCATGGCGTGAGGCTGGAGCTGTGGGTGGAAGGGGAGGTTGGGGGTTGGGTTTTGAGCTGAGGGGGTGGTGGTGGGGTGTGGAGAGGGAATGAGGAAAAAAACGAGAGATAGAGTGGGGAATGCGGACAAGGGTGCAGGAATTAAAGGCGAGTTAAAGGAAATGTTGCAACGTGTACGGGGGAATAAAAGAGAGGGTGGGCGCCGCGAGGGGTGATGGTGTTTCCTTACGGGTAGGGGGGCAGGGAGGGGGAAATTGTGTGGGGGGGGGGAAGGGTAGCGTTTGCTTTGAGAAAGCTGCGAAATGAATGGTGTGGGGGAAGGGGGACGTGTTGCGGCTACGAAGTGTGGGTGGGGGGGTGGGCGTGGGGATGGGGAGGTGGGCGATCCTTCTTCTCCCGCCCAGTCCAAATATATGGGCAGCCATCATGTTACAAGCTTTCCCGCCACCCTTTCCCCACCACCCACAGCCCAACCCCCCCCCCCCTTCGCCCCACCAAACCCAGTACACTTTTCTTGCCACTCGCTGTCCGTCCTCCTCCGTCTGACCACTCACCCTCCCCCTCCACCCTCTTCCTTCCTCCCCATTCCTTTTCATTTCCTTTCTCTCTCTCTCCCACACATGCACCTTCCTCCAGCCCCCTCTCCTCCCCCCTTTCCCACCCCCTTCCCACCTCCCCCCCCATTCCGATATTTGCTCACTCCTCTTCACCGCTCCGAGTTGACACAGGCGAGGCAGCGAGCCATCACTTCCACTCCTAAAGCGGCCAAAACTTTTAATTCCAGCCCCCCCCCCCACAGCTCTCATCGCCCGCGGCCCACCGACCTCCCACCCTCCCGCCCTCTCGTCCTCGACCTCCCTCTCCCCCCCCCTCCCTCCTCCTGTGGGGAAAGCGTTGACCCTCTCTCTCCCCGGCCGACTGCCCTCCGCCGCCACTCAACGTGCTCGCAGAAATTGTTGTCTCACGCAAAAAGCGTAAGAGCCGGATATGAATGCAAGGTGCTCTCGAGGCATATGAAGCGATGGTGTGTTTACAATTTGGTTTACCGCGTGAGGTTGAGTGTTTTTCTCTCTTTCTTTCCTTTTATTTTTGGCCGCTTCGCTTGTCAACGATCTCGGTTGGAAATCAACCTTGGCTCTCTCCCCTCAGCTAACCACAAACAAGAACCTTCACGGAAGTGCCTGTGCGCGTGGGAGACAACTAGTAGAAAGGGGGGAGGGGTGTAAATGGGCAGAAGGGGAGGAAATTGGAGCATCCTCTTAAGCTGACTGAGTGGCTCACGCCAAGTGTTTCGGGCTCCAAGGAGTTTATTCGTTCATGCCCTGGAAAGTATCAACATTTTGACCCTACATGCATTTAGTGTTTGTATGTGATACGAAGACATGTAAGCTATGGGTGTTCTCAATATGTTGGTCACAATGGCCACAGCCACGTAAGTAGGTACTTATAATTACAGATGCACTGTAATCAATGGATGGAGCACATTTCGAAAACAAATTTCTCTCGGACTAATTCTAAAGAGTCTGGCCATTATGTGAGCCATTTACCAGACTCTTTAGAATCGGTATTTGAATAATTAGTGTCACTGGCGTGCTCCTTCAGTTCATTACAGTACTTTTTTACTCAAAGAACTTTTATGACTTGGTCAATGTCATAAAAATACTGATAGCACCGAAAGCTTTAATAAGTGACTAAAAATCAGTAACATAAAGGCTTTAATAAAATATTTAAATTTTCACGCCGATGACGTTCCTGTTTTTAAAACAGACAAAAAAAATGAATGCATTTCACCTATCTGACTGCATGCTCGTTGATTTGGAAACACTCCTTTTCAACGCTGTTTTCCAATTTTTGAAAGTAATTCAGTTTCGCTACTTATTGTGAATATGATGGCAGGTCATTTCCATATTAGGGCAATAGCAGTCATACCATCAAAACCATAAGCCCATTGATCCTCTATAAAGCAAAAAATTAGCGATATTCCATTGAGTCAAACACTCAGCAAGCTTGCATGGCTGGAGTGTAAGCAAAGACAATATAGTCCTGGTTCCCCGAGGAACAACATTATCAAAGCGTTAACTTAAAACCATCAGAGTCAGCTACAATTCAAACCGGCTAACATTTAACACCTTGGATTTATTTGAGGATGCACTCAGAGAAGTAATTATTTCATCAATTTTCAAGAAATACTGTTTAAAAGTTCTTCATGCCTACTAACCCATGTTATTATCTATCCATCTAAAATACCTTCTCGTCAGGCTATGCCTATGGTTTTCAATGACAACCAGTCAGACACTTAGTGCGTTTTTAACATTTCACTGGATATGATTGAGATTAATGTTTAACGCGAGTAAGTCCTGAAAATGTAGTTAATGGATGTACATATAAATATTTTTTCCTTTCGATTTGAATTAATTAGAGTATTAAATAGTTCTCCTCCCATTTGAATGCATAATATAATATCTATTTCTGTCCATTTTTTTCAATTAACGATTTATAAATTTAAATAATTGCTTTATTTAAAAAAGGGAATTCTTAAAGAGAGTTGTACTACGTTTCTAAATAAAAAGGACGGAAAAATTCAGGTAGCTGTGAAAGCTTTAGTACCTAGCTTCAATTACACCAGGTTAAGTAGCAAACTGCAGAGGAATTTCACACTGGCATCACGAAGAAATGTTAGCGAAAGAGGTCTAGCATGAAAAAATCAACAAATGTGGAGGAACGAGTTCGTCAAGATTGTCAACTTTTACCAGCCTTTTTCGCTGAGTGATCACCAACACCAATGGAGAGTAACACTGTTACAATTATTAATTGTACACTAG
The DNA here is from genome assembly GCA_963573305.1 of Pyrrhosoma nymphula. Classification (NCBI taxonomy): domain Eukaryota; kingdom Metazoa; phylum Arthropoda; class Insecta; order Odonata; family Coenagrionidae; genus Pyrrhosoma; species Pyrrhosoma nymphula. The sequence goes on from OY754332.1 coordinate 58,841,260, forward strand.
TAGGAGTAGGAGTACACTATTATTAATTATTATACTTCGTACTTCAACTTAAAAATGAAATGTTTTGCAGAAAATAAACTGAAAATGAAACGTTGAAGACGTAATATACAATTGCATCATGCGCAGGGAACTCGTTACCCTCCCTTGCACTTGATAACGTGATGCCGCACGAAAAGAAACCTTTGCGCCTCGTTGCCATATTTCCTCATTTCGACTCGTTATTTCTGGGCTTCGTTCGGACACCTCGCATTCAGCATTAAAAACCTTCACTTTATTCGCGTGCCAGCTTTACGTAGCGGCTGCTCACGGCCACACACCATTTTCTCACCCCAGGGAGGGATTTCCACGTGTATATTTACATTTGCAGGGGTCTGAGCACTCCTATTTCCAGGGTATTGGGCAACAATGGGGACGGGGCCGAGATATGGGTGGAGTAAATATCTGGATTTAAAATCACCCCCACAGGGAAAGGCAAAAGAAACGTTCTTTTGGCTCATGCAAAGGCGTGGCATGGTAGGATTAGTTCACAAGAGAGGAAAAGGAAGTATTGAAAACTTATTCCGCATTCCCTTTATTTGAAAAACCGTCTGCATGTCCCAGTCCGTCATTGCCGATTGTCGATCAATAATAGTACCGTGTTGCATTTTTTCATTTTCTTCTTACTCGCCATAGCTGATATCAACATTATGTTACCAAAGGCCATTCCCTAACACTAGCTAAATTGTTTTTACTTTGGAAGTAATATAAAAGTTACATCCCAACTTCTAGCAAAATTAAGCCATACTTCAGCCGGTGAGAATTCATTTTCGGAAAAAAAAAGCTTGAAATTACTTATAGGTCTCCAGGAAAATTTAGTAATGTGTAGAGCACTGACACTTCTGTTTCTTAACCCCTAAGTAGGAGCACCTCGCTTGGTGTCGTAAGTGGGCGCGTGGGGTCTTTTAATACCCCGTTTGGAATTGTGTGTATATTTGCCACTTTTATTGGTTTTGCGTTGTAATTTTTAATGCTCGATGTTTGAAGCGGTATAAATTATTTATTTATCAATAAATTTATTTATCAGTTGTGCTACTAAATATTATCTCATTTCTCTTATTTGTTAATTTCACCAGATGTTTCACCAGATGTCATGTTTTTTATTATTAATATATTTTTTAAACAGCTAAAAACTATTTCGCATACAATTTTGGATTGTTCAAACCTTATTTTAAATACATTTATTCAAAGAAATAACTACTTAAATTATTTTACAGATATATATTTGTCGTATTATGTTCAATTGTTTACTGAATATTACACTGTTTAGTCCAAATAATAGTTTATCTTCGATTAAAAGTCGATTTTAATAAAAAAGCAATAATTCTGAAGTATATAATAAATTATATTCATTGTTTTTGTCTTTTATTTACATGCATAGGAATAACCTGTTTTTAAAAAATCACAGTTTTTAGGGGCACATCTAAGATACTGATTATGACACTCATGTCAAGGATTACAGCAATACAAAAAAACAAAGGATGGTCTAAGTAAGTCAAATTTATTAATATTCATTAAAATTATCAAAAGAATGAGGGCATATAGTTTTCATGTGCTTTAAACACATTGTTTTAGAACAGTGGCTGCAAAACTGGTTTGTTTTTTTGTCCAAATTTCTAGGGCAAATAGCGCACCTAGCTCTTACTTTCAGATCAAACTCATTGTGCCCCAAATGATTTTTGACGCTTTCTCACAAAGAGAATGTGCTGCTTATTTTTAATCTGCCCGTGAATGAGTTCCCGACCAATCTCTCTGAGACATAACCGCCGAACTAGCTTACTTTCTGGATTATTGCACGTAGAATTACTCGTGCGTTATGCTTCCTATATTTAGAATCCTAAAAAACATTGCTAATGCCTTACGTTTGCAACATGTTGCGATACTGTACGTCCCATACATTTCGTCGAGTGTCTACTCCTGACTTTACGAAATTGTAGTCACTGATAATTTCAGGCTTTCGAATTTCTCATGATCTTTCATCAATTGCAGCCATTGACGAAACCATAATGACATTTCCGTTTTTCTTCGGAACGTAAGATAAGTGCGTAAAGTGTTTCTAAAAGGCAAAAATGCTAGTTCCCACAGCTCTATGCTTACAATTAGATAATTCTGGTGGAATTTCAATTTTGATTTTTCCTCACAGTGCCTAAGTATGTTGTCCTAATCTCTAGTAACTCTTTTACTAAGGCGATACTACTGAACAAATTGTCAGCTGCGATGTTTCGTCCAGTGCCTGCTTTTGTTTTTGCTAAACGCAACACAATAACGCATGGCCAATTGGACAGGCGGAAAGGTCCTTTTGGCTGGGTTCCAAGATAAACTTCCATATTTTTCGTGTACATCGTTCTAGCGTCAGTTAAAGTGAAAATAATCCCGTATTTTGCTGGCTTACATGAACTGACTAAAGGGATCTCTAAGAGCTAATTGGTACCTCTAAGAGGTACCAATTGCTCATCAATTGATGTTAGCTCACCTATATTGTAATATTCTTCACAGTTAGTGGTAAAAATTTCGAATACATTTCGAAATGCAGTGAATTTGTCTAGTTCGCGTCTTTGGGGTCTGTCGGTTACGTCGTCGAAGCGAATAAAAACATTTTCATACTCATTGTTGTAAAATATATTTCGATTCCAAACCCGTTTCTATCCCATAAATCGCGGTCATTTTGATGTCCTAAACGAATAGAACCTAACAAAATAAGAAAACCAAAGAAAGACTTCATCTCCTCTTAATCAGTCAATTTTGCGTATCGATCTCTTCTAAAGAGTGAAGCAATTCGAGAAATGTAGTTACAATACAAACAGTCACATCATCTAAAAATAACCTATAACATTCAATGGGGGTTTTTACACTTTTTTTCTGTAGTAACGGCCCTGACGAAATGGAAACAATGTTCATTTGTGGGGTCCTAACTTTGCGTGAAGGTGGAAACCTTTTCCAACGCGTGAACTTGTCTTTTCTGATAAAATCTGATGAGCATGACCCTAGGGAAGAGTCGCCGTTGATACCACACGCGTCGTCATCGGATGCACCACTTTGCTCTGTCTCCGCGTCAATTTCCGGCTCACATTGATGATCTTCTCCCTCCGAAGCAAATGAATCACCTTCATTCTCAGAGGATATATCCCGGAGAAGGTCTAAAATACGGTTTCTTTCTCCTTCCTCTCGTTCAGTCATCTCGTCCACAAAAGAGACGCTCAACTATATCTCGAATACGAGGTACAATATGTAGGTATGAAACTGACAACAAATAAAATTTTTGAAAACAAGAAAAGAACAATAATAGCAGCATAAATAAACAAATGTTTCATATACATACCCTAAGTATAAGAAGAGAATTTAGCGTTTTCCCTAGTTATTCATTGGTTACTTCAAGTAAATTTGAAGATTGCTTGTTTACTCAATAAATTATACACCTTCAAGGTAGCGTTCTCTTCACAGTGGGAGAGGAAGGCAATATGGGCTCGTGCGTTATTACGTTACCAATTTATAGGGGGGAATGAGTCGCCAAGAAACCTAGGGTTGGAAACGAGGGGGTGGAAGGGGGATTCACTCAATGTAACGTAATTGCTACAATTCGCCAATTTAGTTTCTTCATCGTCAACATCGCTTCGTAAATACTACATTGTTTAACACGAGAGAGAGCACGCGGTGAGCGTCTAACACTCGCAGCTTTTAATTGAGCAAAATGTAGCTGAACCATTGCCTCAACATTGTTGCACGTCTTCATAACTTCAAATCGCTTACATTATCACAATGTGTTAACCCTGTCGCGGGTTGAAAAATGACCTCGTGACCAGAGCATTAGTTATAAATGTAGGGAGGGTAGAGAACAAGCTAGACGAGCGCAGAACCTGGCGTCCCTGGTATCTGAATTTGTCACGTAAGTAGGCGCGTGGGGTCTAAAAATACCCGAGTGATGAAAAACATTTTTTACGTGAAATTTATCCATTGCAAAATCGTGATTTTTTTATTTTCAGCTACCTACATTTAAATGCTCCAGGAAGGTACTGAAGTATTGAAAGTTGACCTTAAGGGCGTATTGAAAGTTGACCTTTCAATACGCCTTCTGGAATAAAATATTGCGTTTGCCATACCCTTGGGGTCTTTAAAGACCCCACGCGCCTACTTAAGGGTTAAATTAGGGAACTGATGATTAGCCATAAAACAAAGAACTAGCAATTCAAGAGTCATATTATTCCTATAGATAAAACAATATTATCCGTGACCTGATGAAATATCAGGAATTAAGTTCGGTGTAATTAGGGACGTTCTGTTGCAGCTGTGTAACTCATGTTGCCCAAAACAAATTCGTAAAAATGAAACTTTCCGCCGAAAAAGAGGATTTTCACTCTCGCCTTTAATTTTCCTCGTTTAATTTAACACGATGTAGACCCTAAGAGCTTCCTTCTTAACCTGCACAATGTAATTGCTGGGAGAGGTGCGATAAGCTCGGATATTAATGGAAGGAAATATGAAGGACAAGTGGCTTCTGTACATTTTACTAAATGATGCTCTATCGAAAAACGATAATGGAGAGGTACGATATTATCCAAAATGGATATAATCAGGCAAAAGAAAAAGAAATATTTGTGAGAGACATTGTTAATTAAGAGAAATTAAATCACCACGGCTTGTCTTAATACCTCCCATTAAAATGTTATTTCACCATTTCCACTCTTATCTCAACAGAAAATATAATTTCCATTATGGCACTGAAATGATTCCAAAATAAACAATGGCATTATTTAGAAAAGCCACTTATATTTATTTGCAGCAGGTATTGGAGATGATATCTTTATAATATCTAAAGTAAGCATCACATTACACACTACTTTTGTCCATAACTTAATATATAGTTTAGTCAGTACCTCAACATATGGTTTAGCTGGATGCTCTTCCTAAAAGTGAAGGGGGCGAAATAATTTAAGAGAACAGTGCTCTCGAATAGTGACAGCAACCGAACAGTGCTCTCGAATAGTGAACATTAGGCTATTCTCCCCTAGACATGAAGCAATGGAGATAATCAGGTAGCAGTTCCAGCGAAACAACATTAAATTACGCGTTGGCGAAGTCCTGTCAAATTAATTTCTTTTGCACAGACTGAAACGAATGCCATTGGATTCCCGCAAGGATTTAAGTGCCCATTTGACTGCGTTCACGATGAAGCTCAGCGGGAGCCAGCTAGCTTGCCAGTCAGTACCTCTGGACGGGGAAATTGCATTTGCCTCACAAAGGGGCTTACCTCCCTTATCATATGACTTGAATACTTATCGAATTCCGGGTACCATTTCCCTCATACAGGCACAACATGCTGCGCAGAGCCAACACGTTGGAATGGAAAGGGGGAAATTATTCAAAGAGGGAGAGTTCAAAGGTGAGTAATCAAAGACAGTCACATAAAGGGGACGAGTAGCATGATATCTTGGGCCGTTCTTGGGTATCCAACTAATGAGAGCATGCAGGAATGACATGAATGCTCAGAATTACTTTTACATGACAGTTTTAATACCGCGTGAAATGCTTCATTAATATATCAAGATGAAGGAGAAGGATATTAGGCGTGTTAAAGCACATAGTGTGGGAATAAAGAATAAAAGATAAAATGAAACGGAATAACTATATGTTTATCAATATTTAGCCACATGAAGACTTATAAATAAATAATTTGAATGTCTTATAAGGTTAGTATAGTAACAAATTACTTGTAAATTTATCAAGTGGGTGCTTAAGGTTCATATTTTGTCATTAATTATGCTACGGAAAATATTTACAGGCATAAGCAAATATTACGATATTTTTTCATCAAATTGACTACCTGAAATAGATTATAGAATACATACTAAACTTAAGCAGAACAATTCTGTAATTTCATAAAATTAAATAGGTACATACTTCTAGTGACGACTAAAAAGATGTTATTATATTTTTACTCTCGCGTTTTCGCAAAAGTTGGCTTACTTAGCTATAATGCTAGTATTGCTGTAACATTGAAGAGTGACCGGTACTCCGATTAGTTCGAACTCGTTTTGTGTCGAATCCAGACAGAAAAAACTTTTTCATTCAGCAGTTAATTGAGTAGCCTTGCTGGTGTAACCTGTAGCACACTCGACCGGCAATTGGGAGATCCAGGATCTAATCCTGGGTAAGATGAAATTTTTTCTGTCTGGATTCGACACATTTTCATCTTCCCCACCAAACCCTGTGTTCGTCCTTTTACGTGTTCCTATCCCTTTCCATTTCCTATGGTTGTATGAATTTATTCGCGCCTTTGAGCGTCTGATTTTCGAATGGATGAGTATATTTGGCCATGTTGGCTCTTTTCTTCTTCTTCGGCTATGCGTGCCTTTAAACGCACTGTTCACATCTGTATTCCTCTTTACCTTTCCTCTTCCACTTGTGTTCGGTTCCTATATGGTGGGTGAAAAAGCTCTTGCGCGCCATCTCTGGCCGCTACAGTTGGGCATGGGGGGTGACATAAAACCCCGTCGTATTCAGCAGTTAACTGAGTAGCCTTGCTGGTGTAATTGGTAGCACACTCGACCGGCAATTGGGAGATCCGGGTTAGAATCCTGGGTAAGGTGAATTTTTTTCTGTCTGGATTCGACACATTTTCATCATCCCCACCAAACCCTGTGTTCGTCCTTTTATGTGTTCCTATCCCCATTTCCTATGGTTGTATGAATTTATTCGCGCCTTTAAGCGTCTGATTTTCGAATGGATGTATGTATATAAAAAAAAATATATATATATATAAACACAAATGTAAATATACTTTTAAAACACAGGCACACGAAAATTAAAAGAACACTCACAGAATAATTTGCGGGACGTTTTGACGGGCAAGCCGCCATCGTCAACGACAAGAGACTGAGTTAAATGAGTTAGTCTCATGTCGTTGACGATGGCGGCTTGCCCGTCAAAACGTCCCGCAAATTATTCTGTGAGTGTCCTTTTAATTTTCGTGTGCCTGTGTTTTAAAAGTATATTTATATTTGTGTTTTAATTCGCCAAGTGCGGTTTCTCAGAAGATATTATATATATATATATACATATATATACATATATATATATATATATTATTTATTTTTTTAAATTTTCAAATGCACTACCAACACATGAAAATATTTCACAACTATACGTGGTACGAGCTCGATCCAAATCGTGGCGCAGAGTAGAACTTCTCACATATGATTTTTGCTGTCGACCGTACAATTGAGCCCAAAATCCTTCTTGAAACGCCGCGAGCACCGGGTTTCTCTCCACCTACCCGCGCTATGTCTCTCTTTCTCCCTCAAATGCTACTTTCCGTCCTCCATCTCGGAATCCGCCTCGAGCAAACGCAAATTACCCCCCATACCGCCCTCAACCCACCCACTTCGGATTCCTCGGGGCAACCGCGAAAATTCAGACGAGAGCAGCAGAAAAGGTGAGATTAGGTGGGGAGGTAGGGACGCGGTGATGAGCCCAGTCCCGTGCTCAACGCTGGAGGAAAGAGAAAGAGGAGAGAAAACGACGAACTGCAGATGAGTGGAATGGAATTAAGGAGGAGGGAATGGGGGAGGGTTTGGGGGGGGTGAGGCGAGGAAGGGGAGGCGATGGAGAGATCCAGCGGAGTGTATTGTAGATAAAAGAGGAGTTGATTGAACGGAAGGTGGTGGTGGGGTTGGAAACGGGGGTGGGAAGGGGAGGCGGAGAGTCTTGGCACAAAGGACGAGGTGGTGGGCTTGGAACGGTAATAAGAAGGCGTGCGGGGGCGAAATGACGATTCAGACGTGGGAGACGACTGTGGGGCTGCGGGGGATGAGGTGAGGTGAGGGGTGAAAGGTGGAGGCGCTCACCGTGAAAAGACGCCGGTGGTCCTCGGCGATACGATGGTGCGCCTCGGAATCCATGCCACGGGATCCAGAGGTTTTTATTTTTTATAGCGGGAGGAAGAATGAGCCTTTCGTCACAATGGGGTGCTAAGTTTAGCCATTGAATTTCGACTGATAGTGATCTTGCTGGATGGAGATGCGATACTGGTGCATTGTTTTTCGGTGGTGAGGCTCTGTAAAATACGTGATGATAACTAAATGGTTCCATTTGCGGTGGGATTCATAATTGTTATCGCCATTTGAATGTATGAATGAATTTTTCAATTGTATTCCTTTCGTACTTGTCTGGTGGACGTCATGCAGATATATTTTGTTATTATTTATTTATTTTTAGTTAACTGTTATTATAAAAGTTTTTTCACATAATTTTGGGCTAGGTTTCAAAAGGAACATACTAATATGCTTGGGTGTTTTCATTTTTCAATGTTGTCAATTCTGATTGACGTGTAGAGAGTACTATAGTTTTCACTTCAAGATGACATATCAATGATTTTTTAAAAACTTCTTCCACATAAAAAATAATTTCACAAATATTTGGATAGTTCGTTAATAATAAAAAATTGTAAAGTAGGCTTTTTTGTTAACAACCCATTCCTCATATAATTACTTATAACCTGAGTCCGTCAGGCACCACGCGAGTATGAGTGTTCCAAAAAGTGTCACCAGTATAAAGCAGTCGTCAGTCGCCAGCTTCATTTGTTCACATAAAAACGGAAACCCACAAAAACTCAATACTGGTATAAAGTCACAGCAAGCAAAGTGCAAACAAAATGTTAAAACGTGCTATTTTTCCTACCAATTCGGAACCACCGCACATTATGATGGTAGTAAGAGCGATAGATAACTTCATAAGAGATGCATAATGGTAGACATTCCTTAAAATATTATAGTCATTAATAACAGACCAGATTCCAACTCTTTAAACACCACCGCCAGGCTTCATGTGTGCACAGAGGTGACATTCGCTGCCATAGATGCCATCCAAGTCTTACTAATCATGCGCTGGAATTTCAGCCATTGATTGAACAATCTGAGGCGTCGTGTGTACAGGCCTTTGGGGGCTCTTAGAAATAGATGGTGAAGATTTTCCGAGATTTCTGCCACGTTGATCCATGTCTTTTGGCGACAGTTTTGCCAGCATTGCTGTTAGATTATTCAGGTATGGAGTCCTAGTGTTAGTAAAATTCAAGCAAAAATGTCGCCAGTAAAAATTGCTGAACCCGAAAACCTTCGCCATCTGGGGCCTTATTTAGGAAGTACTTGACCTCGATAATGTTGTGGACGTTCAGCCTCTACAAATATCAAATTGTAAATGGGAATATTTTAAATTCTTGAGGTTTTGACGCCAAAAACCTTCAAGTCATTCTTCTCATGAGTTATAACTGGAGGGATATAACTTAGAATTTCCGAGTACCTTGTGAATTGGGCCCCTATACGATGCCTCTGAAGAATTAACTCAAACGCACGAGGAAAATATCGAAGAAGTTGACTCAGCAGCTGAAAAACTGCCGTTTTGTACACCTTGGCCCTAAACTGTCTAACATTTTGCCACCCTCTCTGAAAAGCTATTAAAATGTATTCACAGCCTAAAAAAAGGTAAGGTATGGCTGATTTCTCATGAAAATTGTTAACGTTATTTGTGGTAAAAAATGTATTGCCTCCAATATTTTGATATATACTTAAACCAAAACCTTGAAATAGTCACTTTTATTTGATTTTCCATTAATTTATGCATGTCATATTTATTTACCTAGCAGTTATTGAGTACTTTTTAGGGAAATCATGTCATGATTATAGCTCCCTTAGCTACCAAACGCTCATATGTTTCAATTTATGTCTAATATATTTTTGACGTGTAAATGAATAATTTACATCTTTCTATACCCATCTACCTAGGTACATCTACCTAATTATGAAAAAAATTAGCGTTGGAAAAATGCAAGGCTTAAAGGCAGTTCGGTTTTGCCTTGCTGCGTAATCCGACTGCAGGTCAGCCGAATGGAAAATGAAACGAGAGCGCGGCGGTAGAGAATGGACGGAGCATTGGACGAGGCGGCAGAATTCGTGGCGCCCTCCTCCAAACACGATCAAAACAAGGGCCGGGGGAAGGGGGCATGGGGAGGGTGTAGCGGAGGCGAGGAACTGTGAGCGCGCGAGAGAGATAAAGGAGGGGGAGGTATGCGAGCATTATTTCAATAAATGGCGCGGGAGTGGGCCGGGGGGAGGCTTCGCCCTCGCCGAGCGAAACTTTAAAGCGGCGTCGGGGGATGTGGAGGAGGTGAGAGGGAGGTTTGAGGCGTATATACACGGGCGCAGGGGGCAACTCTTCTTCATAGAACGTGACAGAATGAGCGGGGTAGCAGTTGGGGAACGGTGGTGGTGGGTTGGGGGAACGGTGGTGGTGGAGAAGTCGGGGGAGTGGGCGGGAGGTGGGGAGGCCGTAGAGGGAGTGGGAGGAGGCCTCCTTCGTGCGGGATGCGTGGGCGGGGGTGCCGCGGAGGGGGGGGGGGCAGTGGAGGCGCGAATGAGTGATAAATAGTGGTGGGAGTGAAAAGAGCGGTGTGCGTGTGTGTTGTTTGCAGAAAAAGGTGGCGGTTGGAGCTCCGGAGGCGGGCGGTGGGGCTGGCACGGGTGGAGTTGGATGGGCCGAGGCAACTTACGTGGGATGTATTATTCCGCGTGGCGAAGTTGTAGCCCCCATGCTTCCCCCCCCTCCCTCCTTCCCCCTCCCCTCACCCCTCTCTCACCCCTTCACCTCTTAGAAACAGCAATTAAGCCTTTAGGAGGGAAGCAGAGAAGAAGAAAAATTGGTACTGGCTTTAAAGAGCTTATGATGGAGGGAGCCGAGAGTGTCTCGAGTTAAAAATCCCATCCGATGAAAGGTAATCACTCTGAAATGCATGTCAGCGCCGAGTGGAAACTCAATGAGTCGTAAAACTGCCTTCAGGGTGGTGTATCCCAACCCTCCTCACCACCCCTCCGAAAGGAAGAGATGATGAGCCAGTGGAAGAGGACGGGTTCTTCCCTAACCGCTCCGGATAGTCCAGAATTATTCGATTGAATAGTGAGCAGAGGTTGGCGAAAATAATTTCCATCAATGCCATGAATAATGGAGCGACTAGGCCACAGAATTTCTGACCACATCCCGCCTCAGTACACTAACAACCATAGTGGACATTACATCCCAATTGGATTGACGAAGTGTTAAGCTCCGTTTCGCTAGTTTAATCTGTGAAGGGTAAACTTGGGCTTACGCCGATGAAATATAAAAGTTTCTTCCGTCAATTCCTGAGCATGGTAGACAACACTGGTTTAAATCAATTAATTTTAAATTAGTTGAATTTGAATAAATATGAAGCTACGAAAATAATAGTCAATTATCCAGCATTTTTGGCATCTATCACGTGAGATTAATTTGATCATTGATCAACGTTCCGTATGTTTTCAGTAAACGGAATACAATACGACCCATATTTAATGATGCAAATTTGAAAAATTTTAACCTAAAACAAACTGTCCTAAATTTCCCTAAAAGCAGGATGCATTAACAAATTTCCTCAATTTGTTAATCATAGCACAGTTTTTATTGCCCTGTGGTGTTTTAAGCTATATTTATTTGCAAAACGTTTAATATAATTTAACTGTTAGTGCACACTTAGCGCTGGCCCTATTCGAACTCCGTTACAAATCGAGTTGAAGTTGAAAAGTAGCAAGCTTATGTCTTGGCATTATTATTTGCCATTGTTTCGTAATTTTATAACGCTATACTAATGACAGATATGAAAAAGTAAAGAAAGAGGTATGCGTCATTACCACCTCCAACGCAGCTTTTTGTATAAGTATATCTTGTGTTTACGGGTTATAGTGAGTCTATTGTCAAGGACGCCAATTATGACAGTATTACTCTTGCCAAATATATCTCGTAGAATATTAAGCAGCCTAAATCGAGGAATATCGCCGCACAAACATTCCCTTGCCTTCCATTTGAGTAGGAAGGCTGAAACGGAGAAAGCGTCTTTTCCCGTTTGAGAATACGGAGCAACAGAGAGGGGATAATATAAAAGTAACAAGTTCCTTGCGTAAAGCCTGTTTTACACCTTACACGTAATTGCACAGTCTGATGTACGTATGAACATGCATTTCAAATTGCATCGTGTAAAACCGTAAGTTGCAAGAACGTATGCGCGAATGCATTAACGTGAGATGGCAAAATAGCCCCTGCTCTAATTCGAAAAAGATTGCACTCCCGATTGAGAAAAACATGCAGTTTGAAGTTGTGCAATCTCGTGCCCCGTGTTAAACGGCCTTGACGCACTGCAGGATCTAATTGGCGCAAGAACCTATTTGCACCCATCATCATATTTTTGAAACCGGACAGGAAAAGAAAAAGGTTTCATGGCAGCCGCGTTAAACAGCCACATCTATACTGTATCGACCCTAGCGGGACTGTAAGTATATCAGTGCGTACTCCTTATCATTAGAAAACAAGTTTAATAATTTTATCCGTGCATATTTATAAAACTTTACGCTTGATCAAACTTTTCTGGTGATATGATTTTTCAATTGTATAGTAAATATTATGTGTATGAGAGTTTTGCGTGTGACACTGTACCTATAACATACCTATTAAACGGTTGAAACTATGCGCTGCGAATGCAAACACATGAATGGATGAGTATATATATATTTTTTCAAAGTAATCACTGTTCACCAATCTGAGATTAACACTTAAGTTGCAAAAGCGCGATGCCAAATTGTACGGAGGCTGTATTCATAGACTTTAAGTTAAACCCGAATTTAGGAAGTTTTATCAAGCCAAGGTTCAATTGAAAATTTATATGGGGCAATAAGTTGTGATATCCAGTGTAGTAACTTAAAATTTTCAACGTTTACTCGGTATTCCGCAAGTTTATCATTTTGCTGGACTAATTTGGTCGGGAATTAGACAATTCAGGAATTAAACGAATATATAAATATATTTTTAATGAATTATTTGACCTGGACTAACATTATATAAAGAATTTATACCCAAATATAAACCCAATATACCCGGATTAATTAACAAACTCTACGCGTTTCGACGTTTTCACATAATCCTCAGGTAAGGACTTAATCGAATTTGTTAAATAGATTTGTGGAAAATTACGCCTAAGGCTCTACACCTCGCCTGAAAACGTCAATTTCTGAACTAATAATATGTTAAATACGACTAGTACAGTCTTAGGGAGCGGCCATCAACATAGCTGGATATCCATTGAGGACCATCACCAGAAGGGGTTTCCTTGGAACGAAAGCTCAGTGAGCTCGGAGACGATGAGCCGAGCGATGGCGGAAACACGGTACTCGACTCGACAACCAGGGGCTCAATTGAGCGGGCAATGGGCGAAGGCGGAAGTCGCACGACCCCGGCAAGAAATGGCCTCGTCTCCGGCTTGCATTCGCCCGCTTTGGGGCTCCATCTGCCCTCTGCTGGCATCGTTGCGTGCACCATTGCTTGGTGTCCTACGCCATCACCGGTCGGTGCCGTTTCGCTGCTCCCTCCTACCTTCCTCCTCCCTGCAAACGATAGGAGGTGGAGGGCGGAGCGGGAGGTGAGAGGTAGAGAGGGAGAGAAAAAGAGAGGAAAGGAAGAGAAGGGAAGAGGGTGAGATTAGGACGGGGGAAAGGGTAGAGCTGTCGAAAATGACGCATGGGCGCAAAGTTTCCGTAAGTAATGGAGGGAGCTCTGGCTGGAAACACGCCAAAGATGCAAAAATATTTGCTCAGTGCATAAAACTCTGGGCCCGTTTCTACTTCACCGACTTTGGACCCTCTGGTGGGGATGAGGGTGAGGGAGCACACATGGGGTTCACATTTTTGCAGCATCACTGGACCGTTGAGAACGCATGCCCCGTGAGTGGAGGCTTAACCGCGCAGGGCAAGCGACAGAAAGAAGGCCTTTACTCGGAAATTTTACTTTTCGTTACCCTTACGCCCTGCACATAGCCGCTGAAGGTACAGTGAAAAAGACATTTCGCAATTTTAAATAGTTTTCATACGGCAAAATTATAGTAAATACTCTTCGCAATTTATAGTCTTTCACGATTTCGTTTACTAATATGAGAGTCGTCAAAAGAATTATTAAGATATAACCACTGCCTCTCTGTGTAATCGTGTAATCATTTTCAAAGACCACGTATTTGGATTGCATATCTAATAACATTGTCGTGCTGCCAAATCGCTGGGTTCCACAGTGGGGGACGTTCCAAGGGGTGAAAACTTATCTCCGGTGACCCTCTTTCCTCTAAGCTCTCCCAGTAGTATCGGCATGGCAAAATCCAGTGGAACACGCCAGTAGAGGGGGGAGAAAGCCTTGATGGCCAGGCAGAGGCATAAAGCACTTCAGCGGGGACCGCTGGAAGAATCCTCGGTTCTTTACAAGCGGGTACTAGCAAGTTTAGACACCTTTCTACTCCCTACGCTCTCAGTATGTTTGAGAAAGTCATCAAATCATCATCAAGTTGCCTACCACCCCGTTGTACATCTTAAGTTTTAAATCAGGAACAGTTAAATGTTTTGAGGGTTCCAGGTATGGAGGAATTACATAGTATTGCGTAAGATATGAAGATAATGGGAGGATGATCAAGAGTAAACAGTTAGTGGTCACGAATAAGCATCCAATAGAGTCCTTGATCAAACTCTTTCAGAAACTAGTGAGAAAATCATTAAAGTTTCCTCAGCTTTATTCCCATCAATGAGATTCATTATGTAGCTCTCCGTAATCAATTCCAGATAGATTCTTATAAATTTTTCCGAGTAGAACCAAATCTGCGAAAACACGTCAAGAGATATGCGGCACGGTGAAAGTGCCGCAGTACTTTGCTTAGTCCATTTGGTAAAACTATGTTCACTCTAGCAAAATGGCAGTTGCGCAGAAGTCGCTTTTCAGTGTATGAGTTCATTTCCAATGAACTGGCTGCGAACAGGGAAGTAGGGTGGTGTCTGCTTTTGACTACCAGGATTTCCAAGGTAGCAAACCTTCATTAGAAAATAAAATATTCTCACTCTTCTATTAAAATAAAATTTCTACCATTCTAATTTAAGACTTAATTTCAATTCATTGGACGGGCTTCTTCGATTGGTTGCGGAAAGCACAAATTTTGATCCAGGCTTGTTTCAATCGTAAACATTGCTATGAAACGCGTTGCCTGTCACTTTTCCGCGGTTAAATGTAATTAAGCCTGCAGCCTTGCCTTCCATGTGCTGTCCTGTCCCCTCCGATACATAGGCGACACCTACCACAAGAACCTTCCCTTCCTTGACGTCACGCTTATCGCAGACGACTGCCACCATGTTGCGCTACCAGCATGCACATAGGTAAAGCAACACTTGGTGACACTCACCAGCGGAGAATAAGATATCATTGAGGGTGAATCCAGTGTTGATGAGCGGGAAAAATTAACGAAGGACTCCTGTATGGACCTCTTCTGGAACCCTCGGCATTTTTTCCCACCTCTCTTACATGATTTCTTCTTTCTAACGTCCTGCTATTTGCAAATGATTGCCACCGAGGTTTTCTACACATATTCCCGGTGAGTCGACTCGTGGGCTTAAGGAGGCAGTTTTGGAACACCAGCAATGAAATTTATATTATACAATTCATTACAGTAATCTACCGTTTAGAGGTAGGTTGTGATGAAAGTCAGAGAATATCCAACGAACTCTTACACGTGCCGTACCCTTTCTACCTCTAGCATTTCTTTCTTCATCTCAGCATAAGTCCTACCTTTCTTCATCCCGTCCATTAAACCGATTCTCTTCCTTCCCCTTCCCCGCTTACCCAACATCCTACCCTCTATCACGGCCTTAAGCAAACCACCGTCCCTCATTACCCCTTCCAGCCACCTACCCTGTCTTCCCCTAATCTCATCTATAAGTTTCCTCTCCTCGCCCACCATGTCAAACACTTCCTCATTTGTCTTCCTTTCCGTCCAACGCACCTTCTCCATCCTCCTCCACACCCACATCTCAAAAGCCTTCAGCCTATTTTCGTCTTCCATTCTCAAGGTCCACGTTTCTGCCCCATACAACGCCACACTCCATATCAAGCTCTTCACTAGCCTCTTTTTTACATCCTTACTTAAGGTCCCCGTCATCAGCTCTCTTCTATTATTGAACGCTTCCTTCGCTAGCGCTATTCTCCTCCTAATGTCTTTGCTACTATGTCCTGTTTCTTCTAGCGTACTACCCAAATAATTAAATTGTTCTACATACAATAGATTAAAAAATTAATCTAAAAAAACACGTTTTTATTTTAATTAAATAGAAGAAAATAAACCACCCTGCCTTCGCATCAAGTTCAATATCTATTTATTATGGAGCCCTGACCTGACTTGATGATTAAGTGACTTCCCCAGAAGTAGCTTTAAGGAATCGAGTTGTCTGTTTTTCCCCTCATGTTCATTTCCTGCCTCTATTAAAATCGTATTGTCGTAAAGGTATATGAAATGTCATAATTTTTAGAATTATGCTTCAACTCTGAAGGAAATTTTATGATGATTTTATGTTTGACAGTGGAGTGATATAAATTCATCATCATATATTTGAGATTTTATTTGTACTATTGTAATGAATATTTACAGAGAAAGAATTTGATTCAAGATATTGAAATGGTTGCGCACCACGTTTTTGGTTTTGAACATTTTGTCTTTTATCTGTAAAATTTATCGTGGGATATTGGGCCAAGGCAGGGTAGTCTTATTTTTAGTTGAAATAAAATCGTAGTTTTTAGATTAATTTTTTAATCTATTGTAACATATATTTTCTCAATTTGATTTTAAACGTGCAAAAATACAAAATATTGTATTAATAGCCTCCCTCGTTGGCTCCCAATTTTTATTTTTTTGAAGTACCAGGCTAGGTGTAGTACAAAACCACATGTATTACGGATTATTCGATTAGAACTTCGCTTTCGATATTTAGCAAGGTGAGAAATTTGATCGCTTTCATTTCTATTTCGAGCAGCAGACGCCTTCCGCTCGCAATCTTTTTGTCGGGTGTCAAGTCGGAAGGACAAACAAACAAGAAAGCGACTGACTTAATAAAAACGTGGTAAAATGGCTCACTCACTCATTCAGTTTTTCAGCCCGAAGGTTGGTTTGGGGTAGGTGAAGGTAGAGCTCACCTCAGACTAAGCCAAAGGCGTGTGAGTTTCACACATTCAGGGTAAGGGAGCCAGTTCCTTTCCCTGGGCCACCTCACATCGCGAGGAAATGGCTGTCATATCAAACAGCTTAGCGATTAATACAAATGTAAATTGTCGAAAATAGCGGCTCATATTGCCTCTGAAGAGCTAGATGCAGCGTAAGAATGCATTGTCATCTGGATATTAACAGTACTGAAAATATTAAGGCGATAGCTAATCGGGAAGTGGGTTGAATTTGAGTTACAAGATTTTGCCCGGAAGGACAAACAAACAAATAAAAAAAACAAGAAAGCGACTCAATAAAAACGTGCTAATAAAAATAGAGGGAGTGGGCAAATGGAATAGGAAGACGGAAATGATGAAAGTAAATTGTATCTTTTTTATCAACTCATGGCGACTGGCCTTGAATGCGCAGGTGTATCTTTCACTTCTAGCTAATGGCAGAAGAGTAGCATGAAATGCGTTGGAGGGGGGGAACTCGGTCCCTCTCCAACTGCCGTAAGGTTCACATCGGTCTCGTATCGTCTGTGTTGCCAAATTTACTACATGCGAATTTCATCGTGTGCGTTTTGGCGATTTTTTTTACTCTGTCAGCCGGTCCAACGCCCGGATCAAAATAAAAGGTTGGTAAATATTAAAAACCTTTGGTTAAGACTCAAAACCAGCGATAAGAGCGACTCCTCGCCACCCAACGTGCATTTATTCGCAAGAGCTGTCAACGCTGTTCGGCGGTCGGGAGCCAGACTCTGAGGTGGAAGGGGAGACGCTTTTATTGGCCACTCGCTCTGTGACGTCCACCCACCGTGAGT
The DNA here is from genome assembly GCA_963573305.1 of Pyrrhosoma nymphula. Taxonomy (NCBI): domain Eukaryota; kingdom Metazoa; phylum Arthropoda; class Insecta; order Odonata; family Coenagrionidae; genus Pyrrhosoma; species Pyrrhosoma nymphula. The sequence goes on from OY754332.1 coordinate 58,859,166, forward strand.
TAGGAAAACGTTGTCTTGAAGCCCCGATTCAGTTTGTCGCAGGCTGTGCATGTGGCCACAGCCGCACTTTGCGTGGATGCCGGTGGAAGAACGAATGTGGAAGGGAGGGTGGATTTGGAAGAGAGAGGGTTCCCAAAGTGAAATGGATGAGGTGGGTCTCCTCGAGGAGGGAGGACGGCGGGCAGGGGGCGTAGGGAGAGGGGGTGATGAAAGGCGACCAAAGGGTGCTTCCCCAGGAGTTTGGTTGGGGCGCTGAGGTGGGGTGAGACGGCGGGGAAAAAGCGCGGGGATAAGGGAATTAAAGGCCGGGGAATTCCTCCCCAATCCCGGGGTTTTGGTTTCCGATATTTTTTGCACGAGTTCACATCGGTTATGAAAAGTGGAGTGGGATTTCTCTCTTTTTTTTCCTTCCTACCCTTTCTCCATCCTTTAGTTCCCCCGAAGAAAAGTCATGCAAAGACTTATGCATTAATGCATTAATTCAGGGAGGGTGGAGGGAGGGAGACGAGATGGGGGCGGAGGAGGGGCAGGAGTAGGAGATGGTGCGAGGATGGAGGAGGGGAGAAAAAGGAATGCATAATAAGATATAATTTAGAATGGTAATGTGCTCAACGTGGATTTCGTTCGGCAAGCCGCATAATTCGGGAGCTCTTTGATTTAATCATTTTACTTTTTCAATCCTCCGCGACGACGGAGAAACGGAATCGGGAGTGATAACAGTAGGGGAAAAAATGGGAAACGGCGTAAAGATGTGGACTAACCAAGTGCTCGATCGCCTTTTCATTCTCTTTCTCCGACTGCAAACCCTGGGCTTAGTTCCCTTTGAATGCATTAACGCTTCTCTTCCCTCGTGCCTCCACCCGCCTACCAGGAAATGAAACTTCTGCCGTCGGATAGGGAAAATCCAAGGGCAGGACCTAGCTGTACTTGAATGAGCCTCAAGGCCTGTACACATGACGCCTTGTATTGTATGACCAATGGCAGGGATTGCTCTGCCTGATCGGTAAGGTCTGGATGACGACATCAATGACAGTGAGGAATCTCACCTTATTTAAACTATCTATCAACGAAAATGTGAGGTCAATGACTGGCGAGGAAGTACTTGGTATGGTTAATGAGAAAAGAAAACTTCCGGATGAGATTAGGAGGGGGAAAAGAAGGTGGCAAGAAGAGGTAATGAGGGGCGAGAGGATGCTTGAGGCCATGATAGAGGGGAGAATATTGTGTAAGCGTCGTAGGGGAAGATAGAGAATGCGTTTGATGGACGGGATGAATAAGGATTGGCCGCACTCTAAAATGAAGAAATGAATACTCTAGAGAGATAGGCCCCTCCACATTAAAACTCCTGAGGAATTTTTATTCACTTCCATTTAAACCTATATTGACCTATAGATTACTTTAGCAATTATAATCTAAATATACATCATATATATTTGCATGGGTAACGATATCGTGGGGAAAATTGTACACGCTTTATTTATTGCCACTTGCTTGCGATTACATGAAATGCGACCAGATGGTGTACGATGAGAGTGTAGGGACGACAGAATCTGTTGCTGGCAGCTTCGTGAGCAATGCCCGGCGCTAGAATTGTCTCCATTTGTGCAGGATTTTAGGCACTAATGGCGTGCCTACGCTTATATTCTCATCAGAACCGAAAAAATGCGCAAAAGACATCAAAATGTCAAGTGAAGGAAGAAAAACTAAGTTAAAAAAACTAACTGGTATAGATACAGCCCTGTGATATTTTTTTAAAACGAGTATAGCTGTGTGTACCGTAGTTACGCGGGCAATTGTCAACAACAGTAAACGGCCGGTGGATAGTAAAAGCATTTATTGACCCAAAGAAGTAAATTTGCTCAATTAGGATTCCACGATGGTTTGGAAAGAAAATAAATCTCAATACGATAGCACAACAGGGTATAAGTCAAATAAAAATACCTAGTTCGACCGTTAAAAGCATAAAACAATTCAGCAATGTATTATCTAACGTAGAATATTATTAAATTTTCAATTAATACAATTTATGGATGAATACGAATAGAACACGTTAAATTGTGAAGCAAGATTCTTCCAATACTACCGGGAGAGAAAGTATGCGAACAAACTGCTTAGTAGATTTCCCTACTCGTAGAGTAAAATGTTACGCGGGCAATCTTGAACAGCAGTTAACTGCCGGTGAATAGTAAAATAGTTTATCTACCCAAAGAAGTAAATTTACTGTATTTAGAATCCAGAATGGTTTATAAGGAAAGGTCACCTCAACAAGATAACACAGCAGAACAGAAATCAAATAAAAATGTCTAATTCGACAGTTAGAAACAAGATAATGCCTTATGGAAAGCATAGTCTAACGTAGCATGCTATATAATATTCAATTCACTCAATTTACGGAATAATAAGAATAGAGCTCGTCCAATTGTGGATCAAGATTCTTCCTTCACTTCAGGGAGAGAAAGTAGGCGAACGAAGTAGTAGATTTACTCGTACGATAAAATTGGTGAAGGAATTCAGAAAAAATTTAATAAAAAACGATGTCACGAAGTGAGAAAAGAGAGGGCTTGCTGTGCGGCGGATAGCGGAGCGCGAATTTAGCTGGAATTACGAAACCGTCCCACGCCCAAAGGTGACGATCACTTCGTTGGTGTATCCGTCGGAATGCACCAAAACCCACCCCACCCATCATTTCTCACGGCGCACGGCGGGAGCAGGGGCGGGGGAGGGGGGTGTCACCCGCACCGGGTTTCGCTCATTTCCCCTCGTCCTCGTTTCCGGAGCCACCTCATTACGCGCTTCCCTTTTGCCGTTGAAAGACCTCCGAATATACGCGGAGCCGCCCGGAAAGAAAAACTGGGGCGGGGGGACGGAAATCGGAGTACACACGAGGAGCGTGCGTAGGCATCGCGATGGGGGGGCCTTATTGTCAGGGCCGGCGGGGGGCAGAGGGGGTGGCGGCAGACGAGGGGGGGGGGGGGCGAGCAAATGAACGGAGTGTTGTGCGGAAGGGGCCGCGCAGAAGGGAGGCATTGAATCTTTCGAGGGCGGTACTAGGGGGGCGTTGGAATGCTTGGGAGACGCATTCGTGGGGAGACCCAAGAGCTGAGATGAGGGTTTTCCATAAAGAAAAGGAAAATGATTTCACCTTAGCAGCGGAATTAAATGAAACGCCTAGCAATAAAATACCGGCGGATTTCGTATTTTAAGCCCTCGACGATAATGACTGCTTTAAGTTCATTTGAAACCGGAATGCGATTCCGGCCACGAGATTTGAATCCTGATTCGCGTGGACCCTCAAACTACAATGAGCTTTTAAGCGAAAGTAAAAGCAATTAAGTTGAGAACAAGGCGTGAACTATCTTTATGACGACGCTAGCAGCACAAATTTGATGTCGTTTACTGAATGGCAAGTCCCATTATACATTTATACCAGGCGGTCGTATAAAATACATGTTATTTTGAAATAAATAGGCTTCCACTTCACAAGTAAATGGAAAAAAAACAGGAATATTGATTTACGGGGCAAAATTCGAAAGAATTTCAGCCAGAGAAGAGGATACGTCAACAAGAACGAGATTAGTCTTCCGCATCACGGGGATTGGACTTCTGGAGGGCACACTAGTGGTCGAACAAGATTTCAAGCCTTCTATCGATCGTCAAAGTATAAAATGTGCCGGTTCCCTTACTCCGCATAAATGCTAAGGGAATTATGATTAATATCAACAATTAAAAGCGAAACCATCTCTCTCACTAATTCCATGTGAGTAATGAGCGAGCTTATTAAGGCAGGGTAATTAATAAGAATATCCTATTATTTATTTGACGGAAGCTCCTCTCTGCCACCTGAGCTACAAAAGGGCGAGGCGAGGTTGGAGACCATAGTGGCCACGGGGGGACGGAGTGGGCGGGGAATAAGTGTAAATAAGAGCGAGGGAAAAATAAGGAAATGGCCCCTACCGATACAGGCTCCACTGTGCACCCTTTTATGTGATTGTGGGTTTGATGGAATCTCGCCGCCTGGGAAAGTATTGCGTGAGCCTCAAGCATAATGAGTAGCGGGGGCGATACAGTCCCAAAACGGCTTCGAATGCTCTCCCCCACACCACTCCCCTCTTACCCAGCGCACAAAAAAAAACAGTTCTCTCCACCCCCTTCCGATCGCCCCACATCCCCCCACGCCCTCCTCCAGCCGCCACCGCGCACACCCCATTCGAAGAATATCTTTCGCATCTCGCCCTTCACCCTCCCCCGCCCACTACCACCCGCTCTTCCAAATCCCCCATAACCCCACTCTCCAACCCCCACCCTCCCCTTCCTAACACCCCCCCCCCCTCCCGCCCCTCAGCCAGCCTCGTGCTCTGCTCCTGGCCGTCGTTAAATGAGAACATTTCCGTTTTATTTTCCGCGAGTTGTTTATCCGAGCCGGGTCATAAATCTCCAATTATTCACTTTCGAGGGCACTGAAAATCAAAAGGAGGGCATGTACTCGTGCAAACATTAGGCTGGGCTTGGCATCTTCCGGGCAGGAAGTGGATGAGGTGTGAGGTCCTCTTTTATTTTGCAGGTTGTGTGACCTAATGGGGAAAAAGTATGGGCCACTAGTGTCGTGAAACCTTCATGTGCATTGCTAGAGATTGTCATTAGGTTCACAAGGATACAATGGAAAGTTATATTAAAAATGAAAGCAGCATTTATTGATGGCATGACTCTGTATACAAGGCCTATTGCATGATACATGGCATATACAAATATATCAATATTGTGTGGTGACTACAGTACAGGACTTCCACCCGTAGGGATTGAGTTCAAATCTCTGTAGTGACGAAGACTTTAGGTACAGTAATTATTATCTTTTTCACTGTCTGGTTAGTGACCAGGCAATGAAAAATACTTAATGAATACAGTATGAGTTTAGCAATAAAAACTAAAGTTTTAAGTCTTACACTCTCGAGACTTTTAATTCCTCGCGTGGACACCGAATTGCCAGTATTTTTATGCAATAAGCACAATCAATATTTTTCCTCTTCTCAATAGTCTCCACTTGAGTACTGATACAATGACCGCCCAATTTATAAAAACAATACTGCTCCTTATTTCAAGTTTTTCAAAATACCTGCTGTAATTATGGAAACCCTACTCTTCTTAACAAAATATTTTCTCTTCCATCATGGTCCTTGATATCCCATCTTTAACTGCCTCCAAATACCACCTACCCTGCCATCCCCAATTTCTTTGAAATAGTTACTATTTTAACCGTTAGTCAGCATTTTTCGGAAATTATTTTTCCTCGCCGCTTTTTTGTTACTTGATCAGTATTCAAACTCGAGTATCACAAGTTATTATACGATTCTGGCCGTCCCCAAACTATGTTTATGTGTCTCCACTGATACGTTCTATATCTAAGTTTTCAGGATCCTCTCCCTCGCGTCTCTATTTAGGATTTCGATCATAAAATTGCACTCATTTGGATCTGCCTCTTTCTCGAATAAAACTCTCCTTCTAAACTAAACGCGGTTCGGGAAAATGAGTGTTTAAAACTTTTGCGAAGAAAGATTCTCGGGAGTTTAGTCATCTTAATGAATAAGGAATGTAGTGAATTTCTCTTAAAACATATTTGAGTTAAATTGAGTCCGTATCCCATTTAATTAGCCAAAAATCAATAACAGTGTCCAAGTATTTTGCCTTTTCCTTTTTTACTTTCTAATAGGTGATTAACAGATAATAGGTTTAGTCCTAAACATTGTCGAAGCAGATTTACACTGATCAGGAAGTTAGGAAGTTTTTATCATAAAACTTAATGTAATTGACTGATTTAAAGCTGACTACCACATTATAAAACGAGGCGACGCATCACCTCGTTTGACGTTTGAATCAGGTGACGTGTTGGCCAGTTAAGGTCCCTTTTCTTTCTTCAAAGACACAGTTTAATTTGTTAATACAATTTCCAAGCGGCCAGAGTAGTAAAATGGAATAAGAGTTTAAATGATTATTAAGTATCAAAATCTTAATGTACTTAAGCTTACTAAATTTAGAGTGACTCTGAAATAACAACTAATGTGCTACTTAAATCGATGTATGTAACCTAAATATATGCAAAGAGATGCTAACTAGTTCTCGCTAACATTATGGTAGTTTATTTATCGTGGGCATATGTCTCAATATTAGCTGCAGCATATGACACGTCGATATCATCCGGGTTTATCATGAAGTGAGGATTTCCTAATATATACACATGCATGCATGCCTAAGGGAGTCATTCATGCTGAACTGGTGAAAAGCGATTGTTTCCACTTGCTCATGCATAGGGCAATCACTCATTGACCTCTCACCATTGAAAGTCACCCATAGGAAGCCGAATTCTACTTTCGAGAGCTGGGAGGGCATATGAAAACATAAATGCCACATTTTTATGCCCTGGTCAAATATTTAGTAGGGAAATTGCAGCAAACGGGAATGGAAAGCCATATAACGATACGTGTGTCGACTTACAACGCCGAATATGAAAATCCGAGGGTGGTTTTGCATATGATGGGATTTTTGTTCCCCTCGGTACATATCACCCGCTTTTTACACCGAGAGGTTTCAATGATAAAACATATGCCTGGAGTATGCTGTTTTGTGACAGTGAAGCCTGGATAGTAACATCTGCAGAGGAAATGAGATTAGAAGCAATGGACATGTGGTTTTGCCGAGGAATGATGAAAATCAAATGGACGGAGAGATCCACTAACGAAGTGTAAAAGAATATATCTGGAAAATTATTAATGAGGTCAAAGTGAAGAAATATGTAGGAATAAAGTAGTTAGCGCAGAGGAGTATGGAGTGGAGAGCTGTGGCAAACCAAACTTGATTGAATTGATTAAATCGGGATTGATTACTACTGATGATGACGAAGAGGATTATATTAATACGATGCCAAATCTATCAAAATTTCTCCTAAATGTCATTCAAACTAAATTGTTAAGCAACCTAACCAAAGTTAAAAATGTCAAAAAGTTATGAACGCGATTAACTTTACGCTAAAATAAGCATGTACGAGAGTATTGCAAATGTTTCTCCTCTAGACCAGGAGTTCTCGCACAGTGGGAAATTCCTCTTTTAGGATAGTAAGAAGGATTTAGGTGGGCTTTGAAACCACTATTAAAATGTGATGTTCCTTGCATTATGTGAAATTGTAGTGTGCTTTAATTTATTCAGCGGAGTTTAATAAAGTTTATTAAAAACCAGAGATTAAAATCAATTCTCAAAATTTAACCCCCTAAAGGAAACTTTAGCTCCCATAGCAAATTGTACCTGTTAGACGAATGAAAACCATAGGGACCACTTATTTGAAAGCAAAATTTTCCAGCGTAACTTAAAGGAAGGGGCAGACCTCACAAAATGAATGTGGTTAGTCACTTTTTCATTTCCGACCATGGTTTCGAAAATTTTTGTCTGATATTGGCAATGATTATCGAAACTATAGTCAGAAATGAAACCTTGTGGAAAATACAAAGTACAAATTCACGTTTTATCCTCTTGCCATTGTTAGTTTTAAATTAAATTCCCGGAAAATCTTCCGCCAGCAGGGCTGCTAGTGGAAATTTAAATCTCGACTTTTAAATCAAGGTAGATGAGCTCTACGGCCTCTATAGATTAAACAGATAAAATATTTCTCCAATGGCCGTAAAATGGCTTGACTTTTAAGGTTGGACGCGCATTATTTTCATTTGAGGAATTAAATTATTGTTTAGTAACTTGTATTCGGAAGGCGGAATTATATTCTGAACCATGGTTAAAGGGAGGAATTGGACAAACAAAGCTCGATAACCATTGCTTTAGCTAATTCAGCTTGCCTAATCCTACATTCAGGGTATCATTGCCGAATAAATAGCCATAACATTTCAGGGGAAATCATTTCATGATCCACGGACACTTGTTTCTATTAAATTCATGCCCCAATTACGCTCTCCCAAGCCTACATACACATAATTTCATTCCATAGCGATCGCACGGTCTGGTTTCGGCTTTTATTCTCCATTTCCGTCCGCCGTTGGTTCATGTGTGTGTGTGGGGGGGGGGACTCCGTGCTCCCAGCTCGTTACGATACAGAGGGAAAAAGACGGAACACTCCGGCGATCAACATCCTCCTCACATGCGAAAAAGGATTTCGCCGCGAGAGATGACGTCGTTCCGACGCATGACACGTCTTACCACCCTCAGCCGCCGCGTCCTCCCCCACGGAACGAGGGCGACTAGCGCGAAACCGATCGCCGCCCATTACCGGCGCCCCCCGGCCGAGATGGCTTCATCAGGATGCAACCGCGCGGCCCTCCCGGGCCGGGACACCCGTGGCCCCCCTCACCCCTACACAAACCCACACCCCCGGCCATAAAGAGGAACCACCCCTTCCCAATCTCGAAACACATCACCCTGTCCGTCTGCCACCGCTTTTGTTCGATGATTTCCTCATCTTTCCCGGGCTCGCCATCACGGCCGGCCGCCGACCCCGCACTACTCTTACCACCACTGCACCCCCCACCCCCAATTCGTTGCACCCGGGGGCCGAATCAGCCCCCTCCCAACACCCAGACCCACCCCCACACTGCGATCAACCCGTCCGATACGGGAAATTGGAAGAGTGCGTCGTGGAGTGGAAGAGAGGCCACCCCTCTGCGACTAAACCACTGGCGGGGGCCGCTTTGAGAGAGGGGGCGGGGGTGGTCGGTGGCAGGGGGTGAGAAATCGGAGTGGTGGTTGGGGGGGCTTCGGGGTTGGAGCGGGCGGGGTCGTGGCCAATTTTTTGAGGAGAAAAAGGTGGGTGGGGGCCCAAAGTCGGCCGCCTCTTTTATTCTCTCTAATTTAGTCCACCACCGCAGGATGCAACTTGTTCACCCCCGGGGTTCATCGTCATTCGCTGGCAATGAGAGGGGGTCAGAGCTAGAGGTTGCACCGCAACAAAACTGGGGAGGTGGCGTGTCGGAGCACAGCTCTCGCAAACGTTTCTGGCGCAGAGCTGCGCGACAAGGATGGGAGGTGGAAGTTGAAGGGGCGAAGGGAAAGAACGGAAGGGAGGAGAGTTAGACAGCGACAGAGAGAGGCAGCAATATCCAAAATATTTCGTGAAAAAGGCACGAGGAACGTTCACGAGTGGTTAAATCACCCATTGCTACGACTTTAGCAGGGAACCTACATTGAAAAGTCACATCGTGAAAACAGTTGAAACGGACGTGAGTCATCTCACTTGTCAAAGCGCTTGTATTGGCAGCAACTAGAAATATTTTCTGACCCTCTAAACTAAACAACCTTCACAAACTCCACGTTTCGCAGCATTTTGAAAGTTCTGTGTCCCATGTCGCAAAAGTGGTTCAGTCAACCATCGTTTTGATTTAACTAGGGCCTTGATGCATCATTGAGAGACGAGTCGAAACTGAATGGCAGGTTCTGATGATTCATTCCACTTCTCGAAGTGCTTATTTTTGCAGCACAACTGACTCTCCTAAAAAAACCTTCTTTCCCCATTTCACAGGCATTTGAAAGTTCCGTGGCATATGTCCCAAAATCTTCAACTACCCAATAGCTAGGAACTTCTGCGAGCGCTCTACCAAGTGCAAAAGCTGCATCCATAATTGAGCACGCCGACCAGACGATTATCGATGATTGTTGTGAAATTCCGCAGTTCTCGTGTTCACCGGAAAACGACGCCAAAAAGAAAGAGAAGACCCTTTGTTCGACCTTTTACTGAATGTAACGCCATCGACGGAAGGGAAAAGCCGCCACATCATTAGCGCTCACATGAATCCCGAGTCTCAACACACCGGCTCGTCATCTAAAGCTCAAATTGAGGAGTCGTTTGACAGGCGAAAACAATCAACAAAAGGACATAGGTGGTGTTGAATGACATTGTTAACCTCTAGAGTGTGCTCGCGGTTATGCTGGGAAATCAGTGAGGCGGAAAATTTTACAGGTTCGGTTGAATGTGCATAGTTATTGCGATCCGACTAATCCCATCCTCTCGGAATACCACATTAGCATTCAGATCAATTACATCTCTATCAGAACAACTCTCCCTATCCCCATGCGTGTACCAATCACTCCGCCGAAATCAGTTCTATAATACCTGCTTCTACCCTATACCCTTTTCCATATCATACGCGTGGTTCTCATTCTTTTTCCGGCATTAGCGTGAAGTTGATGAATTTAACTAGCTGGAGATATAAAGTGAGTATTGACTGACAATGAGTAAAATTACTAAATACCGAGTTTTAACTTCCCTTAAAACCTCTAATCATACTCTGCCTGGATATTAAAGAAGGTTCGTACTGCATACTGCTTACGAGACGGGTTTATTCTCCCACATCTAAAAATCCTACTACACTGACAGCCACCGCAAATGCCTGCGCCAGGAAATGCCTGTGAGAAGATAATAGCCTTGTAAAGGTAAAGAAAAAATCAAAGGAAAATGGTGAATTTCGCATGAATGGACTGCCATAGTGTCAGGCTCTGTTTGTTTGATAATTAATAATGTTGTGTGGAAAAGAAAAATGTTTGTTACTTTTGTTTTGTTGCCTCGATCTGTCCAAGATATATAGTGCGGGGTCAATTTAATATCCTCCTTGTCATCATAATACTCGCTTGACCTGAATGAAAAGCCTGACTAGTATCCTCCGAGCCACTAGCGGCTGCCAACGTTGTCCTTCCGTCCATCGCGTTACACAGTCTACTATTATTATGAGCAACTTCCATGAAGATTCTTAAATGAAAATTTTTCACCATGACAACTTGACACGAAGCAATCACTGATTATAATTGTGCTGATTGAGGGATATTCCATGAGATAGGCATCTTCCTCCGCCACTTTCCCATACTTAGGAAACGTTTATCTTTCTCGGAGGGTCTAGGTTGTTTCCCACCGCAGGAAAATATTCGGTAATCTAATATTCATGTATTCACCGCTCACCGGATGGTACTTCAAACCTCGTCCTCAGTCTTGAGGTCAGTTATGTGAAGTATGTATAGACACCTCACAAGGAGACGCTAGTACATTCTCGCTATATTTTTTCAATGCATAACACATCATTTGGACCCATCACGCAGAGATAATGCATTGGTTCTGAGACAATCCAAAATACCTTCGGCTTTCTTACGGCCACCAGAGCTGTAGCTGCGACTTTATAATGGCATATTGGTAGGAAACATGGTGATATAGATGAGGAAATTTAAGGGCGTGCGTATGTTCGATGGAATGCACAAAGGAAGGCATGCTTGTGTAAGGAAGGGTACATCGTAGTGTACCAAAGTATACTCCTCGCCACTTTAATGCATGTTATGCCAAGGTAAGCATGGGTGAAGACTAAATACAACAGAAATTAATTATCTGATAAGTGTTTGAGGTAAAAGTAGGAAGGATAAGGTTTGGCAATGAGTGGGTGATGAAACAATGTGGAATGGATGCCCCGGTATTAGACGTACACACATGAAAAGAGCATGCTTAATCGTTGAAAGAATGGATGACAGTCGATTAATTAAACAGATAAATGACAGAGGAGTGCATGGTGTGAGAGGAATGTGTAGACCTGTAAAGTTAAGGGTGAATGTGATGGAAGAGACTCTTATAGAAAGAATATTATTAGTTTTCAAAACAAGTGTGTGTTTGACGCTATGCATGATTGTGGATGAAGCAAAGAAATTCTGCAATGATAGATGAGTTTGGAAGAAATTATTAAAATAGAAGCCAGTTTTTTTGATCTAATGCCGACAATTATGCTCTTTCGACTATGACCATCTCCCTAAAGTGAACGGCGAGGTGGCTAAGCATGTATTTATCTGCTGGATGCACCTCCACAAGTAAACCTTCCACATTTTTGGTATAATTGTACACATTCTGTTGGTGTTGGTTGGTGAGGTGACATTGGAAAATCTTCCCTCAATAAAATCCCGTGGAAATTATACTTCAGCATCAAAAGGTTTCCTTTAAATGGGAAGTTCATTTTGGCGTGTTTTTCGTTTGGAATGCATTGGAGGAATAACAGAAACTGGTGGGCGGTCCCTAATGGCCCAGAGAAGCGGTCGGGGCGCGGGAAAAAAGGGAGGAGATCCCGGCATGTGATACGGATTCGATACGATTGTAGCGCAGATTAGCGATCGAACACCGATGAAGACACGCCATCGATTCTCAGCTAAACACATTTTGCTCCCTGCATGAGAACTGAACGGTGGTTTCCATTCCCTTCTCGTGGCTTTGCACCAAGATTTCTTAAAACCCAAGAAAAAATAATAATAAATCCATTTCCATACGCTATGAATATTGCAACACAACAGAATTGGGCAAGGCGCATGGGACGCATAGTCATCTATAAGTCGTGACTTCGTATTGGAAATGAAAAGCTTAAAAAATTGAGTGAATTGTGAAAGGTGATGGGTAAAAACTATTGCTCTGACCGCATGGGGCCTTATAGATTGTTTTGCATAGTGCTTAAACTTTTGGAAGCATAAAACGTGCATTAGGAACCTGTAAAACATCTTAATGCTCCGAATTTTACTGTAAATAATCAATCATCCGATCTAAATAGCACTAGGTAAATATACGTATTGCGATATCAAATGCGACAATGGGTTCCAGCATTTGCGTAAAAACAGCAGACGCTTGTTTTTGCAGCTGAGCTGAGTCTTCTGGACCAGGACTGCGAGTGTAAGGGTTAAAGATACGCCACGGCATTAGCTCGTTAGCCAACAATCATCGTATTCGAAGCGAATACAAAGGTTATATATATTTGATAGTACATCAAATTAAAAAGGTTTGGCTTGTAGGCAAGTCAGAGGCAGTTGTCCACAACTACAAAGCCATTCATCAAAACAGCTGCTCTGTCTTAGTTGAAGCGAAACGCAACAAATATGACCGTGATTCCCATTCAATGCCAAAAATGGTGGAGCCGGAAATAACTTACGACGCTTACGGAATCGATATATTTACACGATAGAATCCCTTTATGCACAAATAATTTTCTCCGTGGCATTAAGTGAGAATGTTCAGACACCATGACAACCCCCACTTTTCTAACAGCGGACATCTTTTACGCCATTGCTCCTCTAAAGATTTCACATGAACTGCCCCCATTTCGTCAAACGAATAGCTCCGCCGCGCGTAATGGCTCCCAAACACACACAAGCACACAGACACACACATTCCTCAAACACCCACAACATTGAGCCACGGGCGATCGGCCGATAAGTTTCATGAATTATTAAAGAGGACAGCGTATACATGAGTGTGCGGTCGTTATCGAGTGTGACGGCGAGAGGCGCTTACGGCGGACGCAGTGATCGCCGCGGATTCCGGATTTTGGGCCGCATCCACGCCACAAGGACGCCTAGGGGACGTCCCGCGGCGCCGCGGTGCCCTCGGCCGTGGCCCGCCGGCGAAGCACCGCGTGGCGCCACCGGAAGAGGGCCGCTAGTTCCCGGACACGGTGTGCCAGATGATGGGATATTTTTCAGGCGGCGCGGGGGGGGGGGGGGGGGGGGTGGAGGGGGGTGAGTGGAGTGGGGGATGGGAGGGAAGTTCGGGATGTCGGGGGGGGGGGGGGAGGGGGGCGGCAGGGGAGAGAAGTCTCTCGAGTCATGCATAATTCAACGGCCGGAGCCAAGGAGTATCGAAGGGAGGTTAGCGGAGGAGGTTGGCGGAAAGGTGAGATGAGCTTAGGAACATGGCAAAGTAGGGGGGAGGGTGTGTGAGGGAGAAGGGGCGTTGCCGAGGTGCGGGACCAAAGACGTGCTGGCAGAAGTGGAAGCATTAGGGGGCTCCAGAGTAACTGTAGCAGAGTAACTTTCTGTGACGCAAACTTACCCGATAGTTACACTCCGGGCGGACCTTTAAATAACGGAGAATCTACGACACGGAATGAAAAAGAAAGGGAGAGTTTCTGGTAACTCAGCAGATTACATTACCTAGCAGCGGCTGCCATGGTTGAACATGACTTAACATTCAATAGAGTTTTGCCTATGGAAGAATGAGAATAAATTCACCTTCGGTGTGTCTTATGATATCAAACGATGTAGTAATAAATCAGTGCGGAAATGTATTTTCGTTAAAACAAAGCTGCGAAGTGTTTTTAATTAATCCTAAATCATTCAAAGGAAGGATTGCTCGTTCAAATAAAAACATTCCGTAGGAATATTTGGATATATCTTTAGCATCTGATCACTAACCATACACAAGATAAATATTCCGCAAGTCTTTGTGGATTGTAGAACACTAATATTTCCCTATAATCAGAAGCAAGGCGCAAAGAAGAGAAATATATGCAAAGCAACCTACTCTTACGAATTAAATCAAAATGAAAGTGTTTCATGAATGAAAATCACTATGCAGTGAATTTTACTGATGTTTAGTTTAAAAAATTAGAGTGGATAAGAAATATTTGATTGCGTCCTTGTCAAAATCTAGTTGATAACTATCGCTAAGCAACATTTTCCACCTTGATGAATTGGGAAAACGTCCTGGGAAAAGGTCTCGCTACCCAAACCTATTCGTATTGCTGACAATAACTTCACACCTCCTAATGCATAGTTTTCATTGGAGAAATAAAATAGAATTAATTAACGTACTGCATGAAACAAAGTTCTCCATTAAAAAATAGCAATAGTTTAGAACTTATTTACACTTATAATTTTTACCGGCCAACGTTTCAGAAAATAACTGCACCTACATCTACATCTACATATTACCCCGCAAGCCGCCTCAATAGGCGTGTGGCGGGGGGTGTTAGGACACCAGCCGCTTAAAGATAAAAAGGAAACGCTCTAATGAAATTACGCCTAGCATTTATTGAAGTCCCTTATTGTTCGGGGGAAAAACGAATTCCCATACCTATCCGTTCGGCAAAATATCTCTCTTAATTTATCGTTTCTATCGGACCTGGAAATATAGTGGGGTTCTAATATGATGTTCTCCGTGTCGCTCTGAAAGATATCTATTCTCAATTGTTCAAGTAATCTAAGCCTAGCGCGCAGCCTCCGAGTCTCTAGCGGTTCCCAGCCTAATTCGTTTAACATCTGTGTAACGCTGTCAGTACGCCCGTAGCTGTTTTTGACGAATCGCGCAGCTTTCCTTTGTATTTTATTAAGTTCCCGGACTAAGTCTTTCTGAACCGGATCCCATATGCTCGCTGCATATTCAAGGTGTGGCCGGACGAGTGCGAAATAGCACCTCTCTTTTACTTTTTCATCCGAAAATCTTCCCACAATACGCTTGACGAATCCTAGCTTTTTCAGAGCTCTGCCACAAATATTTCTTATATGTGCTCCCCACGATAGGTCCGAAGTTATCGTAACTCCTAGATACTTCACTTCATCTGTCGCCTTTATGTTAACACCATCCATATGCACATTTCAAGGTTTCAATTGAGAATTATTTGCTGAAACTATGGTTGGGTATAATTTATATGCGTGAATAAGCTAAAAGCTGTCGTTTTAATTACAATTGCTCTTTTCCCCCAAGTTTGTCCTAAGTCAGAATCTTATAAATTTATTTTCACCTAGTGATAAAAAATGTACTCTGAGTTCGACCTTGGCGGGTCACCGACGAAAATCACACCTCATATGGTGCCACGTACACACGTTGGAGTGACACCTTATTTCTCCGGGGAGTAAGACACGGGATTGTTACTCTGAGGCGATCCAGCTATCTTCCCCGGGGCGCCGAATCCATACTCTGTTGCCCCATATACCCTCGTTCCAATTCTCGCCTCTGGTTTCTTCTCTATCCCTTTGGCCCCATTCTCGTATCCTTCAACATATACAACGCACACTTCACCTCACAAAGCAATTCCTGAGTGTTCCGTTCCCCAGCTCACTGAAAACACCATTGGTCTCAACTACACTTGGCACTTCGTTAGCAGATTCAGCGCAAAACTTAGTTTCAAACGGTAACAAGTTTTACGAATTAATCCTAGGAAACACAGTTTTATTTGCTTATCGCGTCCCTGTTCATCGGTTAATCTGAACTTTTCCTTTCACAATCTATTAAATAATATTCTTTAGAATGGATTTATGATCATTACATTGAAGGCAAGTGATATAGAGAGAGAAGAGTTCAAAACACGAGCTACAAGCCAGATAAGAAATTCAGCGAAAAGTATGACGAAATGGGAATAGCACACGCTTTTTGATAGTCCATTCCTCAAAGAAAGGATGTATTTACAAATGTATTTACAAAATAATTTGATGAGTGCAAAAATGAGTAAAATTATGATTAATGTGCTACTTTGGCAACCAATTCTCTTCCTAAAAAACTGGTCAGCTGGCGAGCAAGACTCACTTAAGCGAATATTGAATCACAAGCTCTACATCTGCGGCTATCCGACCTCCTTTGACTACGAGTGACGACGCCAGGAAATTTTTCACTGAGCTAGTGATATTCAGTGCACATTACCCCTTGCTGAGGTGTAAAAGCGGCATATTTTCGTTACATCGTTTACGGGAGTAAAAGGAAAAGACTTTTGAGCTATTGCGGATTATATTCATCTTTCCTATCCTGGGAGCAGCGGAGGCTTTCCCTCTCAGCCCACGAACCGCGAGTCGTCCTTTCTCATTTCCTATGCGTCCGCTCGTATTTCATTCCACCCCCAGCCACCTCTTACCTCCCCCATTCCGCCCCCGCCGTCCCACACGGCTCCCCCGTTCCATTCTCACCTAAGGAGCGCGACCGAGAGAGCGGAGACTGGTTGGCGGCCCGAAGGAGGCTCTGCCCTCGCCCCCGTACACCGCCGCCTTTGTTACCCCGCCAGCCACCGCACTCGACGAGGGCATTCATTAGTTCACACCTCCCGCTCTCGACTGATTGTCGGCTTTATTGCATAATTACGTCAATTAACATTATAAGCCATGTGTTTGCGCCGCACAATAGCAAGGAGTGTGAGGGTGAAGTTACATCAGCCACCCAATTTCTGGTTTTTACGTATTTTTAGACAGCATTCAGCAAAAAGTACTTGCACGTACCCAAAAGAATGTGACCCATTTCTCTTAAATATCACTTCACTTTATTATTAATACTTTTGATTTCGTAAATGATAGTATGTCTGCTTTTGAGTATCATATGCACATGGTAATATTATGCTTGAAACTCACATTTAGTAGAACACATATCAAAATTATCTCAGTAAACAATAGTTAACCACCGAAGTTTTTATTTTTTTTACAATTTTAGGTAATAGAAATAATTAAACTTTTGGTTCACAGCTGCAGGAAACTACACGTATAGCAGTGTGGTGGTTACAGTAATTAATTAGAGATCAATTTTCAAAAGAAACCAATAAAGAAGACTGGCGCACTACAATAATTGGCATATTTAACATTGATTGACGAGAAATCTTTAACTATGAACGCTTTTCCCACTTTAGAGCAGAGCAGAATCATTTGGTCATGTGCATCATTAAAGCAAGGCTAAAAAAATAAAATGAAGTGAATGGCTTAATTTTTGGCATCTTTAAGAGATAATGGCAAGGCAAATATTAAGGCAAGAGGCATTTCTATAGCCGGCGAAATTTTCTCTGCGGTTCTATATTTTCTTCTGTTGCTTTTTTTTTACTAATAATTCAATCACAAAAATTTGTGATGAAGTTTGCAAAACAAGTAGTCAATGCATTCAAAACCATAAAAACTAGTAGTCCAAAATGACTATTGCAAAAAGTAAACATGAGTCATGAAATCTCTTTGTGACAATTGTTATTCCATTTCGTCAATCTTCTGTTTTAAGAGACCGGTATTTTTTTGCACATTAGTAAATACATTATATCATGCAAGATTTCACTGTCAATTATAGGAAGCCCACCCAAAACTTTTGAAGATTCCATTTAAGGACGAAGCTTATGGGCAAAAATCATGTTTTTGTTTCATAAAGTGGCTCAGGAAGATTACTCATTTGCAACATTATCACGCGTCGAAGGCGCTTCCGGGAGGCTTTTCCGGTGAGTGAAACTCACATCTAATAGTCGCGTTAAAATGAAAGGAAGTTGACAGTTCCTTTTAAAGTTATTTATTATCAGTAGAAAATGGTTATCGGCTGCAAAAAATAAACCTATACATGAAAAATTACCGAAAAAATTGAGTGAAGTAAGGGAGCAAAAAAGTGTCGTTTAGTCAAATATTTAAACTGACATTTTTCCTTCGCGGTAGATACGCGATATCAGGTGTCTAGGTGGGTGAAGGTGCTTGAGCTGGGATAGAAATCCGTACCTTTCCGGCGAAAAATCTTTTATTCCTCTTCCTCCCCCGCCTCTGTATGCTAGAATTCCCTCCTCGCACTTAAAATGGGGATTTACCGGAAGAGAAAGAAACATCTGCGGCTCGCATACTCGTTATGCTAAAGGAGGAGTGGCTCATATCGTTACGGTCTAATATAATGGCATGGATATACCCGCGTGGACATGCTATAAGGCAGCTGAAAATATCTTTTTATAGCTCTCCTTAAATAAAGAGCGCGAAAATGTGTTTTCCTCTCACACGAAGATTTAGGAGAAAAGCATGATCGCACGTGGGACACGACTCAAGATTAATATTGCAGTTTTTTTTCTCAAGGGAATTTTTTATTTAAATAGAATTTGCTAAGACATTCGGAAATCTTCCGTCCATGAGAAGCTTTCTATGAAATTGAAGCGAGAAAACTCCATCGGAAATTGCTTGAATATGGCTCTATAACATGAATGGTGACACAATTATAGTTCCCGGCACCTTGCGTAAAAATTGCATAGATTCATGGAGAATGTATTTCCTGTGAAAAATATAAACGTAGCATATTTTCATCATTTGTTTTAGCACCTAACTACCAGCGATGCCCGTTGAATCTTGGTCCGTGTTTCTGAACATCAATAGTATATCATGTTATGTGATGATCAAATATTCAACGATGTTAACGAATTATCTTCTATCCCCTTCCGACGGAAAAAGTTAGCATTCAAAATATGCTGATTGCGTCCAGGGCTCTATGCTTGTTCCAATCTGGAATGACTATGTTTTGAAGCTTGTTACAATGCAAGCTCGACATCTCATCACCTATTTTCCTAACTCCACAGTTGTGCAAAGAATAGCCAAATGGAGTATAGGTAGTAAGTCCACCGTATGGGGATTAAACTGCTAATATTTTCTCCCATGACAATCACACTGTAAACAGTCAATGGAGTAAAACTGTGAACCTCCAAGTGGATTGGCATCAGTTAGCGATTATTAATCCATTATAATCTGACAGACGTTTCGATTCAGTGTTGTGTACTTCAGGGGCCGCAATCAAAAACAAATAGAAGCTTCATCGAGCCTCTTCTCGAAGCTCTTCATATCTGTGCTACGCTCATAGCAAACCCTATAAATGTCACGTAACTCTTCCTGGTTAAGTAAAAAATACATTTTCGACCCAAATAATTAATGTGAAAAGCTACTCAGTAAGAATATACACCTTTCAGTACATTTAAAACATGCGTCAGTAAGATGCCCTAAGCTATTCAGAGTCACCCAGTGTTTTCCAGTTTTTAAATTGAGTTTTGGATGCTAAAAAATAGTTACATCGCAAAAATCCCTGAATGTACACGGATTTTTGAAGACATTTTATTCTAAAATAATTGAAAAATTAATGCGGGAAAAATACTGAAAAATAATAACCGTAAGAAAAATTAAATAATTTCATGCTTCCATGTTCAAGCTTCCTATAGAATGCGAAATACAGTTCTCTGCGATATCGTATTTCGCTCCATATGAAGGGTAAAAGCTAACGAGAGAATGAATAACCTGAGCATTTCCATTCAATTTATAAAACACAAAACTTTGAACACATTGGAATCCGAGGAATTACAATTCTTGGTTGACATCTATGCTGTGAACATCTCCAATAACTGGTTTGGTTCAAAACCTTAGTTTTTTCCCAATATCCTATGATACGCAAAGAATGGAACTCCATCCTGTTCGTTTTTTTGCCGCTAAAATTTGCCCAAATTCAAGTTCTTGCTAGTAATCAATAAAATATATTTAAAACGCCATAAAATATTACACACTGAAAGCATTGAAATTCTTTTTACTGCTGGTACCGTAAGGGTTCAAAGTTTGTTATAACAGATATTAACCTATGGATCTCATTTGAAATTATTAGGGTGAATGCAGTAATAGTGACTAGTTTTATATCTTTATAGTAGTTAAAATACTAGCAAAGGGTATATCCGGTAAAGGTGAACTTTCCTGTCGCCAGCGTTAACGCGATTTTCACCCACTTTCAACAGACATATTGGAACCATGTTCACCTCACTTATAATGCAAACCTTGCGCATTTGTAAAATATTTTCAACGTAACAATGCATCAACTACTTTAGGAATGGAAAACTTTCAAATCTGAGGAGTGCGTTTTTTCCTCTCCACCATATTGAGAAAAAATGCCGTTTCCTCTTATCCACCGTAGATGGCGCAGCGATCGAGAAGTTGGTTCTCTACTACCTCTCCTTCACACTTTCTTCCCACCTTCCAGTCAAACTCACCCCGCTCTAGCTATTAATTTCAAAGCAATTCCATTCATTCCACCGCACTAAACACTGGAGATCTCACTTCCAATGGAGGATTTACACTTTCTTATCGGGCCTACTATTCGTTAATCCATTTCATGGGTAACTCATGGCGACCACTTACCACACAGGCAAGTCAGAAATGATTTACGCCAACAGGCCCCTCAACTCTCATTGGAGAATGAATACCGGGCGACTTTTAAACAATTGACTTCCAACCATTCACAGTTAATTTCCCCCTTCTAGACTACCCAAGAGAACTCCGTAAACAATACTATCTCATTAGCCTCCAACAAAGCCCCTCTTATATACACCATGTCACTTGAGGGATTTTATTCTTGAAATAATACGGGGAATTACCTTTTACCCTTCTATTAATGGCCGCTTATAATCATCAACCAACTGGAGGGAGTCTATTTTTTAAAGATTACGTAAAATGCCATTTAACCATTCTACTAATGGTCACCTACAATCATTAACCGACTACAGGGATTCTATTCTTAAAAGAATACTTAAAATTACATTCTTCCCTTCTATTAATGGTCACCTATAATCACCAACCAACTACAGGGATTCTATTCTTAAAAAAATACGGAAAATGACATTTTAACCTTCTATTAATGGGCACCAATAATCACTAACCCACTAGAGGGATTCTATTCTTAATAGAATACTAGGCTTTAAATAATACACCATTCTAATCAAGAACCTACAACGGGGAAGTCATTCTTAAAAAATACGCGAAGTCATGTTTCATAGTAAACATTTCCGTCATTTTCACTGTGAAAATGCACATCCAGTATCATACCGTATAATGAAATCCCCTCTCAACTAAAACTCAACACCCAGAATTATTCCTAACATACGTCTATCTATTTTCACATTTATTGTAAAAATCTGCATTTTAAACCTTCCTCCACTCTCAGAAATGCCCATTTACACGTTATCGCTCCCGCGAAAAATGCGTTTTCCACTTTTCCAACCCACAGATGCCATTTTCACTTTTGAAAATGGCCAATTCGGGCCCGCGTACTGTCCCACCCTAGCACCCGTTTCACTCCATAGGCCCGCAAGCTTGTTGGGGTGGTGGGGTAAAGGTATATTTTAGAAGGGAAATAAGTCACAATCCCCCTACCGGTTGTTCATCAAACCTTAGAGTATGGCGTCGAAATCTCACGAAAAAATCGCGAAATTGCTCATTTTCAAAAGTTAATATCTCAAAAACTACTTGTCACACGGGTATAATTCTTACATTTTTACAAATACGCATTCCTCTACTTCTAGGTATCACATTCAATTTTGTCAGCTTTCTACGTTTAACAAAAATGTTAACTGGGCGAGACGAAAGCTCACCTTCACCGGTAATTCCTTAAGGGTAGGTACCCTGATTCAAATTATGCTATTCATAAAATATCAGTCAAGTGGTCTACGAAATGAACTGAAAGGTAAGGAAATACTGCTTCGTAATAAATAACATGATTGTTCATGAACTTAGCTCAAATGTGATAGCGCCTGATATGGCCATCAGAGGCTATACATGTGCGGTACATTTTTCATCATTTTAAAGGGCAACGTCACTTACGCACTCAGGATCCCTTATTTAATAATTATTGAATTGAATTAACCAAACATGGGGTGTCATTGTATAGACAAATTCGTTGGTCACATAAAAAAGGTATTTTTGGGCATAAGAGCAAACGTCCCTACAGCTCACCTGATAAGAAAAATTCAAATAAATTTGGCTATAACAGCGGTCAGATACAGTGAAACACAATTCCTAGAAAATACTACGTTTCAGCAGTAAATTTCCTTTCAAGGAAATTTTATATTTCGCAATAAACCCTCCTATACGAGCTTATCCCGTCGTTTTCGTAGACACCAACATATTTTCTGTGATTTAGTGTTATGCATGTTGGCATAAACTCAATTCTTAATAAATAGCTCCCATGGAAATATCTTGTAGGCGCTCTACGATATATTGAGCTTAATTTTGAGAGATCATAACTCTAGCGAAATGCGTCAGTTGCGGTATCCCTGGTTTAACAGTTTACTTTATAAATGAAGCATTCAAAACTATTTCATTGAACTAAAACCAATGGTAGCTCTTGAGCATTTAGGCTTAAGAAATAGATCCATCTCTTGAAAAGCCACACCGTAATTAACCACAGTTATTTTATTGGTTAGACTCTTTTCGTCGTGATACGGCTTCGCCAGGGACTAAATAATTACTAATAATAATAATTTCATTAATTGTAGTATGTACTTTCTTTCTTTTTGCTATAATATTAAGTAATAATTCAGAGATAAGGATGTTCCATGATGAAGGTTATAAACTGATGTAGCAGTTTTCTACGATAAATACATTTACTGCTCGACAAATACCGACGTACTACGGCATTATCAAGTACGTTGAAGTGCAAAATGCAGCTTGAGCTCTTTTTTTTGTGGGAAAGTGCAAAATCTGTTCATAACCTTTACATTGCTATTATATTTATTAACGAACTTACTACATTTCTGTGGAAAATTCCATTCTAACATTAAACGACATGGATATATGCAACTTTCACAAAGTTCATAAGAAAAAGAAACTCAGAGATGGAAGATAAAATCCAATTATTTGTTGAAGTAACATGTATATTATATGAAAGCTGCCCTCCAATTCATTCCTGCTTCGCGCGGTGAAGGATTACCGCTTTGCTCTCAGAATCATTCCACTCCATCTCCTTCAAAGTAATTACTCACGGGCACAAAAAGGCAGAAATTAACGATAAAATGTTGAAGCTATGGTCCAGGCAATTGTTTCCTGCCCAACAATGCAAACACACATGATCGTTCTGCGATGATGGCCGTTATGATTTAAAAAAATAATAAAGTGCGCTATCCGTTGAATCCACGTCGGGTCACGCACTCTGGGGTCTCTGGGACGGATAGCGCCGAGCCGTGGGGACGCGACCTCGCCTATTATCATCTCGGACGCATTATGAACACGCAAACGAAAAGCCCATACACCGTGGATGCCCCTTACTCATCTCCGGATTCCCCGCTTGCTTTAAACAGATTGGTAGTCCCTCGACGGGAACGCTTAAGCTCCCCCCCCCGCCCCACGTGTATACTGATGAGCATTAGAGGAACAGACGTAGAATGTGCCATTCGTAAACAGTATATCATTACAAAAAATGTAAAGCGCCTCTGCACACACATTCTTTTGAAGGTTTTCATAAAAAAATCAGTAGCATCAATTGTTAAAACACGTTTTCGTCGACTGATGGAGAAATAAGGTAAAATAAGGGAATATGTTTACCAAAATATCACAATGTTAAATTAGTGCAAGTGTAAAAAAATATTTTCTTTATTCGTCACTGCCAATAAAACTTAAACTATATTAATTTAGATGTTCCCTGGATGTTGAAACACCACCCAGGGTGATGAAAACCTACGACCTTCACGTGGAGAGGCGAAAATGTTATCCCGTAGCTATCGAGGCCAGAAAATCCAAAAATTGAATATGCATTATGCAAAAAATTAAAAAATAGACAATATTTCAGTTCACAATTTGTGATACCCCTGAGGTGAAATGTTGCGAAAGCCAAACATTTTACATTGCTTCATTAGAAAATGTAAAAAAGCTTTTTCTAACCTCAATTGGGAATCGTGCAACGACGTTCACCTTTCCGTTCTCCGTTCATAATCTCTTCCCACTCCTCATACCACTATATAGGTACTGATGGACATTAGAGGTATGGTGTAGTAAATTTGCCGTTTGCAAACAGTAGGTTTATCAATGCAAAAAAAATAATTTGCCCGTGCACACATACTGCTTTGAAGACTTTCATGGATAGATAGATAATATTCTTTATTGTTTTTTCTTAAAAATGAATTTATAATAGAGAATGCGTAGAACATCAAAGTTTTTACGCATTTTATTTCACAATATTTGCCTGATTTTTAACATGATTTCCAAAATATGGTCACGTTAAATGCATAGTTAATGAGCAAAAGGTTTAAATTGGAGGTTACAACACTACAGAATAATCTACTATTGCCCATCAACTTATTCAAGTATCACTAAGATTGCTTTACAATGTTTTCTTAATCCTTAATTTTAACTTATTTGAAATACATGCAAGATTAGTTTTATAAATGCCACAAGTTTGTTAGCGCTTTTATAGTCGGGATTCTCTAACATTTCAAATAGTTCCAACTTTTCATTAACTATAAACTCAGTAAGCTCAGTTGATTTCTTTTTTGTGCAAGTATCTGACACTCAATAAGCATGTGCAAAAAGTCGTTATATTTATCGCAAATAAAGCAATATAGATTTTTGTTTATTTTGTGTAAATTTCCATCTGAAATAATTCTACAATGGAAATTGCTCAATAATCTTATTTGTGCTAAACATTGATAGCGCCTAAGTTCATGCTTAAAATTTTAAGCATGGAGTTCATGCTTAAAATATATTTACACCTCTAATTTTTTAGATAATTTTAGCAGTGGATATATGGTTAATACAGAGGATTTTTCTTTTTCACTTAAATCTAGGTTATGCATGAGATTGTTTTTACTTTTCAAGTATCTTTTGTTTGTTTTCTAAATGAGACTGGAGGGTGAGATCGTTCTACATGGAGTCCATTCCAATTGGAGTGAAGAAGAGTTTCCTTACTTGAAGTAGCGAGTTATATTTTACGATCTTTTACTTTTACCTTTTATATCAAATTCAGTTAGTGTCGACTGTTTGTTGAAGTAGATTTTAACGTATCTTTCTTCAGGCATTTTCAGTATTTTGATGATCCAATTTAAAATTTGCTTAAAGATCGCGACTTCTATGTGTGGCTTTCCCACATCCAGGAAAACTTTCGTATAAATGAGGATTTCAATGACGAAAACATATTCTTGTCAACTGATGGAGGAATAACATAAGTAAAGGAAGATGATTTCCAAAATATGGTCACGTTAAATGCATATTTAATGAGCAAAAGATTAAAAACCCATTAAGAGTAGCTAAACAATTAAAAATAGAACATCCCGCTGTTAACAATTTGACGCACCCTCAGCGACCAACGCCTCGAAAACTCAAAATTTTATAATTTCATGCAGAGAATGTTGAAGAAAAATTGGAACTATTTTCATATCCTTAACTGGGACTCGTGCAATGATGCTCGGCAAATATTTCAACGGAAAGTTATTTTTTATGGGCTCTGCGACGTAAATGAGTTAAACAGATCGGTGTCCCCCAGACCGGAGAGCTTAAACTCTCTCGGCCCCAACCCGTGGGTGCCCGGGAACACACACTGTAACCACTCCCCTCAAACCTCTCCCTTCCCTTCCCACACACACATACCCACCTAATAACGTGGCAATTTCTCCCTCGGGCTAATCCCCTCGTCAGTGGCTGTGCTACCCTCTCCCTACCTACTGCCTCTGCCCGACATCCGTGGGGGCAAACTTTTCGCGTCCCACCCCATATCACCCCCCGGAAACCATTTGCCCCACAATATATGCAAAGGGCCACGGGCTCATACGGCGCGGGGGTGGGGGCGCATATTAAGGGGCCCTCCCTCCCCCCCCCCCCCCCTTCGCCAACCGTCCGTCAGAGGCTATCGCATATGATCACCCGCGCGGTCTTCTTTCACGACTGAATGGCCGCGTAAAATATGGAACGACGCGATGTAATTGCGGTTTCGCGGGGGTGGGAGAGACCATAGCACGAAAGTCTGGGTGGAACCCCGTGCATTCTCTTCAATTGCTCCGGGCACTCCCACCGAATAAAGTCTATTTCAGTCACGCATTCTTTTTCAGGAACATCAATGGTTAGACAGTTGAAATTCATGAGAATTTGTTTTTTTTACGATGGCACTGAAAAACTTTGAGATGTGTTCGACATATTAAAAGAAAAGAAACTAACCACAGTCTTCAAAACTTCAGCTTTTTATTACGGGTTTCCTCTTCTCTTTAAGACTTCACGCGTAAAATGTAGAGGACGGAAATTCGTCATGCATTGAAAACGTCGCGCTGCCTTAAGTGCGAAAGGACTGAATCAAAATTTAACCGATTAAAACATTGAACATTTTGAAAAAAATATTTACAGATACTATCCTAAAGACGTGACGGAGCCAGTTGAAATTCATGAGAATATTTTTTTGAAACGAGGGCACTGAAAAACTTTGAGATGCATTCAACATTTTCAAAGCGAAGAAATTAACCACATACTTCAAAACTTCAACTTTTTACTACGGGTTTCCTATTCTCTTTAAGACTACACGCGTAAAATGTAGAGGACGGGAATTCATCATGCATTGAACACGTAGTAGCGTCTTAAGTGCGAAAGAACTGTATAAAAATTTTGAAAAATGTTTACAGATACAATCCTAAAAACTGAGTATGTGTCAAAGCTTATAACCGCTCTTTGAATTAGTCAAATGATTAAATGGTTGAATAACGATTGAAGGATTATTTAAATATTCGTTAACCCCTACTTTCTTGATTTGAATAAAAACCGCGAGGAATGTTTATTTAATGTTAGCGTCACTGTTCATATCTGAACAAGAGGCTTTATATCATCCATTAATGTACAGACGGCACCAGATTTAGCGAAATTTATATTTTCAATGTTTATTATTGTTAGATCGAAACATCAACACAATGGAATGGGATAGGGAATGTAAAATAAATGGTCTGGAGCCTATGATGCCTTTAATCACACCTTTCCGCTTCAGGTTTATTCCTCGCACTTATTTTCGAGGAGCTGTAAGTAACCTGACGATCTGGCTTCTCAGCCTAGGGGAATATCAGAAGGGTATGGAACACGCGATGAAAGGATGGGTTGAGGTCGATGAAAATCATTGGAAATACAGTGCCAGATTGCGAGTAAAGGGTGGGATGAAGAATTACTTGCGTCAGCTCACCGACCTCAAAGAGTGAGATCACAGATTGATCACAGAAAATGGAGGTTGGATCTCGGATTCATTTTTTCCGGCTCAAAGCCTGGAAAAACATCTTTGTATGAAGAGCTTGCTATTGCACTTGACACGAGCGATAAGTTATTTCGGTTCACGTAATCAATAAGATCCCTTATTTCTTCTAGCTCTTGGTTCGGACCTCAGCTTTCAGTGAATATGAAAGCATGGCCGTTTTTATTTGTCATAACCTTTTCGTGGAACAAATAAACAAGCCTCTATCAACTATAAGATCGTGAAAATTAATTAAATGAGACGTGATTTGAGATGAATAATGACATGAATAAAATCAATTCCTGCAGTATTCCATAGAATGTAGGTTGAAATTCCTTTTATATCATAAAATACTTTAGTTTGCATTACAAAAAGCTTGATTGACTGCATTTATCATTTATGAACTCGAAAGCACATAAACTTTTTCTGTTATGGAACCTGCGCTTATCCCCGTATTTTCTGATGTATTTTTTCCTACGAGGTATTATAATTTGATGTCCAATTATTAGCAGCAGAACAAAAAAGCATTTTCTAAGGGTATGAAGCTCATGCTATGCTCATTTCCTCTTTATTCTTGCATTTCACAGCAAAAAAAAAGTTGGTCATAGAGGTAGGAAAGTGAGTCTTACGCTATTGGTTGCAAAATGGAAACGGATTCGTCAATCGCCACTTGTCCCTTGGGAAATATTCGCAATAAAGAGTTTTTCTTTGCCTGGCATTTCCTCACTGCAAAGATATCAGAACGAAGAAAGTGCTGGTGAACTAATTTAAACTTATTAAGTAAAATAGGTTTCAAAAATAGTTGTAACAAACATAGCTTTCTTTAATACGTTGGCCACTGATGAATATGTCCCAACAGACAGATACACTGATTGACGAATTTGGCTGAACCTTTCCCTTGACTACTCTTCTTCCTTTGCTCGATAGCGTTTTTGTGCTTTCAAAGTTGGCTCCTCTGAATGTAAAATCAATGTGCAATGTGTGTGTGGCTTTGATACCACGTGTTATATCGCCAGGGAATGATTTCATAGCTTTAGCTTTTCTCAAACTCCCAAGCGTCTCCTAATAAATACTATTTGCACGCGGGTGTCTCTACCGAGCTTTAACTCCTTTGATGTTCACGGTTTCCCTCTTTTAAAGTCACGCCCCTCAAAGTCGAAATTCCCATTCTTGTATTGCCAGTTATTTATTCCTCATCTTTCATTCAACCTAGAATAATTTCAGCCCAAGAGCAAAGCAGCCGATTTGTGCTGGAAAATATATTCTAGTCACGTCCAAATCGAATATTTTTAAATAAAATTCAAGCCGAAGTATTCATAATTTACATGTACCAGGTCTAAGGAAGTTCGACGCACACATCCTGTAAACCAGTATTTAAATCGTTGCCATCCATCCCCAAATGTTGTCATTTTCAGCAAGGCCGTGTGAGGTACCTCTTGTACGTGTGTGAAAATCCATTGAAATTGTACAATTTTTAGTGTATTAGAAAATGGTTTTGAAAATCTGATGGCCAGGCGAACATTTACATGGATGAAATGTGACAACCCGTGTCATATTCACCAAGGCTAGAACTGGAAAAGTATTAACGCCGTTAAAAAGCTAGGCACTAGCGCATGCACGAGACTATATCCATAATTATCACAAATACTTTGCTAAAATTGCACAGATGGCATATTTTTGAACACGCAATGCGAGAAAAATTACTATTGGCATCGTAAGTTTAGTGTGTTTTTCAACAAGTTTGGAGAGTATACTAGTGATGAGCTAATTCGATCATTACCATGATCCCAATCACGATCATCATTCACTTGAGTGATTTTGTCATGAACGCCAGGTGATGAATGAACGGGTCGTGATTGTAAAAAGTGGATGGCGATCACAAAATTGATTCCAATCATGACCCACGCGATTGATCGCAGATCGCGACCCTCTCTTAATTGGCACTTTATCGTCGGTCAACAAACCCACGGTAGTCAACAAGGCCATGCTGGGTGTCATTTCCGGGGCTTTCTGGGTAGTGGAATGCGTCTGTAGCACCGATATATTCTTTGAGGGCAATCCCGTGGTTCTTGGGGATGCACTGGTTCATAATATGTGTTCTTATTTTTGAAATGTAAGGCAATAACAAGAATGTTCGTGGAAAACCACGGGCCTACATTGCCAGTCCCTTCTTTTTAATTAAAAAAAAATCTGAGTTCAATTTCAACTCAGTTTCAACAGAATTAGTCATAAGTTATATTGTTTAATGCTACAATCTCCCTTGCTGTTCCGACAGGAAAGGGACTGCAACCCAAAGCATTCAGGAGACAGCAGCACTTCTGTGTTCCACAACTAGTTCCATCAACACCGATCGAAGGCTCTCACTGCTTCCCATACACGTGGCCTTTTGGTCGCGAACGACCTACGTCCGAAAGTGACCCTCACAGTGAACAAATAATCAGGAAAGACCAACGAGTCGCATTGATGGAGAACGACCAGGGCCGCGAATGACCTGCATCCTAAAATGACCCCCTCGGTCATCTGAATGATCCCGTTCATCCATCAATCTCCGAGATGACTCGGGTCACGTGATCCAAACGTTCATGAAGGACCCATCACTTGAGTATGCATGAATTCCCTACTGAGTTAGCATTGAACGTTTAAACTTACCACGAAGCGTAACACAATATTTTACTCCGCTGAAATTCTCACTTTCACCAGAACCATGTAAAACCTCCATAGCTCGGGTTTAATTTGAAATCTACAATTAAAGCTTGAAATGGTTATTCTGACCGTCCATTGCTGCCGTTCCCTTGGTATCTCTCTTTGAATGCTGCCCACTGTCCCACCGTAGTTCCTGAGCAGGACCCATTCGCGGGGACTTCATGCTTGAAGTTTCATCCTGTTAATTTTCGCGTGTACCCGGCGCAACTACCCACGCTTCATTCAGCCTCATTTGTCCTCAAATACCCATTGCATTCACGGCGTTCCCGCTCTCCAAACTTCCCAAAGTATGCAACAGGAATCCTATACCCTCCACGACGTCACGGTCACCGCGCCGCACCCCCACACCCAATCCGGCAGCGGCTCTCTTGACCCGCATCCACGCTCTCAACTCGCTACGCAAACCCTCGGAGAGGTAACAACGTTCCCCAATGACCCTGGTGAGCGGCGGAAAAAAGACCCAGCTTCTCCCGGAACACTCCCTCCCTTCACCCACCGTCCCTGGCGCCTTTCCCACCCCCTACTTGCCTCTCGCACCACCGTTCCCCACGTCCCCCAGTGCTTTCTCATGTATTATCCTCCTCTCCGCGCCCCGCCCCTACCTTACCTCCGCCACCTCCATCAGATTCTATCTTTCTCCCTTCAACCTGAGACCCAGCTACCCCCGCATCTCCCTTCGCCCCACCAGCGTCCCTCAGGGTCGGGGTCTTATGCAAGAAGGGGGTAGCGCACATGGAGCGCTCTTTGCCGTACAGAAGAGGTCCACATACATACTTACACACACAGCCAGGGCCGGCGGGCCGAGCTCGCCGCTCACACAGAGGTGCACACGTAAAAAGGGAGCGTCGCTCCGATTCCAAACCCACCCCCACTTGCCCCGACGACAGCCAAGCAACCCCCCGAAGGCCCCGACCGGCCGCCCCCACCCGAACGGGAAAGCTCCCCCAAAATGCCCAGCCATCCATAATGCCCCCACCGCCGCCCCCGGGAGCCGCCCCCCCCGCACACCCTAATACTTCATCTTCGCCTCCCTCGCTATCCCTTATCCCGGTCCCCGCCACTCTCTCCTCCGCTTCCTTCCGCCCCCGGGCCCCATTCTCCACACCCATTCGTCTCTCCAACCCCCCCCCCCCCGCCCCCCGCCTCCTCCTCCTCGGAGACGCTCTGCCCTGATTAAGTCGCACGACGGCGGGGCAACCTTGTCGCCGGGGCGCGGCACCTGATTTCGTTGAATCAAAGAAGTCGGAGGAAATGTTGCCCGTGGAAGCGGCAAAAGGAACCCTTGGAGCGGATGCCTTCGAATGCGAGGGTTGGGGGCGGGGGTCGGTGAGGGGCATCGGGGGCCGTGGGGGAATGGGGGAGGGAGACGCCGCGGGGGGGGGGGGTCTTGGGTGAGGTGAGAGCGGCAAAGGGCGGAAGAATGAAGTCACTCTCCGTGAGGCGGGAGGGAGAGGCTCATCCGGGAGTTGGAAACATCGTCACCGCCAACCGCCCGCTCGCGACGCAACGAGAGAAGAAACGACTTCCACTGTGAATTTCAACTGTCACCCTTTCGGGAGTACGAGAAGCGAAAATGACCCGCAATGCCCCCAGGGTGTAAGGCACAGCCTCCAACGTTTGAGCCACGGTGACGTCGACGCACGTTCGGGAGAAGTTAAGCTTGATGAGGCAAGAAGATTTTTTTTCTCACCTTTTGTTAGCCCCGCGTGACCTTCAGATGAGTTCCCTCAGATCCGAAGAACAAATAATCTAATAAAGTTCAGTCATCTGGAGCGGTGATGCTTGGGTACGAAGCAGCATTGAGGTGAAGTGTATCTGTGTAAAATTCAAATTTAGCGTGAAATAACTTGACATACATTTAACGAACTTGTCCGTGTCGCGACGCGTTGTTCGGAAAGAGATCTGATATTTCTAATGGCACTAACATATCTGCCACTTGTCGGACTTTCTTTTAAGATGTTTGCCAAAATTTGAAGGTATTTTCCATGGGATATGGTGCGGCTGTGCACTTGAAAGACACTTCATCGAAAATTTGGAAATTTATTACGCATAGATTGCGCCACAAAGGTAACAGTAAACAGTTTTGTATTTTTTAAATTATTAAAAAAATACCAATTTTGGACTCCGCGCAATAGTTTTTTTAGAAAAGTCATAAAACTTCCAGTTGTGAAGGCATTTTCAGTAAGTAGTGTGAAACAATTTATTAAAGTTAAGTACTAAAAAAGTTCAGTTAGCACAATGTTGAGAAATTCAGTCGTACAAAGCATTTCGTCGTTAACTTTACTTCATCTACTTCATGCCTCTTACAACTGCATTAACATTAGAAAATCAGTTGGAAATGGCCTCTACTACCACTGGAGAAGTGTTTCCGTGAAATTAATTTATTCTGGTAAATAAAATATAAAGCAGTAACACGAACAATTTTATTTCAATCATAGCTACGCCCGGTAAATCTTAGGATGAAAATACACTCCCAATGACCTAAACTATCGTACGGAACGAGAAGTATAATGGAAATTGTGTTCAATTAATTAGTATTTTCTTTCATACAATGAATATGGGTACATACAAATTTTAAAGAAATGAGAAAACACCCACCGAGTTCAGCTACCTCATAAAATATTAAGGACGACGTTAATGTAAATGAAGACGGTGGTATATTTGAGAGGAACCATTTCAATCTCACCTTCCGGATGAAGCATAAGCAATTTCACCGTGAGTGCAAACTTACCATGATACAGAACGTAACACAAAGTTTTTACCGGAAATTTCAAATAACGTGAGCAGACGTACACTTTCCCGGTATATACATAAATAAAAAAGAGTTACTTTTTGAACGCCAACGCTGCAAGAGTTGCGAGCAGAGGATATCGCGAAGTCATCGATTTTTCGCCCCGAACATTTTCAAAATATTACGAGAGAAAACCTTAATCCGGCACATATTCAGCATTCGTAAACTCGGGCGAAAACATTGATACTCTCGACAAGTTTTATTTGCACAACGCCGAACGAGCGAGGAGGGATTTAAGTTATTGCTCGCAGTCATGGGGAGCACTCCACGGAGATCGCAATAAGAAAAGGTGGGGGAGAAAGCAAGCAAGGAAGCCTGTGGATTCTTCTACTCACGGAGAAGTTATGGACGCCGCGCAGCTGTCACGTATTTATTCCAGCGGAAAAAACTTGAACTCTATTCTCGATAGCATAAAACAGTTACTATCGATGGCATCCCCTTTTCCATTCCTCACCGGGAAGGAAAACTTTCCCCAACTTCAGAGAAACGAGAGAAGACGAAGAAGAAGAACGAGAGAGGGAAAATAACGCGCGAGCCACGTACGATTTATCCATATTGACGATTTCATTGGTTAAACTCGCCTCAGCCAATGCTGCACGCGGTGTGTGAACCGGAAACGCTCCCATTATAGGGACACGATGGAACTAGACGTCGCTCCGAACGGGCGGGACGTATACATAAAGGTGGGCAATCGCACAAAAATGCAAGTCGCAATATGAAATATGACATCATCGGTGGGTGGGCGATGGGTTGTTTGCCTGTCGGAGAGGGCGGCCCTCCCCTGCTTCAAGAAAGCAAGAGAGGGCCCTGCGACGGAATGGAAGAGGGGAGAAATGCGATGCGAGGAGGCGGGCCACGTCGGGTGCCGCGGAAGGGAGTGGCGGGTGGCGGCGAAGGGGAAGTGGCATGGGGTGCGAGTGGGTTGGATGCTTTATGGGGGGGCTGGAGAAGAGAGGGAGACCAAGGGGGAGGAAGGTTCCACCGAGATAGGCCGAGGGAGGAAGAGGAGGGAGATAAAGAGAGAGAGAGAGGGCGGGCGGTTGAGGAGGGTGGCAGGGGATGTTGGAGCAGAGGGCTCGAATGGAGATATGTCTGAGAGGAGGCGAGGCTGAGGAGGAGGAGGCGAGGAGGCTGGGGACGTTGAGCGGGGGCGAGGAGGAGGCGGTGGGGCGCGGCAAATGTTCTCCTTGCACCGGGGGTCCTTATTTCATGGCGGGTTGAGCGTGCGAGGGGAAGGGGAGGGGAGGAGGGGTAGTGGGGGCGGAGGAGGCTGGGGCGGTCTCCCTAATCCAACCAACGAGAGGAGGAAAACCCAAGAGAGAGGGAGGAAAGAAGGAGTGGTAGCGTTGGTGATGGGGGCTGGCTAGCCGGGGGGTGGGAGGGAGGGGGAGAGAGAGAAATGTCACAACGATAACGTTCAATAAAATAAAGATCAGGAGGGCAGAGGGTGCTTGTGAGGGCAGTGGGAGCCGTGGGGTGGGGGAAGCAAGAGAGGGGTGGGGAGGAGTGGCCGAGAGGAGACGCCGAGGGTCGGTCAGCGGACATTCATTCCACTCACGTGCATAGCTTAGATTTTTTTTCTCGAGTTCTCCTTCCACAAGCCCGCCCGCCCGCTTTCATTTCTTCCTGAATATTTCTTCATTTTTCTCCACTCCCGCACCCGCTCCCAGATCAAGTCCCGCACCAACTCCCGCACCCGCACCCACTCCCGCACCCTCAGCCCGTCCCACTCACCGCAGTCATCCGAATGGCTGGTTGGTTATTTGGGGATAAGGTGGCCGACGACCTATGACATGTACATACGCCATTGAAGACAGGTGGGTAGGTTGGTGAGATAAAAATTGCGTTCTGAGTCAAAGACTTCTCATTACCGTTAGCCCAACAAAAGTGTCCCCCATTGAATAGTTTCCTCCATGATTCCCTATTGACAAAAACCACTTTCACTTCTCTCACACTTATGCATTGCTTCATACCCGCTCTCCTATTCTTTTTGACTCCTAATAATCCTCCTCCATAGAGTCTCTCCAACCACATTCACCCTGGACTTAGGTTTACCTCTTCCTCTCACACCATGTGTGGGAAATAACAATGATAAAATGATTGCATCTTTATCAGTGCGAACTTAAAACTTTGTACTTAGTCCTTTATTCAAATAAATTTTTGAGATATCACTCATACAACCATAATCTGAACGGTGAGAAAGCCACCGAGGCGGGAATCAAACATGTGACCTCAAATCTAGAGGAAGAGGACTTTACCCCGTCGCTACTTAGGTAGGTGAAGACAAGGAATGGAAGAAGGGTGAAGAAAAAACCGGCTTAGCATTAGCCTGCTATCAGCTAAAGGCATCACGAGTAGCACATTTTAACGTCCCACCTTCCGGATGGAGTGTTACATTTGAAGTACTCTCCAAAAACATTTAAGTAAGGGTTGGGATTTACAATGAAAATCTCCGTCATTGCCGGGGTAGAACCTGGGCCGTCTAGATGGGAGGCCAGTACTCTTGCCACCACAACAACCCAATCCCATACATTCATCTGACCCCCGTCTTGGCCGCACCGACAATGTAGGTACAGTATTTTGATACGGAGAACCAAATGAAAGAAAATGTAAATTATCGTAATGAATTCGATATGCTAACCACGACTCTGTTCGTTTTTCATCTGATAATTGTACTTCCCAGAGATTAACGCACTTCAAGATAAGAAAATTAATTTTTCAAATATGTCATTGTGGCATGATTTATCATGCCGATAACAGAATATATAAGCTTTGAAAATAATATTTTCAGAATTACATTCG
Source organism: Pyrrhosoma nymphula (assembly GCA_963573305.1). Taxonomy (NCBI): domain Eukaryota; kingdom Metazoa; phylum Arthropoda; class Insecta; order Odonata; family Coenagrionidae; genus Pyrrhosoma; species Pyrrhosoma nymphula. The sequence continues at coordinate 58,894,922 of OY754332.1, forward strand.
TCAACATTTCCTCAGGCCTTTATGTATATCTATGCGGCATATATTTAATTCAAAGTTCATCTACTCTCACACGACCCACCTAAAGGGAAACAATTCATGGACGCCAGTATTCAGTATACGTATCTTGCAATGAGCATCGACAGCAAGAGAGAATACCTCTACCACTGTTGTAAGAATGCAAAATCATATCTCACTAAAATAAAAATAAAACATTATATTCTCAAATTCTTTCAAGCATGTTTATCCCAAAAATATCATGATTTTCTGGTGAACGATGATTGGTATTATTGTAAACATGTTGGGATTTATTGGAGCAATTTATATTTTCGTCCATTGCGTCCTTCGCGCCAAAATTGTGTCCATTAAGAGGGAGACCGGTGCAGGAGGGCGAGTACCGACAGCGCGGGGGGGAGGTTGAGGGGAGAGAGGGTGGGAGACGGGGGTGGGAGGTAGAAGGGGGTGGGGGTGGAAGCATATGGCGAGCACCACAATCACGCCCTGAGGGAGCAAATTGTTCCCACTGAAGAAGAAGAGTTCATGGGCCCGTGTTCGGATGTGTTTACTCACTTTGCGGGCGGGGTTGGGCTGGTGGGTGGAGGAGGGGGTAGGGCGGGTAGAGAGGAGACGGAGTAGGCACGGGTAGGGGGGGGAGGGAGTAGAGGGGAGTAGAAGGAGGAGGCACCCTGCTTCCTCAAGAATTCCAAGCCTGTCACCACCCAAAAGTCCTTCCTTATTTTTTTTTGGGCGGTGCGGTGTGGGGCAGGGGGTGCGAACACCATGCGGGTGGTGGTCCTCCTCCCTGGAGTGACGCCATCATGTGAGCGAGAACGGCAGAAGGAGTGTGGGTCGTGCGGGGCAGGGGAGGCAGATAAAGCAGAGAGTTCCACCCCCAAGCCTCCCCCCCCTCACTCCCGCACCCCATCCCGAGACTGAATATTCCAAAATCTCGTTTCCCCCCCGAGGAGGTGACGAAATACATCAAACGTCTTCTTATTCTCCAATCGTGAGCGTCTCCGGTTCGTCAAGGTGAACCTCCCCCCCCCTTCCTCCCCCACCGGTGATTCCGGCAAATGAAAATTGCAACGCAAGAGCACTCGGAATTTGAGTGATTCCCATCGCACAAGAAAATTGTATCCTCTCTAAGGAAGTAATTTTAAATATTAGGACGTGGAATGCTGTTTGCTCCCTTCCGAAAAAGCAGTCGCAAAATCTAAGTGTGCAGTGTAGATGATAGAATTTCCATCACACTGAGGCAGTCGTGTTTTCCTTCTCTGATAAAGAATGCAAAAATGGCTCTTTTAAACGACTACCCGAGAGTTTTTGCTCATCGTGAACAACGATGCTAAATTCGCTGATTTCCTTTTGAACTAGAGAAACACATTTCAAAATTGAATTTAAACATGCGTTTATGCTCCCGTTTACTCTGCATATTAAGGCCGTTTTACGCGGAGAATGATCTTGCGAATGATCATTCGAGTGATCATGTGCATTACATGTGTGCATCGTCTGAAACGGAAAATTCCACGCATGAGGTATTATAAGCATGATCATTCGAGCGAAATTGGAACCTGTTCTATTTTTGATCGCATGAAACCATGAATGATCGCATGATACGAGCGCGCGACGTCCAACTTGGTTGTTTTGGTTAATTGAACTATAAAAATTTAGTTTAAATTAGATTTGTAATTAAATTTGGGAATTTCGGTTTATTTCGATGAATCCCTTCATGCGATTTGATTCATGTCAAATACTTGTTCTTTCAAATCATACAATTGAAATATGAAGATGACACTTTCAAATGATATGCGTAGATGATACTTATGTTACCCTTGCCCACAAAAATTATCTCATTAAGGGGCTATACTAACGCAACCGAGTAAGATGCATTCAAATAATATGCCAGGGGCGTATTCATTCAGAATTTTTTTAATGCTACAAGAAATACTATCATGCATACTTCACTGCCATAGTGCGAGAATCAGTTTGTCTTATTATCACTAAAACTTTTTAAACTGCTGTTCTCCTTTCACTCTTGTGTCATTCACAATATTAGTTAACTGTTGTTTGTCATCACAACTACTAACTCAAGGGAAAATTTTAAACAATTGACTTGTATCAAAACCTTTAAAATATCCACTTTCATATTCCGGTGGATACTTTACACACTTCGGGAATAATTAGGCCTATAGTGTTCTTGTGAATTCATGTACGTCGTTTCAGATTTTTTATAATCGTACCTGGTGAGTTTAGGCATCGAATTACTTCTCAATCATCCTTACAAATTACGATTAGCCTCAATGTCCTCTATCAAAAGTTTATCGTGAACCGGGCTTAGTATCCGGGCACTGTGGCAGCGGTCAATAAAAATACATCCTTCCGGTCCATTACTAGCTTTATGACTTCCCTCGGATATTAGAGGGAAGTCCTACTGCATACATATTAGAAATGATAACGATTTGACGATGCTACAAACTGTTCCCGCACAGACGCACTCAGCGCACTATCAGACGATGTAAAATACTACTCCAAACGCTGACATACAAGATCAAAACAGCTGTGTCGGTCAGAATATTCAGTGAAACGATATGAACTATCATTATGCGTACCACTGCGTGTATTTCCAGCACAAAAAATTCTCGGAAATTAATTCACCGAGTAAAACTGACTTTTCCAGGTAGTCATCGAATTTTATTCGCGAGTTATTGCTTAGATGACCATTTTCATGGTCATTCACCGTGTAAAGTGGCCATGATAGGTAGCCTGAGGCAACGGAAGTTTAACTTGAAGTTTACAAATTCAAATTCAGCATGAATGATCGGTAAACCGTTTTTCCATAAGTGACCGTTAAAACATTTCTTCGCCTGAAAGCGCAAAAGAAATAATTTTAACTATTAGGACGAGGAATGTTATTACCTTCCGAAAATGTAGCCGCGCACTCCAAGTGTACGGAAGAGTTAATAGAATTTCAAATACCGAGACAGTCAAGTTTTCCTCCTCCGATAAAAATATTTTAACGGCTCGTTTAAACGACTGCCCGATAGTGCTTGCTCATCATGGACAAGGAAGACAAATTCACAGACTGTTTAATGAGACACCCATTGCTAAATTTTATTTTCACTTCTTTATACTTCTGTAGCTTATAGATAACATTTGTGAAGCAACCGAGAGAATGGAATTGAGAGTGAATGCGTGAAAGAGCAAAGTAGTGGTTTTTGAGCGTAAAATGTCCTAGTTCTGTTGATTCAGTGAATTAATAGGCACTCATTGGCAATTTAAGGTTTTCATGAAGTGACATAGATACAAATTAAGCATAAATAATCTGGAATTTAACCAGCCAAATTTGATCGTGTAATTGGCTGTAAAATATATTAATTTTTTGGGTCCTCGGTTGAATTTAAATCTCCTTTCCCGGGATGCAACGCTGCATTAAATTAGATATTTTATTTTAGGAAAAGCAGTAGGCCGTATTAAAATTCGTAACCTATTTATGCGTTTTGTATTAATTCATGCAAACACTGAATATAGAATTTGTAAAACTTATACCTTGCATAACCAAACCAGGAGAATTAAATATTCTATTTTAAAAACCAATTGAGCGCAAAAAATTATCCAGGCCAAAAGAATAAAAATCTTGTGCGACCATTTTTGTAACACTTGATCGTAATCCCAATAAAGGCGTTGATATAAGAGATTTTAATTAACATTCTCGGCGGGTCTCGAGATTCTCCGACATTGAAAATAAGATAAATGTTGTATTATTAGAGGGTGATATCATCCAATGATGAAAATATATTTCACGACCTAAAGCCAAAAAAACTGCTAATTGAATCACCACAAGCGTTTAACTGAAATAACAACTCGGCTGAGAACCCATTCGCAATTCCAACTAGTTGAATGGACTACATACGCGTAGTTAACTGAGGGCAATGAAGCAACAGAAAAAAAACACTTGAACCAATCCTGGAAAATACGCGGAAATTGTGTCAAGAACGGGAATGAGTTTTGCCGAAGCTACTACCCTGCCGAATAGAAGAATAGCAATGGGAATTCGTTCCCCACTCTTTCCCCTCGACGAAGATGAAACCCGTCTCCATCCTCTTAAATGACGTTTACCGATGGGTGGATTCCGAAAAAAAATAGGAAATGGAGTAGAGGTAAATCGTAAGTGCGAACTGGATTGGCTCCGACGCCAGGGATGGAAGATCTCTCTCTCTCTCTTTCCCTTTATCTCTCTTTTATTTTTTGAGGATTTCTGGAGTCGGGGTGGGAAAGGAGAGTGATTTGAAGGCAGGCGGCAGTCATCGCATTCCCATTGGCTGGGAATCGAGGTGAGGTCGGCGCTAAGAGCAGCAACTCCCAAAGCTTCAATTCCTCAAGCCCTCCTCTCTCTTTCTCTCTCTCCCTCTTCCTCCCTCCCTCTCACTTTCAGCATAACTTCATTCGGCTCAAACACTGCCATCTCAGACCCCCTTATCCTCCAACCAACTCGCTAGCACTTCAACCCTCTCGCGCGCACTCCCCAATCCTTATATTCCCAAAAGTCTCCTTCCTCTGCCGCTCCTTATCTCTTCTGTCACCCCGTCCCAACCGGATTCCTTCTCTTCCTCCTCCTCCTTCCCTTATACTTCTGCAGCCACCGCCGTCTTCCAACCCAACTCCCGCCTCCAAACCACCCACCCACCCAAACTCTCCTCCCTCTCTTTCGGCAGTCATTCGCCATTCACCCGTACCTCTCCTCCTCCCCTTTCCCCTTCACCTCTCCCTCCGAACCTCCCCCCCGCCACGTCCTCCATCCTTGCGCCCACTTCATTTCAATTCGTTCTCGAAATGCCTTTTCCCCATTTCGGTTGTCACGACCCACGTCATCATACTTCCCGAACCACCCCGCTAATACAAGTGCACCGTCGTGTTTTTTTCCGGCACGAAGAGTTCTCATTCCCGATCGAAATCTGTTCGCGAGGGGGGGGGGGGTAACCTTTTTTTTCGTGCACCCGTGGGAGATGAAAAAAAAATCTGGCACCTTTTTCCAGCAGTAAACGTTCTGACGAGAGAAATTTCAGAATGCATCCTTTGGGGAGGAGGACGACGTGAACGAAATTTTCATCTTCGGAGCCAAGTGTTTCCACTCGAGAAATAAATAAGTAATTGAATTTACGCTAACCCTGGCAAAGTTGGTTATAATGATGATAATTATCATTATATGTGTCAGAATGAAAATGCGTGCAATGGAGGTAGGTTTACACTCATCACATTATTCGAACACTGTTTCATCACAGATTGTTCACGTGCGCAAGCCCATGTCTGTTTACAACATTTATCTCCGTAGGATACGTCCTACATCTCTTCATCCCGTCCATAAGGCCTAATCTCTTTCTTCCCTTTCCACGGTTACCACACATATCCCCCCTCTATCATAGCCTTCAGCATCCCTTCGCTCTCTACGTCATATACTCAAAGTGAGCACGTCACACCATTTTTAAGGATTTATAATATTCCAAATGCTGTAATAGTTTATTTTGCTGAAATTTAACATTTCCTTTGGTATTTATGCTAGAATTATTTTAATATTACTCGAAGGTCCGTAAACGAAAATCCTTCCTTGCCACATTTCTGCTCTCAAAGACGCTCTGGTTTTTATGGTTCATACAATCACAAGCAAACTATTACCTCTGAATATCCCCGCTATTTCGCTTTTTGGCCCTCCCTAAAGTCCCATGGAAATCAATGGTTAATGTTCTACCGTGCGTGACGAACCTTGCATATTACTATTCGTTCGATTGCTTTCGACTCCCTCATTCTGGTACCCAAGCCTTCTCGGGTAATAATTGTCTAAGTGATTTTCCTATTTAGGCAATCACATTTTAAATACTGAAAAGGGAATATTAGTCATTATTTCTTTTATTCAAATATACTGCCCCTTTATCTTTGTCTTAGCACACAATATGTCCGTCTTGTATCACACGTAATACAAATGGAATTCCGCCAAGCATGAGCAAACACACTTATCGTATAAATTGCATAGTAGTCCAGCATTCCACGAGGGACGGATCTTATGCAATCTATTCTTCTCCCATTTGCATCAATTCTCACGCTTCTCTTTTACATTGCCTCCGACACTCGGCCATTGACACCATTTCTAAGAGTGAAAGTAAGGACAAAAAGGGCCATAGTTATTTATCTCCTCACGTGCATTCCGTGACGTTTATCATCACGGATCATGCAAAACTTTTATAAATTCGGTCGTTTAAAAATAGATTCCTTATGACTCTTATTGACTTGCAGCTCGATATAACACGAAATACATGCTAGAAATAATAGTCACTATTCGCAGAAATACATCCTCCACTTTCAACATTGAAGTCTACGGATTGGCAACGAGATAAACTCATCAGCATACCATTCTTTCGTTACATTTAGGTAAGTTTGGTATCAGAATTGTAGAAAATACACATATATATTGGCAGTTGCAAACTTCACTGATGTTGATATTTAATTATTCCTATAATATGGCAAAGAATGAACCAAAGTATTCGCTTACTCTTTTCATTCGTCGACGGCCATGTGAGGTACGCATTTTGTAGAATACTTCTTTTTAGCAAAAAGTGAAACAGAGTCCTGTTTAATCACTGATTGATTCGAAGATTTGACCTTATTTGCATGAAGTAAGCACCATGTTATCCGGGCACACTTCAGTAAAGGAAAACTTGAATAATCTCTGTAGATAACGAGGCTGGGATGCATTCCGTGCCAAATCAAAAATCAATTGCCACCGCAAAAACTTTTTAATGAGCGAAGGTCATTACAAACATTCACGCGATAATGGAATCTTCAGAAACAATGCCCCGCCGCTTCCCCGAGTTTACACATGTTTTAAACGTCATGTATACATTTTTCCTGCCTAGCAATATCAGTTCATACATTAGCTCTGTATGCGTTAGCATTGAGTACCACCATAAAATGATGACTTCGGTAATGAAGATGCTCAAATGAAAAAAGCTGACGTTTGAAACACCCAGGAGGTTAAAATCTGAATTAAAGCTCGCACATTATCACCCACTGAACACATAAAAACCTTTCAACAAATAAAATCAAAGTTAAACTACGAAAACAAATATAGTTGAAATCATACGATAGTTGTCATTACGCAAGTTTTAACATTTCGATCAAACAGCATGCATGATGCTGAGCATACGTAAAAAGTATAGGCTAATGTCATTTATTTAAGCTAGCGATTAAAGAACTTCATTTGTTGCACTTAAAGCAGGAACTGTAATTCCACCAAAACGTAGATATAGCTTCAATATTCAACGAGCAGACTCATTTCAGTATCTCTTTTCCCTATCCCTTCTTATGAAGTGCCTTTACGAAGTGTAGTGGCTCTTCCTCTAGGGAGTTTTCATTGGAGATGGCTATCATAATTAAGCTCAGGGTTTTACGTAACCGGCTTTCTATATGGGGCAGTGGTGAGTAGAAGCGTAAAGTTATCGTCTCTATGCTTCTTCTTACTGTAGACCGAGTGCCTCAGGCTGCTGTATCACTTCTTGTTCATCGATAGAAATTATCTAGGAATAGGAGTCGTCTGATCGCTTAGGTGTTCATAGCGAACTTAACGTTGGATTTTGTACATTCAGGTGCTCTGCATATTCGTGCAAATATAATTTGCCACGCTGCCAGATGAGGAAGTTGACATTCGCGTACCTCAGTCAGAGAGGAGACATCTTTGCGGGACTGCTAAGTGCTTACCACTCAAACTCCTCCATATAGATGCTTACCACGGCTTGAGGGAGTGGAGGTCCTTTGGCCAACCCCTCTGCCTGTTCGTATGGAGTGTTTCTCATTTAATTGACAGCGTGAGCCATATGGAAAGTGCCTATGTCAAATTTGGCCTCGCAGGTATTCAACTCCAATTACGCGCGAAAGATAAGCAATTTATTTACGGCATAATATTTATATATTGGGAGACCCTTAGATGTCCAATTACCATACTTCATATCAATATATGAATTTTTCAGCTATTGCTTGTGACGTCGCTCCCCTGGTCTTATGAAGATTAACACAGGAAACGAATTCCTTTAAAAGCCCATGCTGTCAACTTGACAGTATGGGCTCTGGAAAGTTTCAACTGAATGTGGGACGCCCTATAGTAGCTCCCATCCAAAAGGAGGTATGAGTTCTTCAGACAGACGTCCATTAAGTCTGAAAAAGTCCTTAATCGCAGAGTCACCCGATGGATTCAACTGACTCCTTGATGAGGATAATCAAAAAGAGAGACACAACACTGATGCTCACTATATGAGATCGTATCTTTCCACCTTCGTTGATTGTATTATCTGCAGGATGTTGTAGGAGTTCTTCATATACGATGAGGTGGGTCCAGAGATAGGAAGCCCAAGCAAGGTTTTAGGATAAATTTTCCGTGGGGGATTGTGCCGACAATAGGCTGGAAAGTTATCCCGTCCTGATGAACCTTAGAGGTAGTCCATAGAGACTAGGTTCCATTACAGCCGATGGGAGAAGCCCTCGCCTTTTCTCATATAGAAAGCCCCTTGTCTATAGCTCGATTCTTGACGTTGGGTCAAACTTCAAGTCATTGTGCGTAAAATTTTGAGGATACCGGGACTAGCCACCGTGTTACCTTGACTTTTTAGACTACAGGTACTACCGTGGCTTCTCCCGGTAACCTCAAAATGTGTCAAACGAGCGTACATCTCATTATGTTCCATGTATAACTTTCACCTCGTGGTCAGTGGCACCAAGCACGCACATTGGACTGCTTCTGCGACAACATATGTCCAGATGTCTTGAACATCTTGTTCCTTAAATGCCTCAAAACTCCACAGTAGAGAAAGACGTCTTGTTAGCTTAACTAGCTAAAGCGCTCGGGTATCCGAGTTTAAGTCTCAGTCAAGGCGAATGGTTTTTCCTCTGTGGAATTTCGCATCCTTTCACGTCTCTTCATTGAAGAGAGTACTTTTTTTTCCTCGAGGGTATTGGCCGTTTGCAAGACCGTAGCGTTTTTTTTAACCCGTCAAGATAAATAGCTAACTGTTTTTACATAGATCCCTCAGGGCTCGTCTCTCCAACGCCGTGGCGTTAGGTTTGGAAGCCATGATATGGAGCAGAACTCCTGCCGCATTCGAAAGAACTAGTTTCCCAACCCTAAATATGTCATTTCCACACGCCTTGAGTCGTGCGAAGTGTGACGACTACCATCTCTATCTTAAGGTGGCTGGATCGGTAATTGTGAGTCATTCAGTTCATATTTTAATTATTATTTTTGTAAGACAAATACAAATTCTTGGACAAAATTTCACGTACGTGCATCTGTTTATGCGTTGGAACTCACTAAATCGGCAGCAATGGAAATGTGACAAAATGTATATTTTAAATTTATTTCCTTCGTTCAACTATGTTAAAACTAGATGATTGATCAGCTAGATGTTTGAAATTTTGGTCAATTTATATTTTTAAAATAATTTATTCGAACATTGAACTCGGCGTGACAACAAGCTATTTGTAAGCAACTATTATGGGAATAATAAATGTATTATTTCACGTTTCTAAGAGTTTCTATGCTCATGTAATAGAAATATTGCGAAATAAACGTCATATACCATAAGACTACGTGTAGAATAGCATTGAATTGCCAAAAAATCAAAACAATATCATGCATTTTTTAATTATACAGATTCATTTAGATATCACTAGTGAAAACACGTGTGATAATTGCACGAAAATCTGCACGTAAACAACAATCACTCCAACCACCTTAAATACCGGTACTTTTTAAGGCTCTGCCCTTGCCTATAATAAAAGAACGCATCGCCACTTCCAACCTGAAGATGCCAGTAGGACGGCTGGAGAAACCGTTATCAACAATGCGGCACCATTAAGCGGAGAAGCGCTTGGAAGCCGTTACTCATCAAAATGAACGCCACAGAAAGCTTCGAATAAGCACTTGAAGTGTAACTGCATGGTTTTCGAGTATGCTATTACTGTGCAGTGCTAATGAGATGTTTGTCATTTTTTTATTTTTGAGTGGTGCCAGCGAGTGGTTTTTCTCTCAAAACTAAATGCACTCTCTAAACACACCCATTTCAGCTCTCGCACTTTCGTTCCCAAGTGGACGCATCGTCCGACCCTTTACCGTCAACCCGCCTTTCCCCGCCCCCCCCCCAAGGTCCCGCCCCCCAACCGCCTTCCCCCCCCCGCTTGCTACTGAGTAAGCCTGTAATCGGAAGGTACAGCAGACGCGGCGGGTGACTCTCGAGAAACCACGGATGCGGAGACGCTGCCGGGCGTGCTCGCCTTCGCTCGCCGCATCACACCCGCCCTCTCTCCCGGCCCCATCTCCTAATCCCACCAAATTCTCGCAAAAGAATTCCTTATTACACTGCTAATAGCCAATAGCGCTCTTTCTTTATTTATTCTAGAATATAATCCGGCTTTGATCCCTCGAAATTACTTCCTCCTCGAGGCGCATCTAAGCTCATCATCCTCCCTACCCTTACTCTCCTACCTTAAACCTCCCCGCCTCGCCACCACCCCCTACACTCCCCCTCACCCACCCCCTCTCTTAAAGGTCTCCCCCTCCGCCTCCATGCCCCCCGCCACCCTCACTCGGCGGAGGCGGTGGCGGGAGGCGAAAACACCATTTATCGCCGAGCTAGAGAGAGCGCGCACACCCCTTTCACTTGTCTTGCTCGGCCGCCGCCCCCCTCACCATCCGTCTTCCTCCCCTCCTCCTCGCAACCTTCCACCCCACCACCCTCCTCTCACCTCCCTGCCTCATACTCCTCCTCCGCCAACCTTTTATAGTTTATACTCCTTTTCTTCCCTTCTCCGTCTTTCCCTCGACCTCTTCCCCCTCCCCCCCCATCAAACCTCTCACCTCTTGCTTCTCCGCCGCCATGAATTCCTCGTTGCCTCCCATTCTTTCCCTTTCAAACTACCGCGTGGCCTCCTCCGCCTCCAGAGCCGCCACCCACCGCCCTCCCGTAGTCTCCGAGATGCGCAAGCCTTGAGTGCTGAGTTTCGAGCGATACGAAACGGATCGGTAGTATGACCTCAAATACCGGCGATACCTATCGATCCGTTACGCGTATATGATGTCTAATTTGAAAGTATCAATATTTCTCAGAGCAGTTGTTTTCTCTTCATGGTTAGTTATTATGATTGGTGAGGAAAGGAAACTTATGGATGAGAATGGGAGAAGGAAAAGTAGGTGGTTGGGAGAGGTAATGAGGGGACAAGAGATGCCGTGATTGACCGTGACTTAAGACTGAGTAAGAGGGGAAGGGAAGAAAGAGAATAAGTTTTATGGACGCTTCTCGACCAATTTCAGGAATAGGTGTAATGTATATAAATAGATTCATATTATAATCAATGTTCCACTAATATTTTAAAAAATAGTTGTCAGCAAGGATTTATCCGGAAAGTCGTATATTCGAATTGAAAAGTAAATACCCCTACAACGCAAGGAAATAGCCACCGCGGTAAGTACAAAACTCAGATTTCTTTAGATGCATCGTTGCATCAAATTACATTGTTGATCTTAAAAAAGCAGCATACTCACTGCAATTAGTAACCTGTCTATGTATTTTTGGTAAGAATTAGCGTACGCTAAAAAATATGCAAAGAGTCGCCGCAGCCCATCCCATCGCAGGATGAGGGTGCATCGAGTCAGACGAAGCCTTCATACATTTTCCTGTCGTTGGCCGAATGTCAGGAAAAAAACAGCGATTTCTTGTCCGGATGCCTTTAATTGTTGGATTGGATCCTTTTAGTGTGAATATTTAGGCGATTAAGCTGGCTGTGTATCGAGATTATGAAAACGGTACCAGCATTGTGGACGGGGATGTTGACGTAAACTTTTCCATAAATAGGAAACCCTATAATCAAGGATCTCTGGTCTTCCCGTCTAATTAATACAATGAGGTGATATCATGCTTTCTCCTGGTTTTCTGGGTAGGACAGAGCCGAAAATTTGACGGCTAAGACCGCCATTGTCTTCTGTATAAAGATAACCTTGAAGACGATTGTATGGCTGTGTAAATCTAGATGCTACCCAACTCAGCAATGAAGTGGGTAACCCAAGAAAGCTTTCTCGAAACCCCTTGAATTTCCGAAAGGCTGATGCTCTGCCTAGAATCATAGAGTATTTTCATTAGAGGCACGTGCTAACTTCCTGTCATAGAGGAAGAAATAAAAGGAGTGAATGAAGAACTGGCAGAAGTCCTAAGCACAGTGAATTAAATGGAGAACCCGATCATCAATTTTTTGTTGGAACGGAGTGGTGTATGATGGCAAGAGTGGAAGCAATGTAGGGAAATTTTGGCACAGGGAACCAAATTGCAATGAACAAGTGCTATTAGAGGTCTTCAATGGGTTGTGGTGAATACATTATTTGAGAAAAACCTGGGCAGAAGGTATGTATGAAAGATAATTGGAGACAGAGGGAGATGCCAAATTCATTGGATACTTACTTACCATGAAGAGTTACTGTAACCAAGAGAAGCAATGTAAAAGCTACCCTGACATAGATATCAATAGCGAACTCAATAAAGTGCACATGATAAGCATAGAGAACGAAGGGTTCACCAAGGTGTTGAACAAATGACCAGCAGAAAAACAAATCAGGGTTCAACGTTGCGAACGATGAAAAACTGGAGGAAAGAATAAAGGAAAGCAGAGAATAAATATGGAATGCCCTGAAGAAGGGAATTGCAAAAGCTTCCAAAGAGCAACTAGTGAGTAAAAGAGCGGAAAAAGACAGCTATGGGTCTTGACCGATAACGAAATCGCATATATGATTGACGAAAAAAGAAAATTCATGAATCAAGGAAACAAAGAAGGGGCATCCACGTACAAGAAACTACGGCATCTAGTACTAGGGAAATCCAAGAAGGCCACGGAAGAGTGGATTAAAACCTCTTGCGTGGAAATGGACAACATGAGCAAGGGAAAAAATCAACCCAGCATGCTCTTGAAATAATCAGTCTCACCCTCGTCAAATAAGCTCTATTAAGCAGGAAGAAAGAAACTGTCAAATAATATCAGAGACGTAAACGGGAAGAAGAAGCAAGAAAATATAGGCACAGGATGGAAAGAACATATAAAAGAGCTGTATGAAGAACCAGAACTGCTCGAAGATGGATTGTTGAGGGAAGGAGGATTTGAAGAAGAAAACAAAGGCCCAGGTATCCTTAAAAGGTTATTTGAGAGGGCAGTCAGTATATGAAGAAACACAAGGTCACAGCACGTAGGCACAACATATATGTCAGGTAATACGAGATAAGCAACATAAAACCTACAGTGTCATAATAGGGTTAGGAGACAGTGTTTACTGGATGTCATTAGTCAATCAATTTAAGAAAATGATGATGGTGAATCTAATGAAAATGATGATGGTGAAATACGTATATATCTTAAGCCGTGTCAACTACAAGTGCATCTTACGTTCATAAGTTGAGGAATACGGGGAAATATCTATTTCAGCCGCTAAACTCCAATGAAAAAATGAACTCAAATCATTGCTTTGCAAGTGATGAATTTTCTTCGCAAAAAATCGAGAGAAACGAATTCAAGTTCCCTGCTAGCTTCTTCCTTCGAAGTCCACCAACTTGAGTCTTCCCATACCATGCTTCTATGCTTTTAATTAGAACCCTCCTCTTAATTTCTCTAGATCAATTTAAATTTTCAACCAACCCCCAAAGCTTCCAGGCGATCCCTTTTTCACGTTCGCGGATGTTTATTACGGATTGGATGGGATCGCATTTTTCCCACACTCCATACCGAAATAAAGTTGAGCTTCAACCCTCAACTCATTTCTTCCAGTAAAACATTAAAGTTAATCTTCGAACGGGCATGAATCATTAAAAAGGGTATCTTAGCCCATTTGGCCTCGTACCAGCTCCTCCTCACACCCCTCTCCCTTGATCCCTTTATTAAGAAAAGGGGCTGAAGGGGAGTACTTTCTGAGGCTACCTGACTTGATCCATCCTCCCCTACTCTCCCCCAACCCTCCCTAGCATGTCCCGGATATCCCGCCTCCAGTCAGCGGGACGTATCACATTCTCGAAAGGCTCTTGGAGATCTCGGGCTCTGATACCGATATTATTTCAGTGCTTTAAGGCTGGCTGGAGCGGTGTTCGTGGGTCATTGGGTGAATATTTTCATAACTTTACAAGTACTTAGTCGAAAAAAATTTTCTTGACCAACGTTTCATTTAAGTACAACTGTGTATGGGGTGGAACTCACCGTGGATACTGCAATCAAAATGATATTTATTTGAAATACAATAAGAAATATATTTTGCATTTTTTACCTTGATTAAAGCATGAAATTAGACTTGCAATTTTGGCGTGGTATTCGAAACGTAGGCAAAAGTTATATTTAAATACATTGTTTCGCATTTGAGATAAGGCGTGACACCTTCGTATTTTTTAGAAACCATTATATAATATTAGTAATTTTAAATATAGTATAATGATATAAGTTATAATATTAGTAAATATGTTGATGCGCTAAGAGCACTTACTTTTACTAACATTACCCCCGGCCACTTCAAATTATGGTCATTATCATTCAAATAATGGCATTTTTGCGTTTAGAAATGAATTCGTGTACAAGGTAAGACATGCCGAACTCAGGCAAAGAAAACTAAAATTGAATTGAAGGTGAAATGATATTTTGAATAAAATAATCCTCCTCAGAATTCACCAGGATAGTTACGCACTAGCTTCTAATTGCATGATTGATTTTTCCAAGCCGGGAGCAAATAATGAGAATGACAGAGTGGTAACGAGTTATTTCAAGGAATATCTGGTAGGGCTTAACTCCTGATTCTCCTGAAGTACTTATATCCTTTGCTCCAGACAAGATGACGTTTCTTTAGTCCTGTGAAACGTATTCACGCTTACTGTTAATCAAGTAAACCCATCATCAATGAAATGAATAAAGGAAGTGTTAATAAAACACGCAAATGCTTGCGTGCAGGCAGTGATGATGATCTGTGTGACATCATCTGAAGAGCTCCGTTAGCACACAGAAAATACCTCAACCAAGACAATCCCTGTGCGAGTTGCCAAGTTGAGAACGAAATTTGTTTGCCCCTCCACATTCTCTTATTCATTCGACTGGCAACGAACTCATCAACATAATTCTCCATTCATTTCTTCCTCCCGCAATGCCAACGGTCCCGGTTCATGTGTTTTGTTTTGCCACTTCCCTCTCTCACCAGAAACCTTCCCGCCCGCACACTCCCAATCTGCATATTTTTGTCAAATATTTTTCATTTCCATTTCTCTCCCGAGGTCCCATTTCCCCCCCTCCCCCGGCTCCTCCTCAAAATCCACCTCTCCTCCACGGCAGAGCTACTCCTCAGCCAATCCCCACTCACATTCCGTTAAGCACGAAAACCAAATTTCTTTTATCTTACTCTTTCAGTCCCTTTTCATCTTCCAGCACCTTTTCGTCGATACTCCTCGTATGCCCGTGCCATCCCATGCCGTACACCCAAACGAACGCCCCGACATCCTCAACCCACCCGACACCCGAAAGCCCTCACTCGAACCTCTCACACCTCCCTCACCATCTCCTCCTCCCTCCCAAAAAAACGACACCTCACAAACCCTACTTCAAATATCAACGCCCTTTTCCATAGTTTGCCTTAATTTTTTTCTCCCTTTTACCTTTTTCTCCCTCTTTCAACACGTGTACTCACGTTTTTCCATCCCCAAAGCCTTTTGCCTCGTCTTTTCCACACTTTGGGAGAGGGCGGGAGGTGCCGGGAGGTGGGAGGTGGCGGATGGGTGAAGAGACGCCGGGGCTGCCGTGCGCACCCTTTGTCTTCGCTTCGGTTCACAGCCGCGGCTAAGGGGGTGGGGGGGGAGTTTAGAAGGGGGGAGGGGAAAAGTTCGATATTGGCTGAGAGTGGTGCTCTGTTTACAAACATCCATGCTCGACCTCTTCCTCTTCTCCCCTCTCCAAAACCTCTCTGCCTCTTCCCCGTTACTCGGCCGCAAGCGCATCTTAGATTGGAATCCGTGGGGGAAGGCAGGAAATTTAAAGCACGTGAAAAATAAAAAAAAACCTTTTCTTTCCATGTTTCGTGCGCCCATTTCTTCGACTTCAGTTCTCACCATGGGTGAAAGGAACGTTTTCAGTGCCGTGAGAGGAAGCTGCAGCGCAAATACTATCAATGTGCTCTCTTACTCCCGTGATAAACTCGCCATCTTCTAGTATCTTCATCTTGTTAAAAAGAAAAGAAGGGCTCACGTCCAAGAACTCGGGACACATAGATCACTATAGATAAAAGTGAAACCCTATTTAGTGCCAGTAAATCTATCAAGTGCAGAATACTTATACCTTTCGGAAGACGTAAATAATAGTATTAATTTTCTAAATCAAAATACCTGAGCATTCGAACGAGACAAGTAGAGATGGACCAAAACGGTTAAAAAATTTATAAATCAAGGGGGCAGATAAATAATAAATATTTTGTTGAGCGCTAAAATATTTTGGTTTTTATGAATAAAAGCTTCCTGGAGTCTTACGATAACGATAAGAACTCTGTTCTTGATTGCTTTTCTGTATTGTACACTGGTTCTACACTATATTTCAACGAAGCTCGCCTTGTATATGTTATTAAGTAGTGAAATTCATTAACTGAATTAAGGAACCACGAAAAATACACATTTTTGGCAATAATATGAGAGATGCCTGAACAGTTTTGCGTTTTTCTGTGCATGACAGAATGATCGCGGTGGTATGCTGTATAAAAAATCATGTCTTCACATCCCTGGTACTAATAGCGGAAATTTTTGACAAACGGGAAACGTAAATGCTTAAAATCTCCAGTGAAATAAATTATTTTTATCTCTTTGCTGAATTTTCTATGGCAGCAATCTAGCATGCTTAGGAAAAAGGAGCTTTCTGTAGGTCACCATAGTGCCTGGGAAGAAAAATATGCAAATATACCGAAGATACCAACATTCAAGTGTATCAAGAAATGTTATACTGAATAATTGAAATCTTCACTATCTTTCTATCACATACGCTCTATCCCAATGAGTAATAGAAACAAACAAATCGAGTAAAGGGTGCTAATGTATAAACAAAATCTCTTAAACTACGTTTTTAAAAGGCATAGTGAACTGCGGGTAAATATATGAATAACATTTCACTCATATAAAGCAAATGGACGCCGGGTTTGACTAAGAGGTAAGTCAGCTTACTACTCAACCCAACCAGGTACAAATTCGTCGGGTAAATATACTAAAATAGGCACGGGCTCTCCTTAAAAATGTTGTCAAACGTGACGATATGCGTTGCCATCGCAAAGATTGCTTCCGTCAGGCATAGGAAAATTTTCCACTCCGGTACTGTCTCAAATCACTGCGGTGAATAATGAATGGAGGTATTTGGCCCACCGCCCATGGGCGCGTGCTGAGATCATGTGATGATGAGGCAGCGAGACCCACGAGAGTTCCCATGCTCCATTGTCATCTGCCGCCAGAGCACTTAGTGCATTATTTAGAGCGTCACCTCTCCCACGTCTGAACACAAACACCCAATTTTACCTTGCCCCGCGTCCCTAAAAGCAAAGTACTAATTCCATTACCTGATGGAGCAATAGGGGACTACTGATGCATGATATTTATGGGGCTTTTGTTCAGGACTATGGTTTTTTGCCCTTATAATGCCCATGAATATTGGAGCCCTTCGTAGCGAGAGCAATCCACTGACATTTGAACTCTAGATTCATTGCTTGAGCTCCATGAAAGTCATGGTTCATAACATGAATTACTGTGCTCATGGGATCGAGCTTGATTATGCTTATAATGTTTTGTGCAGCCACAAGTGTTTAAATCTTAATTCAGGACGAATGGCAAGCAAACTAAACATTTTCGATTTACATTTTTCAGTACTAACTTTAGCCAAAATTTTAACTTGAAGGAGATTAGGTTTTAAAGTATCTGGCGGTAATTTGTGGAAATTTGTGTCAGACAGCATTACCACAGAAACACTATAAATTTCCGAAACAAGTGTATTTTACTTACATAGGTTTTAGCAAAACATTGCCAAAACATTGCCTTGAAAATTGAAATGATTTTGGCTGAAACATAGATCGGTAAATTAAACTTGTGGAAATCTGCAGAGTTTCTGCGATAATGCTGTCGGATGAGAATGTCCAAATTACCATCAGCGTTTTGTCACTCATCACTCGTCTGCAACGAAGTCAAATTCTTTAACTTATATGGCCAAAAACTAAAACCGCTTTGGTTTTAAATCAATATTCAATAAAGTCAGAAGAGGGTAAGAACAAATGCAACTTAGCAATCAAGTGATTCTCCTATTAAGCTCAGAAAAACTATATATTTATTTAGGGCCAGTCCCTTTCATTATTGCACACCACGATCCTCAATTATTTCCTAATGAACTGGAGGCCACTTCTTACTCCAAGGCTGAATAGCTTTCCCTAATTATTTACTCAAATTTCATGTTAAAATAATATCTGAATAGGCAGCGTGCTTATCATGAATAAAGTCCATAGGGATCATAAAGGTACCGGGAAAATTACGAATAGGGGTGAGCAACTTATCCTAGATATTCTATAGACAACTGCTCCAAAGAAAAACAATTTCTAATTAAAAAGGTTTTTGGAGGTCTAATTAAAAAGTTGAAGGAAGGACTTAACGAGGGAATTGAGTGTATAAAGAGATATTTTATCTTGATACAAAAAATAATTCTATAGATTGCATAGCTTCGATAAGCAATTTTCAACACTTGTCAAGTGAGAATAAAAATTCCCATTTAGATAGATAAAAAGATAAGCGTATTTATTTAGCACTCCACCATGAACACCAAGATAATAATTTTCCAATGCATAAGCAATCACATTGCCTATGCTCACGTATTATAAGTGCAATAACAAATAAGGGTTGAACAATGCCAACAAGTGTTGTCCAATAGGTGACTGAGTTCTAACGGTTATATTCCTGATGATAATTGCAAACAATAATGAAGGCAGTATGAAGAGTTGGTGACTAAATCTCAATACTACCTTCGTTACTAATAATAATGAGGTCAAAACGAAGAAGATATTCTTAGATGATTGCAAAGGTACCTGAGTAAAAGTAGTTTGCATTTTAGAAACAGATTATTTTCGAATGGCGTACAAGCTATTGTGTTATCATGCGAAAGCGGTAGAAAATTAAAAAAATATTTATGCATAACTTTCCAATCACGAGTATCTCATCTGATATTTTTTTGCTTGCTAGTAACGTGGAAATAGCCAAGATTGTGACTTTAAATGCTTCATTATTAACATTTCCTGCACCATTATTACAAGCAGTAGTCCTCCCTGACTGGAGACCGTTTCAGCTACCTATCATTAATTGAAACGAAATTGAATCTGTCACCTAGTTTTAAACTCTACGGCAATTTCTCTTGACAAATAATGTCTGTTATTTAACCTATCACTAAAAATACTTCACTTTTTCAACTAATTTGATCGTGCGTATGGATAACTAATAAACGGATTATTGTTTTGCAATGGGATATCGAAAATAATGAAAAATGCCATACTTTTTGATGAGGGGATATGTCTTACTATAGTTTTTGAAAAGTTCAATTCATATAATGTATCTTAATAGCATTTAGCTTCAAGGAACTTCAGTTTTTTCAATCGTAGTTTTTCATTATTCAAAAATTTCAATTACAGAAAATTATTACACTGAGAAAAAGAAGCACATAAGCTATCAAAAATAAAAACGTGAGTGAATAGTCATAATAATCGGTCTAAAGAAGACTTTCAGCGTTATCAGTGAGAGACGTTCGTGCTTCCAGGATGAAAGGGAAAGGATGGTTCTTCCCTCGCGACATGATGTTTATACCATATCGCAGCAGTTTTATTTTCTGGATACAAGTTAGCTATGAGCAAAGAATGATATATGGCTAGCATTCCACAAAGTGATTGCATGGATTATGGCTGCCAGAGCCCCTGGTGGCGAAAGGGTGGAAAGATGGCAAGGATATATCGAGCATTTCTTAATATGTCTCTTGAATACTTTCCAAGCCGGTAAAACTGCCTCCCTGGATCAGCGAGATGAAGCGGCGCGTGAAGTGGAATGATGGCCTTTCAACCGATCAAGCTCGCTCTCAATTAATTGACGGTGGCTTTGCGTGGGCCTAAAACGTACTAGCAAAATCCACTACACACATAAAATGTACGATAGAGACACTAAAATGCTGCTTCTGCAGGAGTATCAACGCGCTCTGTCTTAAATTATCATATACGCAGCCGAAGCATTTCTTTACGGCAATACTTCACGCCTTTACCTCTTTTGGGACGGTCATAATACATTTCCCAAGCATTTCGTGAATGACGATAGGCTCTCACGCATATGCTTAATGGCATGCCTGGCTGTATTAAATGTGTCCTATTGCAACGCACGAGCCTCATCTGCTATCTTTAATCCGCCAATTTTTAAAAGTTTTTTTCGTTAAAAAAATCACTTGATACCCAATTGAGGCTTCCACTCTGCCTATTCCTGAAAACATTCTAAGGCTAATGTAAGGAAAACTAAAACATTTCATAGATATTTTGATAAACTCGGACTCTACTTCAAAAGCGCATTTTTTTCCTCCCTAGTCAACGACACTTTTCCACCAAGTGAGCTTTGGCGACGACCGAAATTCGCTTCATGGAACTTGTCAGTGGAAGTACCCCCAGTGTACCCCCAGAGCTTTTGCAACTACGCCGAAGGAATAAAATTCTCTCCTCTCCGTGTCAAAATCGTAATTAAATTATAGCCCCAAGGAACAATTCAAAATGTGTCTACGCACCCCACAAAAGACTATTTTGATAATTTTTTTAATTCACCTAAAATCTCCATCGGAATTCTCCGCTGGATTGGACGGTATATAATAACTCCCCCTCCCTACACGGCACAAAACTTTCCCGGCGTGTTTGACGTGGGTTGCACGGCTGTAGCGGCTGCTCGTCTCGGATCTGGTGAGCATCCTGTCACTCATTGGCTTTGAATCCTACCGTTCGTCTTGCTTACAGCCCGACGGTGAGTCCACACATACTTTTGGACAGTTTGGATGTGCCCTGGACAACCCTTTCGGCCCTCCTCCCCCCTCACCACCCGTCTCGCCCCCCCAATCCCGAAACCACCTCCCCTTTCGGCCCTCCTCCCCCCTCACCGCCCGTCTCGCCCCCCCCAACCCCGAAACCACCACCCCATGAACTAGACTCCTCTCTCCTTCACCGCGGGTTAGCGGATTTGGCACTCTCGTTTCCCTGAGAACTGCTCCCCTACCTGCCACGGAGTGTTCCCGATTGATTTTTTCCACCGAAGTTGCCACGGTCGGATATCCTCTATTTGGCTGCCGACGTCGCCGCTGGCATTTTTAGCGGGGATGAACAGAGAATGAAATTACCGGAGGAAACGCCCTTTTCCAATGAGTAAGCCAATTCCGAATGGCGCCTTGACATCCAGTTGCGAGCGGTTATCAAAGCTCTTCATAAGGTGCGCTGGAGCCAAGGAAACGGCAAATCTTCAAGTTTGATCCAATTTCGTTGGCAAAGAGGAGATCAATTATTTGCAGTTTCCAATCTGCGGATTGTTTTTCTATCCACGCAATTTTTTCAGTTGATAACTTCTCTTTATTCATTATACTTAGCCAGCTCTCGCAATGCGCTTGACACATCCGACCATCTGTTTCCGTAGGTGATTACTTATATTTTTTCCTTAATATTTATCTCAGAAGATAGCTAGCTAAGGAATGTGGATAATGCAGAATTAATATTTATCTCAGAAGATAGCTAGCTAAAGAATGTGGATAATGAGGTGCAAATACTTAAATGCTGAAAATACAGAATGCATCGAATTAAAAGTATTTTTCGTACATACAGCTTTCAGGAGTTTACTTGATATTTAAAATAATTATATTTTAAAATTGTCAAATAAATCTATGACTTTATTTATGGGCTAATGACTGACTCGCTATTACGTTTCACTGAGGATGCAGCATATTATGGAATCTTGAAAACAAGCCGGCAGTTATATTTTTCCTTTCAAATTATACCCCCTTGAAATCACAAATCTAATTTTAACACCAACATTACCTCCGTGATGCTGAATAAGAATTTAATCAAAATAACTTTCATAGACTCCAGTTTCTCTCCATTTCCAGCTCAAATATCGCTCCAATGCTTTCAGTTGTCTTAAATTTCATGGATGTTTCAACCATTGTTGCCTTCTTCATAGACTTACTAACTGAGCAATACCAGAGTTTATTCAAAAGTATCCATTAATTATTTTATTTCTGAAAGTTTTAGACATTTTTTAAGGCGTATGGTTAATTGGGGAATATACGGTACAGCAGAGTCCTTAAATTTGCTTTATAGTGCATGAAGGGGTATAGTACTTTATGGTACTTTTTAAGGGGTTGGGTTAATTCTGGCAAATACGGCACAGCAGTTGCCTTAAATTCGCTTTATAGTACATAAAGGGTTTGTAGGCCTAATTGAGGAAATATTAGAATACTGGTAGTCAGATAGTTCATAGGTTTACATAAAAAGCCAAGAATATATGGTTGGACTCTAAAGAGCACTTTAAACTTATCTTTAACTTCCCACATGAAAATCACGTACACATTTTATAGGATGATGACACATTATGCTAGTATCACTAAAAGTACAGCCTAAGTAAAAAAATATTAATTAATTGAATCACATATATTAAATAACTTTATTAAAATTAGAGCTAGTTGGGTATATTAACGAGCATTTATTGTTAAATTATTAATAGCAGTTATTTTAAGGAGAAGAGGAGAATATTTTGATATATCGATTGCATATTAAGATATGCTAAGATTGTCGCATAGGTTACCGAAAAAAGAGCCCTACTGCCGAATGCTTAGAAATGGGCCACAAAGACGTTCAATTAAAAACTTAAAGTTTCGTTAACCATGACACGTTGCAGGATATAACATAAGTGCATACATTGTTTCGCCACTTGCTGGATGGACTTAGAAGGAATTCTTAAAAATAAATTTCATTTAAACTACTCCGCGGAAACCTTAACTCCAACGCAGTAGAGAGATGCCCAGTATTTTTAGGGAGCAATCAATAAAATGAGATCCAATGTTGATGAATAAATTAAATAATCTAGAACTATGAAACATTGATAATATTTTACAGATTACTTGAGCAAAACTCTTGCTTTCCAATAAAAAACCAATTCTCAATAAAAATAAATCACTAGCAGGAGAAACGAGAAAGATATCTTTTGTTAGGCATGACCCAACGCGATAGCAACCACCAACTTGACATAGCATTCATTCGTTTCTCCTCAAAACCTCTATTCATTTTCGCCATTTCCCTATTCCCTCGCTTTATAGCCAACTCCCGCCATAAGTATTAGTTGCCTCACGAGTGTATCATCCTTAATCCGTCGCTCTGAGAGCCCATTACTCCCGTGCACATCTATCTCTCTCTCACGTACGAATTCTAACTCCAAAACTGACCCCACTCCATCTTCGCATTCTCCAGCTCCCCGCTCCGCCTATAAGGTCCTCACGTTACGTAGGGTACTTCCTCAAATTCATCCCACCTTGACTAATATTCCCTCTCGGCAAGCCTCTGTCCGTGGATCAGATTCAAGGGACCATTCGAGCGTGGCAAATATTTCACGGGAAGCATATTTGGAGCATGGCACGTGAAAATCAGCGACGCAGTGCAAAAGGGGGGACCTTTCAATGGAATTGGAGCGAGAGGGGTAGGAGGGGGTTGGAGAAGGGGGGAGGGATGGGAAGGGGGAGGTGGACGGGCTTACCAACCCACCCTTCTCTAGACTCAGGAAGGAATCGCTCATTGGCACCCACCACGATAATCCCCGTGGATGGATGGAAGGGGGCTGATGGGGAGGAGGGGAAGGGTCGCCGTGCTTTTGATGCGGAGCGGGGGTCTTGACGTGCCTTGGACCTGACGGCCATTTAGTCGGAGGGAGCAGGTCGCAAGAATGGAATGGTAGCGGTCCGCAGTGCTTCAAACGACTGCGCGGGGATGGGTGGGGGTCTCCGGGGGGTATGGGTAGGAAATGGAGTGGGCGAGTGCCGCGTCAAAAGCCTATGGGATCCGAAACAAGAGTGAGATAGGGAGAGGTAGTCGAGGGAGAAAGAGATTCAGGTCGTTCGGAAGTCTCGCACACACACACAGCTGACTTGACCCGAACAACGCGAACACTGAATATCAGCCAGTCAGCGCCGATTAGGAGGCTGCCATCCGCAGGGAAAAAGATTCTTTTCTTCAGCCACTTCTCCAGCCTCCTATCCCCACCACTCAGGTCCATCCAAAAGGCGGGTCAATACTTTCGCACACGCCTGGCATGCATGCAGATGACTTGTTTCTTTTGTCCCGTCGAGTAATCGCTTTCAGGAAGACGAATTTCTCCATTGGTGGAGAACTTCTGGGCCAGTGATCAGGCGTTAAGTTAGCGTTGGTGAGGGAAAGAAATTATGCAGCGGAAGTTGAGTTCAAGTAAATGAAACCTCGGGTTAAGCATATGAGATCACCTTGGGGGATCTTCCGCTAATCTAATTAGAGTTCGCGAGAAAATGACCTGGAAAAATTATCGCATTTTGATGAATGAATGATTTTCTAAATCTGCTAAGGTTTTAGAAGATTTTTAGCTCCGCTTACTGGCCTAAGTGGCTTTCTCAACGGGGAGGGGTTCGCCTATTTTTATCTCAGTATGTGTGATAACTATTTGAATATGTATCTTTAAGACTTGCCCATTTTTGTCCATATTTATGTATTTACTATTTGCAATATATTCCTGGCAAATCTTTCAAAATTGGAGTCACAATTGTCAGTGATTATTATCACAGTAAACGCGGGAAACATGGCAGGCAAAATAATGTTTTCCAGAATAAATGGAAAATATGTTACTACCGACATTTATATAAGTTACTTGTTATCTTCTTCAATAAAGAGAAAAATCATAAAGAATATCCATTTAAGTGAATTTTTTTTAATTCATGATAATTAAGGATATTGCTTTCACATACTTAGACAAGCGTTAAATCAAAGTTAAATAGTTGTATTATTATATTAAAAAGTTTGTCTTAATGCTACTATTCAAAGTTAATAAAAAGGCCAAATAATTCTTCAATGTCTCCGAGAAATATGACGATATTGTTTTGAATGGCGGGCAGACGATAGCAACAGAAGAAATTTCGCTATTAATCAGCTTTACAGCTATAAAATAATTACTTTAGCTCTGCTATGAATAGAAAACATACCACCATAAAGTACGCCTCTAAGTACCTGCAAAATCATTGTTTGTAAAAGCGGCAAATTTGCGGCGAATGTTTTCTGGTAGGTTTGGGAATGCGTTTGGCAGTCGAGTGGAATCTCGAATACATATTTTATAAATGCAAAGCAAACGTACTGGCAGTGTTCATTCTTGGAATGACCATCCAACTGGTTTATGCTCTTTATGGGAACCTTGGGGAGAGCTTGTCCTACCTCCAACCCTCCCAGTTTGCGCCGCTTATAGCCGCACTTCTCTTATTTATGACAGGGAATTTGCTCTCCCTAAAATTTCGAGCAACGAAAGGATATAAATTTGGATTTCATCTTTCTCGGGAGGGTAAGTGCTATTTGTCTCTTGCACTCTGGCCGCCGCTCGTCCTTACGAGAGGTTTGAGGAATGAAGGGGTGAGACTTAAGATGAAGGATCTTCCCCTCCCCCTTCTCCCGGACAAATTATATTCAAACAGCAGATTATTTGATCCAGGGCATTCTGGCACTTTAAGGGAACTGGATGAAAAAAGTGGGTTCAGCAAAGAGTCACCATTAAGTATTTGGACGTTTTTCATGCCTTCTCTCATTTGTAATAAATAATAATCCGTGGGAATTGAAAAAAACGCCAGACGAATAATTCATAATTTGCGCTTTAAGGGCCTGAAGACAAAAACTGTTTTTCTCTCGGGAAAATAAGGAAAGCCTGGCTGTTTCGTGTTATCCAGGACGAATTCATATTTCTGCCCCTCAGCTGAGAGAAAAGGGATATTTCAAACTCGCGTATTTGATATCATATTCACATGGTTTATTTGTCTTCTTTTTATTAATGGATGTAGTCCAATTTATTATGTTGCTAGCATCGACACGGGTAAAAAACGCCTCACCTCTGCGCTAAAAATAAACAAATATTGCTACGGAAGAAGATGCAATGTAAAAATTATAAACATCCACGTCATACGTATTGGTACCGCCACAGACGCACCCATAATCGAATAAAAGGTGTATGAGGTGAGAGAGAGCTCATTTTTCGTTAATCTACTCCTAGTTATACTTAAGTAATTCATTATAATTACTCATGAATCCTTGCCGATACAGTTCCCATGGAGCATCCATCCCTATTAAGGAAAAGTAAAGGAAAAATAATCTTAAAGGAGGACTACTGAATTGTGTCCAACTCGTGTCCAGGTCAATGGCAAGTGATAGTACCATCAGGAAGAAAACGATTAAACAGATCCATTCACTTGCCGAACTTTCAGATCACACGTAAAAGTATCTAAGTTATGACTGAAACCTAAACATTCAGCTTATGTATATAATTCTCTGTTAGATTCTAAAGCTAATATAGAATACAGAAATCTTGATTGAAGGTTTTAATTAAAAAAATACTTAGGAATCGATAAATGGGCACCGGATATTACAAAGGGCTCGTTTGTATTATGCGCGAATATTTCTGTATAAAATTCTCGGACCTGTAGGACAGGATGTATCTGATTCTGCATCCTTGTTCATTGGGTCACTCTGATTATGATTTTAAGTTAAAATAAAAAGCATCAATTCCGGTCACAAAAAGAGAGCAATGAAACTTAAACTTAATTCGAGCAATCAAACTCTAGCACAGCGGCTCCCATTTTCTGCCAAGACAATGAATATGCAACGAAAAACCTATCGAGTTTAGTACACTCCATAGGATTCACTACAGCCTATAAACAGAAGCTGATTCCACAGTCAAGTGTGTACTAAAATGTGATCACGCAGTATAATGCGAACCACTACCCTTCAAAAATCAAATTTGTGGGAATCCAAGATAATACTAAACAATGGAAATGTTCCATATATGAGAGCTAAAGGTAGGCCAGCTGATCTCAAAATAAAGTTGAGAAATTATTTTCATTGATTCATCATTCTACGAGATCTGATTTTTTATGTAAACAAAGATCTTATCCTTGGACTTGTACGAATGAGAGGGAAACTGTGTTCTTAAACTGACTACTTGTTTCTGAATAGGTTCTATCGAGAGTTTGGAATATAAATACGCACTTATGTTTTTAAGCTGTAAATCAAAATATTTCCATCTTCTCACGCAAATGGACTCTTTTACGTAACATTCAAATGAGGTTGTTGAAAGATTTAATAAATTTTAAAGGGGTAGCCACCCGTATGGATAAGGAATTCTTAATTGAAATACATATTTTTAGATGTGTACGAATGTTTTCATTTCAATTACTGTACGATTTCCATAAAAAGTACTACTACAAAGTTAAGCCTGATAAAGTACAGTTCATTAGGGTTAGTTCCTTGATTTGGGAGTTCCCTGAGAATTGTAGTAAGAGCACGACATTAAGAGTTCGTTGTTAGCGTCATGAGTTATACGTACCCTAGGGTTAGATGATCTCACTGCAAGAATAAAATGAACTCGATTCAATGTCACCGTTTTTTTATATATCTTACGAAAATACTAAAACAGCAACGTTTCGTTACTTACGGGTGGAACGCGTTGAGCGCACTTCAGATGGAACAGTGTAAGAGGTAGTCGGGGTACGGGTAAGAAGATTGGATACTTTTTGAAAATGCAAGTGTACTAATAATAATTATTTTTGTCCATTACACGAATGCCATTTTGTAACACATAACGCGTATCCCGATGTGCAAACCCCTTAAATTAGTTAAATCTCTCTGCTTCAAAGAGACGTGCAAGTCTTAGAATGAAAGTTTATGTATTCTATCTCTAAGCCTACATAATCGAGAAATGACTGAACGAAAGAAACGTAAGGGAAAATTCCCATGATGCAAACGTTAACGGGTTTTCGTACAACTCCTCGTTATTAGTTTTCGAGTGTCATTACGACTAGGAGGGTATTATTTTGACTCTGCGCTTGAACTAGCAGAGGTGAAAAACAGAAATTCCTTCTTTGCGCTCGGCATTAGTGATCACATAAAAAGAGCACGACACTAACACGAGACACAACGCTAAAATACAATTCACCTCCGTCCTCTCCTTCTCCCTATTCCCTCCGATTTCACGGCTGATTTTCTTAAGGCCGTTTTACACGGGGCACGTCATTGCGCAGGTTAGAGCTGCATTAATTTCTTAAATGGCGGGCAATTGCGCGAATGCATGAACGAAATTAGAACAGGGGCTATTTTGCCATCTCGCATCCATGCATTCTCGCATGCGTTCTCGCAATTCACCGCTTTACACGACGCAATTTTGACTGCGCCTTCGGACATACGTCAAATTGCGCAATGACGTGCCCCGTGTAAAACGGCCTTTACACACGCCTCCGCGGCAGCTCGCAGGGTAGCATGCAGATGTATCAAATGCTGCTCCATGAAAAATAGCCCATTTTCACCCAGTTTTGCAAATTTTTCTTACCAATACAATAGGCTTCGAGGATATCCTCATGGGCAGAGACGGAAAATAGACTCCACAAGAGCGACCAGAACCTGATCGAATAGCTTGTGACCCGTTTAATCAATACTGGCAACTTCCGTCGAGCCGGATCTCGTGGAATCGATCGGCTAGATCAGCCCGTTCGACGAGGGCCGTATCGAACCGGATTAAACCGAGATTGGGGGGATGGAGGTGAGCGGAAGGTAGGAGGAGATTTATGGGCTGCTCAGTTTCCTAAGTGTAGGATTTGTGCCTTGATTGTTTCTGCAGCTTATGCCAAGGCGAACTCTCTCATCCAACAATTATGTGGACCGCATGAAAACGAGGAGAAGTTTCAAATAGCACTTCCGGACCGTGAGATGGAGGGCTGAGAGAGCAACATACGCAACATCGCCGTCGCAGAGTTCGATATATTATTTTAAACGTTCGCCATCTTTCAGGATTAAACGTGGGACGTAGTTCTTGAAAGACGGCTCCGGCTTCTTCTATAAGCACTTCCTGAACAAATGTTTTTGCTAAGTGACTGAATACTTAAAAAGCTGCAAAAAACAGCAAAATGCGTACTTACACCCTGTAAACTCGTTAAATAACAAATGGAATTAAAAATAATACTTAGCTTTTGACTCTTGAGTTTTCAATTCTTACTGTAATTCAAGAATCCTCCATACACACTGAGTTAGAGTGACCTCGAAACCCTGTCAGTTCTGAACTACCATTATCCATAAATGCTTAACAGTGGCACGCTTTGGTTCTCTATGTTTGGAATGGCTCTTCCTAGGTACTATTTCATTTTAAGATATTTCAATGTAACTACCACGCTATAGAGTTGCAGCATTCAGAAAATCTATGGAGTACTCGGT
Organism: Pyrrhosoma nymphula; assembly: GCA_963573305.1. Taxonomy (NCBI): domain Eukaryota; kingdom Metazoa; phylum Arthropoda; class Insecta; order Odonata; family Coenagrionidae; genus Pyrrhosoma; species Pyrrhosoma nymphula. Next base: position 58,924,494 of record OY754332.1, read on the forward strand.
TTGAATGCTCATTTTGCTCCTTCAATTAAAGAGAAAAAATGTGACGAGTCAAACAATTTTCTTTCGTGAGACATTGCTTGCTAGCATCATCCTCATTTTATCGAAGACCATCGAATTCAGTGCTGGAGTAAGAATAGAATCCTTATATATGCCTACAGTGGGCAATGGAACTCACATGGACGTCCATCCAATTCCAAAAGCCTCACTATCCATAAAAACCATTAATGTTAACGAGAAGGATCACAATTAGGCACTCTTTTCTCGATTGTGAGTGGGAAGATTTGGCTTTTTGAGTAATTAGAGAGCAAATATATTGTCGCTAGACCGCAATCAAGGCCCATTTCGTAAACCACAGTCGCGCTGCGGGCCTTATTCTCGGGAATCCCGGACTTAATAGAGAGGCGGACACGGCCCCCAATTTGGCCCTCACAAAGCCCCTCCGGCGGCCGCCGCCCCCCGACTACCCCTCCACCCCCACCTCCCCCACGACGCGCACCTTCATTCTAATTCCGCGCTCATCCTTCCCTCCACTACCATCCTCCCAACCTCTCCGTCCCACCCACCGTACCCCCCCCCCAACACGTCTTCACCTCAAGGCTCTCCATCTTCACCCCCACCTGCCTAACCCCCCCCTCACCCCCCCCCCATTATCCCGCCCCCATTTCGCAATCACTCTGCCCCCGATCTCATTCAATCGTCCCGCGAAAGAGAGGCGACAGAAGCGGCCATTTGTAGCACGTTCATCACGGCACGGGAAATGCTTCCGCAAGCGATTTTTCACCTCTCAGTCCTCGACATGCACCCTCAAGCCCCCTCCCCCCGCAGACATAATCCTCCTCGCAATTCTCTCGTTTTAACGGACTCTTTGTTCGCGCCTCGCCGGAGTGGTCCCGCAACCCCGTCCCCACTCCATTCCCGCACCTCGGCCCAACCTCCCGCGCCCCCAGCTGCCTGCTAATGTAACGACGGTGGCCAACGCCCCCCTCACGGCAGCGAGAATGCACGGCGAAAGAAAGGCCATTCATTTCCATCGCCATTGAATGGAGTCCTTTCGTTTTCGGATCAATCGACTCCCTCCCTCACGGGGCGATGGATGAGCAGTCTGTTTTCTAATGCGAGTGGATACTAAAGCGATCAAGATGAAACGAGCCACCTCACATGCTATCGTACTAATTGAAAATGAGATCTCCAGTGCATATTTCACCTAGAGCGGGACACGTTAAAGCAACGAGCTTATCTTATACGGAATGGGATACGAAACTAATCATCTTTTGAAAGCGGAATAACGAGATAGGGTTATTGTAGTGGAGTGAACGGTGTGAGAGAAAGGAGTAGAGATAGACAGTTATGGTTGAATGTGGTCGAAAAGACTAAAAAAAAGGGAATATTAGGAGTCTTTTGAATAGAAGAGCGTGTATTAAGCAATTTGTGAGTTTAAAAGAAGCGAAAGAGGTATGCAAGAATAGGGAATGAAGGGGGAAATCATTAAAAGTGAGCCGTTTTCTTAGACCGAACAGCAATAACTAAGTTCATTGGCTCTGCATACACCGAAAGTGAATATCGTGACGGGTTTGTATAAATGTAACTTTATGCCCGGTGGGCGATTAGAAATAATATGTACTACACTTTGATCGGTTATTAGATTTAATATTCACAATTTTTCAAGGTATGAACCGTGACATATCTCGAGTTTCATTAATTGCGCATTGAAAATTCTCATTCGTAAAACTTGTAAAGTATCCCCCAAATCATTCCATTTGAAATTACTTCACTGCGAGGCCTGCCGTCCTTATTTCCCGCCCAGATAGCTTAGCTTCGAGCCCCGTGCGAGTGCAATTCCGATCCCTACGTGGGTGCATTGTGGTGGGAACCCCCTTATATGCCGCGCACCGTCTTTCGGATGGGTCGTTAACCCGCGACGCTTTTAATTTGAACGCCAGCGCCATTCTTGTGCCCACCATTCACAAGCGCCCTAATTCCAAACTTGCCCCAATTAACTCTCCTATCCCGCTTTACCCAAGCAACTGATTTCAAACTTCATACTACTACCAATTATTTAATCTCCTAAAATTTGTGTATTCTCTGAAATAATCGATTTCTTGGTCCTTGGTCATTTTTAATATCTCTACAATATTAACAGGTGGGATACTAATTTAGGCTTTACTTTGCGTTGCCGAGTCACTTTTAATAAAAAGGTTAGCTTCGAATATTCCACACCACCACGTAGTACCATCCATAGTTTCAGCAATTCATTGCCATTGTAAAGAACCTTCCATTAAAAAAAACAACTATTTCAGAAATTCAGTGTTATATTCAAAGTAGGTAATAGAATATGCCAGGCACTTAAAATGTAAATGGCTGATAACCCCATCGTCGATAATGAATTATATTGTGGAAAACCATGATCATTAGTATACAAAATGTCTACAAGTTAGCGCATGTTCATTTTGGTTCCTTGATTTTTACGGCGTCGTATGTTTAAAAATCTAGGCAAAATGTGATTCAAACACAATAATAAAACGCTGGAAACGTAGCATCAAAGTTCTTACTTATCATCGAAAATTGATCTCATGAAAACGACTTAGTCCCTAGTTTTCGAGGGAAACACCATGTTTACGCCAGAAATATTTAGCATAAAACAGATGATGTCTTCTACGAAACCACAAGAAAGTAGCGTCTTCAGGCCACACATGCGACTGATCTCGGGGCTTCCCTCCTCCGCTTGAGTGGGCTCATCCCGCTACAAACATTCGCAACATTTCAAGCACGTCCGCCACCATTTTCATCACGCTCGAAAACATTCACCACACCGCCAAGTATGGCAAACATTTCTCGCCGACTACCCTCTCCGCGGCGGCCCCAATTCTAAACCCCACCCATCTCCAAGATTTTCTCACTTCCCCGATCGAAATGAAGAAACGCGTATGCATACATGAGAAATGAAATTCGGATCCCCAACGACGCTATGGTGGCCTCTTTAAAAATAAAGGAAATACTGGGAATGGGGTATCGCACCTATAGGATATATGGATCGCCTTGCTTCCGCCCCAACTGCGTCGGGAGGCCACCGCGGTGAGTCTCCAACGTGAGGCAACAGAGGTGAAGTCCCCTATCCACCCCCGCCAAAAAAATGAAAAAAAATAAAAAAGAACGGAGTAAGAGAGAGAGAGAGACAACACAGCCAGCCATCTCTCCTCCATGACGGCGACGCGCTCGGGGGTGGAGGAGGCGGCGGGGGTGGCGGGGCGGGACGGGGGCGGGAAATATTACGTCGGCCCCACTCGCTTCTTTGTCCGTGGGTTTTTAATGTAACCGGGGACGGGAAGGAATCTCCGAGAGCAAAAGGGGGTGAGCCACGTCGACACCCCCGTCTCTCCCCATCCCTTTTCCATCCGTCTCTCTCTCCCGCCCCCGCCACCTCCAACCCCCCAGCCCGCCCCACCACCCCCGCCGACGTCGCAATCCACCGCCGTCGCATTGGCAGCTCCACCCCTTCACACACCATCCTTCCCCGGAACGAGAAGCGAGCAGCCTCCCCGCCCCCCGCGCTCCCTCTGCTCATGTTTTCATATTCCTCGTGAGAGATTCGAGTGTGAGAGAAGGGGTGAAGGATGGCAGGGGCTGCTCTGCACTGGGGGGGTGGAGCGGAGTCTGGCAGGAAGGAGACGAGACGGAAAGAAGAGCTGGATGAGAAGGCGTGAGTGAGATACGAGGCGGAGTAATTGCGAGTGAATGGATTAGGTGGTGGTGGTGGAGAAGAAATGATGCACACGAGACGCCGAGGGAGAGAAAGAGAGGCCCGTCTCTCTTTCTCCCGAGGAAGAAGAAGAAGCCCAGGCGACTCGCTTAGTGGGTGTGTGAGATAAGGAAGAGGACGACCAAGGCGGCGGGGGAATGCGGAGGGTGAAGGCGGTGGGAGTGAGAATGGCTTGCTGGTGTGGGGACGGAGGAAGGTTTATGTGCGTGTGGAATAATTTGTGTGAGGAGGAGGTGACGAGGCAACTGGTGGGCGGGCAGACGGGGGGGAAAGCAGGCGAGAGAGACAGTTCCGACGCAAGAATGGTCCAAAGTTGATAAAGAATTTGCCGGCGAATTATGTGCAGAAATCAAAGGGCAATAAACAAGGGAAAGGGGAGAGAGGGGCGGACGCTAAGAGAGAGGTGCTGCAAGGTGGAGATTAAAATGAGGGAATAGGAGAGTGAGTGAGTGTTTTCGGTGGCGGGAGGGAAGGCATAAGAGCGAGGGGGAATGAAAATTAAGTGCCGAGGAATGGGAGCAGAAGAGAGAGGAAGAGCGGAAAGGGGGAGAAGATTATGAGAGAGGAAGATGAAGCAAATGAGGGGGGAGGGAGGGGGGTTGGGTGGGCTTGAAAAGGGAGAAGGAACCCCCTCCACTCACCCATTCCCTCCGCACCAAACATCATCTTACGTCCCCCTCCCTCCCTCCTCATCGCAGTAAAGAAGAGACTGGAGCCATTCATGGGAGTCACGAGGGCCAAAGGGGGGGGGGGGAACCGGGGAGGGTTTCGGCGTGGCCGTGAGGGAGAGGAAGGAGTCATCTAGGACAGGGCCCTTCCTCGGGCCTGAGTGCGAAGTGGGAAGTCTCGCCTCACTCCCACAGTGTGTGCGCCACGGCAACATCACCCTAATTGAGAGCCATTTAATCAATCTTGAAGTGAAGGCTATAGAATTTTGCCAGTGGAATTAAAATGGCGTGTGGTGCCCGGCTGAAAAAAACAGATCAGAAGAAAGCTCACTCGTAATGAGAGGAAGAATGCAATAATTAATGCATATGCTTGTTTATGTTTTGACGTGAGAATTATGTGAGAAGCCAGCGTAAAATAAAACGTTACTACTTTGGAAACTTTTTTCAGCATAACATATGGATTTTGGTACTGTATAAAAAAAAATGCTTCAAGTGAATGTGATACTGCGTCATATCCTCAAACTTTGAAACCTTAAGCAGCGCAATTCATCAGTAAATATGTTAAAAATTCAAAGGGAAAATCTTTTAATGACGATTGAATGGTGTTTAATTTATGATTGAAAAAGTTTTAACGATTAAAATATGCGTTCCTATTTCAACTATGGCTTCTAGGAAGCACTCTTCCCACTCCGGTTGAATTTGAAAATGAAGTCATAGAATATATTGAGCCACTTACTTTGCAGGCGCTGTAAGTAAGACACGGATGCATAAAGATAAATGTTTCTTCCTTGAATTTCAAGAATAGGCCGCAAGATTTATACCACCAAAAATATTTAAGTAACTCTAATGTTTTTGTATTTTTATATTCTTTCCAAAAGTGGAAATTCTAACTCTATAATATCTAGCTTTTTCTTTATTTATATGTGTATGGAAATGCCAGAAAACCTTGACAGGGAATTAAACTAATATTAACATTTATGAAAACAATGAACAAAATTTGAGGATCGGCTGAAAGGGAATACTTTAATTTACAGTTGACTTCGGTAAATGCAGCGTTATAGAATCAAAGCAAGTTAAAAATGCAATTGTATGGCACCGTATTTAATGTAGAAGCTACTGAAAAAGGAACGAATTAATAAAAAAAAATTAATGTATAATATCACGGAAATAGACTTGAGAAAAAAGACTTGCGAAATCCGTTTTGTAAATCCATGATATGATCAAACTATAATCATCAGTGGACTGAAGGAAAATTGCAGGTCGAAAACTTAGTTTTTATAATTTAGTCGTTTCTCTAAAATCGATATAGGTTCAAATTAAACTATTAAGGATGTGATTTTTTCTTTAAATTTTCCCTCATACCTTTTTGATTTAGACGTGATACTTTTTAATCAATGCAAATACACCGATTGCTATTTATTGGTAATAGTATTCCTTCAAGATAAATATAAACCATCCATGAGAATTTATACGATCTATTGCGTGGAAAACGTAAAGGGATCAAGCATTCGGAGTGAGAGCACTTCACGCCTGGCGTGCTCTCGACGCTGAACCACGGCGAGACCCCAATCTCCAAACTTTGCGCATTCACCCCGAGCTTCGGAATGAGTATTCCTCCGGACCAAACCGCACGGGAAATAAAAATAAGAAAAAAATAAAAACACTTCATTTCATTATTTTGTTTACTAAGCCCTTGACGGAGGCTAGTCGCGATCATTATCTCATAATATTGCTCCAATGCCGGGCCGTGTGTGTCCCGATCTTCCTCCATCAAACCCAAGTCCAGTGGCTTTCACCAGCGTGTTATTCTACTTGCTAGCCCTCGTGGCTACCAATTTCATTCCTTCTCCCACGGAGGATCACCCCCCCACTCTCTCCCATGACCGCCCCCCTTTCCCGCTTCTTCCAACAGTCCTACTGGCCCTTCCTACCTCCCTAGGACCTACGCCTCCCTCCCTCCAAGCCCACTCGTATCTTCGATCCAGTTCGAGAGAGAGAGAACGAAAGCGAGCCTTTCAGAAACGAGCCCTTTCGTCCTATCCCCCCCCTCATTCCGTCTCTCGCCACTTCTCTGACCGCCACCTCCCACTCCCCCGCCTCCTTCTCTCACCTCCCCCTCCCCCCGACCCCATCCCCCCATCCCTTCCCTATCTCACTCGCAATGTTATCTCAGTGTTATTGGCTTTCACTTTTTCCTCCACTCCTTCCCCCCCCAACCGCCCCAAAAAGCGTGCGCTTCTGTTTCTCATTTTTATCCATCCCCATCTGTATTTCCCGCTCACCTCCCGCCCACCCCCTCCCCTCACACAACTAATCCCTTCAAAATCAGATATTTCCAGGGAGCGCCGCGGAATAACAACTAAATAGTAAATCCTCCTCTGGCTGCTCCAAATGGACGGGTTTCGACGCTTCGCGGGCGGATGATGATCATGCCGCTTCCTTCCCCCGTTCACTTACTTGGCTTTTCATTCGGGGGGAGCGAGTGCACATGTCCCCTTTCGCGCGGGGGTCTCTCGAAGCTACTTAATCTTCCGGTCGCCAAACAAGGGATTGAAACTGACCGCTCGTCATCATTCATCGTGCGCGCTAAGAGAGGATGGTGGGCCGCTAATGCTCCTCTAATTGATACAAGGGAGGATGCGTAACGTTCATTTTCCTGTAAACAGAGAGGCATTTCTACAAAAAAAGTATTTTCACTAACGATTTTCCTCATTTCTATTAAAATTAACGACGAGGGCATATATTCATTTTGGTGGTGATTCATTACATTTTATTTAAATTATGACGTGAAACTCTTCCGTAATCGTTTTATTACAGTTAATAAGTTATAATAATGTAGGTATGGAAAAGTAAGTCAAAATAAGTAACAATCATGTTGTGCCTAAAATGTATTGAGGTGGTTGTATAAGTAATATTACGTTTATTCATTACGATATAATAAAGGGTGGAATAATAACCAAGTACTTCTTTTTTTATTCATAGGCATATTACATGAGCCACAGCTTGTTTTTAAATAAGTATTAATATTTTTCTCGATATTTGTGACGACGAGACTAATTTTATGCAAACTTAGATATGCAGTAATAATTTAAAGAGGGCAGTAAAACATGTGTATTCCAGACAAAAAGAGAAATCGAAAGAAGGAATATGATTTAGTGAGTAAACTACGGGCTGCCGGTGTATTCTGAGGTGGCATCCATGGCAGGCGAACAGAGCAGCGTAGGTTTATGCAAGACAATATTAAAGGATGTCGCCCCACGAGGGTGGCCTTGATAAAATACATGGGAGTTATAACACAATCATTTGGCACCAAGAAGCGATTCGACTAACGGCTTCCCACCCCGTCCCCTGCGCCACCCACATCCCGTCCCGCTACCCTCCCGCCTTCAAACTCCGCCCCAGTATTTTGCGTGCCCCCCCCCCAACACCGGCCCCCGCCGCCACCCCGCGGAAAGCACCCCCAATCTCCACCGTAGTTTCGGGGAGGAGGGCCGGCCGGCACTCTTTCTCAGCTTCTTCTGTGTAATCGACGCTCAGGAGGCGGGAGGGTGAGGGACAGAGGGAAGAAAGAGTGCTCCAGGATGCTAAGGTAAGGGCTTCTTGGGCTTGTGGAGGGAGAGAAGGGAGGAGCGGGGGCCCCCTGCCACCCGCCCTTCGCCGAACATTCCCCCACCCACCCTTAGGCAACCTTTCTTCCCTCCTCGCTTTGCCCACTTGCACGTTCCCACTTTCGGCACAACCCAGCACGGCCACCGACTCCCCCAAACTCCACTCGGGCGGTCTCAATTTCGCCAGGCAGAGCACGCCTCTCCCTCCCCAACTCCTCATCCCCCCCACCACAAACACCCGCCCTAGCAAGAGGGAGCATCTCGTGCCTGCTCCAGAGAGATCGTAATTAAGGGGAGGCAAGGGAGGGGGGATGCGTGGACCGACTCCTCGCGTGGACTGCTCCCTTTCGCCGGGAAAGGAATCCGCAGCCCCCGGGCCATCATCATCATCATCGTCGGCGGGTGTGGAGGGGGCTGGGCAACGGTGGGTTCATCGCCTCGGCAAAAAATGACAGCTTTCGCCCGCCCGCTTTTCCCATTGCCGTAATATCGTGTTTTTTTACTGCACGCTACCGGTAGGTATAACTGAAAGTACATTCTCACGAGGATTCCTTTCCAGTTAACTCTATGCATTGTAGTATTTTTCAGCATAAACTTACTCTGGTGTGACTGCAAATTTGTAATAAGCTATCAACCACGTTCAACTAAAACAACCACAATAATCTAACGTAGCTAGTGATAGCTGAAGACACTTCGACGTATTCCCATATGTTGAGGAAGACCAATATAATTAAAGATACGTAAAACATTTATTGGAATCTGTATTCCAATATAGTCAGCAAATAGGACATATTTTTAAAATATCAGAACATAAAAAGGTCCCAAGAAAGTTTCTCATGAGATGTATAAATAGTAACGATATGGCTGAATACTGGTGATCTTATCTCATCTGATTAAGTCACAAACTCGATGAGTTCCATGTACAGCACCCCTTTCCATTGCTAGTTTCACATGTGATGGTTGAGATTTGCATTATTATTATCTATTTTTTTGATATTTTCTGACAATATCAAATAACTTAAGCGGTTGTTTCGATTTTAGTATAATATACTTTTACTTTTACACTTTGTTTTCAAGAAAAACGCCTTGATAAGAGTATTGAGCTAGATGGAAAAGGTCGGACGGAAAAAGTATTGTTTTTGAAAATATATTAAGGATATTGGTGGTTCTTCGGGTTTCCAACCGGGTCAAACTCTGCTCCATTTCCACCAACGTTTTGATGAACGAATCATTCTCAGGGCATGAGTATGATGAACGACTCATTCATCAAAACGTTGGTGGAAATGGAGCAGAGTTCGACCCGGTCGTAAACCCGAAGAACCACCAATATCGCTACACGCCGGGAAAGCCTTAGATCTTTCATATATTAATCGTTTTTCTCAAAAACTTGCAAATTCAAATGACTAATTTCACTGTTTCTTTACAGTCATTGGCACTTCTCTGTCTGATACCCATGCGTTAACGTCATAGTTTCCAAGCTGTCATGTGCGAAATTGAAGACAGGACAATATGATGGTGAATGGAGGGTTATGCGGTGAATGGAGAAAAGGTGGATAGAAACCCGATGTCTGCATTAGCTTTCTCTTTAGGAAAAGGTGTCATGGAGACCAAGATTTTACGTTCCACGTTACTGAAAGAGTATTAAGCCGCCTTATTTTTATTTTTATACCATACGCAATTTATTAAGGTGATAACACAAACCTTTAGCTCATGGGGTGGAAAAAATAGAGTTTTTCGGACAAAAAAACATAACTTCATTAGTTGGCACAATATCAGATTCCTTTAAATTTACTGTAGATCTTCCAGAAATTATTTATAGCTTTTTTCGGAAGAAATAATTGATACGACTACAAAAGCTTCGAAATCTACCTGTGCAAATAGGACGGGCTTAAAGAGATTAAAGTATCCCACGAACGATATTCGTTTTTCTCCAATTCCAGAACACATGTAATTTAACCACTAATCACGATGCGTCTAAAATATTAAATGCTCTTTAAAAAATGTGCAATCCCGCATTCTGCCTGTCTAAATATTTATCCTACTAAACTGTCGATCGGTGCTAAAACCGATCCTTCTATAGTTTGTACCAAGTGTGTCTCAATATTCACCCAGTGAAGGTTCATCGAGCAGGGAATTAGGAAGGCAAAATAAAAATGAGTGAACTATAACCTGAAATCTGAAAGGAAGTGAAGGAATGAATGGCTATCACTCACAACAATGCTGTCAAATAATGCGAAAACGAAATGATTTTCTGAGAAGAAAACCCCCTATCGTCCTCAAGAGCGAGGGCTTTTCTTTAGAATACAAAAAAATGAGATTGCATGCAGGTGAATTTAGAACCGAAGGCGAGAGTTGAAGTGCCGGAATACGGGGGGAGGGGTGAGAAAGAGGGGGGAGGGAGTGCGAGGGAGAGGGGAGAGGAATTGAAAAGGGGGGGCATTGGAGTAGAGGTATGTAGGGGTAGGAAAGGAACACAACGATCTTGACTGCCTCAAGGCTGCGTAGCTGAATTGACAAAGGTGTGAAAGATGGGCGGGGGAGAGGGGAAGAATAAATGCTTTGGTTGAGGGTTTTTTTTTACGGCAGAAGGGGGAGGGGGATACATGATGACGGTTTCCGGAGATTTTGTTTGATTTCCGGGACAGAATTTAATCAAGAATTAATGGATTTTTTTTGCAATTATCCATCAACGGGAAAAAAGGGAAAATATCTTCACAGAACTGTTCCAACAATACCTTCGTAAAAAAATACCAAATTTTCCGAAGGGTGGGAAACGGCGAGGAATTTTAATATAAGATCCAACATTAATATGAAATGATTCCTTTCCAGCTTTCAACAGAAAAGAATTTTCTGGATAAGATTTCAACGATAAATTGATGAGAAGGGTGAAAGTGTGTTCTACCGTTCATTTATTAATTAGTCATTCACAGTGGGTTCAAAGAGTGGGAAAAATGCTAAACTGCTAAAATTGGAGCTACATTAACGTCAGTACATTGGATTAATTATTCTTTGAGGGACGTTAGATACCAAAATACCTGATATTTTTACCTTCATACTCTACCAAAAAACCTTGCACAATAAATCGTAGAATTAAATGCCATCAAGAGATATGATAATGCATTGCTTTTCACTCGGGTTCTCATTAAATGGAATAAATCGTTAGAATGTACTCTAAAAAGGTAAACAATAACTTATACTTGGACAACTAAACATTCACCTTTCTTAGCCTTTAATGAAAGTGAAACAGTCAATTCATTCATAAATAAATGACTTGATTGATTTTAATAGAAACATGACATATATTTGTATGAAACTTACATTGAAACAAATATTTTCGTTGCAAGCCTGAATCCAAATGGCTTTTAAATAATTACGAAACTTAAAGTTTACATTAACACCCTCGTACACAAGAAGGATATGTATCTAGCGTGCCCAATTGACAAATGAAATCAGCGAACGTATTGGAAAAATATCGTTCATTATAAATAATAAGTAGGGTCAAACGGAGGTCAAACAGTGCAGGGCATGAGGGCCTGCGTTGGCCGAAGACAAAGCCGAAGAAATGTCCTTTTCATTCCCATCGATTCCTCTCCGCTGCGTTACCCAATACTTTCGTTATTCTGCGAAGGGGAGTCAACTTCCCGCGGAAAATTCTCAAAATCCTTCGCTCAGGGAGAGAATCGCAAAAGGGGAAGCCATCCTCCTCCGCGGGAAAGGAATTCGCGCGCACACCCCGTTCATCTTTGACACTTACGTCGGCCTCGGCAACTCAATCTCAGTCCCGGACTGGTGCCTCTTCTCCTTCCTATCTCTGGGTGGAAAATTGCTGCCCCGGGCACCTTGCTGTTCTTTCTTACATTATCCTCGGCGTATATTCGCCTGGTTTTGTGAAAAAATGAATAGAACTTCGCGCGTAACCACCTCATGAATCCACTTGCCTTGGCAAACAAAAACATCACTTTGAATGCTATTGAATTCCATTGCAATGAAATTCAAGACGTTATTCCCCCCCCCTTAAATTTTCTTCATTAAAAAGTGGTGTATAATATAGCACCTGAAAACAGAAATCCTGAAAACACCTTGGATTTCTACGAAGGCATATCTACGCGTCGATGATAAAAAAGTTCATCTTCAGGTCGTCACTGGAATAGGATGGCGTGAAAATGAAATTTTAAGGGGGTAACTTACTTCAGAGTTCCAAGCACATAGGTTCGTATTAAAATAGGGGAGTATTGGGGATGGCCCAAGATATAAAATGAAAATAAATAATAATTCATTTACTCCCAAAAATGTTTGTTGCACAAACTGGTAACAGCAGAGGAGCGGGAGCTTTAGGTGGTCTCCAAGGTCATAAAACCAGAATTGAGCCACCAGCAAATTACAAGAATGTATGCCATAAAAATAAATGCAGTAACTGTTACATAAGTATTGTTACAATGAAAATACCATCAAAATAAATGTTCAACATTTTCTTGAGAAAAAAGCCAGTCTTTGGCAAGTTTTAACATTTTTTTTGAGAATTTAATTTTTTTAAATTTCATTGGGCAGTAAATTAAATATCTTTGGCCCCATATAGAGAAAGCAACGCTTATATGAAGTTAATCTTGGTCTGTTTGTTACAATGTTTGACTCATTCCTTAAATTATATTTACATTTATCAGATTCACTCGGCATATTGCAGTAAAACGGCAGGTCTTCAACTAGTGCTGCAGTTAATGTGGGTTAAAACTGATTCAATGAAGGAAAACAGGCGTAACTGGGTTGAGAAAAGGACTTGGAAACACGGATTCAACCCGGAAAAAACAATCTTTCTGTGATGCCATTTTTTTATAAAAATCAATTGCTCGTTTGTGAATTCCTTTGTCTTTAGGAAAATGATGAAAAATAATTTAAACTGTAAATAAATATCTGGAATTCACATACAATAACATCCTCTACATACTACTCCCTAAATCATTAATTTCTGCCTTCTCAACAATAAGATGCACTAGAACTCCAAAAGAAAAACTAGTATTCCACTCGGATGTAATCTATAAAACAAAATGTACCAGGAAAATTAATGTACTTTGGTCGGAACTAACAATAAAACTATTCCAGGACAATCATGTTGAGTGTGCAAAATCAGGTAAAACAGGATATTTTATTAATTTATCGAAATCTAGGGATAGAGCCTCTGTGTGAATTCTAGTTTACTCATCTACCAAATACACGCAGTAAAACTATTTCCGCTCTTATGCACATACATTGCAAAGCCAAATAAATCATCTCACTTTGCTTGCCGTTGCAGTATAGATGATTTATATTTTCCCAACTCTTCTAATTCCTGAATGACACTTTTCTGTCTAGTTGTCCAGTATGTCTAGAAACCATTATTTTCGTCTATAGTGTGACAATGCACTTCAAATGCGACATATTCAAGAGGAAAAAATGTACTCAAGAAACACTAAAAGAAATTTAATTAATGCATGTGTGGCTTAGATGACGTATATTAAATTGAACTTGAATAGCAAATTGAACCTGTCCTCCAAAATATATTTCGGTATTATTCCCAAGCAATCTTTGATAGTAGAAAATTATTCCATTCATAATTGAGTGCTTAGAAATGCACTAAGTTTTACGTTTCTACACTTATTTGCATGAATAATTACATGAATAATAATCCATATTCATTTTGTATTCACTACTCGTTACACATTTTTACTTTAATGTAAAAATGTGTCAATATGAAACGACTTACAATTAAATGAGCCATGAGTGGTCCATGTCCGAGCTCCATTCACACTACGGCCCGTGCGGAAAATTATAAAATCAATACCATTTGACGATTCCGATTCACGATGGCAATAATTCAACCTTCATACGTGGTGCTCTTTCCAAAAAAAATTGATAATTCCCAACCCTTCTCGAGGCAACACTCGCCTCAACTCCTCAAGGGTCCCTCTGCAGTCATTTGACGAGGACCGGAAAGGACGGAGCGGCACGCTACGCACTTGAAAGCCGTCCGGTTGATAGCACTGCGCCGCAATCGCCGAACGGCAAGACAAGAATTTGGACCCTGACGCCCCCCCCCCCCACCAACGTACTCTGGGACTCGTCCACGCAACTTAATACCAAGTTCAATCCAGAGAACTGCCCCCCTCCTTCCCCCCCCCCCTCCGGCCCTAACCCCCTTCGCTCCACTCCGTCGACCCTTTCAAAACCTATTACGAGAACCAATCAAACGGAGTTCACGTGCTATGTTGAGTCAGGTCCCCCACCCCGCCCTCCTAAACCCTGCCCCCTCCATCTCAAAACCCTTGAGAACACAGCCTCCTGCCGAACGCAGTCCTCACACTTCTCCCGCACCGAAATCTCGCACGGGCTCGACTTAGCAGACGCTCATATGAACTTTCTCCTACACTGGCGCCATTTCCCCGGAAACGAACTTCGTATGGATTGAGAGGGAAGGGCATGGTGGGGGGGAGGGTGGCCGGAGGGGGGCGACGGAGGAGGCGAGGTTTTTTCCCGCCTGGATGGCTCTCACCCTCCCCAGCGGCACAGAGTAGCAGTCCCCCCCGGGGGAACAAGAAAGAAGGCAGCGTAGCCATCCCATGGGCCCTTCGGGGGAAGAGAAAACGCTTCCTCGAGTCGACTCCACCGTTGCCGTGCCACCTTATTCAGCGAATATTCACACGCCACGGGAGACGATATCCTTCTGGCAGCAGACGAAGAAAATCATTCAGCCTTTTTTTAGAAAAAGAACGGGGGATCGGAGGAGGGGTGTGTGGGTGGGTGGAGAGGAGGGTGGAGAGGAGGGTGGGGTGTGGCAAACCTTCAGCCTTTTATTTTCTCCTTTTGAGCGCGCGCCCAAATCTTTCCCTTCTTCTCTCCCATTTCCAATCCCTTCTCTATCCTCATCCACCCCATCCCACCCCCCCCGAACGCACCCAACCCTCCCTCTGCAATTCGCTCTGCCGCACCCACATCCTCCTGCCGCACCCCCGCACTCACGACGCCGCTCCTCCCGTACCGTGCCACCACTTCCCTCTCCCCCCCCTACACCCCCACCCGAGTTTTCGGGCGCCGGCTGGGAAATCGGTTTATCATATTCTTTTGGCCGCCGCGCGCTCTTCTCCCTCTCGCCCGCCGGGGAATGCGCCCGCCCCGGCCGCGGTTCCTCAAATCCTCCTCCCCCCATCCCCGCCCTCCCCCGCGACTTCCGACCCTGCCCCGACAAAGAACGCTCATTCCGGAATATCCCGGAACGCCGTCCATCCTGACTGTTTTTTATTGCTCTGGCGATGGTTTTTTTGCTAATATTACACAAGCAGGCATACCTTCCACGACGAAACAGACGTGTTCTTGGAATCCACTTACGTGCACACGTACACGCCCTTCATAGCATTCCCTCATGGGGACTCTACTTACTTTGTGTGGGGAAGTCAAGAAAGAGAATTTCTCACAGCTGGATTAGATATTTTCGGGTACTTATGCGTATTAATTTTTAAAATTGTTTCACTCCTTTTAAGGGGAGAGTCGTCAGGAGATTGATTCATTCTCCTGAGTGGAGTTAGGTCCCATACTTAAGGCAGAACTCCCAGTATACGTAGTGAAACGTTAAGTTTTATAAATAAACGCCAAGAAGTACGCGATAACTTCTTATATACTATTTTTTATTAAAGTCGATAAAAGAAGCTGCGGAAGCATTCGCGAGAAAAAGATAAAAGTTCTTTGTTCTGTAGATAATTTTTTTTTGCTGCAATGTCTTGTAGAGTAAATATATTCAGCTTAATGGCTTGATGACATCCAATTTATACGCTTAAAAATGAGTGTCTAGCTATACCGAAAGAATCGTAAATCTAGGTTGAACACCTCATACTGCAAAAATAATGCTTCAGCAATCAGAAACTAATGCGTAATAAAATTTTCCCGTAAATCACTCTTTTACGTGCATGCTAAAGTTTTATCAATTATAAGAGGTCAATTTCTTACCAGAAGCTTCCTCGATGGAGCTACTTCTGTACAAGGATGCCACACCAAGTCTTCAATGAGTTAAATCCATTCAATGTTCAACGGGGCTGAGGCATTGAAGTCCATAATGGAGGAAAAATGAGCCAACCGTAACGAATTCCAATGCGAGATGAAATGCTTCCTAGTAATATTAGTGGCAGTTTTTTTTTATTTACCTAACTAACTTCGAAGGCTAAGGTCATTTCTCGCGTATTGCTTGTCACTTGCACACAGGGGCAAAAACACTCAGACGAATGGGAGGATCACTCCTCCAAATTCGACCCAAGCCCAACAATGCTTAACTTGGGAAACTAACAGGAAACAAATGTTTCCATTGTGGTAGTCCGTTGTCCAAATGCTTCCTTCCTGTAATATTATTCAGTATGGCAATCCCTGTTCAATAAAAAATAGTAATGAGAGGCCTTTCAATTAACTTGTTACTTCAGAGGGCTGTCATAAGTTGGGAACAATAATTATTGTATCAAAAATAAAGTAATTGATTATCTTTGCTTATTCTGAAATTACAAGGCGAGAGAAATGCTGAATAACTTTCCTTTTGCAATTTTTCAGCTTTTCAAAGGTCTATATGGGATACAAAAACCATAAAAATGTGGGAAACCTGCCAAACTCTGACGTGCAACCTAGTTTGATACGTGAATTTTACACGCTCTTGGGATGAGTTCGGGGAGAACTCGGCCCTTTCAACTTCAGAGTGAATACTGTAAATGTTAACTCTTTTACAATTCTTCTGGCACTTCAACCCAAAATTCCAAGAATGCTTTGAAGTCCATATTTCTCCAACCGAAGATAACTTTAAGCTTCCAGTTCGCCTTTCTCATGGATGAATATGTTCTATTTCCGCTGCTCTGCAGAATGTACTAATTTGGCACATGATAACTGTGCGGGATAGAGTCACTAACCCATGACTCCCGTATTCTTTTTCAATGGGAAATGAAGACCTTCTTTTAATAATAAATAATTTTGAAAACTTTTCTGACATAGGTAAATTTAAACGATTCGTTTTGAAAAACTGCCGAATGGTATTTTTCTCTTGATAATACCCTTAAAGATACAGGCACGAAGGAGAACCGATGCATTTGGGACTTTGTATCTAGAATTAATAATAAAGTGTTTTTGTTATAGGTTTAACATTTCTAGTCAAATAAGATGTATTTGGTGAGATCTCACCAAACTGTGCACCCGGGAATCCGATTCAATCAATGGAATCAATCTGAATAACGAGCAACGCTCATAATACTTTACCAACCAACTTATTTAACGAAGCTCTTAAGGAATTTTGCGCGGAATTATCACAATTATTTATACACTCGCCGAAGTAAAGATGTTTTCATATTTTATTCTGTCGAGTACCCTAATTAGAGAAAACACGACTGTCGCCTTCTGAATTAATCCTTTGTATTTTTACGGCTCTCATCTGCAAGTCTGGAAGAGAACATGAGTTGAGCGCAAATAAGGGAAAAAAGGGCACAGACTTTGTGGCAACAAAAAAATAAATCATTCACGTACCTCTCTACGCTACCCTCGAGTCCCATGTATTTATTCCGCCTTCCCTTGCTGTCTCTATCGCAGCGGGACACGGAGAGAGGAGGCAGTAGTCTCACTCCGTCACATATCGAGAATCGTGAAAAGGGACCTGTCAAACGTTTCACGGGGTTTATTGTAAGGGTTAGACGGGAGGAATTGGGATGCTCCCAGGGTTTGTAACGGGTAGGTCCCACTGGGGTAGAAAGGGCACATACATATCCTCTTTTCCCGTTCTCCGCTAGCTGGCGCCTTCGAGACTGCCGACGGTCCCTGAGAGGCCCCAGGCATTCCAGGGATACGACACCCTACAGCCTTACCACAGTCTTCTTGGCTTGCGTGGGTGAGACGACGACGAAAGTAGAGGGGATGCTTTCGGGCTTAAATCACTCAAACTCCACTTGAGGAGCTAAGAAGGAGACCTTAGGATGGAGCGACACTTAAAGCCTTGGGGGATGAAAAAAATATAATTTTATTCGAGAGAGAGAGAGAGAGATCAAAACGAGACAGTTCAAATTCCTCATGTGGCACCTAACTTCTCCGAGGAATGCAGGGCTGATAGGTGAAAAAAATCAAAGCTTTTATTGGTGCCTGAGTGGGGGAGCGATATACACATTTCCTGCATCACTCTGACGTGCTTCTTCGAGGAGTGAAAACGAGAAAACGAAAGGATTTCTTTATATTCCAGCTAGAGGGACGAAATTGGTTTAGTGAAAGCTTATTTATGTGCACTGAAATGCAGAGGGTTGAATAGTGACAGGCAGACAGACCTTTCCCCGAATAAGTAATACCTAAGGAATCATTGACTCAAGATAGGTACTCCAGACATCGGCCGCAAGGCGATGCTGGAGCTTTGGGGTCACTTGCTCTTGGGAAAAAGATTGTTCGGGTCTTGGTGTTGGAGCGTATTTTCCCTGGATACAAACTACAGAAGCATACGCTTTTGATTATTTTATGGTGTAATGGGAATAAAATGAATGTGAATAACAATTTATATGTACCGGCGGTATCAAATTTTTTAAAGGTTCCATCGCGACTGACATGAGTCAAAACAAATGCTAACTTCCACTTTTTTTAGGTAGTTTACTATGATGCCAGTTATGGCATTTCTTAGGTATTAGGACAGTAAACTGAGAAACAAAAATGCAATTAAGTCAACGAATATTTTTAACGAACATATTTACCAGCCAGTAGCGCCAACTATAGGATTTAGGTTGGACTGGTGGGTTAATTTTAATACCATTGTTTTCCCTGGCAACATTTGCTTCTCATCTACAGTGTCACACCCTATTATATCGCTACAAATAGCAATTATATTATACACAAAAATATTTTTCTCTATATTTTACCCATTCTTCGAGTTCAATTTGGGAATGAAATTGCATGAAAAGGTATTATTATAATCTTCATACCAAATACGACACGTGAAATCTGGCATGTTTTTCAATAGGTATCCAGAATATTAATGTACTGACATTCAAGTCATTCTGTGGTGGAATCAGCGCCGTTGTCTTTCAGCATATTTAACATGACCGTACGAGAAGATATTAATGCTGTAAATGATCTGAAAAATATTTGTCATGAAGACGTAGACTAGGCAAAATCCTGAAGTGAGATGGTCAACTGTTATGCGCAATTTTAAATTCTTTTCGATACTGAATTCCAGTGTAAACATTGAGCAGCCATGAAATAATCTACATTAAAACTTTCTCCATTGATCATCCTTTATCGAAACATCCTGGATATGTTTTAAACCTTAAAAGTCTAAAAATTTGATTCAACTGTACATATGTACGCACGTGAAACAAACTTACGATTCATAGGAATTGGAAGGTAAGGATATAAACGAAGTCTCTTTTGGAAATCAGTAATAAAAGACTGATCATACATTTTCATAAAATTAAATTCAAATGCACCTTACGTGTTTTAGATTAATCGCAGTTGACTTAAACAAATCCAACACCGGAAAAATGTTTATTCCTGGTACTTCCGAGTAGATTTAAAGATAATTAATGAATACGTTTTCCTTTATCTCTAGGCAAAGTGGACATTTTCCCACAAGTCTCCAAGAAAAAGGGTTTATACTAGTATTTGAGATGTTAATTACTAACAGCTGATAATCCTAATAATTTTTTTCTGGCACTATCGAATAAAGATTTGAAACCTTCACCCCACAACACTACCCCGCCTCACGGCTGGTAGTCATCCTGTGGAACGGAAGCTAGCCTAGTGTACTTCCCGCTACGGTCTCAATAAAGGAACTCTATGCTGTTTGATCGCACGTCTGTTTGCGAGTGCTAACAGAAAATCGATGGCCCTGAGTGAAGTGAATGGGAGCGAGCCAGCGTGAGGAGCGGTCTCATGCGATCGGGATAAATATTTCCGGGCGGGGTAAGCAATAAAAGATGTATCTGTCGCGACACTCCTGCATATGTATCCCCGGTCGCTTTCCCATCGATTCAATCCAAGGGCAGCAACGAAGACGTAATAATAATTTCAACATGGATCAGGAAATCTTTTTCACAGAGCGGGCTTTTTTCGAGGTGGCAATCAACATTAGGTATTGAATCACATTGGTGCCCACGATTTATTTTCACGGGCTTTGTAATTTTTGTAAAGTTATTCTGATACAGAATAGTGTGTGAGCAAACAAAATTCCAGCAGTTCGAGACAAATTAGTCAAACACGAAAAGGAGGAATTATGAGGTGAAGGTGTAGAGTACAGAAGACAATAAGCGTTCAACCACAGATTGATGTCAAATTGGGTATGGACTTCATTTGAGAGATCTTAAAAAATTTTAATGCCAGAAAGGCTGTAATTTAAATAAATAAAAAGAGCATTTACTCCACAAAACGCATACCAGGGATGTCAAGCGTAGAAGGCTCGATTCATTCACCCACAACCAGTTTTTGAGATGACAAATTGTAATGCAATCCATGATATTTCAATATGAAACTTACGTCCAAACTTATTGAATCACACGTATGGTGCATTCACTTTAGTAGCGCGGACGTGCATGTCCATTTGGTAAAAAAGTGTAAAGTTATTAGTCACTTTGTTTTTTTCCTATTATGGTGACGCTTTTGACAAGATATAGTTGCTGTAATTGGAATAACTGCGCGCATACCTAAAAAATAGCGAGAGAGGCAATTTTTAAAATGGAAAATATAACAGAAAAAATAACTGTTTTCGATAATCATGGCGCTTGGGGCACAATGCGTATGATCCTGAACGTTTTCAAAATTCGCCAAATGAAAATGCACTATGAGCAAAATTAATTAGCTGCCACAATTTCAAGATTCAAATAAAACATAAGCATGCCAATATATTTTCATTCTTTTCCTCTAAATGTGCAATAAAAGTGGATTATAAACAATAGCTCCTTGCCAAAGGGACAATGATAGCAAACGACCAAACTAGGAAGATATTAAAAAGTTTTGTTCACAGATACTCCTTCAAAAATAAAAATCAACCTTCTTTCTCCCTGAAATCAAAATAATTGATGAACATATAATTCATACAAAATCCATTACGAAAATAAATCACGCATCTAGTATTACGCGGCGAAAATTAAATTGAACAAATGATATACCTTTGTAAAAGAGTTATGTTCACTAAAATTTATTTATGACACTTGGATTTGGAAACCATTCAACTTGATACCACAGCGTGTACATGATGAAGAAATCTAAACTTACTTTTGATATTAAAAGCGCAGTAGCAAGCATTTCATTCTGCTAAGGACTGGGCACGTTTCCAAAAAAAGTACGATGGATTTCCATTACGTAGTCTCTCGTGAAAGTCCGTTGGATGAAAATCCATTGATTGAAGTCTGTCTATCCTTCTTAACTTTAACCGTTGACTTCAGATATATAAATAGGGTATCTTTATCCGCAACGCCTGAAAACGTGAAAAAAGCCATCAAGGGTTTTTTCCTGGTTGCAAATATGGATCATCGCTGGTGGTACAGGTCCTCTTAATGTCACTTTGACAATCCAATAAACAATTCATGTTCATGCGAGTGGGGACCAGAGCCATATCACTTGATTGCAAAACGCTATAAACAATATTGGGAAGATTAAGTTGATTTATCACCAGGTATTAAATAAAAACATAAATGAATAACATAGGGGATCCGCAGTTATATTTTTTACTGCCTTGGTTTCGTTGTGGTACAACGTCATTAGGATATTAATCACGAATTAAATATTTAATTATTCTCATTTAAAATATTATTTGATGGACAAAGACGAAGAGCAGATTAAAACAAATTTAGAACTACTTCTCAGGTGTATGTGGGTCTGGTAAATATGAAAAGTTAAAACGGCGCAAGCAGTTAAGTAACGTAATTTTATTGCAACCATAAATTGTCTCAATTTTCCCAATCCCCTAATGTTAGAATGAGACATTAAAGTACCCTACGATCAATAGTACAAAGGTGAACTTACAGCTATTGATAACACTTTTCTCTTTGATATCTCGAGTTAGATCAGGTAGAATAAATAAAGGAAGTTATACTATATTTTCGATTGTATTTTTTGCGAATATTATGTACTTCATATGATGCAGCTGCTGGCTGACAGAAGCACAACAGGTATCCTATGTGGCAATATATTCTGGAAAAAATCTACGAAGAACCTCAAGTCTTGGGGTGATAGGAAACACTCGAACATGCTTCAGGTAATTCAATAATGACACTGTTCAAAGAGCTCCCTTCCAATTTTGAATTTTGGCTGTAATAGTCCCTAACTACCCAGTCGCTACTTGCACTGCTGTTTTCAGGAAAACGACGCACACGGTAAACTACATCAAAGCCGATTCTCACCACCTTTCACCGGCAAAAATTGGTCGCTTTCAATTCCCAGGCACAAAGGACACTCACCTTCCCATTAGTGGACAACGCCACCAACGGCCAATTTTCGGCGCTGTGTGCCCTTATATGTACCAAAAAACAACAGGTTACTTAGATGAGATTTTTTCAGTTTCATTCTATCCGAAGCAAACCAATCGCTTCAGTATAATATTATAAAGAAAGATTACCAACGGACAGCTTAACCCACTTACGAAGACCACCATGAACTTAAAAAATAAGGAAATTCTTTATGTGATATAGTATCTTATTAAATCTCCATTGAAAGGTAAAACATGAAGCACTATTTAACAATTTAATAGAAAACTTAAATTTTATAATATCATCGAAGAATGTTACTAAAAATAAACACGGAAGTTTTTATGATCGAATGGATTTTAATTACATTCAAAACTCCAATCGCATGAATGATAAACATTTTGAATTAGATTGCGTACTAAGTACTTCAACTCAGCTGATGAATGCATATAAATCAATAAGAGTTTGTGTGAACGCGGTTGCAACCAAACGCAAAGGCTATGAGACTATATTTATTTATATCATACGCACTATATCGTTCGGGTAATATTTTAAGGTAATTCTTATCTTTTAACTTAATGCAAAATTTTTCAATGTAGGATTCTTTACCGTTCGAGCATACTCGTTGGTAGTGTTGAATTTGCCACAGCGTTATGTCGAAAGCGGTATACAGCAAAAGTTAGGATTTTTACTTAATGAACACTGCATTGCACTGTTTTCCCGTATCCAAGCAAAATACCACACCGCCGATTTCAGATGGTAAAACTGCCCTTTGAGTTATCCGTGCGAATAGCCATGTATAGCTGATGTCATTATAGAGTGGAAGTTTGGAATGATATTGAAATTTGTGGACATAGCAGGTTGAGCGTAAGATATTTGGCTTGTAACTTTCAATTTTCTGATGCAATAGGGACCCATTTGTCACAGTCCATTTCGGAAATAAAACAGAGGCATCTGTGATACCTGTCCATTGGTAAAAAAGTTATAAAATTGAATTCAACTAAGAATGCTCTTCAACGCGGAAGACTTACAAATGGCATAAAAAAGTAGAACTGCACTTTAGTTAGAACTCAATAGTTTGTTTTCATTTAGCCATAATTTATTAGTCTTTTTCGCAGATAAATTCAACTGTAATTCATTTCTAATATTTCTCGTACATACAATTGTCTTATGAGAGATTCAATCAGTTGTGTGAGAAGAAAATTAATACATATAAAGTAATCATAAAAAATGTATTGTAAACGTTGCAAAATTCCTAATTCTTGAGAAACAGTCACCAGGCAATCCACAAAAGGTTCTGCCAGCCGGAAATTCAAACGCCAAGGAAGTACCATTTTTATTAGCAGCAATGTAGCTCGCTGGGACCAAAATTAGTTATAACCTGGATTTGAGGCAACAATATTTCAGTAAAGGCAAAAATGTCCACTCGGCATCGAAAGCTATTCTTGTAGATTTGAAGAGTTGTACTAAAAATATGTCGCAGGGAATAGTACAGTAACCCCTGCTTATAGAAGTGAACATATCGTGATCACATATTTTCCAGCCACCGCGTGCCATTACTTAATACAATTGTTATTCTTGACGTTTTTCCCTTGAAACCGCATTGCAAGTGGGGGACGAAAAATGCACGATTATATTTTTTTCCTCTCAAATGCAGTTGGAAACTTCTGACACGTGAAATTTTGCGAGAGAGCAGGAAATTATGAATGAAATAAACCTTTCCTACGTTTGAACGGATAAAGGAATTTTTTGGGAAGCGGAGGAAAAAAGGGGATTTTGCCACAGTTGCCGTGGAAAAATTAGTAGGACGCAGAGGGGACGGGAGAGAAGTGGTACAGAGGGAGATGGGTAGAAAGGCTGGGCGCGGAAACCAGGTTAGAGCGCTCTAAAATTTATTGCAGTAGGTAGGTACTGTTTGAATTGATATTCCCGTGAGCAGCACCGCGCGCTTATCAACGCATTAATCAGCAGATGAGTGAATGATTTATCGAAGCCGAAAAAGGCTTTTCTCCCATGATTTTGCCACGAGAAGATAGTGGATACACTCTGTATACCGATTCTTTCACCCCTTCATAGTGTTTTGGACGTAAACATCGTGTGGTAGAAAATGCTGAATACATTTCGCATCCGATGAAGAATAGGAGGGTGCAGTCTGTGAAGCTCGGAGATAGGCCTGAGCATGGAATAGTATCCACGTACCTGACTTTGCTCCTTTTGCCTGTACTTACTATTACCCGCCCTGCGTCATTGCTGCATTTTTTTACCTTGTTGACATGATTTTGGGGGGCACTAATGTGGCGATAGCGGAACTCGAAATTTACACCCAAGTGATTGAAATATCGACAAGTTAAAAAAAATGACGTCAAAGTGGCGCGAAAAATTCTGACTCACCAATTCATAACTTTTGCCAACTGAGCATCACAAGGCTCTTTCCACGCACCATTAGTGAAAATAAAGAAAACTGTGAGTGATACCAGTATAAGACACACCGTTAACATGTAATTAAGTTTTGTCTTCTCCATATTCCTTTTATCTGTTCCTCCGCTTACATCGCTGGCGGTCTAACACCCCCTGCCACATACTCCTACGGTGACTTGAAGGATGCTACGCACACGTATATGTTTTTGTCAGTGTATTTACCATATTCGCGAAAACATTAATACCAGATGTCCAGGGTAGGGTTGAGTGGGTTCCAAATTCCAGCCTTTGAGAAATAGAGATGCATAATGTGCAAATACAGAGCTTGACAACCATTACAAGCAATGCGTATATTTTCACCTGTACTCCGTGAATAGGACCTAATTCTGTAACTCGTTTCTCCGGAGCTAAGCCCTACGGTTTTCTCCCTGAGTTTTGTTCCGATCCTATTCTAAAAATCGGTGGAGAAAACTCAAACACTGAATCGGGGTGGAGAAAAGTCAGCAGACGAAGTGGTTCCGGCAAGCGAAGTATCCGCCAATTACAACCTCTGTTTCATTTTTGTGACGTTTTTCCAGCATGTACTTCCGGAAAAGAGCAGACAGCCTTCGTGAATACCAAAAGTTAATAATATTGATGCATTAGTGATTGAACGACTTTAACATATAAAAAAGTACCTTTAAAGCAATATGCCGACTATTTGACAAGCTATAGAAGCTCAATTGCGTTTGTCCAGACATACTCTGCCGAGTCTAACATGTTTGCAGTTGGGAAGCTGGGAATACGTCAGCTTAATGCATGTAATTACATGATTTCACTCGTAGGTTCTCATCGAGAACAAGAAATAATCAATAATTAAATACCTTGATAACGAACATTATTACAGGCATCAGTTGATTTTTTACTTAAGAGGACAAAATATCATAGTAATCATCTAAGTAACAACAGCTGTTTCTGCAGAATGTGAACAGCGAATTGAAAATAATAAGATTTCCTTTAATGTTTTCCTTTATTTTCAAATTCTTGATGGTTAACTTATGTACACGTAAGGTATAATGCTTTATTTATACATGTAGCAGTCGTTATCAGTAGGTCAGCAATCACTCATGTACCTATATAGGTATACGATCGTCGGTGCGATGTAGTGCATGATGATCAATACAATAGATCGGCCATTCACTGATGATATCTTTGTTAGTGTTATATTTGTATTAAATTCTCCAGTTAATTTCCAAAGCAAAGTTCTACGAAACTAGACCCAAAGACGAATACTTCTAAGTAACTTAAGGTTCTACGTTAGGCCGCTTGCACTCAACGAATCTGTATTACATATGTGCTCACTTTTTCTTAGGAAACGTATTAGCTTCTTAGTTATTATTTACATCATATAATTACAGATTATGCGCATATGAGCAAACATTCTGCGAGTGCATTCGTATTATAACTTCAACATATATATGCAATTACCTGCAATTATACACACAGATTTTGTCATCGTTTGAACTTCCATAAACGTACCTTTCATTCTATCGTGTATTTTCCTTCACTCCACGCAGCAATGTCAATATTAAGATTAATACCTCGGACTGCAGTCGAAAGAATG
This sequence comes from Pyrrhosoma nymphula, assembly GCA_963573305.1. Taxonomy (NCBI): domain Eukaryota; kingdom Metazoa; phylum Arthropoda; class Insecta; order Odonata; family Coenagrionidae; genus Pyrrhosoma; species Pyrrhosoma nymphula. Next base: position 58,950,968 of record OY754332.1, read on the forward strand.
TTATTATAATAGGTAAGTGCAATAATCGTACTCGACCACACATTAAGAACTTGCTTTACAATAATCAAATAGTTGATCATTATAGTTTATAAAATGGAATTTACGATCATACACTTGCGGGTTAACAACATCAAAGCAAGAACATTCATGAAAAAATCACAACATGTTTTATGACAAAGGACTTCCTTTCGTTAGGAGCACTAGTGCTCCTAACGACTTTCATCATTGCCTAGTTTTATTAACTGAAAAACGATTCTCAACAGTATGAATGACAAAGAAATTCAATGGAATAAACTAGTAACCATGCAAAACACGTTTTTATCGATGAATGTTCACGAATTGATCTCCGAAAGACAAGTAATGCAGCAATATTGGCATCGAAATAATTTTTCCATGATGTAAACAGGGATGGGATTTATTGGTTAAAATAGGTTAAAAATAAATCCTTTGGGTATCTTGATTCTTCCGCCGCGGTAGATAAGAGTATCACCTCAAAAAAAACTACCAAGAAAGAGAAAATAATATCATCGGATTCACAACAACATGCGCACTTCACGACAAATCGACAAAACACTGCGGGAATGCGCATGATTTCCACTGGCGAAAACTTTTAACGCGGCCTCGGCCTGCCATCCTTCGCTAGGCTCCTGTCGTAGACTATTTTAGCACCGGAAAGCGCTCCGTGACGTTTACAGAATACGGTTTGGATAAAAGGAGCTAAATAGTCTCCTGGCTCTTGCGGCTAGCTCTTTCTCCGACATTCAGAATACCATCGGGAGAAAAGAGCTAAATTAGTCCCCTTTTAGCAGTTAGCTCCGGAGCTTCGAGTTACAGAATTATGCCCCAGAAATACACGGTCAACTATTTTTTATATTGCGGGTGGAGATAGATTTGAGTCGTCATTGAATTAAGGACCAGAAGATCCCTTAATTTAAATGCGTTTTGAAAATAAAAGAATATGCTCCAAGTAGATCTGAACTAGCATCTACGTGGTCGTTATTCCTTGACTTAAGCACCCTTATCAAACACGATCTACGGGTATATTCGACGACAAGGAGTAGCTTAAGACTAGTGAAACGTCACCGCAGAAGTTTTATTAGACCGAAGTCTGCGATGGGGAGTTGTGGAAGCAGCGAAGACGTATTTACACAAATTTTGGCTCGTCTTGCAGAACTATCGCCGACCAAGTCGATACCCAAGCTTTTACTGCAATTCAAGATGGCCAGGATAAATGTCGACAAACCATTTTAAAGAATCGGTACGCTTTGTTTTTTTCCTTCAACCTGCGGAATGCCTCGAAAAGTATTTGATCGACCGCCTTGATCACTCGGGCTATCTCAAACCGCGAGGCAAAGAGGAAGAGGAGGCAGTAGGGCATCATTTGGCCGTCAACTAGGAGGAGGTGTTTGAATTTGCAATGAGCCGGAGGCGGGCAAAAAGAAGTCACGGGGAGGGTGGTCGGAGGGGGGAGGGAGGAAGGGGATTGGTGAGGAGGCGGCGGGGGAAGCGGAGGACGGAAGGGAAAGGCGGGCGGGGTGGGGGGAGGGCGTAAATGGAGGTTGGCGACACTGGCGGAAACGGATTCGAGGGGCAAGGAGAGAGAGTGCGAGACAAAAAAATTAACTCTTCTCCTCTCGGCTCGGGTGAATCCTTGCCACTATCTCGTCTTCAAGCCACGCAATATAAAAAAAACTTGAAACCGTGTACGGGAGCGGCCAATCATTGCTCAAATCTCTGAGAGATACCCGGGAGATAAAATTGGAGGATGAATGGTGCATGAGTAAGCGCGCGGGATAAATAAAAGAAGGCATTTCAACAGGCGGAATGAGTTTCATTTTTACGGCCAACAAGCCTTCTTTATTTTTCGGCACCTCAGGAGGAGATATAAAGGAGCAAGAGTTGTAAAAAACAGCCACTAGCATGAGCCACCGCAGTAAGGAAATATATTGCTTTCCCTTACATGCGAGTATTTCTCTTTTGCACACTAACGGACACGGAGCAAAAGAATATTATCGCGGCGTCGTTCGCGTAAGTGACACGCACCCTTTGCCTACATGAGCACACGCACAGAAAATCACAAGTTGCAAGGACGTGTTTTCTTTACCTACCGCACCGGCGCCCTCAAGCGGAGGATGAGGGAAGCAATTCCGCGGTGTAATTTTGTTGGTGTACCGTCTCCGCAGCCGACGTACACACCAGCGTAACCTACCTGCATATATTCCCACCATTTTGGCCTTAAAAGTGTAACTCTGTGCTGTCATCTCCAAAAACAGCATCGAGCAAATGAAAGGCAAGCAGTTAAGGCAGTTTGAGCGAGGTATTATTTCTCGTTTAGTCGAATGAACTTGGACTCATTATGAATAAATAGATAAAATCTTTTCAAGGATCCCAAAATATCAGTCACTCACCTACCAACCAATTTTCGAGGCATTTGCCAAATTAGTTATTTCCGTGGAATATGGAGTGACTGTGCAATCCGGAGGCACGCTTTTTAAAAATTCAGGAATTACTAACGCAGAGATTGCGAGAGAAACGCAACGTTGCGTGATTCGTATTTTTTTTCAATTATTATTCAAAATAAATTCATCATTCGCCGTAAATATTTTCACAAAATCCTATCCAATTCTTCGGTGTTAAGGGCGTTTTTTGAGTTCACAGGGCGTGAAAGAAATAAGTCAAGTTAAAGAATTAAATGTAGTAGAATGATAGAATTCCCCTCCATTGGGCCTATTACAATATTCGGATTGGTCTCAAAAGCTAATGATAATCTTTTTTGTCTATTAAAGAGATAAACCTTACGCCCTGTTTCCTTTTAGTTTGCCTCGCTTCCATACCGTGCTTCACCAATTTGCCTTTCTCAGTGGAGCATGAGTTTATACCTACATCTGCATATTACCGTGGGAGCCGCTACAGACGCAGGTGGCATGGGCTGTTTGGACACCAGCCATGAAAAGGGAGGGAATAGGAAAAATGAGGTATGAGAGGCCAATGGTGAGTTGTGCACTAACGATGTGTGTTGTGTTAGCGTTACGCTGTTTTTGTTATCATCACTGATGGTGCGTGGGGAGAATACATTTTTGTACCTACCTGTTATTTCGCCAGTACATCTCTTTTGATTTTACAATCATTGCTTTTAACAAATTATGTGGTACCCAAAGGGATGGATTTAATAATGACAAAATCATTTGAATTGACCGAGATTCGAACCCGGATCTCCCAATTGCCAGCCAGGCATGCTAACCAGTTACACCACCAAGCCATCTTAATTCAACGCAAATTTCGGCAGAGTATTTTTTTAATAACACACCTGAGCGGTTATTGAGAGATCCGGGTTCAAACGCCGGTCAAGTCAAATGATTTTTTTTCATGAATTCTCTCATTTTGTCACCTATACCTCTAGAGATATGGCGCGGGGTCAAAATAATATCCTCCATGTTGTACTCGCCTGATATGAATTTTTCAAGTGGTCTAAGCCTAGCGTGTAGCCTGAGTCTCTTACGGCTTCCAACCGTGTTTTTCCGTCAAATGAGTAACACTTTCTGTTCGTTCACAGCAGTTTACAACATAAGGAGAGCTCTACGAGCAATGCTTTGTTTATGGGGCCGGAGCAAGCTCCAGTTTGTGACGCTGGACAAAGTGATATCAGTGGCTTTCACATGGTCGAGTTTCTTTATTTCGTGGAATATCCTAATGAAATAATTTCTAGGTTACAGGAATTTTGTTCGCAAACCAATTGTATAATGCTGCTCTACCGTGCAGCATATAATTGACAATAGAATGGGAAGCTAAACTCATTTGTTTTACTTCGACAAATTAGTGCTAGGATTACGAGGCGGGTCATTTTGGTCCATTTTGAGGATTCTCTTACTAAAAGTTGCGCTGTAATAAGCGGAGACGGAAACTCTTCCGTGATCTTTAGTTATTTACATGAAAGCGTTTGAGAAAAACATGTGCCTTAACCCACATTTGCGTAACTATTGTTGTTTTTTAAACAAAAAGACTTTGATCAAGGAGTATCACGAGAGTTATTTTGACTGACACAGCCTTGGAAAGCATTAATTTAGTTGTAGGTTTTCGTTAACATTGAGTAAACCAACACTTTTGTAGTCTTTTATAATAAGTTATTTTGAATTGTGGTCTTTTGCCACACAATTTTCAACAATAGTTTAGGCTATAGGAGTCTCGTATCTGTATTGAAGTGCGTCGTTACGGTGAAATTACGGTTACTGTGAAATAGAAGCAACTTGTAAGAAGTATCTTTTTAAATAACTTAATAACTATTTCAACATGTTAACAGCTATTTTAAGCTCTGCACAAAACAACTTCAACGTAAGTCACAACTCCGACCCATTTCCTCGGTCACTACACAATGAAAAACAACAAAACTTTATCAAAAAGCGCTAAATTAAGAAAGTATAAACAAAAAAGACATGAATTATTTTGACCCTAAAAGTATTCCCCGGAAGGCATTCATACAAAGATGGAGGCGTTTTTCATCTTTCGGAAAACCCGTGCTTGGAAAAAAAGACCAGGGAACAAATAAATGTAGTCAGAAAGATGACGGATGACGCATTTCGGGCTATATTGGCTGACATCCCCTCTCCGACGCTACGCGCTTCATAGTTAAAGTGAAGACAATTTTCCCCACTAAGGACTTTTCAAATTCCATACGCATTCTAAGCCCCCCCCCCTCCTACACTACTTCAGCGTCCATCAGGACAAGTTGACAGCTTTAGGAGCTACACGTAAAAGCGTACGAAAGTGCTTAAATTCCCTCAACTATTTAGGCCTTACAGGCGTGGTTACACCGGTACGTTCGTTGTTAGAATAGGGCATCCCACGCTTACTTGACAGTACGGGTTATCATGGAGATTCGTTTCTAGTGCAAATATTCACGAGGCCGTAGATATGATGTTGTCAATGGCTGCAAAAAATTAACATAATACTATGCAGTACACAGGGGCCGGAATGGCCCAGAAATAGCGTGCTCGACTCTTAATCTGGGGGGCATAGGTTTGAGACGGCAAATTATTATCCTGGATTTTGGAAAAATATATGTATGGAGAAAAAACTTGAACGAGACAACGAGAATTTTCCACACCCTGCATGCTACCCTAACTCCCCAGCTCCAATGTTGAGCGGCAACAGTCTCCTTAAAAGACACTGATGGCGCAGATGAAGAAGATCGGTCCAGTATCAAATGCCACAGCCTCGGGCAAGAGTGAAATTCACGGAATCGGCCGGAGAACTTCGATGTATACGGAAACTGAAAACCACCCCATTAGTATCCTAGAAGATGCAGCCTTGCATTCATATGACGTGATGGCATTTCACCCAGCAAAATATTCCGGAGGTAGAATAGTCCCTTAATCCGATCTGCGTGCGGGAAGTACTGGGAGAAGAACATCAGTCAGAGAGGACAATTGTATTATAAGTGGTAAACTAACTGCACGTCTAGTAGTCTTCCAATTTGCAACCATATTCTTCCATGAAGCAACTTCATGAAATTTAGCTCGGTGTTGGAAATGGTGGCATGTGTGGTTTACAGATGAGCACAAAGATGTTTGGCAACAGCGGAAGATCTCCACAAACCCATTCTCTCAAATAAATTTTGCAGGCTGTATAGCGACGGGAATTGCGTCACGGAAGAGATTCTCCTGATGTTTGGTGGGCACAGTGAGACGCAATGGAATTCGAGCAAAGTGTAGAAATGGGTGAGACCGTATCGGATCGGATCGGGGTGGTGGAATAGAAGAAAAACGTCCACTCCTGAAGGATAACAAAGAAGATTAAAGGATGCTAAAAGAAAAGGCATTGATGGAAGGACGTATGACAGCGGGGCGGGTATTTTTTTGGGGGAGGGTCGACTTGGGGAGGGGAGGGGGTTGAAGGAAGAGAGAAACCATTGTAACTTTGCCCAGAGTGGCCGGAGGACGACGATCTTCGACGGGGAGTGGGCGGGAGGGTTGATATCCGCGACTCCTGGAGCGCTCTTTTGCCGGTGACAGGCAGATTGGATGCGCGCTCGGAGAGAAACAACAGGGGGGGAACGGAGGCAGGAATGGGGGGGACGCGGGGGAGGAGGGTTGAGCGAGGGGGGGGGGGGTGGAGGGAATAGATTAGGAGTGATGGCTGGCAGGAAGAGGGGGGTTCTCTCTCGGAGTCAAGATAAGGCTGATCCCTTTGTATCGATCCGGGGGGGCGAGCAGGAATGGTATCCTCTCAAGGATGGCGCTCAGGTGTCAATTAATGAGAACTTTTGAGATATCCAAGTATTTGCGGGAGAGGAGTCGGGCGACGCAATAAGAGACGAGGAAATGGACGAGCAGGATTGAACCCGGGAGAGATACTCGACTCTCGGCTTGCGGTCGGGTGACCGCGCGTCGAGTAGGAAGCTATGAGACGACGTGATAACCCCGTGATCTTCCTGTCGATATGAGTTCAAGGAATAGCTTCAGTACTAGGTAAACTTTTAATCCCAATAGAGTTTATTACCAAAAGAGATTACAATTGACACATGATTTTATGATGATGATGTATTTTATGCACACAGATACAGTGTCAATTACGTGTATTTTAATAAATTCTCGTTACAGTTCAGCAATAGATAAAACACAAAACCATGTCCAGGGTGGTGAATATTCCACCCTCAAACCCGCGACTCTTGTGTTTGCAGGCAAGTTATCTATCCAAGAGCAAACAAGGCCGCCATATTTCCATCACTTTATAAGCTGTATGTGTATATTAATAAAAAGTAATTTGGTAATGCGTCCTAAAAATTACATTTTAAAGTGACTACTGCCTTAACCGCTATCCTCCGAAAAATTACTTAGCTTTATGATACATAAGGCCACCTTGCGTCCCATTTCATGCAATTAATTGCATTTATTTGTTTATTTAACTTCATCAAAGATACTTCATTTGTTTTTGAGGCCCAAAAAAAGACAATGTAATAAGCACAATTAAGAGTTATTTGGAATATCATCAGTGGAATTAAGTAAAAATAAACGCCGAGTTACTTCGCGGAGGGTATTTCTAGCTCATTTTCTTCGGGCGCGAGTTGCATGTGGAACTCGTCTCGCTCAACAGTGGAGCCCATTCCGTTGGCGCTAAAGATAAACCTCAAATTTAGCTCGGAGCTCGAAATGTATTCTATTTTTCTCATAATATTCTCCACCGAGTTTCACCCAGGAAATCCTCAGCGATCTCGCTTATCCGCCGCAGGGGCCCACATTACGTCTTAAAGACTTCGCGAGCAGTCTTAAGAGACGTGAATTTTACAAATGTGTCTTTGCGAGGTCGCCCACAAAAAAAGACACCAACTGGTCGGCGGGACCTTGAGCATCTGCGTAGGGGGAGAGTGTCCTCTCTTCAGCGAGACGTCCGGGCATCGGGACGTCCACCACAGCCCCACCCCCACCGCCCCTCCGCCAGTCTCCCGGCAACAAAGGCGTCCGTTCCCTATAGAGCCACTAGGGATGTTTCATTTCCCGTCCATTTATCCTCGGATGCCCATCAGCACCACTCGTTATCTCTCCGCCTACATCAAGGAGGAGACCAAATAGCACGAGAGACTGCCGCTAAAATCCCTTCGCTTACATGCTCAAAAGGAACCCGGGTTCCCATCTTATCTCGGATGCTTATTTTGTTACGTAGCATATCTTGCGAATCAGGGGAGCCGCGTGAAAAGTATATGAAAAATGGAACATTGGTTAGGTGATGACACCTATCTACATTTGTGACCGATCCCCTATATTTTCTTTCAGATTTTGAAGATGGAAAGGCATTTTGATGACAGAAGAACTGTCGATTTAGCAGCTCTTTTTACACCCTGAATGCATTTTCCAAATAAATGGTAAGCGATTTTAGGGGAAGAAAAACGAATTGAGGATAATTGGTGGAAAATGGTGAACCTGAGGTGGATCATATCTAGAGGAGACTTCTCAAATATCTAATTTGTCTGTTACATGAGTTCTGTCCTTGAGAAAAACACCGCATTTAAAAGAAAGAGCACATCTACGACTTTGAGGAGAGTGCTGTAATGCTTCAATTTCTCAAACACGATGGTTAACGAATGTAATGATGATTGGGGCTACAATTTGTGGCGTATTGGCTATAAAATTCTGATGAACCAACAATGTCTCAGAGCTGAGGCTGTTTAACGACGGGATTTATCCTCTATAAACACTAATTCCTCTCATTGGCATGCATAAATGGTATGAAATGGTAAATAAAATGATCTATGTTAATAAAAGTATATTTATCGAAACTCTGTAAACAAGTAACATTATGCTTTTTTGTAAATATTGGAAGAATTATTTTATTGAGACATTTCATGCTTTAGCAAGTCAATATACTAAGAAGTATACAATGACTCAACAATCCAAGATAATAAAATTAATTATGAATCGAATATAACATTGTGATGTGATCCTTGAGAGTGACCTGGGTTTGCTTTATTGGAAACTTTAAATGCAATGTAATTACAGTGCTGTCGTAATTTCGCCTAACAGATATATGCTCTTTATTGTTAATAAGATAAAGTTGCACAATTATGACCCAAAGAGTAATATAATTGGAATGTATTTCAAAATGCAAATACAAGGTGACCAAAGAAAGCATATATTAGGACAATAAAAAGTAGACACGGATATTTGCTGAAAACAGACGATGAAACAAACGTTTTAAATGTGATATCTTTAGAGGGACTACGGAGACTTTACTAACGAGGAAACAGTTCCCAGTACTTATGTTTAAATAAGATAACTCCCCATAGCCTGAAAATGGAAAACTTTCAGACACTTAAATCCTCCCGCAGATTGCCAATCCTTTCAAGACTTCTTAAACGTAATAAGTAAGTGGTGCGATAACCGACAACTCGTTACGTTATATTTAGCAAGAGCAATGTTCTTCCGATCACTGAGAAGAAACTTCTTCGAGTTGCTCACCAAATAAAATGAACTTTTCAAACTTCATTCCCACTGTAAGAATGAAGAAAGATTATGCTCTTGGGAGTTCCGTATTGCTTCACTGAGTTTTACGGCCGAATGGAAGTAAAAAAAAATTACCATAACTACCCTCCCAATTCTCTTACACCGTTTCAAATCTTTTCTTTACAAGAACTCCCTCGTTCTTTAAATCACTCCTCTTTTATTTTTACGGTGAAAAATCTGGTCCAGCGTCCTAGGCTTTTAATTTAATTTCAAAAACAATACTCTTATATACCATGGATCCCTCTCAAAGTTCTGATCGTACCTCCAGAATCGCTTTATATTTTGGGATTAATTACCGAAAGCTCATTATGTGCTCTTACAACTTGTGCCTTATTCTTTCAGTAGATCTATCCGATAACCCAAAACCGTCAACGTCATAAATTGTTACTTATTTTATCTATTCATGAGATTTTATGAGAGTAACCTTCAAGAAGGGATGGTATATAATCAATGTGTTATCCTTTTTCCATTTAAATGATTATATCGGATGTGATAAGACGATTCCACTTTGATGTAAAGCACCATTTATCTTCTCACAGCCCTTCCTGCATATGACACAGCCGTAAGTACTGCATTTGATGGGCCAAATTTTGGGTGATTTAATATTATTTGCATATCGCACAGTCGGTTCACAACCGAACATTGGGACCAAATTTCAATAGTAATGGCAACAGCATAAAAATACACCCTCTAGAGTGTAATAAATCATAAAAACTGTGGTAAATGTCCTTATATATTACTGAGTATTTCACACCTCCAGAAAATGTCATGGATAACGTTAATGAGGATAAAGCGGTGATCACCAAAATGCTTTAGACCACCAAATTTCTATCACTCCACTCAAACGTCAAAGTTTTTCAAGAAACGTTTTTTCACGAAGGTATCAAAAAACAAGAAAACATCAATAACACTGGGATATTTTAGACGTACTAATGGCAGAGTTTCAATGCAGTCAATTAGTCATAATTGTTAGATATAATAATGCAAAGGATTGAAAGCTTCTACCCGTAAAAGTAATTTTTAAAAATAGTGGTGGATCCCTGAAATTTCTACTTTAAACCAAATACGATAAAGTTCATTGCAGTGAAATAAATTATTGCTGCCAAAATGCAATTAAAATTGTCATCAGTTTGAAGCACAAAATATATGTAGAATGTAATATTATGATTCGAAAAAATCAATAATACTGGGTTAGTTTAGATGAAATAATGGCAGAGTTTCAATACAGTCAATCGCTCTTTATCACAAGATATAATAATGCAAAGGTTTGAAAGCTGCTACTCGTAAATGTAATTTTTCCAACTATTGGTGGATCCCTGAAATGTCTTCGTTAAACAAAGTATGATGAAGTTCATTGAAGTGACATAAATTATTGCTGTCTCAATACAAATAAAATTGTCATCAGCTTGATGTTCAAAATATATGTAGCCAAAATCATCTTTCTTAATGTATAGAGAGAAAAAACAGTGAGAATGAGGAAATACTCATCTCCAAAATTTTAGAATTAACTTCATCAATTCTACGAGGCTCCCTGTGACTAAGATTCCTTCCAAGCGGCAACGTAAACTTCTGCGAACAAACGTTAAAAATCTTCTATTCCACAAAATACGAGATTCAAATGATATAATTCAAGATATTCAATCATATGTGCAGGAAAGTCTAGATTTAAAATATACACTTCAATTAAATATTTAAGCACGATCAAATATTCTTCAAGTTTTCGTTCTAACTTATAACATACGGTGTTTTTCTTTCATGTAACTTGTCGTTTGGAATGGGCGAGGTGAAATTCGACAGTTCCTTCCGGCTGATTGCATACAGACAAAGCATTGGAATATTTGCTTACTCCTTGGTACGTGCTTATACATTGTCCAGTTTCAATGGTGCTACATTCTTGTACCAGAGTAGGTTGCAGGAGTATGAGATGTGGGCGTGGAGGAGAATGGAGAAGGTGCGGTGGACAGAACGGAAGGCAAATGAGGAAGTGATTGGTATGGTGGATGAGGAAAGGACAATTATGGAGGAGATTAAATAATAGGAGAATAGGTTTTTGGAACAAGTAATAATGGGCGAAGGGATGCTGAAAGTCGCGATGGAGTGGAGGATGTTGGACAAGTGGGGACGGGGAAGAAAAAGAATAGACTTAGCAATAAATATAAATGAATAAAGAGACAGTATGGAGTGAGGCCAGATATTCGCTGAGATGAAGACAAAAATTGTGTAGAAAGATACGTCTGTAAACATCAAGATTATAACTCTCTTCCATAAAAAATACCTAAGACGGTAGATTATCATATAAATAGTTGTGTTTGAAAGTAATCTGCATGATATTTAATGCAAGATAAAACCGCTTACTTCCGAGTTTTATTTCTCTAAATCATACTTCCATGGTGGCTAACAACAAACTCTGTTTTAACGAAAAAATAGAAACAACAATCGTGTAAAATAAAACAATTGCTGTTTGCATAAAAATATTACAACCTAATGTAGATATGAGAATTGTCTACTTCCAACAATGATAACTCACAAATGGGTCCTGGTTGTGTACATAAACCCTTTTAACGCATATTATAACCACCCGAAGCCATACGGTGGGTTTCTTTGGGTACGTTTTAAGTGAATGATACGCATTAAGCGCATAATTTTGCAATTGAAACACGTCCCCCACTCGATTCCCGCCCCACACACATGCCGCCCGCGTCACAACCCTCGAGGGCCGGCCACGGGTCGTCTGAATGCACTCACAGGGCGACCGTCGAGACGCCTACGTGAGCGGCCCAAACGCACGACTCCTTTCTTCGTTTTTTTTGGCGCAGAGGGTGGGGGGCGGGGCATTATATCGGGAACGCTTGTAGCACACTGTAAATACGCACAGAGCACATCCATTCGAGAGGACACAAATCCAAAATCTCCATCCATCCCCGGGCAATTCCTCACCCAGACCCCCCGGATCTCTCTCCTCCCCCTCCCTCAGTCCCCCTCCCTCCCGGGAAACTTGCAAACCCCTCCTCCCCACCCCACCCCCCTTTTCGCCCACAAACACTCCCCCTCACTCGATCGCCCCAAGGAACCAACCCACCCCCCCCTGCCACCCCAACCTCCGCCAAGAATCACATTTATTCCAAAGGTCCACACACCAGAGCCCCAGCTGCCCGCACCAATCCCACGACAAATGGATCGTATCTATCGCCCGGCAAATAACTCAACAATAGTTGATGGGATTTATTCATTTAGACGCCGAGCTAACCTCACCCTCCCGCCGCAAACATATATGTATTCCTTTCTCCCCCTCCCCATTTTATGACAGGCAGGAAGGGACCGCGTGGCCCCGGGGGGTGCTGAGGGGGGTAGCGGGGTTAAGGGCAGTGAGAGGGAAAAACCATCCATAAGCATTTGGAAGGAAGGGCTCGGCTAAGGACGAAGTGTGGTGTGGAGGGAGGTTGGGTGGAAGAGTAGGCTCCGCTGCGAAAAGGGCTCGGCGGGGCCCAGACGGAGAGGGCACGGGTGAGATGACTAAGGGTGAATGGTTGTGAGGCGTGGTCTCAAGTCCTCACCCCCCCCCCTTTCACCCACCCTTCATTCCTTGCGAAGGGTTGTCGATCTAAGGGTTGTGGGGACCAAGTCTGCGAGCACTGATTTTCGGGAGTGGTGCGCGGCCCGACTGGTCCCGTCATCCACCAAGCAGAGAACCATGCTTTTCTTCGTCGCGAGGGGTGATTCGAAGGGAAAGAGGGAGAGACAGACGGCTGATTGTAGTGCCCGGATTTCATGCCAACCGATCATGCACTCTGACGGAGAGCCCAGCGCATACGCCTCTACGGACAAGTGATTTGTATGATTATTCCGCCACTTAGGCAGCGGAGAAAGCATTTGCAACACTCGGGATTGAGGGGAGAATAAAAGTGGGATCATCTGTCGGCGAATATAAAAAAATGTGGTGCAAAAATCACCCTTCTTTGGCTGCAGTGGAAAAGGTGCAGCTTATGTCACCACTAGAGAGTACCAGGAATACTGAGCTGCACCCCGTGTGGCAAAAATTATCTTCAACTCTAGCCGCAATTTCAATATTATCACCCAAAATCGCAGATTCCAAACGGAGATATATGGACGATGAGGTACGGTGGCAAGTCATAAAGGCAAATGAGGCAGCAGGTTGCCATAGTGATAAAATTTGGAGAATTAAATCAGGCAGAAAAAAATACAGAATCTTATAAACAAAAACTAGACCAGTTTTGACATACACAGCAAGTGCGAGGCTGGAGAAATCCTGGACGAGAACGCCATTAGAGACTACAGAAATAAAAATACTTCGAATGATTGCAGTAAAAATGCTGTTAGATAGAAAAATGTGGAAAAAATAAGGGAATCGTGTTTAAACAGAAAATATAAATTAATGGGTACTTAAGCAAAAACTGGAATGAAATGAATATATAAACAGAATGGCAAGCAACAGATTAGTACCTATTGCATAAAATAAACTGCCCACAAGTAGAAGGAATGCTGGCTGGCCAAGAAAAAAGGTGGTGCTACAACTTTAAATAGAGAGGAATTCAATTGAAGAAGGAACAGGCCACGGGAGCCTACTATGAAGGAAGAAGCAGAAGACACAAACGATAAAGTCACCAACAATATTTAGACGTTATTGCATGAGTGACTGAGCTGAGTGCATCTTGTGAGCGCCCGTGCACACGTTAAGTGATCCGGAGAATCCGCAACCGTGAGACTCGTTGAGTTTCCCACGTATTATCTCCCTCTGTGGCTTGTCAGTATTACTTTGTGCAAAGGAAGCGACTCGGCATGGGTACTATTGAGAGCGCCTTGGATAATTCCCCCATTCCTACACGGCGACCTCAAATGGTATGTGAATAAAATGGGAAAAGACGGGGAAAAAATTATTTCCTTTTTTGTCGACAAGGATACGGACAAAAACGATAAAAGAAGAGCTGAAAAAAGTGGTAATCCGAACAGATCAGAGATTCTGGAATGAGAGGTTCTACAGGGAGGATGTACGCAATTATATAGGTACTAGTTACTCACGGCTAAAAATTATCCTTAAATAATAACAGCCGGCCCCGGTAGCGGCGAGGTAAAGTCCTCACCTGCTAATCCGACGGCTGCGGGTTCGAGTCCCGCCTGCGTCGGTTTATCGCATGCCCAGGGGATGGGTGTTTCTGTAAAGTTCTGGTGGTTGGGCCTCCGAGAAACCTGAATACAAGCCAATGGCTTATCGGGATCTCAGGGGCCATACGTACCGCCAGAATCGTCCGAGAGGAAAAAATAAACAAAATAAAATAACTCGTGGTTTACTACAATAAATATTCAGTCTGGAACCAGTTTTAAACTAGATTCAGAGGCTGTAGGATTGTTACAAGTAATGACTATATATGTAATTTTCAAGAAATTTCTCACCGAGTGGAATTTTAACCAAACTTTTATGATTTTTCTCATGAGGTAACTCCTCAAATAAATATTTTAGCCTATATACCAGCGTTTTCCATTTTTGTCGGCGTATCCCTGTTTCCTTCCAGCTCTATATTTTAGCTACTCCGACTACGACTGCCCGATCCATTAAACTGCCCCCACAATACTGGTAATTAACAAACCAGACCGTCCCCCATTTGAAGGGCAAAATATCACCCAATGTATAATTGGATGGCTACTGCATAGCCCGAGTAATAAACAAACCATGCCAATCGCATATTTCGTGTGCGAGTAACCATTTGCTAATTTGATGAATCATTCAATGATTTCCTGAGCACATCTCCAACCAGACCCCACCGGTGGCACCCACACTTTCTTTATTCGAAATTAACTTTGCCCTTTTTCTAGTCAACTGCACCCAAATCCCGTCTCCAGTTGCTTTTAGTGCGATCATAAAACGAACCACGCTAAATAAAGTCGGACTCGTTTGAAATGAAATCAGTCTGAAATGACAAGTAGTCATTCCCTAAAACATAAACTACCATGCTAACGGCTGCATTTTACCACCAAATTTTAGGGTCCCTGAGGGGGTGAGCTTAATTTGCCCATTTCAGCGTTGTTTTATTCATCAGTCTCATTAAGAGTGCTAAGCGGCCTTGCGACGTGGCTTAAAGACTTAACGGAGTTTTAAAACAAACAATGGCATTGAAGTTCTCTATATGTCCAGATGTGTACGACCTCTTTACACTAAATTGGCACGTGATTCACATGACTGTAACGTCGTGCCTTGTCAAGCTCCATTTTTATTTGTTTTATTTGGCTTTATGTATTAAATTTCGTTCGTTGTTTTGTTTTTGATAGTATTAATTTGTATGTTAACGTATATTTCGATGGGTTGATGTTTTAGGTTGTTTATTGTTTTTGTTTGAAGAACGTTGCTATGCATGGTTGAAAAAGGAGGGGATTGTTGAAAAAGTTTGAAGAGAAAGAGACGTGTAATAAAAAGGGGCAATGCCCAACTGAGTTTTAAGAAGGTTTCTATTGTTTGAGGGATCCCGACGTCACAATGATGTTTCAAACAATCACAGCGTGCATAGGTATGAAAATGACCTGATAAAAATATATTGCACCTAATATAATTCATCACGGCTTGAAGAAGAATGGAAAAAACTGAGAAAATAATATGAATTGGAAAACTGTAGTTTTCGAAATCTTTAAAGAGGAACAAATACGACGCTTTTAATTATAATAGGGCCATGAAACTTAATAATTCCTGATAGCACCACATTTTCTGCGGGCTATTCAGGAAGAATGGGTTTACGGACAAAGTGGAGGCGTGGACGATATTCTCGCACCATAGTTATACACTCGCTATAGTTATACACGCACAGTGGTACACTCTTATTATTAAAAATCCGAAAATGAACTACTAATATACCCGTCAATGCATGTCATTTCAATTTTCTTAAAATCATTAATAGCACGAAAGGCGTAGTGGCATTGTAAATGGTATTGAAACTCTTGGTGCAGTCCCATGTTTTATCACCATGTTGCCACTGACAATCAGGAACTTGCTCCTCGAAGCAAAATTTCGAATTTTTGTGGCAAAAATTCCTTTCAAGTGATGCAAGTTCTAAATATTATGGAACAACTGAGAACAAATGAAGGTCTTTCACAAATAAAAACTGACTTCATTCACATAGCGTCATTAAACAGCCATACGCAAAACATGGTAGCAATGTACCCCCAGATGTGATGTAAAATAGAGGAATAAACAATTTTCTTAGGGGAGGAGCACTCAAATTTCTCGGCCAGAGGTGCCTTGTGAGGACAGTTCATCGTCTTAATTTTTTTAAAATAGATACCTAACGAAAGTATACGTTTTATGTGAAATTGCAATGACTTTGAATTAGAATTAGTTTGATGGAAAGTTTTTAAACATAATCCATGGAGAAAGTCGTAATTTCAGGGTCAAGGTTAACTTGAAAGGGGTAATATATTTTTTCAAATTGTTAAGGAAATATTCCTTTCCACATACATCTAGGAATGTGCTCAATAATGAAGAGCAGTTTTTACAAACAAGGAATTTACAGGAGTGACTGAAGCACACCCCATATAATTATGAAACGATTGCTAAACACAAATTAAATATGCTCAATATTAAATGCAGACAATATTTCCCTAGTAATGAATGCATCAGTTGGAGAAACGCTAGAGGTGAACAAAAATAAGGGCCTCTCGACACTTTTAAAATTACTTAATTTTTTAGTGTAATTGAGGTAAACATGAAAAAAATGTGTTTCTAACTAAACTAAAATTGGTCAAAATTGCCAGAAATATTGTTTATAGAAAAAACAATAATCAATGGAAAAACGCACGGTAAATTTTAACTTTTAACTAGCTTAATTGTTCAAGTAGAAATAGTTTTCAAGTGTTTTCAATTTAATGATAAAAGGGGCGACATTTAATAGGGTTGAATACTTCGAGAAAAACACGGATTTTTAAATTGCATGAATCTTTTAAAATAAAAAGTTCAGCGAGCTCAGCACTCATTAAATCCTACCGAAAAAAGAGCAAGTTGAGCACAGGAGTTTCAAATCGAATTTTGAATGAAGACTAAGTTTAAAAACCTGGTACAATATATACTGAATTATACTGATGGAATTCTTCTAACATGTTTTGAGTTTGTCCCTTACCATAACAGCGTTACATACGGGAATATCTTCTCGTATTGACCTTCTCACAAAGGTTTTAACACGGTTGCTTAAACCTTGCTGTATTAGAAGAATAAATATCGCTTGCTTTTACCATCATACCTGTTTTCCCATCTGAATCCACACCGGTTATTTTATTTTATTTGCCACTATATTTTCGAAGAAGGTTATTTTGAAGATAAGCTTCATGCAACAAGGAGCTAACAAGACGCAAAATAGGAACTAGTCCCAGAATTTCTTATGTGTACGTCATCGTGGTTAACAAAAACACATCTCGTCAGTTATATCCAAGCAAGGATAAAAAAGATAATAACTTTAACACTCACGGAGAAATAAAAAATCAGTTCTAAGGACGAATGTAGAGGTAGACCCCTGATGATAACGCATGAAGCATGATATTTTTATCCCAATATTCAAGCTTTTTTATGCTTTGCAGTCCTTTTAGACCATCTGAAAACGCATGTCATATTAAAAAGTAGTTATAGACCTATTAACACACGTGCTCCCTTACGAAAAAACAATTGACTACAAAATCAACTTCATTTACGCTGCATTGAATTTAAGTCGAAAAATGCTTGTTGTAATCGTATTATTTCCGTAAAATAAGCCTGGCTGCCTTTTTTTAATGTTATTGCCAAGCAATTCACCTGTGGACTTTTAAAAGAAAGCGTGTACATACCTATATTGCAAGTGCCGATAATGTTGAAGGGAGTACTTCGACAAGGTAATCTCTCAGAATCATGAGTCACTACCAGCGTAGACTGAAATCTTTCACCACTAGCTTCCAAGGGGAGTAAATTCATCGGAACATAGAGAACCTTGAATTGCTGCGTAGGGAGATCGCAAAGCCGGCATCAACAGCCCTGAAGATGACAAGTAATAAAAATCTCCAATGGCCGTAATAAATTGGCACCACTTGTCAATATTACACCACAATTGCTGTGTTGGTTTGCGGGAAAAAAGGGGTAAATCCACGCCAGTGACCAACCACAACCTCTCACAACCTGAAGATGATGGGAAAGTTTTCCATCGAAACGTCGGCCATCATTAACCCGATGGGATTCCCGAGAAGAACTCACTACTTAGTCACGACCAGCTTTTACAGTCCACATGAATGGCAAGTATCAGATGCAAAAATTGTAGAGAGCCAAGTTGATGGAAAAAAATGTAATCGTCGCTGCATTAATGTATTTGAGCTGCATTGCTCTTTTGAGTGACACTTTCATGAGTAGAGTGATCATAAACAGCACATATTTTCTTCACTTTTGGATAACATTAAACAATATGGGTCTACAACTTAATTGTGCCTGAAAAAAATAAATCTTCTATCGTGCCACTTCATGTATCACTTTAGCAACACAACTATTCAGCTTGGTTACGGTCAATGTAAATATTAATGCCTAATTTATTCACTTTATCTACTTATGCCAAGCCTTTTTTCCCTGGCCGGGATGGGCTTTCCTTGTCAGTTTTCTTCTTGCCCGATCTTGAGCACCTTCTCTCACCACTCTGTTCTCCTACATATTCAACAACAAAAGCCTTATCACCTTATATATAAGGTCTACCTCTACTTCTTTGGCATAGCAATCTCCGGCCCATCACTCTCTCACCCACATATGGCTCGGCACGCTGTTCCATGCGTCAAAACCAACGCATACCATTATCTTTTTTTTCTCCCAGGTTGGTGAAATGTTCATACCTCCTCAGATAGTTTAACTTTCAATTCAAGTTAGCGGCGTTATACTCTTAATACTTGAGAGATATCCATCGCGTTATTTACAATAAGTACGTAGGAGAAAAAATTATAGAGCTGCTTCTCTGCTGGAAGTGCGGAAGCACTTAACTAAAACATAGATTTGGAGCATGGTCTTACAGGTGTACGGCAGTGAAGCCTGGACAGTATAAGCTGCAGAGCTAAAGAGATAGGAAGTAAGGGAGGCATCGTGTTACCTAAGAATGATGAGGATCAAACGGAGAAAATCGCTAATAAAGAAGTCTTACGATGAGTTGGAGAGAAAAGGAGTATAATGAAAAAGCTGCGAGGAAGGAAGTACAAACTTATTGGGCACATTTTGCGAAACAACCGCCTATTGAGGAAAATATTGGACGGGGGAATGAATGGGAAGAGTTCCAGAGGAAGACCCAAGAATGGAATACATCAAGCTAATCATGAACGACGTCAAAGCGAAGATTTATGTCGAAATGAAGCGGTTGGCGGAGAGGAGAGTGGAATGGAGAGCTGCTGCAAACCATTCTTCGGATTGATGACTACTGCTGACTCTTAAAACTGAGGGAAGAAAATTTAATTTCCGCCCATTTTGGATCAGCTCCACCCGGATAGTGTTTTGCGCGCTCTACCTAGTCAACGTTCTGGAGATAGAGCAAGGGGCGAATGACGTCATCGGCAACACTACCTGCCCGGATCCCACCGCACCCACTGCACCCGTTGGGGAGGAGGGGGCAACAAGTATCGGGAACTGTGGCCGCGTCACTCGGGGCCGGGGGAGCGGCGGCGGTCGATCCGTCAGGACGGCGGGCAGGAGAGTGACAGGCGGCCGGGGCACTCTCGCCCCGTCGCGGGGGGCGGTGGGGGACAAAGGGGGCTGTGGATGACGAGTGAGGAAGAAATCTGCAAAGGGGGGGCTGCGGGTTGGGGGCAGAGAGCGGGGCGGAGAGGGAAGGGGTGTGGGGGAGGATGAGGTTTTCGGGAGAGAGTTAGATGGCAAAAAGTGAGATTATATCCTTTGCTGTACCCCTGAATGGGCAAAGGAGATTGCAATATCAGGGAAGGGAGGCTGCCCTGAGCACAAAAAGGAATGGGAGTTATAAAAACGGGTGAATGCATCCAATACAAATGGGCCGACTGCGAATGGGATGGAAAGAGGTCTTCCCCTACCACCTCCAACCCCTCTCCCCCCTGCAACCACTCGCCCGTCCAACTCCCTCCCTCCTTCCTCCTCCACCCACCTACCCATTCCCCTTAAAGCCCTTGAATTTCTGAAAAGACGTCTCCAGAAATGAGAGCCGCAGATCATATGACTCAAGCTTTCCAGGAGGAAAGCAAACAGTGACTTCTTTTTCATGGTGAATGGTAACAAAGTGCGATTTCCCTTATGATACGGGCCTAATATTTGCATTTTCAAGATGGGGATCATATAAGGGGGAGGAGGAGGGCCCCTCTTTCTCTCCAGTGCTGGGAATTGCCAAGGAGGGGAAGAGACGCACCAACCTAGCATCCCAACCAGCGAATCTTCTTCTTTCTTCCCCACATGAAGAAAGTTTCATACGATTAGGGCCACGCATTCGTTCTCCGGCTCACCAAAGGAGACGGGACGGCCACAAAAGAGATGCCGGGGAGGGAGAGAGCGCGGCTGGCTCCGGGATCTTGCACGAGTTTCCCTCCCTTCTCCTCATCCCCGTACCCGGAGTGCTCGGGATGGAGCAATGCCGGAAACTCAGACGCCATGGAGAGAGAGAGAGATTTCGTCCGCCCGGATGGCACTCTTATGGGCGAAGGCGAATGAACGCACTCCCGCCGACTTGACTCAACCGCAGGCCGGACAGGTCGGCTCGGGAAATGGACGGCTCGCATCCGGCCTAAGACGACTTTCGCGTGGAATCCATCGCTTACATTCCTCCGTGATGCTCACAACTTGACTCGCCCGCGATACCCATGCGCTCCCCGGAACCGTGCTCATTTGCCACAAAGCTTCCAGCTTAAACTGCATTTTTGCCTCAACGCATAACCACTGAATCATAAAAATGCTGTCAGCGCTTCGAGGAGTAAATTTAACTTCTCATTGCTTTTTCTTCCACTTATTGTGATCCATATATTGTATATTTTGCCACAAACATTCGTTTGGAGTGCTGCACTCTATGGATCGGAAGCATGGACCAGTGGAAACGCAGATCCGAAAAGATTTGAAACGTTCGAAACATATTGTTGGAGGAGGATGCTGAAAATCAAACGGACGGATAAAATAAGAAATTAGGAAGTATACAGATGCAGAAGAGGAAAATACCATATGGAACTCTAACCAGAAATGAAGAACAAGATAGATTGGGCACACCCTGAGTTAAAATGTGTTGCTGAAGACTAGAATTGAAGAAAAAATGGAGGGAATCCCTAATGGAAGGCTTAAGGATAAATTCATAGACCAAATACAGAGGAAAGTATATAATTGGAACAAATTGGTAGCATTAGAACTAGCGATAGATAGGGAAGAATGGAGGGCTTCAGTTAACCAGTCTTAGGATTGAACACCCAAATGAAAGTTGTTACAACAAAACTGACTACAAATGTTACATTATATTACATTATTTAGCGTTTTAATGGATTTTGACGGCTACTTATTCACTTTTATACTCTGTAACGTAGTATAACCATTGCATTTTACATTAAAATTGAAGGAAAGCATATATTTGAATGAAAGTACATAAAGTATTTCTACTCATTTTAGTTCAATGATATAGAACGTAATATTAAAGCAGAAAACTATTTTTTCAATGCATTACCGTTCATCACGCGATAAAGAGAGTCATCTGACAGATTCTACAAAATCGAAATACATTCAAAATAACTGCATTCGGGGTTTTTGTGTTCAATGGAACACTAAATTTTCGCTAATTGAACTTCAAATTACGCGGTGTTAAATGCATGGGCAAAACTTGGGTAAAATAATATTTCTCCTTCTAATGTAAATGCAATATTTGCACAAAAGTTTGAAACTTCAAAAGAAGAAAGTACCACCAGATAGTTGAATTGTAATGAAATATGTCAAGCAATCCACCTCGGTTTTTGAGTTATCGTTAAATAACTGTAGTCAAAAGGCGTTACTTCAATAGAAACGGCGCTGTAGTCGGCTCATAATAATGGAAAAATGTACATTAAAATACATTCGTCGAAAAATTAACGTTGCTTGTCATAATATTGTTTCCAGTTGTTATAAAAAAATACAATTTAAAGTTATTTAAAGTTTTCGTGAAATAAAAGGGTGCTACGGCATTACTTGTCATCTGAGTAGGGCGTAGTCAGTTAAAGTGTAGCCATTTCAATGACTAATTTGGAGCAGCATTGTTCAATTTCTATCAAGTAAAACTTTTATTAAAATTACTCCCGCGTCACATTCCCGAAAAGAGGGTTTATCCGGTCTTTTTTATATTTTTATACTTCACTATGCTCAATGTTGCCTCACACACGATTTGGCCGATTTGTCATTGAAATTGGAAATAGTTGCAGAGGGATGGATATTTCCAAAGCGAGGTGGATGAAAAGCGTTGAAGTTGGCAAGGCTATGCTACACCGTTCCAAAGACATTGGCTAATCGTTTTAATTTCCTTTCTGAGCGTGTTCTGATAAACAAGTAATTTTTAATGAATTTACCGTTTAATTAATCCTGTGATAAAGTCTCAAGTTTAACAAATATTTTTTTTACGTTTTTAAAGTAATATTTCAATGTAAGTTTTCATCAGAAGGAAAAATCTTGAGTTTCAATTCTGAGCAATGTTTCGTTATGCGATAACGTTGCGATTTATGCAATAACTCACTATGGATTGATGTAGCTACGTCTATTAACAAAAAATGCCGCAAAATACGAAGCATACTTCAAAAATTAATGGACATGACTCAAAATTAATTATTTTACAAACAATCAAAACTTGAGCAAGGTAGGAATCTTTTTTTTGTCCTACAAGAGGGATAATTTATTTGGTTCATAGAAAATGAATGCAGAAATGATAACTCTCAATTTAAAATGCAAACGGATTTAATCACATCTCAAGAAAAAAAACCTGCCAGGTACTCATTGAAGAAAAACGAATGGCTCGAATTTATCCGTGAATTATGTATCGAGTCTAATTGGCGCAATGTTTTCGCCAGCAGGATGCGGATGCCAAGTCTCCTGCGTACTCTCATCTATGCGTCGAAAAAAAATTAAAATGGGGCAAATGATAAAGAAAGCTAGGCAATACACACAAAGTGGCCTAGAAACACGCAGGGCAACCAATATGCGAGCCCACCTTCTCTCTGAAACCAAGCTGCCGTCGCGAATCACCGAATCCTGCTTCACGTACTGGGGAGAAATTGGGCGCAGAAGAAGGAAATCTTATTCGAAACGTTCTAATTCGCTCCTTGATTTCCCCCAAACTTTTATTAAAAGTCTGCTTAGATGTTTCCGACACTAAATTGGCCCTCTGCACACCAGCAGCCTCCCATTTCCACGACAATCCCACTCCTCTTTCCAAACTCCTAACCCTCGACCTGCTCCAGAGTACAGAGCATTACAGCACCATTTCGGTGCTTTTTATTTAGCGGCACGGAGAATTCCGAATTGGGAATGCTAAACTTTGCGCTGCTAGTTTCCCATGGTCCCATTTCTGCACTTGACTTGTTTACTTGCTGCTACTTATTCAAGAGGGACGACTCCTCATAAGAAAATACTCCTTTGGCAAAACTCCGTGATGCAACAAATAAAATATGTAATTTATAGGAAAGAAAATACTACTTCAGTCTTTCCTTTGAGACTGCTTATGATCAGAACGCCCTGTCTCTCTTTTAAGGACAAGTAAAGAGAAGTCATGTTCTCTCTAAAGAATGTGCATTGGTAGGTATTCGTAATGACTGGCCATGTTTCTCTCCGTATCCTGCACCGCTTTTTTAGACCAATGCGTCAAATTGGTAAGAATATTGAGGTAAAAATGATGACACTATTAAATGATCACCTATAAATAATCAGACGTAGGTAGGTTCCCATTTATTTTTGTAAACGATGTGAGGGATTGTAAACTTTTGAGGGAATGAAAATATATATGACAATAACCTAAATGAACCATTGAATATGAATGGTTTTTTGATGGAAAATTTACCAAAACCACTCCAAATGAAATGAGGATCGATAACTATGATCCACCAATGGATGCGATAACTATGAAATTAGCGAAAGACAGAGCAACTTTTACATGTTGCAATCGTGTAATGAACCAGACTACGCAATGTAACATAACATAGTCATATAATTGAAGCTTAAGCACTCAAATTCGATATTAGGAATTAATTTGTTTCTTTGTGATAGAAATGAGAATTTTCTCTATTTCATTTCATGAAGGATAGAGGTTAAAAAATACAGAAACAGCAACAAAAAGTTGACAATCCAGTATATTTTCCATATTATTAAAGAAAGACGAAAGTGCAATGCAACATAGCCATGATCCGGAATTCGTAAGTATATACATTTTTTTTCTGATAGTAATTAACTGTACTGGATTTTTAGTTTGATACCCCTACGAATAAAAAGAAAAGAATCTGTCAAGAACTCATATTGCTTCTTGAAGATTGAAAACATTCCAAGAGGTGAAAGACAATTCCGATTTTCATTAGAGACGGCAAGCATTTTCCGAAGGAAAAGCTGATACATGAATGTAAGGAAGTTCTATCGGCGAATGTGTAAAAATGAATCACCAAAGAGGTAACGCTGTACTGTTGTAGCTTGAATGTTGAAATAATTTCAAAGGAATGGGTGAAATGAAAAACGAGAATATTTACTTGAAAAGGTAATCCAAATTTATTTTCTGTCCCATCATTGTACTTAACCAACTCTTTAACATTCCAGGAAGATAGAGAGATTTAAAGAGATGTTCTTTTCCATTAACCCATTCAATGCTGACCTGTTGACATGACATTTATTCCCACGCTGAAGAGTTTTTTTTCTTTTATTTATATAAAACGAAAACACATCCAGCAAAGAACGAAACACTTCCACGTGTGCCTAGAGCAAGCCAAAGACGCGGAAGGAAGTTGCAAGTGTCAGCGTCGACGCTTGGGAACTGGGGAAAACTGAGAAAAGTAAGGGACCGATGCCTTGAATGCAAGGCATCCGCGCCTCTGGCTTGCACGGGATGCCTTGAATTCAAGGCATCCGCATTGAATGGATTAATTGAGAAAATACACTTCGTTTTCTTCACCAAAAAGGGTCGTCTCAAAGGACTGAAACAAGTTAATGAACATTTTAAGGATATTAAAGTACAACATATCAAAGGCACTTTCTAAGACCACCTCCTCCTTTGCAGAGAGGAAAAAAGGGATGTGAATGCGAGTCTCTTTTCTCAAAGTTTCTTCATTAATTTTATTAGCAAGCCAAAGAGAACCGTCCAGCTGGGCGGGTATTGAGGCCCACATTTACGGTATGAAGTGAATGTCCACTCATTCCATATTTCTCCAGCCTTGATTCCCAATCGCCCACTCGCTTAATTTCCAAAACTTTCGTTCCTTCCTTGGCACCATATATGTACGTATATATTGTTTAGCCTACATCCGTTATCCATAAGGTTTAACCTTCTCAAACTTTCCACTTCTCTCCCTAAGTTTTGCCGACCGATTTGAAGCGATTTGAAGCTCCCATGCATCATTCATCCCTAGAAGCCCACGCAGCCCGACTTGGCTCTAGCAACTCTCTACATTTCCCCCTTTCTTCCCCAACGCCCACTACAGCACCCGACCTCGCAGACATACTCTTTTTCCAGCTTCCCCACTCTCTGTCACACATCATTTATTCCTTCCTCATAATTCCTTCACACGTTCCGGGAGAGACTCATTCATGGGTGAGCGTTTATCGAGATACCCAAGACGGCTATTAAAAAGTTTTATTCTCAGTGAAAGATGCGACCTCATCGAAAAAAACAACATTGGCGTGAACACAGTAACTCCACTGCCTTTAAAGGGAATATGCACGACCGAAGACGATGTTGGAGCAGAATCTACAATATGTCTATCTATAACATAAAATAAGTTTGAACTGGCAATAATGGAGAAAATTATATTTGATTTTCAAAAGGCAGCACAGCACTAAGGAATTATTTGATAATAAAATTTAACACATATAGTCAAAATTTAACCACATTGTTTCACCATCAAATAGAGACATCACATGCTTATATGAATTTTCACGACTATCCACAGGAATAAATTGTCTCTCTGAGTTTTAAATAGCAAACAGGTTTTTTTTATTTACTCAAATTTTGCTGCAGATAATAGAAAGATATACTTATTTCATTATTATACATTAACGGCTATGGTCGATGAATATTATTTTCAATTAATTCATTTGCACTTAGTGCCAAAAGTATATCAAATGTATTTTCTTCCACGCAAAGAACAACAATGAATACACCTCCTGCAGCGTCATAATTGAGAAATAGAATTATTTTTGATTGAGTGAATCATTCTTGAAAATTTCATACTTGCACGGAGAATGAGGATGAGTTAGGTAATACCATTTTTAACTAAATAACACTCATAGTATCGTGCTTCAGCGTATCAGAGCAAGGTACAAAGAGCAAAACTCATAAGGTTGTTTGTACGAGAAACACATTACTTCCCGATGTTAAATGTCAGTTTATATATAACTTGAATATGGGAGCTCATTTCACTAGCGATGCACGACGCTTAATTATATTTATGGATGTAATAAGTTTTTGAGAGGCAGTTAGTAAGATCTACTCTCCAAACTTTAGCCTTAAATCTATTGATTTTGAAAAATAAAATAAAAATTCCATCAATAACTAAAAGGTGACTTCAAAAGATTTTCTACAACTTCATACTAATTATTGAACAACTCAACTACCTATTATTATCCAAACCGTTAATGGAAG
The DNA here is from genome assembly GCA_963573305.1 of Pyrrhosoma nymphula. NCBI lineage: Eukaryota > Metazoa > Arthropoda > Insecta > Odonata > Coenagrionidae > Pyrrhosoma > Pyrrhosoma nymphula. Next base: position 58,977,741 of record OY754332.1, read on the forward strand.
GCTGCGCCTCCAGTAATAACTGTGCCAAATAATAATAAATGTCGATTAATTTGAAACCGATATAATTAAAATAGAGGGGTTTGTTTTCTGTTCTTGCTCCCTTATTCATATAGCAGAGCTACCAAAGAGTTCTACGTATTGTGTTAAATTTTTAGGCACCGATATCAATACCTTCGCTTTTGCTTGACCCCTACAAGACGTCACTCGTTCTTAGCCTCAGACATTTCTGAAATGAGTAAATATGACTCAAAATTTAGAGCACTAGTAATCGAGAGTCGGCCTAAACCTCTTCCCCCACAGGCACATACCCTGGTCCTCTGAAAGATCTTACTCACGACGTAGAAGGCATGTACAATGGCACCGTTGCGGTGGGCAAAGATCACACCAACCAGTTCAATGACAATGTAGTAAGGAAAATAACATAGGTAAGCGTGTGTGTTGTGTACATGTACATGTTTTGTTGGCGAGAAAGAGAAACTTAATTTTAATTTTAAAATTAAAAAAAAGAGATGAGTCACGTTTTGATGATCACCATTTTGTATTTTTTGTTTTCCTGATATCTTTTCACAACTTGGAAACAACCCGTTGACTTAAGAGTGATTTGGGATAGCTTTCCTTCCTAAAGCCGACGGATTACACAGCGCGTTCCTCCGCAGAGTGCCAGAGCTTGCGCCCGGGAAGAAACACTGGGTACACTCGAGATTGGAAGGAGTCTGGTGGAGGGAGCTTCGGAAGACTCGAGGGCGCTTGCCTCCTTCGGGGGAGCGTTGAGTTCACCATTGTGTGGGGCGGGGGAGAACGAGGGGCACATTGATTGGCTGCTCCAGCCATCCGTTGCCAGCCTCTTGCTCCCTCGTCCCTCGGGCGACGCCAGCCGAGCATTTCATAAATGGGATCACGGTCTCCGCGCGACACGCCGACTTCCTTGCAAGCTATGGTGGATATTCTGCCCGAGGGAATGAATCTCCGGGAATCCTGGAAGTTGGCGTCGTGGGTGAGTGGGGGAGGGATGAGGCGACTCCGGGGACGTCTCTGGGTGCGGGTGGGATTGCCGGGGGACGCGAGACAGCGGAGGAAGCGACGGGTTGGAATGGGAGCGTGGCCGAGTTGCATGGAGCCCTCCCTCCCGCCCCTATTTCCGCCTTGCCCTTTTCACGGAGCTTCGGAAACGCGCCCCCGCGAAGGAAAACAAACGCGGGGCACATGCCCAGGGGGGGGCGCTTGGGGAATCGAGCGGGTGGAGCGGCACTACTGGTGACACGTTAAAAGGATTTGGGGAGCGGGGAGGAGTGGGGCGACGGGTGCGGCGACGGGAGCCGCAGTGGGCGACTAAAATATAAGGAGGGCGTGCTGAGCGCAGGGTTATCTGGGTGTGATAGCACCGAGACGGGTCGGTAATAATTTCCCCGCGTAGGCAGCAGTGTCACAGTGATAACTTCGCTTGAGACAGGCTGATAAGTGCCGCATGGAATGCAAAGGGCTTAGAAAGAGGTCGGCAGGCGATGGTGAAGGAGGAGCAAAGGTGGTCGGGAGGTAGGATGAGCGGGAGAGGCAAGGTGGATAAACAACTTGATTAAGGACGAAATTGAGACCGTCTGCTTTCTCTGCCGTCCTTACTTCCACACTGTACCGTTGGGCATGACAACGAGCATATAAATAACAGAAAGGCACTGGTTTTCTCCGGACCTTATCTTTTTTTGTTTTCTTCTTTCTAACCCTCATTTCCTATTCCCTTCGCCAATAAAATGACACACTTGCTGACTTTTCGGTCTCAATTGGGCCCTCCGTAACTGACTTCTTTACCAGCTGGCTGAAGTTTTTTGCCTCTTCGGCCAGACCTTTTTGCGAATGGAAATATTAATCTGCCAGAGGGGACAGGTGCAGCCGGAAAGCGACGACTGCTCGCGCAAAATAAACACTTAACGATTTTGGAGAGCTTAGTGCCGCAGCAAGAGGCCCTGGTCAGCACCGGCCACCGAGCAATATGCTTCCGAAATGAAGTGGGGGTGTCCGAAACGTTTCCATGCACAGGTTCCATCGGGTGGAGGATCAATTGCCGCATTCCGGTGAGACTTTTTTTCATCTAAAACATGCTAATATCATGGCATTCACAACTCAAATTACGAAGTGAGCGCGAACATAAGAATGTCTGTCATTAGTAAAGATATTAAAACATGTATCCCCCAAAGGAGAGAGAGAGAGCAATTATTTTTACTACCGTTTTCCAAAGGAAAATCTATTAACACCCTTAAAAAATAAGATGCATAAAATTTATTCAAAAATCCGTAAATGTCTGCATCAAAAAGATAAGTAGGAAACAGGATACTGCAGGTGTATCCAATAAAATTAACCTTGGACCAGTTTAGGCTTTGGAAAACACCTGCGTAGAATATGCAAATACATATTTGACGAATAATAAAATATGGACGAATAAAGAAATTGAAAACACTCTGATCATAGAAATGTAACTTTCACTTTGGTCCAATAAACAATGCCAAATTTACATCAACTTAAACTGACGACTAATAACCGTCCTCACATCCTAAACACTTTTTCTCAGCGAGAATTCTCCAAAAACTAGGTCAATATCCTATTTTGAATAGGCTTCATAAAGTTTAAAAATGTGCCTTTTTTGATGAGATAAACTTAAGATGGTATATACGCACCCAAATTATGATATTGCAGCAAAGAGAACACAAAAGTATGAGTAAAACGTGAACATATTAAAGGCACTGCCTTGTAAGGTAATTGCGGCTCTGGTCAGCGCCCGCTACCGCGCAATTCATAAATCTATGTTTATTGATTGCCCGGTGCAATGATGCTAATAAAATGGAAGAATATGAGTTGTATGGTGTAATTATTGAACTAGATATTGCACTCTATCAATGAATCGAGGTCAGACAAACAAAGTCCAAGCGTTAGAAACTCACCGAAATCTCAATTCCAAAATTGAATCGATAAAATGACATAATTTATTTTTGTTTGATAACCCTACTAGGAGAGAAATATCAACAACATTGAGTAATATTGACGATAAAACCCTTGGAAACTTAGTGTAATAAATCCTTATCACATTCCGTTGCTATGGAGTATCGCTCTTTTCAAAGGATGAATTCAAGGTTCACCGACAGCACTGAATGTTCTTCGATGGACGAGAGAAAGGACTTACATGCCTCTAAGACCAACGCGGCCATATTTCGAAACCGTAGGATAATACCAGCGGCATTATTTAACATAGAAATTGCAATTTACCAATGGAAAGTTTTCATTTCTGCTTTCATTTTGCTGAAATTCCACCAAATCACTCCTGATACTCCTCTTTTTGTACGAGCGACATTTTATCAAACTGCGAAGAAACGGTAACTACAAATTTATCGCCATCCGTTTCGTTTCAATAAAATTCAAAGTTTATCAATATTGAGCTCTCCACATATCAGATACCGCATGTCTTCAATGTCTTTGAGACATTTAATATTTACAGTCTACATAAAAAGGTCTGATTTGTTTACGAGAAATGAAATCGTATTTCATTTAATATGTTGCAATGTTTCCTTGTTAGTAAAGCTTTTTACATTACGTAACACATACTTGTAATTTTTGAAAGGTATCAATGCACGGAAATCGTCATATGATAATAAAATGTGAAAAATATGCATGTTTAAGTAATTGGGCTCTGGTCATCGCCCGCCACCGAGTAATTGATAAATCTATATTTATTAATCGCTCGGTGCAATGATGCTAATAAAATGGAAGAGCATGAGTTGTATGGTGTAATTATTGAACTAGATATTGCACTCTATCTAGTTCTCTTCCTTCGTGCAGTATACTCACTAGTAATGATATAATTTTACGATAAAAAATTATAAAAATATGATATAAATGATAAAAAAAGCTTTAAGATTGTTCGAACGAAATATCATTTCACCTGGAATTCAATTAATTTAACCTCATTTTAAAGAAAAATGATTCCTTTCCGATGACAACGAAATATTAGCCACTTAACGCACTACTATTTGAAATATTAGCAAATAAAACGAAGCCGTTTTCCATGAGATATGGTGCGTATGCACTCCAGAGAGACTTTATTTAAAAAAAGGAATTTATAACGCCTAGATCTCGTCAGAAATATAAGTTTCTAATTTCAAAGTTATCTCCACTATTTTTGAAAATAAATCAATTACTCACCGTAGTAATTTTTAAGGAATGACAAAAAACCTGTTGTGAAGGCGTTTTAACCATTTTACGTTAAAAATAAATAATGTAAAAGATATATAAATGAGTTTGTTTCAATACTGAGAATTTCAGTCATATAATTCCTTATTTTTCAGCAATTAAAAATTAAATTGAATTAAATTAAAAATTGAAATTAAAAATTGAAATTCTGATATGATCTTCAGTATGAAAGAAGAAAAATCCCGTTCCAACTACCTTACTAGGGAGGATGGTGTTAATAATAAGAGGGTTCCTTCTGACCCATTTATTGTAAGGACCTCGCAGTTTGTAGACATTCCAATTAAGGAGCTCCAAATTATTTCTAGGTATTATAGTTTCGATATATTTTGTAGGCGTAGCTATAGCAGACATTTTTATATACATGGTCGTCTCTGAAATAAATTTTATGTGAACTAAAAAGTTACTCTTCTCATTCAAAATGTATGGAATTAATCAAGAAAATATTAGATGATTCTCAGATATGCATTGCAGATATGTTAGATATTTTTGAGACATCGTGTAATATTTTTGCTCACAAGGGTAATGTGTACATCGCAGTGTAAATCGTGTACATTGTTTGTGCTTACAAGACTCGTTGAATTGGCTGGAAAATTTCGGCCTGGTAGGGCGAGCTCGATGAGGATATTCTTGTGGGCTCTTGGGACGGAGTCGTTCTGAGAAAACTCTTGAGGACCCGCTTTGGGCGAAGATGGGGATCGGAAAAGGGTAAGGCTTCACGTAGGGGGAGGAGGGGGGCAGGAAGAGCGAACGAGGTGGGCGAACTTGGATCGTGTGCAGGGCGGAGTGGGAGGGGGGGGTGAGGGTTGGGAGGGGGGCAATGTGGGCGTACCGAGGGCCATTAAGAAATTTTTCTTCAAAAGAGGAGGAAGCAACTTATTGGGTGGGGAGTGAGCGAGAATATTTAGGAGATAATGTTCGAAAATTGAAAAGGGGAGCGGGGGGAGGGATTCGAAGAGTGGTGAGTGGCGGGGGGTGCGATGGGGAGAAATGGTAGGGACAGCGGAGAGGTAGGGGGGAGATAATGAATGAGGATGAAACGGGGGTTGAGGGGGGGGTGGAGGTGCTCCCCGGAGGCTGGGGACCGGGGATGGGAGGAGCGAGGGAATTCCCCTGAGGTCCTCGACGAAGGGACAGCCCCTGGAGTGCCAGATCAAGAACAGAGCGGATGGAAATCAAAATGGCCACACCAAAAAATGCGGGGAAAGTTCCATATCGTGAAGGGCAGGACCCAAAATGTAAATTGCCCTGGGTTTTCCACATTTAGTGGACAGTATGGGCTCATATGGAGATTTATTTCTTGTGTAGATCTCCATGTGAGCCCATTGCCAATTGCGCCACGTTGTCAATTGGAATAAGGAAAATCGGTACATTAATATCAAGATAAGTAAATACTGACTTAAATTCGTGAAGTCTACGAATATGCAAATATTTTTTCCTTAAATAACTTACTCAAGTGCAGCGGGGTGTTGTAAATGTTTGCCTCCGTGGCTAAGAGTTTACCGTATGGAGCTTAAGATTAGCAACAGCGCACTTCGTGGGACCCATTGTGAACTTAATGCAGGGAGTTCTTAAGGAGCCCTCTATTTTCCCACTACGGGTTTCACTTTCCAGAAATCACGTGATGAAAATGTAATTGCTTATCTCCGAATGTTCCGTGCCTTACTTGATCCAGCTATTGTTAGGATTAAGGGCACCTTTAAAATATCTTTCAGAAACTTGGAGAAATTAAAAATAATTTGAAAATATTATCACTTGTGCGTGTTAAGTTATGTTCTCAGCACTAACCAAAAGAAATATTCATTAATAACATTCATCTTAGAGCCTCAACTTCAGCGATAAATGATTCATTTCTGCATTCAAAGAGCTATTAGATGATAAGAAAAATGGAAAACGTTTGACTTTACTGAAAATTGTAGAATTTAAATTTTCGTTACTTCATACTGGAGTGTTAACCTTCCTTCTTTATCCAACGAAGAAATTAAATAACACATGTGGTGTATTATGAGTGAATGAACCGGTAGCCAAAGTACTCCCATACCAATAAAAATATTCGCAACAAATGGTGTCCCCGGATGAGAAGGGATTAGAAGTGAACCGATTGACGTAACTGGAGCAGAATATTTACAATACAGAACCGAAGACATTGAAGGAAACCAAGGACTTGGCTTGAATACGTTCCCTGGGATTAAGGGAATGAAGCACATCCGTGGAGAACCCGCTGTTTCAAGGGATCTTTCAAGAGCGCTTGTGCTTCTCAAAGCTTCATACATGCTTCGCCTTCGTGCTTCGCAATGCGTCTTTGTAATAGCAACGCCCCCGTGCTCTGTTTGTCTTTCGTTCGCGTCGCCGTACGTGCATTTCATCGCATGGGATGTGAACAGAAGGCACTTAATTGTTGAATGAAGATGGGTTGGATGCAGGCACTAGCAACAGTAGGACAGTTCACAACTCACGTGCGACGGTGGGACTACGGTTGGGGACGCGGGGCGACGGAGGAGGACAAGGCATTCAGGGACTCCGCCGATTGAGGCCTCGTGACTCTTAGCGCTGGTAATCTAATGTGTTAATGAACGATGAGTGCGGCCTCGGTTCTCTCCAGCGACGGGTAGGCAGGATTGTGGGGACGGTGGAAATGTGGGGCAATGTCCCACATTTACGATTCGCTTCTGGTCTTAAAGCATTGATCAATGTGTGTCTGCCTGTGTTCTATCACTTTCGGATTAGGTCTAAGGACGAGAAATCGGTCACACGGCAGTGTGCTTCACCCGTAGCGGCGGAGGAAAGCCGAAAGGTAATCTGTGGGGATCGGTTAGCACCTCTCTTCATGTACAGGGGTAAGTAAAATCATTATAGGAATTAACGAGAATTTCACCAAAAATGTTACATAAAACACGCTCACATTTATCTCCTCCGTAAGAAAAATGTTTTCACCACTGAAAACATATACATACTTATTACTATTCTACCAAATCTTAAAAGCTGACACGATATAATGAACGGTGGTAGAAAAGCCTGACACTTTCATGTATAGCTATTGTTGTGGCCGATAGTAAAAATAGTTATAATCACGCCTTTTTAAGTACACTTTTAGAACTGCACATTTCCTTATTACAATTTGGACAGTAAAAATTACACTATAGCCGATAGCACGAAATTAAGTAAATGAAGGTCAAAATTAATTTAATCATAAACAACGTGACCGAAACGTGATATTTCCATTCAATGCGGAGGAGAATGGAGAAGCTGCGGTGGACAGAAAGGAAGACAAACGAGAACGTTTTCGGTATGGTGGGTGAGGAGAGGGACCTTCGACAGGCGATTAGGAGGAGGCAGAATTAGTGGTTGGAGGAGGTGATGAGGGGCCAAGGGTTGCCTGTGGCCATGATGTAGGGGAGAATGTTGGGTAAGCGGGGATGAAGAAGGGAGAGAGCGGGGTTTGATGGACGAGATAAAGAGATGCATGAAGTATGCTGAGATTAATAAAAAAATCACTTTCGCGGAATGACTAGCTGCACGCATGCAGAAGGTCGTTATCCTGGGGTAACTCTCTCTACACCATACGCATGATCTGAAAGCTGCGTAGCCACCTTCCCGATGGGCGTCGGATGTGGCAGCGAAGACTGCCAAACTCCTCCCTAGTTTCCATCCATTATGAAGGCAATGAAACCTGATGCTTGCCGAGGACTCAGAGGGTCATGTTACACCAATAACAATAATCAAAAATTATCCTTTTAAACCGGACGGAAGGTTCATTTCTTCAATATGGCTTTTGCCGTTACTCAATAGAGAATAAATGGACAGGTTCTTGACTGAATAGGCCGAATTACTTGCGCTCCATTTACGTAACAACTGATTTTTCCTCATCCGATACACAACCGATATAATTAAACTCAAAAAGTCAGAGAAAAAGGTCAATTGAATAAACTTATCCGTAAACATGCTGACCTACTTCTTGAAGGAATAATAAGCAACCTCTAAAACATGTCAGAATTCACCCGTGCTCCGAGGATGAGGAAGAGAACCTTGTTGAACCAAGAGTATGCATAACGAGAGCCAATAATTACAGCTCTTGCCAGAAGAGAACAGAGTAGCGCAATATGAGATTACGGCATCAAAATAAGACCACTCAAACTAAACATCTCCTCAATTTCAAGCTGAAGTTTCAGTACACTGACGCAAATATTTACGCATTTTCCGAAGTAGAGATACAGATGTGCGTGACTACTATTCCCAGCATATTTCAGGAGGACCCTTAGGAGGAGAGCGAAAGAGAATTACAGTTAGACCAGCGCAGAGGGAGGTGAAATGATGCAATTTGCAAGTTAAGACGGCACATCATCAAACTGTTTATTTAATGAGGGGAGAAAGAGGAAGAGAGAGAGGGAGAGAGAGAGAGAGAGAGAGAGAGAAAAAACATAATTGAACTCGGTTAACCAAATATTAGGGAAAACTCTCCGAGGCGACGCAAAAAGGGAAAAATAACCGTGAAAAGCAGCCCGTAAAGGAAGGGAGAGAGAGAATATAGAGCTTGATTATCCGCTGCGCACCTTATTTATCCGTTAGTGTTAATGGGAAGGGGGGTTGTGGGGGACGTATTACTTTATTCTTCTCAGACAGCCAGAGTGCGCAATGAAAATGTGTTTCCACGGGACCAAGGCAAACGGAATAATGTGGATGGGGTGGGGAGGAGAGGTTTGTGGGAGGTGTGAGGGCTTTCCGATGACAAAAGCATGGGAGGAGGCACGGGTGGCGGCGGAGGGTGCTACGGGGAGGTAGGGGGTGGTGAGGAGAGTGTGGGAGGTGGAGACAAGATGGAGAAACGGAGGGAAAGGAGGAAATGAGCTCACTAGAGTCAGGGCGGAGCGTGAAAGCGGGAGGAGGAGGTGAAGGGGTTGAGGGCGCGAGGCGTGGCTGCGTGCAGGGTTGGTGGGGGGGGGTGTAGGGGGGGGGGGGTTGAAGGCAGGGGGTGACAGTGGTAGAGAGAGAGAGAGTGAAGGGTGAGGGATGGGTGTGGTAGGTGCGGGGAGGAGCGTGGAGATCGGGGCAGAATACACGAGGGAACATGGATCCGGGGATGTTGGCTAGGGAAAATCCGGAGGCATTATGAGAGTGCAGGGGGGAGGAGGTGGGGGTAGGGGGGGGGGTCGGGGGAGAGGATGAGGTGGGGTCGTAGTGGGTGAGGTTTGGTAAGCAGAAGACTCGCAGCTGCACTACGATTCATTTGTAACCGTCGCGATGAACACGGGACGTCTTCGTCATTAACTTCCTCCTGCAGAAATATTTTCAATCTCGGATGGCTCCGCGGAGATATCCGGACGTTCAATATATACACGCATGATGCAATACCATCGTTCATCGAAGAATGTAAATTCCCGGAGAAATATGTTTTCATGAGAAGAGACGGGAATGGTGGCTGAATTAGTATTTCCACCGTCACCATTGTCATTGGACTAGGGTCTCTTTCTTTACTTTCCTCCCTTCGTCAACTCCTGTAGTTCGGCCACTCCAAGAGTCCAATGACGAATAATGAATGGGGTATATTGAAGACTACGAGGGAATATGGCGCCATCAAAAATATTTTCCTACGGAAATTCAATGCAAATTTTTCTATGGTTGCAGTATCAGCCGTGATTCGCTCATATTCTCTAATGATATTTTTTTCGTGCCATTAGGCATTATCCTACACGAAAGTTGACGATATGGATCGATATAAATTTGATTTATATTTCTTTTACGGTTTTGGACCAAGTCAATATCGAGTTAATAGTATTACAACTCCTAGGTTAGTTATTTTGAAAAATTAGTTGTTCTTCATGCACCATTTGAAGAAACACTATAAGGCTTCAGTCTCACCTTGTTCCACCTGTATTCCTAAGTCTTTGACCAAATATTAAACAAATTCTTTCAAAATTCGATATTCCTTTACAGTAATAATATTTTAGGCCGTATATTCAGAATTTTTCTCATTGAATATTCATTTCAACCGTGAAAAAGCCCCCTGCCTGTGAAATTGTAAGTGTAACTAGTTAGCACATACATTTTAATAAATCTCTGTTCACGAACCGTTGATGACATACATAAATCTTAATTCAACAACAACAACGAACATATATAATTTCCATGAGAATCTTCACTAATTCACGCAAAAGTTTATAGCAACAATTTGATTGTTCCAGAAATTAAAACGAACAATATTCTCTGAAGAACACTGGGGTAACGTTATGGTGAGGTGGCTTGAGTCGCGGAACGTACGGTTATTTTCCATTTAAGGCAGTGTTTCCCGAACTTTTTCGAGCCACTTTTTTCAAAAACCTATAACCAGCCTATAACCAATGCCAAGGTTTGAAATTATAATCAGAATTATAGACTACTTGCATGACGAAATCAGGAATATTTTTAAAATAAATTAAATGTTTTGATAAATCTAATGTTTATTTAAAATGCAAGATGGATAGTACGAGTATTATTTAATAAATTAAATTGGAAAGGATATATTTAACTTTTTTCACCCCAACTATCCCATACGATAATACAGAGAATATTTGCCATTTGTGGAGTAAGAGTAAGAAATAAATGTTTTATTTGACTTAGTTTAACAAATTGATAATTGATTATAGTTTCGCAAGATCTTTGAGTCATTTATGAAACGTGTTAGAAGTACATTATCGAACTATTCTTTTAAATAAATATTAATGCTATCGATGGCCTAGATGAAGCTTGAAGGGTATGTTCCGCCCGCCTCCAGCGCCCATTTACCGACCCCTCATTTCCTTTCGCCCCCGTAGGTTAAAGCACCGCCCCCCAGAGGGTAGTGGTGCACACTTCGGGAACCACTGATTTAAGTGGATTTAATGATAAATTTTACAAAACCACTCCAATTAGAATATCACGTTTCCGGGTTTTAATGCGTAAGCACCATCATCAGGTGAAAGGTCATCACAGGAACTCTATAACATACAAAACAGAAAGGAGGGGAGGGAGAAAGGAAGAGAGGGGTGGGGAATGGGGTTAGAAGCGATGCAGCTTTTGCCTCCTCGTCCAACAAAAGCAGTTGCAGCAACCATGGGTTCCAGTTCCGGGGGGAAATCTTACACTCTCAGTTAAGTGAGAATACGTCATAAAATACGGACAATTACCTCATTTTTCATAATTCCACTATGCCACCCAGGCGGCGTGACCATCTTCGGCTCTCAAGTGGTGATCTGCAGGTCTTTTATTTTTTTCACCCGCTCATGCGACTCATGATCCATATCTTTTGACTCTCGATCCGTTTCATTTGGCTCCGCATTACATTAGTTCCATCTCACCTGTCATAATGAACGTGAAATGGAGCCACCATCGGACCGTGGCCGGTCGTGAGTCGATAATTAAGAGATCCAAACGGATCTCCCTCCTTCCCGCAAAGAGTCATTAAAAAGTTGAGATTACAAATTAACCCCCCTGATTGCACCCCCGAGACTCGCTACCCCCACTCACAAGCGTGCTTCGCGTGCTGTGGGGCGACCAAGCATGGGTGCGGGCGGACGCACGGGCTCGGCGAGGTTGCCTTGGGCCGTAAGTGGGCAGATTGATTTCAAGAGTTCGCCGAATACTCCGAAGGGTGTCGATGGGTGATCGCGGGGAAGGTGCGGGGGATGGAGGAGAATATTGGAGAAGGGTGGGAGGGAGGGAAAATAAAACAGACATGACGTGTAAAGAAATGACATGAAAAAATGAAGAGGTGCATGAATGAAACGTCAACGACGGCCACTAAAAGATTTAATTGGTCTAATTGTCTTTTATATAAGTCCTGGAGAAAGTCAGAGCCATTAACTTGATGTATTTCTCTCATGCGTAGCTGAGAAAAAATTCTAAATTCAATCAAGAAATAAGAAAGCTGACGGGCTAAGAAGCTCTTAATTATCTTCTGATAAAAGCAACATAAGATATTATAAAAAGAATGACGACCATCTACTAAATTTAAAATTCTTCAAACAATTGCACAAAAGTTGATATAAAAATATAAACTTATTGATTCAATTAGAAGGTAATTCACTGTATTGGGGCTCCAATGAGTCGTCATTTAATCGATGATCAGATCACATGGTAAATAAACAAAAGTTGATCCCTTAAAAACTCCGGTACAAGCGTTGACTAATGTATCCGAGTTGGCAAAAAATTCATAGAAATAATTTGTCCAATAGCTTATGCAATACTTTTTCGCGTTCAACGGGGTAAGTTCCGGTAGAGACCCCTAACGAAATCCCACTGCACTTCACGGAGTCGGTCATGAAATTAAGTATGGAAACATTAGCCACTAAATATCTAATTATGGAAAGAGCACTCATGTGCGAGGTGTTTCTGATGCGGCAAAAGACGGCTAGAGGTTATACCCCACTATTGGACGCACAATTATTTCAACTCCTCCGCTATAGGTTTCAAATTCCGTGTGAACAGAAATGCGACGAAGTGGTGCCGGAGCCGGAGCGGCAGATGATGATCTGGGTAGAAAATGTTTCGAAGGAACGGAGTCCTGGTAGAGGTGGAGTGGTCGCATTAAACGGTGACGGGAATTCCCCCCTCGCTATCCAACAAAAATGAGTAAAAATATGGTGACAGCTTCGATTGGCGTGACGCTACCACGACGACTCTGCCCGGAATGAAAAAATGTCCCCGGCAACATTGACAGGGCACACATCCTCTCTTCTCCCCTCCTCTGCAAGGTGACTCAGGGAACACCATATATCAAGCAATCAGCGTAAGTGATCTTTTTTTTATGCTACCAGCCACAAAAAAATCACTGGAAAAAAATATTTTCTCCTCGTTTTGGATATTGTTTAAATTAAATCATTGCTGTCGCTACGAGAATTCACACAGGGCCGTTAATTCACGATTTTATCGGGTGGAATGTGAGGCCCGCAGTAATTGATGACCATTTGGTAGGATTAGATGGATTAGCTAACCACTGAACTATTCAATTGGATGCCTTTTCTCTCGCGGATTTATATATTAAAATATGAACTTGAATTTCCGTGACATTTTTCTGTCGCGGAACAAAAACAATACCATGTTCCACCCGCACGGAAAACTCTGAAGCAAACAAATAAAAATCACCTTATGCTGTTTCGGACGAATGAAAAATATTGCAGTGGATTAAACTGAAAAAAAAAAGAAATAATAAAACTTGAGAACACTGGGGTACTTTAACGTAAGCACGGAGCTGCCGCCAACTCAAAGTCAATAGCCGCAGGCTACAAAGCATATTATGATGTGCACGTGGACACCAAATAAAAGGTCGATCGCGCACAGTCTCTCTCAGGAAAATAAAAACTTAGCCCTCAGACACGCTGTCAAAGGAAAACTCAACGAAACGAAATATTTTTGCCAAGAAAGTGAAGTGTATTTCCCTTTACCTGCCCTTTTAACCCGATGTTTTTCTTCCTCACTTCGGAACACTTGCATATCTAAAGAAGCCAACGCAAGATCGAAAGAAAAAAAAACTTCTGAAATGTAATTAATAGGAAAACAGTTCCTGGTTCAGTTAATTTTTTCTTTTATTTAATACCGTTACGCCAATTAATATTAATATACTCATAATCCGTTGAGGAATAACGAAGAGCTAAAAAATATCGTGGCTGCGTCATCGTGGATGTCACATTAAAGGGGATGGTATGTTTCATGTCCGTACGCAGAAGTATGACTGATTCTCGACGAAAGGGAATCTATAATGAAACTATATTTAGACGGCGTATGTCGACCATGACTTTGGAAACTCAACATATTCTATCTATGCTTCTCGGAAAACCGGTGAGGACTTTCGATCTCTCTATTATATTACGCGCTCATTCCTGTTGACCGGTACATAAAAGGAATACTTGGCAATCGAAACCTTAGTGAACAGCCTAGCGCTTAAAATGAGCACTTTAACCTACAAGTGTCGTGTCTTTTACGTTTCTGAAAACCACGCTTTTTTGGCTTAACAATTCATTTTTATTGTCTGTATTGTAAGTTCCAAATGTTGGAAAGATAATCTGAGGTTCAGGTACAGGTTCAATTGTTTTGAACTTGAATTTTTTACTAGAAGGTCGATTTCATAGTTTAAAATACAAATGTTACATCAATAAAGAACTACTGGCATACCTCATAACAAATTTAAGATCGAATTTCCTACCACAGATCTATGTAGTTTAACAACAGGCATCTACCTAAAACAAGGCTTTTAACCTTGAACAACGTTTTGCACACGAAAATTTAACTAGCCTATAATATCCATTATATTAGGTCAATTTAATTAAGGAACTTTGATTGATTACTACGACCTCTTTGTATGATCAAATTATGTATTTCATTTGAAAACCAATAGTGTAACTGATTCACGAAGAAGACAAATTTAAAGCTAATTATGACTGTAACATGAAGATCTCGTTTTTTTTCAGCGTAAAGACTAAAGACTCAGAGATTGAGCATTATTTCCCGGGAAAGCCTAACAAACGCTTATTTAGCTAACATCAGACGTTTTCAATTGTGAAATGAGTATCCTCAATGCCCCCACATTGCCAAATTTCGCTATTAACGAGCATTATTTAGACTGTAGGGATACATTTTCAAAATGTATTATAAAATAAAAACTTCACCGAAAATCAATGAAAAAACTTAGGGCTCTTGTAACTCCTTAGTTCAGATCTTAGTGGTTTTATTCGAGAAGTATCATCGAGATATCACATCACAAGAAATTGAATGAATTTTTCCTCATCAGAAAGGAAAAGATCTCACCTTTCCAAGGACCCCCAAATATCAGCCCCACTACTTTTCGAAATATTTGGCAGATAAAATATAAGCCGTTTTCCATGGGCACTCCAGTGAGACTTAATTTAAAAAAAAGGAATTTCTGACGCCTAGATCACGTACAGTGTGCAGCATACAGTGTGTAGTTTTTATTATTTTTCAACTTTAAAAAAATAAATCAACTACTCGCCGCAGCATTTTTACGGAATCGCAAAACATATGCAGTTGTGGAGTCGTTTTTTATTCGTTTCGGCGTGAAAAATGAGTCAAGTTAAAACCTTTCACACGCATAGTTAGTAAATTACTGATAATTTTAGATGTCAAATCATGTCATAGAAAATTTTTGTGGCCACAACATCACAAAATTTAATTAATGCTTCTCGAATCTTCTGCTATTAAAAAATAACATTCGAATATAGTCTCTTTTATGACTAGCGAGAAGTCTCACTCAATCTACCTTAAATACCTAAATACTCCTAGAATAAATAAATTCGGCCACAAATTACAAAAAACCGGCCTCTTTAGAAGCTCTTGCGTAAAACTCACCAATAATATCCACCAGGACAAGGTGCAATACTGACGCTAAAAATTAAATCCATTCTAATCTCATACGAAAAGTATTTCCACCCAAACAATAATAGTGGTTTTGAATATAAATTTCACATCATGCTTCAAAATTGATTCAAATCTCAGGCATGGGATCGAGGAAGCAGAATGTATGTCGAGTATTATTAATCAAGGAGAGAGTGAAAGAGCGTAAGTATTTTATTCAATTTCCTACGGCTAGTTTCACTTTCACATTTCTGCCTCCTCAAGTAGAGTAGGTAAAAATGTAAATCAGCTTGGACATTGTGGGCTAAAAATTCCGCAGTAGCAAAATAACGTGATCAAAGCCGTCTTATTAAAGGTGAGCGCTCCATGCGCGGCCTGATGAAACCAATTTGAGACCGGTTTCCTCTTTGAACTGCTCTGGTATTAATATTCTCCGGGTGGATCCATCGTTAACCACAGCACTCTATGACTCTGCATCCGGCTGTGGTATGAAGTGAAAGCAATCATTGTGGTAGAATCTGGTACGATCAACCAAAATCAACTCTCAATTTTATTCAGTGTGTCATAGTGTAACGGTACACGGACGGGATGAAGCCTCATCACATTTCTCGCTCTAAATGAAATGCCACGTAACATGAAGATGTGCTGATTTTATCAGTTCTTCTAGACAGTGTGCCACGGCATGCCATTAATGTTTCGTAGAGTGTGCTTTTCCTAATCGTAGCATAACTTGAAAAATGAGGAATTTCCAGAATATTAATAAAATTGCTAGAATCACTGGTTTAGATCACTGGACTATCGGTATCTATCGCTGGAGGGTTGAGGGTGCAAAAGTGGGGTTGAAACTACGCCCATAAAAAAGGCGTATTCGGAACTCAGAGGTTTCGATTGTCACAGTTGCATGGCAATAGATAAAAACATCCTCTCTTCACGTTTCAGCACTAAAAAGATAGAGAAATAGAGCAAACGTTCGGTAAGGAGTGATAAGAAAAGCAACAAACATATGCGCTATGCAATGGTCCTTCTCCTTTGATTAAGAACTTCCTCGAGACTGTATGTCTTACTTAATCTTAAAAATTCTTTCTCATTTTGGGGATATTTCATTCGCTTTTTTTTAAACTATCCTCTCCGCTTAATCAGAAATAGATCAAGTACCAAAATTGAAATTTTTGTAAAACTCCCTATGATAAAGAATTTAAAAAACTCACAAAGTATATAATCCACACTATTTAATGAAAAGAAGCCGGCCGGTGGTTTTCATTCATTAAAAATTGTATATAAATATATAACTTGTATTTTTACTCCTTATTTTGGAGGGAAAACAATTCCACAAAGTGACGTCTCCAGTATTAGCTAATACTGTTAAATTCATTCATTCATTAATGGGTCGTTCATTCCTAGGATTGATTGCCTACAGCCCTCCATCTTTCCCTTTCTAATACTAGTTCCCTTACTTCCTGGTAGTTCTTCAGATGTACTTATCCCTTGATTTGATCAACGATTTTATAACCAGACCTTTCTCTTGGAATTTTTTCCCTAATATTTCTTTCAATTATATTCTTCACAAACCCCTTTGTGCCTCAGTGTGTGCTGAATCCATCTGGTTCTTCTCTACTGCATAGTTATACATGGCCCTATCCCCTTCTACGTACCATAATACTGGATAAAAATTAAATTAAAGAAATAAATAAAAATTTGAAATTGGTTTGTAATATTAAATAAACTGAAAATTCGTTTCCATGTTTTGATACCATTAATCATATGTACTGCTACACGGGTATTTAAATAGTTACTGCTATGCATTACAAAGCGTGTTGTTATAACATAAAAATCTGTAAGCCATATTTTAAATTGCTTGTAGTTCAAGCAAATAAGATATAAGTTATAATATTAAATGCATTTATATTTTAATTACAATTATATAATTTGCTAGGTAACACAAGATTTTGAATTATATTTATCTGTATGATATGTTATGTGTACCTTTGAAAAATTGATATTAGCATTTGCATGTTTTGTATTATTGGTTACTATTTTATTTCTTATCCGAACTAAGATATGCATGTAAGATATGTAAAATCTTATCCCATAGGAGCAAATTCTCTTTGGACAATAAGCATTTTTTTCTATTCTTCTATTCTATTCTATCTCTATACCTCAGGAAAGTACTGTAAAATAAGTGACCTAAAAGGCAATGACTTCATACATCACTCGTCCGTGGCCTTCTGTACATTTGAGTATCCTCAGTGCCTACGCCGCTCACCCCGCAGAGTTTCACGCATCAGTGAATACGAAATTCAGTAACGCCACAATCGTCTCCCGCTCAACTGTTTCTGTTCCAGAGACTCTCTCAAATGAAGAGATCAGCATCAGAATGAAAAAAAACTACGCGGGAATTATGAAAATATGGCACTCTTTCAACATGAAAGAAAATATGTTGGGGAAGGAAAAGGTCCGCGCTCATGCTCCATTTGAGTCGGTGGTGGATTAAACCTCAGCAAACAACATGCGCTCCTGGGGAACGGAAATATTGGACGTCAAATTTAGCCCCGGGGTTCACCGAAGAGATTTGACATGTCTCAGCTCCTCAGGCGAACAAAGAGGGAGCGCCCCGAAAAAAAATCCCTATTCTTCCCGGGAGTACGAGGAAATGGCCCGCCCGCCAGTACCCTCTCCACCGCTCCTCCCGAGGGAAAAGGGAATATGTAAACTAAGGGATTCTTTATCATTCCGGCGATCATATTAGAAGAAACCGTTCCACCGGAAATAGGAGGAGAAGAGAAAAAAATAAAGAAATGACCGCCGAAATGAACGCCCCAACTCCCGTGAAAAAGAAAGCCGCATCAACCCCTCCCCCATTTCCCAGCGTTGCATTAAAATTCACGGACCGATTTCTCAAAACAATAACGCAGTCATTGTTATTATTACTCTGCTCCGGAGTCGTTACGGGGGTTGGAGGGGTTGGGGCAGTACTTGGGCGGCGGCAGGGGCGGGGAAGGGGGGGGGCAGATGACGCAACCGCCCTAGGGGGCCAAGTAGGGGAAGGTCCAAAAACTGAGCAGCGACGCGACCGAACTCTTTTATTTCCTCTGACCGATAGTTATTTTCAAAATGGTGGCTGCTACGGGTGAGGAGTGCTGATAAATACATAAATATTTATATAAATAAGGTCAAATATTTAAATGCAAAAGCGTGTTTGCTGGGCAGGAGGGACACGAGGGAAGGGGGCGGAGGAGGTTGAGAGGGAGGGTGAGTAGAAAATTCAGAAAAAAAAACTCTGGAGAGAGGCGCGGGAGGATGATGGTGGGCTGAGGAAATTATATTTCTCCGGCCAATGAATTGCAGCGGAGCCATCCCAGCGATCCCCGCGGCGGGTGCCGGGCGGTGGGCGCGGGGTCGCGGGGGGTTTAGTCGAGAGTGTGTGCGAATGGCGTCAATTTCGCAGCGGCTGGCGGCGATAAAGAGGGCGACGCGGGGGACGGCGGAGGGTGTTCCGCGAGAGCCGGGCGGATTCGTGGTGCGAGGCCCACCATTCACGGAGACGCACCACGCGGAGGGGGGGGTGGGGGAGGGGCAGAGCGAGCATCTGGAGCGCCACCTACAACGGCCAGGGCTTCACGTGCCGGACGAGACAATTCGCCGCATACGTGAGATGATGCCCTAAAGCGATGAGAGTGGGGTTGGTGGTTGGGTGGGCGGGTGGGGGGAGAGCTCCCCATCCTCCCGCGCGGACACTTATAGACGAAGACTGCTCCCTAGCCGCTAACCCCCACCCTCATTCCTCCCTCCTCTCCGCCCTTCTCCGTGCCCTTCCATATCCCTCGGTGGCGCACCAAACAATGATCCCGTGTGAGCCCTTCCCTTTGCCCTATCCACTCTCTCCTCCCCCCTGCCCCCAACTCCCCACGCAACAACGAGGCCTGCACACACGCCCCACCGCCATCCACTTCTCCATTTCCCAAAGTCATTCCCCCGCCCTTCCTCCCCCACCCCTCCACCCCCAGCCCCCACTGCTCTCTCGGTCGTAATCTAACGGCCCCCGCTCCCTCCACAAGCTCGCCTCATGACGCGGGGGGCATAAGGATGCGGGGGCCTTTTCGCCCCTTCTTTTCCATTTCCATGCTATGTTCCCCTTCCCGCTCTTCCCTCGGCACCCAGCCACGCCAGTGTGAGGTGAGGACTCCGCCCCCGCCCCCAAAACCCCCGTTTCGCCCCCGAGGGGGCCCTTTCTAGAGAGGACGAATCAATGGAGTGCGGGATACGAGGGGGGCGTGGGGAGGGACACAGGCGAGGCCGGACAGGTAGCATCTAGTGTTCATCCATGTTCCTAATTCTTGACTCTATCCTCTTCCTTCCCTGTTCCTATTGCAAACTAGTCTAGCGTACAAATAATGAACTTATGAACTCATCGCGAGCTAAATTGGGAATAAACACATTTCAGAACAATTGTCAAACGGTTATTGAAATCGTAACAATGAAGAGTAACAAAAAAAATATTATACTAACCGAGACGAGTGTATAAAGTAACAATCTTTTACCACGAAATAATTTGTTCTCGTATCTTTGTTTGCGGAAATTATAAATCCACTGTGAAACGGAGAGTCTTTTAAAGAAGAAGTGGCATTTCCGTTACGGTGATTTTTCTTGAGAAATATTTTCTAGCAAGTAATCTTCATTAATAGAGGTGTAGAAACGGTATAGTTTAGAATTTATCGCGTTTAAATTACCGATGTTCTAAAACCCACTGCTCACCCGCATTTCACGCAAAGCATGTTGAAAAATGTGGTGGGTATTAAAGACACAGAAGACCGTGGGTGCGGTGGGGCTTACATTAGCTGTTATTTCGCGGTTGAGAAAGGCAAAATAAAACAAAAACTGAGCTATTTCAAACCATTATATGGGCGCTTGGCATTGCTATCATTAGCTGCAATGAGCGAGGAAATGGATGGACCAATCCTGGAAATAGAACTGAATTCATGACGAGTGTAGGTCAGTCTTGTCCCTTTGTAGTGGCAAAAAAAAATGTTCTCAAGCCATACAGCATCCTTTGCCAATTTCATTTCAGAATGAAGTAATTCACTCATGTTTTCATAAGGCTTGCGGAATATCCCGGAAACTTTGAAGAATGGACAAGAGATTAAGTGTAGGGTTTCAGGCTTGGGGCTGTGACGTTCATTAATCCTGATCACTAGCATTATTAGAGCTTTGATCGCGAAAAATGTAAGTTCATGCTAGATAGAACGCCGAGCTAATCGAAAAACTTTTCAAGGTCATCAAGATTTGCCGCTAATTATGTCATATTTAGAGAAAGATTCTACTCTGGAATTACATAGAGAGACATAGAAGAATCTCGTGGAGCGGCTGGATCAAAGTCGTGAGTCGATGTACAGAGTACCTACACACAAATGGGCCAAATTAGATGATCCCTGCACCATTTTATTTAATTATTGTTGTGCGCAGTCACCATATTCTTAGCCAAATGCTTAGGCACAAAGCTCCTGCCCCTCCCATTCCCTAGCTATCCGTAGAGCCCTTAGGACTCAGCAACCATCCCAGCTTCCCTATCCTGACCATTTACGTAAAAAAATAAATGAACACTGCGTAACACAGACCCTGAACCTCCATCCCTCCTTTATACCGTATCCTTCCACAGTCTAAATTCTCCTTCCCCATTCTGAACCACGCATGAACTATACCTACCTAATCTTTCTCACAACCTTGGCTGTAGAGGGATTTAACTCGGCACAGTATATTAAGTTATACTATAAGAACTTTTTTAAGGCGACGTATAACTAATATATTTTATTCTTATGCTCACGTTAGTTAAAAATGAAGGAAATATTTCAAAACCAGTTACTTCATCAATTTAAACCAGCATCGTTTTTCAAACACGTAGAGCGTGTCTTTTCCTTCGTTAAACTTGCGTTTGGCTCCGTAATTTATGGATTAGAGTCAAAAACATCAAAATGAGACTTACGAGTAATATCTTCTCTTTTAAAAGACAATATCCGTCACCGTGAGCCAATAATTAATTACCGACTGGCCGGGATGGAACCCCCGTAGAGATGGATGAATTGCTCGAAACATTATTGCAGCCACTGTTGTTTTTGGTCTCTCGGCGTGTATTCGTCGTCGATCGCTCGCAGAAATTGCGAAGATACATGAACGCTTGTATAGTGAGATATATGAAGTGTTAAAATCCACGCTATGCTGCGCTACTTAATTTTCCTCAAATTGAGGAAGTACCGTCACTAACTCAGCCATTGGACCAACTTCATTACCGGGAAAGGGCTAGTATAGGAGAAGCAAAACCTGGTGGCCCTTGCTTGTGAAGAGCATGAATCAAGGTACTGGAGAGCATTCAAGAGAGGAGAGATAGAGAGTCGCTCCAGAGGTCCCTCCGGCAGTCCTTCCGTACATTTTCCTGTTCATCAGTGCTTGATTCACCCTCAGTGAACTTATATTCTCCACTGGTGAGTGTCACTAAGTTTTGCCATACCTATATGAAGGAAGAGTTAAGTTTTGGCCATACCAATCGTTCTGAAACGTGGTTGAGTATGGCATGGCAAGGGTTCAGAGCATCTTGAGTGATTCTGTGGGTATATCTGAATGGATAAGTGAATTATTCCACAGCATTTAAGTTGGAAAACTGCCATCATATTCAGACGTTTCCTAAAGGCCTTTACAGTCGAGGCACATTATTACAGTAGCAGTTGTTTTCGCAATGCAATAATATCGGCTCTGAATTAAAACAGGGACTATATTCCCATCTTCTTTTTATGCATTGCTGGACTGCATTTGTATTTTCATGCAGTTTAGCAATTTCCCACTTTAAACGACATAATTTTCAACGTACATCAGATTGCGTAATAAAGTGCCTCGTGTAAAACGGTCTTTTAAAACTACTTTATGTCTAAATAAAAGAGCAGCCGCACTGACTTTATCGAAACATAGTATATTTTATATCATAACCTTGAAGAAACAGAAACACTAGTTAAAATTCCCACACCTTCAATTTCCACCGGCCAAGATTTCGGCACGTATCACCAGATATATGGTAATTACCGTACCCTCATAATGGCACAACGTGCCGAAATGTTGGCCAGTGGACATTGAAAGAGTCAAAATTTTAAAGTTTTTCTGTTTATCTTTCTTGCAGATGGTCATCTATGGCTGATTAAATTTCTGGACTCCACATTTCCACCAGACTTTGTAAGGCGACGGCCGCCGGCACTTATTTTTTAAGTCTTTTTCTGCACACGCACAAGCGCTAGTTTTCCCTCCCATGCCGCAATTACGGCCCAGACTCAATCCGACTGTAGTACATGGTACACACTGAGGTTGCATACTTCAATTGGAGCTCGGCCGTTGGGTAGATGTTGAGTCGTCAGAAAGGAGTGTGCGCCCTCTTGCGACGAATAAAAAAGGAAAGGAAGAAAGAAACGATCACCCCCGTTTGTCCTTGCAATCCGTCGGGCTTTTATAACTCATCGAGAGGACGCACATCTCCAGAGCGCAACTGCTGATAAGTGCTCCGGATCCCTCGCTCAATCCCCTCCCCAATGCGCCGTGAATGAGAGTCCTGATTGGTCCACGTCGGGGGAGAGGGAGGGACGTTGGGGGGGAAGGGGAGGGAGATCTCTTTGTTCACGTTCCTTTCGCAAGGAGAGGACGATGAGGAGAGATTCGTGAAGAGTTCGTCTCCACGGGGAATGAGTCCCAGTTCTTTCATCCTTTTTTTTATTCTTTTAATCGAGTCCCGGTGAAATTGGGCCCACACACACACCCCACCCCATGTATCCCATCCCCCCAGCCTCTCCCCCCCCTATGGGATGAAGCGCCGTGTCCCTCCCGTGTGGAGGAACACACATGGCAGGCAGGATGAGATGAACTGTTAAGATGGCCGACGGAATTACTCGATCCTGCCCCTCACCGTCGGTTTGTACCGGTCTCTCCCGAGTCCTCGTGTGCTCGGAAGGAGAATCATAGCGTTCGCTCGCTCACGACAAAGAAGCGGTGTACTTGATTAAATCCTTATGACTATAGGGTCAACCTATTTTCCTTCAAATTTTCTAGGCAAGAGTGCAAACTTGGATTAGTGCAAGAAATGTGATTTTATCACAATAACCCTTTTCCCCCCACGTGTGTTGAGGCAGCCTCACCATCGTCTCCTTCCCACTCCGCTAGAATGTCGCATGAGCTCTGCTTCACTGTTATAGTATATGGCATTCAAAATGAATTTTCTTGCACACTTTTTTTCTACTATTCATGCTAAAAGTACATCGTAGCAATAATACTATCTTAAGTAGGTAAATTACAACTATTAAACTGTACCTATATAGAAATGTAAAAAAAAATTTTACTTCGCACAGCGCCATTTGTTAGAAGAATATTAAACAATGACCGTGAATGTTAAAAATTATACAAAGTAATCTTGTCATTCAATGCGTACGCCGAATAGCAATGAAACCGGCGCGAAATAAAATCGATTATAATGAAGAAAATAATAATAATAATAAAATATTGCTTTCATCATGAAAATAAACACATAAATATTTAATACAAATATGAAGGCTAAAAGTAACTTTTAAGGTCATTTCCCTTTTAAATCTACCTAAATTAAAATACAGAGCGTCGCCACAATTTTATTTTGTAAACTATTTGAGTTAAAAAAAATAATAATAACAGCTATTTTATATAAAATTGATTCTCATGGCATTCATTCAAAATGTATTTCTCAATTAATTTTGAAAGTGAAATTCAGCAATGAAAATGATAAAAAAAGGTATTAACGAATAGCAAATAAGTTCGATTAACAACCGTGGGGAAATGAGTGAGAAAATATTTCGAGCTGAAAGGGTTAATTTTGAAAAAAGGTTACAAATCACCATGATGGACTTGGTTTGGGGTCAGTCGATTGCGGAGAAGTATTTATAGAATAGCAACGGTGATAAAGACCTTGCCGAATACCGCTTATCAAAATTTAATGTTTACAGTCAGTTTTACATGAGAGGCACTTTGATGAACAATACGATTCACTGCTGGATGTGCAGTGAATATTGCATTTCGTAAAGCGAGTAGTTGCAAGAATGACTGTGCAATTGCACGAACAAGAGGTAGGATAATAGCTTCTGCTCTAATTCTTTGTTCGCGTTCTCGCAACCTCGGTTCCTCAAACCGCGCATTGAAAACATAAATAAATAACTTTGCAGCGTTCCACGAATTTTATTCATGATCCGTCCCGTATCAACCCTACAGCACTATCATCAAGGGCACATAGATGCATTCATGATTAAGCAGATTTTGCATTTCAATTACACTGGTTTGAGAGTGAATCTCTTGGACATATTTTGAAATTATCAAAAGACGGCATTCACTTGATGTTGATTTTTCTAAATGATAGGTACTTATGATTTTCAATGTTCTTATTTCACCTCTGTATTACACCACGACCTTCTTCAGACTTTTCCTCTGTCCGTCTATTCTTTACCAAACATCACATTCAATGTTACCCATTCCCGCACACTCAAATACGTGATTCTTTACACCCACCACCCTCTCTCCCTTCCATTTCTCCACCTCCTCGGTGCAATATTAACTCCCCGTTTTTTTGACGCACGGACCTGGGTACCTACGCCGGTGGGAAAAATCGCTGTTGGGATTCACATCCGTGCAGCTTTAACACGTAATTACTAAGACTGCCACCTTTCAACGGTTTTCGCTGGCGTCCCGAAGGGATGATGCATGATTTTCATAAATGGCAAACAAAATTGTGAAGGGCAGAATGTACCCTGTTTAACGAGGTAAGAGTGATATTTGTTTGCAAACTGATTTGCGTGAAACTTGTCATACGCGTTATCATTAGTGATATCTATAGATAAAAGTGAAAAAACTGCATCAAACCAATTTGGATTTTCGGCAATTTAATGCTGTTTTAACTCGTGGTCTAACGGCACACGACATATTTTTCGTTAGAATTTGATTAAATATGTAGGTTTTCTTCCAAACTAAAAAAAATATATTTATTATTAATATGAATGTTGCTAGCTAAGATCAAGGTGCAACGCTGAGTCCAATATTCGAAAGGAAAATATTTGAATATGATTTATTCTGAATTTCGAATACCATACACTCTATTCATAATATGCTCTAAAATAAGGAAAAAATATAAACCTTGAACAATTTTCATAACTGCCTGTATTGTGCATTCCAACGCATAAATCCATGCGTTTAAATGAATGATGGTCTAATAATTTGTTTACTTTGTTGTTAAATTTATGCTCTCAATGACCAACAATTTACGCTCCTGACCCCTTAAATAACAGCGATGAGTGTCATGTGCTCTTGAAGCCGTTCCAGATGTTGCAAAAGGTATTATGAATACGCTAATTAAAACTTAAGATTGAAATAAAACTCTCGCTTTTCACTCGTTTGCTGCAGCAACTGGAGAGTCATATTCAACACCTGTAACGTCATAATAATTGGAATAGGCTATTTACACCGGTCTCTCTGTCAGTTGTGGAAGTAATGCATCATGCATGAGGCATAAATGTTACTTTGTCCCCTTGATAATGGTGTCTTAGCGTTGAACGAATAATAGTCGTAGCATGTCACAAAATGATTCATTTACTTATGATTACTTCATTTCACAAAGTACAGCCACAACCAGTTGAGGCTAGGTGCAGTGAAGTACCTCGTGTAGAACGGCCATAAGAAGTCGTTTAATGATGAATATTGACAAGAAATCCATCATCCGGGCAACGTGATGCTCGTATTCTGCCGTTTCATGGTCACGTCAAGCAGAAAAGAAGACTCTTTCGAAATATCCTTTTGTAATGCCCTTGCACCCATAGGAATCGATCGCAGGATTTTGGATAGCAGGCGATAAAATCCAGCCCGGGATGCATTGAAACCTTCATGAAACAAAGTTACTCGGCGCCAATGGCACGGGTAACGGCGAAAAAGACGTGAGGTCGTTCTGCGATGATTTGATCTCGTTCCCAACGTTGCCTTCAAATCCCGACCCCCCCATCCCTGCAGATCTAATCACGCACTACGCTTGTGATCCCTAGGGTATTTTTTGAGTGACCTCTGATTTTCTTCTCATAAAACAAACCATACCGTCGGAGTCTCCCGAGGCATCAAAGCAGGAGGATGGAGTACTTTCCCAAGGAACCTCCTCCGTCCCATTTCCCTTCTCACCTGCGATTCTGACGAGGGCGAGGGGGGGAACCTAAAACGTTCGTTTTTCCACACACCTCTTGGCATCAACTATAAACGTCAGCGGGGGCGGGAGGAGGGAGGGATTTTATCCGAAAATCTCCGTTCGGCAATGGCCGATCATGTGAGTGCACACAAACCCCCCGCCATACGCCTTCCCAGCGCTTCGCTCTCCGGCGAAATCAACGGCACCAGCCTCCCGGCCACATGTGTGTGGTGTGGATTTCCAAATCCTCCACATACCAAACCCCCCTGTTCCGACAAGGCAGGTCCCACACATCTCCATCCAGTAATCCCCTCTCTCTCTCTCTCTCTCTCCTGCCTGGGTGGCCTAAAACCAACGCGCTGAACCTCTACCCTCACGCCCCGCACCCTGCAGCTCCTCTCCAAACCTTCCCCGCGCCCCAAACCGCTCCCGGTGCGGCCGCAGAAGCGACGACGCGACGGCGTTTCATTCAAGCGGCGAGGCCGGCTAGTCGAGGGACTACTAGGACGGGTCGCCACTAGGCTATCGCGGAGTGGGATGAAGAATCCACCGAAAAAGTCCGTCCGACCCAAAACCCGCGCAGCCGGTGCCTAAAGATTACCGATTGGGCGGGAGGGGGGACTAGGAGGAGGTTGGTTGCGCCGGGGGGGCGGGCAGCGAATCCCAATCGGGTCCACACGGCCCTGCACGGCACGTCACACTCACAAAAAAATTGGGCCACCCCGTGGGCGGTCTTATTGCAATTCGATTCCCCGATTCGTATCCACGACTGCTTCGAGTGATGCCCCCTCCCATCATCCCCCCCTCCGCGATGCATCGGCCTCCTCCCCGCGGGGGTCCTCGAGATGGCGCGCTCCGGGATTTTCATCCGAGCGGGCGAAAAAGGATCCCCGTGCTCCCAAGAGCATCTTTTATTTATGCTCCTCCCCGGGTAAGAGGAGGCGGATATTTGTCACGACACATTATTCAACGCATCGAACGCTCCCCGCTGATATGGGAGAGAAAATGAATTCATTAAATTTTTCTCTCCCGATGTTTATTTAAAATCTCTCCCGAGGGCATCAGGGAAGGGGAGAGCACGAGAGACTTTGACCCGCATCGCTGACGTCCGCACCGGGTGACCAGAACCCCTGAGCGCCTTCCCAACTAGTGGCATATAAACAGGACGTTTTAATGCACCACTCGTCGTTGAGCGGTAACGCGTGCGCCTTTTTTGTTTAGCTCAAGCACCAGAAAACTTTTAGCACAAACATTAGCATCCATTTCGATTACAGTGACAGCGATTCATGGCTGACGTAACGCAGACGACCCTTTTAAGTGGAAGAGTCCTTTCCCTTCTAAGTGATTCCGCACTGAGGAGTAAAGTAGTCACCACGTTTGTCTACTTGGATTTCTAGGGTCTCAAACCTTTGGTTCCAACTTCAAAATGCTCAATGTTTTTTTCAAGCCACCTTAAATATCTCTTAATCCAATTCTAATGTTGGGCTCTTCCGATTTATTCCGAGCAGCATCACCGCATTTTATCACAACTTTCTTAGTATCGTAAACATCAGCGTGATACGTGCTGCTGAGATTCAACCACCCTCTCAAGTTAAATGCAGTTATTTTGGCATTTTAGCCTTCCCTTTCACATGAGCCTTCACACTTTAACAACACGCTTAGTGCTGGGGACTTCCGCCATGCATCACTGCCATTGTACTTACTTAGTCAAATAACGCAACCGAAGGAATAGCTATTGTTAGCGTGTTTACATGGTCCATTCATAACTTTTTTGCGTTGAACCAATACTAGCCACGCATTTTCAAATCGGGAAATTTAATTTTAAGTGAATAAATGACTCAAAAAATTGCTATGCAAGCTACTTCATTAGAGTAAATATAAAAAAAACTATCTGATCAACTTTAGTAATTTTATATATTTGTGTCCTTCTAGTTTATAAAAGGAAAAAATATAATACTCGCTCTATAAAGGAGAAGAAAAAACTATGGGACTAACACTTCGACTTTATTGTCCATGCGTAAAACGTTGTTTTGCCAATTTGGGAACATGAGGCAATCTTTCCGTCCCATCCTTCTAATCCATTAAGTAATGCGATAATCCTTCTCATGCTCAATGACTGAGAAACATGCATGGCGTGCTAGCATGATCGTTTCTGCGTCAAACGAAGCAGAAGCTTCTCGTCCGAAGACCGCATTCTGAGTGATTCAATTCCGTAAGATCCCCGAGTGGAAAGACTCCGAGGGAAGGCACTCGGGAGGGCGGAGGAAGAGATCGATGATTTCACCCCCGATGGGCGGTCACGCTCCAGGGCCGTCACGCTTCAGGGGCGCGCATTGTGCTCGCGGCCACCCCTGTTCTATCCTCAACCCCCACTTCCCCCCCCCCCCCCCGCAAACCATTCATAAGGTTGGGGGGGCGGAAGATTATCGAATATCGAGATCCACCCGTGGCCTCGAGGACCGGAGGGCCGGAGGCAGCGAGCATATAGAAAGGTCGACGGTCGTTAACTTTTGCTCTTCGAGTGATGATTCCTGTCCACATAATTTACGGACAAATAAGAAAGCCTACTCGGATGACGGGAAAGGGATCGAGCAATATATTCCTCGACGCGTGAAATTAACTGCTAAAAAAATAACTAAGGAAGGCAGTCATATGATTACATATTTATTACAAATTTTGTTGTTTTTAGATGCCAAAATACCGCTAATTAGTCGTGATACTCCCATTAAAAATTTATATAGCTCCTTGCGGAATAGTTTATCGAAAACATATAATTCTTTACTTTCCAACTCTTCGTAACACTTCTTCGTGAGTGATTATGTCGGCTGAACACGGCCATGGAGATGTGGTGAAGAATTATGAAGTTCAAATGGACGGAAAGAATCACGAAGTCTTACGAAGTCTTACGAATCGTTGTAGAGAAAGTATAATGAAAACCCTGTGAAGGAGTGACAAACTTATTGGGTACATTTATCCATACAACAGCCTATTGAAGGCAATTTCAGAAGGAAGAATAAACGGGAAGAATTACAAATGAAGACCAAGAATGGAATGTATCAAGTAAAGTATGAAGGACGTCCTAGTGAAGAGTCACGCTGGATTGAAGTGGTGTTCGAAGAGGAGAGTTAATCGATAGCTGCTGTAAACCAATATTCGGAATGATGACTACTGATGATGATGATAGCCTTTTTTATTAACACTGTAACATTGTATTTCTCTGCTATTCACGATTATAGGAAGGTAAGAGAAATAAATAAGCAAAAGGTTATGTTTCATGCCCTTTTCAGACATAAAATCAAATACGCGACTATATAACTACTCACAATCTTGCTCCGAAAAGTCACGCTATTTTCGAAGGATGCATTTACCTAACAAATCTAGAAAGCTTTGGTTTGTTTTTTATGTTAAGATAACTGAGGGAAGCCAGCACTCCATTAATCAATATGCCATTATTTTCTTGGCCACCTGTTTTTCTTATTCTTTCAGACCTCTCGGATCGTTTACATTAGACGCGGGGAGCATTTTTGCCTCTTCTTTGATACACTTTATAAAAGTGGTGGGGGAAACCCTTGGGAGGGCGCGACCCACGACTGTAACCCTGGGATTAAAGTCACCAATAAACTTGGAAAGAAAGAGTGGGGCAGAAACCGCCAAACTTAAGCTCGTATTTCTTACCCACTCGTTCCTAATACACGAATTTAAAATTTCATTGGGGTGGGGGGGCCAGTTGTTGTTTTTCAGTTTTCTGAAAGAAGGAGTGCCCATTAGGGAGAAGCAGTCGAAACTTTGGGAGACAGTGAAAGTAATTAGTCTTTAGCTCTTCGAGGAAGTGAACTTCTTGCGAGTTAACCCGCGAATATATGAGGGAATTTGGAGTGGGGAAAAATGGAGACAAATGAGCTGAATTAAACAATATGGCCTACGTGTCAATTACGAAGTTGTGAGGAGTCATGAAAGAAATATGCGGTGAGGGAGATGGACTAGTCTCCAGGGTAGAGTCATCTTGAAGAGCAATAAATCCAGTTTTACGGCTTTGACTAATTCAAACGATCAAAAACTCGAGCTACGTTCGTGGGTAGGGATTATCCTCAGGCGAGAAAAGAGTTTTATGCGTCTTTATCTAATGTGAAATCATGAATATATTTGTTTTAAAATAATAGAGCAATCATTCCTGCCCCCTGATACCAATGCATACCTAAGTTGTCTTGTAAGGTAGCTTTATTAAGCCACTCATACTTGATCATTCATTATTTGGTCATCATAAATTTAAGACTTATTTACTCAAAGTTGCCTTCGAAAGTCGAAAATTAATGGATCTAACGAAAATTAATGCCATACGAACCATAACTTAGTAATATAAAATCAAAATGAGGTTTTTATGATGGATGATGGGGTTTTGGGTGATGAACTCTATTGAGCGAGAAAATTGTCACAAATATTTTAATAATTTTAAAGTGGAGCTCCTTGGACTTAACTTCAATATTATGGATTATATATTTGTGCACGATCTACATATATATTGGGATAGTATGTTCAAGATTGGTTCTCCTGTAGTATTTCATTTGAGGCTGCAGAATAAGTTTTTAAATAATTTCGTATCTGGATTTCAGTCAAGTAGCATTTGACGAGTTTTCTGGACTCGGAGAATCACATTTGAATTCTGCGGAGGCTCACAAATTGATTCACGTTTGTGATACCGCGGCCCAACGAGCCTACTATGTTTTAGTTACTCTTCAGACTTAACTGAAGTCCTAGTAAAGGATATGTAAGGATGAATACAGAGAAGAATAAATGCTTTATTTTTTAACACCAAAAAGCTCAGATATTATCATAAATTGAGTATGGTGAGCTAGCCTTGAATTATTTAACTTTTTGAGAAGACTTTTAGCCCAACATTGCAATTCTGGTAAAAATAGAGGTTTAAAAATACCTTGTAATTCACCCTATGTGCGCAACTAATGCAATGAAAGAAATGCAAATAATGAAACTGAAATCAAATAATGACAAGGCCAACTATGTTTAAATCCACAGAGTATTTTATTTGTACAACAAGTTTCATTGCTAGGGCGTCATCATCAGGTACCTTCAGGTACCTGATGATGACGCCCTAGCACGCCCTAGCACGCCCTAGCACGCCTAACCGCCCGACGTAGGTACCATTCAGTTACTGAACTATTTAAATCAGCCTATTTGTCACAACAATGTGTGCGATCGGAAAGATAACTATCATTGCTACTTACTAAGAATTTAATTAACGAATCAAGAAGGAAAGACACATTCAGCTTGCTTGTGAGGGTAAATGGCAAACAGCACAGTCAACTGGTGGAATATATAACTCGAATGGCTTGCTGAGCCAAGAATATTTTTCACTGGGAAAACCATACTCCACATGGAAAACATATTCATAAAAATGAAGGGAGATGCAACTACGGTTGGGATAATGAAAACGTATCAGGTATTCCGGCCCTGGATATCAAAAATCTGTTGCTGCGGTCGCAAAAGAAAAACGAAGAACGCAGTATTAAAAATGAATGTGGAGCTAGCTGTTCGATCTAATGATTTATACGAAAGCCTCATCCATTCCGAAATGAGCTGATCAATGGTTTATCAATTATAGGCTTGAGTGCATACGTATATATACATCTCAAATAAAACCTGGTGAGTAAATTGCGAGGATCGCTGGGGCTCTTCACTTATGATTCGGAGGTGGCGAGGACACCCTGAAAAGACTAGATGAAAGGACCGGGTACCGTGACGACACAGTGCGGTCGGTGATGACTGGAAGCTGTCGGTGAAGAGAGCTCTTATTCATGGAATCAATCACACGGTAAGCTATGACCTTACATGCATATAAACCATTGCTAGTTAATTATATTTCGCTAGTATGTGTGACGAAAGCCTTGCTTTCTCTCCATTGTGATCATCTCGATGATCAATGCAGGCGGCTAAATGCTGAGGCCTTTTGAGCTGCTCGAGGAACTGCACGTCATGGAACGCCTATATATCCGTCACGCTAAAGACAGCAATTGGAAATGATGACATTTTGTAAGCTGTGAGAATCATTTTGGCAACTACTACCATGTAACTAATTGCTAACACACGTTTAGGCCAAATGCAAAATACCTCTTTAGAGAAGAATTTCAATAGAATTTGCAAGCATTCACGCAAGCCTGTCATGATTTTTTTTGAAAGACTTAGATTTTCTAAACAGTTACCCTTGTTATAATGTAACGCATATGCTCTAACATAATGGAAAAAATATCAAACTGATTGACCTACGTTCCTCTTGTTGATATTAAAGCAGTCGGAATAATGAATTTCAGAGGAATGGTTTCAGCCTTAATTATGGCCGACTATAATACTAATACCATGCATATTGACTATTGATTTGGTAACTGTACCCATTTAAACTATTCATTAACATCTAATTGGCACCAGTTTTCAATGCCCACTGAGTAGAAAAGTGTATTGCTTAATCAACGTGCAAGGAGAATGGGGAACTTATCTATATTACACTAAATGGCGAAAGAAAATTCAGAGAATAAAGCCTGCCGCGTTTGTATTTAATCCATATGCGTGATTCTTTGCTCATAAATGCTGCAATAATTCACTTAACGTGTGTCCACACGACGTCCCCAGGTGACAGTTTATGTGGCCCACTACGAGCAGACGTGATGCAATAAGACCACCCGGATGCCAGTTTCCTTTCTTAATGTTCGTTTCCAGAGACGCATCTGTCAGCAAGGTTGAAGTGCAGAGCAGAGGCTGCTGGGATGCCCACCCGGGCCCTCGTCTCTGAAGGGATAGGGAAGAGGCGAGGATGAAAAGGGACCGGGGCAGTGAATGGTCGATGAGGGGGAAGATTAAAAAAGTGGCGAAAGAGCTTCCCTCTGCCGGAAGAGTGGGGTTGCGACGGACGGCACCGAGCGGCAAATGGATGGACTGCACGTTGATTCCCCGGTCTGCGACGGGAGTTGAAGTCATTAGCGGCGCACCGCGGGGAGGTTGTGGGGGAAGAGTCGGCGGCGACAGGGCAGAGCATCGCCCGCGCACGGTGACACGGCCACCTGGATATCCGATGGCAAAGGCCGGTGCAGTGAAAGTTGTCATGCAAACGTCGCGCCGTAATAAAGATCGAGTCGCCCGCCGTGCATGACGTGCCGGCTCGGCGGGTTGCCGAGCAAGGGGAGGGAAGGCGATCTGACCTCCACCCCCTCCCCGACATCACCCCTGCTATTGAATCCTCATCCTCTACCCCGCACTCCAAAGGCCGTCCGCCATCCAGCCGTGCCACCCGTTTGATTTCAGTTTTTTTTTAATGCAACTGCATATAACCTTGTGTAGTTATGCATTTAGTGACTTTTCATTCGGTGTCAGTGAAATTTCGTCTGATAAATTATCAGTTCACCGCTTTATCTGACCTTTATTTTGGCAGCTTAGCACCTTATGTCATCATTTTTCCGGTTAGAGCCTTTGTAGGAATAATATATGACTAGGTAACCCGTGCGAAAATTTCGCACTTTCACGCTATCAGGGAATAAGTATGTTAAGGAAACGGTGTAATTGGGTTTTAAATAGAGAAGAAGGTGTATCATAAAGTACTTTTTTTATACATGTTTTCTTGCAAAAATATACAAAACATATTAATACAATACAGGCAAGAGAGTTTGGTACCAGTAGGAACAATCATGACGTCTGATACTGAATAATGGCACGCAATTTACAAAACTTCTTTAAAGACAATATTAGAAGTAACAATGCTGTCGTCTTTGCATTGACTTACCAGGTGACCATTCACCCATGTACAATCACTACGTGTATTTTGTACTATTTTCATTTTAAACCTTTTTTTTAATTTTAAAATTAAAAAAATGTGTGGAGTCGATATACCTCGAGCGAGTAATCGACATGGAAAAATTGAAACTTTTAAGTCAAATTAATGGGTAAATAGTGAAATTTGAGATTGAGATTGTATTTATTGTCAGAAGCCGGTGATTCAACGTTTAAAATGATACCTCATTTATCACTGTAGGTGCAGTATTAACGGAGCATATACGGAATGACAGAAAAAGACCTCTCTGTAATAATATATATGATCATGATTACCACGAAGAGCAAGATATTTGGAGCGTATTGAGTCGTTATTCACTGATTTTTATGGACACCATTTAGTGCAACATAAGTTATTCTTTCATTCATCTTTTGCGTTGTTAATAAATAATATCTTCTCCTTTGTGGTTATTGAAAACAAGGTAAAAAAACTTACGATAATAAATGGCTAAGATGGGTACATGAGAATATCTGAACGTTTTTCCGCTCCTCGTTAAATTTATATTTTCTGTGAGATTCATGCTAAAGGCTGACTCTCCGAGCAAACAGCCCACAAAGTGTGACGTGCTTCTATCATTCCCCCCAACGAGTAATATTTAACAGCGAGAAGTGGCAGATAATAGCCCAAGAGTTGGTAAGGGTTAGCTTGAAAAAAAAGACGAAATTTCTGTACATCCATCCGTTTGAAAGAAAGGTAAGAGGAACAAATAGTAATTAGCGTTTTGGTACTGAGACAGTTTATCAATCCTTAGACTAATCTAGTGATCCATAGGACATACATATTATAGAAAATTTGAAGATGAACAAAATTGGGGCATGATTAAATATTGATGACTGCGAAACACCTTTAGAGCCGTAATTCTCCAAAACCTGACAGAACCCGAAATTTACGGATTTTTTCCTATTCAGTTGGAAAAAAGCAGGCATTTCTCTACCATTATTATTTTTGTGATTAATGTTGAGCTTTTCCTGCTGAGAACTTGTGCACCTCGTTATGTGTCCGTGAATTGTGTGTTCTTCGGCAATTACCCTCCAAATAGCTCTCACATCTTTCACTGCAACCCATTTAGTCAGCGTGTTCAATTATAATTGCCTCCTCTGAATGCTACAGACTTAATTTTGTCAGCCAGCTACACATTCTCACAACTGTGTGTGCTACGGAGAAGCATTCCGACTAAATCTTCAGATTTCATTTAGTTTCTTTCTTCATAATTATTCTATAGTAAGACTCGTATTTACTCATAAGTTTATGGATTGGTTTGGAAAGAGCTACAATTGCAGTGACACATACTATTAAGCGTATCATTAAAAGCCACGGAATATCAGTTGTAAAACTGACGTTTATCAGGATTATAGTGAAATATTTTGGTAAAAAAGCGATCAGAACTCTTGGAAAAAATAAGAGTAAGTCAAAACATTAAAGCAGTAGATGGGTACCTTTTGGACTTATAAACACTAATTAAATTAGTATTTATAAATCAAAGTTGGATAGCATTTTGGAAAACTACGATACACATACAAACATGTCCATTAAGCTATTACCTTTCGGGGCAGACATAGTAAGAGAGATTTGTTATTGCTGTTAGGTGTACAAAGCTGGGTCGGTTTTCTCTATATGTGCGTCCCGGTGCGTCGGTACACAGAGGATATACCTCTTACTAGTAGGCCGTGGGTAATAGTATGATGGCTTTCAAAGTAAACCATCCAGAGGAAGTAACTCGGGTAGAATTGTGCAAGCGGTCATAGGACACTACGAGGTCTTGGTATCAATTGTGGAAAACTGGCGAAAAGGATACAAAATTGGCCGGTTGATTGCCGTAACCGTGAGCAGGGAGCACGTGGCATAGGCACTGCTAAGGCTGGTATCTTTGCATACCCTATTTCAATTTTTACTTCGAAATGTCAATGAGTAGGATCGGACGGCCGAATCAACGATGAGAGGCATAATTTATTTATGCTTGCTCCATCATTAAATACCTATTTATGACGCCTCGCAATAAATTTGGAGCGATTGTAATCTACTACAAACTGGAAAATCAGTAGGAGCGTGGCACGGCATTGTTTCTGGCCCAGGTGGCGGTGAGCCAAAGAACTCACGCAATTATCCTGGGTACACTGATTCGATCACCACATCTGTGGAATCATTCTATCTAGGGCTTGGATACTTAAAACTAGAAATGATCGCCTACGCATGAAGCTTATGCGCGGAGGCCCAAAGGTTAGGATTATTCTGAAAAAAAATTAAGTCAATGAATGAAGAATCCAATAAGCGGTATGGAAAAAACCTTATACAAGTTTATTTAACAAGTTCAGAGAACTAATTTCAATGTAACTTGGTCGAAAATTTTAGAATGTGCTCCTATAAATTTATGATCTGAAAATTAATATTTTCATGGTATAAGAATTAATAATATTTGCCAAAAAGGAATTTCTAAGTTCTCGTCCCTATTTGAAACACACTACAATCTGAGAATGGTTCCACTTAAAACTGGAGCATTAATATTAAAAAAAAATATCCAGTAAAACACATATGAACTATTATTTTCTATTCCCTAAGAGAATTGATTAAAAGATAATTATTTAACTAGATATGAAAAATACTGCTATCTATTAAAACAAAATGAATTTCAATATATTAAAAAAGACGAAAGGTATCCTATAATTAAAAAGTTAGTAGTAGAAAATGTTTGTAGTGTAATTTATGGGTATTATAATTTTCAAAACTTTATTTTTAACATTTTTCCATTCTTCCTATTCCAAATAGTATTTCCCTGTTTTATGAATATTAATTCCATCAAATTCATCATCTGGCTGCTTGAGAAATTTATCTTCTGAAATAATTACCTGACATGCTCAAACATTTCATGGCAATTGTCGTAAATAAATTTGGCGTTTCGGGATTTGAAATGAAAAACGACTTCCAAAATAATGCCCCGGAAAACCCCAGCTTTTTACGTGACCTATTGAACGAATGACAACCATTTATTGCCTGAAACGTATGCATTGGTAATTTTTCTAGATGATCGGCAAGCATGTGACAAAATATTTATATTCACAAAAATAAAAGAATGCTTTAAAACTTGATGAATTGTTTACGGTTACTGTTTGGAAGAGCTCTTCTACCAAAGAATTATTATCAAAAATTAGTTTTAAACGATCATCGAGCTATCATCTGTAAGAAAATTAAATTTTATTGTGGTAATCGCAATGCACTCAGCAAACTTTTATAAGCCACCATAGCTTGTATTAATTAAATTCCTGTCTCTGTTTAAGTGTATTTTGGTCACAGAGGGGGGAACATAAAAAATGAATCTACTAATACAACATAACTTCAGGTGCAAACATAACTTTAGGTGTATCTTCTATTCTTTCGACCTGATTTTTTCAAGAGTACGTTTTAATGGAGTGGCTTGGTACACATAGCAGAATACTTTCGAAAAAATCAACGTATATTTTTCAGGAACAAATAGGAAAGAATATGCATGCTATGATCTCTGGATGTATGTAGAACCGGCATTGGCGTGGGTTACAAAATATGTGAGCTTTCTACACTTTGTTTCTGAAGCATCGCAGAGAGAAAGGCACAGCAGTGGGTCTTTAACCAACTGTTGCAATGAAATTGGAAAAGAAAACGCATTTTTAATATTTAAACACTTGAACTAATTCAGGGCTTCTAATATTCTCTCATGATCACGACTCATGTAGAGGTGGTGTTAACCAAAGTGCATCTACGTGTTGTGTCTCTGTCTGCCTTACCTGTAATCAATATTATTTTACTCATTACCTTGTAACGCGCCAGCCACTGTTAATGTAGCTGAATTAAGAGGGAGAGATGTTATCTTACCTTTGAGTTACTTCTTTGACTATTTTTTAATGACGACTGACACAATTTGGTGCACTAATTTATTTAACTTGTACCAATTTATTGACATTGGTGCAACACAAAATGTTCAAATGCACGTTGCCAACGATGAAAGCTTCTATAGTTTTGACCCACTGTTCGAATACACCTCTACTCGTTCATCATGTGCCTACTCCTTATCTAATATATCTTACACTTATCTATCTACAGTTTTAGTCATCCCATTCCCACTGTCTAATCATTCCGAAATCTCATTTTTCGTGGATTATCCTTCATTAGTTTTATTAGTTAACTTTTAAAGCTATGAAATAAAGCGATTTAAGAACATTTTTATGCTTCAGAAATATTTCCTTGACGATTAATCATCCTATGTTTCCTACGATCTTCAAGCATATGCATCCCCTTAACTTATTCTTGCGTCATCTTATATCAATGAGAATAAACTATCAAATAGCTAACCACTGTTTTAAAAATGTAACCGTTACATGCCACTGTTCTCTTCATCATCCTCATCAAACTCTAATGTCAATAATAACGAATAAAATACTCTCTTTTATCATGAAGTTATCCGGGAGTCGCAAAAATAACACTAGCTCTCCTTTAGCAATGCCGTATCATGTGTATGTGAGAGTGTTCACTCATTCTTGCTTCCAACCATTGAAGCTTCATAATCTCTTATTCTACCTCGCTCACTCTCATTCATTATAAATAAATGCAAACCCTGAGCTGCTTAAGGGATCCAATTTTCCGCATACATTTTAGGATACTATTCCACTAATCACTTTTCGATGAAATCTTAGAATTTTTCCCAAATTTTACTGACAGAACTTAGGACATTATTCAATATTGGGTCGTAAATTCTTTTATGACTCAAAATGTAATAGATCTTTCTTCCAATCCCCCTGTCACATGCATTTATAAAATTTTAATAAGCTCCATTTCTTCCATGTACGAATTTTTGAAGAAACTCGACAGTACTTAAGCCTTTAGTACAACCCACACTTGATTCCCACTTTTGAATCGTACCTTCCACACTTCTTCAGTTATTACTTACAAAATATAAACCAACTAGACTAATCTATGATTACTTTCAAGGGGAACGATGCATGGCATGTTGCTGAAATGTTGCATGCTGCTGTAGAGCATGCTGAAATTTTTAAAAATTTTCACTGAACCGCAAAAAATGACATTGAAATATACGGTTGTTTTATTTGTGTTGACATTAAATTTTTAAACGCATTAAGCTACCGATTTAAGAAATGTGTGATCGGTATAAATAATACTGCAGAGGAGATCTTATGCGAAGTGGAAAAATGGTTTTTCAGCGTATATATATATAATAATTCTCCAGCTTCGCGGAAAAACATCATTCACAAATATTTTCAAAAAGAACATGTGGCTTTCGAGGTACAAAGGCATCATGCTTGCAATGGATGGAAGTCACCATGAAGCCAACTTGTTAAACGGGAACGAAATCATCACTGTAAATATCGAAATATTTCTATCGGAAAATAGTAAGTATAAACCCAAGCATGCTCCGTGAAGCAAGTCTAGACTAATGTGAGGCTTAAAATGATTCCATCAAAGGACCCAAAGCAAATAGCAAACTAGGTCATACCCCGAGAGCGGGCATCGGTTTGCTTTAGCTGAAACTTTTACTAAATGGCATCATACATTTTTTTCACCCCACTTTTAATTCCTCCGTTAACACCGGATTGCTAATTTTTTTCTCTCCACCACTTCGCCATTTTATTTTTATTAGCTTTGTGGCGAGCGCGGCTACGACGAACGCTCGGAAAGAAATTTAATTTAAACGCAACTCATAAACATGCTCCCATTTGAAATGAGTATGGGAAGTAGAGGAGTTTGATACAAAAGCAGAAGAAAAAAAACGAAAATTGCTCGGACATCGTGGGAAGTTGGCGGTGACGTGTGCCCGGGAGCTGCTCGCGCACCCGAGCGGTGAGTGGCAGCGGGCCTTTGGAGATGGGTGGCGCGTTTGGAGGCCGTAACATGACGCGGGGAAAGTGGCCACGAATGGCTAGCTCACGAGGTCGACCCTTCGAGTGGCCCCACGCTCATACCTTGGCACGGACCCGTATCCATCGAGGCTTAGAACGTCTAAACTTAACACACATACCTACGGTGACGTAGTAAGGGGTTTTTGCCAGAAATTTTTAATTTATTGAAAACCTCCCGCAATTTTGTATTCATTTAAACAAAATGGGCTCTCAAGGAGAAAGGTCATTTTTTAAACAAGAATTTTGATTTCATTATTTCTTTATTTTAAACATTTTTTCAATTAACTTTCTGGTAATGTTGAAACCAAACTCGTGGGTACAGTAGTCTTTCAGAAATTTGTAACGTGAATATCTTTAAAAAAAATCGTTTGTTACCTACAATTTATATTTCCTTGGCCCTCATTCACAAATTGTTCACCCTTTCCACTGATGGTACTCTACATGAACGGATACGAAACGGAATCCAGGTTACATCACTTTATACGTACATGCCCCTCACTTCATTTCTTTTTAGGGTAGACCAAGTAAAAGAACTTTGGTATTGCTGTTAGGCCTAGAAAACTGGATCTCTTTTAATAGTTCAACCCATAATACCCTATCCCTGTATACCTGCTTCACTTCTCCTAAACTCGTGCATTGCCTAAGATAATCAATATTCCTCCTCTTCAGAGTCTCTTCCACCACACTCATCGAGATCTACTCCTTCCTCTAACACCAATCACTCTACTGTCATATGTCTAGTTCCTTGTTCGGCTCTCATCCATTCTCTTAAAACAACATACCATCCTTTCACATATGTTCATTACTGGGACATCCAACAAACATTATTTCATGACCTAACCATTCCTAACCATATTCATCCTATTTTGCCGCAAGCTTTTCTCAGATACCCCATTCCCACTGCATTAATCCTAATCTTTTGCTTATCCTGACTTTTTTCATTTAGACGGAAAACATATTTTTCATTGCCTAAGCTAAGTATAACGCAATTTCAAATATATTTTCTTTACATGCAGAAATAAATTTCAAATATTCTCTTCAATGGTATAAAAAAGAATGAGAATAGAAGGAAACTCTTGTGGGAATCTATGTATTCAGCGACATGGAACTCGAGGTTAGTTACCTTCATGTAAGTAGCCTTATGTTAAATAGTTAATTATTTTAGTATATTTTATTCATTTTTCTAAGTAATCTGTCATAAATTTGCAGTTATGCGAAATGGTTTCTTGCATTCATCCTTTGCTGTTGTGTATTCAGTGAGTACAATGGCATGTAACTAATTAATAGGAACACCAAAAATGAATTAACACCGTACGCACCAGTCCCTTATCATCACGTATCGCAGGCATAGCACGCCATTCATCTTTAGCTGACATCGCGAGTTAATTCAGTCATACCCATGTTTCACCTCTGCAACTTATGACGAAGAATACACTTTTTATGATTTATGATTTATTTTTCTCGGAGATGCTCCGCATGCCACATGCGTACTTCAATTTAGCATTTTACAACCATTAATTCAGCCGTCAATTTATGGCAAATTGCAAACATCCGGAAAAAGTATCTCAGCGGTGTATTTCACGTTCCCACTATTGACGTTTCACTCGATATGAGATCATTCTTTAAATTTCCATTTTCAAACAATAAGTGCAGCCGAATTTATGTTGAATGAATCTACCCTCAATTCAATGTCCTAATTGACGTTTGCATTCCTTGCGGATTAATTGATAAAAAATAAACATCCAGAGTGATGCTATGCGAATTTTTTACGCTATGCTTATTTCTTACTTTATTGTTACACCCGTCATGTTACACTGATATCATACTTCACCAATATAACAATCAATATCTAGTATTTTCCCTTTCCACTTGACGTCCGAAAAATTTAAAAATATTATGGCAAGCCAAATGACCATTCAATTGCTTATTTTATTGTTCAACTCTGCTCTTCCATGTCAACTGAAATAATATGTTTATAAAAATATGGATGGCATATTTTAGAACCCACTGTTGCATAGCCCATTCATAAATTCCTGTGACGAAAATTTTCAATGACAAAAATTATGTTTTTATTCCATTTTTAAAAGAATTCAAACCGTGATATGGAAATTTGTAATACGTTTCATCCCGGATGAGAGCGATTACCTTCGGCACGGTGCTTGATCAGAGACCATTTTACGTGACATCAAAGAAACAAAAAGTAAAACATGATTAGTTTTAGCTGCTTATAACAGAGATGAATTAATAGCGCACTGCTTTAAAATTGTCCCTATCAAATGATTCCGTGATTTCTCGCCACGTGAAAAATGCAAACGGTCACGGTATCTGGAAATCTATTTTCGAAGCTCATTTACACCACACCAGCCAGTTAATTGCAACTAAACCAGGATTTCGCCCCCCCCCTCCCCCCCGCCACCCACCTCCAACATTGAATAATCAAACACACAAACACGCGGACAGAAAGCGTCAGAATCAAGTCATTAAGGCTAACGGGTGAATTGCAGCGTCGCTGGTGCATCTCTGCGATACGCACCACAAAATACCGCGGGAGGCCGTTTCCTCCCAATTATCACCCAGATGTCGGGCCATTGAATACATATGGCTCTAAATTGGTATAAGCGCGGCGTTGCCAAAAAAATGGAAAGGGCAGTTTGAACGCTATTTGCAGCGATCACATATTTTATTGAATGGGTCACTCCAGTATGCCATAACTCACAAACTACGTCCTAATAGTAGTACTGAAACGCTCTTATCTCATTTCATCTGCATGACGACAATTTCGATGGTGAACTTTGCCATACAATTAAAATTTGGAATTGCTGGTGGTTTATAAGCCACTCTGCTCCCGTGATAGATTTTGCAGTCAACGTTTGAAGCCCTAAAGGAATGCAGAGCCCCTGGCTGTTTGAATTTGACCCAGACTTCGATTTCATGCAGTGTGGTAGCAGCCTTTTTTATTCAAGCCCCGATTTCCCGTGAAAGTTTCGTGTTAATTTAAATCATTTTGAGCGATTTCAACGAGGCAAAAGGGGAATTTTTTTTAATAAAGGCAGTAATCTTTACGCGCGGGAAACACTTAATTACCCCTTAAGCGGCAAAACATTCCGATTACGGATGCAATTTTGAAATGTGTTCATATTCAAGGTTTTAATGAAACAAAATTTCTGGATTAACGGATTAATCAATCGATTGCTCAATTCTGCT
Source organism: Pyrrhosoma nymphula (assembly GCA_963573305.1). Classification (NCBI taxonomy): domain Eukaryota; kingdom Metazoa; phylum Arthropoda; class Insecta; order Odonata; family Coenagrionidae; genus Pyrrhosoma; species Pyrrhosoma nymphula. The sequence goes on from OY754332.1 coordinate 59,021,413, forward strand.
CGGGTTAAACGGGCACCTCTCCCGCATCACCCACTCACCCGCAATACTCCGACACCCTCCTACATTCTCCTCCGACACTCCCCCATTTAAAGTCTCCCTCGCCCAATCCCAAAACAACCCCCCCCCACTATTCCACCACCCGTCTCAATTAAGTGAGATTTAGAGTAGGATGCCTTTTATTCCCCGAGAAATAGCCCAATCGCAAAATGCGGAACATAAAATGTCGATGGAGTTTCGATTAGAAGCGAGAGAGGGGGATAGCAGCCGTTTGCAGTGGAATGCGTCATAGATCAGGTGTCCCGCGCCCATATTTCTGCACCTCCCCATTCCCCCCCCCCCCCCCTTCAGCTTGAATACCGCTATAAAGGAGATTACAAATGAGACGGCAGGCGCAACTCCTCCACAAACAAGATGCATCAACATTTTAAGTGCGACGGCCCTCACTTCGAATTTTAATGACATTATGAGCTCATGAATTGCAACGACGACGGTGCAAACAATTGAGTGGTGCCGGACGGGAACGACCGCAGTCTCGGCCGAATATTATTCCATTTTCGGGGCAGTGGCAGATAAACCAATGCTTCCAGCTTTTTCTACTGTCCGGGATGAATTTGCGCGTCATTTCATTGGGCAATCGCTGAGGTAGAGTGTTGAGCGCTCTTTTTTATTTAAAGAAACATATTCAACCGGAAGCTCCAATGAGCCAGGTAATTAATTTAAATGTGATGGGACATGATTGACTGCCAACATTTACCCAACGCGCTTCCTTTTTAATTGAACCCAAAGACTCATTATTAATCGTGCCAAAGAGTTTATTTTTATATTAATAATACGCATGTGTATCTCTCAATGACGCGATTGAAAAATATTTCATGATATACTTTTTCTAACAGAGGCCTCCAGGGGAAATCACGAAGATACAAGCCTTACATCACCCTTTAAGGAAGCTAGCAATATGTGTACTAAAATAATTTCTAAGGAACAAAAGTAGCTTGACAAAGATATCACGTCACATAAAATTTACTTTCAATTTACAAAAAAACATATCATCATTACTCTAGTGCATAAAAGTATCGTCCACGTATTTTACACTTCTTCAGAATTTTAAAAAATAAATGACATTTTCTGTAGCCTAAGTTGCGGCTCTGTGCTCCAGTGACACATTTTTACAAAACTAGGATTTTTAAGTACCTACAGATTTATTTAGAAATTACTGCGGTATAGTTCGTATGTTTTTTCAATTGTGTAAATAAAATAATAATTACTCATCTTAATGTTTGAAAAAAGCAAAAAAGTAGTTGTGAAGACGTTCTCAATACATTGCGTGGAACAAATACCTACGTCTCGTTGAAACCTAAAATATAAATTTTGTTAAATACTGAGCAGTGCCATTATTAATATTATTATTTACTCTATTTACGTTATTAAAATGATTATCCACCTCTTACGATACCTTCAATAAAAAATCGAATAAATTCTCTATTGGGACTGGAGAAAAATCTCACTTTATCTACACTGCCAACATTTTTTTCTTCGAATAGACATTACAGAAGAAAATACTGTTAATAATACGTTGGTAAGCGCTCTATCCTTAGGGTATTAAATTATTGAGACGGCTATTCCATTCCTTGCATATCTTCCCCAATCCTCACCTGGCCATAGACTAGTTCTCCCACCACAGTGGACGGTTTTCATTGCAGAGGGTAGAATTCCCATGACCCGCGGTCTGCATTCTGGGTACATCATTGAGCAAGAGTTCTGGAACTGCTTCCTCATCTTTTACGGCGACCATCATCATAGTGGCGTTCCTTCCTTGTAAATGGTTCCGCCGTAAAAGAAATGGTTTTTGGTCAGTTTATCAGACGTGAAAGGCATGGACTAACTCCTTCACTTCACTTTTATTTGCGTGGATAAAATTTGCGATGCTAATTTAGCGGATAGCTAAAGAAACGTATCACATTATCACTGCTGAATTACTTAAACTATTCACTGTATAGGAAATAACATGCATTTTGGAAAAAAAACATTTTATAGCATTTAATCTTTCACAGTTTCTATGGTATTGACAATAATATAGGTGATGCTGCTCACGCTGGTATTTTTTCGCTACGCTAAGGTGAATGAAGAATATTAGTATGTCATGCATTATGAGTAGTTGTAAAAGACTAAATCCTAGTGCGCAGCAATCTCTATCAAATGAGTTGACATGAATATGTTACAACGTTAACTGTAGAGTTTTTATGCTTTAATACTGAAAGAAATGGTGAAAAATTGCTGCAACCTAGCCTGCAAGTGCATAAAAACTAACAAACAACGGATATATTGCGGTATAATATCAGTTCCACAGAAACCGCCTCCTTAACAGGAACACGGAGGCTAAATATTGCGCTAACGACAGGTATAAGCGAAAATTGGGCCTTGAATACCTAAACATTTTGCCTAATGACCTTTTTACCTATACCTATTGACTAATTTTTAGATTAAACATGGAGGCTTTAAAGAAAGTTTGAGCAAATTCTGTATCGAAATCTACAGAAGGCGTAAAATTTTGGTAAGTAGTCTTTTGAAATGTACATGATTCCAGTAGTTCCATTTTTGTGATCCATCAAACTGTTTCAGTAACTGACGCAAGAACCGTAACCGAATGCCCCTCAGAAAAGTATCCATTCCCTTAATTTAATCTCGAATCTAATTTATCGATTGATAAAGGTAAAAGGTTAAGCTGATATGAATAATTGCAGCACAAAAATGGGCATCAATCTTTAATTCTAGCCTGGAACAAGCACGTCCGTGTGGTGTGAGAAGTCATTCTTATGGAACGTTCTTCAGCATGTTTCTTGGCTCAAACATTTATTCAATTAAGTGTACCTGCCGTGTTATTGCAGTGAAATGCTGGCGTGCTTTATTTTAAACCATACGCCTGAATGCATGCACTACGCCTGATCCTCTCGAAGCAGTTAAAAAAGTTGGGTCTCCCACGGGCCAAAATATTTGTTTTCAAAATCCGCGAGTGACCATGCTGCCTTCACATGGTGTACATAATCGCTAAATTCCGTCGTACGTCTCCAAAAGCTAAATCCCAATTACTTTTGAATCACTATCGTGAATGTCTGCCTAACTACGTGGTCACGAAAAGGCGATAAGCCAAAATCGGCACTTGGAAGAAGTGATGGATTGGAGATAACTGATACTTCGGCGGCCACCTAAACCTAAAATAATTCATCAATACGTACCCCAAGAGGAATTGTAGCAATAACCGAGAGGGGACAGAAAAGTAAAAAAAAATGAAATCCATACATAAGAAGTGAAAAAGCGGTTTAGCAGAGAAATAGATGCATTGATGGAATTATCGCAGAGCAAATGGCTCAAATTCGGTGGAAAGGGAATGTGAATGGCCACGAGCAACCAATAGTTGAATAGTAAGTAAACGATATGTCATAGATAAAGAAACAAACCCAGTGAATAATATGCCAGAAGAGATAAGCCCTCAATGGAATGCCTTTTTGTTCTTTTGTTTTCATTGACTTTGAAGAAGTGCTGGATGAATCAGCTTATATTTCTTCCTCTACTTCGTCTTTCATAGCAGCAGGGATAGTCTTAAGCCGACGCATTTCTCTGACGTTTCTAAGTTCCAACAATTGAAATAACGATTTTTCTAAACCCTCAGTAGTTATGCATTTGCAGAGATTCCTTTCCTCACAAAGTCAGTACCTTTTACTCCTATTTTTAGAAAGTGAAAGACAATATTTAAAAAATACTCATTACAATGCTGAAATATATAATTTTTCTGTGGGATAAATACTTTCACCATATTGCAGAATATAATTATAATTCTAAAATGCCTTGAATTTTTGTGAGTAAGCTCACAGCCTTCACAATGAACGATTTTCAAATTCGTTGCTGGGGAATAACGTCTCATTTTTATTGTTTTATGTTGTTATGGATAAGCCCAAAAGCACCTCTGCCACTTCATTACACGAACATATTCCAGGTATGGACATTTTTAAATGCATCAGTTGGTGATCTGTACATTTTTCGGTCACTTTCCTTTGCTTACTTTTGTCATGGATGGACCATGTAAATGGACCACTTGATCACATAAATACTTTTAAGGTATGGATTTTTTGTCATGGACGTTGGTAAAAGGAGTAAGTTGCATGGATATTTGGCCCACACCAAATTTTGAAGTAGACCAAGTGTGTCAATAGAAGTTTTTGATTGGATAAAATGTCCTGGAAGGTCGAATACTCATCGGCATCTTCCAGCCCCTTTCTCTGGTATCATATTTCGTGATGAATTAAAATTGGTTTTCCCATCGTCTTCATCCTTCTTATATATATTAAGCCAGTGGTCTGTTCTTCTTTGTTGATGCCTAGGTGGTCCTTACATGGTCTTATGGGTCCTTCTATACTTCGTATACCAATTGTAATGTTGTTTGCAGCAATCTTTACATTTCATTTATAATCTATATTTCTTACATGGTCGCTCAATTCAATTTTTCTTTTGCTCACTCAGTCAAAAATATCTTCGTTTTGACATGCTCTTCTTGTATAGACACATTTTATGGACTAGTGCGGTATTTTTTTTTAATTTTACGTTTTATATTTATCCTTGTAGACACCAATAGTAGCTTCATTTTTGAGGTTTCAGTTATTGTCATGGGTGTATACTTGGTGATAGCTGCACCGGTAGCATTATAAATTCTGGTATTTTTTTTCTAATATTATACGGATGTTTTTCCAGATAAAAACGTTCCCTATTATTGCTCTTAAGTGGTAATCTTTCAAGGGGAGAAAAAACTCATTGAAGGGGTGAAATAACTTATCAAAAGGTAATGATAATATAATTTAGGAGGAACGTGGTATAGATTGAATTAATGCAAAGTCGGAATAGATGCCGGGTTTATGTTTTCATTTTCCTCTGTTAACATCTAATTATCAGCCTTGGTAGTGAAGGAAGTCCCCACCTGCTATTCCTTAGGTCATGGGTTTGAGAAAAGCCAGGTGTGATTTTTCACTCTTTAGGGCGAGGTTGTGTGTACTAGTCAGATCTTGTTCGATAAACAGCTTCCACATAAAATGCCTAGGAGGCTGTCTTAAACGGCAATGTATATAAAATTAAACCACTTAGCCTCAAAATTATAGGGGATATATTTATTTACATCCATTTAAAAGCATTCGTCGTTGTGTGAATTAAAAAAATTATTGTAATGAAAGTATTTTTACATCATCCCTGCTGAAGGTGTGGATGAAGCTACAGGGTGTCGGTAGAGCGCGCTCATAGCAATATACGTTCTAAAAATTCATCCATGATTAATCACTTATTTAATTTGAATGCAAAATATCAAATAAAAACCGCTACACCTGTCCAAAATTAATGTTTACGAATTTATTGCCTCAGCTGTGAATGTTTTCACTAACACACGCTTTTGCCATCGCTTGTTACTCCCCTTATTATTAATATATATATATATATAAGTCAATTAAGTGGAGTTTTTAAATGTAAATAGACGGTAGATTATAAAACATAAAATTGTAAAAATTGGAAAATTTTAAAGGCGGTAACCCTAAATGCTAATTTTACGGTAATTTTAAGAATTTACTACCACTAGCAGAAAATAATGAATGATGCATTAGAAGGACAGGAAAAAATTCTGGTCCAAAACGTAGGAACGTAAAAAAATATACAAAACCGAAATTTATGTGTATGGAAATTTTTTTTATGGATGAAAAATAAAAAAATTCTTTTTAATAGAGAATTAACCCTTTAGATAGTGTATTTTGAGCAATAAAAGATATCCAATTGTCATTATTTTTTTACGCGTTCATTTAATCGTCCGTCTTTAGAGTAATTTGAGAATTAGAATTCGAAAATTTTAGAATTTATGCACTTTGCTTCATTTCCTTGTGAAATGTACTTTTATTTGAGTGATATTTTGTCATAAAGGCGGCGAGATGAAATAAGTAAACTGCAAGCAGTCGGGACTACAAATGTTGCTTTAAAGAGCCATGTGAGTGACTTGTGCGTGCACTTCCTTCAAAACATGGATAACACGGATGCCAAAGAAATCTTTGCATATATTTCTCATGTCGTGTTGCAAAGTTCTATAAGCAACTCCTATAAAGACTCCAAATAATCCACAGGGGAAAAGGACGCCTCGGTAGGTTAACTGGTTAAAGCACTCGGCGCGAAATCGAGGGATCCGGGTTTGGATCCCAGTCAAGGCGAATGATTTTTCTCCTGTGGAATACCGCACTTATGTGCCCTTGCAGGTGACTCCGCAAAGGTTACTACCGTGGCTAGTCCCGGTTTCCTCAATATCCGCGATTATTTGGTTGGCAGATGAGGACTTAACCCCGTCGCCAAGGAGATCATTGAAATACAGTAAAATACTTATAGAGGAAATATTACCAAGTAATATAACAAAGTATTTTACCTAATTATATTGAAAAGGAAATGGTCACCTTCCAAATGGCACGATGTAAAGGCCTTCCTAAAGTACATTTCTGCAACGCGTTGAGAAATTTGCAACTATTTACTCTCTTTGGGACGTAAGTAAGCAAGAAGCGTACATGTAGGGCGTTCACGAGAGCTGATAACATCCGTTGAACTCGAGCTCTTTGAAGAGAATCAGTTTCCAAACTTGTTACGTAGGTCTCCGCGGGGTTTCAAATTAATCATCTCATTTCCATGATTTTTCAGTGTTGTTCTATTACTTGGACGAATTGGAAGGAAAACGGTGGAAATAACAAATTAGGCAGAAAAACATTCTCAACGACGGTGGTTTTCTCTGTCTGTTGCATGAAAATCACTCCTCCGAGGTGATTTCTGGAGGAACAATTGAGTAAAACTCACTCCGAAAAAAGATAAGAGAAACACCAAATGTAAGACGGCGTTTCCCTTCCACCCAACGCCAATCGATTCCTGTAGGAATTCCGGAAAAATATCGTCTAGGGAATAAAACTACGCAGTGAAAAGTACTTGAATCAAAAGTACCATTTTATGACTTTTTAACCTAACCTTGTTACAAATTGACTCTTAAACAAAGCCCTAAAACCACGGAGCTTTCGTGGAACCTCTTCTGCGCATGCCTCTCTATGAAAAGAATTGATTCATTTTTAGGAATGGACTCTATGACCTCATGAAGCTGAAAAATGGGTGATAGTCGATTCATCTATGAACCATTTAGTATATCTAAGGGAGAGGAACGTATGTGTGCTTAGTAGAAGGGGGACACTAAGGAAGTTAACGGGAACAAGGATATCATGAAAAAGATTACCAAGGGAGTCGTAAGTTTGTGAAAACGTTTGAAGAAACTTAACCAAAGTGTAGAACTCATGAGTGATATACCAGTGAAGAGAAAGGTGCAAAAGCAGTAAAACTATACCAGCCCAAAACCTAATAGTAATATTTTTCAACAGAACCAACCTATGAGGGAACGGCGTGAGATAAGGGCTTGTCATTTTTGGAGACAGCCTCGTGGGGAGAAAGTTATAGAGACATAAGTGAGAGCTGAATTGTTCGAAGAGCTAAAAAAAGATAAATAAGGCTTGAAAGGAGAATTTTACGGTTAATAAGAACATTTGTGAAATATGACTTCAGATAGTTCCTTAATATGTCTCTAATGCAAAGTACATAGCCTGCTTCGTTTGGAAGGATCCAAGACTTTGTGTTTTATCACAGTACTGGTACACAACTCTGCAGAAATGTAAACTTAAATGTGTGATCTCCGAAAGCTTTATCGTCAAGTTTTATGGTGCAGAATCGTGGAATATGAGAAGAGAGGATGAAAATAGTCTGAACGCGTTTGGAATGTGGGTTTGGAGGAGAATAGAAAAAGTGCGATGGACATAAAGGAAAACGAATAAGGAAGTGGTCGGCATGGTGGTTAAGAAGAGGAAAATGTAAGAGAAATTTAGGAAAAGGTAGAGTTGGTGGTTGGAACAGGAAATGAGGGGCTAAGGGATGCTGAGGACCGTGATATAGGTAGGCAAGGAAGAGGAAGAAAGAAAACAGGCTTTATGGATAGGATAAAGAGGGGTAGGTCGTTTGCCCAGCTGAGAAGGGAAATCATGCAAGGTCAAAAGGGCCTGCCCTTGTCCCTTCTTCCAGTAAAATCTGTCGATACGGGTAGATAACCTCTAATAATGATAAGTGAGACCCCATCCCAAAAAATCGTTTTATTTTGGCATTTTATATACGGCATAAACTGCTTCATGCACACGATATATTCTCAGAGCCTGTAATCACACCAATTTCCCCACGAATGTCTTCACATGCCACAATGGGTGATGATATACCACATAGCACCATGTAAGAGAGGTGAAGCAATTTCAGAACATTAACACCATCTAATATGGCAAGGACTCAGTGGGTGTCTACTCTTGACAGTGGATTTCTTAGGACTTTTTTACGCGGCCCTAAAATGCTTCGCGTATTAGGACAGAGAGTGTGCGGGTGATCGAAACGGTGCCTTTAATCATGGACCGGCTCGGATGACGGGAAATATTAACGGGAATTGAGGTGCTACAAGCACGAAATGGGAGAAAAAAGGAGAGAAGGAATGGCGGTGAGGTGAATCAATGAAAACGTTATTGCGCGGCACCGTGATGAAAGCCCCGGGACGAGCGAAATGGGGGGGGGGGGATTGGAGGGGAACCTGCAGAATGGGCGCGCTCTCCACTTCATTTTGCAGAAGTGATTTCCACTCGGCTTTATTTTAGCAATCATGCAGTGCCAGGGTCGATGCCCTCCGACAAGGGGCGGTCGTGGGAGCACTCTCTCCCTCCGACAACTCCCCGAGCTACGAAGCACCCAAACAATGCCACACCCTCCGCTGCGCCCACTTGGCGAATGACACCGAAGACGCTATCATAGTCAAGAAGAACACCCATGCTGTTTAGGGTGACGCTCAGATACTTATAAAGAATGCTCAGCATTTTCGGCATTATTCACGACTGAAAAAGGAACCCGCAAACATGCATAAATTAACATGCCTTCGTGCCTGAGGAAACTTTTAGCTCTTCAATTTATATTTGCGAATAACAAGAAACCATTTATGCAAAAAATAATTTTTATAACGCAAATTTAGTTCTTGAAAAAATCTATAAATGTATGGTTTCGTACAACTCTGTAAGTTATAATCTTTATTTTTTTCTGTAGACATTAATATTTCATTTACTTTTTACGCGCTTTTATTCTCACAGTAAATGCTCACAAGGTGTTAGATTGCTTGTTAGATTCATGCAACGTATACTGTGGAATTCAATTTGAGCAAGCTGCATAAAATGAACGGTAATCTTTAAACATATTACCATTCTCATTATTGACGCTCGATATGGTTATAGAAGTGCCCACATATTAGGAGTGAGTGACAAAAACTCCTGACTAATGTTTTGAATAAACTCTTTGCATATGAATTATTTAATTCAGCCTCATCCTTCACTGGAGGAAACTTTAAATGATCAGACAAGGGAAATTTTGCAGCTCTTCTCTGAATTGTTTTAGAGTAAGCTTGAAATCAATAGCTGGAATAATTATCGATTAATTACGAGGTTTCTGACAGCAGACTCCTGAGTTCAAATGCAGGTGAGGACGCATTGATTCCCGACTCAATATTTTGAAAATCTGAAATTTATTTGGAGGCTTAAGTGAATCTTAGCAAGTGAAAAACCTCCCCAAACTTAATCTTGGAAATTTAAAAGCCTTTTGTATTATTGCGAGATAAGCTCTTAGTACGTCGATCAAACCGACGACCTGTTTTCGTGTTTATCATTTTGTGAGTGAGAGCATAATGCATGGGCGGAAAAAGACAGGCAGATATATACCTACCACGATGAGATAAGGGATTAGATTTAGGCTGGATATTCTTTAATAGGCATTAATAAAATATAAATAATATTTTTAAACGATATAAATAAATATAAATAGTTCCATTATTGGGCAGTTTGGAAATTAGGTTAAACACAATTTAAATTTAAGACCGCTCTTTAAATTAACTCATATATAATCTAATCTGAAATTCCCTCACTAGTCTCCCCTGCTTCACCTCTCCCACATTTTACTAATTATGATCTCTCTTGCATTACATAACAATCCTTACTCCGAGTTGGTGAATATCCTCTCGGGGAAGAATCCTACCTACAATGTACGGAATGGCATGCGAGAAAGTTACCACACCGCCAGCGAAACCAGTTGAGCCATTAAATTAATGATATTGGGGTGATATTCTGGTTAAGGAAGGTTTGAGCGTAAAAAAAATCCACAGAGTTATTACAATCGTAAGCCCCCATCTCTTTACAACTTTGAAATTTGCAATCTTTGCAACAACAATGATTTTTGAAATCTTCTTTCACTAGCACCATTCTCCCTGTAATATCTTTGCTACCATGCCCATTGACTTCAAACGTACTACCTAGGTAAATTAAAAGCTCTAATTGCTCAAGTTGGTGCCTTTCTACTTCCCGGTGACCTTATGACCGGTCCCGAATTTTTATCCTAGATTAACTATCTATTTACTTTGGTTCTCTCGTGATTAATCTTCATGTCGTATTTCCTACACGGAATTTCAAATGCATTTACCAAATTTTGCGTAATGAATAAGCTCGTCTGTAATTTCCCTAACTCTTCGACTGGATGTTATCTACTTCCACGTCTTTTCTTACCTTCAACTCTCGTATTGCCCTCTATATCGCTATCGTGTATCGCCTGTGTGAATTTATTCTTATTCACATAATAATATTTTACATAAAATGTTTGGGTAAATATATATTCAAGATATATTAAAGAAATTACGAAGTAACTTCCCAGGGATAGAGAGAGAGAAAGCAAGGGTAAACATTCGCTTATTAAGAGTAGAAAATAAAAACAGAATCATATTAAAATAATTCCATATTGACTAAATTATTTGGCGTTTCTCACACTTATTATTTATAAACGTCACATTACTGAAAACCTTGCTTTCGATAAAAACGTCGGTGCAAAAAAATCAAACAGTTAATTTTCTTACCCACAGTTTGTTTTTGATTGCTGCTATAACTCTTATCAGATTATTTTAGCGCAATAGTCATATCCACAAAATGTTGAAAGGCATCATAAGTAATGGAGAGCCTCCTTTAGGGCATATCACGTGGAGTCCGCTAATGATATTAGCAACTTAAAAATGCTATTGAGAATGATTCGGTGATTGAATACGGTAGGGTTACGGTCGATAAAAAGTTGGAGTTGAGGACGATGCTGCGAGGGATTATTTGTTCAGCGGAAAGGTGGAAAAGGAGGAACTTATGGTTGTTTCATTGCAAATACAACGGCACGGCGGTGAATTCCTGAACCAACGTACGCCGAAAAATCGAGTTTTCTCTTTAAAATTGAAGCAGAACAGTCAATGAGAAGACAATCAAATCATTATTTGATCGTGGATGCATTAATTTTTAATTCTGATGCATAACTAATTAAGGTTATATTTGAGTTTTGTCACTGACAGTGTAAATTTAGCAGTGAATTAAATGAAGGTAAACGGGTGCGGTGATCGGAAAAAAATCATGCTTCCAAATTTGGAAAATTATTCGAAGGGTGATCCAATGAGCCCGGAGTGTTATGTATTATATGCCAGTTTATTCATGAATTGGAGTTTTGCCTACCACTGATGACATGCATATTTGCCCCGACAAATTGTAATCTATTTTTGAAATTAGAGAGTGGTACGATAGTCACTTTTTCAGCCGGAAATAAGCGAGCTGAAATAATGAATTTGTGGCCGATGTCGTTTTTTTATAAAATATAAGAAACAAAATTAGCTGAGAGAACATGCAAGCTCCAGGTCTAAAACATTTGATGAGCTATATCTAATTCCCAAGTGGAATTTGATCTTTTAACTATATTTGAATATATTTTTTATTGATATTGCCTTAAGGGAAAACCAAAAGATTCACATTTACAGGTCCAATCCAAATGTATTTATAAAATCAGTACCAATAAGCAATGTTTTGAATGTTGGAAAAATAATACTACCCTACCTTATCAGTACTAGATTTTACCCTATATTTCATCAGACTGCATGATAAATTGTCAAATATTCATTTCATTGGATCAAGTATTTTACTAGAAAATATAAAATGAGGTTATGCTCGCAGAGTTAGAAATAATTTCTCTGGAATAGAATTAAAAGGAAATAGTGAAGTAAATTTTTATCTATTAAATTACTGTTAGCAAAAATGTGTATGGATTCATATACAGAATGGAGACCCCAACCAGTGCTATCCAGCAAACGGCGGAAGGTCACAAAAATTGAATCCTCCAATATCATGGTAAAATGACCATGAAATTTCAAACCCCACTAGTTTAAATCACTAGAACCGGTGCTGAGCAATCAAAGGAAGATGGCAAAAGAGCCAAATGCGAGTTGAAAGTTAAATATTTTTGTTTAAAATTCAATTTAATGTTCATTTGAAGATATTACACTTTTCATTGAGCGAGTGAATAGCGCTTCATAATAAAAAGAGAGGTTCTGATGATAAATTCTACTTTGAAGTTAGGATAAATGGCATTGGCATAAGGCTTACAGTTTTGGAGCAGATTTTTATTAGCAAAAATTAAGTTTCTATGACTCTTGTAAGATATACTTTCCTCTGCTGCATCAGTCTTTAACGCGTAATAATACATAATAAGGGACCAATTACTGTTTTCTGATATAGATAAGCACACGGTAAAAGCTTTTGTTAACTTAAATAAGCTGGTTTAGCCATGGGGTTGTTGTAATTAATACGCGTCACGAGGAAACAGTCAGACCTGATTGAGAAAATAACTACTAACACGTAACATTTGGAGAAGCGTGCTATCGAGAGAAGTTATTTCCAAAATTCACTTTAAGAGCGTCGAAAAGAAAGAAGTTTTCAAGTTGTCCAAAGATAATGAATATATATTTCAAGATTGTTATTTAAAATGTTTCTCAGCCAGAAACGTTTACGCCTAAACTATTAGAATATAGAATGGAAAAGCAATAATTGTTGGTTCCGTATTCTCTTTTGAAATTCTTCGGTTCGTTTGTTCATTCGTAAACATAATACCCTCCAATGCTGATTGTGCACACACAGATGAGTGTCCCAGCCATCTATTCTAAGTTTAATCAAATTTCTGAGGTAAATATTTACAAACACTGCCCTCATTCCTCTAATATTACTTGACATTTGCGTAGCAGAAACACGATAGGTAAATCTGTAGTTGCCTCAACCGAGCCGCAGCAAATGTTGATACATCAACATATTAATTTTTCAAATGAACATATTGCAAAGCCAAAAACGATGCCAATTCGTTCAAAATACCAAAATAAAAACTTTTACAGCATTGCTGCTTAAGAATTATACTGAATAGGATCCGACTCGCTTATGAATTTTGACATACATTCCGGCAAGTCAAACTGTCAAGTCTTGGCGAGTCAAACTTGCCAAGTCCTCTGGATTAATCCACGTTTCTCTGATGAAAAATATCTACAAAATAAAATACACTTAACCACTCCTACAATATGAAGGTAGAAACCCTTTTGTTTCGTGGGGAGAGACGTTTTCAACGCTATTCTCGCGCTGTTTTTTGCACGCTGTTCAACAGCACCTAATTTGGGGACACAGGGCCGAAGGAGAGGGTGCAGCGCAAGTAGGTGCATTAAAAATTTCCCGTCGCGGATACAAGCAGTTAAATTCATGCGCAGCGTATATTACGTTTCGATTACGCAGGCCGACTGAGTGGGATTAGAGTTTGGAGCGGCGGAGACGGGGGAAAAGGAGGCGATGGCGTGTGGCCACGAGAAGCACACATACTCAAAGGGAACCTCGGCGAGTCAAGGTAATTTCAATGCAATGCAGAACCGGTTTGAGAGTTTTCCCATGCAACGCAATTCAGGGGACAGAATATCTCCTGTGCCCTCCGTCCGAAGGTTTATGCTAAACAAACAGTTACTTCAAAAGGTCCCCCCCCCGCTCTACCTCCCCCCCGCTGTATCGCCTATCTCTACCCCCCGCAGGAAAGCTTTTATTTCTGTCGCTGGATTTAAACCTTCCCCACCCTCGACACCTATGCCCGATGCCCCGGAGTCCGCATTGAAGTGGGCCCCGAACTAATTGGATCCGGAGAGGGTGGCTGGGAGTGGAGAGTTAGTGTTAGGACACTTGGTCGTCGGGTGGGTGGGAGGGATGGGGAGGAAGGGGGAGGGGACGCCTCAGAGGTAAATGGGGATTCACCCGTTTCAATGGAAGGCTGGGAGAATGGATTGGGAGGGGAAGGGTGGGCCGGCCACAGATTCGAGCCAGGGTGGGAAAAATATTGTGTGTTATTAACTCACTGCCGCTTGAGTTTTGAGGTGTTATTAGAAAAGTGTCACCTTCAAACTGGGTCAACCTAATTGATTTGGTATGTAAAACAACTCGCTAAAGAGGGAGGTGGGATGGATTAATGAGTCGTAGATTATTTACAACTTACTAACTTGGCTTATGAAATTGCTTGTGCCGATAATCTATAAAGGAACTGCATGGTATACATGATCCTCCAAAGTGGTATTTAACTTTCACCACACTAATTTCATCGGTTGAATTGAACAAATCACCACTATGATGCAGGTACTGGATACAATTCGAATACAATCACTAATGCCTTCAGTTCAATGGCTGGAAAAATGTGAAATAGCTAAGCTGCATTTCATGTAGGGGTTATTTAATAAATATCAGCTTAGTAACCTATTAAATTTCGAATAAGCTCTAGTTGTATTCTATTCTGAATATTTAGAAGAGTAATGAAGCACCAGTTACGCTTTAATTTCAAAATTCAAAAGAAAACACCTAGAATACTACGGTTCCTCTATGATAAATTGTCACTCTTGATTTCAGGCTGATAGGGAAGGTAGGTTTGTCATGAAATAAACCAGATATTAGTCATTTGGCAATTATTTATGGTCTACATCTGAATAAGTGAGTAGTTTTACTTGTCCGGTATGGTTCCGACAACTTAAATTCTTTGCTACTAAAAGAAGACTGGTTTTGAATTATTTTTCTTTACATTCTGCGCTACATACGTTCCCGTATCTATGAAGGCTAAATTGTGAGGAATACGCTTAGACTTACTTACGAAGAAACACTAAATATATGTTCCTCTCAATTATTCTACAAACAATTTAAACTTCCTGCAAGAGGAGTTGACCTCTAGTTCTCGTATTTGAAAGATACACATTATCAAGAGACATCTAGTTCTCGTATTATACACATTAAGACTTTACGTTACATTTTTAAATCAATATCTCCATTATTTAATCAAAACAATGTCCTATATCCTTGGCACCAAATATAATTTCCGCATCAAGTCAGCTTTCAACTAGGGATGGGGTGTTGTTTCACTACCTGAGATTTTGTTGTTTCGATCTGTTCGTCACGAACCGGTGCCGTGATAGCACTGCGAAATTGCAGTTCCAGGAAAAACATCGTTTCGTGTTACTCAACTCCGGATTTCGGTCGCTCCCGTCATTCCAGAGATATGTTCCCATAGTGTGACCCTATTGCCGATCTCGTGAGTAGTTCATGAGTGTTTTCGCTCCGGAGGTGTGTGGCTTGCGTAATTCTTCTCGTACCGGAGCCGTTGAGATATCAACGCCTGATCCAAACCAGGCGGTTCAGAAGCTCTCCAAAAAGATGTACTCTAGCTTTTACCTAAAATCACAAACAATTCTTGACCAAATCGTGACAAAATACAGGTTTTTGGCACAGTGACTGGGTCGGAGTTGTCAAATGAGATCGTGGACGACATGTTCGCTGTAACATCACATCCCTACGTTTTGAAAACTCACTGGTTCTCTCCCCAAGTTGGCTTGGCTGTGCTTATGCAGCTGAACTTAGGAATTTCACTAGCCGTGGCGGGTAAAAACACGCACTCCTGATCGTTTTACTGTTTTATCCTTTAATTAGAATGTTTTAAATGGAACTCAAGACCAACCCGTGTCATAGAAATTTCATTAGTTCTCTTTTCATCTCAGTGCATTGTATCTCGGTGCACTGAAAACTTCGAGGATGGGAAGGATATTCGAGGAAATATTCCCGATATGAAAAACATTTTAGATATTAAAGGGGGGAAATCTGAGGCTTATGGATACGATAATAATGATTTTGAACGAAAAAAAGAGGAGAATTTTCCCCAAAAAAGAACCATTTAACGGACGACCCGGGTTACGATGCACAACATCGTTATCAGGTAGGTAGGAGAGTAAAAGAGCATTCTAATTTAACAAGCGTTGGGGGACAACATACGGACGAGTATATAGTTCAACAGAGGAGGCGTAACAAACTTCAGGTGAAGGGACGGATATTATAACCACAAATTATAGCACATTCTGCTTATAAGTGAAACATCTAATGTGTGAGAAATCTTTTTCCTTTTTAAATTAATTGTACAATGTATCGTAAATTGCAATCCATTCAATATTAAATTGATTTTTTCATCGATGATACCTTCTCTGTTTATTTAAATAATGCTGATTACTTCTGATACTCCATTCATTAAGCTTGATGAATCTACATTTAGCACGAGCGCTCAAGAGCAGACGAGGCAATTTCATTGCACCGACTAGCCTATTTCTCCTTGAGATATGTTGGAGGAGCAGGATATATATTGCCTTATAAAATTAACCAATATTATCCCAATTTTTCATTAATTCAACATATTGTGTACAACGCTCGTGTAGATAAATATCATTAGACCTGTTACGCTAATGGAAAATCAAGGAAACTTAAAAATGGCCTTACTTTACACACACTTGGCTTTAATTTTGCTTACAGCCGAGTATAGGCAGCGCCACAGCAGGGATTAAGGAGGGAATAAGGTGATACCAAGGCGATCAAAGCATTGCATAAAAACAAACTGAGCGTTGGGCAGGAAGTTTACAATGTGATAAAATAGAGATAATGACACTAAATAATAACAATCTTTTGAGGAGAAGCTGAAAGACTGATACAATAGAGATAAAAGCATTATTTAAAAAAATTGTTCTTCTCTTTATCCCCCCCATAGTGTTGAGAATCGTGGAAATCTATTTAGCAACGATTTGGGCTGAAAACGGATTCCGACAATGTATTGGGTTTGCTGTTGGATCTTTATCGTTTTCACTCTTCAGAAGAGTGAGGAACGGTGTGAGAGGAACTTCGCCTCACTCATTTAAACGCAAGAAAATACCAGTGTCCTTCCTAAGCACAAAACGATTAAAATGCAACCGCTCAGTGACGATATTTGAATAACCAAGCAACCTTTTAAGGAAAGCTAAGATAAGGTAAGCAGTGATTCTTAGTTTACGAAAATATATCTGGAGTTCACTGTAGTGAAGGCGATTTCCTTTGATATATATCATTCATGTATCAAAACTGAAGTAACAACGGGATTTTTGCATGTGGCAAGAAAACATCAAAGGAAATCAAATAAATGGAGAATGTGCGAGACTCAACAAATTTTATTTACGGTACACCATCGTGTGTAAACACAGTGCATGAATTCAAGAAAGAAAAATAAATAGAAACTGTGGTGGCAGAAGTGCATTAAACTAAGCCAGAAACTATGTGAAACTTTAAGTTGCTGATGATTTTGAGATGGAGTGGTGAAGTGCTGAAAGTTGATTGATGTGTCATACATTTCGCAAGGTGACGCTACTATTTGCATCCTAATGTTATTAATGGATGATTTTGAAGACTTGGATTTTATAAATGCCTCTCTCGAATCATATCATTAACAAATTTATGGTAAACTCTTAGACGTTTGATGCTAATCATAAATCTCCCTACTCTTCGTGAACGTAAAAGTGTGGCCCAACTTTTCGCTTTTGAATGTCGTTATAGCTCGAGTATGTATAATACGCACCACACAATAAATGTGATAGCATATAACTTTCGACCGCGCCGAAATAGTGGTGGTATTTCAAATCGTGCCTTGAAAAAACGTTAAAACTAGTATTCGTGGGCAGTAAATCGTAACTTTTGAATCCAAAATACAGTACCTCCAACTTTATAATTTCTGTACCTTAAAAAATTGCATGTATGTCTTAGAAAAAAAACATGAAAGAAATGTGTCCCTAAATAAATAAGGTAGGAGGTAGAATATGTAAGTTTCAGCTATTCCACTCTAGTGAACGCAACGGTACGGCCCAAGTTTTCGCTTTCACATGTCGTCATAGCTCGAGTACAATACGCAGCATGCAACGAAAGCGTTCATGAACATTTTTCGGCTGTGCCATAAAAAGCAGTGGTGATATTCCAATCGCAATGTCCCTGCGTCATAAAAGCACCCTGAAAAAAATATCCGCGCCCAATGAAACGTCGCTTGCGTGCAGGCATTCGAATTCGGACGAGTGTCTCGAGGAACGGTGCGGAACTTTAAAAAAAACATAATAAATAGAAAGCGAAAATAATGGTACGTTACCCTGGACGACGAGCCGCAGGACGCTCTCCGGTTTGGGCCGATTGTTCACTAGGCAGTAATAGTCCCCGCTGTCCTCCGCGGCCACCGGCATAAATTGGATGGCGAAGTTCTCCGGGCGGAGGGACATGCGGTTTTGGTTCTCGACCAAGGTCCGGAACTCACCCACGTACTTGGCGATCTTGACCATGATACCAGAGACGCCGGCCCAGGCGCACCCGCGGCAGCTCCACTCGAGGCTTGCGACGAGCGAGCGCTCGTTCACGCCCGGACACGGCATGGTCACGTTCTCGCCAGCCTCGGCGAACACCATGTCGATCGGGTCGAGTTGGACATCTGCGGGGAGAGAGAGAAAAAAGGGAGGGGACATTGATTAGTGAATGTGGCAGGCAATGCACGTCTCCGTAAGGGGGGGTCGTGAAAGAGTGTCGAAGCTTTATTGAAGCTTCAGTGGCTCATGATGCGCTGAAAACTGGACGCCGCGTGTCGATCGGTGTCGGCACGACGTTTCGCGACCCCATCTGGTCACTTCTTAAACAGAAGCAAACGTTCACGGCCGTTGTGGTCCTTAAAGTAGTCGAGTATTTTAGTTAAAGTGCTTCGACGGCTAAGGTCATTTCACACGTCCTGTCTGCCACTTGCAGGCCAGTGCAACAGGACTCGGACGAATCGGAACCCCCCCCCCCAAGTTTGAGCCAAGCCAAACGATGATTAACTTAGGACACTTATCGGGATCCTGTGTTTCAATCGTTTCAGGCCGTTGCCCCGATGCCCTCATACGACTATCATTATCTGTAGGACAGACAATGCCCTACATATTATGATCTGTAATACATATAAATATACTTAAATATGGACAACAACGGGAGTGAGCATTAATTTCCCATGAAGAAATAACCAGCAGGGGTCAAGATATGTTGGACTGCCAACGAAAACCACGTGGTCTACACCACAATAACTATAGCTCAGCCTCGAAGCGTTCATTATTGACATTGGTCGCCCAAATTTTGGACTTGCTCCCTAATACTTAAAAGTCATTATCAAAAACGAAAGTAAGCCAAAGGATCGAGTTGGCTAAACAACTGCCTTCCCATTCCGACGACGTGTTTGAAACCCATCAATTTCAATTATTATCACTCAAACTCTGAGCAATACTTGAGTGTCCTGTGGAGGATACTTCAAGTAGAATACTTCGTCTGTTTAATGAGGCAAAATGTGGTTCCCTTATCACCTTTCATTAATAAAAGGCTCAGCCCAACACCGAGTTTTACTCCACCCTTTATCCGATCCCTGAATAACCCTTAACCCTAATTCACCAACTTTTCAATTATCCTTTTACTGCATTTAACAAATAATGTGGCTCGAAGCCCCGCGCAGGGGTGTCAAAGATATAAACCAAAGGAATGAAGTTTTCCATGAAAAAATCATTTAGCATTAACTTTTTTGCCGGTCAGGTGTGTAGGGAGATCCGATTTCGTATCCCGGTCAAGTCAATTGATTTATGATGAATTTATATGGTGCAAATGAACTACGTTGCTAATCGCCTCCCCAAATAATCAACAAAAATACAGGTTAGAACCAACAGTTTTCATGAATTGCTCCGTAAGCAGATAAATAATTTATTGAGATAAAACTAGCTTCGACGCACATAATCATCGTAGCTTCATTAATTAGCTTAATTAATTAGCTTCAAAGCTGAAGTAAATTTTACCATCTAATACAAATTGTAAATATTAATTAATTCAGTGGGAAAGTAGGAGGAATTTTAAATACTGGACGAGGATATAAGTAAGAGCCAAGTGACTACGACATATATTTTAAGTGACCGCGCAATGTATTTGGGCTATTATAGAATAGACAATGGAATGAAATGCCTCATAAAGATAAATTAAGTACTGAAATGTGAACCATAAAGAAGAAGGTATTCACCAATCCTTCTCACAGAGTAGATGATTGGAAGATAAGATAGAGGGGCTGGATTAAAAGCCATTGAATGATGGAAAGATTTTGGTGTTAATTGGCAACAAACAGCAGTCTGCTATTTTCGGCAATATTCAAAATAATTTACGCTACTGATAAAATTTTATTGAGTTTGGAAGGAAATTCATTTTGGGTAATATATTAGATTATACCCTGCGATGAATAAATGCGTTAAAGCTAGTTTTATCTCAATGAAATATTTAATGAAAAAATGCCTTGATTGTTGATGAAGGTTGCTACAGGGCCGGCTGATGAGAGAATGGCATATGCCAAATATATATCATAAACTTACCGCATAATTCAGACGACGATGGAACTGATCGTCAATAAGTGAACATTTTTAAAATGCAATATCTTCACTCTAACCGTAAAATATTGCTGGGAGAACAAGTAGTGACTTTTCACGTAGAAAAAGGAAAGAAAAAACAATTTTGACGTAAACATCAATTGTACAATATGAATAAGGTACGAAGAGATGACTAAGTCACACATATGAATCATGCATTACCAAAAGCAAAGGAAAATATAAGGCGAGTTAAAATATGGTTGCAACCTGATAGTTGATATTAAATCAGATGAAATTGCTTCGTACAGATTCAGAATAGGTCAGTGATTAGGGCAGCCAGTCAAGCAAAATAAAAATATTCATTCCCACTCGCATCAGCATTGCATCAGCATTTTCATACTGTATTGAAACGAACTATAAGCTAAGATTTAATTCGCAGCCACGGCACTACATTCAGATATGTTGGCCCGCGGACAGAAAGCAGCTACGTACATACAGTAGGCAGCGTGCTAAAAGCGTACAATATCACACACAGATTACCCTAAAACAGCTAAAACTATGCCAATTCCAGTTCCAGTGAGGCCAGAGATTGATTTTCTTTCATCCGTTTCCGATGAGAACTGTAGAGGAGTGACATGATATATTCAAACAGTTTGACCCAGAATAAAAAAAAATTCTGTCAATTACAATCCGAATATTTTTCCACTTTTCCGGATTGATGATCCATGGGTGAGCAGCAGATATATATTTTTTTTCTTTTTTACGCTGAGTACATGTAAATAGAGTAAAATCAATTTGCTATTCCACCGACGCACCGGTTATTTCACACGGCAAACAATCCACACAAGGGACCAGAAATCAAACAAAGGGAGCCTTTCTGGATAACAGCAACCGGTCCGGACTAAAAGACTAAATCAAGAATGAACGCTCTTCTTCCCTTTATGCCGACGGCTTGCGTTTCCGCTATCCCTGCAGGAAATTTTATCGTCGGATGCGTCTCTTTTTTTTCGAAAAACAAGAGAGCACAACGAGTAGCACTAACTATTCAACGTCCTCCAATCCCGCCCGAAACCGTACGAACACGACATTTCCAGCGCACGTTCCCGCGGTCAGTTCACCAAAGAGATTGGGCTGAGGGGCGGGGGGGATGGGGAGGGGGCGGGGAAAGGGAGGTAGTGGTGGGAAGAGGGTGGACGGCATGGCTCGGTGAGGATGAATTCCGAGCATGAAAGGAGTCGAGAGAAAAGGCTTTTATAAATGGGGAGGTATGATGAACGCCACAAGGAGCGAGGAGCCGCTACTGGTCCGACAACGGCACCACTTTATCTAAGGAGTGCGGATTCTGGTGAACTGGTGGCGTGGCGAGGGAAGACCATGTAATTATTTCTCCTTCCCCTGACCCTCGAGTATGAATGACCGAAAGTCATTCCTTTGGGTGATTCCGGAGAAGGGAAATGATATGGAAAGTATTTCCTTGAACGTATTTTGAGAGGAGAAAGGTTTTCACTAATTTTTTAGGCTCAGATTGTTTTCGCCTTTGATTACGAACGTAAATAAACTTCAGTCAGCCAAAACATCGGCCTAATGAAAAAGGGCATGGAAATAATTTCATAGAATATCTTGAGCGTGCATGACTTTGCGATGAAGGTGAAACAAAACCTCATTTAAATTGGAAATGAAGGACGCTACATAAGGAAATGAGCATTTGAGATAATAAGAAGCCATTTTTCTTTCTAACAGTTACTAGTAGCTATTATGTGGAAAATAGATGATTAGTTACAAGAGGGAATGGCTCTCGTGATTCAGGCAACGCATTTTACGGAAAATGCTAGGCACCGTGTTACGTACGGTTAGGGCAATATATTAATATTTTCTGTTGAGTTAATTTTCCGTCATGCACATAGTGCTGAATTCCACCGAAGAGTTATCTTGAATTATTGAATGAAAGGAAGGGTATGAAAATTAGTTTCAGTAGCTTTAGAAACGTTGCCGCCTTATTCTTCACGATTTCTACTGGGATGATTACGGCTCATTAGAAAGATTATTTAATTAAAGCAAATTTATCACCACTCGTCCTGCTGATATTACTGGGCCATCGACGTACACCAATAAAGACGATAACCATTTATTAGAACACTATGGGCATAGATTTTAGTCAGCCATACATTAACCTATGCCTTAAGAGTAAAGCCGAAAAATTTACAATTGTATATCCGTACAAAAATCCAGTCAAAATCAGTAGACACATTACAAGTGAACACTCAAACATTGATTACTTGAGCAATATTCCGGTCGAAATCAATAGGTATTCTACTCTAGCATAAAATTTAAGGGCTACAGATTCATCTACAGGCGATGAGCGAAGAACGAGGGATAAAATAAGGAAACGGACGGATGTTATGCAAATGATTCCCCCAAAACACTTCACAGCCCACCGTCGGCCCTAGTATGTTCTCGGACTGTTCAGTCGGCCGAATATTTGGGCAAAACCCTTCCAAAAGGCTGAGAAAGAAGAGAATTGAGTGCAGCACGCGCCTGGAGAGGGAGTAGGCTTTGGGTTGGGGGCAGGAACAGGGTCTTGGGAGGGTGCGGGGGGGGGGGGCGCTCGAGGTCATGGGGGGGGGGGGTAGACAGGAAAGCCGGGATAAAGAGGAGTCAAGGGAAATACTCTTTTGGACGTGGCCTCTCGGCCATAAATGTTCCTGAGGAATGTATTTCAGCTTTCCGAGGCGCCTGTGGGCTCACGAGAAAAACATTATAACACGTGATTAATAAAAGAGCACGGGACGAAAGAATAAATGCGGCAAATGGGAAGTGGGGAAGGAATGCTTAAGTGGGGAAAGGGTGCGGATGCGGGGGGGGGGAGGGTGTGTGGCAGGGGCTGCTGGGGGAGGAAAAGAGGGGGGTTGAGCTGGGGGGGCCTGAGGTGGGGGAAGGCCAGGGATTGTGTGGGTTGCTTGGCAGCGGCTCTAAAGGGGGAGAGTTGTCCGTGAGGACGCGGGAAGATGCCGATTGGCGAAGATATGATATTTAATCATCATCATCATCCCTGAGAAACAAGCGTCGATCATGAAAGCAAGTTAGAAAGCACAAATTCTCGGAATGTGCAAAAAAAGTTAATACGAGCCCTCCCATTCTCCCGGCTTTCGTTCAACCATTGTCTCCCTCCCCCCTCCTAACAAAGCCCCCGTCTCCTCCCAAGTCTCCCCTTCCCCCACACATTCTCCCCTCAACCCTTCCCTCCCACATTCTCTTAATTTTTTCACCTCATACCCACTCGGACGGGGATAAAATATGGAGCCATTTTGGGAATGGTAGGTAGGAGCTGCTCCACTACGGAGTAGAATGAAAAAGACGCAAACTCAATTAAAAATAAAACGTCCTCTAGGGTGGGGGATCCAAGGCAGGGTGGGGGTGGGCTGGGGGGTGGAGAGGTGGAGGTGGGAAGGGTGGGGGAAGGGGTGGCAAAGGGCGCGCGTTCTCGTGTTCCGCCGGCTGCAGAGCAAAGGGGATTATAATCTCACAGAATATAGCGAAAAAAACGGGCGAGGGTATGCAGGAGCTAAAGAAAGAGCTGAGCGTAATTTAATGAATTAAATTGCGTGAATCAACCAAAAATGCTGAAACATGGAGAGGATTCAAGGGGTAAACACTGAGCACAATGCCATGGGTAAAACAACCGCACAATGACTACTATGGTAAAGCTGAAAATTGGAGTGCTAACGCAAAGCTTAAGATCTCCGGACACCATCTTTGAGATCACTCGCCCAGGAAACATCCAGAAATGTATGTACCATTCCCTATGAAAGAAGCACTCCCTGGTTTAGTCGACAATAAATAATCTATGACCAATTCATTGAAGAAACATGAAATTAATTCTTTTTAATCTTTCACTGCTAAATCTTAAATATTTTTATTAGAAATTTAGGCCTACAATTTCTAGCTTCGCAAGTCAAAAAATATTGACAGGCCTAACTCAGATTTTGTGAAAAAGAACAAAATACATAATTAGACGGATTAACAGCAGAAACGGTAGCTTCTCTTCAATTGAATAATTGTAATTGTATCAATAACTTTCATTTCATTGAAGATCAGCTGAGAAGACACCATTAACGTTGACAAAAATATTTTGTGTCCTACTTGTTTGCCTTAACTGAAATGTATAATCTATTCCTCACTCGCACTCTAAAGAAAGCTAATATATTTTCCATCTCCATACTATTTATATTTAAATAAATTACACTGGAAACCATGAGGTTAAAGGCAAAATATTTACGTCCAGTATTAATGGACGGTCTCCTGTTTGTGTAAGAGATTATAATGTAAAGAAAGAAAACATTGGTAGCATCTATTTTGCGTTTTTTTAAGTAAGCAATTATTATTAAAAGTACCACTAGTATGGAAATTTATCAACTATGCCAACAAGGCCGATCATTCAACCACTGATTTCATCCACACTAAATGGCGGCCTTAGTATTTACCCCATAAACCCTTCCCAAGAGAGACTGCCCTCTTTAACTTTTGCCTTCCGGCCCAAAAAAGCAAAAAAAAATTCCCGTAGTTCTAAAATTTGTGCTCCATCGGTTCTCAGGGAAAAATGAGCAGAGCTAACTGATTTGATTACTTCCACTACCAAAGCGTTGGCTCCAAATTGGCAACGCGTCCACAGTTATGAAGATCTCTCGGAGAGAAATGTACTTACTTCAATTAGACCCCATGCATAACTTACTCTTACCAAAATATGATTTGAGTCTTGGTATGCTTTTACGATTTCTACGCACATTTGATAATGTATTGTTACTGTGTATCCTACGATTATAACAAAAAACTAAGAAGAAAAAGAAAAATAACTTATTCGATACATTTATCGACACACTAGCCTGTGGAAAACAGTAATTAAATGAGAAACAAATGGGAAGTGTTACAGGGGAAGACCGAGATTGGAATAAATCAGGCAAATTACGAAGGACGTCAAAGTGAAGAAATTTGTAAGAATGAAGCGACTGGTTGGTAGAGGAGTGGAGTGGATATCTGCTACAAACCAGTCCCATGATTTGTGTCGACTGACAATGAGCCTAGGATTGAAAGGATCATGTTGAATTTCCACCTCCCATACCCCTAATCCAAAGCTTACATATTCTGCGGATTCTCCATTCCCAAAATTCCTCACCTCATAATTTATTCTATCGCCTTCCTTGATAGAGCCTTCACAAATTTACATGGGAGGGATACCATATGCTCTTTCGAGCGGAAAACTTCCGTATTTATACAGGGTAACTGAACACATAAAAATTTCAACCCACTTCAGACTAACCTCCAGAGTCTAAATCAATAAATGGAGCCAATTCTCACGGCATGACCATGAAACAACGCGCTGGCGAGTGCGGATGAGGGATGAATACTAACACATAACTTCCGCACCAGGAAGATACCAGTGTATGGAATGGCCCTTCGCGGTTCGAATAAGGTGGAGCTCCTGCGGAGCCTTCTATAGCGACCTTCATTCACGCTGTTATTCAAACGATTGTCATCCTAGCCTATCTGAGAGGAAATAGAATTGCAAATGACAATGCCCGCCCACTTCTACCCTTGGGAATATAATCGAATGATATTATCCTAATGCCTGAACACGAGCTAGATAGCGAACGTAAAACTGGTAAATTTTTCCGACACAAAGGGCACTGCAGAGTGATCGCATAAGAAGTTAGCCACCCGTTATCCACCAATGGAGCTGCCGTGTATTTATATACAAGTGTTCAAATCACACGATTCACGGAAATGAAGTAGGCAAACAACCAATCCAAAATAAAGCGAGACATGTTTACACTGCTTGAGGAAATATATTGAATTCCTAAGAATAGGGGTGATTGTAGATGAGTTCACTTTGTGATACTGTGACATTATAAGAATAACCGTTCGTATATTCTGCAATTTACGTGTGAGGAATACGTGTATTACACACAAACTGTGGAATAAACGAGTAGTATTACTTTGCTTTTATAACTCCAAATAATAAACGGATATATATTATCTCCCAAAATATAAGCAAACTTCTTAATCCACTGGTGAATAAGCAATCATGAGTTGATTAGTAATAATAAGTTGGTCCTACGTCAAGCCTGTGTAGGTTAATTTCCTGATTTCTTGGAATGTGTAGAATTCAAGCAAAGGAAAATGTAGCCCCGTGTATTATGGGGGCATTTTTCTACTCTTATTTTAGTCAACTTTGTCAAGTGTAGGCAACCAGACTTCGAAGTAATGCGATAAAATTATGCTATCAATTACTAACAATTGAGGCTCGTATGGTAATCACGAGTTTCCATCATCACGGAAACGCCAGTTAAAGGCTGCTCTATCTCATAGTCAACCATTTTATTCATATCTTAAAGATTTTTCCACGTTGTTTAATGTAGAGTTTTAAATTCGGTTGACAAAGTTATCAAAAAGTGCAGGTTGTTTAAAAATGATAGTTACATAAAATGTTTATAATAAAAAAATGATTATTTTCTATTTCCTCCATATCCAATCCGCGGTTATTCTGCCTCTAAATGCAGGAGATCGGCTCCAAGCTCGAGGATAAAATGATCACCCAGTTCAATCAAAAATACATGAAACGACATATTTTTTGAACTGAGTTAAAACAAATGCGATGGCAGTGATTCAACTGGGCTCCTATTTGATCAAAAACTGCCGATGAACTGGCCGTCATCATTTTAAAGTTGCTAATGATTCATAAGGAAGGATATTATAATTTATCACTTTCAGCATGTTTCACCTCAGCCATTCCAAATAAGCGTCCTGGAAACCAGAGAACGAGGTTACTCGTGTCCAATGCACTAGGGAAGTATGACTAGTATTAGTCTTGACTTTTGTAAAGTTAAATATCTGATTTTTTTTCTATTTTACCAATTTTCTATGAAACGGATGTGAACCATACAGTTAGCCAAATGAGCAGCTAAATGTACGCAAATCCTTGGAGGGCACTGCTGCCAAGCGGGTAGACACACTGTTCCGGGTTAATACCCAATTGGAGTCTGTT
Organism: Pyrrhosoma nymphula; assembly: GCA_963573305.1. Classification (NCBI taxonomy): domain Eukaryota; kingdom Metazoa; phylum Arthropoda; class Insecta; order Odonata; family Coenagrionidae; genus Pyrrhosoma; species Pyrrhosoma nymphula. The sequence continues at coordinate 59,049,150 of OY754332.1, forward strand.
TAGACACGACACACTAAATGCAAGCAGGGCGACTTTCTAAAAAAATATTCCTGTGTAACCCCAGGTGGTTCAAAAAAAGAATCTGCTTCCTTACAACCCAGTGAGCAAAAATAATACATTGAAACACCTATTCTTGGTGAGCTCCATTCTGGTGGACTCTGCTTCGATCAAACCGACCAGCGTGATATTCTATCATCTACATTACGGCTCTTTTTAATACTTGCTTTGACGTGTTATTATTATTTTGCATGAGTGGGCACGCAATGTAAAGAGTTTTGTCCTATGAAATTTGTATAAAAATTGAAGGTTAGGACGCTCAGTCAGGCAAGTAGGTAACAAAAATAATGTTTAAAAAGTAAAATAGAACGTTGCCGTTGAAAAATTCAATCCTGTATGAGAGCAGGAAATGCGACGAAGATGTATATTGGAACTTTAGCCCCAAAAATCAATTCTTAGCATTCACGTTTTCGTGCGACGCAGAAAACTTCAAGAAGACGATTACTTTAACTGCTTAGCGAATAAACTCAGGCTCCGGGAACTCCCGGTTTCCGTCCCAGAGCCATCCTTTTTAATATCGTGATAGAAGTTAAGCCTTTCCAGCGTTAGAAAATTGCATGCAATGGCAGTTTTCTATTACGGATATTGCTGAGGATACATTAAACGGGTTTCAGAGATTAAAAGCCACCATTTCTCGGAATGAGATATGCTCAGACTTCAAAAATGCTTCCATTTCGAGGGAAGCCGACGCCGCTGAAGAATGGCAACTCGCGGCAAAGTGAAGCTGAAAGGCGCCTCCGTGACTGAGGGGGAGGGATGGGCGGGTGGTGGGGGAGGGGAGGTGGGGTGAGGGTATTTGTAAGGACGTGGGTTCGGAATTTCGACAAAACGAGAAGGGTGAAGCCGCGCGCGGCGAAAGTGAAAGGTTCAAGATGTGTTAATAAATCCATTAACCATTTTGTAAACGGAAACCCTAATACACTTCCATTCTCAGAAACACGTGACCGTTCAAATTAAGAGACGGATATGTAAATGAATAGTGGAAGGGATGGGCCGAATTTACGGTGGAAATTTTAGTATAGAGAGCTCTTGGATCTAAAACAAAAAGTTTTGATATTTGTTTGGCGTGAACAAGAATACGTCATGGAGTCCTTGGATGTAAAACGTTAGTTTTACAAAAACTCAGCGATTTTATTCCTACTGTCATGTGTAACTAAAATTTTCAATTTTGAAACAGTGAAAAATGAATACTAAATTTAAACGGATAAAAAAAGTTTTAAAAAGTGGTAAAACCCATATTAAAGTAATATCTTTAGAAATAAATTAAATATTTTATTATGATAACAAAAGCGAACACATAAGAATGTAAAATAATTCAAAAGAAAAAACATGAGAGATATTTTTATTTTTATACTGGTATAATTCAGAGACATGTAGAAGTTATGTTCTCTAATGTCATTACGTGAGGTAAGTTTGGTTGAGTTAGCCAGATCTACATTAAAGCAGTTTTTTGATAACGGCTTGAGAATCATTTATTCCTCACCTACCATTAATCCCTGATTATTGTTGAAGGAACTTAAAAGTTACCCTATAACCTTTACCCTGACAGTAATTTATAATAAAGTGAACCATACACTCAGGGACTCCGGAAAATGTTCGGTTTCCATGATCACTCATTGAATATCTCCGCTCATCAGTGGTGAAGAAAAAGTATATAAAGCCACCGCACGAATTTAAATACGTAAATAAATCACCGATGAAATTAGTGTTGAGTGAATAAAATCTCCATTATAGAAACAGGATGACAAATCATCACAATTTTCGCAATTAGGGACATTCAGACCCTATAATGGTGACGTCAACAAATTTGCACTGAATGCTTTCAATTAATGAGTTTCACAGTGTAAATACGGTCTCAACAAATCACTCTATGTATAAAAAATTCCTTCCTTTTGTATAAGATGGGAAGAGGATTTTTATGAAATATCAACCATAGAACGAAAGCGTGAAAGTCTTATTTAAGGCAAAATACCGGAAGATTGGTTAAATTTATATCCGTTGAATTGCTAATTTTCCCAACTCAAGCAACGGTATGTCACCGCAGAACACGAATTTAAAAAAAGCAGTCTAGTATAAAGGCAACGTTTATCTCAGTTAACGTCGCCCATGGTGATCACGAACCAAACATTTTTCCATCCCAGCCTTGACGTTTGTTTCCATCCCCTCGGTCACACAAGCCCATCCCGCATTCAACCGCAGTCCGCTGGGTGTTTCTTTTCATCCCTCTCAGGGGATTGATTATCTAATCAGAGGGGCTTTCGCTTTGATGGCATGCATTCGCGGGCGCAATGAAATTAATTACTCGTGACCCTGTGTGCGCCAATGTGTTGTGGAGCGTGTGGGTCCAAGGGCAATCGGTTTAAAAAGAAAAGAAATATACGCGTTCACTCCTTTTTTTCCCTTTCATTTCCAAAAAAAGAAGGCAATATGTAACGTACTTTTATATACACGTGCATGTGTGCGATGTGCACGGCCGATGAGGTGAGCTGGCTGGCCGAGAGCCGAGCGACGCTCCCAGCCACGCTACTCGGAATTCCAAGGACTGCATCTGCGGCGTAGGGCAAACGGTGTTAGGATGCCATGGTTAGGGAAGGAAAAAGTTAGAGGGAGAAAACTAAGTTTAAATGTGTGTCAACGGAGAGTCCCTCTGTCACGCTCTGTTTTCGTTACAGACACCAATGCGTGAAAGAAATGAATTTTTGTAAGTAATTACAGTTCGGCCGTTACTGACCGGCTCAGCTCGGTATGGTAAATGGAACGGGCTGGCCAGATCGATCTGAGAAGCGAGCCGAGTCATCCGGCTTTCCCTAACCGGTCTGAGATCTCAGATCGATCGGAAGAGGTCGGAAATATAATCGATATCATTAACGATTGTTTTAAGAAGGGAAGTGAGCTAAGTGTGCGGCTGAAATAAGCAAGAAATTCAGCGTAATTCATATTACTGAATTCGATAGTTCAATATCAATATTTTCAGACCGTGTTGGAAACCAGGCAATCTGAGTCAGCTCGCTTTGGAACTTTTAGAACGGTCTGAGTTCAGAGCGATGGGACGGTTAATGTAGTGAGTATTTTTCTCTTTTTTTAGCTTTTATTAGCTCAAGAGATAGGAGTTCGAGGACAAAATAATTTCCTCCGAGCCACACTGGAACTCACCTGATCTAAAATGCATAGTAAACTAATCCTAGTGTTTAGTCTCTGAGTCTCTAGTTGATCCCAGCCAAGTCCATCCATCAACTCTCTTACAATCTCTCTTTGCTCGTAGCAATTTTTAAACTGTGTGATTTTATCTGTATTTTAATTAATTTGCGGATACATTTTTTTCGTGTACGATTCTAAACGCTCGGGGCCTATTCGAGATGTAGCCTAACAAAAGCTGATTATCATCTCTCTTTTCTTCCTTCGAGGACCTTCCTATTCGGCGCTTGATAAATCCTGGAGATATGCTCGAGTACGTCACACGACCAACCCGTGACCACGTCCTTTCCGAGAAATTTGCCCATGTGCCAAGAATGTTTTCCTTTTCTCCTCCCCTGCATGAACCATCATCGGATACTATCATTCCGTGGAGGAAAATAAAATTTCACACCAATGAACTTGGTAAATAAATTCAAGGCTGTCCGGAATAAATGTTACTATTTAATCATTTTAATTGAAGCCTTATCATAATTATAAGCAGTGACTTTACTATTTAAATCTATCGCCATAAGTATTCCAATCATAAGCCTAAGGGCATTTACTCGCAAGTTTAATATGATAACAAAGAGTAGCCAAAAATCATCGCCCATCAAAGCATATGGTTCAAAGGAAAAAGGATAAAAGCATATAAACCTCTTATAAAACAGACATATTGAAATTGAAGCAAAATCTAGAGGATATAATTCTGCTATAGGACAGAAATGAGATGTATGGTGAAGACACGGACAAGTACAGCTAGGACAGGAAGCCTACCAGTGGCTAGTTAGATGATAGTGCTACGGAAAATCATGGATAAGACATTACTGAACAGAGAACGGAACAAAAGCATTAGAAAAACTTGCTAAATAGAAAAAGTTTACGAGAGGAACTTAAAAAGAAAGTGCGAATGGAATTACTGTATAAATCGAAGGTTCGAAAAAAGAATTGTAAAAGTAGGCCATGATTAGTTACCGCTGGGAAAAATAAGCATAGTAAAATCAAAACAAGTTTGGAATAACCTTACTGCCGAATACGTACGAAAGGCAGATTGACGATGACAGAACAGTCAGTCTGCCTTCCTTCTATATTGAAGGAGATGAAGACATTTTTTATTTGTTCTATCAAGCCGATGGATTTCATCTCCGTTATATTTGGAAGGTTGAGCACACGTATGATGAAACACTGTCGAGTTGAGATTAAAAGCAGAACAGACTCGTGGTGTTCCCCATGAGTGGTATTAATAAAGTGCGTACACGTATGAACTTCACAACGGCACTCAAGTTTACTTAAGTTAAAGTGAGTGACCGACAGTATTTCTCGTAATTGTTACTGTAAGGTTGCTCCTCAGGGTTAAAATAAATGTCTTCTTTTTATAAATTTTTCATAATATTTTCAAATTTAAAAAGAATATAATTATTCCGTAATGGATCAATTCCACATGGTCAAGCCTACAACCGTTTCCTTTGAGAACATAATCTATTACCTCTATAGCAATGCTGCAGGCCCTTAGGCACGTCATTACAAAGGCGCTGATTTATTAATGTCATGTGGAAATCGACCTATGTCACCAAAACCTCCCTTGAGATGCGACAAAGAGGAAAATAAAGAGATTGTTGGGTTTCCACAAGGCCTTGAACTAAATAAAATTGCAACGAGTAATCCCTGGCCGCGACATCTGGAAGAAGGGGATTATCCTTTATTTTACATTTCTTTAATGATGAGCATACATCAATCACCATTAGAAAAACGGAATAAAATCTGTAATTGAACGCAGTAAGGAATTTATTAGAACTAATTTCAAAGGAGGAAGTTCCCTGGGTAGGCACAACACTTCGCTAAAAACTAATATACGCTGTTTCTGCAAAGGCAGCTAGGTTTGACCTCACGCAATGCAATTCTCCCACTCCGAACATCAATACATCGGAAACACCAAATGCATTGGAGTACAATGCTTGTCGTGAGAAAATTTGGACTGTATACAGTGACTTAAGGCTATCAGGGAGGGGCAAAAAGACTTAATTTGTTCATTGTTTCCAAATTATTAAAATGTAATCTAATACCTTGCTATGATATGAATCCTAGATGAGAGTAGTTTAACACGAGAGGAAACGTTGAATAACTTTCCCAAAATTTTGGCATTTTATATAGCAATTGTAGCAACAATGTGAACCGAAATAAAATGAGTGAGTACATCCTCTAAATATTTTGCGCATTTCCGCCGCGATATTTATTATTATTATTATTTATTTTATTTTCCAAGGACCATAAAAAGTTTAATATTAGTAAAGGATGGTAAAGGATTCGTCAGTTTACAGATAAAAAACATAAACATAGTGTATACACCTATAAAAATACAGATAATGCTGGAAACATTTTTTTTAAGGTCCCTTTCCTAAAATATACTGTTTACAAACTTATAATTTGTTACTTAAAAATTCCTGAAAAGTGTAATAACATCTGGTCAAGAGAAACTTTTTCAACGTTTTTTCAAATATTTCCACTGCCCTACTATTCCTCACAATGTCCGGTAACGAATTAAACATTTTTGCATCCATAACCATTGGGTTATTTGATGAAATACGTTTTTTGTGATAAGTTTCATGAATAAGGTTTACATTTATAGTGGCATGAGAATGAATCTTTCTGTTAAAATCATATTGCTGAATATTATTTGTAACCAGAACAGCTACACAGTAAATGTAGATTGCTGGAATCGTTAATAGGTTCAACTGTTTCATCAGTGGTTTGCACGAATTCTTTTGAGGAACACCCATCATCTAACTATATTTTCTGCAAGATTTTATTGAGTAAACTTGTTAAGGATCCCCAGTGAACTATTCCATAAGAAGCGTAATTCATACTCAGAATATTCATAACATCTTGCTAAGTGTGATGACAGCCTTACTAAATAGTTATTGTGAGGACGTAATTAGCAATATATTATTTATTCCCGCAAATATAAAAAATAAGCATGATAAAAAAACCAACAGAGTATTTATTTCGTTTGTGTAATTAATATTCTCAATGAAAAGAGTGCTTTCAGTGCATATGATTGACTAATTGGAAAACGAATCATTGAGAAGGGGAGATATAAACTTCTGTTGAAAGTCAAACATCACCATTTTCAGATCCTCAGTTTAGATGACAAATCCCTTCATTACTTCTCCAGAAATTCCTTACTGGGAATTAGAAATCCAAGTATATTTGTCTTGCAGGAATCACTAGCTTGAAAAAATCTCTTCCTAGAAGGCGTAAAAACAATTTTAAAGCCAAGTGAAGTTTCATCAGGAGCAGAAGATTTCTAAAATATTCTGCGATTAATCGCGTTGTTTACCGAAGCTGGTTTTTTATCACTGGTTTTTGACTAATAAATGCAGTGAACGCTTAAAAACACATTGGTATTGGATCTGGAATTTCCTTGCGAGAGGAGCTAAATATCAATGCTAATTGAGAAGAGTCCTAATTACACAGATATCCCCCACACCTAATTTAGCTTCCAATATTCAATGACACGAGATTCCTGCCTTCAATTGCATGCAAGTCACCTTCCTAAACTCGTCAAAATCTTCTAGCATGGCCGATTAGCCCTAGCGATCATTTAGAGAGGCTTTGGAGTTATTTTTCGCACAAGAAGAGAAAAAATGTGAAGGCAGAGCAAAATATAATGAAAAAGGGTGAACGTAAAGCTTAAATGAAATTTTTGTGAAATTGAGGAGGAAATGAAAGGAGGATCTGTAAAACAGGAATTCAGTTTCCTCTCTTGAAAAGTCTTAAGACTTCTCCGTAAAAGAAAATTATTGTCGGATGAAATTAGCTCTCTTGACAAGTTGGGCGCATTATAGAACAGAATCAATGAACGATCACGGAATGGATTCCACCAGAATACCTGAGATAATTTCGGCCAATCAGAAGTCAATCAGAAGAATGCGTGATGATTCAGTTAGCAGAAAAAAACTGTACGAAAGCTTCAATAGTGATTCTATAAAAAAAAGTCAATTATATCTCTTCTCCAGCTCTATATATCTCTGTTAGAGGTGATACTACATTTTACTGATTTGATCGGCCAGATTATAGCATCAATGCACTTGCATGATTAAGGAGCTTAGTGGCAATATGAATTCCATTTAGGAGTTATCATATAATTATGAAATCAAGGAAAAACAAAGCTGTCTTGAATTTCTTTTAGAAGTTGACCGAGGAAATCGTAAGGTTTCATTACACCTCTGAGCAGGTCATTAGATTAATTGAAGTAGCATAAGAAACCCCTGCTCATTCATCAAATTCCACCATGTCATACATTAAATTAAGATTAACATCACATGTTTAGAGTTAACTTCAGCGATATGAGTACTTCCTCTGTAATTTATATTATATATGCATGGCAGGGGCAGCATAATGCATGATGATAGCCGCAAAATTTTACGACCGAAGACTATCGCCCGGAAATTCATGCAAACCTTAATGAGATGTGGGAGGCCGTGCATCCGGTGGTGAATTCTTCTGGAGAAATTTTTGTATTCTCGCGAGCCATTACCGAAGATCTACCGTCCCCGAGGGAGCTGAGACCTGCCCCCGAGGAAGTTGAAACCTACCCCCGGCAAGCATACCACCGAGTTAAGGAAAGCGGCAGGAGGAGCCGGCGGTTGAGGGAAAAATATTTTGAGGCCGGGACGGCGGGTTGTGGGAGGCGGGCGGCGCGGGGAGTTGGCGTGGGCGGAGATTCGGAGGAGGCCTGGGGGCAACAGGGGCGGAGTGGGGCGGGGTGGTAAGGTGGCGAGGCCACCGCTCCTGGGGGCGAGGGGAAGCAGGGGGGGGGGGCTCTTTGAGCGGGTCTTGGAAGGTGATTGAAGCAGGCTAGGGTAGGGTGGTGGCCCACCGGCCTTCAAATTGAGAATCCGAGAGAGGAGTGAATGTGGAATGAGGGGCAATAAGATTGAAGAGGGAAAATTAAAACCCTGGAACAGCCTCCGGGGGTCGTGGGGGAGGGGAGTAGAGAGGGGGGGGGGCGGCTAAAAAAGGGAAGGAGGAATTATTGGTCTGAAGGGTAGTGATGGCTAGGGTGTCCTAAATGCATGGACTTGGGAGAGAAGTAATTGAGTTCCTTTCATTTGAAATACTTGGCTTTTTTTTGACATTCAGTTTATTTCCTTCCCGTCATGGAAGCGTTTATCTAGTCATGCATAAAAACCACGTTTCCCGACACTGCTGATGTCGCTGAGCCTTGAGCGAACTAAAATCAGTCCATCCAGTGATTTAAGTCATGTGCATTCCTACAGTTGATGGAACTAGGCGTGCTGCATTTATTATTTACTGGGTCGCACTTGTACTTTACGAAACAATTTAATCGGAACACATCTTTGGAACCTGGTAGCATCTCCAATCGCAACGTAGTTGACTACTGTAGGCAGCAAAAAAAGAAAATGCCTAGCAACTAACTTCAATTATCATTCAAGCTTATTGTAGACTTAACTATGTATGTATTATGTAGCTATGCATGTATTAGTAAAATGTAAGCTATGCAAAATTGGGGATAAAGCTAGTGCCGTATTCAAAAAAATATTAATGTGCATGGGGTGACGCGCCTTCCTTGTGACCTCAGACGGATCAAGTCATGAGGAGACTTACGTAATTTTACATACTCCATTAGTAAACCTCTGTAAATAAGAGACGAACTTGAATCTAACGGGTTAATATCACCTTATTTTGTATTATTATTTTGCCTGAAAACTGAGGGATACATTGACTAGTTCCCGGGGTAAAGGCTGAGTGTCATATTCAACAGTAGAAAAAACATTTCTTCACATAACTTTAAGGCTACCGGTTTAAACCATAGAGAGATAATTCATTTCAGAGCAAGATATTTAGAATTAAATTTGAACAATTCAGCAAAAAAAAGATATTTTATTTACCGTTAGCTAATGCTAAAGCATAATATCGTCCTCCATTTAATACAGACTTTAACCCTAAACCTGTTCTGGTAAATAAGAAAAGTGAATCCAGTTTGATTTGAATCCAGAGTTATTTGCACCTGATATTATGAGAGTGCTGTGAATGCTTCACACCAGCTTGGATATTAGAGGGGTTTAAATATTATCAACTCTGATAGCTCAATAAAATAATTAAATTAAAGCAAATTAATCTTTATATATGAATCAAGGAAAAGCATGAAGCATAGGAACACAAACGACTTCATAGTGTAAAGTATATTTTTGAACAGCGAACTGATGGAGAGTTATTGCATTCATGAATTCTTATTCAACACAACAAATTTTAGTATGTATATATGGAATTGATTGAACACTAGGATGAGAAACAATCATGCATGAAATAGCAATAGAAACTAAAATACATTTAATTCCTCGGGAAAATAAATATGTAATGTGAAAATATGTTCGTATTTTTATGCGGGTAAAAATCTTAATTTTTCCTTTCTACAATGTGCAATATTTTTGAGAGGGCAGTCAAACTAATGTTTAGCTTTTACAGAATCCACAAAAATTGATAACTTTGAAATAACCGTAATAGTTGACCAATAAAGAATAAATTCTCTTTATAGATGGGTAAATTATAGGTGGAAATCTGTTGCGGACGATTCCCAACCTGCGTTTATTTAACTTTTTTATTTATGTACAACTTTCAAAAACGCTGCTATTATCCTTCAAAAATGTAATTCCAGTATTAGGGTTTTATATCATTTTCCTCTCATGAACAAAAAAAGATTTAAAAAAAATGGAAAATTTTTATTTATCTTGGCATGAATGGATAGTGGGAGTAGAATGTTTTTTGCAGAATGAATAAAAATATAATAAATTACCAAATGAATTCTGGACAGAGTTCCAATATTAAATGCCAAATGAACTATTCTATTGAAATAAAATAAGCGAAATTTGTAGTCACCATAATCCTATGAAAAATAATCTGCGAAAAGAAAATTGGCACTAGACTTGGTTGAGTAAAAGGAAATGCCTTCAAAATGGCAGCGATTAAAATTTCAAATTGTTTTATTCTTAGTAAAAAAACTGGACGATTCAGACAGATTCTGGTTGACAATTCAGCACAAAAAAATAGTTGCGTTTTCATAAGTGGAAGTGGAGAGTCAAAGCAAATTTAGCTGGCTCTATTTCACAGGAGAACAATAAAAAATTGAGTACTCCATTCTGCACGCACATAACATATTGCTGGAAATTACACAACATCCTGTCATTCCAAAACAGTACATTTTTCTGCAACGTGTACTACGCTTGTTGCGTTCCCGCAAAAAAAAGGACGCATCTCACGTAATAACGACATAATTATCACGGCCACAAAAATCATATTGTTACCAGATTGCTCGTGTATTTGTTATCATCATGTTTTCAGTGACACTCCCTTCATTAAAATTAATTACGGAGCCTTTTCCCATAATTAAAACCCATATCGCGCGATGCGAATACAATTAAAAAGGGTTAAGCGGAGCACAGCCAGTCCTTGGAGAGAGACCCAGAGAGCGAGTTTCATCCGCATTCTATCCCACTTGCGGATCCCCAGGGGGGGAGATCTTTGAGCGTTTTAAAAGCTTTAAGATGGGACGGCGATCCGCTAGCCAACGCTGTCCCAATGCCGTGTAGAAAGCTCACCCAGGGAGAGAAACTCTGTGCAAGTCTAGGGACTGCGGGTGAGTAATTGCTCCAAGAGCTCCTTATCATCCCCGTGCCTCTCGCCCACCCCAAGTTTCTATTCCGTGCCCCCCGCCCCAACACCCTCCCACCGGAATGGGAAGAGAGCGGGCGCCAGGCAGGGGTTGTAATCATTAATATTGCGGTAATCATTAACGGCTAGAGCGCTTTAAGGGGTTCTGCCGGACGGGTGCGTGGTGGAGGGGGGGTCGTGAGGTGGCATAAACGCTCTAAGGGGGGGAGGTGTTTTGAGTGGGAGAAGAGGAATCGCAGGTTCCAGTTTTACTCGTGGGGGTGGTGTTGCGCAATGGGTGCGGATAAGGGGAGTCTGTGTACCTATGTGTTCCCGGGGGCACTATCGGGGGTGGTGGGAGGGAGGTGGGGCGAACGGGAGAGGTGGTGGGTGGGTTGGCTGGGGGGGGAGGAGGGGGAGATGACAAAGGAAACGCAGGAATGGGTGGGGGGGATGATGGAAGGGGCGTGAAATCGCGACCACCATTCCATTCTCCTTGACGCCCGGAGAAATTAAACAATGAGCATCCCGTGGCTGTTGGGGGAAATCAATCAAACTTAGAGCATGTGTGTGTGAGAGAGAGAGCGTACGGAGTGTGCTTGAAGGAAATAAATTTGCTCTGCCGGGTGAGAAAGCTACGATCCACAAAACGGGAAGGTTATCATTTTGTTGAAGTTGATCATAAAATTGCTAAACCGCATCAAATATTTACCAAATTTGCATGCTTTGTTTCTTGGAAAAGGTTACTGCCTTTCTCTACGAGTGAAATTGAGAAATAAAATCAAAGTTGATAACTTGGATTAGAGGGTTTTCAAACTTATAATGACTTCGAGCATTTAAATTTAAAAAGAAAAATTCTTATTAAAGTGGATTTTAATATAGCTTACACAAATAAAATAAAAATTATAATTTAAATTTTTGTTCACTATCGGTTGCTGAATGTCAATAACGTCTTGATAATTTTTTGTGAAAGCATTAAAAATCACAGTTTTGTAGGGTAAAGTAGCTACCGATACCAACGAGCTGAAGACGCTTAAATAGTACGCTACTTGAGTAATATAATTGACAAATACAGGAGTGCTAAAAAGTTCTTAAGCACAGCGTAAAGCTTAAACTTAGTTTCATACCCTGTATTTCAGAGATTTATTAGACTTCACAGGGGACTAAAGAGAAACCTACTTTTCCCTTTGAAATTGAGCCACTTCGTACAGCGTCCAGATTCAAAGAGTAGATCTCACCAAACCTGAAGTAGACGATACTAATAATTTAAATATATTTTAATACGAGTGGTGCTATCGGTCAGCACCATTTGATGCAGAATGAAATAGTAGTCATTCACCTGAGTTTGTCGCTTTTGCCAATTTTCACTCAATGAACATCCTGAGAAATACTGCAATGGAAATGAAATCACAAATTATGAAAGGAAAGGAGATTGAGCGTTTTAAAACATCTGATTAAAATTCTGGCATTTTGAAATATGAAAACCCAGGAAAATACGATGCCCTACCATACGATTGATGCCTTCGGAATCACTCTATCAATCAATGCAAAACGAGGAAAAGCTATGATTATGCAAGGACGTCTGACGCCCGTGGTAAGGACGAAGTGAACACGGGACTGGTTGAAGAATCCCCTTGCCCTCCGGAAATGGGCGTGAATGGAGGAATTAGCGGGAACACCACCGCGGCTTGAGAATAATTGAAGGGACCGAAGGACTTCCACATTCCTTGGTGAACTTCTGACTGGCTCCGCGGGGAATTGAAATGGGAAGGTAAGGGGTTTGGGTCAGCCGTGGGAGCAGGTGGGCATTGCACGCGGAAAAGGCCTTTGTTGCGTGAGATGCTTCGCTAACGGTAAACATTATAAATGACACAAAAAACAAAAATGAACAAACGAATAACATATTTAAGTATGAAAGAGACTCCAAATCACCATCTAATCTTTCGGATCGATGCGCCTTCAAAATTTTCTACATTACTGGACAAAATATCACTCACTCAGTGATTCAACCCGAAGGTTGGTTTGATTAGATGAGGGTAGAGCTCACCCCGGACTAAGCCGTGAAGCTAAGTGTGAATTTCACACATTCAGGTTAGGGGGGCCACTTCCTTTCCCTGGGCCACCTCGCACTCCGATGATTTTCCCGAGGACTTTTGGACGTCCAAATCCTTCATAAATCCTTTGGACGCCCAAAACTATTGGACGCCCAAATTTGGACGCCAAACCCGGATTTGAACCCGAGACCCTTCGATCAGTAGCCAAGCGCTCTACCCACTAGGCCGCCACGCTCCCCTGGGCAACATATAGCAGGTATAAAATGCATATACGCGTAACAATTCGTCTGTGTTCCGAAGTCAACGCTGTGCACTTCCAAATACTCACCTTATTCGTTTGATGAGTACCCAGGAAGTTTCAACACGCATTTACTTCGACGAATAACGTTAGGTACTACGGTTAAATATTTCCGATTATACACTATTCTTTCTACTAAATTGTTGACATCGATGACCGAGAGCTGGGATTGGCTTTACAAATACTGGGATTTTTTTTATATTTTTTAGCTATAATATGGTTTCTCCGTTATTTCAAAAGTCTCATCCTCAACTTAATGGAACAATCAAATATTTTTCTCTTTATTTAAACTTCGTCATACTTATTGCATGTCTTACCTATAGTAAAGAGTTATTGACTGATAATCAGGCTGACACAATTTTAATCCCAAAAGCGTGAATTCAATATCAACATTTATCCATTTGGTAAATATATACGACTTTGCACAAGAATATCAGTACAGATTTTAGACAAAACTCAATGTCATCTAAAAAATTAGATAGGTTTATATAAGTCTCAGAAAACCACGCATCAAAAAAGAAATGAAAGTTTTTCATAAACGAATTTGAGAATACATTAGTGTTTGGTCAGCTCACAGATACTTTCAGGGAATGAGCTAACATAGCCCCACAAAACTCCTAAAATATGATTTGGGGTTACTGTATAAACACTTTCTGTAGACTTCTATTAAACTCTTCACGCTTCAAATTGCTTTACCTATTAAAGAGGAAAATTTAATGCGATAGAAGATTATTATATCTTAAATGTATTCATATGGGTCAAACAATTATAAATAGTGATTTCCAAGTTATTTTTAATTTATGAATAAGAGTAGATCAATGGCAATTCACTTTGTAAAATATTGATAATATTAATTATCAGAAGTGGTGCCGATTATTGTTATAATCATATAAGTTACTGGGCTCGCAAGGTAAGAAAAACCGGACTCATGAATAGGTACACTATTTTTTACTTCAGCTTCGTGAAGTTAAGCCACTTGCACAATTATGTACATCACTCTCGAGTGGCTATTATTGTAATTGAACTGAAACATGAAATCCTACCACTAGAGTCTTGTAATAGCGATGGAAAATAAAAAAATAAGTGACGTTCAATGAAATTACTGCTCCGTACTTGTAATTATCGGTGAAAACTAAAAAATAAGGGTACTTGGAGTGTACTTGTACTTGGAGTGTCCGTACTTAGAGTGAATTTTCAACTTTCACCTAGTTTGCTTGGTATCCGGTTCCTCAACAACTAGGCAAAGAATACTTCTTCCCGAAAAAAATGTTCGCAAATCTACCGGGCAGCTTCATTTCCCTTCATGCTTGAATGAATAAAACTCGTTTCCCTTAAACGGATAAGATGAAGGCAAATACACCTTAATAAAAAATCAATTTGCCGTCATCCGAGTGCTAAATTAGCGGGTATCACCATTGGGTTAGCCCTACTTGCAATATCTTATAAATATAGCTTAGCAAGGGCCGAGGTGGAGCAAGAGCTTATTTGAAAACGTTAATTACATTCCGAGTGAGATGGGAGGGTTTCACACACACAATGGCCATGCGTCTTTTGTCTCATTCGATGTCACGTGACCATCCCCCACATCACTCACCCCTCTCCCCCTCCCATCGACGTCAAGGCCTCCCTACCAACTCCTCCCTCTACCCTACGCACAATGTAGACTCAGCGCCGCTGCGGCAGTCTACTCCTCCGCGAGGATATCTCCAGGGGGCAGGCCGCGGATAAAAACATGAAAACACTAGTCGAGAGCACGAGATGTGCATATGTTTTAAATCTGATTAATTAATAATTTACTGTGCTCACATCCACACACCCTCCGTGCCCGTAGCTGGATAGTTAGGGCGGGATTAGGATCGACAGTGTTTTACGTGACGTTATCGGACGGTGGCATTCAGTTTTCCCTTGTCTTCCCGTCAAGGAGGAGTTTATTACGATTGACGGCAGTATCAACGCCAATTGTTTACCATTTTTGCAAACGTGGCTGTACCAGTGACTGTTTGTTTTCATATTTTAAAAACAAAATACAATCAATCCGCAAAATATTTTGACAAATAATGCTTTGAGAAGGTTAATTATGTTTCATAGTGAAGCTAAAAATTAACATGGACAATCTAGAAAAGAAACTAAGCAATAATTAAAGAAAAAACGCTCTCCTCTTATTTGCTACCGGCAACGTGGCGTAACGGTAAATTTTGACTTTGAAGAAGTCTCCCCTCATTGTCCGTTGACGGCGACGTTAGCGTCCGGCCATCGTAATGGGTATCACCACGTCACAATCCCCCCAAGTTCGCTCACGCCCCCGTCCGTCTCCGTCACACCAGGAAACGTCGATCGTAATCCAGCCCTAAGGCGGGTTGCAGCGGTGGGTCTTCGCGCGGGGCCCTTGCCACGTCGCTCCCGCACGTCCTGCTCTACATTTAATCTGCAGCGCGATAGCGGAGATTAATGAGGACGGAGGTGGGGGGCGAAGATTGAGGGGTGGGGGTGTTGGGTGACGACGGGGGGCAGGGGAGGGGGAAGGAGGGGGGCATGGTGGATGCTAATTTTCTCCCCGCACCAACAAGCAGCACGGATGTGAAAATAAAAAAAACATAGTACATTGTTATGACTCCGAGGGTGCTTTCATAGACGAAGGATGTGTGTGGGTGTTTCGGGGTCCAGTTGCGGCGTTGTGTGTTAAGAGAGTGGTCACCGAGTTCTCGACGGGCAAGACGCGAGTAAAAGTTCTGCCGGAGGATTGAAATAGGGCATTAATTTCATCGCGGGCGCTTAATTTTCTTTTCCTCGCGCCGATGTTCACTGAAATGGGAGCACGCTGAGACATTCCATGAAACGCGCTGAACGTGCGCTGTAAGGTACACTACTCATTTACGGTTGGATCATCTAAGAGTGTGGGCGGCTTTATTTTCAATGCAGCGTTTCGAACAGTAAAAAGCAGAATAATACCAGTGCTGAGGTAAAATGAAACCCCATTTCATCCCTGAGAAATCATCTCTACTCATAACCATGAGGAAATACTTAGTTTGCAGTACATCATGGCAGAGGTCAGTGCTTTAAGTTAAGAAAGTAAATATTTCCACAAGACTTCAAAAAGTAGGCGTGATATTAGTTCCTTGGAGTAAAATTAAGTAAAATATCATCATGAAAAGAAATATAAATTGAATCATAATATTTGGCGTTTTTATAAACGTTATACATTACAGAACGCTAGGAAACCTTAGTCATAAATCACATTCATAGGCCTACATTTTTCACATCATCACAACTTGAGTAAAGAAGAATAATCGTGTTCCCCAAAACAAATAACCTGAAATGTTAATATTAATGAAATTGGGTTGATAGGATTTCCATAAAATTGTTAGAAATGATAATTTTAACTGATCAAAATTATGAATTGTACTTGTTTTAGGGCACACTTCCTAGGAGTGGATTTCAACGGTTTTTGTAAAACAAATATAAATTTAATCGTTTTGAATCCTTCAATGTGAAAAAAATTAAAATTTCTATAATATTACCCTTGCACAATTTTCAATTCCGTATTAATCCCATACAATACACGGTTACCTCAAGTGGACACCCCAAAGGATATTAGAGGACCCTAGAATAATATGGAGGACGTGCTCAAAACTCTTTGCAGAATATTTGCACTAAAAAACAAAAGCCCTTGCATGTACGAGAGATAGGGGGATGACAATATTTAATCGTGATCGTGGTGCTTCGCAAGCTTCAGAAGCAGTGTTATTCAGTGTGAAAGATCCACAACAGTCATCAAAGTGAGGAAAGCGCAAAATAAGAGAGCTACAGAGTACGACAACAATCTAGGAAAGAGTGAATGAAAGTGTATGTATGGAGTGCGGCTCTCTGTAGATAAGACACAAGGAACACTGGAAGATCATTGACAATATTGCAACATCAGTCTTCAAAACCTGGTGCTGAAGACGGCTCCTAATGGTCAAGTGTATGGATAATATGAAAAATAAGAATGAAAGATCAGAGGAGGAGAGGGCCACACGAAGAACAACATACGGAAAAGTAGAACCAGATATTCAACTCACGGAAGTTTGTACGTGATCAACACAGCGAAGGTAAGGAGCCCAGATGGAAAATCCATAATGGCGGCTTATAAAGAAATTCAAGGCTTGCCCGTTATCATCAAGAATTAGCAATAGATGCATGGGAAGTGTCTTGAACGAAAATAGTGATAATAGTGGATAATAGAGCCAGTATAAAGGCACCTCATTCTTGGGTTAGTTACGTGAAGTCCAAACTAGCGTGAAGAAAAGAGAATGGAGCTATCGGCGTGGAGCAGGGATATATAAGATGACCAAACTAGGACGTTAAAGGGAGATGGTTATGAAAATCATAGATGCCATGCATATAGCAAGGTGAACGAGAGAACTTCGTGGAGGAGCGCACCAAGTGACAGCGAAGTCAATGGAGTCTTCAGAGTTGATGAGAAAGGAGACAGCGGATTCCATGGATGGAGCGTGGATTCCGAATGAGAGGCGACGGGACAAAAGTTGGCGGAGCAGTGAAAAATGTCAGGTAAGTGGGAAATTGAGTTGAAAATAATACACATTTCAGGGGGTTGAAGAGAGATAGGAGAGTTAAGACTTGTCCTCCGGCGCTCGGGGTTGAATGGAGCTCTATGAGTGAAGCCGAGCGGAGGAATACCGATCGTCAATTGTTGTGTTCCTCTGCCTTAAACGCCTATATATGCTGGATTACCTCGCGTCTGTTCATACCTCTCATTGAAATATATCGCCATTTAAGACGTCCCGCATTGACACGGATGACTTGATACCAGACCATTTAGCAATTCACTGTAAAATGCATATTTTATGGCATGCCTGTATTCTAACTTCATTTTGTTCAACGCTTCGAGACTACCCTTCAGTTAAAATGCGAACTTGAGTGAAAGAATAGTTTACAGCAAGTTAAACGGTGAAGTCAGTGTGGAAGTGTGTCATTGACACCTTCGCTATCTATTAAAACACGACTGTCAGGAAAGAATAAAACTTTGCTAGTTCCACATTAATTTATTCACTCGCGACCGGTTTCGATACAGTGTATCATCATCTGGCCAGATGATGATACACTGTATCGAAACCGCCAGATGATGATACACTGTATCGAAACCGGTCGCGAGTGAATAAATTAATGTGGAACTAGAAAAGTTTTATTCTTTCCTGACAGTCATGAAGGAGTTCCATCAAGTTACGCCTGAAACCATTGAATTTATTAAAACACGATAAAAATATCAGATGTACCCGTTCCTTTGAGTTAAATTGCTGCTTATGGACTGATTAAAAAGGCACTCCAAATCTGTGAACGCATGAAAATCCACCCAATATGTCACCACGACTATCTACTGGAAATAATTTATAAATTTTCAGAGAGGCAGATTGACTTGAAAAGGTAATTGAATGAAAAGTTATGGAGCGACGGGTGTTCAAAATGAATATCTTCAATAACAACTGGCAAACCTAGCAACACAAATAACACTCTATTGATTAATTAAATCCATCGATATTTGCCTTGTTTGTAGCTCCTAACTTAAATTCTCATGCTATTGAAATTTCCGGATAACGTGATGAGCTGGTGATTTTGATACCTTGAAGTGCATAGATTGAAGGTTGCTCCATATTTCATTAAGCCTCTATCAAAAAATTGAACGATATTCTTTACTTTCGTAGCACATCCGCCATCCGATTCAACCGTCACGCGCCCCATAATGGCTGGATGGGCCTAAAAAAATTGCACTAAATATATCCGGAAGGAGGTGGATTCCCTTCGGCAAACGGAAGATTATAAATATCGGAATCCATGAAAGGAAACACGTTCTCCTTAAAAAAACCATTTAACCCCCACCCCCGCTCCGATACATCATGAAGCCTTATATTTCATGGAAGAAGACTGAACCGAAATGATTAGAAACGGGAAGATTGATCGCTTAAACGGTTGGGGTTGCATTTGAATACGGGATAGGGGAGGAGGGAGGTAGGTTGAGGTGGGGGGAGAGCACGTGCCTCTGGAGAGGAGGCAGTAAGGGTGAGGAGAGATGGGAGGGGAGGTGGGCGAGGAAGAGACGGAAATGGGGGTTTAGAGGGACGGGGTCGGTAAGGCTCAGGATAGAAATTTAGCATGGGGAGACTGAGGCTGAGGTGTCTCCTTCACTCATTCAAAAACGCCGATTCAAGGAGGGTTGTAGACAGTCGTTAAGGTTATTTTATTTCACTGGAGAAGTCGTTCGAAAGATTTTTCCGTCCGTCCGCCGGTAAGTCGTAAGCGTCTCACCATCCAGCTCTCTTCTGCCACTTCATACTCTTCGATTACCTCTGATTTCCCCACCACCACATCACTCAACGCTCATTCGTCTGATTATCCTTCCTCAATAAAGACAGTATCCACTTCGTGAGATCTCATGGTTAAGGTGGGTTTAGACTGGCAAGTTTATTCCGCAAGTTACTTGCGGCAAGCAACTTTCGATGAAAGTTGCAAGTGTAAACGGCTTTCAAGTCCGCTTTCAGAACTTATCAAAGCTTTGGCAAGTCACATGCATCGCATGAATCGCATTGTTGCCAGGGAAAATGGAACCGACCTGGCCCCCCAGTAACTTGTTAAAAATATTTCGTTGGAGTAAAATCCCCCCGCAATTCTTGCCGGAGAAACTTGCTATAGTCACTTTACAGTGTAAACCCACCCTTACATTAAAGATAAAACTTTGTAAAAGTTCACGGATTTTTTATTAGAGACCAGTTTTACCCAGCAGTGGACATCATCAGATTATTTTACACATTAGTTCTCTCTCATATATGAATGTGGTTTACGGCAATGATTGTGGAGGGCCTATTTTACCTATTTGCCTAAGTTCTTCCTACCTTATAGCCTTTCCCGTTTGACTTGCAGGTCATATGCCTTGTGTTGTGCCACCCTCTCCATCTAACCACCTTCCTCAATCCAAACCCCATCCTCCTCTAACCTTGACCGTTTGCATATAAGAGAAAGTTTATCTGCAAAAGTACTTAAAGATGACTTGATGACGATTAAATGAAAACAGTAGTTATTTAAAATTCTCTGTAATTTTAGTCTTTTTTTATTGTGTTCTCTCTCCTTGTTCAGCGTTTTCCGGTGAGACGACATTTCTATGACACACGTGCCCGAATTTTTATACCCAAAGGCCATAACTCATTATCTCCAAACAGTCATTTTAAATCAATGTCGTGATTGAATCAATCAATATCACTAATTTTCTAACAAAAATCTGCATTATACGATGACCCACTTAAGCACTATAAAACCGGTATGGTACGGTTTGATTGGTTCGGCAAAATTATGTAAATAGTTTTGCCACTAACGTAAAAAAAATGGTCCACAGATTTCTTGCAGCTAGGGTAACTCCTTAGAGGATTCGGAGTGAGGGTTTTTTTAAGTTAAGGTTTAGATAAGATGCAAGTGGATTCATGCATGATATTCCTTACCACTACTTGAAAATGTGAAGTACAATTCATGAACTAAACTATGCTTATCGATATCACTGACAGCTAATTAATTGCGAACTACTTAATGTTAACTAAGATCCCTATTTAATATCCAGTGATGCAAAACTTCGGCCTCCAATCGCCTCACAATACGTGGCCTACATTGGCGAAACTCCTTTTAGGTCAAAAAATATATTACATGAGGAAATAACCAATGACTTTAATATATATTATCATATTCATAGTTTACTAATCTGACATATGTACTTAAATACTATTGCATAAAAAGTTTATTTCACCACTTACATTTATACCTTATACAATTGCCTTATACATTATATACAATCCATGACATTTCAATGGCTCTATGACGTTGAACTTGAAGAAGTTGTACGAAGCGCGATTTATGGGATAAATGGGAAATTATACTAACATGTGTGTGGCATTGCACCCATTGACACAACTTTATGAACCATTTTGCGATATTTTGTCATCTATTGGAAAATCATATTCACTGCACCTTGAAATTGAAGGAAGCAAATTTTCACAACATCCGATTAGAAAATGTTTTTCCATCACTCTACAACGCAATGTTAATAAAAATTGGGACATTTGAACTGCCATAAAAAGATCAAAGAACTGCACCCAGATAATCATAGCCCAACGCTCCATTCCCACTGACACTCATCATTGACATCGAACTGTTTGCGTGTCGTATTAACACGATTCTACCTTCAACTAAGCATCTCCATTTCAGGCACTGTAATTGTCCCGGTCGGAAACTCATCCACAGTGTGTGACATATACGGCGATACAGTTCACGGGGAAAATAACTGTCATGCATGTAATGATATATTTGTAAATTTTAACCTTGCTAATAACTATGCACCCCTATTGCGAATTGCATTAATGTTCTCAAGTAGGGAATAATTCTGTCATTCAACTAGCGGGGACCTCCAAATAATTGAAATCCAAAAGAAAATTGCCTCAAAACATGTGCTTTGCACTTGAAACCAATACCTTAAAAACCTCAGAAAAATATTTT
Source organism: Pyrrhosoma nymphula (assembly GCA_963573305.1). Taxonomy (NCBI): domain Eukaryota; kingdom Metazoa; phylum Arthropoda; class Insecta; order Odonata; family Coenagrionidae; genus Pyrrhosoma; species Pyrrhosoma nymphula. Next base: position 59,070,930 of record OY754332.1, read on the forward strand.
GTATGGGGTTCTGGTAAATCTCATTCCTTTCACGTTCCTTCATTTCTGGACACTGCTACAAATAACTATATCTATCTATATTAAAATATAAATCTATATTTTAAATAAAGGATATTGCAAATATCTGGTAAAAACGAGAAATCTTTTGAAACGGGGACTCCCAAAGTAGGTACGCATACGTTTTTTTTTAAACAAAACCGCATTCAAAAGCACCGCACATAAATTCAACTGCAAAAAATGGCCTGATTTACCATCAAAAAACAAAACCAAAGAGACAAATAGGTATCGCCATTCTTGAGATTAGAGGGATCTAAAATTAAGCGGTACTCGAACCAGAGTCTCAGATTTAATATCGACATTTTACTCCAAACTCAACTAAAACGTAATAATCGGTTGTATTAACCTTGCTTCAATAGGCTGGATAAAGATATGGTTTACACAAAATCCTGCTGCAAAATTGCTAAAGTACGGCAAGATCGAACCTCTATAGAACTAGAACCTTAAATATAATACCGGTATTTAATCTCAAACCCGACAAAATGCAACAATCTGTGATGTTACCTTTCCTTCAGTTGAATTGATCAGTACAAGGTTGACACAATATCCTGCAGAAAAACCGCTTCCTTACGATAAATTAGCTGTGGAAGAAGTATACAGGAGTATTTTATAGTGCAAAGTGCCCTTAATTTCAAGTTATATTCTCGAGAGACTCCGTTGATACGAACAATTCCCGTGAAATCTCTGGTAGAGTCAAAATACCAGAAAAGTCTCAGGGCACCCTCACTCATGGTCGCCATTCAAGCAATCACGCCGCCATCCCCCTCTATCTCCCCGGTCTCTCCCTTCCCTCTGACCGGGAAGCCACTCTGGAAGGGAGTGACGCCAGCACGAGAGCCTGCCCACTCCCTCCGACGATCTCCCTCGTCCTTCGGCCCTGAGCGTCACCTTTGTCCGGGTGAAGGGTTAAAGCGACCGTGGGAGAAAGGAAGACATCAGCGGGAGAGGGAAGATGACGAGGGGGAGGGGGGACACGGATGGGCGGGGAGGGGGTCAGGGGGGGGGATAGGGTGGACGAGGGCAGCGGAATAAATCGCCAAGTTCTGCGTGAGAAGTTCCGGATGAGCGATCGAGAATAGGAGGCAGCAGTGCGGGGTGGTGGAGGGGGGAGGGGGGAAGGATTAGGGTGGCGGAAAGGGTTTGGGGAGGGTGGAGGGGGGTGAGGGGGAGATGAAGAGAAAGGAGGAGACGACGTTTTGGAAGGGCCAAGGAGGAGACGTTGGGGGGGGTGGAGTGGGCCTGAAGTAGCGGGGAGAAGGAGAGGTGCCCTTGTGTTTTGGTGGGGGGGGGGAGGGGGCGAGGAGAGTGATGGCCGGGGGGTGGCGGGGGCGGGAGAGGGTTTGGCGTCCCGCGGGCCATGCATTAGTCAGCGAAGGGACTCGGGGGTCCGCAGGGAGGAGGGCGCAGGAGAGAGTGACGGGCAGCCACGCAACTACATCCGCACCGAGCACCAATGAGGACCTTCTTCCCCCGCCAACTTATCTCCCGAACAACCTTCCTCACCCATTGAAGAGACCATGGGAGGGAAAAAGTAATTATTTTTTTACTTACGTAATAAACCGGTTAATGTACGTTTAAATGTAAGTGTGTAAAAATCCTCCACATTAGTATGTGTTCCGGGCTCTGTCTACCTATAATATTTTTTTCCTCATCTCAGCGAACGTGCTACTCTTCTTCATCCCGTCCATTAAGCTAATTCTCTTTCTGCCGCTTCCCCACTCACCCAATATCCTCCCCTCTATTACGATCTTCAGCAACCCTACGCCTCTTACCTTTCAACACCATACTTTGCCCCCCCAATATCATGCAGCAATTTCCTTTCCTCACCATATCGAGCACTTCCTCGTTTTTCTACCTTTTTTTCATCGCACCTTCTTCATCCTCCTCCACACTCACATCTAGCACGCCTGCAGCAAATTTTTGTCCTCCTTTCTCAGAGTCCACGTTTCCACACCATACAATGCCACACTCTATTTTAAGTTCCTCATCAGTCTCCTTCATATCCTTACCCAAGATACTCGTCATCAGCTCCCTCCTATTACTGATTACTTCTTTCACTAGAGTAATTCGAAATATTAAGGGAAGCGATATTTCTCATGTGAAAGTACCGCCTAGTTCATCAGCTTCTTCGCACGGAAGTCCTTAAAAAAAACTCACTCCATTTTCCGATCGCACATAAAATATGAAAATCTCGGGTGACACAAACGGGAGACAAATTTTGAGTGACATATAGCTAACGCAGAAGAGAAATGGCAGGTATGGCAAAAGAATGCTCATGCCCATGAAATCTTAATGCCTGCTGCGGTCGATGTAGTTTGTCTTCTTGAGGCTGACTTCTTGGGACGTGTTTTGGAGGAAGGAACGTACCTGAGTTATAAGAGATACTTGGAAGGTGGAAGCGAGATCGGTTGACCAATAAACATCATGTGCCAAGCTGATATTGACTGTGTAGGTTTTGTAGAAAAAACTGGTGGACTTTAAAAATAATGTTTGCTATTAATTACTCTCTACTGATGGATTTACTAAAATATTGTCTTAATAATGTTAAATATATCAACTGTAAATAAGGAGATCGTTGGTAAAAGTTACCATTTAGTGAAGGAATATTAAGTCTTAAGAATAGGAGGGCGTGTATGAAAAATGTGAGGGTAACCGAAGAAAAACTAGATCTGTACGGACAGGGCAGTTTGCAAGAAATTATTCAAGCAGAGTCAGTTATTCAAGCTTTGAACCGAGAATTAAATTTTTTAACTTTTTCTACACCGAAAGAGAACAGCGTGATGAATATGTCTGGATATACAATGGTCCCAATTCACCTTTCATTGCCAACATACACGATATGGCCAGAAAGTAACGAAAATGGATTTCTTGGGCCAAGTAAAAGGGCCGGGGTGTCTAAACACTGTCCGTAAAGGCCGTTCGCGTTACTGACATTTTGCAGCAACTGGGATGTAAATCGCTTTCAGACCGTCGATAACAATTTATACCTAATCTGTTATGTAAGTTCCAAACCAATTTGTTTTTTGACGACGTTAATAACATTTTACGAAATCCAACATACTACGTATCAGACCATGAGGCTAAAATTAGGGAATTAGACTGGAAAACGAACAGATTTAAAACTTCATTATTCCCGCAAACGATAAGAGACCATTGCAGCTGTCAATGAGACTTTAAACTACGTTTTTCAATAGGTAGTGTAGCTAGTTAGTTGATTTACTCCCTAATACTAGTATGCTTATCTGCTACCTAGTACTAATAGCACACCGCGCATGCTTTCAGTATAATTCATGTACCTCTGCCCAATAATGTACCTGCAAAATACTAACGGCCCTTCTAACATCCGTAGCATACCTAGAGTGTAGTGCATGCTTGTGAGGTTTCGCCTCCTAACAAGCATTAGCGATTTATGCTAATGCATCAATAGTCACAGCTACACTAACTTTAATAGTGTTATGCATGTTGGTGACTACTCATCTAAATCTACAAAATACCCTGCAAGCCACCTCAAGGGTGAGTAGTCACCATCATGCATTACACTATACCCTAAAGTTAGTGTATCTACGATTGATGATGCACTAGCATACATCGCTAATTCCTGTCACGGGGGAAAGCCTCACAAGCATGCACTACGCCCCAGATATACTACCAATCATACACTACGCCACAGATATACTCATCCCATGCCACACCTTTGAAGTGGCTAGCAGGGTATTTTGTAAATGTAGCTATAGAAAATTAAAAAAAGTGCGGTGCACAGGGAGTTTATGCCACCAGGACAGATGGTCACCTCTACATTTTACGAGGAAGTGCTTCAACGGCTGACGAGAATAGTCGCGCTCGTCCGCTCTAGATTCTTCGCCACGACAATTCGCCGAGCTATGCGTCGTAGCTCGTGAGAGAGTTTCGAGGTGAAACAGGAAACGATGCCTTAACCTCCCTGCAGCGTGCACATGGCCCCACTCGACGTCTTTTTGTTTCCTTGGCTCAAATGCAGCCTGAAAGGGTACCATTTTGAGACTGTTCAAAACATGCAGGCTGCCGTACGAGTGCTCTGAAAGAGGTCTCAGTTCAAGACTACCATCCGAGATACGATGAGAGACACAACTGATAGCAAATGTGTAGTAATGCTACCGGTGGATTTGGTGAAGAATATGAAGTACAGTTAAACTTCCTCTTCTCTTCATGGGTTAGTCTGAATCTCTTCTATCAACATTGCGATTTTGGCTGAATTTGTTAGGTAATTCTGTATATTCTCCCATATATATGCCCCTTTGAGAGCTACTTTGAGAGTAGACGTTGAAGAGTAATCTTGTTAAATATGCATTGATTTTAACGATAACCCCCCGAAGCAATCTATCATGGGGGCCTTGGGACTCTGGGCCCTTATTATACGGATCTTCTTTCTACTTACTATCATGGGCCTGCAGGAGAATGTGATATGTGGTGCATGCTTGTGAGGCTTCGCCTCGTGACAAGTATTAGCGATTTTTGCTAATGCATAATTAGTCGTCGTTGCACTAACCCTAGGGTATGGTGTAATGCATGTTGGTGATTGCTCACCCCCTACCACACACCCCTGAGGTGGCTTGCAGGGTGTTTTGTAGATAGAAGTAGATGTACGTAACACAAGTGCACGTGAACTTATCTTCGATTGAACGAATTTTTATGGAATCAGTCCCATTACTTCCCGGACATACCTTGTAAGTTACGAATCATAGGTGCAAAGCAAAGTGATTAGGTACTCTTGTTTATGCATGCCTGAAGGCATTGGAAAGGTGTATTTCTTGACGGGATCAATTATTTTAAGTAATGGTTACACATCCGTTGTCCTTGAAATCTTGAAACCGTCACTCAATCCTTACGTTCCACGCCTCCTGTATCATTAGCGTTGGCCCTTAACCACTATACGTCCTTCCGAATACAACTCGAAGGAATTGAAAACCATGGATTGATCATGTAAATATTTACCCACAGTAGGCACCACGCAACAAGAATTGCCTTATTCAACACCCTAGAATAATCGAAAATCTTTATCTCCTCTATTTAATTTCTACCATTCAACTTACTGATTTCTGAAGAGCGTGAGAATTCCAATTGTCCTCGGAATCAATTCAACATATATGTTGCACGTCCAAAACTTCGACTCGTTCAATAAAAATAGCATCGATTCGTAGGATTTAAGCAAAATGTGTGGAGCAGAAACCATTTCGGAGCTTGCTGGATGAATCTACTCGATTAAATTGGAAGAAAACATGTTCCACGGCCAACGCTATTCACGAAAGGGTTTTGAGCCCGGCGACGGATGTGGATTCAACGTCGGTCAGTTATGGTGTGTATCGCATTGTGTTTACGGTGCGAATTGACATCAGCCGCAGGAGCATCAAAAACCCAATTACCGCGCTGCGACTATTGTTGCTGAGGACTTGAAGCAATCAGGACAGGAAAACCAGAGCACGGTGCACAGCTGTGAGGCCCGGTGATCTCATAAACATCTCCATGAGCGAATGAAAAAAATCGTAAGAGGGCTCTTCCACAAGGCAAACGTCAAACGCCAGGGGGATTAAATCGCGGGGATAGCACTCGACGTCGACAAAGACTCCGGGAAATCATGAGCTCGCAAGCAAAGAAGGAGAGCGGGCATTTTTTTCTCTTGCACACGAAAGATTAGAGAGCACATCATGTTCCGTCGCGCACACGTGTTGTCGAGTCTGCCGAATTCTTCATTGACGCGCCCCCGCGGGGGAAGCGGGCAGAGGGGAGGAGGCATGGGACAGCTATTTGAGAACGAAATAACTACTCGCCGAAAAAAATCCTCTTTCGCCGTCACCTCCCGTCAATGAATCCGATGCCACCCACTTACTCCATCCCCAAGCACGGGTTATAGCTCTTCGCAGAAGTTAGTAGCGCAGGCGTTCGCTGCGAAAAGTGGATGTATAAATGTAGAGGCTGAAGGTAAAGTTCGAAGGGGAGGAGAGAGAGGCCACCAGAGAGTCCAAGGTACGGGAACCAGACTATTTCGTGAAAAAAGCGCAAGAAAAACAGTGTCAGTAGACCAGGGTTTTAAATCACTCATCACTATAGCTTTACCAGGGACCCTATCTTGAAGTCTCATTGCGAACCGAGTTGAAACGGGATGGCAGGTAGTGTGAGTCGTCCCATTTTTCGAAGCGCTTGTGTTGGGAGTAATTAAAAAGGTTTTTTTTGCGAAAAATCTTATGATTACCCAGCATATGCCGTTAGTCAAGTCTGTTCCGGTTCTCAAGCGGGTCAAAATCTGCATTTCTGCCGGCGTTTTAATGTGCAAGTCGACAATTTTCATCAGAGAAAAATGCTAGACACACACATGTAAACGTCAGAAGAAAAAGCAGTATTTACTACCAGGTTTTCTGATTGTCCCTCTTTACTAAACAACCATCCTTACTCATTTCGCAGGATCTTTTTAAAGTTCCGTAGCCCACGTCTCAAAATCGTCCAATGCCAGAGGAACTTTCGCGAGAACTCTACCTCTCGGACTCCCTCTCTCCCCGGCATAGAGAATACGCCACTCGCACCTTCCTCTCTTCACCCTCCCTCACGCCCGCGCCCAAATATGGGCCGGAGGTCGCAAGCGCGCGTGTTCTCACGGTCTCGGAGGTTACGGAAGGAGAGCCACGGGCGGCGGCGGACGCACATCCGAAGCCACCGCACATCTCCGCGGGAATTATTCTTCGCGCTCCAACGTGCCGCGGTGGCGCCTGAATGGCTTTTCCCGGGCGTAAATAATTGATATGGAGGGAATGGTGCACGGGTGTGGGCCGGGTGCAGCGGTGAAAGAACGGCTTCGTACTAGAGGAGCGGTGGCCACTCCTTGCTCGTGGAGGAGAGATGCCTGAGACGTCCGCAAAATTTGGCGGAATCGGAGGGAGGGCAATAGGGTTTGCCAGTAGTGAGAGGGTTGGTGAGAGGGTTTAAGTATTACTTCGAGAATATCGGCGATGCAGATATAGTAATCGCAAAATATGGTGGCATTCGCTTTCGAAAACCATGACGTCAAGGAGTGGAAGGTTCGTGCGGAAAGGGGCCAGCTAAGGAGGGAAGAGGAGAGGACGAAACATGGTAGGAATCCCTGCACAAATGGAAATATTTCATCATTTCGCATTATTCCATCCATATTTACAAGCAACATAGTGGTGCAAAACTTGGCGGCTGTCGATTGCGTGAAGCGTGACATCAAGGAGAGGAAGGCTCATGTGGAAGTGGTCCGAAAAGGAGTGGAGGGGAGAATACAGCGCATTTTAGGCAACGCTGCCCGCATAAGTGTATTTAATTTGAGAGGGCGGGAAATTGTAAGCAGCCTGTTTCAGTCTAGTCTACGATCTAACCATAGCTGTATCAAAATACGCTGATATTTTTCGCAAACAACCAGAGAAACCTATCCAAACAACGGGATTGAGAGCTGTGGAGAGGTGATGACACTAAAAGAGTCAGCATTTTGAAGTTGACATTGAGGGTTCGTGACCTTCGGAAATCTGGTAGTGAAAGGCGGAGACTCCCCTATTCCCTTAAGTGGAGCTAGCTCGTAGATAATGGAGTATTTAACAGAAACCCGGCCACTACGCAACCACCACCATGTTTCGCTACCACTATATATTATTCCTCCATAATTATTTTTCCATGTAAACCCTTCCCCTCCCACCCTTCCGCCATATCCCTTCCATCCAACAGCAATCCTAAAAATTCTCAAATAAGAACTTCGGCGCCGGTGACCCAAAATCATGGTGCACCCCGAGCGGTGCTACGAGTTGAAGAAATATAATCTCCACTTAGTCTCCTTTGCGAAGATCATATTAGCACTGAGGCTCGCAATCGCCTTTCCATTAGCAGCAACGTGATCGCGAGGGATCCGCTGCTCATCGTGCAAAGGGAAACACCCAAAAATTCGCACACATACAGGCGAATGCAGGAAAAAGGGAAGAGCCAGAGGCTATTTCACGGAATTGGATGACCTCGCCGAATAGGGATCCGATTTCATTTGCATTAGTCATTACATTTGGATGAAGCTCTAGTGTATAAGGTGTGAAGTAGTTCTTGACATTTACACTCAATCGTTTGCTTTATTCGAAATGTAAGAATTCTAGAAAAAATTAAAAGAAGGATGAAGTGTAATGAGAAAATTAACTTGCTGGCTATATGAGATACTGTAAACTTTTTTGATTATCTATGTCAAAACCTCGCTCTAGCAAGCATCTTAATTATTTGTGATTTTTGAGTACTTTCAGCTTATTATTCAGAATTTAATTTTTAAGTGCCAGGTGAAAACTTGTGGAAATAAGTGGCAATAACGTTAACACAAAAATACTTGGTAAATTTCCACACTTAGTTTATTTAGCGGATCTAGGTTTCGGAAAACATTAGCTTCTATCAAGACTTTTCCATCACTCATAATGGCAAGTATTTTTCAAATTTCAGATCTGTTAACTAAGCTTAGTGCGGTAATTTACAAATTATTTTTATTTGTGATAATATTACTTCAGAATTGAGAAAAGAGAGCTGATCTTCTACATACCTGCTATGAACTCTTAATAAATACGAAAAGTATGATCACGCATTACTTCGGTTTCCTAAGGCAAATAACAAAAGACTCCATTCAAGTTTCGGTTATCGTATCGTTTGTACTGAGGTAGCAAAACTTGATGGCATTTGCTTGTGAAGAGCATGATGTCATGGATATAAAAACGTACAAGAGAGGTGAGACTACCCCTCTGAAGGTGAGTGCTACCAAGTCTTGATATGCCTATACAGTGACCATCAATGATACAGCTGAAGAAAGCCGTCACTATTCCTAGTGGTCCATTCTTTCCTTTTAAAGTTGAACTAATGGGCGTAGGTCGCAGCTGAATAATGCAGGAAGCTAGAAGCCACATTATGTACGAATCGCTACTCCCCTTCAATAGAATATTGTGCGCATAAAATTGGTTCCTTATGCGCCTGCCTTCCTTTCCCCTAATTGTTACTCAGGGTGCCGGAAGAGCTCAGGATCAGCAGTGAGCTCCTGGAAAGGACGTTGGAGTCGCGTGGGCGCTCGGTGGCTTTTGGAGGTGGCTGCCTGGATACCTCGTGCAACATTCTCATTCGATTAGCTTCCTTTGTAATGCCATTCACTGTTCTAATGCAGCAATAAGTCCAAGAAGATTTATTTTTTGCCACAAGGGCCTATCAGGGGCACATCAGGTGAGGAAGGGAGCAAAAGGAAAAATTAAATACATTCCATAATGCAGTTTCGTCTTAGAATTGATGTTATTAAGGTCAAAATGAAAGTGAGCAAATATTCTCTATATTTTTTACATGTGCAGAGCCCTATTTACCTATAATGTTTCTTTATTTATCTCAGCATACATGCTCCCCTACTTCAACCCGCCCATAAAACCTATTCTCTTCCTTCCCCTTCCACCTTTACCAAACACACTCACCTCAATCATAGCCTTAAGAAACCCTTTCCCCCATTATCTCTTCCAACCAAATACTTTGCCTCATCCTAATCTTATCCAGAATCGTCATTTCCTCACCAAACGTACCAAGCCCCGCCTTGCTTGCCTTTCATTCAGTCTACGTCACCTTTTCCACCCTCCTTCACACCCACATCTTAATCACTCGCTGCGTATTCTCGTCTTCCATTATAGAGACCAGTTTACCGTTTATGTACACGCTGAGGCCAGACCCCATGCATAGTTGGTCGTCCCGGAGGATGTAGAAGAACACCCACTCTTCCTCGATGTCCACAATCTCTTTGGAATCAATACGACGCAGGGTAGACCGACGCACATGAAACAAGCAACGTGAGAGAATGGTGGCGCAACAGAAGCTAACTTGCTATTGATAAACATTACCCAGACTTATATTCGGTCTCGGAGAAAATTAAAAAGATTTTGCATACGCAGACGTTACTCCTACTGTACTGAGTTTACGTCAAAGAGTGAAAACTGCCCCGAGAAAAGTGGATTGAACTTCAAACAAGAGTTAAAAGGAAAACTTCCAGCTTTGCTGCGCACAAGGATGAAGAACGTGACGTAGATTAGTGAAAAGACTTATCGCATGATATTTTTCTTTGAAAGTTTTTGTGGAAAAACATTGAAATAAAAATCGTAAAATTAAATAAAAAATTCCGGGAGCGAAAATATTAAGGAAAATGCATTAGGGAAAATTTATCCCGGATATAACTTTTTGGGAAAAAATTCATTCGGGAAAATCTTTTCAATTGGGGAAACGGATTTGGAAAAATGACTGGGAACTCCCCATGGCCCCTCGTCCACTCAAGCCCTCAATACTTCCCTTCGAACCCGGGCCCACCAACCTCACAGAGCACCTCTTCCATCTCCCGCTCCAGACACCACTTGAACTCCTCTCGGTGAAGCTCAAGACGTGAAAAAGGCCCTCACGGGAGCCCGCGGGGAGTTCGGGGGCCGCGGGGAAGTCGGCCCATAAATACAAGCTTATCGGACATATCCTCAAGGGCTGCTGCTACTCATGGGGTTAGCAAGGAGGGTGAGGGGGGCGTCGGTTGGCGGGGTATGCGGGAGGGGGAGTGTGGGATGGAAGAGTGAGAGGGGGGTGGGTGTGGGAGGGGCGAGGAAAGAGAAATGGCGGTCTAATTTATTGAGCCGCACCTCTCCCTTCTTAGTTGGACGGCACCTCGAGCCACGACGCAAATTCGTGACTCCTCCGCGGGAGCGGATCCTCGAGTTGCCTCATTGCGGGTAGGGACCTCAAGTAGGTGTGCGGGGATCGCGGCTCGATACGGACGCAACAGTTTTATGTCCCTAAATCACGGATGTGGGGACGAGTTTTACGCAAATAAACTCCCTCCCTCCCCCTCTCCCTCCTCACAATACTCGTCGAAAATTTACGTGCCTTTTAGGTTTAAAAGCCATGCATCATTAGGTTACTTTCCCGTCTTCACTCCATCCATTTTTTTTAATAGTAGAGGGATTCCCCAAGTGAACCGCAAGGAAAAATTGGTCTCGTTGATATAACGCAGCGACTCTTCCGAGCGAAGAACTTCGTTGGTATTCCTGAATGCATCCTTTGTTTTTTGAAATCGGCGTGAAAACAAAGGAATTCCTTAATAATAAATTGATTCAAGTACCATCGGTTCATATGATCATTAAAAACGTCTCCAGAAGCGCTTGAGATTACATTGTGGAAGATAACTCTTCCAATAGCTGGCAAATCGTTGTGGGAAAATTGCAGCGGATTAAAACCACACGTGACAGAAATTAGGCTATACAATATATATAAATAAATATATATATATATATACAAATATAAATATACTTTGAAAACACAGGCACACGAAAATTAAAAGGACACTCACAGAATAATTTACGGGACGATTCTACGGGCAAGCCGTCTTCGTCGGCGACAAGAGACTAACTCAGAGAAATATATATATATATATATACACACACACACATACACATATGTATTTTTTATCATAACTATTTTTGCTCAAGATACTAAGCCAAACCGAAGGAACCTCCGGAGTAAAGTAGCATAGTCTCATCTTAATAGCATATTAAACCCTAATAAACGAGATTTTGGGCATATTTTTTATGAATTAATACATTTTTCCTGGAGTTATTAGCTTAAGATGCATCAGTTTTCCTAGAGTGCATGAAAATTTTGAACTTGTATAACATCTAAGTAAGGGTAACCTCATTTTCCAGATTTATCAGATCTCTCTAAAGTTGTGCTCATTAAAACTCGTCTCATTCACGGGAAATGCTGACGCGCGCACAGCTTACGAACGATTTAGAATTTTGGAGCAAAGATTGGGTGGACCATCAACGAGGCATGAAAACTCTTTTCGAATGAACGTTTACAGAATGCATTTTTAGAGGCCATTAATAAGAATATATCATGTCCTGGGGCTACGAGAATTGCCCGAATTGCGTCAATGTAACGGTCAGGAGATGAGACAACTGACTTTAGCGTAAGTTTTCAAGGAAACAGAAATCCTGGAGATAAACGTTTGACCATCAGAATATGTATCTAATTTATGACGGGTATGAGTAAAAAAATATATCTGATGGGAAAATCAACCCTAAATGTACTTCAACGCCCTCAAAATTGACGTCGCTGGTCATTCAACATTGTCAACATCGGCAGAGGCAAACAATGAAAAGGTCAACTGTGTTTAAATCCATAGAGTATTTTATTGGTACAACTAGTTTCAACGCTACGGCGTCATCATCAGGTACCTGGAATTCGGGAAGACGCCGTAGCGTTGAAACTAGTTGTACCAATAAAACATTCTGTGGATTTAAACATAGTTGACCTTGTCATTATTTGAAAATGGATTTCCACAAAGTTACGTCAGAACGGATTGAATTCATCGACAGAGGCATCCACAGGCACAGAAATGGTATTATAAATTAGACTATGAACAAACACAATCGACCAAAATTGAAATTTGTGGCATTGAAGCAAAACGAAATTTCACTTGCTGGAACTGATGAAATCAGTGGAGAAAATAGCCACCAATCTGAACCAAACTGCAGATATTTATATTTTCTCAATTCAAAATTTTCCCAATGGCTACGTGGAAAATAACCTTTACTAGCAAGTGATCAACGCGGATTTAATGAGTTGGTATACAGACATTACTTTAACGATTCAACAAGTTTACCTGGAGGATACGTTTGTTGTCTTGAGAAAATTGGGCTCTCTTCAGAGGCATCGAGAGAAGCTATAACGGGATTCTATTAAGTCGTAAAGACTCTTCGGTCTCCCGGTGTTTAAATTGATATTGGCGCTCGCTGGAAATGGAAACAAGTATGTTAATTCAAGGGCTCGAAAAGAGGCATGCCCTTGGGAGTGTGGACGAGAGGGAGGGGCGATTCATCTGCATCTACATGTTACCCTGCGAGCTTCTGAAAGGGCGTGTGGAAGGGGGTGTATGGACACCAGCCGCGAATGGGGAGGGGGATAAGGACAAATTGAACTGAATATTATTAATGTGCCTTATGATAGCGGCTCACTTTTTTATTAAGTATAATATCTATTGGTGCGGGGAAAGAAGGAACTTTTTTACCCATTGGTTCTGCAGTGTATCTCTCTTATTTTTGCCGCTTCTCTCAGTTCTAGAGATATGGTGAGAGGTCAAAATAATATCCTCCCTGTCGTACTAAAACTCGCCCGATCTAAATAATTCAATTAATCTAAGCCTGGCGTTCGACCTCCTATCGGCTCCAAACTTAGTCTTTCCAAGAGCTTTGTAACACATTTTGGTCGCTCTTAGCAGCTTAAAACGAATTTTGTGATTTTCATTTGCATTTTATTCACTTCAGGAATTAAATGTTTCCGCGCATGGTTCCAAATGCTCGCGGCGTAGTCGGGATGTGGCCTGACCAGAGCGAAGTAGTTTGTAGTAGGTTGAAGTGAACATGAGTATAGCGGAGGCAGGGAAGGGTAAGGGGAGGATGTGGGTGCTGGTTGGGGGTGGGTAAGGGGGCGAGGATGGCTACGTCGTATCCACCCCCGTGCGACGCCCCCTGCCCTTAATCGGGCCAACTTGCGAAAAGGGTTGACGGCGCCGGACACGGGCCGGCGTGACAAATGTCACGGCGTGCGACCATGGGCGGAAAGGAGTAGTGAGATTTCGTCACAGCGGAAAAAATAAGGGGCCACAATGGGGATATTGGGGGCAGAGGGGCGTATGGCGGTAGAGAAACATGGAGGTAGTAGCCTTAGATAAGCATGAATTCAGGGAGGAGAAAGCTCGCGTGTAAGGGGTTGGCTAAGCAGCAGAAGGTAGAGGACAAATGTTAGGCTTCGCTGCTGAAAAATGTGTTATTTAAAACATTCCACATGATTCAATTCGAAATAATGTGCGTTGTTGTGGTAGCGAAACATGATAGCCGTTGAATTTGTGAAACAAGACGTAAAAGTTTCGCGTTTGATGGGTGGACTAAGGAGTGGAGGGGAGGGGAGAGGAGAGGAGAGAGAGAGAGAAGAGATTTATTCAATGCTCTGGGTACATACCCCTAAAATACATACATAATAACTGCTTAAGTTTGTTTATTAACTTTTCATTGTTGATTTAGAATGCCTGACGAAGCCGGAAGAATAGCACGGTGAAGCTTTTGCTAAAAAAAGTTTAGCTTAATCGTAAAAATCCAAAAAGAAACTTACCAAAATTAAAACTGAAGTGGACAAATAATACCAGTAAGGGTCAATTGAATCCAGATCGTCAACAACGTGACTATTTTTTTCCGTCGTCCTAGGGTTAGAGTGATCAATGAGAGAAAATCCAACTTAACATTGATGAAACGAATAAAAATACTAAGTATCAGAGGATTACTACAGAATTTAATCTAGATTAAAGGAGGATTGGTGCACGAAGATAACCTTTTTTTACTACAAACAATTCATCGCTTTTGTAATTTTTACAGCTGGATAAATCGACCTAATTTGGATGAAAATAGAATTACATTCGTTTTTTTGGAAATGAACCACTGAGAATGACTCACACACGTGTTGCACCACGAGGCACTGAATGGATATAAGTCCGAGTACCGGAATGATACAGGATGTGAAAGGGAATTTTAGAATTACAGAATTCAGCAAAAAAAGCCGTTTTATGGATGAAATACGAGGTTATTTCCTCTACATAGAAACGATGATTTTATAGTTCCGTTAGTTTTTCTCCATCTGCGAATCATTCGTGAAAAATTTTAACATCTATATGAACCAGCATATAAAAGAAGTAATTTTATGAAAGGAATGCTTTCACGGCTCTTATTACTACTGGGGAGTAGGAGCGTGAATTTGTGATGAATGGATTATGCTGGCACCCATATTCGTATGTTACGGAAATAAATGGCTCAAAACCCAATGGCTGAGTTAAGGATAAAGATATAAAAAAGCAGCCCCTAATTTTATGACATACACGTGGAAGTGTATTCAGTAAAATATTTTGAAAGCCTAGTTTCAAATTAAATTCTGAAGGCAATAGACAGGAAATTGAACTATATTGTCCAAAATTAAATAACTTTCATGTGCTTCGCTCATGTTCATGCGCAAGTTGGCCAAGGAACAGAAGACTATGCACTTTGCAAACAGAAATTCTCACGCTTGACTGCCGGTGAGGTTGCGGCTGCTTTCAAAGAACGCCTGGGAAAATTTTGATTATCAGCTACTTATTAGGAATTATTTGCTTCCTTTCAGGACCAATGGAGTTTCTGATACAGTGGAAAAACTGGAACATTCATCGCCTTACTAATCTGATGACTAACACGGTACTGTGCACATAATTAAGTATATTTCAAAAACTTCGGTACGCATTTTATTTTCTTTTTCCTCCCATTTTCATGGTTTTTTTCCAAACACCCCATGCCACACCGGTGGCTCACAGGTTCGCGTGTTAATGTACTGCTAGTAGTAGCGCTCACGTGCTATTTCGGTCCGTAATTTTAATGGGCCCCCGTGAATCACCTTTCTTCACATGCCCAACCCGGCTGGTACGCAGGACAGGACAGCGTTTTTTTTCACCGCTTCGGAGGGGACGTCCCGTTCTCGGGCCCCGATCAAGAGAATCTGGCGGGCGACACCCGGTCAGCGGCGGGGAAACAAAAACGAGGCGACGCGGGGCATCAGCCAGCCCACTCTCAGGGAACAGAGATGGAAGAGGGGGAGGGGTTAAAAAATTCGTGTTGTGTAGGGCGGTGGACAGTGGGCGGGGGTGCAAGAGAGGAGTCAGTCAGAGTGTTCCTGGGGGCGGAGAGGGGGGTGTGTAGGGAGGGGGAGTGGTCACGCCGTCATGGGGGCGGTTGGGGTCTCGGACCTCAGGGGTGTCGGAAGTGGGGCGAGGTGGGAAAGAGATGGCGGGCGTCGCGGCGGGGGATTCCCGTGTCACGGCGACGACGACTTCGGGGACGGGCGGAGCGGGGAAGGACCCACGCGAAAGGTAGCGGGCGGTGTCCCTGCAGATTCCCATTTGTCACTTCCCGGGCGCGCGGGCCACGATACCATCTACTGCTCTAGTCAACCTTCTCCCATAAAGTTTCGTGAAGGGCGAAGGCAGGATGTCTCAGGCGATAAAACTCGGAGCTGAAACCCTACCCACTCCCTTCCCTAACCTCCCCCCCTTACATACCCCGAAAAACAGCAATCTTTCACGATTTTTTTCTCTCCTTTCCCCCTGCCTCTCTATCCCTTTGCCTACCGCAGAATTGGGATTCACAAATCTTGTTGGACGACTGCACGTAATGACCGCTCACTAAGCGTAGTGCCTGATATATTTATTTGAATAATTTAACATCTGCTCGGCAACAAATGTTTGTTTCCCTATCCAAGCTGCCCACACCTTTGACATGATTGACTCTAATCTGTCTTCTGCTCGGACGGGCTCAAATTTGTTAACCTGGTCTTTTCTACCTTACCTTCCCGCGCATTCAGAGAATCCCTAGTGACACAGGTAACGTTCTTCGTGTGTATTTTGGTGTATTCAATGCTTAAGCATAAACTCTTTTTTTAGTTTTGGCTATTTTTAACATAGCGTTTGCAAAGCATTTAAGTATCACTTTATTCATATAAATTGCCACGGGAAAAAATTTGTATTCGCATCATTGTATAATTTTGGTGAAAAAAGCCATTGATTAATTTATTGATTTATTAAAAAATGAGATGTTTCCCGATGAGAATTACTGCAGTGTATATATTTAATTAATAATATAAAATAACTGATTATAATTGGACATTATCACTTTTTTCAGAAAGTCTTGCGAAAAGTCTGCTTTTCAGAAACACTTGGCGCTTTAAATGAGTGAGTCTTGAACAATGTTCAATACGTGCATTTCATGCATATTGGATGAAACTGTCGCAATGTTCTCAGTTACTCAATTAATTAAAAATTGATGCTGGCGAGAACTTCTACTTTAATGCGTTAGCGGTTAAAAATGAATACAGAATTTCACACTGGTAAATTTTGGATTGGCTAATGAAAGAAAAAGCCTGTTTTAAATTAGAATAATCTGCTTCCTGTTGTACTCCATGGCGTATTTAAAAATAATACACTCTTTTAGTCAGTTAGAACTAGAACTATTCCCTATTTAGCCAAATGCAAAATAGGAGGATATTTCATGAATGCAATCTGTGGATATTCAAATCAGAACCTGATATATTTTCACAAAACATGTTTCACACAGCCGATGGAACATCTGATTAACATGAGAGCATTTACACAATGACATTATACTAGCAAAGAGATACATATACGGTGAAAATTTCTCCCGAGTTGCTTACTTCTTGGCGTTCTCTTTGTCTTTCTCGCGGTAGTCTTTTCCGTAAAGAGTTCATGAAACTCTCATCTTTACCAAAGAAACTCGTAAAGCTTAACAAAGTGTATTTTATGCTTAACGTGCAGCGGGGAAAAAACGCACTGGTCGAGGTAAAAGGACGCTCCCACTACTGGGACACTAAATAAAACATAGAAGCGGAAGTTGAAGTAATTGCACATAAAAGCTGACTGCTGAGACCAAAGGAGTTCAGCGCGTGGGAGGAATAGATCGGTGAAGAGGTATCGACCGAATGAAGCTTACTCAATGCCAAGGAGATGTTGTATTGCTGCCAACTCCCACAGTCGCCGCGAGATAAGGTGATCTTTGGCCTTATGCAGCATAGTTCTGCCGGAAGTGGGTCATGGGCGTTCACCCGAGAGGATCCAAAATTTATGCCCAGTAGGAGAGAGAGAGAGAAAGCTATCATATTTGAGATGACGAAGGTTACTGAGCTGCAGTTTGACAGCGGCGGCAATCAGTATCTCGCTCTTTTCTCACACACGAGGTGCCAAAAAGTCGTAAGCTATCCAACGGCATCGTAACATGCGTCTTCCGGGCATTGAAGGGGTCGTCTTCCCTTAGCGAGATGGGCGATAAAGTGGAAAACAAGCCATCTAGAACGGTAAAGTAGGGTACGTACTACAGCAGTGTGACAGATGTCCACTGACCGTGGAGACTTGACGTGGAGATGGCGAGACAGAATTCAAATTTTTTAATTCCCATTGGCACATCTGGCGGCTGAATCGGTTAAAACTACGATGCGTTAGCAACTGTTTTATGGAATTTTAAATTGCTGGATATAATATTTTTAACACTCCAGCTGTTACATAGAGGTTGGCGATGGGTATGAAAATTTCTGCAAAATCTTTTAAAGGGAGATCTAGTGTATACTACCGCAAATTTTCTCACTGTCCAAAGTTCCCAAAAAAAACTTCGAATACCAGTCTATGCCGTCGTTTTACTGAATTCATTTTGCCGCGTTATACGAGTTTTATACAGTAAATAATTCCGAGTTTCTACGAAATGCTTCTTACCATAAAATACAGGGGAAGGAGAATAACTGAAGGTTTTTTATATGACTTTGGGGAGATCCTCAACCTGGTTGAGGAGAAAATTGTTTTCCATACCATTTAGTGCCTAAACTTTCGCAGTTACTATTTTGATGAGCCATAAGATTCAGCTAAAATGACAATCCTACCTCCCTTACCACCTATTTATATTTTAAGTGCCGCCGTTAAGAGGGAACAAGACTAATCGGAGCCACAGGTTATGACGTTTTCGAAAGGAAAATACCATCTGCACGGCAAATGGAAAATTATAATTCAGGTTTCCGTTAATTTCTTAAGTGTAGTTCAGTAATTACTGTCCCAGAGATACAAGCAGTTAATATACAAGGTTTTTACGCGTATTAGAAAATAATAAAACAGCCGTTAATACACAAAGTAATTACGAACAATGGGAGATATTTTACTGACCCGCAAAAATCGATACGTTGCGGGAAATGGAGGACTGCAAGCAAAAGGACGATGATATACGCATTTGGCATGGAAAAAGCAAAAAGTCAGGGAAAGACGGATTCATTCAGATAGATGTCACGCCAAATTCATTTTAAAAGATCCCGAGAGTACAATAAAAACTCTCCCCAAAGAATTGACTGCCTACATCAGACCTGCTGACGCCAAGAGTAACATTGTAGAAAAAGCCTTATGTAGTAATACGAGTTTGCGGAAAACACACTCATTGGCATATAATTTTTCCGAGAACTATACTCGCAGAGCAATATCAACCTCCATTATACTTCCGGAGTGATGCTTAGAAAATGCTATCAGAGATAACTCTCGTCCCAACGAACGGGAGGTGATTAATGCAACGTTTATAATATATTAAATAAATATACGCTCACTCACCCGCACTAGACTCGCTATAACTGTAATATAATATTTAATTGATAAAAATCTAAAAATCCATCAAACGCAGAATGAATACCTCAATATGCAAACTTAACTGACCAATCGTGCCTAATCAATCAAATGATGCAATTTTATTCTTTTGAAATTTTCAACATATGAGTTGGAAGACTACCACATGCATTCACACAAAGGGTATCAGAAAGTACCAATCATGGTTAATATTATATATCCGATGGAGGTCTCAGTGTTACACTACATACAGTTGTGTTTTACAAGGGTTTCTATAACCATATGCATAAGCTCTGGACGGATAAAGAGAGTAAAAATATAAAAGATAAAAACGGATTAATGTGAGGATTAGATTATTCATGAAAGGAAAAGGGCATTCAACTATGACGCATTAAAAAAGTAGTAGAAACATGAATGCAATTAACATTACATGCTGGACATCAATTTCCAAACAACAACTTTTACTTGAATTGTATAATTTTTATCAGTTTTGAGGAGCAAATACAGTAATACTCGCCATTGTCAATTTTCGTATCAAGGCCATTTTCGTTTAAATAACGAACCTGAAACTTGAAAGACAAGACTTGAATTCAAAGTGTAAAATTCTTCAAGAAAAACCCAGTAGTTGCCAGAGGCATTCTCTGCAATTAACCCACTGTGTATTGTACACTAGAACTACACTGCTAAAAAACCAATTCATCGATGGTCCAAGAAAATATTTGGGACTCCCTTTCCGTCTCGCAATATCGGTAAAGTAGTCAAGGAAGGCATCAAAACTCCCCCACCACTCCACCCGCTCAACCCCTCACAATACCACCATTTAACCTTTAAGATGGTGCTCCCAAAGACGGAAAGGCTTGGCTGGTCTCAATTTTGAGCGATCAATGCCGTTTACCCATCAATTTTCTTCCCTAATCAACCCCAAATCACTCTGCCACTAAGGGCTCTCTTCCTCGGCGCTCATTACACAGATTCGTTCGCCTTTCACTTCGTCCCCCGTACCCAAGAAATTCATACTCTCAAATCGGCGTCTTCACCACTGATCCACGCAATTTAAGGTATTCGCAAAAAGGAGATCTTCCCTCAGCCCTTGAGCTCTAGACGTCTTGGCTCCATATTTCAGTCAAAGAATCAATTAAGAGCCTCGCTAATGGCACGATGGCGCAGTAGTTGATATATTCCCGGAGTGGTTCTAGGTATATAAATGGCATGTCGCATGCTACCACTATTAATTTAGTACCAATTTCCTTAGAACAAAAAAGATTTTTTTAGCATGACGCTAACTGTTTGCTGTCAATTATTATTAAAGGTGGAAATTGCACATATCAGTTACAAAAAAAAGTACCATTTCTTTTTCGCAGAAATTTCTGCGGAGACGTAGATACTTCGTGCCTTTCAATGATATGGATGGTACCTGAGTGCATTTTAGAAGATAAAGTAAATGGATACGCAATGTGACATCACTCAAACAACAAGAAGGAATCAATGCATAACAATAAGGTTTAAAAGTAGTGTTGAAGGAAGAGTCGCTTCTCTATAAAATATAAAAAAAGAATAATTAAAAAGAAATCAAAGGAAAATACCTTCACGGGGAGAGAGAGAAGTACTACTTCGGCAAATCACGAAGAAGTAAAATGCCCGTAGCATTGGCAAATGGAATTTCAAAACCCCTAAAAGGATCATTTTGGACCCAATCGTTATGTTAACTGCAAACTCGAAAGCTATCGATTTCATGCCCAAGATAAGATAAGATAAGATTTTTTCATCATCACCAGCAGCTATCAATCCAAAGATTAGTTAATTGCAGCTCCCCGCTCCGCGTCACTACCAGCCAACACGCAATTCCTACATCATTTTCTCATTTTAACACTTCTTAACATATTTTTCTTCTTCACAATTTTTCTGATGTATTCCATTCTTGGCCTACCTGCATATTCCTTCCCAGCTATTTCTCCTCCATTATTGTTTTCAATTGGATATTGTGTCACAAAATGTATCCAATAAGTTCGTATCACCTTCTTATCCAAATTTTTATCATGCATCTTTTCTCTCCTTCCCTTTGTATGACTTCTTCATTGGTGACTCTCTCAGTTCATTTTGATTCTCATGATTCTTTAGTCACACCAAATGTTAGTTGCTTAGAATCTCTTTTTCTCTGCAAGCATAATTATAGAGGATGGAATGCAAATATATATTGTCTCTACCGCAGAAAAAAATAAAATATAACACGACACACAAAAATGGAAATACTGGCCATTCGCACGGCAAGTGCACTCCTGTGAACGCACACAACAGTGAATTCTCTCAGAAATTCATCAAATTAAATGAGCAACAGGATGCGTCGCGTCACTTTACCATGACTCTCCTCCACTCTTAAGTGACTCTGCGCATCATTCTCTACGTGCTTACATAAAATTCATCTGACTCGTGCTCTCACAAATCAACATTTTTCGTCGAAAACTAAAATTTACCTACGCACTCTTGATTTGGTCGATCCTTCGCTCTCTCCGTTCGAAATTGACGTCCACATCCGATGAACCATACTCAACAAGGTGACAACAAGGCAAGCGGGTTCAAATTCGCAATGCAATATTCAATTATAGCCTCTTGATGGAATCATTTTCGTTTGATGGAAGTTGACTCGGAATATTGTTTGTTTCCCAGTGAAAATAATTAATTTCCAAAACTAGCCATCAAATATGATGAAACACTAAAGGTCAAAATACATTTAATATTGAGCAATCCCAGAAATTGCAGAGGGATAAATAATGAAGGCCATCCCTAAATTGAGAGCTCTTCATTTGTATTTCTGAGCGCCAATAGCAGGTACCTCAAAGGTCCACTCGAAAGAAACCTGATTCGCAGCTTCGGTTCAGAAAGCAGTCTCATAGGATTCTTGTTGTGGAAAAAATCGCCACAATTTTTTATTTAGTTTTAGAGCTTTTATATCCAACTGTAAAGTGTTTAAGCTCTAAAATCAACGGCAAAAAGCAATATACCACTTCTGCGCTCAGAAAATAATACAGACACATTTGCGATTTTTCCTTAATTGCCTCTTGTTAGCAGCAACTCTTTTTGTCGTTCAAATTCTAAAACTGGTGCGTGGAATGGAACCAAATTTCTACAAAATCTGGGCACAAATTAATTGGAAAGGCACAAATTAATTGGAAAGGAAATTAATACGCAATCCTTTTTTTTTTAGGACACTCAAATACAAAAGCGGGGTGTATGTTTTGATGCATCCAAGTCTGGAAATTGCTGTATCTGGAGCAGTTCCTGTTTATTTGTATTTCGTGCGGTACGAAACGAAACGATGCTATGGTATGAAATACCGACGAAGCCGGTTATCGGTCTGCGATGCTCAATTTGACTTTGAACGATGTGTAATTGTTTTGGTACAACTTCTGGTATAAGGCCCTTTACACGTTCCCGCTTCGTTAATAACACTTAGAGAGACCTTGGAACAGCTCAAAATTGAACTTTTTCTAATGTATTACGCATATTCCATAACAAGAGATGGGCACTGTGCATTAAAATAATTTATAAAATCACAAAGTTATCGTTGTTTCTGCTTCTTTAAGAGTGCAAGATTCTGTGTTTCGTAACCAATAATAAGGGACAAAAATATTTTATTCATGGCCTAATATTGTCATCCCAATAGTACCTAGGCATTTTATGCGTCTTTCTGAGCAAACATGTTCGATCCGGAAAGTTGAAGTGACTACATGACAATAAAAAAAAGTGAAAATTAAACTGACTGGTATAAAATGCCGCAACGTAGGACCATAAAGTTCGGAATTCCTACCGTCGGTAACCGTCGAGAGAACCATCAACGTGTTTTTTTGTCATAGTCGTTAGAGTTGGTTATTCGCGTTTTGATTGCGTAGCACTAGCACACATTTTAGCTAGGTGATAATTGAAGGAATTGGGAAAGGATTGGTTGGGAGTGCAAATGGTGAACCGCTCCTGAGACTTCGCTTTCGAGCGAGATATTTGGGCTGGGAATGACATTGAAAGGAGATGCGGGTGGCTGTCAAACGCAAGATGGCTTACTGAATGCGTTGGCGAAAATGAGGCAACTTCAAGTGGTCCCAATATACCAGACAGGGGTCTGCGCAGATGTAAGTTTCACCACTCACCAATTTTCTCAAATAGGAGAACGCGGCCGCAAAGTCGTAACCTTGCTTGGGCAACCAGCATCCACTACGGGGACTCTAGGCATTCCGTCATGCAACGTTGACCGCGCACCCGCTTCACCTCTTCCGGACACCAGAGAGGATGACGAATGATGCCGAAACCAGAAGAGTCGGGGGAGGAGGAGGATGGGAGGCGTGTGGAAGTAACGAGTGGGCCGCAATTCGGGCCGCACCGTATGGAAGGCGAGATAAGTACCCCGGGGACGCACTCGAAAAGTAGCCCGTGTCTCAGCGTCCCCGCAAGCTTGCAGCGCTGCACGTCGCCAGCGATTGTTCTCGGGCGTCGAACTGGGGGAGTGGTGGACTGGGATGGACCACACCCCTCCCGGAAGAGGAGGAGAATGCGTCCAGCGTCCACGTCCGTCTGTCCACTTTTGACTCCACCCTCTCCGCGAGCCCGGAGGGCGCCCACTTGAGGTGAACAATGCAAACGAGCCTCCCTCAAACCGTGGCCTCTCACGGTTTCACAAACACAGGCAAGAATGTCGGAACGAAGGAGTGCAAACAGACGGAAGGATGCGCGCGACACAAAAGCGGGAATAAGGGAAGCGGGTCAAATTCGACGTGCCCCGAGGTGAGGGGGGTGGGAGGTTAGGAGGTCGGGAGAGGGTGAGGGAGGGAGGGCGTGGACTTTATTTTCGTCGTCACGATGCGCGCGTTGAACGTCCTCTGAGTGCTCTACAGCTAGGAAATGTCAAAGGACGTCTCCGAGGAGAAAGTAGGACGATTTCTGCGGCGGGTAAGATAGAGACAAAGATGTTCACAAGCATGTCCATAGCTCTGAATAGCCGTGAATAGAGGCAACTTATGTACGAGAATGTCACGGGTGTTACGTGATGTCCGAAGAGAGTCGAAGACTCTGGGTTCAAGTAAGAACATGTATATCTTAACTGCGCAGGGGATGCGTGAGTGATGGGGATTCCTCTAGAAGTAATTTAGGAAGTTTAATGAAAATATAAAAAAATTATTCAACAAACGGGCATAATCTATTATCAACAAAACTATTTAAACCAGTTTTGGTCGAAAATTTTAACTGGAAGTCGTGAGACGAGATGATGGGAGTTTCTTCTAATAAAATGAAAATTGTACTTTCCATTATGAAAAGCAAAAACCAAATGTAATATGCTATTCATTAAATAATGCATTGTTATGATCAATTTCAATATATTACCCTTCGTATTTTCTCCATCCATTCTATTTTGCATATCCCCTTCGCAAAAATAGGAAAACTTGCTCAGTTTATCTGCAACTGATTTTAGGCATGGAATTTACACGGGGTATTAGCTTCTGCTTATCATTTTACTATTATACTACTGTTATTACTCACGTTTTCGTTTTGTTTATGCTTATTTGAAATAACTTTAATTATCATGTATGCACCCCAAATCAAAAAGATGAGGGTTGCTTTTTGACAGTATATGTTTATCATTATTATGATAAATCGGACAAGGAAGCGGAGCAAAATATTTTTTAAGCATGCATGATTATAAAAGGTTTCTGAATTATCTCCCTACCTTTGAGTTTTTTTATTGATGACTTTTGAAGTTTTTCATGTAAAAACAAGTGAGTTCACATTTTTTTGCTGACCAAGCATCTAGGAACTAGGAGGATATATCGGTTAATACTAATAGTAGTCATAAATGTAGGATAAATTATCTCAACACTGGCAATATGCATCATGATCCTTAGTTCATTACCTTCCCTTCATCTTGCACCAACCATTAATCATTTAATCTAACATCGTATCAATAGGTCAACAACGGGTACTAATTTAACCTCGGAAAATTGCACGTTCAAGGGAACTCAACATAAGGTATCGGTTACCCAGTAAATTATAGGTCAATGGAGTATATGGAACGAATTGTCTGTAAACGTTATACATAGCCGCGTTTCACAAAATGAATGCTGCCTCGCATCAGACAAGCATATGCCCAGAAAATCAGGTCGGTGAATTTGTGCTCAAAACTTATTGTCTCAAAAAGGTTTCACAATGAGGTATACTGGTAAATGCATTGAGTTTGTTAAAAAATTGCATAAAAACGCCTTGGATTTGGCACAAAAATGCACGGTAACATAGTTCTGGTCATATCAAATAGGTAAAATATCTGTGTTCATCTGGAGATGCTCAAATGAAAATTAGTCACCTTTATGAAAATATAAACTAATAAAATTTAAAAAAGTTTTTGGTGTGACATTGTTGTCGGCGCAAGTAATGCGAAGGATTTCAATGCAAATATGTGGTGGCGCATAATACGGGCTTAGAAGAGAATAGCAGGAAATTGAACGATTTAATAGCTACGTAGACCATTCTGGATTCTCTGAGCTCGGCTGCACTTAGAACAGTATTCAACAGGGATGCACATCCAAGGAATGAAGGAATTACATTAATTGAAGAGCAAAGACTTCGGTCACATGAAGTACTATTTTGAAAATAAACTCCGGGCGAGAACTGGTGGTGAAGATACGCTAGCCAAGTTCCAAAGATTCACGGGAGCTTCAGCTTAGGAGTGATTTTCTTTTCAAAGGTTACTAGCAAGAAATTATTCCAACAGTAAGGAGATAAACCAGTCCACAATGCACGGCCACTCAACCGCAACCACGATGGATGCAAATGGCTGCCAAATAGATTTAAATCCAGATGATGAAACGCTCACATGATGCCGCACCGTCGTTCCCCAACTTTTCCATCGTCATAGATTCCATTTTGATACTTTATTCCATAAATTCTTAAATTTTGTAGGTATTGCTATCACACCAAGAGACATCGACGATTTGCTCCACTGTTGAAAGGAATGTTACTTTTTTATTGCCGTTAAATAGCTTGTGTGCACGGATTTAAATCTAATTGAACCATGTATTTCGAAAAGGACTTATCTTGGACTTCAAAAATGTTCAGGAGGCAATAAACTGAATGTATGTCAAACCATTTGAAGTAAGAGCGCATTTTTTCTGAAAACCCTGCTGAAAACTCTACGAAAAGCAGATATGGGCTCTTCTCGCTCATAAAACATCTGTCTATACGAACGCATGAAAAAGAGGGATTAATGTCCATTTTAAAAATTTTCCAAGATGAGTCATTTTCGAAATTCACGATTCAATTTTGTTCACCCAATGAGACAAGAGTGGTTCAATATTTTACCTCGTAAAATTTTATAACAATAATTATTCATGAATGAAGTTTTTTGGATTTGCTGGCTATTACGTTCCGAGTGCAGATAGAGTAATTTCGTTTTCCTCACAATGTGGTGAAGATTGGATACAATGAAGGATACTTTCGAATTACCTCAGCCTTCCATGTGTAGGGTGACTAAGAAACATTTCGACTACATCTCATTATAATTAGATAGAGGCCAGGCGGTATACGAAGACCATAGGTCCAGTGATAAAGGTCCAGTGAAACTAAAGTCAGCCAAAGACCATGGCACTAGGGGTAATATTGAACGTATTTTATTAGAGGAGCTACGATAATATGTAGAAAAAATTTTTAAATATCAGATAAAAAAGGTCTAGAAAGGTATTTTTTAGACACTTAAAAGATTTGTACCTATTTTCATTTCTTGAAGAAACCTGATTTTTACTGACCTCATAAAAGCTAGATTTAAAAAAAAACTTTGGCGCTGTGTAAAATTAATGTACAGCTTTGCAATAACTAATTCGCATAGCAAGAAAACGAAAAGAGCAGCGATCAATGACGACCAGTAAAACAAATCCCCTATTAAAAGCAGCTTCATTATCAGGTAAGTAATTACTCATCAGTTGGATGATTCTTACCTTATTTAATATCACCAGTATTACGCGAAATAGGGTTTATAATGGTTATTGAAGATAGAAGGTATCAGGTGGAGTGAAGGAAATCCAATCTTACGCTACCTCGGGGCTATCATACAACACTCGTTATTACATGCTATAAAAATGTAAAACATAAATATTTGCAGAAAATAAATCTTACCTAGGCATTGAAAGGGTAAATGTACGATGAACTTACCTGCTTGCATTGCAAAAAATTTGGAGATAAAAAGGGCGCTTGCTATGCTATAATATGAGCAAAGGACATGTTTGAGAGATTCCTAAAGATAACTGATTTGTTTTACGTCATAAGATCTGAATATTAAAAACTACATAGTGAGGATATTGTCAATTTAAAAGCATGAATCCTTGCATTTGCTAAAATCACAATACTGTGGCGTTATTTCTAATGGTGGATGAAAGTTATTTTTAGAAGCTACCCCACAGAAAATCTCTTAATCTTTCCCAATGCAATTGCACTTTTTTCGTAGTACATAGGATTGTTGATAGCGTTTTGTGATTAATACAGCTTTATATTCCTTATGGCTCAATTTAACATCGAAATTGGGACATTTATTTTATTTTCACCAAAAAATCTTTTTTCAAGCAAGTGCGCCATCAACTCTACAAGAAATTACCTCAGACTTGGCGATGCAGAGTTCGTAAATGCCGCTCAAATGTTCTCTTATTCAGAGCACCTGTCGGAGATGTCGTCTACTTTGAACGATGTCTTTTGAAAGAGATAGTGAACTGATTTTTAGTAGTAGCTCAAGCTTATGAGTGGAAAAAAGAGAAAGAATGAAAACTATTTCTCCAAAGAATTTCTACTTCATAGGATGAAGATAAAAATTTGTGGAATATACTTATAATTGAATGAAAACAACTTTGTGTTTTCCACATTTTTATTTCTCTCGAGGCGACCGTTTTCCGCTGTCACGCTATCATCAGGTACAATGCAATGTGTAGTATTTTTTACCTGGTGATGGCGTAACAGCCCAAACCGGTCGTTTCGAGATAAATAAAACTATGGAAATTCAAAAAGTGGTGCTCAATCAACAAATTTCTGATTAATTTTGTATCAGCGAGATGGTCACTCATCTATGACGTAGTCACGAAAAATTTGTGATCCATACTGAGCACAAGCACCAAATATTTATGCCAGAAAACGATGCACCTGATGATTGTATCAGTTCTTTCCGAGGCGAGAGCACGACAAAAATGGCAATAACGGAAGAGTTGAGGGGGGGGCAAGGAGGCTCTTCGAGGACGAGCTCCCTCACTGAAGACACTCAAGAGGGCAAGAGTGTGCAAGCACCAGAGCTCCGAGAGGTAATCATTCCCCTCCCCTCATCCCGCGTCACCGTGGCATTCATTTATCCCGCCCATCGCAACAATTATTAACATCCTTCACGCCATCCTTCGGCCTCCTCTTCCAACCACCTCACGCAGGGGGGAGATGGGGGGACGTGAAGTTCACTCTTTCGCGAGAAGCACGGCCACTTCACGCGAGTGGACGACAGCGTCGGACGCCTCTCCCTTCCCCCCTCCCTCCCACCCCGCCAACCCCCCGAGGTTCGCGCTGGAGGCGAGAAAGAGAGACAAGCCTGTTGCGGGGCGGGGACGGGAGGAGGTGGCGGAGGAGGAGGAGGAATGAGGGGGCGGGATAACTCATCTGGAGAGAGGGAGAGGAGGTTTGTAAAGGAAGTGGAGGAGAGGGGGAAGGACCAAGAGGAGTCTTCTTGAGAGGTGGAGGGAGGTTGAGAAGGTGGGGGAGGAGGTGGAAGAGGCAACGGCCGCAAGTCGAGGGCTTTGCGAGGCGCGCCTAAATTCATTAGCGTGCCCCTAAATGCAAAGGCGCCGCTAACAACCCTTTTCGGTCACGACTTGATGCCGAAGGATCCTCGATTAGGTCACCGCTGGCTTTTGACGACAGTGCCGGGGTTATTCTTAGGCATGAAAGAAGAATGTGAGGGTATAAGGAAACTTAGCTCAGCCTTATGGGAAGGGAAGAAAATATGATTATCGGTAAAATAATGTTTCGTCAAACTTCAGTGCAGCATGGTGATGCAAAAATATCCAGAGAAAAATATGGAAAGAAGTGCTTCAGCTAAAGGATGGATCGATCTCAGCCTTACCAAAATTATCGTATTGCAGAAGTGAAAATCTATTAAAAAGGTAAATAATAGGTTAAAGTACTATAGTTATGACTATAAGTATTCCTAGGGCTGATCGTCTTTTTCGTAATCATTATAATATATAATTTTGATGTTGGATGATAATATATGATGAAAACATATTTGAACACCACATTTAAGGTTCTTTACGGCTACATAGCTTATGACGACTGTTTTGCTGGACCTGATTGCTAATGTATTTTTTGGTGATATGTACATAGATACAGAGAATTACCTATTAACACCATTTTAAGAGCTTAGCCAATTTGAGCCAACTTCGACTTTTATAATTTAATTTTCGGAAAATGCGTCAAATGCATTTCTTCATCATATCCTTCGCGAAAGAGTTGTCACACTGTTCTTAAACAACTGTCAAGATGAACAAGTGCATGATTTATATTTTTTTAAAGTTTAAATAACGTTGCAATAAAAGTGGAATGCTCAATAAATAAAATACCTCAGTAGCATTAATGTTCAATCGAGGGTACTGAATATGCTTTTAAATGGCAATGCTGTTCATTAAATAGGCTGTTTTTAGCTGCGGCAAAAGTCATAATATAGTAAATGGAAAGAAGGGCTTTATGGGAAACTGGCTTTGTGACGGAAATTTTTTCAAGGGCCTGGACACTTTGAAAAAATAAACAAAAATTGAAATCAGCGACAAAATATAATATTGGACAACAGTAAAGACAAAAGAATAAGAAACTCCCGTAAAATTCACGGATGAACATAATTTTTTCACTGCTTTATTGCACAATTTGCGACGTATTTAACGGAAAATATGGAAATGTCATTCCACCAAATTGAAGACAATGTTCTACCGAATGCATCAAATACATGCCTGAAAATATTTCAGTTGAATTGCTTCTCTTTAATTAACCCTCTTAGTGCCGCGGGTCGATATATCGGCGCTCAGTTCTTGGGCGATTAGTCCCGCGGGCCGATGTATCGGTTTTTGAGGAAATATATTGTTTATAATACTTCAGTAAATTGGTGTATTGCTCAAGAGGTTTATAAACTTTACAAACATGTTATAACAAGTATGGCCTTCTTGGTGAAATAAAAAAACAGCAGGTTCATATTTTCAAAAATGGCATCTCAATATTCTTTTGCTAAGGTATACATTTTATTTAAACACCCTTGTAATTTCTCGCAGATACTTATCAGAGTATGCAGCGCTAAGACGATTAAAAAGAGGGTTTGAAGAATTCGTTGAGGTAATCAATATCAGGGTTAGAGAAACCCATTGTATATGAACCTAGATCATTGAAAACATTGGTTGTTGGAAAATGAATAATCCAAAGAATTTTGAAACCAGAAGATACGGAGGACACCAGCGGATACAACTTGTCTCCTCGCAAGCCTTATGGGTGGGGTACTTCACCGAAAAGACATTTTGCCATGGAAGACATACCAGAACCAAACCTTAGCGAACGGAAGCCTGTCCACTTCCACGTTGCCCATCCAAAACCCCACACTCATTTAGGATGCGAAGCAGCATTGACGAAGTGTCAATTTTCTCCCCATTATAAATGGTTCGGCTCGTCTTCCTTTCAGCCCGTGCCTCCGTCGATTCTCACCGCAGTAAGCATAAAGTAAGGGGAACATTATAGGAGGTGAAGTAGATGAAAAGGGGGAATGTTTTTTCCACGAATTTATCATCCTGAGGATGGCAGTCGGGAGGTAGGGGGGGCTTGGGTTGGATAACGGCTCGTGGGAGACGACCGCGGTGACCTCTCGCGTCGAGATGGGAGCCATCAGTGCCCAAAAGAAAACTGCTGACGCCCCTCCGCATCACGCTACATTTCTCTCTCCCTCTCCCACTCTCTCTCTACGACCTCTTGTGAGTCAAAACACTAGCGTTTATGAGAGAGCGCTTATTTTACAGCTCGTTGGCACTGACATGTTATGGACCATTACCGCTGGGTCAGAATGGTTCCGAGGAAAAGGTGGAGCTAATTGTGCCCTCAGCAGTCAGTCGATTCTCATCATTACATTCAAAAGGTTTCGCTCACTTAAACGTTTAAAACAAACTCGTCAGCGTTACATCCCTACTTATGGGAAAAAAAACCCTCTAACTCTAGCATAGGTATCCCAATGGATTAGTGTCTGTATGGAATCTTAGTCTGAGAAAAAATATTCATTGTTCATTTTGGACCGAGATCAGCGAATTGTCATTGGAAATGTTCGTTATAACTTGGGCCATTCTCTCATGTTAATGCATGTTCTAAGCCATTGCAATATTCACCAGTAAATTTAACTAAAAATAAATTTTGAAAAATTTGAAGTCTTTTAGAGAAGTAAGATAGTCAGTTCACAAGACCTTTGCTCAAGGAGCATGAGCAAGGAGGAAAACGTAATGGGGATAATCCAAATGGAAGCTCTAAATTTTTTTCAATTATTCCAATCTCCTGCCGTAAAATTTAATTTATATAATGCTTCTGTGAGAGTAAGAAATGTCAAAATAAGTGAATTTATAACTTACTTGTAGTAATAGGAGCACAAGCTCTCAGATAATTGGTTTTTGAACAACTAGCAATCTGTAATTCCTGCTACCCCTAATTTATCTTTGAGCTCTCGCTCAAATCTGAAAAATGACAGTAGAAGAGGAAAAGAACACATGGAAAACTATACAGTTAAGAAGGACCAGATGGTTTGGGCACACCCTGAGGCACATCGAGTTTGTGAGAAATATATTTGAAGGAAAATTAAGGGAAAAGTTCCTAAGGTAGTTCCAAGAGATACATACACCAAATAAAGAGGAAAATACACAAGAAGAACTACCAGGGAGTAAGGGAAGTAGCATTAGATAGGGAAGGATGGAGAGCTACAGCCTGCCAATCTTTGGATTTAACGACCAATGTATGAAGGCAAATGATAATGCAAAGTAATTTACCTGCCCTAAGTAAATACCCCTGACATTCTCAAATGGTACCTAATCAAAGCAAAGCTACAGGGAAAGAAAGAGAAATAGAAATTATTTCGGCCTCAAGGAGGCTACATAACCCAGTGATCACGCACTAAGTAGTGAGTATTTTTTAGGCAAGGGGAGCCATGACACCAAGCGTGCCATTCGCGTTCGGCCTTCGCAAGCACCCTGTCCCACGCAACACCACCCGTAGCGCGATCACTCACCCTCAAGTGCCCAGCCGGCAGCAGCCCAGAGCCCACGGTCGCGCCGTCATATCAGCCATTCCGGAACATTACACATGCATCCGATTCGGGGAGAGTGGGGGCGGGAGGGAGAGAGAATGGATCTCTGTGCTACGGTGTCTTATCGACTAAAACGGGTTTGACCTAGCAACTCAGCACTAAGGTTGAACTGTCTCCAGACGTGGGACAACATCCTCAAGGGGATATTTTCATCGGAAATGTTTACTTATTCATCGAAGGAGAACTATCTAATACGGAAATAAGTTTCGTTTTTGCGCGTCGGTGAGTAAAAAACTTCGAGGTTTTATAGGAATGACTGATTAAGTTCTCAATGTTTCAACAGTTTTTATTGCTACCATTTTGTACGTTGGAATCGCTACAATTTTCTAAAACCACTATGGGTTCATGACGGTTAGGGTCCCATCCAGTATCCAGGGCAATTTTCAATTCAGTCAACTCTTCGATAAACTCCTAATGAACATTTTTACCTTGTTGGAAGCGGTAATGAAGCGGTAAGCGATGGTTTGTTGATGGCCGTGATAGAGGGAAGGATGTTGGACAAGCGAGGAAGGTGGAGAAAGAGTAAAGGTATTATGGACGGGATGAAGAAAGGTAGGACTTACGCTGAGATTAATAAAGAAATACTATAGGTTGCACGCATAAAAAACTGTTAGATTTTCTCTGACTTTCATCAGGACCTACCTTTAACCGATAGATTACTCAGATGATGATGTGAGATTAGACGTATTCAGTCTTGAAAATGCACATTACAGTGCATAAACGTAAATGAATACGTCATCATTGACGGAATTATTTTCTGAGAACTCTGTAAACGTTGTAGAAGGCCGGCAGAAGTGAATAACAATTGGAGCAATTGGATGACTAACTAGTTTTACTGCGGCAAATGTTCTCAGTTTAAAACAAAAACCTTGTGGTTTCCCGTATCAGCTTGTTCTAACTATTTTTCGTTTCAAAATTCGATAGTAAATAAAGACACAAAGTTTGAGGTGAGAGAGGACATAAATTTCTATTCGGGTTTCCCTTCTAAAAGTTCCAGAAAAAAATAATTTTCACATTGAAATCTTTTCTCCCCAACGAAAATAGCCAATAAATCTCACCTTTAAACTGGCAATTCCAAGAGAAATATTTGCTTCCCACATAAAAATTTGGTAAAATTTTATTATAAGTTGCTCACGTGAATGATGCTCGTGAACGTTGCTCAAGAATGGTGAGAGTTCAATTAAGTCTCTAAATTAATTTCCCTCATGATCAAATACCTTCTCCCACGCACGTAATAAGTGAAAACAAAAATACTTTGGAAAAAATTATGGATTTTCGTTAATAATATAATAATAGCTATATCATATATATGTAAGATACATCATCAAAGCTATCCATTTGCAATATTATAGCGATATTTAATGCAGAAGCAATCAGGAAATGCAAAATGATGTTATCGCTTAGAGACAGATAGTGAAATATCCCATTAAAAATATTTGAAATAGGCATAGAGCAACTATTTAATATTTTCCACAGATAGATAATACCCCTATGAGCATAGAATTATGTACTGAGTATTAAAATTTTCTCGACATTATTTTCCGCGGACAGCGTGCATCATAGAAAATAGCTCAGAAGTATTAGAAAGATAAGTCTGGATTTATTTGAAATGAAGTATACATTAGATTTATTTATCGAAAAATCAATCTTCCAATAAAATGAAGAATGCTTACTGCAGTCAACATTTGGTGAACTTCTGGAAAAAAATTTGGTCATGATAGGCAGAGTTAGACTCACATGTAACAAGTCAAACTGCATTATTAAATGTTTCCATTGTTGTTCCTCTCTTTCACCTTACTGTGTCCTTACACTGCCTGCCGCGCATCATTGTGGGAGCGTACCGGTGCTAAGAATTAGGTAGACGTAGATGAGTTAAGGCAGGTTCGACTAAAACAATCCACGCATGCAAAATGAAGGCATGGGAGACGTCCCCTTTATAGCAGACTATTTCGAGTACATTTGTGAGATAAGACTGTGAGAGAGCTTGCGAGTTTCTTTAGGAAACCGTGGAAATTAAGGCGCTTTAAGATAACACGTCTTAACTGATAGCGCGTAACGAAAAAGCTTACAAACAATCAGGCATCCATCAACCGTAAAACTTCATCTCATTTGTGTATGCAACCTATACCATAGACGGCTTTCTTCATTTTGGAAAAGAGATTATATTTGGCATTCACCATGGACGAGTATGGCAACTTCTCAATAGATCTCAGGTGGATACAAAGGAGGGCAAGCAATGAAGCGTGTTCCTTTAATGAACATCTCTGGTTGATTTCTGAACCAATCCTCTGTCCAAACTTTCGAGACCGTCTCCCGACGAGAGAGGTTGCTTTCAATATCGACGTAGAACCTACAATATTGGTAAAGGCTGGTGATGACAGACAAATAGGCTCACCAATCTAGGCCTTTTTTTAAATAATCTGTCGCAGTGTTTAAAACTAAGAGTCGACATGTACAGTGCGACATATCGCGTACGCTGGTTTTTCGCCGGGAGAGGTGCTGAGGGGTTCAGGATAACAATAGGTTTAATGGTACGCCTCCCCCGCCGTGTTGACGCAATGCTTCCAAAATAATTTACAAAATAAACAGAGAGCGGTGATGATGTCGGCGTTGGAGGGGGGTCGGGGGGCCCCACTCGCCGAGCATATTGTGGTGCTGGGGGAAGCCTTCTCCCCCACTGCAGCCCCTCGGCCAAAGTTCCTCATTCCACCACCGAGTGTAGCTTCGGTGATGGAATAAAGTGTATCAAGGGTGTCGGGGCGAGGCGGGTTGGCTTGGCGGGAGAGAAAGAGAGGTCGCCCCAATGGGACGGACGGGGTCTTCGGATCCTCGTGCACTCTCAATTTGCGAGAGAGCGAAAGGCCTCGCGACGACGCTTTGCAGCGAGTGTGCCTCCCGCGGGGGTTGGGGGCGGGCTAGGGAGCTATTGGCGCGTCCACTGACATCGCCCCTGTCGCTCCATTCGATGGTGATGGCACGTGTTTGCGCTCTCAGCGTGAGGTGACGGAGGAGGAGACGGGAGGGATTGGGGGTCTCGTGCCCGACCCGCTCTCCGCGTAACATCCCTTGACTCCACCCTGAATCCGCACACCTCCACGAATATTCGTGCAAAGAGAGCAGTCATAGCACCTTTACCTTCTTGCAATTATTATTATAATTATAGGTAATATACCGCTGACGTAAGTCTGAATAGAAGTCAGTACAAATCCTCCACGTTTTAAAGGGGAGTGGGCCTAACTTAAGAATAATATTTTTTCTTCATCTCATCATGCATCCTACTGTTCTTCATTCCGTCCATAAAAGCTACTCTCTTTCTCCCCCTTCCAAGCCTACCCAAAGTTTTCACGTCGATCATGGCCACCCTTGGCCCCTCATTACCTCCAACCATCTACTTTGCCTCCACGTCATGTCATCCAGAAGTTGCCATTTCTCACCAACTGTATTAAGCACTTCTTCGTTTGTAATGCTTTCCATCTGCAGCACCTTTTCCATCCTCCTCCGCACCTACATCCCGTACACCTGCTTTCTACTCTCGTCTTACATTCTCAGAGCCCATAGTTCAGCCCTATACTCCGTATTAAACTCGTCACCGGCCTCTTCTTCATATCCAAACCCAAGGTCACCTAATAAACTCCCTTCTCCAACTGAACTTTTATTTTGCTAGCGCTGTTCTCCTTGTAAAGACTCTGCTTTTATGGCAATTTTGTTCTTGCTTACAACACCAGTAAAACATCTCTTCAAATCTTCAGCAGAATTTCTGGACCGTATATTGGCACACACTATACGTCAGTTCCTGCTCTTATGTGCGATATTCAAGACGAAAGCAGTTCTTCTCCTGGACCCAGATCAGGTACCTGGATTAGAATTCCAATCTAGGCAAATATATATCCATTATAAAGTACACTCATTTGTTTATCAACTTAGACTGTGTTACTCTCGTTGAACTTTCAAGTCAGTGAATTTATCTTTAATAGCATGGATAAGCAGAAATGTTGGTTAGTTCAAGTATTGATTCATACGGGTTTAGAACTGAGGAATGCATCATCATAGACAAACTTTATTTGCTGAGGAATTAGTACAATAGAAATAGCACAGTTTTATACAGCTCCAGAAGAGCTAGTTACCAAACTCCCATTGACTGCAAGTGGTGAGAATTGTGACCTGCACAGGCACAGAATTTAGTACAGATGGGCTAATTAGAAGGGATGAGAATAAAAATGTTAGGAAAGGAATCGAATTAAAAAAAGGAAATTGGATGGACTCTGAGGTAGTCTGGAAAGGTTTTGACTTCATACTAGTACTGATATTACTCATTGGTAGGTATAAGTAGATTCCTAGCATATTGGCAGGTCAAACCTAAGGGTTGATAGCGGAGTAAGAGAGACTGATTCAGCTTTCAAGACTACTGTCTTCAGATTTGCTTAACATTGAGTTAAATGTGAAGGGCAACTACATGAACTGTCTCGGATATCGATGATTTCATGAAATTTATATGAAGAGAACAAAAGTAATCAATAGTTTATACTTTAAAAACATTATATTTTGGCCAATGAAGAAGAGAGAACTTTGAGTATACAGACTACGTTAGCATGAATTTTATATGGAAATGAATATTACGTATCATCATTAAATTATCGGCATCTGTTAAGAGCCTCTCAATTAAATAACGCACGAAGAATTTGAGCGCTGATCAACTCGTGTTTATGGTGATCATCATCAAATAGTTGTCATTTCGCATTATTTCCGAGCCATTATACTCTTCATTTAAAGTCCATACACATCATTTCGTAATTCATTAAAAACATTGTTTAACAACTCAGGAAATATCATTATAGCTAACAGCATTTTGAATGGGAATGCAGATCAGGAAAGAGCCAATTCTGGGAATTCCGGTGGCTCAAATTGAATAATATTTCACCATATGTACGCAACTGCAGGCAAAAGGCATAAGCGCTGACACCGTGCCATATTTGCTGAGTGAATTACGCTGTGAAAGTCAATATTTTTATACTCATACGTAAATGAAATAAGCAAAATTGTCCCATCGTTGTAACGAAGGTGGTGACTGTGAATGGGGGTGCTTATGGAGTAATGAAGCACACACCTATCGAAAAATTAAATATGAAATAAATTCAAGATATGCACCAAAAGGGGAACATTCGCCAATATAAAGAATCATTTCATTTGACCGGGATTTGAACCCGTATTTACCAAATGCCGGTCATGTGTGTTTGCCAGTTACACCATCTTCATTGGTGTAACTGGCAAACACACATGACAATCATCCAATCCATCTTGATTAAAGGAAGAGTTCAGTCAGGTCAACCAGATCTCCCAATTGCCGAAGAGGTCAGGTCAAGTCAGCCTGACCTGTAATTGGGATTTTAGGGTTCGAATCCCGATCGAGTCTAATTATTTTTTCATGGCAAATTCACACCCTTTGGTGGAACCCGTGCTCGTGACTGCAAACCACACCATTTGTGCAATCGCAACGATTGGAAAATTTCCCTGAAATTAAAGAGCAAAGGACGAATATACAAGAATGTGAGGACAATATTGCGAATCCGGATTTCGTGAAATCATTTCACCAACTTTTCTTCCGCAGATCTGTTTTACTTACTTACTTCTCGGCACTAAAGCCCTTGTAGGGCCTTGGCCTCTCTGAAAATGTTAGCCCAGACATCACGATATCCTGCATGAGTTCTCCATCTTCTTATTCCCATCTTTCTTAGATCATCTTCTACATCATCCAACAATCTTTTCCGAAGTCTTCCTCTCAATCTTCTGCCACTAGGATGTCCAAGGTATATCTTTTTCACCATTCTGTCCTCAGGCATTCTCTCAACATTCCCTAACCACCATAACCTATTACTCTTAATGTCTCTCACTAAGTTAGGATGATTGTAGAGTTCCACCAGATTTCTATTCCTCCGTATTCTCCACTGTACGTCTTCCTTCACTGCACCAAAAATCTTTCTTAGCACTTTCCTTTCCCATAGTTTTAGTAGCTCTTCTTCTGTAGTAGTCATGGTCCATGTTTCAGAACCATACATAACCACAGGTCTAATCACTGTTCGATAAACCTTCGTTTTCAAGTTCCGACTGAGGATCCGTGTCTTGAGCACCTTCAACAAAGCTCGATAAGCCCTATTGCCTGCATCAATCCTAGCTTTTATTTTTTCTTGCATTTCATGCAGCTCTGTTTTGGCTAACGTAAACTAAACGATTTCCTATTATCAGAACGTGAAAAATAATACCTTTAAAGGTAATTATTACCTCATACGAGGAGAAAAAAGTTCCTTCTAAGTTAGCGTTCATCTCGTTTATAATGAATGTGTGATAATCGTGAGCCATTGAGTGCAAATTTCAATAATTATTTTAGCAAGTTGAAAATTAATTCTTGGGCCAAATTTAATTCAAGTGCATCGGTGTGTTGTTATGTGTTGGAACAAACCAAACAGAAAATAATGGAGAGCATACAAGAATTGTACTTAAAAATTTTCCTTAGTTAAAACACGTTATGACTAGAGTTTTCGGCGTTGTATTAAAATTGTATACAAAATTCTACTGAAGTATGTCGATTTCAAATATTGGACTCAGCGTGACACCTTGATTTTTATTGTCAATGATCATAATTACATGAAATGTATAATTTCACGTTTAGAAGCAAACCTGTCCATATTTAGTGGAATAATTACGAAATATATTTCATGTGCCATAAGGCTACTAGTTAATATAGCATTGAATTGCCAAAAAAAAATGAGTCGGTGTGATGGATTTATTTTTCACTTTTGTCCATAAATATCGCTAATGAGAACACGCATGCAAAGCTTCACGCAATAATCTGTGCATGAACAATAAAGCTTCAAATATCTTTAAGGATGGGATGGACAAAAACGAAGCGGGCGGTTTGGTGAGCGAGGGACATTGTGGAGTCGCGGGTGGGGGGGGGCCTGACCCAGGGGATAGGGACGGAGTCTACCGTCTACTTGTTTAACAGATTGCAGCGATTGCCTGCTGAGCAAGAAATTCTCCAAACTGGGATAGATAGGATGAGAGTATAAGATCCTCTTGCATTAAGACCACAGGAACATTTTTGCGTATTGTCAACCAGACCCAACGCATTCACTATCTATTTTTAAGCTCAAAATGTAAATCCCTGGTGATTTTTCGCATAAAACGAGTTAGAGAAACTCATATCGCACAACACCTTCAAGCCAACTTTTTAATGCACATTATGAGCAGCAGTCATTCAATCGTTACCATTACTATGAGTAGCAATTGTGTCATACTTTTAGATAGAATACTACAATCAATTTCATCCTTCTCCGTAACGTTCAGTCGTTCTTAATTTGAAACGTTAGGGATGATGAATCCGAGAGGGAACTGTCTAAAAAAACGTAAGGAGACAATCAGCAGGCACTTTGATACAAAGAAGGAAACTGTCTCATATTAATTTTAATTTGATGAAAAACAGCACTCACAATGACATTAAAAAATCTATGTCGATTGGGTATTTTCCTTGAACTGATTTTAGTGCACTGACTTTCCCCTCCTTCATAACTTTATGAATTTCGATTATAAGAGTAACATAAAATATTCTTCGGTAAACAGTGAGTTATATCCTTATCTTCATTATGTTGAATCTGTAAATAAATCACACACATCTACTCACCATGGAATTTAGGACGCTAATATTAACTATTTAGGCACATTATATATTTATTATTATTTTCGTATAAAATTTTGCATTTTAATTTTACCTCATCACAGAAGATAATTGACCAAAACTTATCAAAAGCAATACTTAAGCACTTAAATATGTTGAATGGGCGCAATATGGTGAAAATACTGATAGATATTTCGTACAATTCTGTCACTCTTCTGAATGGAAATCAACTGTTCATAAATTTTCGAGTAGGGAAGTTTTGCTTATCATTTTTTAATACCCTTTAATGCACAAACGTTACACCTCAATTGTGTATTTCATATTTTTCAAACATTACTCTGACACACGATAAAAGTCTTCGCGTAAGGCATCTCGTCAAATATTTATGAAGGAATAATGAAGTTATAAAGTTGGAGGCGGATTCTTAAAATTTTAAATACTCACAAGGGATTGTGCTAGCTTTCCATTCAAATTGTTCAAGAATGTACACCTTGATCGCTCCAACAAAGTTCCTATCAGGAACCACAGCTTGAAAAGTTTCCTCAACATCTCAAAAGGGCTTCACTTTATTTTTTCCTTATTTTGGATTGGCCTGATCGGTTTTTAAGAACACTTTTCTGGGCCACGTCTCCCCACCACCTCAACCAAGCAAAGTTGGTCCTTGGATAAACGGAAGAGCATAATATTCAAGAATAAAATCTTAAAAAGTGCTCTATCAATTCTTCAAAGTAAGATTCAAAAGAAGAGGATATCTTTTGCTATCTCATGCATGAATAATCCCTCTCGCGTTTTATACTTGCACTATTTCCTTGTTGAAAAACATTATGACAACTTGAACCAAAAACTTCTGAAATTGATATCGTGTCTTTGATTTCAATGGTGCATATTTTGGAGAGGAGCTGGTATCTCCAGTTTATCTAACCAGCTTTTATCCTAAATTGCTTTAGGAATAATTTCTGTTTGAATTTTAATCTGCGAAAAAAGGCAAAAAATGTGCAATTTGAATGCATAAGAAAAACCTGGTAGTGATTTTTAAGGCGAGATCAGACGTATGGTTAACTTTGTGGAAATGCAGGTTAGTGAGTAGAATGCGTACCATCTCCGTGAAAATAAGGGTTCATAGATATCATGCGTGTGTGGCTGAGAGCGAAAAGGGTTTTATCCATCTCAAGTCATAGCTACACTACTGTCCATTCATTCCTCCAAACCAGTAAAACTTTTTGTATTGCGTGCTACATGTAGGTTAAATAAAACGAAAGAAAGACATAAAATGTAAAAATGGAATTTTAATGAGTGTATTGTAGGAATAAAGTGGTTGGTGGATAAGGAAATGAAATAAAGAGCTTCAACAAAGCTATCCTCGGAGCACTGTCGGATGATGACTATACAAAATGCAATAAGCTTCCGCTGATGGCACATATAGTAGAAAAGCGATTTAATTAAAAAACTATTGCTTAATTTAGACCCCAAAGCTTGCCTGATCACAGTTATTCTGTCTCGAAAATACAGTTCATTTGTTTAAGGGAACTGATAACCATACAAGCAAGACGTCATATATTTGTCACTAAGTGACTGTATTTTGACTTAATAGCTATATTTTCTGTCATAGACATGAAAATTAAATAAATTTAAAAAATTATTTTCCGAAATGCTCCAGGTATTTCTGCGCCCAGTTTCATAGAGAACTCCATGGGAGTGAAATAAAAAATTATAACACAATATTTATAGTATTTGAATTCGGTAAACTGCGTCGGAGTACCGGTAAATGATGCGAGTTAAAGTATAAGATCTGAATTATGTAACAACATTTATCGAAGAAACAAGTCGTTAAGGCGTGAGGATTGAGCATACCTACACTTCTGCATTCAATTAACTCTCTTGGATCGAAAACGATAATTATCAGAAACTCAAGTGCTTCATGAAACCTTAATCTATTTTAGGGAAAGTAGATTTCATATTTTTATTCCATTTGGTCCATTAGCAACAAATATTTCCAAATTTGTACGCTTTAAGTTCCATCTCCGATGTTTGAATATCAACTGATGCGCCCAAAGTGACCATCAATATGAGTCAAAACATTACAACTTAGAAAACTCCAGCATTTAAAATTATACTCTAAAAGTGTTATACTCGTGATGGTATGAATAGATGCCGCCCATGAGCAATTAAAAAGATTCAGTTAAGAGGAAACACATGTCTGAGGCAATATATTATGCAAAACTTTCCACCTGTAAACCAAGTGTCAATTTTCCATCAATACTGATATCGCCATTTGGGCCAAAATTAAGCATTCACAAACCGAGACAAAGTTCCACGGTCAATGAATAACCAATAATCTGAAAATGGCCGAATTTATTAAAGTGGCTGTTCAAAACAGTATCGGGAGTTGATTTTAACATAATGTTATCCGAAACTCGAATTTAAAAAAGGTAATAAAAATAGAATATGGACATTTTTTTGACAAAACATTGCTATTTATTTGAGTCTTATGACAACACTTGGTGTTTCTTTTGCAGCTACTAATAAACGAGTTAAAAATTACTCAATTTCCTCTCTGTGATATGGAAGTGTACGCAAACCAGAAATAAATATGCGCACATCCCCCAAGGTATAATTTGGATAACGAAAATGCAAATTTAATATGCAAAGGGAATTTGCCGGGTTGGCAAAATATTCATCACACCGATGAGTTAAAAGAATTCTGGCAATGTGCTTACTTACTTTTGCACTGAATATATATTTTGTATGCACGTTATC
Organism: Pyrrhosoma nymphula; assembly: GCA_963573305.1. Classification (NCBI taxonomy): domain Eukaryota; kingdom Metazoa; phylum Arthropoda; class Insecta; order Odonata; family Coenagrionidae; genus Pyrrhosoma; species Pyrrhosoma nymphula. The sequence goes on from OY754332.1 coordinate 59,114,019, forward strand.
GCAATATAAAAAAAACTCAAAATTACATTAGCCCTTAGATAATTTGTATCGACGGAATATAATTTAAAATTGGCATTCTTAGATTTTTATTTTTCCGTTATTTGCTCCGCAAGTGGTGGTGTTTTTCACTCTCAAAACTCTGTTAGATTCGTTTCATACGGAGTTAGTGAAGAAAAAATCCATACGAAACCCAGAAGCGGCACGTAATTGTAACCACAGAAATTGAAAAAACTACTTGGTATAGGGATATTATTGCCACAAGTTCCACAATTGTTCCGTATAACGACATCTTTCTAGCGTCGATTCGATTTCCTAGGGCTGTAACCCATAGAAAAAATGAAATGCTCCTCAATCATCCAATCTCCTACCAAAGTGGATAAATAATTTTCGAGGTTGAGGAAATCTACCTGCCAGAAAATGATGGATTTAATTTAATCGACGCCACGAAAATTACGACTGATGGTTGAAAATAACTACTATAAAACCTTATGTGAAATTCGCAACGCTGAAAACTTCCCATATGCCCTTCGTAGCATGCATACAGAAAGGCATTTCCTCAAACGCCAGTTCGTCTCAATGAATAGTATTCCTGTGCCTAGAGGTTACGCTAAAAATGTTAGAGGTAACTCATATTTCTTTTAATTTAACTTCATCTCTTCAATTAAATAGCTACCAGTTTTTACCCTTTACACCCCATGATGAAACCATTGGTCCAGAATGTAAAATATTTCAACAAGAAACGCAAAAATTGTCAAGAAAATCAGCCCTTATAGATAAGACGTAAGGTGCTAACTATTGGCATTGTAGGCGTGAGTAAGGGAATGAAAGAATTAAAGTTCAAAGGGTATTTATGAAAAATGAGATGAGTTTAATGCGAAAAAATCGGATAAGCGTTGCTGCACTGCGTAGTAGAAAAGAATGGAAGGATATGAAAATAAAACTGCATCATAGGCTAAGACATAACGTAGTATATTAGCAGAATTGATCGGCAATTCGAATATCCATGCATCTGATATTCCTGAGGCTATCGCTTTAAGACGGAACGAAAAGGGAATTTGAGAAGAGATACTATTACCGCCGCACAAATCGGCCGTCTGTGATTCTTCAGATTCTATCAAACACGTTCTCCTAAGCGACAACATTTGCCTTGCTACATTTATTTCGTCCGGAACCTTCCATACCCATGACACACACACAAACTGCCAACGCTGATCGAAGAGTAATATTTTCGCCAAATTCCATCTCGGCATCTTGTTCTACAGTGGACGATTTGAGACAACACACATTCTCCCTCGCACCCGCTGTGCGCCACCGATGCCCACGGAATTGGGATTTTAAATCTTGTCGGGGAAGCGCAACCCATCTCACAGTCGTAAAGATACCTAACCCTCCCGCCCATGATAGCTTTCCCGAGGAGCCGTTTTTGTATTCGAGAAGCGTCGGTAACCGATTTCACGGATCGAGGACGGCTTTCCCTTCCGTACAAGACGTTAAAGTGCCCGTAAGGGTGAGATTGCTGCCATATAGGATGATTCCACTGCTGAAGAAAATGATCGTTCAGCGAGAGACGGTGATGAAGGTAAGTCGCGATGCTGGGTAGGGATATGCGGAGGAAGTGGGGAGGGGAAGGAGCCAATCGAAGGCGGAGCAGTCTGGGGGTGGGGTGGGAGGGGTGTGCAAGGTATGATGGGGCAGGGAATGGAAGGGGTGCAGGGAATGGAAGGGGCGGCGAACGGGTCTTCATCACTTTTTATCGACGGCCGAGATGGGACAGCGAGTTTTAAACCGTGGAACACGTAAGAGAGCAGCATCGAAATTAGGCTAAGCGGCTTATTTTTTGCGGGGCTTAATACCCTTAATCACCTTTTAGTGAACTCAATCTGGGTAGGCCTGAATCGATTTCACCTTCATAGCTCATTTCGTTGAGTCTGCACTGCGGCTTGGGCGTCTACTCCATTAATGTCAAGCTTTCTTGAGACCTGAACAAAAAAAAATGTATCACTCAACGCCGAAGCTATGTCATCAATGGTAGAGCATTAAATTACAAATTTAAGTAACAGACGTACATAACGTGTTTCCGAAGAAATGTTTGTAAATTTTGGAGGTGGTGATTTTAAGCAATTATTTTTTTTATTATAAGAGGGGGTCGCAACTACTTTGCTCAGGTAGCTATGGAAAGGCAAAAATTTTACCGAGCCCATTTCGCTGTTAGCATGAAAACGCCAAAAAGTAGTCACGTTCTTCACACACTAAAGAAGAAAAACTAAGTTCAACGTAAGATTTATAGGTTTTCTGTTGTCTTTTATTTTTGTTCCAACCTATTTTGAAGACGGTAACTGAACGTATAAAAGTAAAAATATTGTGAACCTTCACAGGAATATTTAATAATCATCAATTTCGTTTAACAGTGGATATAATTAGAGTATTTTTACAGATCAGTTTTCTCTTAAATATATTGCTGTACACTATTGGAAAAAATTATTGGTAATAAAAAACAATGCTGTGAAATTTTACGAAGTTATTATCTTTTGCGTAGCAATGTGCTTTCACAAAGTTTAGCCCGGCTCTATCAAATGTTAACTGAACATGAGAATATTTTTCTACCGTAAAGAAAAATACGTTTTTAGGAGCAATATTTTCGCTGACAAGGATACGAAAACATTTTGAGCGAGAAAATAAAATTTCAAATTTGATTTCTGTTCCACATTTGATAAACATAAATCTTGATATTTTCAGTGGGAAACTTAAAGGCCTGAGGCGGAATGGATAATAGAGTAGGTTAGGATGGCAATATGAGTTCGTGCGTTCAATCTGTCCAATCGACTGTGCGGGAAGTTGAAAGGTGAGGTCGCGCGCTGGCCAGAGGGGCGTCATCCACACGGACGTGGGGGGGGGAGCGCTAACAGGGTGAATTGTTCCAGAGGAGGCCGTAGACGCAACGGAATCCCGTCGACCCCGTAGTGATTCCCAGCCCGAATCTGATACCACCGAGTGGGCGGATACCACGGCGAAGTTGCTATTTGTCAGATTTTGACGTTTTCCCGAAAAGACGACCTGGTCCATGCTAACCATTTTCGACACGGGCTCAAACTTCTCCTTTCAGTTTTAAAGGAGCCACGCATGTTAAATATCGATTCCATCATACTGCTCAACTGAGAAATGTGAACTCAAGTGGCGGGAGCGATCTTTGTTTACGTACAGATTTGCGTGAAACTTTTCATACGTGTTTTAGTTAGCGATGTTTATAGATAAAAGCGGAAGAAATTGCATCAGACTGATATGATTCATTGGCAATATAATGCAATTTTAACACGCAGCCTTATGGAACATGGAATGTACTTATATCATAACAATTGGATTACATGTGCACAGATTTTCTTTTAAACGCGAAATGATACATTTCTTATTACTATAATGGTTGCCAACTAATATCAAGGTGTCATGCCGGATCCAATAATCGAATACAACTTATTACAATATAATGTTGCCTAAATTTCATGTACTGCGCCGAAAACTTGAGAAAAATATGATTTAATGAAAGCAAAAGTTTTAAATATCATTCTTGTATAATTTCCATTACTTCCAGCATGAGTTTGAACGCAATATGAGATGCACTGAAGTGAAATATGGTGAAAGATATTTTATCAACTTAAAAAATGTTAAAATGTGTTTTCAATAACCCACGGTTACCACTTCACCCACCTTAAACTCAATTACTTCTTGCTTAACTTCGGAGAAGTTGTATGTAACCATATTATTAAAATGCACAGGGTAGTTTTAAACAGAACTGACAAAAAAGAGCGCAGATAAGAAACATGAGTGCAGTATAGAGAATTTCGCTAATTTTATAAGCAACAGCCACTAATTTTATGGAAGGAAGTTTGCGTCCTTAAGTAAATGGGTTTTAATGGCCTCGTCGTTCAATGGGTTTGATAAAATATATTTTTTCATCCACTCAGCTCCAATTCCGTGGTCTTTGCTAATTTCGAGTGCCTTGAAAGCGCCCGAATAATAAAGAGCCAATGATTCCGATGTCATTTACTTCAGATAATTTATTTCTCACTAGCAAATGTGTTTTCCTAACGGGAAGAAGCATAAGTGATGAAACTTAATCTAAGCTTTTCAATGGTGGCATTTCACCATTCAACTTAATTTCTGCCCGATGACAGGGAAGAAGCGCAAGATGGGTGGAGAGAGAAATGTGATTTCGAAGACTCCGTGAAATGCGCATTTAATTAACTAAGGACCGGGAATGGCAAAATGGAAGAGCTCATTCAGTTTCTGCCACATCGGTCCGCTCTAATGAGATTTGAGAGAGAGAGGGAGGGACAGAAATAAAAAAGAAATGTCTAAATTCTACTAAATACGTTCTAGGTATCATATTTTGGCTAATTAGTCGCTCCATTCAATTGCGGACATAGAGATTCTGCTGTGAAAGCATTGTTACAGAAACTCAAGAAATTGGTTTAAAAGTATGCAGTAAACGTTCTAGTTATATAATAAATTATACAATGCACGATAAAATAAACTATCACGGATGTATTATCGTCAACAAAATACCACGACGGCAAAATACCCTAACTAGGCTCAGGGTAAATCAAGTATGAACATTATAGGTATGTAATACCTTCTCATTTAAGTATCGACAAAACGATAAATAGCTGTTGTCGAGATGTGCAAGGCTTTGCACGTACTTCATCTACTAAACAAAACCTAAATATTCAGACTCGTAATAATCGCATAAAATGAAATCATTAATTCACGGAGATATTACACTAGGACGACGCTAGATGAAAAACACTATTGTCATAATTTATTTCTTCACAAATTTTCTCTTCTGTAGGGAAGGACATTTATAGAAGGAAACAATGTTTTTTGAACCTAAAAATATGGAGTGACACGGAAAATATGTGAATTACTTTTCTGCAGCTGGTATGCACTACCACCTTAAGGAACCTCTAGTCATGGACAGTCTAGATACTAAGCTTTTCTGTTTCAAAAACATGATCCTCCAGAATTTTTTTATTAACTTAGATGTGTGAAGCACGTGGTTTGTCCTCAGACAATTAGATCTGTTCTTCAGCGTTCTGAACTCTTATCATCAGATACAAATTTCACGGTGGAAGCTGGTGATATATAATTAAAATTTTTAAATATGATTATCTCTCTCAAGGATAAGAAGCATTACTTCTCCCTCTATAGAAAAGAGTCATTTACTGATATAATCATCCCCAAAAGATCTTACCACCACTGTTTTCACAAATTAGCAGCTTTCCATTCGCTTTTAAACTGACTGCAATCCGTTCCCTTGACGGAGGAAGAATTTGACGTAGAACTGACCATAATTAATGCTATAGTATTGTGAAATGGTAATGAGGCTTCCTTAATAGTTTAACTACTCAGCAAAAACAACGAAAATTTTCAATTAAGTTGTCAACCAGTCTCCTATCACTCCCTCTGAAACCAATTGGACGAAAGTACCTTTCTTAAAAATATTTGTCATGTAAAGTTATCAATATTTTAACACATTTTATTGTTAATGTATGTATTTATAATTGACCAACACTTTTTATTATATTTTTCATTATAAAAACAAGTTTAGTATCGAAGAAAAAAGTGGCCAGTAGAATTTAAATGTGATACAGAGGGCTGCAACTGATTTTATGTGATTAAAACTGAACAAGCTTTAATACAAGGACAAAAGAACATTTTAAATCTTTTATCAGCGGTCTCATCAACATTTTTGCTAATCGTTCATCAAATTTCTATCTTAATCTGATTTTGAAGTGATAGTTTACATGTCTCTAATAATGGTGCAACATTGAGTTTTATTTAGAACTTTGAAATCATTACACATGCCAAGTACTTTGGTACGAGTTTGTTAAACGATATGGCACCATTGTATAATTCATCTTGTACCTGTCCTCGCTTCTATAAATTATTTTGTTGCGTCGACCCTCAGCCCGATGCAACATCCTAAGCCTTCTTGCCTTGGTCATCCTAACCGCTACTTCCTAATACTCCCCTCGATCATTTACGAAAAATACATTAATACAAACTTACCACAGGAAAGATTGGTATAGTCCAACGGTAATGAAACGCAAGTGTTGCAACCGGTCGGGGTTTACCAATAAACTGTGTGGAAGTTACATAGTTTATTTCATTTCACTCTCTTATATAACCTCCTTTTAAATAAATGAGATTAAGTGTGTAAAATATAATCATCTTGCTATCATAATTTCCTTCTGCATCTTTGTTAAATGCATCAATTCTTCAGGGGATTCTCAGAGCCGTGATTAAAAAAATAACCTCCATTTATCAATCTTCATGCATCAATTAAATTTAAAATATATCTTGAAAAGAAAAGTTTCAGTAAAGTTATTGGCAGCGAGTTTTAACGAGAAAAATATTTCGCTCTAATTGAACATAGTCTGAAACGATCACATTAAAGGCAGTGGAGACATTGAGTTGGTCAACTTTTCAGTCCTGGTACGACGAGTGGGTTGCCTACTATTCCAGTGGGTAGTGTATTCATATTTCTAGTCCACTCTTGTTACTATTCTTTTCAAAACTCCTCTTCTATTGGACGTAATTTTCAGTCGTCGTTCATCTCCACATTTTGTGAAGTATCAACGCTCGTCACTCATCCCAAACGAGTGACCTCTGAATTAGCGCAGGCCACATTCTGAATGCCTCTATTTTCGTTCTGTCAACGTCACTGAAGTACGCACCTCCAAACCAGATATTTCCTCACTCAAAACAAAAATCTGTCACACACACTACTCGCCATATCCCTCCCGTTGTCTCAATGATCACTGAAAGCTCACATTCGTATCAATTAAGACAAAGCAAGTACACCCAAAAAATGTACATCACCAATTTCTCATGACGTTTAACAGTTAATAAATCTATGTCATTAATGCTGCATCTTTCATCCAAGAATTTTATTCCTTCAGTTAGTACTTACAACTGAGAAATACATGTCTTTTTCGTAAAGTAAATGGAATAAAATAGTAAATGCGAAGGAAATTGAAGGGAAAAGCGTATATTTTCCATTCTGTTCCGGGAAAAGGAGAGGGATGTCCATTTGTGAAAAATCAATGAATGCTTAATTTTACTATTGCATTTATATTCGAAGTGGAATGACGACACCAAATTACGGAGGTGTCACATGGAATGGAAAGTGAGAGAAATGACTTAATTTAATATTGTTATTTATGAAAAGGATAAAAATTCCGTAAATAATTTCGTAAATTCTGAATTCACAAACGAAAACGCATTATTGATATCCCTTTAAAAATAACTTCAGAATTTTATATCACAGTTGGGAATATTTTAAGGGGTTACTTCCTTTTTCAACAAGTTATGCTGAGGTTGATGAGTAAGTGAGGAAGGATATGGTATAAAAATAGGAGTTTCCTTCTTAGCACGAAGTAGAAGAGCATTACTTCTATGTCCATCGAAGCATGTTTTTATCGAATCAAGTTAATGGATTAGGGTGTTAAGCTGTGGAACGAGCAGATGTAAATCGTAATGAATACTCAGTAAGAAATTACTGTTAAAACCACACTTTTCCAGTTTCTGTGAAGTGCTTGGAGAAATGTGTCACGAAATGTGTATTTATGTTTAACACTCATTTTTTGTTCTTCAACGCGAATTCAAAGTTTTCTACTGGTTTGGCCCACAAAAAACCCACCACATTCGTTGAATGTAAGAGCATAAACACCACTAATTTTGTGCATATATATACGACAAAGGTTTTTAACTGGATGTTCTAGAAGTTCTTGAAATCACCAAATATTCTCTCTCACCTGAGTTTACTACTTTAAATGGCTGAATTCAAATGCTCCCCACTTTCATCCACCGTTTAAAAATTCGACGTCTTTCTTGCCAATACACCCTCCCCTTGTATGTCATCACCACCTGACCTTGCTTTCATTTCTCTTCCTCCTAAACTCAGTCATCTCGTGGGCTCGTACCCTCTCAACCAAACCTCATAACTCACCCCTCCTCCTTCCATCATGTTTCCCTCCCCCTCGCACTTTGGCTTCGTGCTAAAGGCTCGCAGCAGGTATTAGGTTTCTCTTCGTCTTAAAAATGACGCTATAGTCGTCGAAACCGGTCTACAGCAATAAAAACTGACAAGGGGTAGAACAGTTCATTTAAAAATCGTAAAAAAAGCATTTCATGGTAAGCAAACCCTATGGAATTCTATTTTCAGTGTGGCTGCAATTGCCCTGTGGGTGAGGTGTTCGGCTACGAGTGGCTAGGTATCGAGTTTGATTCCTGATGTGAGTGGAACTTTACCGTGTTTTCATCACGATTTATATTTTTATCGGTCGACTGCCACTTCACTATCACATCATAATAATAGTCATATCCTTGGCAATGATCACGGAGTAACCATGATCTTCTCCTTCACGTGCGATGCTATGGCCTGCTACGGTATTCATCTCCTAAGAGGCAAAATATCCTGTTTTGTACCCATTGTTTGGATAAAAAAAAGTTGCTTTGCTCTGTCAAGTATTCCTTCTGTCCATTTTAGCAACTTTGGGGCAGACAAACTTATAATATTTTCCCAAATTCAGTTTTTATTTATACCATCTCAGAATACAATCCGTAGTAAATGAAATCGCAAAAATAATCACAAGTTTTGTCGTTGAAATTATTTTTAACTATTATTATGGGTCCCCAATAATTATAAATCGTTTATTCACCTTATTAGCGGCATGAGGTCAACCTTTGTGTAGAATTATACATTATTAGGAAAACTTACTTGAGTAAGCTAAGCATGTACTTACGGTAATACTCGAATTAAATGAAACAGGTACTGAGTATTGAAACTAAACCAGTAAAAAGTGGTGGTGTGAATAAATGGATTTGTATTCACTGAAATGAAAACTTATTCAATACAAATCTATATTTAACTGCCAATATACGCCATTCTTCATTATATTTGATGTATTTGTGTGCCAGAGTTTAATGGTTGAAAAAGGTAAAAGATAATCACTAACAATAACCCTCTGTAGGTTTCTAAATTATTTAAAAATATTATAATATTATCAATGAGTAAAAACTGGTCATTATGCTCTTTTTCCATCATTTCCATATCCCTTTCAATTTCTCTACTATCAACGCACTGCCTCACATACGATTAATTCGTTATTTTTACAGTTATTAAACAAGGGATATCCGTCCGTTTAGAAAAATGAATTATATGAAATTAAATCAAGATACATTAGTAAAGAATGGGTTTAGAGGCATATTATTAAACTAAAACAGAATTAAATCACCATGCACTGTTTATCTTGACCGGAGTAGTGTCTCATAATGCATCATGTTTTAATTTGTTTCTGAGTATATTTGCTGCATAAATTGAAATATTTTGCTGATGTAAATTCTTCTCCAGTCAGAGTAGAATAAAAGGTAACAAATTTTTTAGTAAAGATATGATATGAAATTCACAATTCACCAAATATTTTGAAGGAATAACTTGGCTACTATGATAACTTTTCATCGTATTAATATTAACAGAAAATTGACCAAAAGCATCCAAAAAATATTAACTTTTTTCTCAGTCAATACTAAATAAGTCTACACTCTCAAAATTAGCTACTTTGATGGGATAGAAAAGATTTACCGGGGTAATTTTTGAAACATATCTTAAAATGAAGAGTTTCCTAGGTCCGTCAAGGACTTTATGGGATCATTTCTGGTGACTGAAGAATGGCATTTAGCAAAAGGCACTGTTATGACCCTTTCTTTACCTATAGATAGTATGTGCCAATGCTGAAATTTGTTTGAAATAAAGCATGACAAAATTATAAAAAGTTTGAAGCAATGCACTCTGATTGCTCTCTTTAAGATGCATAGAGTTGGTCTATGCTCAAATGGACGTGAAATGGCAGTCGATATGATCGTAGATATTTTTTTAGTATCAAAGCATCATAACGTAAAACTATTGCAGCAATTACAAAAGAAGAAAGGTAGTAGGTTAACTAGGAATTAAGGAAACAAACAGATATCTATTTTCACGAAATAAGTAACCCTTAATCCTCCTTCATTATGCTTTCAATTCCACAAAACCTTGTGATCCATCACAATCCACTAATAAAGTTTCCTTTTCCAAACGAGATACCTAATTCAGTGTGCCTTTTCCTCGAACCTTGGGTGACAAGAAACTGAACGCATATGGGATGCTCGTAATTGGTAACTTAATGAAATGGTAAGTCACGATGAATATTCATTACTTTTCAATTACACATACTGATAAAGATAAAGGGTACGTTGTTTGTGTGGATCTGCCTCACCTAGAGAGTTAAATGATAGTGTCGCGAGCGTTAATTCCCTTCACTTGTGACGACGAAATTCTCACTTCCCCTTTATCCCACCTTACAACTCACACCCAGATAATTCTCTCTCTAAGGGAAATTAGCTCGCCGTGAACTCAGCGTTGTTAAGACCACTAACCATATCCTACCTCAACCTAAGAACTATTTGTTACTACCTCTTATTGTTATAAGCCTTGTAAGGCACATGAATTCACCTTAAGCCCTTTTGAGAATGTGAGGTTTTAAGCTACAGGACTGCTAAGGCTCTGCCAGGAAAGCTATGCCATGGAAGAGAGTAATTTTTTAACACAATTATGTGGCATATATTTCCGCAGATAAATTAGATTAGATAATTTCATATTCTAAGAAACCATAAGGCCATGGCTAACTTATTTCTGCTCTGACCATTCCACTTATAAGTAGCCGAGTGGATTAATTACTCGGAAAAACAACTGTTTTCAGTTAACCCTAATTTTAAGTGAAGCTGAAGGCCAATGCATAGGCAAAGTTATATCTCCCTTCTTGGTGAGCAAATAAGACTCTCAAATAAGACTATAAGAGTCTCAATTTTAGGGTCTCAGCCATGTTACCCTATCAAATTTACACTGCCCAAAATTGAATATCTGATTTCCCCAGCCAAGGTGTTACTGATTAGAAATATAATTTTGCTCATCAAACTCACATTGCTTATGCTGCAAATAACCCAGTTAGTGAGAACGTATCCCTAAAGTTCCCAAAATGATTCACCGTCCCTTCAATAACTGGAATGGGAGGCACAGTGGACGTGAACAGTTAATGAATAGCGTAATAAATGTATTTATATTATTTTATGGTATGCGGAACTACAGAAAATGAGTGATGGATGTTTCCAAAATAATACTGAAAGACATGTTTAACGATTTGAGAAACAATAGGCAACTATGGGGGCACCATATAAATGTATAGCTCCGGAATCAAAAGAAATATGGATATATCATTACATAGTGATACAAACTCTAAAGGATCGCCATTCTCTCGCAATGACCACGATTGCCTGCATCAAATGACTTTACTCCGCACTACTCATTGTAACTGTCAAAATATAATCACATTTTTCTTGTTTACCAGTTTCGTGGATTATTCTGCTCAACGCTATTATTTCATTCATCATATATATTATTCGTAAAAGTTTTATTTGATTTAACATTCGTTTTGGACCTTGAATGAATTAAAAGTTAGCAGTGGCCAGTTAATAAAATAACATCAATGATTAATTAAATTGAAAAATAATACAATACTGTTGTGAAAAACGAACTTTAAGCCCTCGGTGTCACAGCCTCTGTAATAAATGGTAAAAATGACGGTAAAGTTCTCTCGTTCAAGCCACTGCATATTTTTTTTTCACAGTCTGTTGGATAGTTTAGTACAGTTAGTGGTCACTAAGGTCAACTCCGAAAAAATCAATGTAGTCAAAAATCAATGAAGAGAATAATGGTGTCATTTTTCAGTAAATTCCGTTTAAAATTGACAGGTTATTTTAGCTCTTTGCCATTCATCCATTTTGGGTGATGTATTTCAGTCATATTTATGAATATAAAAGCGTATATTGAGTTTTTCGAAGTGTTCAATCACATTTGCAATTTAACTCTGCAGGCTTACCATAGAGAGCCATTAACATTCGGCTCGTTTGGGGAACAAAATATGCAACATTTTACTACCTCTATCTATATATCGTTTTATTCACCTGAAACTACTATGGAACTTAGGGAGTACTCTTATTTATCTATCCTACGAGATAATAATCCGGCAACCATTTAAGAAATGACTTTATGAATGACTTGGGGCTATGCTACTGCTAATGCTCTTAAGAGTAAAATATTCCGGTGGTAAAATAGTTCCCAAATAGGATCTTTGGGCAGGGACTTCTTCAGAGAGTATATCTTTCAAGCGTAATAAATAGTGGCTTAGGATAGGTCAACGCAAATAATGCAACGTCAGATCGCTTCGAGACTTTTAAAAATTTTCACCTGACAATTGATTAAATTATTGATGTGGTTGGATAAATCAGATTGATGGGCTTAAAAATTATTATTAAAAATTTAAATTTTACCGAAAACTTAAATTCTAAATTTAGAATATGAGCAACGCAGTGTATTTATTTGACATAGTTCAGGCTCTTGCCTTAGATTGCGTGACCGGAAAATTCAACTACACGGTCAACGAGATATCAGGGGACCCATATCATAATGAGTGCGAAAATGTACACAGCATCTGCTAATTAACCATGACTCTTACAGAGACGGTTGGTGGAGTTGGGGAAACTCCTCAAAAAACTATGATAACTGAACGGGTATAAAGTGGGCTCAGGTTAAGGCAAAAACTTAGCTAACTACAGTAAAAGAAGGCTAAGGAAAATGCCACTGTTTCACATTATGTAGTTAAACCTTTAAGTAAACACAGCATACATGTTCAATAGAATTAAATACTTCTTCATGGAATTAATATGTTGCAATGAAAACAGAAAATACAATCTTTATACAAAAACGTACACTCTCGGTAGTACCAAGTTGGTACCAATAAAAGGAAGTCTACTTAAGAAAATCCCCGTATGCGCATTCCTTCTGAGAGGAAGCGTCTCATTCTTGGCTGAAAAAGTGCTCCAACTAAATCCAAAAATAATAGTTGGAGTAGAGGCATTCCTGCAAAATCCATCCCTTGTACAGAATATCCATCAAATTTAAGGAGAATATGTAAGATAAGCTGTAGAAGATAAAAACCTCGACGTTTTAACAAATTTGACGCTGAGGAAAGGCATCCCATATATTAATGGAACATAAAAATTTCACTTTAAATACAAATTTATCAATATTACCCGGCAGGATTCGTCTAAAAAAACATTGGAGAAAGAAAAGTTGTTTTTCTTTAGCTACACATCATCTCGATTACACTGCGAGAGTTCTGGGTCCATAAAGGTCAAGACGAAATCTTACGAAAGTTAAAAAAAGCTCCAAAATGTGACCAGGAAGTATCAATTGGCCATTGAAGAGACATAGAGATCCAATAAAGAAAGAAGCTCACCAGTATCTTTAAGGTTGATGGATAAACTAAAACGGTACAAGATCAAAGCTGTGTATGGGGTAGAATTCAGGCACCAAACTAAATCTCCAGATGCATAAAGTCAGTTTGGTTACAGTTATCTACCGGCTGAGGTATGTGTCGGTGGCAGAAGGCCAAAATAATTTAGATTTCTTGTAGCCACGGTATCTCCTTGCGCGATCTCCCTTCATCTCAGCGTACGTTCCACACATCTTAAACCTGAATATAAAGCCAAACTTCTTTTTTCCCCTTCCCCACATACCCAATATCCTCCCTTTAAATAGTATAGAATATAGAGCTTTGAAAATTTTGTTTCCCATGCGCAACACCGGTACAGATAGTTCTGAACTCGTTTCTGAACACATCTAAGCCATGCACACAGTTTTGCTATACGCTTCCTCCAAACAATTGTGTTAAAAACAATTGTGTTCTTAAAGGTTACTCATTTTTGTAACTACCAAACAACCTTTCAAAATAATCTCTAAGAAGATAGCATGCCATTCCTCATTTTAAATACTGAACATGTCAACAAATGCTAGTTGATTCCAGCCTCAGTGTAACCTAGTCAGAGGTCAGAAAATGAAATGGAATCTCCCCTAGAATGTTACATCCTCACGAAGTTGATCCATTCACTTTGAAAAAGCAACACGAGCTAAATCCTTCTTTGAAGGAAACAAAAGCTCCACCAGTTGCTACTCCCAACCACCCTCCCAACTTATATGCCGATCCGAGAGCCGTACTCGTGTAGTCAAAGGCAAACAAACAGCAAGGCGTCGAAAGATCCATCGGATGCTTCACTGCTTACTCCACCCATCGCAACGTAATAGGATTCACCCGAGCCAATTCCAAGGGAACTCCTTAAAGGACGAAGTGAGCGGGGAATAGGAGGATGCCCTCGTGTGAAAAGGGAGGCACGCGAACTGCCATACACCCTCCAATCCCGCACGAGGAAATCTCTCCGGCGGGATCGCACGGGTCGTGCGGCAATGAGCCAGCGCGCGGGGGCTGGCGAAGTGCGACAATGGCCGGCAGCAGCCGGGGGGTGAAGACGGCGTCGCTCCCAAATACTCCCTCGCCTTCCACGCGGAAGCCCCTCAATGAGGTGGAGATAAGAGGGTGGGGTGTGTATGGTGGGGTGTGGGGTGGGGATGGGCAGGGGGCGTTTGATGTTTGTGGACGTGGCGAGCGAGGGGGAGGGGTGTAATGGATGGATTGGATGGCGGGGGCGTGTGGAGTTGGGAGGCCGTTGAGGAGGGCTCGTCGGATAGAGGGCGGGGGATGCGAGTCTTCGGGATCTCCGCCGCCCGCGGTCCCCTCCCCCTCCGGCAGTATCCCTTGGGGGCGGCAAGACGCGAGGGCGCCGGAGGCATTTGTGTCGGGGGGCGAATGACGCTCTGGTTCCTCCGGGGGCAGGGAACCGCAGAGGGAAAAGAAACTCAGAGACGCTGTAAAGTTCGAATTAACGACCTCTGAGGGAAGACGAAAAGAAGGTTGGAGCCTTTGCAAGCACACGAAAGAACGGGAAGGAATGCAAAATGCTGAGCTCAAAATAAATATGTGGAAATTCAAATTTATCTTTTTCTGGACCAGTAATTAAATTTTTGCGAAGGGATTTTTCCTCCTTGTCACTTAATAATAATGGTTCCAAAAAAGACATTGAAACAGTTTAACCTGCTTTTTGTAAAATGTGTTCCTAAGTTTTGATTGTATCGAATTAGGAACATTAGACCTTCGTAGATGAGCTGAGATGACTCCAGAGGTATTTGCTAAGTTCGGCACACCTGACGTTAAGGCCTTCATCTACTTATTCCATGGAATAAGTAGATGAAGGAGGATGTGAATATATAGGAGGATAGAATAAGTGTATGACAGAATACTGGGGAAAGTGAAAGAAGGTAAGAGCTGGTATAGGTTTGCAAATGTAAAAAAAATTACGATTAAAATATGTACGAAGCTGTTGGAAATTTGAAATAAATGTCACGTGTGCGGTGGAGCTTGACGAAAATGAAGAATTACTGCGAGAGAGAAAAATGGAAGCGCTAAACTTGAACGCGAAAATGCTATCAGATTTAATGAAAGAAAAAGCAAAAGAAAATAATATGAGAAAAAAGGAAACGTTCCATAAAGACCAAAATATGGAAATGAGTAAGTAGTCGAGCCAGAGGAATTTCAGAATAGGTCGAGGGAATAGGTTGAGCGCTCTATGATAAGAATAATAGTCCCCAAAGATTACGCATGGTAAAAGAATACGACGTAGTTTAGAATAGCCTGAGCCCAGCAATACAAAATGGCCAGAGATAAAGCACGTCAAGAAAAGAGGAATTTTAGGCAGTGAGAAGAAATATTCCCCATAGAATTGCCGAGCAGAATGCCAGGTAAATATATTTTGCGGCCATTCATCGGAACGTTATAAAGAAGGATTTGGGTTTATTCCTCGTCAACATCAAAGGTCATTAGCGCGGCCCAATTATTATTTAGAAAGGTATTAATAATCTGATCTATAAAAAAGTTTTGAATGTGGCTTTTCGTTGTAGTTTTGTTGTCGTTGTAGTTTTGAAGTCCATTTCAAAATAGAGAAAGGCAGTATAAAGCTAAGATTATGCCATAATGTAGATCGATATTGATGAAGGAACTACCGTGAGTTGGTATAGTTAAGACATCAGCAAATTACCTCCATCCAAAGCTAACCTTTGTCGTACGAGAAGCCATAGTTCACATTACGATGTTGATCATTTGGTTAGGTTTGTATTCACGCTACAAATTATTGACACCCTTAATTGAGCAAGGTTTGATCATAATCAATAATACGAGTAGTCATTAGAGCTATCTTATTATTATTAAAGACGAAATTAATAGTCCCAACAATAGAAAAAGTTTTAAAAAACATTCCATGGAAAACGCTTTGAGATACATCCCGAAAGAGAGGAACACAGTATAGAGCAAAGATTATGCCATAATTTAGATCAACATCGTTGAATAAAATAACCCTGTGTGAGTATATTGGATATATCAGTAAGTTACTTCGATGCAAACTTTACGTTTTATCGCATGAGGAGTCATAGTTTTCACAATGACGTTGATCCGAAGAAAATGTATGCGTGCTACAAATAATTGACATCATTAATTGAGCAATATTTAATCAAAATCAGCAAGACCGAAAGTTCCAAATGAATGAGATACACCCAACTTATGTCAACTTGACGGAGATGACTGAGAAAGCATCCGTGAAAATTACAATTTCAAATATGATACTCTGGCGCGAGTTTCCTTCAACGAACATCATTTCCTCCTCACTAACAAAACGAACGGACCGGCCTCGTGAGCCACAATATGTCGCCGGAAGTTCCATTCGAAGTCGACACTTTCGGAAGATCTTTGCACATAAAAAAGAGAGTTCCTCGGAGTTCCTTCAATTCCGCAGCGTCGACGAGAAAGGGATTTCGGGGCCAACCAAAGCCCGGTTGACGGCCGTGTGCGAGAAGAGACTTGCGACGCACGGCTTAGCAACAGATGCCTCCGGTGGTATCTCCCTTGTTCCGACGGCTATGAAAGCGTGCGGGTCACCTTACAGGACCGGGGCCGTGAGAGGGGAGGCGAGGGCGATGCGACAGTGGAGGAGGTGGAGATCGTTGCCGGCCCTGTAAGAGAGGAGAGAGATTGGATGTCCAAGGGCCGGGGGGAGTGGAGGCGAGGGAATGGACCATTGGGGAAAGTGAGGACGGTGAAAAGGCGGGTCGGGGGTGGGGAGGTTATTCGGAGGAGGGGAATTTCGAAGGGGCCGTATCAAGGGCCTTAATTGCGGCATCCCATCTAATGCCTTCCTCCCACCATCTCTCTCTCTTGAGAGAGAAAGACCGAAAGCTTGAGCAAAGGGATGGGGGGGAAGGAAGGGGGTTACGAGCAAGTACGTGTCCCTGAACCCCCTCTCACTTTCCCCCTTCTCCACCTCCCCCCCACCCCAGGGGCCCATAGTCTTTCGCGCGACGTCCACAGGGTCCGAAAATCTCACAAGCGGTGTAATGGGATAAGAAAGACACGGCGGTCGGCACAATCACTCACTCGGCGGGTAAATGAGGCTGCCGGACGGAGTAGAATAAGAGATAGCCGGCAGTGAAATACGAGGACCAGAATGTAACCAGCAGCTAACTCTGCCAATGGAACGGTCGGGTACGACTGCTGTGGGCCCGTGCTATAAATCCCTATATCTTGATGATATAAGTTCCTGCTGAAGGAAAGCGATTCTTGCGGTTTTATTTTCAACCTGGTGACTATTGCTCCGTGAGAGCGACCAATGTGAAATTTACTGCTGCGGCCGCACCCTGGAACTATTCGTAAGGTGTATTTAACTACTACATACGCGAGGGCTATACTTTATGTTTACGTCCATTCAATCCATGTATGAGAACTTGTAAACAAAACATTTCTATTTATTTCTATTCGTTGGAGGTCTGTTGTAGCTTCAAAATAAAAGTGGAAAGACACAATCTGTCACATTAAATAGAATGCCTCTTCGCATGTAAAATTCAATTGAAAGCATATCTTACAGCTAAAAAATTTGAAATTACATTTGAAACTAGATTTAATGCATGAATTTCAGACTCACGATACGCAAACCAATTTAATGAAACAACACTATACCGAAGAATCGGATATTTTAAAACTGTTAGAGAAAATAATTTCACAAAAGGCAATAATCGAATTGCTAAAACATAGGAAGTTAACTAATAATGCGTTAATGCTAGTCTATAATTTTAAAGCAAACAAAGCCAATATATACTAATGTTATCATCTATCCTTGGAAGGATCGATAAAATTCAAGGATTTTAGTCAAATTTACTAACCAGATTAAACGATGTAAATGAATGAGAATAATCACCATAAGCAAATAATCTCTTTTATTATATTCGCATCGAATATTAGAGCAATGGTGAAAGTATTTGATAAAAAATATAAACAAGTAAGTAAGTTCAACAGAAAATCTTCATGCTGTGTACGCATGGGCACATGTGGATTAAATTTTAAATTAAGAAATTTCCTATGAAAATTCAGTAGGAATGAATTTAATTTTGTTTCGCAACAATTCATGCTCTCACAGCATCAAAAATTCAAAACACCATTCACGTCTAGTTTTAATTTCGGAAGTGGTTTGCTGGGTGAGAAGAGGGACGAAGTGGATTCCTGTGGAGCTCTATGTTTATCTGTCCCTAATTAAACCTATTACCAAAAGGTTGCTTATGTGACCGCCATAATGAGACTTTCATAATTATTATTACCTCTTAAACGGGGGTAATTTGATTAATTTTGCCTACGGAGCTTAAGAATACCGATTGAATCATGAATTCTTTGAGTACGTGAATAAAAAGACATGCACGAGTTCTAGATTGACTCCCACTATTGCATAAAGAGGAAGATTGGAAGGCAAGGGTGGAGTATAGGGAAATAATTACTTCAATATGGAAGTTATGTTACAGGTATTTCTACTAAAGGGTTAAAAATACATTATAAGATATAAATGCAAGCAAAAGGTAGGGTTGCCACGCGTCCTGAAAAAACGGGATTCTCCTGAATTATTTTATTACAAAAATAGCGTGTACAAATATGAATATTTTATTATGTAGAATAGCTAGTGTGTTAAGTCTATATTACTTCGCATTTGAATATAAAAATTATTAAAATCTAAAAAATAAAACATGTGTATGAATCTACGACGTATATGTATATTTAACCGAACCTACCCTATCTAAAAGGCTACCGAAGGCTTGAGCACTGACTAGAGCACATAGAGCCCACTAGATTTTTTTTATATTTGCAGGAGAAGTGATACGCTCTTTTGAATTGATTGAATGCCTAACTATTCCATTTATATACCTCGGAATATTGACTGTTTAGGTAACTTTGAAAAGGTAATATTTTTAGTCTCAGTAGGTACATATTACATTAAAAACATTAATTCCATACTTTTACAGAGCTGCCGAGGAACGCAAACTCACTGCAAGGCCTATCCTTAAGTTATATTCGATAACCGTGAATTCATCCGCTACTCCTTCCAGATATCATTCATGATTCCCCAAAAGTGTTCAAGGTGCCGTATTTTAGCACTAAAGGCCACTTGTAGACTAGAATATTCGTAACAAAATAATTCAGATAACAACGAGAGTTTGTTCTATTTGTTGGCCACGTTTTGAACGCATTCAAGCATTTAAAAAAGCGAATTTAATATCCATTGGTGGCGCCAAATTTTCGGCCCCGTTACCATATTTATTATTCCTGGAAATTGGCAAACGTTGGTGGAGCCACCAAATGGGTGATTAATCAACGAGACAGTGGACTCTTCCTAGAGAAAATCCACTCACGGAGCCAACTCTGCGTGAAAAAGACAACCGGAAGTGGAAAACAAACAGATGAGAACGATGCCACATGCCCCTCAAGGCACCATTTTCCTCAGCCATACACGAAACGTGCCGCGGAAGAAATAAGAAGATCGGATGGGAGAGAAAGAGATTTTTTTTTGATTTCCTGATATAAGAGGAGGAGGGTGCTGGGCTACCAACTGGTGGGTACTGGGTTCAAATCCGAGTAAAGTGCCTCTCTGGATACCTCTTCCGAAAAACTTCGCGGTACGTTTTTCTGATTGTCAGAACTACGTGGAAAATCACTGGTGGCCCAGGGAAAAAAACTTCCCCTCGCCCCCTACCCTGAATGTGTGAATTTCAAACGTCAACGGCTTAGTACGGGGTGAATTCTACTCTCACCCATCAAAAACCAACCTTCTGGTTGAAACAACGAGTGAGCGAGGAGGAAGTAGAGTTCAAACGCCGTCATCGGCGATGCCGTCGAGTGATGGGCGCGCTCGAACTCCGCCAAAGGGGAAGCCACCGCAATTCTCGGCGGGGAGAGTTAACCGAAACAGCACGGAGGTCGCGCGGGAGGAAGGGTTGAGAGGCAGGGAGAGAGAGAGTCAGAGAGGGAGGGAGGGAGGCAGCCTAGACCCCTCCTCCCTCACCACCCACATCCCTTCGGCGTCAAATCGAAGCCATTTCGCAGTCCGCTCCGACACGCCCACGCGTTCATCTCTCTCCTTCGCACCGGCAACATTCCCCTCGGCCCATCAGCGACTCCATAAAACTGCATTAACTATTCAAGCGCTGCCTTTCCCACAGAGCACGGGCCACCTTCTTCGCTCCTCCGCGGGGTGACCTCCCTGCCCCCCACTCCCCCTCAAGTCCACTTACTTTTCATTTGCCTCGCTCGGGGGAAAGGAAGGATTCCGACGAAGGCGGACAAAAAAAGAGGAAAAACTACAACACTCTGCCTAAATCGTTTACGGTCCTCGATACTCGCAGTCTCTTGGAATTCTTCAAGTGGAAAAGGCACCCACCTCTCTCTCTCTCTCTCTGTCTCTCACACACACCCATGCAGAGAAAAGACCATCAAATGAACGTTTCCAAAATGAGTACGGCGGGATTCAATTATTCAGCGTCATATTATACTACGACTGTCGTCGAGGGGGGAGGGGGCAGGGGCGTGAATTTCTTAATTGACTTGGCATTGCGACGAGTGAATGGAAACGGAAGGCCGTGGAGCAGGACGGGCCCAGAGGTTTAATACGTTGACGAAAACGTAAGGGGTTAAAAATTAATAATATTACAGTTCTCGGGGCTTTGATGTATTGTTTTCACGAGGTATCCCATTAGGCTCACCACTCCAAGAGAAGAAGAGAAAAGTAAATTCTTTCTCCCCCTGCGGAGGAAGGAAATTTCTTAACTAAAATGTCCGCGAGCATTCCACTTCTACGCGGAAGAAGGAGTTCTCCAATATTTATTTATCCCTTCGCTGGAGTCAAAATTTATGTCTCGGGGATTAAAAACCATTTCGCGTGATCCCTCTTCAGTTCGAAGCAGTACCAATAACAGGATACACGAAATCGAGTGAAGCGTGGACCTCAGTTCGATTGTAAAAGTCAATTCGGATCACAGGACTGAATAGGAAATTCATTAATGTTCAACTAAGTTAAAAAAATAAACATCAATTATGAACTAAGAAAGCAATATTATGGTTGTGAGTTATTTTAAACAAATATTAATAGTTTTATAATCAGTTATGTTATGCGAATTTGCGTATTTTTACCAAATTTTGGACTAGGAACAAGTGAAAAATAATGTCCTTATATGTATTTTTTTAATTTCTTTCCTTATAAGTAACATGATGACCATTGTAATACCTGATTATGAAGCATATGCGTTGAAACACGTTGTACGTGATAAACATGAGTGGAGAGTAATATAACATTTATTTAATCAATCGTAATACAGTTCCACCACATTCCAACGGTAACGATCAATTCAATTTTTGAATCTGTTTACAAATGAAAAAATTACGGAGGGTAAAGAAATGGCTTTCGTTTGACTTGTACTCGGATTGAGCTGCATCATAAATATTTCAGCACCGTGTGCTCACGTTTGGAAAGGATTTCATTCATTAAGAGTAAGATTGTTTCCGTATCCTAACCGATTACAGATCTCAAATCAATTTCAAAAAAGACTTGCCTTGAAACTATTTAGAGTATTTTATAACCTTCTGACGATGTCTCAACCTTTTGACGATTTTTACAGTCTCTTTGTGGATTAGGGGCAAACTTACTTTGTGAACGCAGAGCATCGTTAAAATATTATTGAAAACAGATAAATGGGGTATTCGAAATAACAAATCATGAGCAATACGTTTTTCATGTTCAAGCATGTTCAATACAAAAAGTTTGCAGGTTATGAGAGCGTGGTTGACGGAGGGAAACCAGTGTACTACACGGACCATAAAGAATCTCAAGTGAGATACGGTACCACGGACTCTATCAAGGGTACCCATCTACGAGTGATAAAGTTTGTGCTTTAAATTGAAGATGAAATTTTTGCATACTAAAAGAAAAACTTGTACATGTTCTGAAAATAAAAGTGAAAGCAAATTCTTTTTCTTTCTTTGCTATCTTTTCTTATCACATTACCAGAAAAAGGTTTTAAAAAACACATAGGGTATTGGTTTTACACATTTTCACCGAACCGGATCCCAACCCTCCCCTCACCTCTCAGGAACTGAAACGAACGACTCCTAAAAAAATGTAAAGTATTTCATCCTTTTTTCGCCCAAACCAAAATATTTCGCGCCAACCCGCATTTCGATCCTCACCCCGGATGCGATATGTTCGTTCGTCGACTGTTTCCGCATTCCCTCACCCCGGAACACGCTTTTCGTTCGTCAACTGTCACCGCATTTCGCATACGCATTTCGATCATCAACTGTCACTGCATTCTGCAACTGCTTGCACCAGGAACCCGGTTACATTCATTTTGCTGCTTTTCGAGTTTGTAGGACCATTACCTTTGGAGCTATTATGGGGATATTTTCCGGTCTGGTCAGCAAAGCATCACATCACATACAAGAAATGCAAAACAAATTTTTTCTTAAAAGTCCGTATTGCTACAGAAAGTTGCGTGATTTCATGCATGCTAATTTCGCAAATGTGTAAATTGTATTTTAATGGTAAAAATGGTATTATATGCATTCTTTGCTGGTTTTCTATTAGCCATTTGTAGTAAAAGAACTGTTGTAATACTATTATATATCATTCAATTAAATCTAGAAGAACCACATGATAAAATATAAGTGTTATTAAAAACTCACTAAATATATATAATCCACACTATTTAATACAAGAACACCGGCTAAGGTGTCACACAAGACACATTGTGTCATTTTCATAGTAAATTTCTGAGTGGTAGTGAGCCTTATGCATACCATAGGTCATAAAATCATGACAAGGAGGGGGAGCAAGGAGGAATGAATAGGAGGGGAATTCAGGAAGAAGTTTGAAGAACAATTTAAGAAGAATATAAACCCCGTGAGTTTTTATACTCTTTATTAATGAGGTCAAATTGTTCCACAAAGCGACTCCTTCGGTGTCCGCTGATATTAAAAGCATGAGATGTATTTATATAAATAATAAAAATGATGTATTATAAAGTTAGAAAAAGTAAAAATGAATAATAAGTCGTAAAAACCCATTAAGACGCAAAATAACCTAATAATTGAAGTTTCTTTTACTTCATAGCATTGTAGATGAGAAAAACTGACTGATTCAGAGGTTGAAAGTTCGAAAAATCATCAGAAGTTCTACTAATTATTATACTGCCTGGTCGCAAATAGAGGCTAGGGGAAGGAATCGTTGGTCCATTTTGGAAGAGGTCCACGTAGACTGGAATTGGAGCCTTTCACATATAATAGCGTGGCGTGTCGAAGAGCAGTTTGGCAAGAAGGCGGAACTCTCATGGCTTCGCTTGAATAATTGAGGCTTCAAGGAGGGCAGGAGGAGAGAAGATAGACAAGGGAATTTGAGGAATTTTAGCGTGGTCTGTAAATAACACGAAACATTGAGATGATTCCCTAGAAGTGCGTGGTGAGACTTCACCAGCTGTGATCTATTGCAAATATGAATCACCAATTGAACATCCTCACTAATTAGTATAAGATTGATTGGTGCTTCAGGTATTTGGATTGATCCAGTCACTTCTTGAGAGTTTGCTTAGTTTTTGCCATCACAATCGCAGCAAGAGATGCCGCTAGAATTACCGCAGAAATATATGCAGCCTCTGAGCAAGGTATTCATTAGACATGTCTTCCTTGTTTATCATACATGGATACCATTTTTCATTCTATTTACAGGATAAACACGTGCACAAGACATGCATTAAAAAGGAGTGAATTCAGGGGTTACTTAACGTTCCAAAGAGCGTAAATTATATGTAGGTATTATCAAAGATCCCACATTATCCTAAGAAGAGGCTAATGTACTTCACCAAACCATGCACCTCAATCCTATCAAGGAGATGAATTACATCATAGATTTCCCAAAATTGATATATTAGCCACAATTTCAATTAAATGCTTTCGTTAATTGCTCATCTGGTAAATATTGACAATTTGTCTGCTTCCTTTACAAATACGCTTGCTCTCAAACGTCACCAAACGCGCTCTTTGGGCTAAGAGTGCAAATATTTCCTCAAACGCATTTTCCTAGAAAATCACTTTCCAAGTTTGCAAACACATCCCACCGCAATGAGTGTGTCTCGATCAAATTAAGCTAAGACCTGGAAATATGAGCGGTAAATTTTGGAGCATTTGACTGCAGAATGTGGAAGAGAGATACGGAATAGATGAGCTATCAGTTTTGAAATTAACTTGCGCGTACACTGAAATACCTAATTCTGTGTGGCGTAGAGAAACACATTGGAAGATGAGAGGAGATACTAATTTATTATTATTGGGTTTTTAAGAAACGGTGACTAATATTTTTCTCCTCGAAAAAAAAAAATAAAAAAAAAATATATATGTGTGTGTGTGTGTGTGTATATATATATATATATATTATCTAAATCTCTTTCTCTCACCTCCTGTAAGTCTATTTTATATATATATATATATATATATATATATATATATACAAAATGCCAAGAGGGTGGCCGATAAAAAATATACACACGGAAAAAAGAACACTTACACATAAAAACTTCCGATATTTCGGTGAAGACCAGCTCCACCTTTCTCAAGGTTTAAAGTAGGAATCCTACTCAAGGTTTAAAGTAGGAAGTTTCCTACTTTAAACACTTATATATATATATATATATATATATATATATATATATACATATAAGTGAGAAGCCATGTAAGCCATGTAAGCAAAAGAATTATGCAACGTTAGGGCATTCTGTGGGAAATTCTTGAGGGAGAGTCACTTTCCTTGAGCGAACCATCATGAGTAGTCTTCGACCCAAAGAATGGTTTGCTGCAGCTCTCCGCTCCACTGTCCTCTCTGCCAACCACGTCAATCATACATGCTTTTTATTTTGACGTCTTTAGTAATTACTTGTTGTATTCCATTCTTGAGATTGTGATTGTGATTATTTCTACCTGATTGTTCTTTCAATATTGATTTAAGTAATGATTAATAGCATGTAAGCTCCTTGACTCTGCCTGCCCCGAAATTTTTTTAGGGAGAATATATGTTTTTTTTTAAATTTTACTCCAATAGTTACCGAGTGTGCGTAGAAATGGCCAATGGAAAAATCCAACCGGACCAGGAATTGAGCCCGGTACCTTCGGACTGCCGGGCTAATGCGCAGACCACCTCACTACCCTGAATTTCTAATTCCCAAGGCAATTCTAGAACGATTTAAGGGAACTAGATGTTCGAGCCTGGCTTAGTTTGGGCTTGGCCTGAGCTAGTTATCTATAGATTTAAATTATGAAAATGGACACCAATTTTCATTCACTGTGGATGAAAAATTTAGAGTCTGAAATTTGATGCGCACAATTCCACAAAGCTTGGTACTGTACATAATAGAATGCACATGGGAGGAACCATATGGATGAGCTACCCATCCAGGTGTATATCATAAATTTCACAATTTCATTAAAGAATCTCTTCATTCATCTCATAAATGCAATACCACGATTCAATAAAGCATTGCCGAGGTTTCACTTCAAGATACAAGTCAATGCCACGAAAAAGAACCTGCAAGGTAAATAAATAGTTTACCAGGCTCCTTCGGTCAAAGACACCAATAAATATTGAGCTCTTTTCAAACGCTGAGTCGAGGTAAGGAGTGACTCGTGCTTATGCGCCCGCCCCTCTGACGCTTGAAAGAGATTAAGAAAAGAAATAACGAGAACTTTCCGGTGCGTCCGTCTCGTTTGGGCGCGCAAGGAGCTTGGGGAGTGGTGCTCATCGGAGAAGTTCATTTTCAAGTCCTCCGTTGACATTCCACCAAAAGGGGGGGGGGGAGAGAGATGCGCTGGGGGGCGGGGCGGAAAGGGGGGGCGTGTTCAAGTGGGAGAAGCTGCAAAAGCGAAGGGCGAAGCAATATTGAGTGAACCGAGTTGCCTCGGCCGAATGCAGTGGGTGGAAGAGTTGGCGGTGGGCACTTGTCGAATCCAATAAGGACTTCTCTCGAATGAGGGGGTTGCGGAGGGCTGGCTGACTGGCAGGGGTATGGGAGAGGAGTGGCGGGAAGAAGAAGTACGAAGGGAAGGAACCTTTAGTGTGTGAGGCAAGGGAAGGGGCCCGTGGAGTAGTAAGTATGATTGCAAAACCGCCAAGGAAGTTTGATGATGCAGCGGGTGGGTCCCGGCGGGTGGTGCGGGAGGGGCACAGAAATTTACCGAAGACGATGGGGAGGCAAATGCGAGGGATTCACTCCAGGAGGCGGGGGAGGGGATGCGGCCGAGGAAGGAACAGGAGCAGCCGGTAGAGGCAGTGTTTACCTATCTCCAACGGCTTGGTTGCTTGGTTACTTGTGAAGGCGATCGACTACTGAGGTAATTTGTGCTGTTGAGGTCAGATGGATTGGTTTTTATCTCTTGGAGAATAGAGGATGGGTGGAGAAAAAACGGGCGTCTGCATTAGCTTGCTCTCAACAAAATGCGCCAAAGGAACGACAAAACACGTCTCAACAGACTGACGGAGGACTACACTTATAAGTGCTCTCCACACAGCAGCCAAGTAGGGATCGGGATTCCAATGAAAAGTCCCAACCACTGCCGGAACTGGATGCCGGGCCTTTAGGAGGGGGAGCAAGTCCTCTAGGCACCGCACCACCCTATCCCCGAGCTATAAATATGGAGCAATTTAGGACTCATAAGGTAGCTGGCCGCATGCATTCAGATTTGAATTGGCGCTAGAATGCAGACGAAACGTAACAAAGAGTGCGCTTGATAGGGGATGCTTCAGTTTACAAAAATTTGGAGGTAGAAAAACTCAATGAAATTAGTCAAGTAATGTACCACAAAACCATATATAAATACTCGTTAACACGGATGAGTGGTATGTAAATAGAAGCAAATTGAACGCAAATCAAATATAGTAATAAGTCATGAAAAATATAACTCGAGATGCTCTCCACATAGCCCACGGAATGGTATCCCACTGATAAATCTCCACCACCGGAGGAATATGAAACCAGGCTCTCCGGATGAGATTCCAGACTCTAGCATGAGATTCAACTACTCTAGCCAGCTCATCAATTCTCTTTTGCGCAAGAGATTATAAAACTAACCTTACTCTATTGATACTTGTATTAATTTGAAAGAACGTGACCATAGGGAATCGTTTAAATTTCTGCAAAGCAGAATACTTCAGTCTCGATAATCCACACTTTAATACCGCTGACAAAGCTTTAATTTTCATGCACTCTCGATTACGGAGCTTATGATAATTCATTGCTCGAGGAAAAGACCCTCCCATGAGTCAGACGTTTCGTCCCTGATTCATGTTTTTACTCAGTTTTTCATATAAACCTAATATGCTGCTTTATTCAATGATGCTGCTTTTCTAAAATACATAATATTTTGCATTTTGTGGCCAAAGAACAGCATTTATGACAAATTGAAAATCATTCATCAAACAGTGGGAATGTGTTTTACTATTCCGACTGCATTCTCCTGTTCCCAGTGATCATAAATAATTGAAATAAGCAAATCCAGCAGAAAACAATTAAACTCTTAAAGGTCAAGAATCACATCTGGCCAAAGTTGTAATGCAATACCATTTAAGCTAATGTTTCTTTGAAGAGGATAAAATTGACTCTAATTCTACGAAAACTTTCTAGGAGGCTATGCATTTGGAGCTCAAAACTAAGGATAGCAAAACTCACAGTCATGAGAAGATTAAGGCCACTCTAAAACTGATTCTAAGAGAAATAGATAAAATGAAAATCATCCAATGATCGCCTCATATTTTCCCCTTTCCTTAGAAAGCACGTCCATTTGAATGAGATTCCTCGTTCACCTAAGTTTTCCGTTTCGGAAGCACATAACCTCGTGACTAGCGAGGAAGATTATTGGCTTCTTGCGCCTTGTTATGCACCTTAATATCCATCTCCCACCGTTGGATATTAAGGCACACATCTAAGATAAAAGAAGAGCAACAGAACAAATGATGCAAGCGTGCGGATTGAAGTAAGAATTAGCAAGCTTAATTTACCCTAACTATTCTATTCAAACGTATTTTACGAGTAAATGGCCCACCTTTTGATTCCTGCATTGCAATAAATTAATTATTTTGCATAAGAAAATGTGCCATGACCCCATTATTTTTCACCGACATTTAAGCAAGCTTAAAACAAAGAAGAAACACGAGCGGTCTTCTTAACATCTTATCCGATCGCTTTGAGCAAGATATTTTCCAGTGTGGGATAAGCACAATGTTCGTCCTCTTTTGGAGTTAAGAATTATTTTGGTAACTTGCAAGGCTTCAAAAAGTTAACCACTGCATTTAAAGTCGTGCAGCTTTCGAATTCATTATATAATGTGCCAAAAAATGCCACAACATCCACTATGGTAAAAGCACTCCTCTCGCTTCTTGTATGAGGAGCCACAGATACGCTACTCTCTCCATTCCTCTCCACTAACTTATTTTCTACCGCGATCGTCATTACATGCATCAGACTGCTTTTCGTGTTTTCCGTCACAGATTGTATGATTACATATTTCAGTTGTTCAATCTCTTAGCTTACACCATACCATGAAAACGAAGATCTTTGTCGTAAGACGGCCATGACATCAACAGTTATTACGTTAAGACCAACATTAGCAGCAACGCCCAAGGTTGGATTTGAACCCACAACCAACGGTTGCCAGGCTATAGTTTCATTGATCTGACCACGACCGTTATGCCACTATTTTAAAATTCAAATAATGTTTCAACCATAGGACACATGGTCCTAGGACTATGTACAGGCTACGGTAAAATGGCAAACTTTCTCTCAAATTTATAAATAAATTCACGGTGAGATACCTCATCGGATATAGTTAGCAATCACATTCCACGTTGGAGTAAGTAAACCCACAACATATGTAATGACACATTATGCTAGAATAATGAGCTCACTGAGGAAACAAGGTACTCATAAAATGAGAGAAGGTCGGTCGCAGGCGTTGGGATCATGAGTTCCCGCGCTACGTTCTGAAATGGCCTAAACACACTCAATGCACTCAAACACAGAAGCAGCAAAGAAGAAAATGCACAGGGCTAGAGAAATAAGATAAGATGTGGTATAACGACTTAACGTATCTTTTAAATAATGGAGCCCAGAAACTGAAAGCAGTTTCCAGTACCTATAGGTTCTCCAATACAGTATTTAAAAAATATATGGCCCACTTTTATCAAATATGCGCATGATAAAATGAAATCACGTAGCTTATTAGGAAACTTTCCTCTTCACAAATTTTAACTTCAATTTTTTGGGAATGAATGATAAACAATGGGAAATTCGACGTAA
This sequence comes from Pyrrhosoma nymphula, assembly GCA_963573305.1. Classification (NCBI taxonomy): domain Eukaryota; kingdom Metazoa; phylum Arthropoda; class Insecta; order Odonata; family Coenagrionidae; genus Pyrrhosoma; species Pyrrhosoma nymphula. The sequence goes on from OY754332.1 coordinate 59,143,750, forward strand.
TAGCATCCTTATTTGCAAGAATATGGTAATTCCCTCATTGTTGCGTAGTAGAAACTAAAACTCTGACCCGTTGCATCAACCAAAATAAATCTTCACACATGTTATGCCTGGAAAGCGCCAATTAATTAAGAGCAACACAAGCTGAGACTAAATGCTTCCTCGTAGATTTCCGCTGCATCGAAGCAAATGTTCCGCCATTCTCGGGTTTTCATCGCGACGGTTGTTTTTCAAGACAACCAACGCGGTAAAAACCCGAGAACGGAGGAACATTCAAGGGTTAAATTAATGACCTGCAACCACCTTCAACTGCCGTGGCATAAGAACAAATGCCGCTGCCTTTATTTGAATCCTTACCCAAGCCACCTTTTGCCACCCAACAATAGCAATGAAATATAGACAGGCTCTGCCGAAGATATCAATTCGAGGATCCAGAGTAAACATAGTTGGGAAAGACCCGCCATATTTGAATTCGTTTAACCAGGAAGATGCCATGAAAGGAAAAGGCTAAAAAGCCGCAGATTTTTAACCCAACGAACGTTAAATCGGTCGTCTCACATCCAAATGCACAAAGTAAGCACACATTCTTCTGTTACTCGGGCAGCAAAGCATTTTCACACGGACCGAAACAGTTTTATTTTCATCGGGCTATTAAACGGTGGCTGAATGGCAAATGCAGTCTAGAAATTTACTTCTTTCCTGATAAACGAGAAGCCGTTCTCAACATAATCATGAAATAAGTGCCCTTTTCTAAAAAACTAAATTTCCACTATACTAATTTAGTTAAAATAAAATACCTGTTTTATCTAATAAAATCTGGCCTTGTGCTATTTTGAAAACTCTGCCAAACACTTACTTCTGGAGGGTAATTCGTTTGGAGGAAGAAATTAAATTTCTTATCCTCTACTGACAGGGACAGCCATACGCAGAAAAGGAAGTTGGCATTATAGAAAAGTCATAAAGTATTAATGCAATACTCAGTGTTAACCCCTTTCCTCTTACTTAACCTCGAACTCGTGAATACTCTCAAGTACATGAATTCGCTTCTTGCCTTTTCCTGTCACGGCTGCCTGTAGGTCTCTTGACTTCAGTTTGACAGCACTGTCGTCAGAATGAGAGATCCTCTACTTAAATGGTTTACTTGAGCTCGTTCAGTATTGCCCACACGCCTTTCACATCTGCATTAAAAAAAAGAGGGAAGTAGATGCAAACGTCGTTTTGTTTTTCATAGTCCTTCCTCTTTTTCTTTAACGGTGGTGAGAATAACATCCATTTGTAATGACAGGTTACTGTGCAACTGATTTTTCTTAATTTTCCGGGATATTAATTTCCCCACCGTCCAACAATAGAGCCAAGGCTTGACATTGTTTCCCAACAACGAGAAAAAACTCTTTGCAGTTTTCCACTGAGAGACGTTTAATGGCGCCGTTTTCGGTCAATGCGATGTTTTACATCATTCGAAAGTTCTTGAAAATAATGTTAAACATCGCAACCGATAGAAATTAACATTCCATAGTGGAAAAATGAAAAGAGCATACGTTTCATTATATCGGTACTGAGTGTCGGAACTGGCCAAAGGCGTGGGCAACGCGGGAAAAAGCCACAGGCTGTCAGTCGTGGGGGCGGCTAATCTGCGACATATTGATAAATGAGAAAAGGGGACAGAAAGTATAGAGTAGGAGCTTGAAAAATATGAATAATCTTCCAGCGTATATTTCTATCCAAAATAACCTTCTTTCGTGTATCATAAAAGAGGCACACTCACAATTAAATGCAACAACAACGCAACGGAACCTGCAAACCAATAATTTCCTGTATCAGCATTTTTGTCAACAATGAATTGAAAGGGATTGCGGTTGAAATTGCACTACAGTTTACGTTTGAAATAACACCCACTATCAAAATGAAGGTATAATGTAAATGATCCCTGAAAACACTTATCCTCGTAATATTCAAATCCGGGAGACAATTAATGTGCTAAACATTGAAGTCCTGGGTGGAAAGAAATGTTAAGAGGATCGTTCTGAAATTCAGTGCATCCCATGAAAGAACGCGTGGTCTATGAAGTCGCAATCAGCAAATTAATTCTTCATTAGTGGTGGCGAAATGAAATTTTTTAGGCACTTATGAAAATAATTTCGGCCCGTACTGGCACAGCATTATTAGTAGTTTCCTACCGGCTAGGTTTTATTCATCGCCATATTTCCCTTTCACAGAGGGATATTAGGAGAGTTATAGGAGGATGTTTTTTTTTACTCTCCACACATACATAACGCAGAATTTAGACGATATAGGACATATTTTCAAATGACGGGAGAGGAGGTCGATTTGGTCGGCTGGTTGTTGCGCACGTGAATCAAAGTGTTCTGGGGATTGACATGAGGCCCCGCGGGGAGTCAGGCTTCGTTTTCCATTTGCCATTCCTGCGGCTTTCACCCGCTGTACTCTCCCAGAGTCTTGCTGCTCTCATTTGATACTCCGATCGCTTTTTCGGGGTTTTGTTCACCATTCCATAACACTCTTTTGACTTTTTTTTTCAATCCCCTCACATCAACACTCACCAACCTCTCCCGCGGCTTTAGAAATGATCAAGTGACTCTGACACGCCGGCCACACACGCGAAGCGATCCGTTTTCATTCATTAAGGGCGAAAATTACGTCTCCTGGATATGGAGGTGAGAATCGGCGCGGTGAAAACAGTGGCGCCGCCGGGCGCGGTGGCCCGTGATCAAATTATCGGCGGCGCCGTGTCACGTCAATGAGGATGTACATGAAGTGACGCCCGGTTGCACAAGAGGAGAGGATGCATGCATTGGGTTTTTACGGAATCGAATGGATTGGATATCCCTCACTTCTCAGGATATCCGCTTATAATCCGCCCGTGATTAAATCTTCTGTTTCCACGTCAGTTTTTGAAACGCCTGGTACTCGCATGGCGTCTCACAGACTCAATAAATAAAAAATGTCTAGGTAGCAAAAAGAAAAAAATAAATAAAAATTTTTTAAATTAACATTTCATGAGTGATATATCAAAAATAAGCATGAAAATTTCTATTTTTTTCTGGCTTGAAAACAAAACCTTGGTTTTAACGACATTTTTCATAATGTGAAAATGTAAATTGCAATTTTCCACGGATAAAGATTTATTTGGCCTGGGTTTCAATGTACTGCATCATCATCAGGTGATCAGACCAGATGATGATGCAGTGCATCGAAACCCGGGTCGAATACCTTCTTATCTGTAGTAAATTTCAATTTAAATTTCTACGATACATGGAAATTCCACAACGTCACGCCTGCTATCTCTCTTTTTGGACATTCTGCATGATATTCAACTTTTTAGAATTCAATCTTGTCACCAAATCTTAGTTAAACTTGCAATGAATTAGCAAAATAATGAAATACATAAATTATTGTAAAATTATAGTTTAATTCATGGTGGACGAACGAGTACCTGGGTGTAGATTGTACATATTGCCAATTAATTCAAAAAATGAATTTATTACTCACCGTAATGCGTGCCATAAATTGGCAAAAAGCCTCTGGTAATGAAAGGTTTTGCAGCACATGGCGTGAAAGAGCTGAGTCAAGTTAAGGCCTCACATATGTATACACCTACATTTTGCTATTTACTGAGGTGTTCTATTATATACAAAACAAAGTTTTGGCGTCATTTATTGCTACTACATATATTCATTTCACGTGTCTTTTAACAGTTGGAATTTCAAAATAAAATTATTTTGTGCTCTTTACTTTGATTTGAGAAAATCTCGCTCAAACCATCTGAAATACGCCAATGTACGTTCATTTTGGAGCACAGGAGAAAATAAACCAAAAGGTTTTACAAAATTATGTAAATAGAACTAGACTAGCAATCGCTTAGCAGGCACAACGATTTCCATAATATATTTATCTATCTAAGACTATTACGACTAATTGTAAGAATAATACGACCATATCTAAGACTAGGTATTATATCGGAATGGGGAATATGAGACTTGTAGCTATATCTTCGATTATATTGAAAAGAAGCTTGTGTCCTACTATTGAAAAGAATTCTTAGGCTTACCAATAAATAAAATATATGACGTGATTTTGTTTTATAGATTTGAATGTTTAGATAATTGTTCCTAAAACAACTAACGATGATTCCCAGCAAATCGCGCGGAGAAGACGAATGTGTACCACAATAAAGAGTGTTTAAATATCGAACACATTGCATCGGTTGTGAGATATCAGATGAATATGTAGCTTTGTTTGTTACGAAAGTAAAACAAACAGCTCTTAATCTCTCACTCAGTGATTCAACCCGAAGGTTGGTTTGGACAGTTGAGGGTAGAGCTCACCCCGGACTAAGCCACAGGCGTGTGAATTTCACACAATCAGGGTAGGGGGGGCAGTTCCTTTCCCTGGGCCACCTCGCACTCCGAGGATTATTTTTTTATTCGGGGGCGTCCAAAGGCTTCACCCAGATTTGAACCCGGGACCCTTCGATCAGTAGCCTCTTAATCTAGCGTGGCTATACATCTCATATATAAAAAAACAGTCTGCACAAAAAATACGAGTTATTTGATAAAAAATATTAAAACATACAATGAATTACACATATATAAATATATGCATACAAGTAATAACCCATGAATTAGCTTCTAATGCTACATGCCTTCGTATTCCAAACGCTATATTTCTAGAGCTTCAAATCTCAGTCCAAATCAATCCGCAGAGGATAATTCCAAACTACTTAGAATCATCTAAATACGTCTACCAAAATACAGATATTGCGATATTTCTTGACAAAGACGAATCAATAGATTGTTCCTATTCTCAATAATCGCTTGTCATATCCCACGGATAGTGCGAGAAAGAGAAATGATTTATCAAACAGACTCCACACAAAAGCTTCATATGCCTCATCAGATGATTCTGTTTTCTTATCATTGAACGTGGATGAAAAATATTTTTTTCTGGAAAAATCTTTTCTACATTGGGTTTTCAAAGGTTCACGCTTCCAGTTTTCCTTGAGCAGGACTCAATTTGGACTACTTAAAAAATAGATATTTTTAGTCACGTGCAAATAAGGAATCACAACAATATTACCAAATAAATGGCAAACAGAATACTTCGTCGTTCACCCTTTTTATGGATAAGAAGAGGATTAAGCATTAGGTGAAATGTCCAGCGATATTTCGATGCCACTAGATACACGATAATTTGGAATCACAAACCAGAAAACAAGTGTCACGTGGAAATAAACAAACATTAGAATGATGGATTTTATAGATAAATATTTCGTAACAAATGGTACAAACGAAACCAAAATAGAACTTAATCTGCTCAGGAATATAAATGTGATACCAGTTCACATTCGTTCAGTGGCCAAACATGACCGAATGATGAAGGCATAAGAAACGAAATCTCGATACAGGGAGACAAAAACCTCCTTTAGAACAGCCCCAAAAATACACTGTGACCACACTGTTGAACTCTACTCAGAATAAGTTTTAAGTTGCATGAGGAGAGTACTTGGTGAGAAAACAATACTCTATTTAGTCACCAGAAAACGAGTTCACATTTTATACACTTTTATTTTTCTACTAAAATATGACACAGGATCAACTATTAATGATCTGCACCCTAATTAATAAAGGACTGGAATATTGCAATTGACCCAACTTCACAGAGAGAGATAATAGAAGCTACAACAGTAATATTGAGAGGGGATATTAAGAGCCACTCAGAGAGGAGGCCTTAACCACCTGCATCCAACGTTATGGATGAAGACGAGGGCATTCCAGAGTAAATTACTGGTCCGAGTAAGTCGCGTACGTCATCTCAGCCGAGTTCCACCAACTTGGGATGTATGACGGACGCCGTTTTTCCCGAAGTTGAGAGCATTTAGCAGTCGCTAGGTATCTAGGAGCTTCCGCGTGTACAAAAGAGGTTTGAGAGCCGGATCCTTTACTCCGGGTTGAAAGTGGCTGGGAGTAGGGAGGGGGTGGAGAAATAGTAATGCAGCCTGCTCGAAGTCCTTGCACATGACAGTAGACAAACAGTCGATCGAGCCACTGTAAAATGAACGGGCACTGCGAGGAAAGATGGCGAAATGGGAAAAGTGGGCGCACTCGCAGGAATCAGGCACGGGAAAGGTAGATGTGAAGGGAGACTAATACTCTCATTGCTGGCGTTTGGGATATCCTTTCAGATGGAAAATATCTCTCCGGAGGACAACATCGGATTAAGTGCCACCTACGTTATCAACACCTCCCCTAGCACTCAAACGAATTCATGTTTTTTATAGCCATAATAAAAACGTTAAGTGAAGGTCATCTCCTCTTCGAAAATGATCGTATTCTAAACAATAAAAACCATTAGAAGAATTCAAAGTAACTATTATTTTGCCAAAACATTCCCAAGTATTCTTTTATCATTACTACAGCGGATTCATTTAGGACTGGAATCTTTGCTCCGAAACTTGCATTTGGAAGAAAAAGTTGTTTTTGGCCAAAACTGAGTTGGACGCTGGAGATAAAAGCATTACTAAGTTTTTTCATCAGCTAATTCATGCTCAGTACAACCTTTTTCATAGTCTGAAATAGTTCACATATAGGTAAAGTGAATTAAATGTTCAGCCATCAATTACTCTTCTATCTGTCTCCTATAACCTCTGCACTTAAGCTTTGCTGACATATTTTTTTGTAATGACTTAGCTCTGTTTTACTCTGATCATATGGAGGAAACTATAAAGCAGACTTCCTTTGAATACCCCTTCCTCGTACATACCCGCATGATTAGCCAACATTCGTGCTAACTATATACCACCTAAGTTTTACTTCCAAGCCTTGAGGACCATACTTGTGAATAACCTTTTTTGCTAGATGAAAATACATATGTTTTTGAGGGAATTTTCATACGCTACGCAAACTATTAGTGTTACTGTCTAGTGTGCTGGGGCTAGTACTACTGTCTTTTCAGTTTTACAAATACCCTACTTCCTGCCGAAACATTTTACGGCAAATATACACAATATCGCTTACTTGATTAACTACTTACTAGCCTAATCTCACAGCAAAATGATTCACTCAAATACTCCCATCAAAAAGACTTACAGTATGCTGTTTTTTTAACGGATAACGAATGCTTTGGCAACTCTTGCAGCTGCCCCACTTTATTCATGCATCTTTGTAAAGCATTCCAAAACTGCCATTGGGCCTATATTGGCGAAATATCGTACAGAATGCTATTGAATAAATAAATAAATAAAAATATATATATATATATATATATATATATTAATATATACCCCCCTGCACTTCCTTTCAACCAATCCCCTTTCCCCAACAACCAACCCCGTACCAAGACACCCTAAACTCTCAACTCCAGTGTTACACTCCCTAGTAGTGAATCTCCTCCAGCTGAAGAAGGGTCCTTAGCCCGAAAGCTAACCTAAGCAGTGGACACTGGTGTCGTCATGGATCATCTACCAGTGAGTGTCCACTGATTTACTTTCCTATCCTTCACAAACCTCAATGCCTTGTTGCTAGCTTATATATATATATATATATATATATGACATCTAAAGGAGCTGGTAACTGAATAAAGGTGGTTGCTCATTAATAGTTAATTGAATATGGTACTGAAATTTGCCAAATGAAACCACAGACACGAACACAGTCCATTGAAATATCCAAAATCTTAAATCTTCATCGATAACTAACAAAAAATTGGTAAGAAACTGATTCAGAAAAGTTTACCATGGGAATATGTGCTAATCTTATCGTGTATCTATACTAGGAACGGGAGATTAGCATCGAATTCCACGGAAGTTTAGGCACTGTGGGCATTATCTCAGATCTGGTGCCATTCAATAACTATTCGTTGCATCCCTCTAATATTTAACTTTATTACCCATCTCTATAACCAGAAGCTGCTCTAATAACCGAATAGGTATGTGGAAAAATAAAATGTTATTTCTATTTACACTCAACGACAGAGCTTCAGCATTCTACGTCAAGAGCACCAAGGTGATGTGATTAAGGGCGAGTTTCGCTTGAGTTAATTATTCAAAGATTAATTATCAGCAAATGAGCCACCCGAGTAACCACGCCGTTCCCATTTAAAATTCAGTATGTTCACACCTAATAGCCAAAGGTTTTCCAATTAAGGTTTGCGTGCGAAGTAACCATTTTGTTACATCACAGAAAATATATGCCGTAACACCAGGCCATAACAAACCTATTTTAACTACTTCTTAACCATAACTGTTTAATGACGCTACTCGCATATGCACACAACAGGACGATTCGTTTAATGCACATTTACGCCAATGAAACGATTTAGGCCCACGACAATCAGGGTTTCGCTTACAATATACACCATCATAACACTGAATTGATTATGTTATGAGTCCCTGGGAAACGGAACTCGGTTCATGGCTCGTACAATAAACCTGATCTCAAATACTTTTACTTCATAGCAGTACGAGTTATTTGAGAATCCCAGTCTAGCTTATCAAGTAACCCCTGTCCTTAGTACGGGAACACGTCGTTCAAAAGCAAATTTAATCTACATTTGAGCTATACCATTTATGCAGCCAACATTAGGCCAAATTAGGGGTAGACGCTAACCTAAGATGGGGTAGATGCTAATGATGAAGAAGACGACTGAGCCAATTCCGTGGGTTTTGGTGTAATTTATTTTGTAGAACATCTCATATATGTGAAAAAATTCCCGAATTTCCATTCTCGACCCAGATTATTTGCTGATTGAAAAACTAAAGACGCCTTAACTCAAACTCATAATCCTCTGGTTAAATTTGCATCGTAACCACGAAGTTACCATCAACAACGTAGCACTATAGCATCGATGTTTACATTTTGTCAATATTGGTAACGGCCTCCAGGTATTAGACCATTAACGGTGAGATAAACTACACAGAACATTTATAAATAAAATCCGTACTGCGCGTAATTCCACAGAGGAAAAATCACCTTGACCGGGAACTGTAACCTGATCCCTCAATAACGCGCCAAGTGCTTTAGACAGCTTAGTAATCCTGAACAGCTTGTTCCTTCAAAGGCCTCGAAAATTAACGGGGGAGAAGGATGCCTCCGGTAGCTTTACGCATTCGGCACGATATTGAGGTAATATTTTTCACTCAATCGTTCTACTCTTCCGTAATTTTAATGACTTTCGACGTAACTTATTTCAACAACAAAACAAATAGGAGGATAATAATCCTCAATTAGTGAGATTTCTAGCTACTCACGTTCAATAGTTTTGTAATCGAGACATAATGAACGTTTTATACCATGCTAAGTAATTTCGGTCGTGCAAGAAAGGAGACTCATATTTATATATCTCAACCTAGTGTCAGCTAAGACTTGGCGATTTAGCTTGAAGCAACTCGGTTGATATGCTAAACGACACAAAGGGGTTGGAAATACAAGCCTTTCCTCGGCATAATTAGATGGAACGTTAATGCCTCTTTAAAATGGATTACTATCAGTGGTTAGTAATGCATCTGCAGAATTTCACAAACCTGAGAACGTCAAAGCGTTCCTCTCTAGCACTATGGCTTCCGGTTGTATCCTGTGGCAGAACCACCACATTAAACGCCACGTCGATATCAAATGGTTTTAACTTAGCATCAAATCATCCTCTGCTAGCACGAAGCATGGACAATTAAAGGCAATCATTAGAAATTACTCCACGGAAATGCCTTATAGGTCTGCAAAGACAAAGAGAAATCATGCATTCATGGCAATGTATTTGTACTTTATTTCTACTAAATTACGAGTTAAATTGGCATTGAACTGCCAAAAAACCAAAACGGTATGATGAAATTTTGAATTTTATGGATATTTATCACTGATAAGAAAACATATACAACGTTTCACGTCAATCTGTTCCTAGGGAAAAATTTTTTTAATCACCTTTATAATGAAAAACTCTATAAGAACAAGTATATTACCTATTAAAATAAAAAAAAACTTACGGGAAAATAAACTGCAGATTGGCGTAAAAATGATGCGAGCACCTTATGTGGACCAACTGGCACTGTCAATGCAAATCCTTTGATTATAGCTGAAAACGTGCACTATCTCCCTTTGTATTCATGATTTTGGCACGCAACCTTCACAGTTATTGTAAAATAAAAAAAATATTCAGGCGCAAGGTTGCCGATGGACATTCTTGAGCTGGAAAAAATAATCCAGATTTTAAGTTCTTTTGCTAACGGCCGAAATTAACGATATGTGAATGGCATCGCCCCTTTAGGAAAGGCATGCACCTGATGTAGGCCGTTACGAGACATTTCCTCTTTAAAGCTCTGGGTCTTGTATACTAAAACGGCCTATTAAAGAGAGCGTAGCTAAATGAGATAGGCTATTGGGTGATAATTTGTATGTTGTCGTTCTGTTTGGCATGCTCTTCTTATGAACACATTTCACGGCGACTCATCATAAGAGAGAAATGAAAAGGAAAGTAATGCTCATAGAAAAGGAGTTACGATTGGATAAGAAAAAATATAAATGAATCAATCATTTTTCGACTAACATTAAAAAGTTCCCTTAATGTCCTTAAGCAGTCTTTTAGTAACCAGTACTGCGAATTTTGGGTCTTCAAAATCACAGGGGGAAACCTGAAAGCCATGATTTCCGATACTGTAGCGCAAGAAGGCTCAGTGTTGCCAATGACTTAGGGATGGAGATTTCTGGCGTGATGGTCAAAGGCTTTCATTAACTGGTCCACTAGACTTCAATAGATCCCTCTCCATATAGGTCAGTGAGTTGCGTATTTTTAGTAAATTTTCTCTCTAGACAAGGGCTTTCCGCTTACTTGAGAGAAGTAAACTCCACGAGCCTTGAGAAGGTGAGCGTTTTGTTTGGTTTTGTGTTTTTTTGCTAAAGTGGATCTCTCATAGTCACTGCTCTGGATTCACGACTTATTTTATCCTTCCCACTATACTTGATGACACTCTGAATACTTTTAATTCCCTTTAATTGTATTTAAAAAGCATCATTTATTTTCTGATAATCACCTAAATGCTGAGTGGATTCATTTGGTCTTTGATCACTCAATCATCAGTTACATACGTATGCCATCGATATCATGGCAGAATATATTTCACCTACCCGATTTAACTCTGGACACTAAAAAATATCAGCTAAGATGGATGAAAATGCCAATGCACACATTTCAAAGTCGAAAGCTTTCTTCGACGGCCAGCGTCACTTGATACGAGATTTGATCTCTGACGGCTGTAGATAACATCAGGAGAATTTATTAACCTATAGATTAAATCGCTTGGTCTGAAAATAGATGCTTAAGCATTAGACTGAGGCACATTCTTTGCCTTGTAGAGTGGAAAAAACGAAACATCATAGATATCTTCAAGGAGAAGCTCAGGAAGCCAGCGACGATTAGTGCATGAATAAGCTCCAAAATTGGTTTTAGAACTTCCATATTTTCTGGCTTTATGAAAACCAGAAGGTAGAACTACTAGCACCAAATCCATTGACGGAGGCCTGGGGTTCCTCGATGAGATTTAAACCTTAAAAATATATAATACCCTAAAATCGTCTTGGATTCCTAGTACTTCCTTTCTCATGCGCCTTTGCCGTGAGGCCAAATTTTACCCATGAAATTATATTGAAACGTAGAAAGCCATGAGACTCATTTTAAGAGGTTAGTGATCGTCACATGTGCTCCTTGATATGGCTACCTGGATGGTACGCAATCGAATATAGAGAAAAAAATCAACCAAACGTTTAGCATAGAATTACTCCAGGCTTCATCTTATAGAAACATTTTATCTCCTTTGAATGAATACCGCTCGGTAAATTTTATGTAAAAGATAGCTCAAATTAAAATTTTGATTTTGGATGGGACTTCATTTTTATATAACTAAGAGCATTAAATATATTCTATCGATATCAAATTGGACCGATTTTGACAAATCGGTATCCAAATTATTGCACTGAAAAAATAAAACTACTACAGAGGTAATGCAAGATCAAAACATCCAATATATTAACGCATTGGAATGGAAAAATCTGCCACAACTGAATGACGTCGTACTAAGCTCACTCCTAACTGAAAGCATATTTAGAATCACATTTCCATTTGTAACCCATCAGGCAAAATCGTTTATGAACTAGGCCTAGGCCTATAATGTTTGCTGATTTGAACATTTTATGAATCAAAAGTATTAACGTTTGTTGCTACCACTGCCTTCCTCAAAGGTAATGAACGCAATTTAAATTTTGGAGTGAAAGTGGCCACTCATTTTATTTTCATTTAAAATCAAGCATTCAATGTTGTTCCCTCTGTATTATAACATTTGTCCAGCTCAATGTTTCACAGTAAAATGTACAAGAGACATCTTAGGATAGTGCGTTAATTACTAGAAACTAACATAAGATAAAAAGAGACGCAGGAGAAAAAAGGTCGGGTAAATGGTTCAGATAAAAGGCATTGTAATGTATCCGTGAACTTAAGTCTTCCTAAATATTTTATGCCCCGAATAATGCGTTGCTACGACTTACCGTGCTCACTCGATTATTAACTATTCTTAATTATTCATCTACATGCTTCCTATTTCACTTCAACGTTTTCAGAAAATTTCTAATTTCCATTCCCCATCTACCACCCAAGGTGCCCAGGTTAGTAGCGTGCTGGCTCCGCTACCCAAAGGTTTACCGCCCAGAGCATGAATATTTGCTTTCTCGGGGCTTTGAGGCGGTACGACAGAGTCTTAGCTGTTAGAGAATTAAAAAACCTATTCTACAACTTTTAAGTGCATACGGTGAAACCAGAACACTGTATAATTTCAGCATAACAATCCCAATCCTATTTCTCTCTCCAGAGCACAGAGGCTAACCTAACAATAGGCATCTCCTACATTTAAAATTGTTTAAGGTTGCTTTAAACAAAAGATAAGTAACAAATATGTCCATAAGAGAAGAAAAAGAATGTTTAAACATCCGTCAGCAAAACAATTAAAGTTGAAGCAACAGCACGGGAAATTGAAGACGGAAATCTCACTCGGTCGAGATATGAGCATGTTGGATACCTTCAATACGATTATTTCCTTTCGTGTTCTTTTATTCTCTGCACCTTTGCTACGATACCCCAATCTTAAGCCCACATCAACCATTTCCCCAACCCAAATATTGTTTTTAAAGCCCGGAGCCGCCCCCAATTTTTTCATTTACATTTCCTTTCATTGTAATTTCACATGGCTTTTTTCCTCTAATGTACACAAATTACTACTTCGTCATCTTCTCAGAATCAGAAAAAACCTATAAAATATTAGGGCTTTTTTTTCTCCACCTGCTAATCGCAAGAATTTTCCCTTTGAGGCTGACTGAATTTTTTAAATTTTCTTTCCTCTGTAATCCTAACTTTCTCTCCACTCTCCGTCCTGGTCTCCAGCGTCATACAAGGCTCATCTTACATGCACTGAAAATTATCCACAAAGTTTGCCACTTGCTAGTGCTAAAATGCAAAGGTAAATTAAAGGAATTCTTGCGTGGCCAGTATTTCGTTTTCGGGAACTTGCACGAACTATTGCTTCCGTAACTTATCCTCCGATACATGTTGCTCCGAATGTTTGGTCTACTGTCCTATCGCTGGATAAAATGCATTTACTTTCATCCCATGTATAAAATTACTTTTTCGCATTATTAACAGTAAGTACGAGTAAATGCAATCGTCATTTTTTTACACAATAAACGAATGGTTGAGTAACTAACCCTCCAAGTGGTTTATTGCGTGTCCACCCTAATCGTTACTTAAGGAGTTTGCATTTATTGAATTCTAATCCATTAGGGGGAATAAGTTAGTAGGCCATTTATGAAACCGAAACATTTATTGAATATATTCCATGATTCGTGAGTAAAATTTGTGGAACTTTGAGTTCGTAATGAAATAAATAAACTTTGTATATTCCACAAAAATATTTAATAGTATAAACCCCGACTGATTTCAACACTCATGTTTTTTTCAAGGGGTAATACATATATATAATACTTATCCTTTGAAAATGACATGAAAGTGTTGAAACTGGTCGGAGTTAATGCCATTAAATATTTGATTGGAATATACAAAGTTTATTTATTTCATTATGGGCATTTATTGAATGTATCTGCAACGCATGTAGAACGAATTATTCGTATTCTAGATTTCATAATTATTTTGGAAGCATAGGTATTGTTTCTGCAGCCGCAGTTGAAATGCGTTGCTGCACTCAGAAGGAATATGTGGATCGTTACAACCCGCAAACCGCTTCTTGCCGTTGAAGAGATTGGGTCGAACGAGGGGGGTGCAGAGAGGGGGTGAGGGTGTGGGAGGCGCAGGGGACCGCCCCATGGGGGTGGGTGGGCTCATGCGATTCAGGGGTGTGCAAGGATTTCGCGCGTGGAGAAGAGGTTCACGGCCGACTGTGCGGCTTCTGAAGTTCAGCGCGAAAGCTAGGCCGCGAGGTTTGGAAGGTGGACCACCTTCACGCCACAAAGAAGTATTATTGCGCCGGTTAAATCGCGCGTCAATTATGAGGATTTTCGCGTTAAAATAATTTAAATTAATGGCCCACCTCGAGTAGTGTGTGTATTTGCAAGCCACACGAGCAGTAATGACTCAGGAGAGAACGAAGAGAAATACATAAGCTTTCAATGTTCATTCCGAAAAGTTACTATAGCTTCGCTTTGCAAGTACTGAAGAATTCCAGTGCATATTAAACTGAAGAATACTCTTTTTTTAGAGACCAGTTTTTGTTCCTGAGCGGCCATCGCTCCAGTTAATTTACACATATCCCTTAAATATTTATCACCACCCACTATGACTTCATTTACATGGAAATGATCGAGCACGAGACAATGACAATTTTTTACACCCATGCTACCCAAAAAAAGGCGGCTCGGATTTTTTGGGTAGCATAACAAGTGTAGCAGTCTCAGCGGAAGTCACTGATGATGCAGATCAAGAATATTCGCCCGGTATCAACTGCCACATCTTTGGGCGAGTGTGGCGTTCACGGAATCGACCGGGGTACTGCGATGTAGAAGGCCATGGGAAACCACTACATTACTAGGAGATGAAAACCCCTAGTAGATGGAGCAAATATGAGGTGATGTGCTGATATGATGTGACGTTAACCAATATATGACGCGGTGGCATACCCCCGGTAAAAATATTCCGCAGGTAAAGTAGTACCCCAACTGCTGCCTCAGCATTTTCCCTTTTAAGCATGGAGTTATAATACATTTAGGGAGGGGTTTACACGGAGGGGAACATCAGTCATATTGGGCGATGTCACTATGAACAACGTTTCCCTATGTATTGTGGATTGAACAGGAATATTATACCCAAGTATAATCTGTCTAACCACTTAATTGGCTTGGACGACATTTGCCTTCGGATGCACTGAAAAGTACGTTCTGGTAGTCAGTACATAACCAAATGTTTCCCCTCTAATACAATCCTGGTTCTGAGGCCAAATGTGAAATGACTGGGCAACGGCCTGCCACGATGGATACACCGGTTCCCGATCAGTCACCGAAGTTAGGCATCGTTTGGCTCGGCTTGAGTTAGGAGGGGTGATCCTCCGATTCGTCTGAGGGATGTTACCCCTGTCTGAACGTGGCAGACAGTATGTGCGAAATGAGCTTAGCTGTTGCATGACGTTAAACAAAAAAATACTAATACAATGTGAAAGAAGCATGTTATACTTTACTTCTTATCTAACGGTGCAATTTTCACGGTAGAAAACGTTCGCGGGATAATGCAGATGAAATCGAAAACACTGACGAAAAACTTCTCGATTGTTGGAAGTTGTCTAACTCTTCAGGTATGGTTCAAATGCCTTCAACCTTTAAAAAAAACCCTATATATTTAATCATCACAAAATGATTCTAAACTCCACCCTTATTTGTAGCATAATGATCAATATATTTCCAGGCCATATTGCGACTGTAAACGGCGTTTTCACGACGGCTATTTTACAAAGGGAATCGTACGTACCTTTTTTCCATTATGTAGTCTTTCCCTCTCAGAATGTTTACTAGGGAGTTAGATTTTGTGCATCACAGTAAATTCATTCAATCAAATAAGTTAAATATTTCAGCCACCAATGCGTATTGTATGCACAGAAGAGCTTCGTAACACAGTGTAGCACTAAATGGACTTTAGTGTTTTTGCGTTGAGCTTTGGGTAAATTATAAACAATTCATTTCAGCAGAGTATAATTTCAATATAGTTGTTCAGAACCATGGAGGCGCATTATTTAGAGCATGTATAAGTTACACCTAGGTGATTTATAGTGAAAAGGTTTTTTCTGTAGAATTTGGTTGCATTTTTGCAATAACTACTGGCGTTAGTAAAGTAATAAAAACAAATTTCGCCTTCAAAAAGACACTTTTTCAAGTCTTACCAGAGTGATTTACCTATCAATTGGCACTGGGATTGAATAAATGTTTTCCGATGCGATCTTAATCAAAAAAAAATTATTCGTTCCCGTTCGCTCTATTCACCAAATATGATGTGAATAAAACCACGTATTTGTGAAACATATTGAAAATCTAATCGCCCTCACTTCCGTTTTGGAATCTTTTTAGACTTTTCATTAACCTCGAAATTTTTATCAGGAAATATTGCTCTTCCACTAGATTATAAATTTATAAATATCAGAATAACGTTTTCAAATTCATTAATAAAAATTCCTATTTTTCCCTGCAGGATATATCCAATAATACTACCACAAACTTTGATCAATAAAATAAAATATACATCAGTAATGAACGTGGGCGTGAGACGATTTGTTTACTCGCGCTGGAGAGCTCCATGACCTACTTGAAAAAAAAATGCCCTCTCGAAATATCCCTCCAAGAAAAGGGCATCGCATTGATGTCCCACTGATTCTAACGGATTCCGCACTTGAGTTGCATAATCGGAAATAAGAGCATCGATTTCGCTGCAAATCTCAATAAATTACAAAATATGTTGGTATCTGTATGGAATTGATTGATAACTTATTTAATCGCATTGATAAAAATGAAAGGCAAAAGGTAGGTATAGCTCTTGCAAAATTTCTCAGGCATCGAATAAAAGTATCGATTTCGCTGCAAATCTCAATAAATTACGAAATATGTTGGTATCTATATGGAATTGATTGATATCTTATTTAATCGCATTAATAAAAATTATAGGCAAAAGGTAGGTATAGCTCTTGCAAAACTTCCTGGCTCACTTTGCAGAAGACGATTTTGAGACATGGGCTATGCAACTTTCTAATTGCTGCCAACTGAAGCACTTCGAGACAGTGGGATGGCTCACTACTACCTGCCGTTTCGTTTCGACTCGACTCAGTATATGCTCCATGGCGATGGGTGAATTATGGTGATGAGTGATTTTATATAGCTACACGAATTCAAACCTATTGAATATAAAAATTACAAAAGCAATTACTGAAGTAAGACGTTAGAACAACATCTAGTGCATTACATCACGCACATTTTCAACTTAAATGCTTGTACCCAAGGATCTACCCAACGAGTACCAACCTTATGTAGCGGCTTGCAAAGCATTATTAACGTACCCACCCATGATATGGCGTAATTTCCGGAAAAAGCGCAAAATCTTGTAACTGAACAGGATATCGCAGTTTATGAAGCATTAGTAAAGCTTTCACGGTTTTATTCGACACAAAGAGATTTTCAAATACACAACTACAATGACATTCGTCTTCCCAATGTTGCTCAACAACCTTTTTTACTAGCGAGAATGAAAATAGTATATTCATTCCTTGATGTACCTAATGTTCCCTATCATCAAATTTACTTTTTATGACTTAGCATGCCATGTAATATGCAAATTTTACTCATCAATTTTAATCCGGTAGGAACGATGAAGGGATACCATTTTCGAAGAAGGAATAATAAAGGAGTAGTAATGAGTCAGGTGATGCACGACATTCGTGCCTCAGGGAGAGAAAATTGAAAGATGTGTCCGATAGCATGTCTATTGCTCCACGCGAAGTAATCTCATGCGCTCCAAATGTCGCTCTTCCATGAAAGCAGTGATCTTTTGTTATTCCACCGTCTCTACATTTTGCCGTGATTCAAGGATTAGAGGAATGCGTACGAATTAAATGTTGAAGTAATTTTAAGGAAATCACAACAACCTACTCATGCGTAGACAATTCCGTAATCCCAAAAGAGTAGGGGAAATAATAATTAGCATTTAAATTAAATTTCATTGGAGTTTGTATGCACGTAGTTGAGACCTCAGCAGCACCACGCACAAACGAATCAGCAACTGGGGATATCGATTCAAAGATTTTTCAGTTGAATTTGAATATTTCAGATTTTTTGAGATTTGCCTAATTCTCACTATCTCCTGTTCATAAAATAAAATACCAAAAAGTCAATTATAATTAACTAATGAACTGGAAAAACTAACATCAAACAGTTTTACGGGATATTAACCATAGCCAATTTTTAAAGAGACACGAAATATACATTCCCTTAACTTAATTAGCCCAACGATGTTTAAGCCTTTCATAAAATATAATGGCCATCCATAAAACCTATCTGATTTGAATTTTTTTTTCACTACTAATACGCGCACGAACATTTCATCGCCTTTGTCTTCGGCGCTAATATCACACGGAAAAGCGACTCGTTTATTTACACTGCTCTTCCCAGGACTGATACGACACTCATGCCTCTGGAACTACAAAAATCGTGGAATACTGCTTTTTTACGGTAGTATATTCAAATCACGACGGGGATAGAGAAAATAGAATAACATTCACGGAGCTTTGCAATGAAAAAGTTTAGCGATGGCTCGAAAGTTTCGGAAACGGGAGAAAAACAACGCAGGGCGGCAGACCATTTTATCGTGGGGTGACATCAACACGGTCCACAAAACACGTAGCCAACTCGTGCACGGTTACACAGTGACTGCCGTGGCTCTTGTGACCACGCAAAAAAAGACATGACACCAGTCCGCTCAGGGGCGGAGACGATAGGGAAGAAGACGGGTATGGGGGAGGGGAGGGACTGGGCCGTGGGGGGTGGGGCGCAGGAGGGCGAGGTTGAAGGCGGGCTTGCATCGCGTGAGCCACCGACGCCCCAATGGTGACGGGGCAAAAAACGGTCAAGGGGCAAGCGGGGAGGCGGGTGGGGGGGCACACGGGTTTGCCAGGCCGAAGGCCGCGGAAGAGCCGGTAATTCCGAAATCCACCGGCGGAGGAAGAGGTTGATTAATCGCTAGACGCGCGTCGTTGCAGTCCAAATCGACCTAACCCTATCGCTGCTGCCCCTCGCCGCCGCCCCCAAAGCCTTGCCCCCAAAAACGGCCCTCCTTGCCCCCGCTCAACACCCGACTTCGAAACCCTTGACGGGCCTCCCGGCCCCGAGACCTTTATCCTTTTGCGGCCTCAACGAGAGACGCCAGTACACCGACGCGCAAACATGCACACGGCAACAACACTTGCAGCGCAGAGCTGCAGGCCTGGCGGCTGGCGTAAGCCCGGAATTCCCCGGCACGCCCCCAAACGGCGGCACGGCACGGCCTCCTGGGTCCTCGAGCATTTGGAGGCGAGGACTGGGTGAGCGGGTGGGTGGGCGGGTCTAGCGGGCAGAATGATGAATTGGCTGAGTGGTTAACATTAGTCTGGGGGAATTTCGGAGAGTGGAGAATAAAATTCAGCGTGGGCGCCGAGTCACATGTGCACATTTTCCGGATGTAATCGAAAATAATGTCCCCATTCAAAGTTGAAATATTATCCTTCATCTCTTTCTGAACGAAATACTTATGGTGCATATACATTACGCTTTTTTTTAGAAAAAAAATATTCCAATATTTTAATATCTAAATCAGAGAAAGTTGATGAAATCTGCGTGAGAATTCATCTTCAATGACAATATTCAGCCAATTATAATTTTCTCATAAATATTTATTTGGTACATCAAGCCCATCCAGAGGAACCAGCACCTAAGAAGGGTTCTAAGGAGTCGTAAGAGGTTGTACCAAATACATTTTTATGTGGAAATTATAATTGAGTATATATTTACCCTTAAAGTTAACGATAATCAAATGCTAAAATACATAGCATTGCCCATATCCGATTTTTCCAGCGTTAGAAGGATGTTTAAGTAATTAACAATTTTCTTTCAAAATCGCATATAATGTTGTGATTTCGAAAATGTTGCCGTGTCAAATATTTTTTATAGATATCATTTAAACTCTCACAGCTTTTCCACATGCAAAGTGTAACTGTGACTTAGTCCTGGTTTACAGTAGAAGAGGCATGGTCATAACTGAAAATATAGCCAAATACTAAAAACCAATCTTTTATAGAATTAAAAATTTTAATGGTTTAAAATTATCTTACTAAATTTGGTATGAAATTTCTCTATCGTTAAATTTGATAATTCGATTTTTATGAATTTAGCCTAAAGATAGGAAACTCATACTCTATACTTGAACCGAAATGTCACATTAGCGAATTTACTTCACTTTGTAGCCATAGTTTAATTCGAAATCACCTACGGCGTATGCTGGCATCCGATTTCGTAGCAGATTTAGAAAACATTTGCCCCAAGACACAAAGAAAACCTTTCTCAAATTATGTGCTCAAAGCATCGTAAAAAATACCACTTAAGCCGTTTTAAGGAAACAGCCTAAAATTAACTTTGTAATTCGAAAGTCGTAATGCTGCTACAAATCGGCATTCCACATTTTTTTAATTCCAAGTCATTTTCGGTATCTGAAGAAAATAGCCCTTCTGTGGCTCATTTTGGAGAAGTTTCTTTGAGAACATATCACGATTACGACTAAGGCCAGCCAGCGAGCTTTTGAGCATTAAAATGTCTCGGCTTCTCGGGCCCCAAATTCGAGTGGCCAAATGATGGTTGGTCGATAAGCCCACAATTTTCTGGCATTCGCCACAAGTGTGAGATTCGTGTGCTTATGAGCAGGTTAGAAAATGCTGAATTTGCGGATCGGACCGAAAGGCGTAAAAACCTTGGATATCACTTAGTCAACGCTTAGCAGTAAGGATTAGTTCTTAGAAAATAGATGTTGGGCCTTGAATTTTCGAGGATTTTTCCCCATCATGTAGAGCATTGGTTTTGCTTGAGAATTAAACACCAATTAAACTACTATACCAATTAAATTCTCGACGCATGATAAAATTCCGAAAAACTTTAAATTGTTCGTATCATCAAATGAACATAAATCGTGCTTCTCAATGCTTGAGAGTCAGTCGCGAACTTGAGAGCACAGAGAAAAGAGCACAATTACATGAGCACAGGTAAATGGAGCGAAACCACCGATATATTTCAGTCCTAATGTGTATGCCACAGGAATTTCTCCTGGGCCATGAAACCATTCGAGGGTTTTGTCACCAGTCAGAAAGTGATACTCCAAGCATGCACCATGGGGGTTAGAACCCTATGTCCCTGTTCATACTGGACATACACTTTAAGGAACATTTAGGATACCATAAAGTGAGCATGACTTGTTGTCCAAGGCCATTACAGGTTTTTCAAAAAAAGCAAAATGCAAAAAAGAGGTTTTTTGACTAGGTAATAGACTTATTGGTGGGTTTCAGTGATAGTAAATCAGAGTAGGTTAATTCACAGATTGGCACGATTTGCTGTAATATTTACTAAGGGGCCTTAAGTTCATTTTGAACGGATAGAGAAAACACACGATTTTCTGAGCCACTAGAGTCTAATGTTCTGCGTTTATTCACGTTTTGTATGATATACGTGCATTTAATTCTGTGATTATATTTAGGCTTTTTATATCCAGATTTCATTAAACTCTAAGATGACTATCAATGAAAATTTTATGACTGTATAGTTATTCGCTGAATAACTTGTTCAAAACTTTGAATTAACAGGTGGTTAGCAAGAGATTTAATTTTGATGCAGTCACTACTAATCTCAATAAAAAAGAAACATAAAAACAACTTCCAAACTCTGCACAAGTATCGATAAAATATTAAAATTTGATGAAATATTATCACAAACACTGTCAAATAACCGAATTCTGTTAGTTTGCAGGAAGGTGTGAAACTTTGTTGCGGGGAATTCTTTTCAGATTTCATCTTCTGAGCCTCTGACAATATAAGTTATCGACTTTCCTAGCTCGAGGTTTTATAACAGAAATTAAGTTACACCAGGCTCTGATTTATTCAATTAGAAATGGTGCATGCGTCCTAATCAGCCAACGTATCTTTTAAAAATCTCTTATCGTTCCAACGACGCAGTAAAATAGAAGGGAGCTCTTCTAATCTTCTTGTCTTTTCTGCAGAGCATCGCTCATTTGTCGTGGTTTCTCACGGAACAAGAATGGACCCAATTCACAGAAAGATGGAGAAAAAAAGACCATAATGTCTCACATTGCGAACATTTGGAGGCCCAATTCTCACAACTAAAAACTTTCCCATCCTTCCCCGCTCAAGAATTCACAAGGATGGAACTTCTCACATCCATTTTCATTTTGCATAATACCCTGTGGTTGAAGTCCCTTCCGTACGCTTTGCATCCCTGCCTCCGCAGTGCCCCTTAAGTCGGAACTCTCACAAAAGGCTAGGGATGAGAAAGTACAAGGAAAGTATTGAAAAGTGTTCTCACATAGCACTTGTGCCCTAATTCAACGAAACACCAGTTCTCCCCTCAAGTAACTGCAGCCGAGCCTTTTCCTCTAGTCTTATCATTAAGGAGAGATTATAATTCTTATGAATTTTAATGCAACCTTTCATGATTGGGGGAATCGTTGTGGAAGTTTATTCGAGGAAACGTATTAAATTAGAGCTATAATATTCATAAAAGGTTTTCTTAAAGCGACTTAAATAGTTCGGAGACTAAAAACTTGCTTTCTTATGGAATATTCAAAGGAGTGATTTTGAAATTCTTTAAGTTTTCGATCCTTGGAGCTTTCAGATTTCCGGAAACATTTTATAGCGGCGCCAAGATTGAGATACAGTGTTTGGTAGCTCGGAAGAAAAACTCACTTCAGTACGTGTTTAAGAATTAAATTTCATCCTATACAAACAAAAACCTGACTATAATACCTAGGCTTCTAAAACTTAAAAACTATTGAATCACCATTAACCTAAATGAAACATGGATTACATTGTATATCGGAGCCCCATAATTAATCAATACACTCTTTGATTCAGGTCTTGTTGGCTGCTTCAGCAATGTATGTAAACTGAAGGTCACTGGCTCGTTACAGATGTAGTAATATGTTTCAGAATTAATGCCTAACGTTACGACAGTGTGGCATCAGCTTAGTAACTGGAGTACCTAAAACTAACGATTTTGCATAGCTTCTCATAAAACCCATTTGACAAAACGGTACCTCTTGCGCTTCTTCCTATAATACAAGTGCCAAAATGCATTCCCTAACGATAAAATTTCCCTGATTGCTGTAAATTCATCCTCAAAATCACAATTATGAATGATAATTTATATCCACGCATCCTTATATCATCTATTTTGCTGAAAATTAAATGCGACAGGATAGGATTCTCGATTGATGACGGTTACGAAAACATTATCGATAGAAATTAGCAATAGTAACAGCAAATATAACAAGTTTTATTCCAATCATGAGGTGATCCAATGAATTCAACTAAATTATGCCGCATTTAAAGTCGCACCAATTGAAGATGGATTACGATTTATTGTAACATGATGTAACAGGTTTAAGAATTTCAGGCACTCCATTCCCTTGGCCTATGCAATTACTGGATTTGATAATACAGAGATTGAAGCTACGCACGGCCATCGGTACGTAAATACTTTTTCATTGCTTCCTTTGCCATAAGTATGAAAAAAATACCATGCCATATAAATAAAATACTGCAAACTTTCAACTATTGGCTGGGAATCCTTTTCCCTCCAGCACTTGCGTTCCACCGCTCATTTGCTATAGGTCCCTTTTTTTTTAATAATCATTCTCTTAGTTTCCTTGCATATTTTCCTTTCATTTTCAACCCCATTCTGTCGATCATGTAACTTACTCTGTCCAGTGAATTCAAATGAATCGTCCCCAGCTCCCTCCTTAAAATGCTTTTAGCTCCCTTAATTTGATTTTTTTAAACCGTCTCGGGTGTCATCCTCTTACGCCAGAATATAATACCCGAGTCCTCAGAACCTTACATCAGAAATGTCAGCACTTCGTAGTTTCTGCGCTCGAGACCCAAGCAAGAGAGTTTCACCAGTAGATGGGAACGTAGAATAGAGGGCATTCAGAGGAAGCCGAAAGAAATAAGGAAAAAAATTAAATATGGAAGTATAAAATAACCTGAGACGTAAAAAGTTAAAAAAAAAGAACAGGGGGACGGATTGATTCCACAACCGCGACGCCACTTTAGCTTCGTGCCATTAATACAAGGATTTTCTAGAGTTGGTACGTAATGAGGGGGTGGCGGACGGAGGTTGGGAGGAGAGGGGGGAGGGCGGTAGTGGAGTGGGAGGGGGGGGAAGGGACGGGGGCGAATGGGGATAATGGGGGGTGGATGGCGGAGTAGGATGCGGCTTGAGGCACGGCGGTTAATGAGGGTGGCGGCAGGGATTTTATGGGGGGGATGGGTAGGGGGGTGCGGTGGCGTCTGGGTGCAGACGACTACGGGTAAAGAGGAGGAGGAAGAGGCGGGAGGGCAGAGGTTGGCGGTGGAGGGGGCCGGAGGTACCGGCGACGGCGGTGGACTCGGAAAGACTGACGGACAAGCAGCTATTTGTGGTGCGAAATTCAAACCGGGGGCTCTCCGCCCCCTCCCAATCTCCACCCCCAAACCCGCTCCACCCCCGTCTACGCCTTACCTTCGAGTCCTCGTCATTAATGTGATAAGCATCGGGGGCCCCACAATAAAGCCATGGCAATCGGCCAGGAGTTTCGGCGGTGCTTCCGTCTGCCAAAGAGTTCGCCTTTGCTTTCATGATCATTACTTCAAAAATCTATCGCACGCTTGCTCGTTTCCGTGTACGCAGCGAACGTGGAAAAAAAACAATGCTATTAGCAACTTTTGACTACATCTCTCATCGAATTGTCATCAAAAGAATAAAATAGAGGTGCTCATCGTGCATTTGAAAATAATAGAGGTAAATGAGGCCTTGAGTATTTCCGCTTAGTTGAATGCATGGTTGTAATACCTTCTCCTTTAAATCGTAACTTAAGCATAGTTTAAAACACTATCGTAAACATCAATCTCTACATTATCATGTTGCGCTGTACACCAATATTTAAAATTCACAAGGGTGAGATACACTCGGAAAAGGTGGATATTGGCGGATTTTCTGCTCTACTTAAGGTGGTTTGAGCGAAAAATCACCTCACCTAGAATTTGAAGAATTTGATCTCATTTTAAAGAAAAAAATGCCATCTATCCAACGATATTAAAATATATACCCCTTGCCACACTAATTTTCGAGCAATTTGCCTTAGAATATGAGTAATTTAACATGCGATAGATTACGGCCATGCGCTTCAGAGGAAGAAAATAAATTAAAAATTGTATTTGGAACACCTAGATTTAGTCAAAAAACTAATGGTGTGTAGTTTATGTGATTTATTAATTATTTCAAGAAATAAATGTACTACTCACCATAACGGTTATGATAAAATCGCAGAAAAACTTTCTGTTGTGAAGGAATTTTTTGCAGACGACCGGAAATCACACGATTCACTTTGGCAACGTAGCACGGAATTATTTGTAAAAAAACCGTCTGATCACAAGTAAAATTTTGCATCTCTAAGGAGATATTATATAATGTAAAGGTTTAGCATTGCTGAATTCGCAGCAACTTTACTGCTAAGTTACTAGGTCGCTCTGGACGTCGACTGCTAGGTTTCTGGTTGGATTTGCCTAAATATGAACACAAATGCTGTTATTTAAAGGCAGCAGCCTTAAAAAATTTCAAAAATATCCTATTTCTTTTTAAAAACATGCTTCCGTAATATCCTTGCAATCGGAAACACGCAGCTATATTCCCACTTTCGTTCAAAGCAGTGAATAAAACCCGTAGGATATCGTCACTGTCTTTCGAAACTAATACTTGAAATATATTGCAATGCTAGTGACGCCATAAAGTAACATGAATTAATAGCCGTATTTTATGGAAAGGTACGTATAATAAGTAACTATCCACAGCAACCTCGGAGCACGAAATCGTTGCCCTTGCCTTTAATCATAAGTTTAGAATGTAGAAATGCCATAATTAATTTACTCCTAGGCAATTTCAGATAACTTATCTTCCCATATTATTGTGGAACTAAATCTATTAAATTTTCACCCAAGTACATTAGAGCTGCCAAAAATCTCGTTACCCATTCCAGCATCTCAGAAACATACGAACTGCAATTTAAAAATGATGGAACAAGTTTGTCAGTTTTAAAAAAATGTGCTCCACTGCAAATTCATATACCCTACCCTTAGTATCATGTAACTGCATCTCATAAGCTCAAATTCACACAAGTGCTGAACTTCCCATATGAATAATAATCCAACCTTACCTCAAGTAACTAAATACCTTTTGTCAAATATTCTTGATTACATTAACCAATCCTGTCACTCAGTAATCTAATTATAACTTCAACTGAGTAATAATAAATCACATTACTAGTATAGCTATTGTACATATTTAATTAATCATTCAATCTTTCCCCAAGTAACTATCTTCTATCAAATTTGCTTTATCTTGTCAACCATCCCAGTAACTCAGTAATTTACCACAATTTCCATAGTCCAATTTCCAACCCAAGAAAATTAACAATGTTGCCAGGTGAAGTGCCTCAGGTACAGATTTTTTAATGGTGAAAATATGTTAAAATATTGTTCCCTGGATTGTGTATTCCTTACAGTTTGGTGTATTGTCTTTTCAATTCAAGGATATCGCACCAAAAGTTTGCATTAAGTACAAAAATTATTACGCAAATGTGAAATAATTATTTTTGAAATTACGGTTGGTGTTATCAATAACAAGTCAAGTTAAAGCCTAAAATACATTCGTTTAGTTAATTACTAAAGTTTTTAAAGATAAAAACAAACAATTTGTGTCAGAAATATTCACACAAAAAATACACGTCTCTTACAACTGCTTAAGTTTTAAATTTATATTCAAATATAGACTTTATTTTCACTTGGGAACTATCTCGCTCAAACCACTTTAAAGTTTTCTTGGGGAATTCTGGTGCCATGAACGTCATGTAGTTTGGCATGTAGCTCGAAGTGTTTCAAACCATATCATTTGAGTTTGAACATGTGTCCCAATAAGATAAACTAAGGCGCAATGGTAAGTTGAACACTCCAACAGGCGACTGAAATGCAGATTATTGTTAGAAAAAATAGCAAGAGGAATGTGAATTTACATACAGCTTCATCACATTCTAAAATAACAAGATGGCTTTTAAGTAGTGAATCACTATAAAAATACTAAATTCTCCCAATATACTGAATGGTTTTCGACAGGTTTCATTGCAAAAATAACATCTTCTGGATTATTATAAGTCGCATTTTCCATGAAACATGTAGACAACTGATAAATCTGTTGTGAAAATTACAAAGCTATTATAGCTATTCAGTCAACATGAACTAACACATAATTAAGCCTGAGAAGATTGACCACATTAGTCGACTTTCACTTGCTCCCATCCAAATGAGGCCTGATTTGGTTTAAAGTGTATTGTGTAACTCTCACTAGTAAACATCACTTACTAGTACAATTTTGTCAAGAGAGAAAAGAAACGTTTTACGTGCCATTTTGAATACCTAGTCGTTTTTTGGAAACAATTCAGGACTCTGGAAGAGATTCGTCACTTTTCTAAAAAACTAAGTTATCACAACAACCACTCATTCTTCGCTCTAAGACGACAGCTCATATTGTCATAAGAGAAAATTAATGAAGCAAACAAAACTCTTAGAGCAGATATAAAACAAAGGCTGACGTTAGCATCACGATGAAGGAAGGAAAGGTTTTGTATTGAAATAAATGGAGGCAAATGAGATTTTCGTAATAAGCTCCTGCAGGCTATGCAAACGGCTGATGAAATTTACGAAGTTTAGCGGGAGAGAAGAAAAAATTGGCCCTCATGCTTTCTGAATGAATCAAAATAAAGTGACAAAATATTTCGTCAACCCAGAAACATCAATTCAATATTCTATTAAATTCGGGAAAATGAGATGTTGGTTATTTAAAACACAGGCGTATTACAACTGAGATATCAAGCAATGTGAATCTTTGAGTTGTATTTCGATACGCTAGCGAGCTATGTATACATATATGTTTGTATAGATTACATGCTAAACGTTTACACCTGTGCACGAAATTTACACCAAAAACTCTATTTTCTGTTTTCATTTCGTCCCCTTCACGTGGCTTCTAGTAATTATTCTAACTTCTGGAATTCATTCCTACCTGTAAATTACTTGCGCATCTTCGGAAAATGATTCTGTAGAAATAAATTCGTGAAATGCTCAACGGAACTACGTCCACGATTTTAATTAATGGGTAAAATCCTCTGGAGAGAAAATACGTGAAAGAGGAGGTGATGATACGTTCGATAATGTTAATGGGTGACGAAGTAAGCGAAGCGGATCTCTGTCGTGGCAGGCATGTGACTCCCTTTCACCAGTTGCTAAGCGCAACCTGTCGGCGAAAAAATTAAATTACGAAAAGGCAAAGTTTGCAAAAATAATAAAGAAAAATAACATATGAGCCATGGAGGAGTGGCCGGACCAAGCCACGGAGAGCAGCAATGAGGGAAGAGGTCCGATTTTGAAAAGGGGTTCTGGGGGATTAGCGGGGGGGAGGGGGACGGGCAGTATTTCATTCGAGGGCCTTTCGCCGCACTGGCTCCACCAGAAATGACCGTATCAGACTGTGGCTTTTGCGGCCATCAGCAGCTTTATGATGTGGCCGAAAATATATTTCGGTCTTTTGGCATAGAAATAAAAAAAGAAAACAATATATCTAAAATGTTATCAAAATGTGGTTCGTAATTGATATTCAGGATTTTTTCATGAAATTAAGCAACGACTTCCTGGAAATTAAAGCACCACTGTTCCCTAAAAATACTTTATAAAATAGTTATTTCATCATCAGATGGTGGATATTTTGCCCATCATGATTCACTAAATTCAAGACATTTACATAAGAAAAGCTTGTTACCAAAATATTTTAAAGTTTGGCCATTAAAATTGTCATTGTCGAGAACCGTGCTTCTGTCTGAACATTAAGGAAATGAACCAAGGTTACTAATTTTTTCCCAAGCATTTGCTGCCTAGCAAGGAAGTGTCATTAGGAGTCTTGATAGGAAGATCAAAAACACTTTGTACATGCTTGAGAACATGTGAAGCATTGTAGTTCATGACAACGAAATAATCATGAATATTAATTATTTTTATCTGCAATTTTGGTCAATTAATACTCATTACTCTAATGCTAACGTTTTGATATTTATACTTATCGTCATCATAGTTTTGGAAAACATGAAAGATTTTTATTTGGATGATGATCATGGTGAAACTAATTGACCAAAACTCCAGATAAAAATAATTATTGAACGTGGTCTTGGAAAAAAACACAAATCATAAATTTTAATTTTAATCAATACTACTTTTGATCACTCAATGATTTTTCATATCCTAACGTAGTACTACTTAATAGTAACGTTATATATTCTGGTCGAATTCTATAGATGCTATAATAATATCGAATTTTTATTGCATACTGTCTAGTTTGACCTCTTCTAGAATAAAAATTATTCAGAAAACACTTATGCAAGCTGGAATATCAACAAGCTTACTCTTTTCCACGTTCAGTGATTAGAAATGTTAGTGAAATGACAGTAGAGAAAGTGTTGCTGTAATACACCCCTCCCAGCCGCCGTGAAGTTTTGGACTGTTATAAAAGCTCTGAAACGCAACTCAACCAAGCCAAATTTTAGCATAATATGGATGAAATAGTTTTGAAGTAATACTCAAGATTCCCAACCTTATTTATATTAGCAAAAAAAACATCGCCTGGAACGTTAAACAGCATTTTATCGTCTCCCGGAGGTCCAACAAACATCTACTTCTTTTCACTCGAAGCGTCAAGATATTTTAAGCTAACAGTAACTAATTTTTTATCACGTCCAAATTAGAGATGATTTCATATGCGCTTGTGTTTATCGATGGAAATTTGAAAGAGGCCGCCAGGCGAAGACACAGTTCCGCTGACCCATGTTGTTTTCAAAGCTGGTATAGATTGAATGAACTCATGAGCTTCAAGAATGTCCCAAAATTGATGGAAGCCTGGGAAAAGTAAAGAAACATGCACCTTGTCTACACCCGCAGCAACTGCGCCAGCTAAAAAGATTCTTCAGCTTTTTTAATGGCTTTGTGGGGAAGAAGTTAGGCTAAATGATAGAAATAATTGCACAAAAATCGGCTTAGGCGTTTAATATGCGTATTACACTCCATTTTACGATTTTATATTTATAAATCAATATTATTCACCTTGCACATCTCTCCGATACCCTCACTTCTTCTTTACTTCTCTCTCTTCAGCGTCATTTTTGTTCTTCGTCTGTGTACTGTGCCACCTCTGCAGCTTATAATATTTTTATCGGTGGTTTTATACTCTGGCCTGGTTTCGGCCACATATGTCATAGCCAATCTAACGACGGTTTAACAGATTCATGCTTTAGATTGTGTTATTATAAACTTGTTCTTTCATATGGTGAATTCATACACCCAATGGCTTTACTTGTCTTGCTAGCTTCCTGTCATGCCTCTGTCCCTACATTCATATCACTAGTCAGTTCAATACCCAGGTGTTCCATTTCCATCGCTTGTAACATTACATGATTATCTAGGATTTTTGTCGTCGTTTGTATTGCCCAAGATAAGAAATCATTCATGATTAAATGGTAAAATGGAACTTTATGGATCGGAAACACTGACCGTTAGAAAAACATACATAAATAGACCATAGGCGATCAAAAGCAGGTGTTATAGATGGGTGCTACAATTTGATTAGATGGATAAGATCAAATGGACGGACAATTAAGAAATTAAGTAGAACACAGGAAAACATGAAAGGAATATATAAAAAACTATTCAGAAAAAAATACCAGATGGATTGAGGTAGTGAGTAACATAATTGAAGAAAAAATAGAGGGAAAAGTCTCATTATGAGGGCCAAGAGATTAGTACATACGCAAAATAAGAAGGCATGTACATTACATGAATCACTAAGTAGTA
Organism: Pyrrhosoma nymphula; assembly: GCA_963573305.1. Taxonomy (NCBI): domain Eukaryota; kingdom Metazoa; phylum Arthropoda; class Insecta; order Odonata; family Coenagrionidae; genus Pyrrhosoma; species Pyrrhosoma nymphula. The sequence goes on from OY754332.1 coordinate 59,175,011, forward strand.
AGGGAGATTCCAATAGATAGGGAAGGGTGTAGGGCCAATCTTAGAATATATTAACAAATTAATCTTATTGTTTTCAATTCTCAGATTCTCAGAAATATAATTTCTCTTTTATTACAGTTGGATGGAAGTGAAATATTAATCTTGCAAAATTCTATTTTAAAATTTTCAAACTTGGGTAAACATATTACTAAATCCGGCATTTGGAGGAGTTTAAACTCGTTCAAGAGAGATTTTTTCTTTACATGTTTAAAACAATATAAGTAAATTTTTATTTCCTACTGTAAGCATCAATTATTTATAGCAGTGATTGTCGCTGAGAGAAAATTCATCCCTCGAAAGGTTCAGAAACGTTAGCATCGAAAGGGTTGAAACATCTTCGGGAATTAACAAAACTTAAACATAGATTTACAGCAACAATAACAGTGCATAGAATTTTGTGCTAAGTATGTACTTATATAAATTTTTCAGAGTTAGCATGGTTAAAAGAAATCACTTCGTACTTTAACTTCAACAGTTAAGTTCATTATTCCCGATCGATTTCAACGCCTATGCGTCAGTATGAAGGTGATCGTCGATTAAAATTTACACTCAATCTATTATAAGTGCGATGTTCCACAAAGGAAAAATCATTTGCCTTGACCGGGAATTACCTAAATCTAATGTAAAGATAAAGGTAACTACCGTGGCTAGTCCCGGTATCCTCAAAATTAGTCAATCTATTATGCAAGTTCCAAACCGGTCTATTTTCTGACGACGTTGTTAATATTTTACGAAATCCAACATACTACGGTAGATCAGGTCATGAGAATAAAATTAGAGAATTAGACTGCAGAACAGACAGATTTAAAATGCCATTTTCCCACGAACTTTAAGGGACCATAACAGCGGCCAATGAGACTTTTATCTAATTTGCCGAGAGGTAGTGTAGCTCTTAATAGTAATAGTACTCCCTAATACTTGAATCCTTATCTGTTACCTAGTACTAGCAGCACGCCGTGCATGTCTTCTACATAAGTCTTGTGTCTCTGTCCATTTGTGTTGTTGCAAAATACATATATATATGTAACGGTCCCTCTCCATTGTGATAATATCTGTAGTGTAGTGCATGCTTGTGAGGCTTCGCCTCGTGACAAGCATTAGCGATTTATGCCAATGCATAATTATTCGTAGTTACACTAACTATAGGGTATTGTGTGATGCATGTTGGCGAATACTCACCCCCTGCCACACACCCCTGAGGTGGCTTGTAGGGTATTTTGTAGATGTAGATGGAAGAACTTATGGTCAACGCTACCTTTGTAATGATGCACACGCGTTGGAATTGATAGGAAATAAATAAATTACGTGGAGCAGCACGAAATGATTTATTTTCGCCACGCTACACAGCAAAATTCCACATACTGAAGCCGACCTCCAACAGTCTAAATTTTTTCTCAAAAACTACATTCTCCGGAAGACCGTTATTTTTTTAGTCGACTCCAAACAGCTCTCCCCCTCGGGAGTGTAGGGCTTTCCCCCTTCGTGTCAACAGCTCCCGCGCACACGTATCTCGGAACAAAATGACCCCCTGGTCACCGCGGAGCGAGCAATCGACGCGAGGACGGCTGTGATGCACGACCTCGGTGAAATTCCTCGGCGGGAACGAAGGGCGGAATTAACTGTGACTGTTGCCCCCGCGGCGCGGGCCGAATATCCTCGGCGTGTCTCCTCCTTGCGTCGATAAAATGAATGAATGCCTCTCCCCATCATGGCATGGGACGGGCCGTCGTATCCCTTTCTCTCCCCCCACTCCGTAAGAAGAGGGAGACCGCTTGCGGTCGAGGGAGGAATCCCACCCCCCCCCCCCCGGGGTCCAGCGAGGGCAGGAAAAAGGAGCGTGGAGGCGCAAAAAATGAACGGAATTTCCCACAGTGACAATGGCGGCACCGTATGAAAAGGGAGAGCTCCGCGGGAGGCCGAGCAATGATTCGTGGAATACGACAAAGAAAACGTCATACGCTCCGAAGGATCCGGATGAATTGGTTCACTTTGGCATCAAATCTGGGGATATATAATCGATGGATCAGGGTTCATAAAGGTAATAACGTACAATGCGAAACCTAAAAACGGTCCCCTCTGTGTGTGAGGCGATCGTTGCTGAAATATGAACTAAGATGCCACCGTTTTAACCGAAATATTTCCCTGTACACGAATGATTCCATAAAAATACTGTCCTGTACGTCTATGCCTACATACTGCCCTACGAGCCGTCGCAGAGGCGAGTGGCAGGGGGTGTTAGGACACCCACTATAGCATTGGAAGAAATGGGGAAAAAGAGGGGGAAGAGTGCAGAGGTGAATTGTATGTTATCAATGTGTCTCACGTTAGTGTCACGCTGTTTTTGTTACGATCATTAATGTTTCGTGGAAAGAAGGAACTTTTGTACCACATATCAGTTCGGCATAGATTAAAATTTTGTCGACTCTATAAGTTCTACGGACATATCGCGGGAATACATGATTGATTGCTTTAAAAAATCTGTGCAGTGAATGGCATGAAAAAAATCACATGATTGGTTCCACTTATGCACAGGCATATTTGCATGGATGTGCGTAGAAGTTTAAGACATGTATATTAAAGCTAGATTATTTTATACGTATAAATTTCAATCCCATTACAGTCACCATGGAGAAGGAACCTTCCGTTTATTTTAATTGCACCAACTAACACACGTTAAATGTGTTCTCTTAAAGTAACTTGAATAAACGTAAATAGAGTCGTCAAGGATTGCATTAAATATAAGATGAATGCATGATAACAGCCTTGGCACTGGATTTTGGCATATATAATGTTGTAATAAGACTTTTATGTAAATATTTTCTGACTGGCCAACGGACGGTCGAGCTGAAGGTCTGCACAAGTTAACCAGCATCTGATTCTCCATAGTAATTCAAATTCAGCTTTATTGACTCACTCATGCATTGCTCAAGTCACTACGCTCGTGAATATTCTGGAAAAGAAAGAGAGGAAAAAGGACTTTTACACAAAATGGAATTCTACTTTATCCTTGCTGAGGTCAATGAGATACGTATCGTAGAGCGCTTCCACTCATGTGCAAAGACGATTGGATCTTTGCTATGAGGAATGAAGCAGTGGACTTCTGCTATGTGGAATGCAGAGAAGCAGCTGAATTCCGCTTGGAAAATTCCGTACGCTCATTCATTAGACCAAATTCTTTTCAGATACAGGTAAAATGGGTTATAAAAATCAGTAAAAATGTCATGCGTACCAATGAATGGAGACCAAATTATAGTAAAAAAAATACAAGCATAAATCTTGACCACATACGGAAATCGTAAAATCATGGAATAGACACAATCACTGATGTTGGAGAGCAGTAGGTTAAGATAATTGATATTGTTTCACTAAATGTAAAATTTCTGTGGCAATACATAGATCAGAAAATGAATTCCGTGAGATGCTGGAATAACATGAAGTTAAGTTGTTATGACATGAAATCACAATACTGCCACGTAATGGATTTAGTGAAAACGGGCCTATGAAAAGTCGTTTTTATGTTGCCAGTTATACATATTGAGGCATCTAGCATATGAAGTACGACGAGGCATTTACATCCTTTAACGACAATATTAGGAAACATATCCTTCCTTATGCAATTACTTGATTGAATCAATGTGGCATGAATAAGAAAGCCAAAAATGAAGTGCAAAAATAAATTAATAATGATATATTTGCAATGAAAATTTGAGAGAAATGCAACTAAAACTGAAAAAAATTGCAAAAACGTAAAAAATTATGCATATTACGTGAAATATTCACCGAGGTTATACCTCATTTATAATATTAATAAGACTAAAATATTCACAATCGAGGCGGTAATCAAACCTGCCACTGAGTTGCCAAGCCGGCTAAAAACCATGCGGCTACCACGGTCTAAATTCATTTTGCTATTCATTAGAGTGATCTACCGATAAAAGGTATCTTATAATGGAAGTTAGAAAAAAAATACTTCAGATTTTTACACGTTCAGGGCCCTACCTACCTCTAGTTTTTCTTTCTTCATCTCAGCGTACCTCCTGCACATCTTCATTCCGTCCATAAAACCTATTCCCTTCCTTCCCCTTCCGTCCTTACCCTACACTCTTCTCTCAATCGTGGCCTTAAGACATCCGTCGCTTCTTAATACCCTCTTCAAGCCACCTACGCTGCCTCCCTCTAACCTCATCCAAAACTTTACTCTCCTCACCAACCATGTCAAGCTTTTCCTCATTTGTCTTCCATTCCGTCCACCGCACATTCTCCAACCTCCACCACGCCAAAACCTCTGACGCCTGCAGCTTATTTGCGTCCTTTTTTCCCTGAGTCCACGTTTCTGACCCATACAACGCCACACTCCATATCAAACTCTTCACCAGCCTCTTCTTTAAATCCGTACTTACGGCCCCAGTCATCAGCTCCCTTCTCTTACTAAACGCCTTCTTCGCTAACGCTATTCTCCCCCTAATGTCTTTGCTATTATCTCTCGCCATATGGTCACACAACGGGCACCCTTGCCTTACCCCGCGGCCTAAAACTGCCCAACGTGATTCACCGTCAGCTACTCTCACCTGTGCTCTCTGGTCGATACATAAGATTTAGATGAGTCTACTATCTCGCCAATCTATTCCAAATTTCCCGAGCATCTGCATTAGTTTTTCCCAATTTACTCTGTCAAACGTCTTTTCTAAATCCACAAAGCAAGCAAAAACATCACCACAATCGTATCATGAGTCCCCCCTCCTTCCTGAACCCAGACTGGTCATCGCCTGAATTGTAATTTTCTCTACTTCCCAACTTTTCATTTATAATCCAAACAAAGCCTTAGTCACGTGCAAAAGTTAACTAGTACTTGTTCTATACTACTCGCATTCTGACACTTTCTACTTCTTTGGGATTGGTTTTAATACTGTTTTCATGTAATCCTCTGGCCATACTCCATCCTCGTAGAACCTAGGGATTAGCTCGAAAATCGATCGCCTTCCCTTATAACCTAACTTCTTCAGTAACTCCAAAGGTATGCTATCTATTCTCACGGATTTTCTTGCCTTCATACCTCATAACGCTTCCTCAATTTCGCAGTCGAGTTAATCCGGTCCGAGGTTATCCTTCTATATTGTTCCCTGCTTCTCTATATCTATATTCACAGGTGTATTATTGCTGTCAAATAGTCCCTCCATTCGTTCTCTCTACTTATTCTCGATATCTTGCTCGATTTTTATTTTCCCGGTTTTGTTCTTAACTTTTGTTATCGTTTGCCCTCTCTTATCACTCAATAGAATTTTCACTTCAGCTTGTATCACACCCACTACCCCCTCTTCCTGCAGCATTTCCATTTCCTCGCATTGTCCTTTACACCAGCTTTCCTCCACCCGGTTGGTCACTTGTTGGAGTTAATTGTTTAATTCCTTGTACTTCCTCTTGCCTAGATCGGAGTTGACGTTTTCCCACATCCTTATCTCCTCCATTTTTCTAATCATTTCGCCTGTGACTCAGTGTTTTTTTACCCTCATTGATTCCACCAATTCTGTTGTTTTCTGTGCAGCTCTTACTACGCCTGTTTTTATAATCTCGCAACTTTCCTCGATTTTTCCCATTTGCTTTGCTTCACCTATTATTTTGCTCTAGTTCTTGGTATTTACTTCTTTTTCATCCTTTCAATGCTTCCATCTCTCACCTTTTCATATTCTTTACTTTTGCAAAGCCTTTAAAATCTATCTTCACAGTTCGTCATGACGAAGTTATGATCTGAGTCTGCATCCGCCCTTGAATAGCTTAGCGGGTTTCATACGCTATTTTTAAATCTCTGCCTTACGGAAATGTAATTTATTTGATATCTCCCAGTATCACTAGGCATTTTCCTTGGGTGCTTACGCCTGGGGTGATATTGCTCTAATTCCAAGTGTGTGTGAAGAAATTATGGGTGTTATTGATGGGTGTATTAAACTAAGTGTTTGGTTCTACTAATTTATTTATTCCACAAAATTCAACTGCCTTCTCACCGCGGTTATTTCTTGTCCCTAGCCCTTGCCCTCCTGAGTGACTCACATGGAGACATATTGAGCGCCAATTTGACATATTTGAAAACATTTGTGTGGTCAAAAAATAAAAATATAATGGGTGGCCATGTCAACCACTCTTCCTCATCATTCCTGGATTTTTAAGTCAATACTCATTACAAATAAGTTGACGAATAAACCGATCCCATTACTTGTGGAAGTAAATCAAAAGTCATGATCTGAATTTCATTTAGAATGATGCTCTATCGTAATGATACGCTGATTAAAAAATCGCACATCTCTTTTTAGTGTTAAATTCACTATCCACAAACCTGAATAATTGCGACAGCTGAATTCTCATTTAACTGGATACCGTCGCTCACTCTCCTAACGATAACAAAAAATAATCATTTCGGGTTAACAGTTTGGAACCCTCGTAAGACCGCAAATCCATTGAATTCACACAAAACAGTGCAAGATATTGTTGAGTTTCCTTCGGTACGAAGCGAGACGGTATATTGACGTCAAATACAGGCAATAACAATCGATTCCCGGCATACCAAGGCCAATTAGACTTTGCACGAGGTGCTATAGTTTTTTATGATTCTTAGGTCATTTACGCTTTTTCCCGCTTCATTAATAATTGATTTAAGTCTTTTGAAGACATAAAAATGGGATTCTTCTTTGATTTATTGCACATTTACGAGTTACTGCGCATTTAAATCATATACTCTACTCCAAATGTTTCTACTCTGTTTTGTCATTTTATTTCTTATTGCTACCCCATCTGTATTTTTAGAATTTACTTCGCAACAATGTTTAATCTGAAACCTTGCGTTTACAGGTATGGAATAACGTAACGCAAGACTTAAGTGGCCGAGAACGGTAATTTTACCGTTGGTAACATTCGAGAGACCCGAAAGCGCGTATTTTCGTTATTATTGCTACCGTCGGTTACTTTCGTTTCCCCTTCCTCTTTTGACTCATCCTACCGCGTCTACGTTCAAAAGCATGGCAAACATAGGAATATTTACTATACGTTTTTAATGTTTTTGGAGAGATTTTGCGTATTTGTACATGCGTGAAACTTTACATACCTGCTTTTATATGTGAAATGTAGGTATAGATAAAATAGAAAAAAAATGAATTTTACCGAATACCTTTTTTGGCCATTCCCTGCTTATTTGCATGCAAACATATGAAATATGAGATATATTTCGTAATAATAATCTTAGGTACGTATGTGCAGAGTTTCTCCTTAACACGGAATACCTAATACATGTAATAATACTGTAATGATTGCTAACAAATTGCAAAGTGTCACGCCTAGACAAAGATTCGAAGAAAATTATATAAACATTTTTTTATTCTAAATGTTGACAAATGTTTTATTCTAAATGTTGATAATGATCAACTACTCTAGTAATAACATTTCACAATTGAGAAAAATATATGAAATATGATTCTTGCATCATTTCAATCTATGGCTGTATGATGAGTTCCATCGCACATACAAATATTCTAAAATGAAATGTAATCCTAGAATTTCTTTTACAAATTACTTGCAAAATTATTAAAATATGCACTCAAAGATCCAAGTTTACCCCTCCAGACAGCTTCGAAAGAATACGCAAGTGTGTTGCACGCAGAGCTATTGATTTTCTGTGGACTGTTCATTTTCAATGGGACATGGGCTATGAAACAATAAATGATGGCTAAATAATGATTTTCTTATGAATAACGCAGTTAAATTCAGTATGCATGCCAAATGTTTGGAACCTCCTATCATTCTAAAGAACAATGGCTCTCCGGAGAGTTTATGGGGCGTCCTTAAAAATGGATCTAATAAGTAGGGTTCTCAGCGGCAATACGTGTTAGGGTGTGAGAATATCGTACAGATGGGTACAATGAAACCTCTGGTACGAGAAAAAATGAGAGCACGTAGGAAAAATGCGACGAAGCTTACTTAGATTGCGAGCAAGCCACAGTGAGGGGGAGTTAAGTGTAGACTCTGCAAGTCTCCCAGAAGAGACGAATGGCAGATGGTGGAGGAGGGTCCGTGAGAAAATTGGTACGGAAATGAGATGCAGCAGAGAGAGAAGGTTCAAACTTCCGAATAAGCACGGAGATCGATGTGCTACAAGTTTCGGCGCACCTGTATACACATTAGGTGCCGGAGTCCTTCGCACCGACGCGAGAGATAGAGAGGCCCCGGAGAGTAGGTATACACTATATCACGAGCCAAGTCCGGACCGGACGACCACACAGAGATAATGGTGTTCTCGCTCTCGCCCGCTCGCATTATGGCATGCGGAATTCGTTTCGCGGTCGGATTCCGAAAATAATGGTCTCGCAAGACGCACACGTACTCAAGCGGAATGAACACGCCTCAGCGTCACACTTATGGATCCCTCTGATGTATCCGTGGGACCTTAACTACCCCTCCCTCGCGCCTTCGAAGGGGAATTATTGTTGGGACGGGAAATGAGCGGTGGGAGGTGACAGGTGGGCTGGGGCTTAGTGCGACGAAACTTCTGCCCACGGTGTAACTCGCTCGCTCAAAGCTTTTCCCGATGTCGGGCGAAGAAAAGGCGGGCGCGACGTGGGAATTGGGCCACTTTTGACCGTGCGAGTAAGCCTAACGATCCGGACCTACGAAAAAAAAATGATGGTGAGACGAGAGACGGCTCGTGGGGCACCCCGCACGCAGCAATGTGGGGGTGGGGGTTGGAGAGGGCGGGCCGCTAAGAGAGGTGTAGGCGGCCGTTGAAATAAAGGGACGGCCTCGAGACACTGGGACGGGGAGCTGTGGGGAGGGGGGACAAGACGAAACGCGTATTTCCTTTTTCGTTAAGGAGGCGCTCGGAAGAGTTTTATCCCTCACAGGCGTCCGCAAATTGGAAGAGGCTGTAGTTTGGGTCCGACGGTGCACGCCGGCGTCGGAATATTGGTGCTGGGCCGCACCCCCCGGCACCTCACTCTCCGGCGAGCGATGGGGTGATGGGGCCAGCCCCCCCCCCCATATCCACCCTCTTACTCCGGACTTCCCACCACCCCCAAGGCCACCCCCCGATCCGCCTCTTTTGCATGCTGCGCTGGCAAATATTTACATAAACCAATTCGCTTTCGCACGAATACACCTTTCCCCCCGAGGAAGCGAAGAGGTCCGAAGGTTTATTTTGGGAGAAAATGAGGAGTTTACAGGAAAGGAGAACCCGAAGACCCTTAAGGGGATACGGGGAGTGGCGGGGGAGAGGTAGAATTATGGTGCCTTCATTTTAAGATAAAATAAAACATATAGAGGTATTGGTGCGCCCACGGAGCAGAGACATCCTGAAAATGAGCACATCGATGGACACCTTTATCTTCGCCCATCCGACCCTAGTCCCGCTGTCAAGAAAAATGGTTGAGACGCTCTTATGAAAAGACACGCTCCATGTTATAGATTGGTCACCCCAGTTATTTTTTCAATGAAGTTATGTGTGTTTATTGAAGTACATAATTGTTTGTTTATAAAAGTTTGGAGCCGTCTACGATAGATCCAATTAATAAAAAATACTTCACCCAGCATTCAATACTAAGTAACTCATCAGGATACACTGCCCTACCGGTTCGCAGACGGCTAATTGTAATACCATGGCAAGTTCCTTATGTAAGTATGGTATCCTTAAACATCGTGAAAAACATTGAACACTTTTTCACGCTTAGTTAGACTTAAGCCTCCTGGACGGTGACCCTATGCACAGGTTTTGACGGTTCCGCTAATTAACATGTCTGGAAATCGTGCATATCAAATCAAATTTCTCTAAAGCTCACAAAATTCCACAGTTATTGGAACTGGGACATGCAGTGGTTGAAGTACTCGAGGCAATATCAAGGGAAACGGGTTCGACTCCTGGTGAAAGCAGATTACTTTTCCTATGTTGAATCATTACTCTTATGTGCACTTGCGGGTGACGCCGTAACGGTATTTCTACTAACAGTACACGGTAATAAAAAAGCTGTCTAAAGTAACATTATTAAATTCATGTTTAGCCTAGCAATTAAACTTGCCATGAAAACATTTCATGGCCCAGTAAGTAAGAACATATGATACACGGCTACTAGATCCATTGGCCTAATTTTCACATCGCTATATAAGCCCAGATGCTTTCAAAATACGGAAACACAGAATGAAATGCTCCTTGTACGGTGGTAATAATACTGTACTGCACGTGTGGTATATACTGTGCGTAAAAATTTCAAAAGGTATTCACCTTTAAAATAATTTACTTTCAGCATGGTGAAGTTCTCAGATAATTTTTTTTTCAGAGAAGATTTCAGCAATCTCTGTCGAGCTTCAGCGGGAATTACGAAACTCATATATTCAGGCATACTGATGCATAAAATTTTTAAAACAATATACGAGTCACACTGTTGAAATTTTTACTGCCATAAGCTCTTAAAGAGCTCTCCGGCTGTTTCCTCGGGCGAAATTGGGCAAATAACCACGGTGGTAGCATCCTATTATGAAGAAAGCGTTGAGATTTCTCAGCTCCACAATGCTGACTTCTTTCCACAACGAATTACAAATGTATTCGAACAGTTAAAAAAGGAGCACCCATACCGAATTCCCGTCCATCCGTGTTAGAGATTGCGGCAGAAAGGTGAAGACTATGTGCGTCAAAGTAGACGTGCCATCACCCAGTCCTCCATAGCTAATACTCAATCACCTTCAAAACTCCCAGCTCGTCCAATTTATGGATAAAATGAACAGAGACTGTGTCCTCTCTCCTGCGCCTCCAATTTCACTCCCTCCCTGCGAGAAAACGCATCGCACCTCCGAACACCTTTTATTTCCTTCCACCCCCCGCCCAAAACCGCCCCCTCCTCCCTCCCCCCCCCCACACCACCCAACTCTTACTAAGTTCTTTCAAGTGTCCGGGGGCACTCCGACGTGGCTCGCCCCAAACACGTCCCCGCAAACCCCACACACCAAACCTCCCAGCCCCACCCCAACCCGGCCGATAAAGAAAACCCCCTTCGGCCTCTGCCCCCTCAACCCCTCGCGCTTCCCCATCCCTCCCACAAATCCTCAGACCCTGGCGGGCCGCATTGCACCTTCACCCGAAATTCGTATTCATCGCCCAGAGCCGAAGCACCATCCAATTTTCTCAAACAACTCTCTAACTCCACCTCCTGAAGTCTAAATACGTGCTTAAACAAAGCAGCATCCATCCCTTTTGGGTCGGGGTGGGATATGGGAGGCGCCCTAAGTTGTGGGCTGTGAAAGTGCTGACGTTCTTGGGGTGGGGGAGGTTGTGTAGCGGGAAAAAATACCCAAATCTCGAAAGGTTGTGGGGAGGGAAGGAGTTGGAATGGACTTGGCGGGAGGTACAAAGGGGATGGGGTTGGGTGGAGGACAGTGCGGGTCGCGGAGGAGGTAACTTCTTCGTCAACGACAATAGTTGTTTGTTGGGCACAAACAAGCCTGCCCCCGGGAGGCGTTGGAATCGGATGAATGAGTCAAAGTCCGCCGAGTCTCTCTCGTGTTTCTTCGCGATTGTACTAGTAATTAATGCACCGACGCCCAGAAGTCCTTCTTAAGGAATTCATGAGCGACAGTGCATCTGAAAAAAATGTATATATTGTTAATTCTTGGAAATATTGTGATGAATACTTCGTAGCCACATGTGCAAAATCCATTCAGTTTTAATTGAGGTATTACAACCACATTTAATATCTCTCGTGAATCTACTAGTAAATCATATACCGACGCCCAGAAGTCCTGATTACGGAATTCAACAATGACAACGCACCTCTAAAACACACATATATTCATAATGTTTGAAAAAACTCTGAAGAATAACTTTGTAACTACAAGTACGAATGTCAGTCAGTTTTAATTGAGGTAGGAAATTGGAGTAACACAATCTGACGTATTTTTGTCTTTGATAATGAACTATTGATCTACACACCGACTCAATGAAGTCCTGTTTAACGAATTCAAGAAACGCAACACTCATTTTAAATGATATTCATAACAATTAGGAAAATTTCGACCAATTTATCTGTTGGCGCGCGTGCAAGGGCCGATCAGTTTTAAATGAGTTTAGTAACTGGAAATGTGCTCTGAGCTATCTGAAAGAGAAGCCACCTTCAGCATAAAAGTTCTCATTAAAAAGTAATTCTTAATGCTGGACTTCGAAAAGTCTTAATTACCATTATGTTCGCATTATAAAAAAATGAATTGATAAAGGTTTTCATACCTCTGCGTGGAAATGACAACACGCAATCCTACCTCATAAACTCAACATTGCTAGTAATCGACGATAATGCCCAAGGCTATTTTCATTCCTATCTGCATGCGGAATACAATCGTCAAACAGAACAAAACCACTAAATGTATGCCAGTAGCTCAACGACGCTTTTGGAATTAATAATGTTTACAATAGACGTTGCTTCTCTCCACCAGTACATTATTTACACTACAAAAGACATTAATTTCCCGGATTCTCGGAGAAGTGCACTGTTTTTGGGCTCGTAATGGGAAGCTCCAATTATTTCATCCATCCGTATGACGCTCGTCGTTTTCCTGCGCGCGTTATTCCTTGAGATTTAGCGTGTCTGACGTCTCCTTTCTCAGTAAATCCCCGCATTGGAACAGCGTATTTGCCGAGCACGGCCGGGCGTCATTACTTACATTTGGAAGATGGAAGAGAGCCACGCGCAGTAACATTGGAGCTAATCTTCTCTCTCTCTCGTCAGTTCAGACGCAAAGTCGCATTAGCGCTCCTCTGCAACATTACCTATCTGTTCTCCGACCATTACCTAATTCTTTTTGCAATGAGGAGCCTCGGGGGTATGAGGGGAGGAGAGGGTGAGGGGCGAGGAACGGGGGTGACCGCCTCCGGCGGCGGCGTCGAACTTTTCGTGCCTCAATGACGAGAGGGAAAAGTGGGGGGGGGGCACGGTGCCGTGGGGGACGTGGAAAATTGCGCAACTTCGTCCCGATTAGTGGAGTTTCGTGTGTCACACAGGGGCATCTAGGCGGCTCAGGGCCAGCGGCATCGGCCGCGAAAACAAAGCCGCAGGTGGCCTCTGCCAGTGGGAGGGGTGGGTGTAAGGCAGGAGGTGATTGTGACGCGGAGATGGGTCGCTCGGGGCCCCTATCGGCGGCGACGTTTCAGGGGCGACGCGACCCGCCCCTTTCCACCTGCGGTAAAAACACCACTTTGCTGGGTAATTCCGCGTACTGTTTGTTGCTAGACTGAGACGAGACGATTCTTGGGTTCAGTCTCGTCTCAGTCTCGTTGTCCGAACTCGGATATCGTCTCGAGTGCCGTATCGTGAATCTCAGTCTCGTCTTGATCTCGAGTATTAAGATGGATGTCGAGGGGAAAGAGTTTTAATATTCGTTTGGAGATAAAAGCCTTTTCAAGTCCATTGTAACCTTATAAGTGCCCTTAAGTCCCCACTTAGATACTATGTTAACCCCCGAGGCTAGTTATGGATAATTGTTTGCACTGCCGAGGACTTTTTTATCGATCTCGAGTCGATCTCGAGGAACGAGTCTCGTTTGGCATTTCAGACAATGGTCTCGTATCTAGTCTTGTCTCGAAAATGAGGCAAGACTCGATACCAGACGATTAAGTTTCCAGTTTGGCGGTAACTCTAATCCCGGGAGGCTCACCGGCGAGGTTGCAAGGTGGCGATATCGAACACGGGTGAGTGGGTTGAAGCCGGGACGCCAATGGGGTGGCGCAAGGGAAGAGACCGATCTTTGGAACGACTCCGGACGACGTCCATGGGTGGAGTTTCCTCGGAATGTCAAAGCGAATATATCTTAAGTTTTGTTCTTAGGTTTCTAACCCCAGGTACATACTTCACCAGCAAGAATTCAAATAGTAAATATAACGACGTAGGCGTCTACACGAAGTGTGACTTCAATTTTAATCCAGGCAAATTTAAAAATGATCGACCATATTTTTCATCGACATTGAATTATTTCAATGAACTTCACCTTGACATTATTTCTTTTTTGCCCATCAGCTTCATATATGCATAATGCATAGTAACTCAGAAACATTTCTTCAAATTCCTATAAATACACATAAGCTATCCTACTTTTTATGCACCTGTACCAAAATTCGAGCAACTACCCAACTAGAAGTAACAAACGGAACACCATCCAAAGCTATTGCGATGAATTTTATCGCAAAATGTATTCATATTAAAATACTCATCTTCATAAATCATATATATTATTACAGAAAGGTCTTTTTCTGTCATTCCGTATAAGCTCCGTTAATACTGCACCTACAGTGATAAATGAGGTATCATTTTAAACGTTGAATCACCGGCTTCTGACGAAAAATACAATCTCAATCTCAAATTTCACTATTTACCCATTAATTTGACTTAAAAGTTTCGATAAACTCTCTTGCCTGTATTGTATCCATATGTTTTGTATATTTTTGCAAGAAAACAAGTAAAAAGAAAGTATTTGATGATACACCTTCTCTATTTAAAACCCAATTACACCGTTTCCTTAACACACTTATTCCCTGATAGCGTGAAAGTGCGAAATTATCGCACGGGTTACCTAGTATTTTTTTTAAATTAAAATGTTTGATCTCAATAAAAATATAAGTACTTTAAAGCTAGCTATACTAGTAATATTGAAGTCACCCAGATTATGATATCGGTGGCGTGAATAGGTAACTACTAAGTTTTATGAGTACCAATGCAAAAAAAAAAAGAAATGCACATCTTTGCAAAAATACTCAAAGAGTCATAACAGTTTCTGCGCTGGGAGCGTCTACTTCAGGAAAATAAAATACACACTCCACCTACCCACCCGACTACAAGGCAATATGTCATGAGCAAACAGTGATTGATTAAATATAATTTCCAATCAAGCAGGGTGGCCCAAGGGCCTTCAGTTTAGCACTTTGCTGGTAATGAGACAGCGGTATGAGGGAAGGGCGGGGCTGGGTGGGGGGAGGCGGGTGAGGTGAAAGGAGATTCCATTGGAGGGGGCCTGGTGGGGGGCTGGCGGGACCAAGGGGCTCGGGGGCGGTGGGACCGGGGTTGGGGATGGGCAGGGGGGGGGGGGAGGAGGAGGATGTACGGGAGGTTGCGGAGGTGGGTGTGAGTTACGCTGGCTGCAAGCGATAAGCCAAGGGGTTGGCGATCAGCTCCGCTCCGGCTCCGAGGCCGCACACATTGTAAAGGATTCCACCGCGATATTTTTTTGAAGTAACGGCCTTGCTTCAAAAATAATTTCGGAAGTAGTGCGCCAAATAAAACCGCTACTCAAGAGATGAATTCTGAGATAACTGGAATTTTCCGAGCCATAAAACTTAATTTAAAAAGGATAAGGAAAGAAATTTTGATTCAATCAAAATCTCTCGGTGTAATTTAATTTAAAATGATGAAATATCGGAAATAATTCTCGTTTCAAATCTACGGACTTAATGAGAATGTTATTGCCGGAGGGGGTACTTTCTCTTTCATTCAAGGATATCGATCCTTGTCATTAGCTAAAAGAAAAGCAAGGTAATTTAATTGCTCACCATCAACATGAGCCCAAATAACGCCAGTAAAGCAAATATCTATCGCTTTAAGGTGTATTTCCTTTGTTACATTCTGCGGAATTTGGCGTAATTTCTACGAATTTTAATTTAACATTATTTGAAAAGAAATTCGAAAATCTGGAAAAATGTACAGTTTTCCTCAAGTAGTCCTAATCTTAAACATATTTTATGCGTATGAATGCTTGAAATCCTTTCGCAAGGCAATCAACTGTGCCATTTCACAGTTGATTATCCAAGTCAATGTTTCAGCGGATTTTAATGAGAAATTCGCGCAATTATTTGTTTCATCCTATAGTTATTTTAAAAAAGGGAGTTACTTGAGTTTTAATTTTAAAACCTCATTTTATGCATCCTTTTTCATTGTTACTAAGTCTCAATATACATTCACTGAGGCACACGTATTCAGCACAGTAGCGCAATATTTGTCTACCTTCTATGTGCTTACGTATCTCATGATAAGCAATGGTTTTTGGAAAACATTTCCTTTCAATCTTTCTTAACACTAGGAGTCCCGGACTGCCGTACACCTAAAGTAACCTAATGGAGTCATTTTGATTACATAGATAATTTTTTTAACTTTAGGTTCACTGTCAGATAATATATGCTATCCACAGAGACTAAGACTAGAGGTCGGAGTTATTGAGATGATTAAAGAGTTATCCAGGGATCTAATACATGGGCATATACTTGGAGAACCATCATTTTTACTGAACAACATTCAGAATAGAACAATGTTTTTAAAAATATAAATAATGTATAAATATTTTTGAAATATAAATCATGGAAACAATTTTTTGGTAAAACAGTTTGATTTAAAGTATATGTATTTATTTGACTGGTGAATTTTTTTAATTTCTATTTATGACTGCAGTTTACACAAAAGTACAGAATTTTTAATGTACATAGACTTCTCTTGTTTGTCTCTTAAAAACCAAAGTTCCAATTTTTCTTGCATTTTTTCTTAATTTGTCAACACTTAGTTCTCTTTAATGTTAGATATGTATCTTCCACCATAATTTATATTTATATTCTATCTTTCTTTACCACGTTTTGTACCTATTGTTTCCTCGGATAATTGCTGGAGAAATGTTTTTCTAGAGATTTTTCCCCAGTTTCTGCTATATAAATTACCCAGGAATTTATGGCAGCGAGGGCCAGTGCCGAGTTCAAGATCTCAATGTGTACCTTCTTGTCATTTTATCCACCATGTCAACTCCATATTTTGCATAATTGAAAAATGTTTCCTGAGTTTCCTTACCATATTTGCAGCATCCACACTGGGAAGTAGAGAGCTCAAGAGAGCAACAATTTTATTTAACTTTCCTTGGTAAATGGTCAGAGTGATTTCTTCGTGCTAACCAACTTTAGTTGGGTACAAATCCTCCTTCATCGTCTTCATAGATGCAGTAACCTCCCTCCTTATCTTATTCATGGTCCCAACAATGTTACTGCAAGTTGCAGTTCGGTAAATTAGTTATCCGTTGTCACAGTCCTTCCTTTTCCTAAGCGTGGTTCTGTTAGCTTCATATCACAAAAGGAAATATTCGTATGTATCACTTTATCGAAGACACACCATTCTTAAAACCTCAAGGAGTCATTTTGACTCCCACTGGGACTCCCGAGTGTTAAGTTGGATCACTAGAAGGCGTCTTCAAAAAGAAACCGAAATTCCAGTTCTTAAGCATTACTGAAATGAGGAGAACAACATTTTCCAGTACAAGTTTCAGGAAAAAATTTTATTTTTTCAAAGCAGTCACTTTTTTCATGGAAAAAAATCGGATGAGTTTAGTTATGTCAAATAAATTTTTCAAATGTTAAGGTAATGAAATTGAACGTTTAAATACATTAGAAAGTAATCAAGAAGTTTGTATTAGATGGATAAGATGCTGAAGGCCATTGTGGAATATTTAATTATCTAAATCGTGTAATACTTTCTTTTTCACATTGAAAAATGGCACGCAATGCTCGATTACGCATCTTTCTTGGTGAATTTTTCAGCGTGTAGGCACTTACACATGTAACTACTAGAAGTGAGAATTCCGCTTCTCTTTCCCACAAAGAATTTTGCTTGCTTTGTATATCCACGTTTCAGCATGTTTTTCACCGTTTTCACATGCTTACTCAAATAAAATCAGATTACCGAGTCTTTTGGCTTAAAGGATTACGCTTGAAAATAAATGGAATTCTTGCAGGAACGCAATTCTAAAAAAAAAATGAAAAAGGGAAAACCAGAAATATTCTAAAACAGACCCAAGGAAAAACAATCGTAAGTAAAAAAAACTGCCACCTTTTCTCAGCTCGCCGAGTATTAATGATACAAATCCCCCTCATTCACAATATTTATAACCATCCTGGGAAAGGTTTATCAAGGTTAATTTAACAATGCGCATGTCGTAAATTTATAAGTACAAATTACTCAGAATTTGCTTTGAAAACGTTGGTCAATTGGAATTAATGAATAATTAGTTCAATTACTATCCCCCTACTTAATATATGTATGTACCTATACTCAATCACCTATTTACATGTTCCAGAGTTTGTAATTTGTAGCTGGTGCCTTACTATGGTTCCCAAAGCTTTTGACTCGTATATTTTGGCCAGGGACGGGAAAATTGCTCTGAGGTCGGGAAAGTAATGCGGAAAATTCCGAAGAAAATACTTTGCTTGGGCCGGCATTCGTCATCAGAGAACGAGCCGTGTGCGTGATTATTATGGTATTCCGACCGCCATGGTGCTTCACACGCTTTGTCAACTCCGGCGCCGTGAGACGCCTAGAACTAAACTCCTCACGGCAAGAACCATAAATTTACTTCCTCAGAAATACACGCTTGAGCGAGGGATTTGCCCCAAAAATTACACCACATTCCGTGAGAGCAATACCCACTCCTCAATGCGAAAATTGTTCCGTAAATTGTGGGTGCTACGTCAAAAATATGACAGACGGAGGCTGAAGAGAAACTACGCACTCATTTCTCGAAAGCAGTGATAAGTTTACGTCATTAATTAGCGAGAGAAACCAAGGGAATGAGTAGACCGGCAAGGAAAAGGGGAATGTAGTGAATGAACCATTTGGAAGAACCAACCCTTTCCATCGATAGCTTTCAAAAGGGAGTAAGTGAGAATTCTTCACATGCCAGCTCAGCCGCACGCGAGCTTTCGCCTAGCCGCAAGAAAAATGCCGAGGCGAGAAGAAAGAATGGAGCCGCCGGAAGTTCAACTTCCACCACCGATGTATTGGATCGCTTTCCTCACTCCCCCGGGAAGTTGGACGACAACCTCTTCATCACTTCCGTGACGTGAGAAACGCGAGCGAATAACACTTGGATCGGTCACTCGGGGCGGAAGAAATGTGACATTCTAAGCGTGTGAGGAAACAAGTGCCTCAAGAAGCTATATAGAAAATTATCGGAATGAAGGAGAAAAATGAAAATGATGATAGCCTTTCACGAAAATCCATCTAAAGAGTTGAGATTTACAATTCTGGTCGCCAGAATCAGAATTTATCCGAAAAACTAAGCATTTATGTAAAAGTTTTGTGGCGTACAAAATGCCTATGAGCAAGGTTTTTCACTGGGGTTAATCTGATGATATCTAAACAAGATGAACTCAAAAAAATTTAACTCTCATAACATGAATACTAAAGGGGTATTTCACTCTTTCATTAAAATTTTACGTCACAAGGACGCCTCTGTGATGTACGCAGGCCTTAATTCGGATATCATCAATGCCGCAACTTTGGAATTTTTGCATCACATTTAGGAGCTGATGAGATAAACGGACGTAAAAAATGCTCAAGCTTTTTGGGATAAAATGTACCCAAATAATTTGTTAAATATCATAAAAGCGTAATAACTAGCCATTTTTCAGTTATAACTATGTAATAAATGTTATAAAATCTTTATAATAGCGATGTAAATAACACCCTGCAGCGCGCAACTTTATATATCGTTTTCATTAACTATGATATTTAAGGATAAGATGAGGAGATGCAAATTTTATATTTATCTACAAGCCTGTAAAGCTGGTTTATATTCATTTTTGTGGGAATCATCGAGTAGTTTAGTAGGGGTAGTTGTCTAATTCAACATTTATAGTCAAACACTACGCTTAAAATGCTATGGAAACACACAATAGCATATAAATCTCTCTTACTTGCTAAAATGCCTGAGTTTTGAATTACTATTTTTAAAATTTAATAAGCAAAACGTTTTTTACAACACTTTACTTTGCATTTATTACAACGGTTATGCATCGTAAGGCTTGACATAACTTTTTCTCAGAATTAAATCCTTTATTTTGCTCTTACCACGTTTTCCTATCCCCAAATTACTTACATATTGATTAAATTTATTTTAAAAAATTATAGGATAAAAGACGTAGAAAGATAATGTTGCGGAATACAGACGAATATTCAAGCTCAGGAACATATTGTCATTTAAAATATAAAGAGAATGCAACTGAGGAAATGTTTCAAAACATTCCTACGTAAAAACGGAGAAGTTTTGATTTGAGCGAATGTTTTGAATGGAGATTACAAATGTTGAGTCACCATAAAAATGACTCCTGTGTCCTAAACCTCTCTAACATTCCCAACAAATAATTTAATGCTCTTCGAAGTACATCATCCCTGAAATGTATTTTCCATGGTGGAAATGAAATTCAAAAGTTATTTTGACGGCCCTCGAGTTAATGAAATGCCCTACGTGTCTCAAATGTTGCACAATCTGGTGTTCTTTTCGGTGTCCTCCCCCATCCTCCCCGCCGAACTACCTCGCACTCCAAAGAGGGACCACCCGCGCGAACGCTCTCCCCGTGGTTACGTAAAAAGGCCTCAGGTGCATGCTTCTGCTCCCGTATGGAGTGCCGAGGAAGTGTGCCGCCACTTCCAATGAAAAAAAACTTTGCCTGTGGAATCCTTGATGGCTGTCAGTGCCTCCCATCTTCGCTGTTACATACAAACGCCAGCGGGCGGGCGACTTTGAGGACTCGGGGGGAAGAGGGGAGAGAGAAATTCTTGACGAAATATAAAAGGGAGGTAAACTTGTTTACTGCCTACTGGGTACCGAATTTACCGTCCCAAGTTGTGCGAGGCGCCATGGCTGAATAATCACATTACCTCAGACGACGAAAATTATCTTCTTTTAGGCAACGCTAATGATTAATAAAGTAGGCCACTGCAAAAAAAAGGACCAAAGTGAATCTTACTTTATTATCAGTAAGAAGAGCTAAGTTCCTGTCAAAGTTGAGTCATAAAAACTGATACGCGAATTAAATTAATTAGCATATTTTTTAAATCAATCAGATGCAACGATTGCGGAGGTTTCTCTAAATAAAATATTTCCTCACGAAAAGAAAACTTTTAGAATTAATTCAAAACGTTTTAGGAATGTCGGTAGAAAATTATAAAAAATAACTCATAAAAGAACGAACTTTAAGGGCTTTAAGAAAATTAAAAATTTCAAATTGATTTCTCGCTGTATTCTATCCAGCGATGAAACGATCAGAAACTCAACTATTCAACCATGATGGGTGGACGCGTGTCTGCAGTCGATTGAGGCGATACTCCTTACACTGCCTTGAAGGACGGAATATCTACGGGAACATGCCTCCGGAGTCATACTCATGAACACTTGAGACGTGTTCAGGGGCGTGTCAATGTAGTTCGAACCCATTGCCTTCCCAACAGAGTGTCTGACAATTTAATAAATCGTTAAAAGAGAAAGTTGGATTTTCTTGAACAAATCGTACATTGATTTCATTTACGGATTATTTTTAAAAACAATCGTTACGAATAGATATGCTTGTAATTTTCATGTCGTGGGTTTTTATTCTTTTAGAAATCAGCACAGCATACGATCTTTAACAAAATAGGCCTGGGCAAAGCAGTCGCAATCCCCTCCAATGCCTGAATTTTTCCCTTGATTAGAAAAATAATATCCTCTGCACCTCCCGGAAACGAAATACTGGCTATGTCACGGCCTTACACTCATGTTAAATGCAAGAACTGAAAGAATATTCCCTCTTGTAAGAAATTTGACTGTTTTGGCTGTAATTTGCAAAATGGAAGAATGAGTGAGTTTTTAAGTGCAGTTGGCAAGCTAAAACATGTATCCACGCTGATAAGGGTCGCAGCAACTCTTATGCATTTCGTGTTTAAGAGAGCTGATGTTTACACTAAAATACATTTATGCGCCTCACTTGCCTTAGCGCGCCACGGACAGGCCGTGGCGACAGAGTGGGGCGGGCCACTCCCGCCGTCCCCAAAAGGCCCTGCCGCGTGGCGTGGGCCCAACATGCCCAGCGCCGTCCCCTCTCTAATCAGCGAGAGTGGGCCTGGGCGAGGCAGACCCTTTCTCTTCCCAGCTCTTCTCCAACGGTTAGTGTTTAAAAAACGCGGCCTTGAGAATGATTAGAGGGCGGCAAAACGAGATGGACACGGGGATGTTTCAGGTAGGAATAGATGCACGACAAGCTTCATTTGCTGCGTGGTGATCAAGTTCATTTCTTTTTTTGAAGAACCGGCGCCCCGGCGACTCTTCAATCCTATCTAAAGGAGAAAATAGGATGAAGATTTGTTTTTCAACAATCACAAGAATCTATTTCGTCGCTTCGTCAGTAAGAAACCATCACACAATCCGTAATGTTTACAGGTGGAAAACATTAATAAGGGATATGTGATATAGTTAACGAATGAGGTATCTGAGGGTATATCCACTTTGAATTCCTGATATATTTGGAGAAGAAGTATTTTTAAAAGTTTCAGTTGTCCTTCGTTTGATTTTTCCTGAATTTAAATTCAATGACAAAATAACGTATTTCTGTATTGCTGCATTTTTTGTAGATAACTTGCATACCAATATTAGCCCTAAGTCTGTAAACCGCGTGTTCATTCGTATACAGCATGTAGCTTTTCAAAAACGAATTTTGTTAGGATTTTTGTAGCGTAAATCGATGGAGGTAATGCGTAGAAAGTATGGATTTAGAAGGAATACCCAAACAAAAATGGAAATATAGATCGAGAGGCAGCAGATCCCAGAGACTTCCACGCAGGAGTTGGAGAAGCTTAGACTGAAGAATTTCGTAACAGATTTAATGCCAAATACCTTTAGAAAAAAAATCCTTAAAAATGTCCTGTGAATGCTGACGTCAAAGAATGAAAATAGAAAATAATACCGAAAAATGTATTCATATGACCAAAATAATACGAAGTTAAAAGTAGACGGAGGAGAAAAAGTGGGAGGCAAAGTGGAAAAAGACAAGGATACGTGGATACACGTAGGATGAGGCGGTCCTGGCATGGCAAAGGATGAAGACGGGTATCCGAGGCTGAGATGGTGGACAGGGGGAGGGGGAAGACGTGGGAGTAGTCAAAAGAAAACTCGGCAGAGGGCGTGGGAGTGGAGAGAGAGGAAAGGCAAATGGCACGTGAAAGGATCAGGACAATGAGGTGGAAGGCGCGCGAAGAAGGGAGTGGTACGGAGGCAGGGAGTGGATGATGCCGAAAAGGAGCAAAAGGGAATGAGGAAGGAAGGATGGAGGACGGACAAAAAGGTATTCGGGGGAGGTGGAGGGCGGGTGAAAAGGTCTCTAAAGTGATACATGAAAAGAGGCTGTGACCGAGTCGGAAGCTAAAGTCACGCCCTACACCGTTGAAGGCATCCGGGTGTGCCCCATGCATCTCCACGCCCCCCCCCAACCCTCCCGCCCCCAGTCCCCTTCCGCCCCCGACGAATTTCTTGCGTCCGTATCCGGGAGAGAAGAGAACCTCGCTTCCCTCCTCCCCTACACGCCCCACCTCCACCCCCCACGGTACACCCATTTCCTCAATTTCAGAGCTCGTTGAGCCCCACACGAACCTGCCCCCCTAGATCTGCCCCCACCTCTCTCTCAACTCCTTCCCCCCTCCCCCGCCCCATCCGGCGACAACCCGTCCCGTACCCCCGTCCCCTCCGAAATCCTCCTCTATCTCCCCCGGTAGACCCCCCCCCCCGTTCGCAGGCGGCAAACACCTCGGTGGCATTCCCCGATTCCTTTCTTCTCATTTCACCTCATCCCCGCCCCAACTTAATTTTAAACTTTTGTTAGTCACACTTAAGGGGGTAAGGAATGGCGCTCGCCTCAATTCCGATCTCCCTCCTTCGCCGCCTGCCTCCTCCTCACGCTCATCCACCCCTCTGAACCCCCCTGCTTCCTCCCACCTCCTCCTTCCTCAACCCCCCCACGCTCCTTCGGCGCCGTCCCACACTCACCCCGGGGTGAGGGTGCCCCCCACGCCCCGCCAAGAAAAGGGTTGTTTGGCGGACTACCGTCCGGAGCAGCGCCAAGCATATTACACTCCCATCGGCGGCCGGGGAGGACTCCTTTTTTTCCCCCTCACCGATTATCCCTCCCACCTCCCTCCCCACTCCCTCTTAGCCCTACCAAGTGGCTGCAGCGGGAACCTTGGGAAGGAACGCCGTGCTGCCCCTTCAAATGGGACTTTAGAAAACTAATTTCCGTGTCCTTAGAACGGATTAGTCATTCTCCCTCGAGTCCATTTCCAAGCCCCTTTCTCCCGTAAATCAGGCCCCCTTTTTCGCCTGCTAAATACGCGTCACTTTGGCGCAGGGAGGAGCCGTATTACCGAAAGGACGCAGACCGCCGATAGCATGCCTCGGGAGGTGTCATCGCCACCGATCTTGCCGATGGAAACCCCTCTCTCGTTGATTGCATTTGAACGTCGGTAAGGTAACGGGGAATTCCACGACAGAAGTGTCCATCGTTGGAATTGGAATTTTTTTAAGAGAGGATTGTTTGTTTAAAAACCTCATTATTCAGTATATGATATATCATTTGCGATGGTACATTGGTAAAAACACGCATTTGAATGCATACTTCGCATGAATATATTACCTCAATGTCGCACTTGCACAATTTAACAGTAAATTTATGAAACAATGAAATCAGTGAAAATTTTTAACTAACTTGGCTGCCATCTATAAGATTGAAAAACATATTTTTCATACGTCATTGTTGTTATAGGCATATATAAGATTTGTTGGCCTCAGTGGTGGCAGGGTAGTCTTCACCTGCAAATCCTACTTGGCCATAGTTCCTCCTTAGGTGGATTTTGTAACCACCTAGGGCATAGGTGTTTTTCAGTACATTTAGCATTATACTATGAAACCTTGCTGCAAAAGGCCTTACGCGCTGATTTTAGTGGTAGTTGAAGTATAGAAAATGAATAAAAAATTAACACATAACATATAAATTAACTTAAAGTCTACTAAAATTGTGCTGAAGGCAACATGAATAAATTTAGTTCTAAGTAACATTCTTTGCAATTAATATGTAGTTGCTTTTGTGCTTGGTACGTAAAAGTATGAATAAAGGAAATTTGGATCGTGAAATAAATTTTGGGAAGAAAATGACTTGGATGAAAACGTGCTGGCTTCAAATGTCAATTGTCCCTAAAAGCGCAGAAAAGCGACTTGTAACAGCAGTTAAGGAATAAGATTTCTCCACAGTAAAATGTAAAGTAATATTTTGCGGTCTCCAAACTGAATAGAGAGCACGTAAATCATAACAGGATACCCAAGAAGTGAGGGTCTACATTAATATACATGGGCCTTCTAATTCTAATCTGCCAAGAATTAATTGGAGTTTCTTGCGCTCATGTCCTTGTACATGCACTTTAACCTCCTGCACGTTTGAATTATTATAAAACTGAAATAATCTTATTTTACTGGACTTCGTAATGTCAGATAACTAAGTGATAGTTCAAAATCAAAATGCGTCAAAGGCAAAATGCAGAGATTGGAGTTTCATAATAGGCAGAGGATGAGTCCGTTATCTGAAGGAATTCTCGGGTGTTCTACCGGCTCAGAGGCTCCATATCTACCAAAATTTGGAAGAACGTCTAACTCTTCCTCTTCACGCCTTCAGAAATACTTAAGGCTCTGAAGACACGCTCATCTCGATCAGATCCTTCATTTGTTCGTCATCTGCCAATCAAAGAAGCTTTTAACAGGGATAAGGATATAAAGATGAGGCAGGTGAGAAGCTTGATATGGAGTGTAGCGTTTGATGTGCAGAAACGTAAACTCTGACAAAAAAGGACGAGCATAGGCTGCTAGCGTTTGATCAAACGACATGTCAGCGTTTGAGATGTTGGCGTGGAGGAGAATGGAGGAGGTGCGGTGGACGGAAAAGAAGACCAGATAAGGAAGTGCCTGGTATGGCGGGTGAAGCGAGGAAACTTTTGAAAGGGATTAGGAGAAGTCAGAGCAAGTTGTTGGAACAAGCAATGATGGGCTATAAGATTCTGAAGGCCGTGATAGTGGAAGATGTTGGTAAGGCGGGGAAGAGTAGGTAAAAGAATAGGTTTATAACTGATTATAGAAAGCTTCACTTCGTGGTATTCTTCCATAATGGAAATGAAACTAATAGCAATACCCCACACTTTATTGTGAGGTGATAACGAGATTCAAAATATAAAGCTCATTTTCAAGTGTACCTTGAATATTACATTTATATGTCAACAAATACCGTATCTTGAAATAATGTGAGGAAAATTTGCAACTGTATGTAGTTCTAATCATGAAATATTAGGCTTAGCGAACGAATTGAAGAGGGGTAAGAGATTTTCTGAGACGAAAAAAACATTGTGCAAAGGGATAAGGGCACGTTACTGACAAAATGTATAGAGGGTTTTACTCCCTTTCCTTTGAATATACCTCGGCCGGTAGACTACCCTAATGAATAAAATCTACCGGTGACAAGACTTTGGCTTCGAGTGGTTCATTTGTTCAAACTCTTGCTATCAAAAGTCATTTGAAGAAGAGTCTCACGTGGCTGTGCAACTAAAACGAATTGATTCGAGACGGGGGGAGTGGGCGGTGCGGAACAGACAAAGGATGCACGCGACGCAAGTGGCTGCTTGCATCCCTCATCCAAGGTGCAACATCATGAACAGTACAATCGGATGAGAGGGATTTACCCGTTTGGAAGTTGGTGACTAAGCGGCTGAGTGATAATTAATAAAACCTATACGCCCTGCTCCGACGTACAAGGGAGCAAGTTGACCCGACCTTTCTCCTCGGCCCAACTAGGCACATGGTCCATTCCGGGATCAATGTATTAATCGGGAATGGCTTTCCACAGAGGGCTGATTTACGTTTACATGATCGTCACACACAATTAAACAACCGGCCAGTTGACCATCCCCCGAGAATCAAATCCTTGAAAAGTCATCGCCGTGTATAATTAAAATCCCAAATAACCTTCCAATCGCCGAATAAAACAGCATGGCGGTTAGCCTGTGGACACCTGATTAATTCATACAGCGTATGGTAAGAGATTCCGGCAGGTCAAATGCAATAGGCCTCCCGAGGATTGCAATTTGGTTCGAGCGCAGCAGATTCCACGGGACAGATCGGCTTCACGTCGCGTGGATTCGAATATTTCGACGACGGCTTGTTTGATCAACGCCACAATCTCACCCATCAGTCATCAATTCCGCGACACATTGTGATGCTCGCGGCTGGCATTGCGTTGTTTGGCTGCCGTTAGCATCCGTCAGCAATGTAATCACGTCTGCTACTACATTGTATACACGCATAGATGACATATTGAAGCTATACAAAAAAAATCGTTTTTTTTGTTCGGCGTTCAGGAGAGCAAATATATGAAAACAGAAATCAGAAAATCCATCGGTTTCCCCACGCTGGCTGAATCTTCCCTTTATATTAATATTCGATTACATCCGACCCTTTAATAAATAATACAACAAATCTAGATCTGCATGAACACACTTTTGGCCCAAATACATGAAATTTATATGAATGAACCGGCGACAAGCTGTTGAAAAGACCGGCATTCACCCACTCGCAGAGACGTTCACCGGGATATATGTAACCACCAGTGAACATTGTTAATCTCAGCAATTTATGTGGTTTAAATAAACATCTTAGGTAGCACGAAATGCTAAATTCTTATTATAATTTAATAATTAATGAGAGAGATATTTATGCCTATAAGTGTTCGCACGTATTCCATACAGCAGCAGATATGCCCCTGAGCCTTATACACGCACTACCTTTCACCAAAATACTGCAAATCCGTTGAAATGTTTGTTTTTTTAGCCATTAATCCAAATAAATAAACTCAAGGCTAAATGGATTTTAATTTGATTCGTCAATGCATCTTCCCCCAACTAATCTTTGCGAAAAGATAGGGGAGCTTTTCAATGGATCTTAGGAGTTACATATACGACGTTTAAAGCATTTGGTAATGAACAATTAGCAGATATGCAAGGGTTTTCCCAAAATTACGTACAGTCAAGGAATTTCGAAGGTTGCTTGGGGAAAACTTTGAAAGACAGCGTTTCCTGCGGTGAGGATGGCAACACGTCGATGGCAGGCATCGAGACTCTCCAGGAAAAATACTGCACCGCAAATATTGCACGAGCAAGCAGCAAGATGCATTCGAGACCATTAACCGCAAAACCGGATCACCCGTGGAGCGCATATTGAAATTCCTAACTATTTTTGTCGGCCGACGAATCGTCGCACGGAACGCTACGGAAGGCGCGTTACTCAGGCGGATCTGAAATTCGCCCAGGCATCGGCAACACTCACATTTCTGCATAACCCGGCGACGCGAGATCGTGGGGCGCATTCCATATCCGGCGGGCCGTCGCGTACGTGCCCGCGGGCCGCGCGCCTCGCCACCTGTGGCGTACGTGAGGCGACGACGCATCCAGCCGTGGCAGGGGGGAGGAAGAGGGGGAGGGGAAGGAGATGAGCGGGGAGGTCGTGTTAAGATGCGGCGTCGGGGAGGGAGGTGGGAGTTGGATGGGTTGTTTGTGAAGGGAAGGGGGAACCACAGCCGGTGACGGGCCGCACGCGCCGGGGGCTGTAGGAACCCAAGGCCGCTTTCCACCCTGGCATCTGCGCCAATTTGAGCTGCGTAGATTAGCAAACACCGTGTTCCGTTCGCTTTTTTTTCTAGTGCAGATTACAGTGCACTTGAAGACACGTTTTGGGGCTAGTTTCGTCAGCGCCAGCTCCCATTGCAACACATTCGCGCCAAGTTTGTCGTGAATTCATGTCGCGACTTTAATCGGAATGATATCGGTTGCTGCCACTTTGTAGCCAAAAGTTCTCAATTTCAGGAAACCAAAATAAATTAAACATTATTTTCAACTTAAAGAAATAAGATCTCGTTTTTATTTCATTATGAATGTATTGTTATGGAATAATAATACGCTGGTAATCTTCTTGTTTCAGGAGTGTTAAATATTCCCTGGGTGTTAAATATTAGAGATCAATGTTAAATATTAATTAATGTTAGAGGATGTTAAATATTCCCTGGGTGGACAAAGCCAGTAACGAGGAGGTTCTCAGACGTGTGGGGGAGTCTCCTTGTCTGCTGAAATTACTGAAAAAGAGAAAAATATTTGGATCGGGAACCGACTAAGGCAAGAAACCTTGCTGGCCAACATCTTAGAAGGCACTGTGGAGGGAAGCAACTGCCGGGGCAGGCCTAGGTTGGAGTTTATGGAAAAAATAATGAAGGAGTTAGGCTGCTCCACTAAGTGCAGTTGAAAAGAAAGGCACAATACGGAATCGAATGGAGAACTGCCGCCAGCCACCCTATGGGTTGAGGACTTAAGAAGAAGAATCTTCTTGTTCAAATTAGTGTTGGAATAAAGTGTTACCGGAGTGAAAGGGCTGCAGCCGCAACTGCTTCGGTCAGAAAACTGTTTCAAATAACTGTTGCAAACAACAGGTTAGTTACGTGATTGCGCCGCAGCCGCGCCTGTGTTGCTCTCTGTCCTGTGCAGCGGCAACTGACAGCTGAAGCTGACTCTTTTGTCTTTTATATATTTGCAGTTGCACTGCACGTGTGGCTGTGTTGCGATTATTAGCTACATTTTGTTGGGTTTGAATCTGTTGCAAGCGATTCAGCCAGCACATGTTCGCCCGTCGTTGCAGATAGAATTATAACTATGAAGTACCTATCTTTCATGAATCCAAATGAATTTGCTACTTTATTTAAGTGAAAGATTTATCATTACATAAAATACATAACTACCAGACATGTTGTAACAGCGCCGATGGATCACCTGTTATTTGGGTTGTCCGCAAAAGAGTGTTTTGCAGAACTGTTTCGTTTTGAGACTCTTTCGGTTTAAAACCTGTGTTTAGTGTTAAAGATTTTTTAGGGAATCCCAAATACATACTTTGGCGATGTGTGGAGAGGACTCCCAGGAGAGACGTTTTAATGGGTTTAATTTGTCATTAAATTGTTCATTAAAGCTGAAAGTTGGAGATAAGCCAAACGTCGGCATTGGCCTATCCCCTCCACCTATATTCATCCGTCAAAATAATCCTCCCATTATCCTCCTCCCCATCAGTCATCAAGTTTCGCAAATGAAATCAAATTTACGGTCAAGATTCATACACGACATAGAGGATCCAAAGAAATGGAGAGGGAAGAAAATTTCATTCACTTACAATGAAGCAATAAGTCTAATTTCATGTCTATAGGATGGGATGTGAAACATCAAGACCTGATCAATGAAATGTGTCGAAGGTTATTTAATGGATAATGCACCACGAACTCCACTAATAAACCGAAGCTTGTTCCGTCGAAAATTGCAGCGCCAATGTCAAAGCTGAGAGAAATTACAGCATTATCTCAAAATAGTAACCCTAAGGCTTGGTGTATGGAGGAATCATCGATAATAGCTTTTATTACAAGGAGAAATCGATTGCCCCTTTCCGAAGTCATTACTAACTCGTATTGTTGGGGAGAAAACAATGTATTAACAATATAATCCCTAAGTGAGTAGATAAATAGTACTTATCTGCTATACAATTAAATATGCAAATTAATGAATACCTTCGGACGAACATGAAAATCAATTACGATATATGCTCCACTGAACGTGTTCTATGGATTCATTTTTCCATATATATTAATGGGTTGAGAAGTTTTGAACTTCCATGAGTCATAGAGGAATAATAAGGGTATTAAACTCCCAGAACTATACATTACATTACAGCCTTTTCTATCACACACTTATCGTTGCGCAAAACAACGTTAATAATCCACTTTAAACATTCAGCAAGGTACATTTCAAGAACGTTTACAATAATTCCATTTAATAATTAACTTTGCTCTTGAATTTCCAATTTAATACCGCTGTCCGAGCGTTCTTACGTAAACGACTGAGTAACTAATTTCGCGATAGGTGATAAAATATACATTTATGCGTAGTTCCAAGAATAAAGCATGCTGGACTATCTTTCGGATAGCATTTAAAATTATTAGATGCTGTGTAGAAAAATTATTAAGCTCAATTACCGGTATTAACACAGGGATTAAATAATCAACTATTGCGGGCTTCTCGTGGTTATCTTCCGAGCCTCTCATATGTTATATCATGTAGTCCTAGACAAAGTGGATGTTAATTTGGCAACATTCTTTTGTGAAAAATACGATGAGCAAGTTATTAGTTGCCTCACGATTCAAAAATTAGGAAAGCCGAACAAAATCAATTCTATAGGCACTGAATATTAAAACAATTTGAAACCATTAGTTGCAGAAAGCACCAAAATTACATTTAATGAGATATTGAGTACTCTTATTAATCTTATGTAATTACTCAAGGAAAGAAAATATTCCACTGCTAAAAAACTTCACCAAATCAATGCACGGGGGTAGCAAAATTGTAAGATGATACGGCACTTTAATGAGTGGAAAATGATTGACTTTAATGAGCTGCAATTACCGGAACAATTTTTACGAAACATTTCCTGGAAACGCAAATCAAAACAAAGTACCTCTTGAAGAGATATTAGTCCCCATTCAAAAAAAATATAGTGTGCCATCATGGGATTTTTATAGCATAAAAAACGAAGGATATCTCATAAAAGTTATAGCCGAGGCATTAAAGGGAGATTTGCTTCTTGAGAATGAAACTTTATCCTGCTTCAGCATCGCCTACGCGTGAATGCAAGCGGCAAAGCTGACAGCGCACCCAATACCTCGAAGGCTTCAACCGAGCTAGAGTAATCGTATATGCTCCAGAAAACGACTCGAGCGCTGCGGGGATAAGGTGTATAAACGAGAGGATAAAAAGAGAACAAAACAGGGATGGCTTTTTCCCAGAAAACTTTACAGTCGTTTCTCCATTGATCCAAAAAGTACCTATATCTACTTTGTGACTTTTTCGCTCGCGAAGCTTCAAAATCTTTTCCTCCTCTACGGGGCTTCGCCGCAATACTGGAAAAATTTGGGAGAAAACTTCTCGCTTCGATTCCTTCGGGGTAAACTGATCCATAATGCGAGATACAAGAGGGGCGGGGCGGGTGGGGGTGGCGTAGGTACTTGGCGGCGGCCGCGAAGCGATGCCGTGAAATTGGATCAGAGGGGGAGGGCGGAGTGAGGGGCGGGTTTTGGGGGCGGAGGAGGCGGGAGAAGGTGGAGGAGGAATGGGGGCAGGGTGAGACAAAACAGGGGTGGCCTCTCCACCCTTAGTACGAGGCAGTTCGGTGGGGGGGGGAGGTAGGGGCACGTATTGAACCGATGGAATTCCTAATTCGTCGCCAGAGTCGATGGTGTACGTACCGCGGACTCGGGTGTACAGTTGTTGTGCGGGGAGGAATGTGAGAGGGGGAGTGAGGGGAGCGGAGAGGGGGAGGAGAGGAGGCCGGGAGGGGAAGGGGCGGCAGAGGGATGGAGAGAGCAAACCTTGGCGACGGCGATCCCAAAGCCGCAGATCATCATCCAATTCCGCCTCATGAATAAAGGCGGATTCTATTCACGTCGGGGCGGCATGGGAGGAGAAGGGTTCCGTGGTTTGGGGAGAAAAAAAATTCTAGCGGTTTAGCCGGGATTTGAGGGGGTGGCGGAGGAGGAGGGGGAAGGGGTGTAGTCGAGATGGGGGGTTTGCGGGAGGAGCAGTCTCTAAACGCTCTCCCAAGGAGTCAAACCCTCCACCCTCCCCCTCTGTACCTCTCCGAGTGGACAAAATGAACTTAAAGAGAACTCGCGCGACTGGGGGGAGGGGGTTTGGGGGCGTGCTGTGCGGTGCGAGGGACGCGTCGTGCGTGGACTGACGAGTGGGGCCGAGATCGGGTGGATGGCAGGGGCGGGGGGGCGACCGGCGGAACTGCATTATTCCGCTAACCACTTTAAAATTCGAGAAGTGAGAGGCAAACCGACTGACGAGGGGAGACTAGAGTGGAGGGAGGGGGTGTGTGCTGTTGAGGTGTTGGGGAAAATTTTTGTAGTCATTAAGGGCGGGGGTTGAACGGGCTTCAACATCTCCCCGCACTCACTCCGCTACCCACCCATTGAGGGACGGAGGGAGGGGGTGAACTCGTTTCCACGGTGGTGGGGAAGGGTTGAGGGAACTTGGGAAAGGGATGACAGAGGGAGAAAAAGAGAAAAACGAGGAGGGACGGGGTGGGTGGTACCGCCACCCCCTCTCCTTCAGAGCGCGGGGGATGAAGGAGGGGTCGGGAACCAGTGGAAGACAGAGAGAGAGAGAAAGAGGAGAGAAGGATTGAGAGGGAGGAGGAGAAATGTAAAGGGTGAAGGAGAGAGAAAGAGAGAGAGACAGTCGCCTCACTTCAATATGAATGAGTTTACTTTCTGCGTAGGTCACCAAGGTATGGGGAGACGGGATGGCAATGGAGGGGACCATTAATCATTCATCAAACGTTCTTTATCGAACAAGGATTATGGAACGGGGGGCATTGGAGGAGAATAAAGAGTCAAGGAAGGCCGAGAAAGGAGTATGAGTGATGGCAGGAGGGTTGCGAGGAATTTGGGGGGCCAAGGGAGGTAGGGGAGACAATGGAGGGGTGAAGGCGAAAAGCGGATGTAGACGCGAGGAGGACCGTGGCCGCGATGACAAATGACGCTCCTCAAGGCGTCGGAAGTCTTCAGGTAGAAGAACGAGCGCAACCTGACCGATTGAAGCCCACGTGCTAGCCTCTGCCCTGTCCTTAGGGGCACCTGAGAGACCCGTTTTCTGTTTCGGCCCTTGAGGAAGGCGTGGGTGGGTGGCGAGGCGGCCGGTTAGTCACACGACACGGTCGCCGAGTGGGGCGGTGGCCCGTTGGGCGTGACCCCTGAATGGAGAGACCGGAGGCGTGTCCTGCGTTGCGTGCTGCGAGAGGCATCAAACAATGCGAAGCCGGAGTCGCAAAGAGAAAAATTTATAATTGAGCCACCGATCCGTGATAAGACACCCGAGCACCGCTTGTCTTCTGCTGTGCTTTAAAAGGCGCTAAAAATTCTATATTCTCTACCATCGGCCCGATTTATATATGTGGGTATATGGATATATATATATATATATATATATATGGCGGAATGTAAGTGGTAAATAAATTTCTTCAACTTACCTAAGCGAAGTTATTGCAACGACGATTGGCACGCAGACTTAAAAAGCTTTACTGCATTATGGCTGTACCAGCTAATCGGAGCCTAAATTACTTCAGCTTATACGTATGATATTTACATGCAAGCGTGAGTACAAAACGAAATTATTCCTATAGCTAAGTCAATTTTGTTTGGTTATTTGGGGAGACGACTGAACTGTGGTTACTTGGTCCTTGGAGGACTCGTAGGCAGTTTGGCAAGAGAAGGAATATTTCTGGGTAGTAGATGGGGAGAAAGAGACCCAGCGTCGTAATTACGATCCTCTTAAAGAAAAGGGAACACAGTTTAACTTTGAAACCAACAGACACGGTATTCTACTAGAATTGCCTAAGTAGGGATCCGAATTCAACTGAAAATCTCAGCCACTACCGGGATGCGAATCAGGGTCCCAGGGATGCGTAGTCAGTACTAAATCCACCACACCAAAACGACCTATGCTAAGCCCATGCCTCAGAATAACTACGCGCATCACAAAATTTCTCATATTTTCGCGACAAGCAATATAGAAACAAATTATATTCACTTCCAGTCCTTGAAAACTTAAGGTGGCTGGAGCGGTAATCAACAGTTGATCAATCAACATTGTAATAACCTACAAGTAAGTCGAAAAAAATTATTGAACCACATTTCACTCAAGTACATCTGTTTGTACGGTAGAAATCGCCATACATGCAGTCAATTAAACTATGCAAGAATTATATTTTAACATTTTCGGCTGAATTAAAAAATTGTTATGACTTGGGTTTTTGAAGCGGAGTTCAAAATTTAGGCCAAAACTCTATTTACATACGTTTCTATAAATGGGCGTGATACCTTTTTGTTTGATGGCAACCGTTATAATATAATGAGACGTATTATTTCGCGTTTAGAAGAATACGTGTAGGTACATTCGTATGTATAGGCAATTGAACAATTTCGGAAAATATGTCATGTGGCAAAAGACTACATGCTGGTCGTACTACCTACGTAACATTGGATAGTGAAGAAACCAAACCACTAACATGAAATACTTTTCACTTAGTCCATTAAAATTACTAATAAGGAAGCCTATTATCTCATTGCTTTGACTTGGGTTTTCGGCGCGGAATTTGAAATTTAACCAAAACTCTTATCAAAACACTTGTTTTTAAACGGCATGTTAGTGATGGACCATTTCCGAACGATTCGTTCCTTTGGAACGAATCCACTGATGGAACGAGAAGGAACGAATCCGGTTGTGGAAATATTCTCGTTCCAAAGGACCGAAAGGAACGAATGGACCCATTGGTTCCAAAGGAACGATTGGACCGAAAGGATTCGAAGGACCGAAAGGAATCAAATAAAGGAAAGGATTCATAGGGACGAAGGACCGAAAGGATTCGAAGGACCTAAAGGAATCAAATAAAGGAACGGATTCATAAGAACGTAGGGAATCTATTGAGTGAAGGAAATGCAATGAACGAAAATAATCAAAGGAAAGAGAGGAATCAACAAATTCGCAGATATGACAGGCCAGATACTTTTAAGACGAGGATGGAATGACGTATATTAATACGTTATACATCGAACGGCAAAATATTATAAAATAAACGTATACTTATAGAATAAATATATCGGTTTGGGCTAAATAATAAAGCAATTCATACGCATTGGTCAATAAAGTAGTGAAGAAATGATACGTTTGTAGAGAATTAGCAACAAATATAAATTTGCAGGGAATGCTATCGGTGTTTTAGTCAATTTAGTAAAATTTGAAATAGCTACTATTGACTTGTTGCTACCATAAGGTTTTAGTTAACATTTCCAAATGTTATACGATCATTTAACTTCTCATCAACGATTGAATGCGTTTGTTGTCAAGAGGTAATTAGATTTGAAATATGGTTGGAGAAGGTGAAATTTTGGGCAAATACCAGGGGTTCTATTCTCCCATTCGAACTACAGAGCTTTCTGGAGAAAAGCTGCTTCAATAAGCTACTTGTTCCCATCGGTATTCTCTACCATGGAAGCTACCGGAGAAAGAACTAGCATAAATCTACCGGTAGTTTCTTAAGGCCTTTTTACACGGTACATTTTTTGTACAATCTATCGTGCGAACGCATGTATCAGGAAATTGTACCATGTAAAACGGCAAACTGTGTGAACGCTTCAGCATATGTATAAATGACTGAACGTAAAATAGAACCTGTTCTAATTTCATTCCGGCAATCATACAATTTCGATCCGGTTTTATGTAACAGATGGCGCAGATATGGCGAAAACTGTGGTGCCTGTTTTACGATTAAAAATAAAAATGTTTATAAAAAGGATCAACACTTTCCCGTCGAATAATATGAGTAACTATTATCTTGTGTATGTAATCTTTAATGAGTAAACTCTTCTCGGGCTCTCCACCGGTTTAAACGATTCATTATTGTCGACGATTCGAGAGACGACTCGTCATTCATTCTCAAGGCAAGAATTAACTACGTCGGGAATTATGAATAGTTTGAACCAGTGGAGAACCTGAGAAGAGTTAACTCAAATGTTTACATCGTCATTTCGTCGTAATATTTGTGTTCTGGTTTTTCAGTGTAATCGCGATCTTTGCTATTGTGTCCTTTTCCCCCAAAATTATGACTGCGGTCGCGCATTCAAGCGGAGTTCTTGATATCCCGCGTGATATAATAATAACTATTTTATTTCTTTTGGTTAGTAAGTAACATAGAAATCGTCAAAAACAGACATTAAAACACTGGTAAAAATACGAGGGAGGGAAATTTGGATGGACTAAAGAAACGTAACGTGGGCCGTGTTCGGCTATACCACTTAGTAATAATACTGTCACACACAAAAAAGAAACCTACGAAATGAGTCTATCAAGAGTGGAGATCCAGTGAGAAACTTCAATGACTTGTCGCACTAAAATCCAGAAGAGAAAAAACAAAACGGTGTGAAGGTCAAATATAAAGCCAGAGAGAAGAGTCCAAGAGAGCTTTGTCTACATCGGGAGAATACTCAGTAGGCAGTTGGTCTAGTCGAGTTTACGAATTTCAGGTTATCAGCTTTTCAAGGTGCCAAATTCGTGAGTGAAACTTGTTTTTATGAGTGAAACCAAGAACATTGTATATATGCAGTGTTATTGAGTGAAACATAAACATGATAAACAAAACACTCGCAATTTCCGATCGATTTCTATCGCTAAATTGCACGGAAAATTGTGCGTTTGCACTCATCGAGTAAAGCGACATTCAGTCTGATTCAGTCGTTCGTACAACATTTTCTTGCACAATTGACTGTACATGCGTTCGCACGATAGAATGTACAAATAAATGTACCGTGTAAAACGGCCTTTATAGGCTCCCACCCGTATTCTGTAACTGCCAAGAAGCTACTTCCTTAGCCCCAATAAGCTAAGAAGCCTCACGAAGCTTATTGGGGCTACGGAAGTTGCTTCTTTAGCCTCACGAAGAGCGGCCTCCGAATACCCTGCTTAAATATTGCTCATTTTCCTAACGCTCATTTCTCTATAACTATCAAATATACGGGTATGTTCCTTACATTTCTTACATGGGAATTCCTTGCACTTTTACTGGGTTACATTGTCATTTTCATCACTTTTTCACAAAAAAGGTACTAGTTTACGGAGTTTTTCACAAAAAAAGGTACTAGTTGGAGTGACGGAAAGCCAGATTTACCGTCATATTCTTTTGTAGGTAGCGTGATTCTAGCCCATAATGGGATACTTTGTGGGCCATGGTCGCCGTGGTAAAGTAAGTATCACCTCTGCATTTCATTTGAAAGCGTCAACTTCACAAATTATTTAAATGATTTGAAGCAACAAGTAATTGACGAGAGAAAATAGCACGAATCATATTGAATCATATCTTTGACATGAACCCTAATTTCCAAATTCCCAGGCACAACTTGAACAGGAACGAATCTTTGAACTCGTTCCTTTTAGTGAACGAGAACGAAAAGAACGAGTCCGAGAAAGGAACGTAACTGCCCGTGACTACGGCATGATACCTTGATGTTTGTTGGCAACCGTGATAGGTAATAGTGCGAAATTATTTTATCGCATTTGGGAGAGGATCTGTACATATGTGATTGAATAATTTCAAAATATTGGTGATGTTCCATAATGCTTTTGGTCTTGTTCCACAAGGTTCCAACACGGCATGGTACCTTGATGTTTGTTGGCAACCGTTATAATAGTATGAAACGTATTATTTCGCGTTTAGGAGAAAATATACATTTATGTATTGAATTTTTTCAAACACATTGGCTATTTTCCATAAGGCTTCGTGGTAGAATAGTGTTGAATTGCCAAGAAACCATTTCGGTAACATGCAACTTTTTTCACTTTTGTCTGCAAATATAACTAATAAAGAATGCACAATGTCACGCAAACCTGTACATGAACATAAATCACCTCAAACATCTTATTGGAACGCGTAGAGGCGGTAGAGAAGGGTGGTGAGGGGGCATGAGGCGGGGGGGAGGGGTGGGGTTGGGTTGGGTGGGGCGGAGAAGAGCAAACCCATCAGAGATCCATGAGACACTTCGTTCAACGATTTCCGCGCCGCACGCAGAAGAGTTTCGAATTCGATAGCTCGGGACTGTGGGCATGAGTGGATGTGGTGTCCTTTGATTGTCCCACGCACGGTGCCGGGGGTCGAGGGGTGGGATGATGGAGCGGGGATGTCAAAGGTTGAAAACCCACTGCAAGGCAACCGGGCGGGGATGAAGGAGGGAGATGGCGAGGGGGGGCGCTAAACGAAGTGAACGGGAGCTTTCGTTCGTCGTCTCTGCTTCGGAAATGGATGCTGGCGGGGGCTGCGAGCGAAACGAGGAGCTTGGAGCAAAAGAATCCAGTCAGCACAGGGGGCGTGAGGGTTGGGAAGGCGGGTAGGGCGGGGGACGCTTCGCCTTCTCGCGGTGTCGTGGGGGCTTGAAGAGAGCTCTAGGGTAAGATAGAAAAGGGAAATGGATGGCAGGGACTTGCTCTCGAAGGGCGCAAGGAAGACTCAAATTGCGACAGAGTAATATGTAAGGATTGATAAATTGATGGTGGGGGAGGAGCTTTTGGGAGCGAAGCCGTTAGTACCGTTTTAGAGCTCATACTCCACCTAGTGACTGGCTTGCTCTTCTTTCCTGATTTATCTTCCCAGATTTATGCTCCATCAGGCGGAAACTGCATTCCTACTGATAATTGAAGGCTGAAGTAACCCGGGGAAAATTTTATAGCGTATTATTCTCGTCAGAATCCAGCATCTGGTGCATTACTAGATCAGAATAGTAGTATTGATTACTGAATGCTCGTCTTTAACCTAAAATCACTTAATAATCTGCTAAAGTAAGCAGAGAGAGAACGCAGGGTTAAAAAAATACGTTACATTTGAGCTTACAAGCTATGAAGTTAAGTTCATAAGGATGCAGCTTACTTCATACAAGGAAATATATAATTGAAAAATTGCCATGTTAGAAATAATGTGCGCAGAACAATGGTGATAAGGATAACATTTTTCCTAAAACAAATTAATAGTTTTCAGAGTACACGGCGTCGTGTGTAAAATTTCAACCTCAATTCACATACGAGAAAGGGAGCAGAAGTAATCGCAGAGACCTAAAAGTGACATATTTTGGTGAAACGTTGGACTCATATCATCCAAAGCTCCGTAGGAATATAAAAACGGCCGGGTCATTGACACTCTCCTTCTCTACACGGAGAGAAAACGTAGAAAGAAAAGTTATTCAAGGGGACAGTTTCCTCCATATGATTCCACCACGGCAGAGCTTATTCCGGGTTTATCGGTTTTTCTGCCCCGGCTTGAGGTCACATTTCCAAAATCCATTTGCATATCAAAGTGGGCAGCAGTTGATGGATGGCACGAGGGTTGACATCAAGCACTCGGGGAAGAGAACCTCTCTTAAATTCCCGGAATCACCGTGAGCCTTTTCGGAGAGGAAATGCATGCTCGTGTAATAAGTGAGAGATGGCGTACATAAGCATGTATTTCAAAAATAACGTAACAAACATCTCGTCACCGGTTCTTCACGAGGCACGAAATCTCTTCAATCAAGGATTCCAACTAAGGTCGGCAGGGAATTGCCGGGAACTCTTTACGTAACTGGACGTTACCTGGGCTTAATTGCCCATAAAATTCTTTTCCACATTCGACAGAAGCTATTCGGCTAATTCGGCTAAAATTTCACCACCGGCTTTTTTCAGCACATCATCGAGTATAATGGTAGCGAAACTTGGTGGTGGTAGCAGGCACGAAAGGTTTGGTGTCAATGAGTGGAAGGCTCGCGTGGAAGAATGGGGAGAGAACAGACCATAGTAGGCAACGCTGTCTATATAACTGTGTTAAATTTGAGAGGGCGGGAATGTCTAAGCATCGCGTTTCACGACAATGTATGGGATCTAAACAAATATACGCTAAAATACGTAGATATTGTACGCAACACCTCGGAGTAGGTTTTATACGTAACTGATTAGGAGCTTTAGAGGACAAATAATTGATGTTAATTACAAATTGATAATTTTTAGATGCGTGAAGAAGGTTTGCAACCTTGCAACACCTAGTAATCAAACTCTGAAACAACCTTACTCCCCCTTGTGGATCCAGTTCGTAGGGAATGAACTTTTCCTTTGAAAAGAGCCTTCTGGGTAACTGCCACCATGTTACTCTAGCACTATTCTTTATGCTACGTAATTTATGTTAGCGAACCATCAAGGATACGTTAATATTCAGATTTTGTACGAAAAAGCTAGAAGGCCATAAAAGCAATTAACTAAGAGCTATAGAGCGCTAGAAAGTTGATGTGAATTAGAGATTGAGAATTTTTAAGTTGTAAATAAAGGTTTCAGAACTAAGGACCATGGTTGTCAAACGCGGAGACTACCTCACTCCCCTGTGATGAGCCAGTTCGTCGGGATTGGACTCTTTCCTTCAAAACGACCTTCTGCGCAACTGTAATAATTTTACTTTAGTACTACACTATTGGCAATAGAACTGAAGTTTACGATATAAACATATATACGTCAATACACGCTGATATTGTACGCAAAACCGCGAAGAATATCATCCAAGAAATTGAATTTATATTTACACGAAATTATATAGAGGACTAGAAAGTAGGTGTGAGTTACGGATTGAACATTTTGAAGGAATGTTGGGAACCAAAGGCAGTTCTCAGCGAAAACAAGCGAGTACTTATTTTGTAATACTATTATAATTCACAAGTGCAAGCACCAAATCGTAAAGCCTGATTGAATACGTATCATTGTATTTTGTAATCCATGAAACCTAGTTTACAGTAAAGAAATTTTATGCATCAAAATAAAACGACATAAGTATCAATTGAAGCCCCCCATCCCCTATTTGAGTCCCTAAGCAACCTTGAATTTTATTTCAAATTTGCCCGTTATGCAGGCCCTTCTTTGTAAAATTCCGTGGTAAAACTCCTTGACATACGAATTTAACATAATGATTTGTACTTCAATTGTAAAAGACAGAGCTTTGCTCATCCACTAAGTAATATAATAAACAATATTATCATGTTTACAAGCGATTAATATAGCAATCGTGCCAGACTATACAGGTATACAAAAAAATGGTATCTAAAAGATCCCGCTTCAATTACGAGTAATCAGAGGCTCCGATTTAAAGCGTGAGAAACTTGCTTCTGAAACCTCCGCTCCGTGTCAAACAATATTTTTAGGTAGTTGGTGCGGTAATCCTGGGTCATTGAATGCACATTTAAGAACTTTTTAAGTAAGCCAAAGAAATATTCTTGGACCAGATTTCTTGAAAGCGCACATGTTTGTGTTAGAACTCATCATTCAGGCAATAATGGTACAAGAATTAAATTTTAAAATGTTTTCCTTAAATAAAGGTGTTATGTCTAGAATTTTCGGCAATGTATTCAACAGTTACACGAAATTATATTGAAATACGTTGCATTCAAATATTTGACTTGGTGTGACACCTTGATGTTTGTTAACAGCAATTGTAATAATAATAAATTGCATTTTTTTCGCGTTTTGGTAAAAATCTGCACATTTGTAATCAAGTTGAACCAATTTGGTATGATGTACCTTTTTTCTCTTTTATCAACAGATATCGCTAATAAGAATACGTATGCAAAGTATCACGCAAAGAAGTACAGAGACAAAAATCGCTACAAGCACGTTAAGATTTGAAATGAAGGTTTGCGACCATACTAACCCTGGTAATCAAACGCAGGGAATACCTTACTCTCCCGGAGACAGTTCGTAGGGAGTCAAATCTCCCACTGAAAATGGTCTTTTCGTGCACCTACCAACTCTTTTGCTAGCACTACAAACGGCTTAGAGACAACCAGAGAGAGAAAATATTCCGGCCGAAGAGGAATTGAGCGCCATATTTCTTCGTCAGAAAAATCGGCAACTGGATTGGAGCGTGAGTACCATTTGACCGCGGGATGCCCGCATCAAATCCCGGCCCTATGGAGGAAGTGGCAGGCATGAGGGAGCCGAGAAAATGGCTGTTTTTAGGGGAGGAGAAGGAGGACGCCGCGAAGGAGAGAGGCTGGAAGTGGGATCCGCGTAGCTAAGGGATTGGAGAGGCGGTTTGAAGACGAAACGGAAAGGATAAAGGTGAAGTAGTTACGGGGGTTTAGGGGGGGCCGGGGGAAGGCGTCCTCCCCTCTACCTCACCCACCCCCCAACCCCCAGGCTTCCGAGAGAGACAAGAGGAAGAGAGCAGCAGAAACATTTCTTCGTGGCATTTCGAGAAATATTTCTCCGTCCTTCGCTTCGCTCTCCCATTGCCAAGGAGACACGTGATATACCCTTGCGAGGTCTATTCAAAAGCAAAGACGCCGAGATACAAACTTTTCGACGCCGCCCCTCTCCCTCCTCGCTCCTCATCCCGCAGCCCCCCAGCAGCGTCCGAACCTCTCTCTCCCCTGGCCCCTTCCCGTTCAACCCTCTTCACATTTCAGTTTCGCCAAAATTCATCTACTCCTCAGTTAATCCACCCGTTTTCGACGGACTTTTCACGCTTCCCTACACCATTTCAATTCCAGATTTAATGTTTTAGAATATTATTATCAATATACTAATGCGAAACTCAATTCAATCCGTGAGGACTTATTCGTTTTCCCAAGTACTTTGCTGAAACTATCACTTCATTCAGAGTGTTTTCAGTAAGGATTGGTATCAGTGAGTTACAGTAGGATGGTAATTAGCACCTGAGAAGGATATTCACCACGAAATTGTAAGTATTATGTTCAAAGAAGTTAGTTTAGACCTGAAAATGACATAGCAGAGAGGAGGAAGAGGGACATGGATGGCAGAGTTAGTTGAGGCCAAGCAGGTATCTCTGAATTTCAGTTATCAAGTGCACTTAGTACGAAGTGCTATCTTCACTCAATTTTATAACTCCTAAGTTTCATACCATTAAACGAAATTATTAACTTAAACTTCTAATTGATGGGGTTTTATTAATCTCTAGTTGTGCATCACTTGAAAATTACTACATTTTTTATTACCACGACGTATAATACACTTCCTTGTCCCCATTACCTCAGACATTCGTGGTATCCTTCGTTTTCCCACTCTTCCCCACTTCCTTTCCTTTAGAATATGGCATTAATTAAGGTAGTTTGAGCGAAATACCACATCAGAAAAAATGTATATAATTGAATTCATGGTAAAGAAAATATCTCGTCTTTCTAATTATACCGAAATATCAGCCACTTATCACGGTACTTCTCCGAGATATTTGCCAATAAAATTAAAGCCATTAATCCTTGGGATTTGGCACGGCTATGTGCTCTATAGAGATATCATCAGATATGTAGCATGGCTTAATTAGGGTATTTTCCGTAAAATTAAAACATTTATTTTCACCTTATCATTTTTCATAAAAGCACATCATAAAAAATCTTCCATTAAGAAGGAGGCGGCGTCAGTGTACGGTGTGAAACAAGTCAAGAGGGAGCAAAAAATATATTATAATGAGTTAACTATTGATAATTTAATTTCTTGTTTCATTTTCACTCTTTTCGTCATGAATACTATGGGCAGTAAAAAAATACCTTCATTCTTGAGGCTACGATTAAATTTAAAATTAAAGTTCGAATGTGTTCTATTATGACTAGAGAAAAAACTAGCAAAACTACATAAAAGGACGAAACTAAGCATGGTAAAGAGGCTTGAATGTTTAACAAAAACACTTATTACACCAACTATTCAGATGAACCATTTGCCTAACACAATTATGTATGGAAATTATGTACGAATATTTTTGTTTCAACATTGCATATTTACTTTCGGTGAAAATAGTGGATAGTAACAATAAGGAAAGAATCCAAAGTGGCAGAATATAATTTTTTAATTATAGTGATACTGAATTATCATTCAAATGGGATTCGCTGCGTTTCCGTATTGACATCGTGTAACCGATATTTGATCTCTATGGGTGAGCTGATCAAAACAGAGAAGCATAGAAGCTATATCCTAAAATATAGGCAAA
Source organism: Pyrrhosoma nymphula (assembly GCA_963573305.1). Taxonomy (NCBI): domain Eukaryota; kingdom Metazoa; phylum Arthropoda; class Insecta; order Odonata; family Coenagrionidae; genus Pyrrhosoma; species Pyrrhosoma nymphula. The sequence goes on from OY754332.1 coordinate 59,219,552, forward strand.
AGGCACTTGCTAGAAGAGCGGCGGAATTCCATAACTGCTACAAAGACATGATTCAATCAGTCGGTGCCCCTAACACTCCTCGACCTCTCCCCTTTTGCTCGGCTCGCTATTGTACCGTGTATCAAGAGCGGATTCAACACATGTTACTGCAATGACAACACAAAGTAACCATATGTATTACAATAGATATACTGATGTATTAAAAAATTTACATCAAACTATAACTCCTACCACTTACTAGGTTCAACTGTATTTTCAAACGTGGTTTAAATAAGAAAATTACCTTTTTATGCCCACGTAATGGCATTTAATCTATTCATGCTTAACGATGCTTGCAATAGTTAACACTATGTACTTGCTTTATAGCCGTAAACGGAAGCAAATGAAATCTCTCTGCTCATCAAAGGGAAGTATTTCGCAATCTGTAGGCATTATTAAATTACGGAAAACTACCATGGTAATTAATCTCGCGAATACCTCCACAAGATGCTTCAATCACCAAATGAAGGAGACGAAGAACAGCAATGATTGTCACTGCATCTAACCGACATGGTGATTTTCCATGAAGATTCTGCCTTGCAACGTTAACATCAAACGCTTCATGGAGTCTTTCCACCCGCTTGTGGAACCGATCTTGTGCGGTGCGCCACGGAAGGCGGGGCCGGGCCCCGGAAGTTACCGAGACGCGCGGAGGGGAAAGGTGGGACAGGCGCCAATTATGCGTTAGCAATTTAGCGCCGATTGTTAAGTGGTCAATGATTCGTAGCGAGCGAGAATTGTGGCGGGACATTGATGCGTGGGATGTGCTTGGAGGGGGGAGGGCAGGGAATGGGTTCAACGAGAGAGTGGTGCGGCGGCTGATTGGCGGGGACAGGGTGTCCGAGTCACCGGGGTGGCTCCATGATTGGGTTCCCTGGTTGCGCTGCTTGCATGGCTGATTGATTCACCCCCTCCTGCCACACTCCCCAGGGGGGGACATTGTCTACTCGAGCCTTTGGCGAACAATCCGCGGGAGCCCTAGTCCCTTTCGGAGGATAAGAAGAACCTCGTGACAAAATGTAGCACCTTCGCAGTGAGCTTACTATCCGTCTCCATGGATGAATGCTGAACGTAGTACTTAACGTGACAAAACGTTACCGAGTGCAATGGACTATCTACACTTGACTGCATTGTTTGCACTTCCACATTGATAAAATGACATCTCAGCGCACTTGATTCACTTAGTTATGGTTGGTGAATGTAATAGACAGTAGTCTAAGCATGAAAAGGACGTGCCAAATCATTGAATCAGTATTATCAACCAAAACTAAAAGTAATATCGCTTATGGGAGTGAACATGAATAGTTGAGGTCACCTGATGAAATTCATATGTATACTTGACTAAAATTTCACTTCCTTTAAAGATCTCTGGTCCTTTCAGTTTCTACTTACTCTTTTTTCATGAGAAATGTGCCTTTGATAGGCCAAGAACTGCGTAGCAGCTAAGTGGAATTAGATTAAATTATTTCGCAGAGATATAACGAGGTGGTGTTATTACTCATAAAGCCAATATATCTCAGTGAAGTCAAGAAAATGGATTATTTAATGCTTTTTAATTAAAAAAAACTTATTGGTACAACGAATTCTCATCTACCTACTCCTGGACGAATGCTAAAAAATTTAATTCTCAGAAAAATGAAGGAAAGGCATTTTTAGTGAAAATGCCAAGTGGTGTATTTGAACGTGAGAAAATAATCGAGGAATGTTGATTCAGTGATAGGAATATTTTGATAGCCTAAACTTATCTTTATCAGGAATGTATAGATTTATTTCCATAAAATATACTATTGGAATTTATTCGCTTCGCTCAATTCTGTTAGCTCAATTGGCCAATTATAAATTAAGTAGCACAATCATTATTGAAAGACCATGAATTACTGCATACTTGTAAAAAAATGTAAGTTTTTTCACTCTATCATTGCGTATGAGAAAATACAAGATCATGATTAAAACGTGAACTGTGCGAACTAATTTACGTGGCAAACCTGAAAAACTACTCTCATTTATTACTTAAACGAAGAGCTTTAGGCTCTACTCCACGCTCGTAAACCCACAAAGCTTTTTCAATTAAAACAATTTGCAACATTAAAGAAGTCATACTGGTAAACTAGACTTCTTAAATGTATCTCGGTCAGACTCAAGGCATCTCCATATGCATCGAACAATTATTTGGTAAACTCCTTTCAGGTTATCCTTCACATGAAAGATTTATTCCGAAACCATAATAATACCCTCGGGACCAAATAGAGGTGAATTAAAATGTTTACTTAAATTGCAGGGATTAGTCTTGAATGTGTTTACGATAAAAAATTATATCACACGTTTAGGCCCTGATTTTTAATCTATGTCTTAAATACTTTCTCTGTGTAAAAAACTATAAGTAATTCTTTCCCCCATTGATAAAGCTAACGTCAACAAACCGAAAGTTAAGTTTATTATGAAAAATCCAAATTCATGTCAGTGAAAATGCTACATCATATTGAGGTCTACGTAAACTTGTTAACTAGACGATATAAAACTGTGCCTTGGTTCGCTCAGCTACTGACCCCCAAGGGAGATATTGAACATAGTGTGTAAGAAAAGACAAATTATTTCCACACTTATTTGAATTTAAAACGACGACAATGGTTTTAGCACTAATTCGTAATTAATGGAACGGTGGTAAAGTTTATGCTACGCCAACTTGGATGGTGAGTGATCTGGGGTTAGTGGGTAAGTTATGGGGTAACATTTGAGCAGAGGTCAGTAACTATTGTGCATATATTTACAGCATAATGAAAAATGAGCTGAAGTGTTAACTAATCCAAACTTTTAAGACACATCCTCCATTTAAAGAAGTGGCGAAATAACTGAATAATTTGTGACTCAAAATAATAATCGCTAATCATTTCCAGCTAGTGATCTCTGAGACATTATTTAACCCTTTCACTGCGTAAACTTATTTCCGTTTTAACTCATAAACTGTATGAAATGTCCTCAAATAAATGTCCTATTTTCGTATTATAGAATTACATTTTTACGTAGGTACATATAAATTGATAAATGACTATAAATCGTTGTTGCATGCTTGAGTACATTTCCTACTTTAAATACATTACCCATGTGGTAAAGGCAGAAAAAAACTTGGTGGCACTCACCAGCGGAGAGTTAGAGGTCACAGAAGGTGAATCAAGCGCTGATAAGCGGGGAAACGTACAGAAAAACACCCGGTGGTACCTTCGGATGGAAACTAGATTCCCTCACCCGAACTGTCTTGCATGCTTCTCACTTACTTTCATCGTGCTATTCACAAACGAGTGCCACCAAGTTCTGCTACTTCTAAACTGATATTCGCAGGGAGGGAAAATTTATTTTGAACTTAGGTTAAGTAAATTCGAGCTTCACAGTTAGTAATAGAATGAAAATTTTCTTTCGGCTGTATTCGTACGTGGCAGCAAAAGCGCTTATGTCGGAGGCATACATTTTCATACTTTACTTTTACCCATCATCTGCCAATAAGCCTCCAAGGTTTCGAATAGGGACCGAGGGCTGCCGAATTTCAACAAGAATACAGACTGTGACTTCACCCTCTCGTCCCGCGAGTTAGGCTAGTGGTGACCGGACGAAGAGGTTCCGGCAAATAAAGAGGGGAGAAAGTGGAGGTGGTAAGGGCAATGCCAAGATTGGAGGGGCCGGAGTGGCCGAGCGGATAGATTGAGAGATTGATGGATTGAAGATGCAAGCGGACACAAAGGAAAGCAGGGCGAAAGGTGATTTTTGAAGGCTCCCGAAGCCGGTCAGAGATGATGTGCGGATGATTTGGCTTGGCCGGGAAAATCTACGAAAAAATTGGTCGAGGCCGTTAGGGGGATTCCTTTGGCGGGCCGAGGGCAGCCAAAGAGTTTCACGTGTGGTCGGATATCGTCTAGCTGGATACGACGCTATGAAGTGGCTCACGACGCAACCCTAAAGGTGGTTGGGACGGTATCGTCTTCAGCGGTCATTGAGAGCATATGTCAATGTTTTTCCAATTAAGTAAAAAAAAAGAATAGGACCACATTACATGAAATTAAATGTTTATGCGGTAGAACTCACGTTGAATGCAGTGGTGGGAATTATACAAAAAGCATATTATACATTGTACACATTATTTTAAGGATATTATGGACCAAATTATACACAGTTAACGGTGCGGAATCCAAAATTTCGACGAAAATTCTATTAAAGTATGCATTTTATAATTCCCTGGAACCAATACGTTTGTTTAATTCAAACATAACGTGATAGGCTCCGAAAATAATTAAAAGCAAAGATTATTATTTAAAATCGCGGAAACATGAAAAACGTATTCAATTATATTTTTTGGAATCTCTGAATCGGCGTGACATTCTGACATGTTAGCAACCATTACAAAAATATAAAATTTACTATTCCACGTGTAGAAGGAAATCTTAATATAATTGAATTAATAAGAAATATATATCATGTGCCATACAGCTAGGTTTTTAAATAACACTGAGTTGACAAAACTCAAATTGGTAAAACACAATTATTTCATTGTTTAAGATATACATCACAGATAAGAGCACGTGTTTAAATTTTCGCGTAAATTTGTGCACTCAAAATAATCGCTTCAACCACCTTTCAATGGATTGGCAGGGTCAAAGGTTGATGCGCCTGGATGAGGGCACCTGAGATCTGGAAATTTCCCAAGCTGGGACGCGATGGAGGATTGAAGAGAGATTCTTGGCGTTGGTTTGAGAGGATGGCTGAGCGATCTCCAGGATTAATTGTTCAATAGGCATCAGGAGCCCACGCTGAAGGCGAAAGATCTTGGCGCAAAATGCAAGATTCGGCCACAGAGGACAATTTAATTCCCTGCGTTTTTTTCACTCTGTGCATTACTTTATTGTTGATTCTGTTTCATGCCACTCGCAGCGTGAACGCCAAAACTATACAACTCTCGTTTATTAATTAAAGACAGAAACAAAAAGACAGAAAATTAAACTGATGTTAACAGGCCCTGAAGAGGCGGCTTACGCTGTGGTTTCAATTTATTCAAATTAGTTAGTGGCAAAGCATAAAAGCTCAATCACAATTTTCTCTGATACACCAAAAAAATAAGAGCGTTAAGAAGAATAGAGTATTAAAATGAGCACCATGATTAGAATTGAGTGGAATTACAATTTTAAAAATACATCGAAAATAATTTCAAATATCAACGCCGGGGGATAGGATGTAAATTAAATTATCGAAACGTAAATTTGAATCTAGAGGAGGGAGGATTGCATAATAAGCCTTTCCTTTTTGATCTCGAGAAAGCAGCGTAATTAAACATATTACCGGAATTTGTTCACATCCTGTTAAATAATTTGGCCAGTCATGTCTATATGGTAAAAGAATCAATGCAACTTCGCCCTTACTCAAAATCCTCTATCTCCTTTTACATGCACAATTTACATTCATTGATCCATCCACTTTTAATAAAATTTTACGCTCCAAATGAGTCAATAGCATCAAGAAAAAATTGCTGTTAGTCTCATACATAGTTAAAAGTTAATTACAATTTCTTAGAATTTTTCAAAAGAGAGAAAGTTTGACGATCTTTCTTCATTATTATAGTAGGCTATCATCATTTATTTCCATTTGCCTTTCCGCAGTAATTAAAAACTAAACAAAGCCTGCAACGTATGAGAATCCTCTTGAAAACGTCTTGTTAAAGTTCAAAATCCACAATTCCACTTCCTTCACAAAACTAATCAAAAAATATTTTCCATAAAAATATAGATTCTTTCAATATCCTTGAGATTGATGTTTAAGAAATAGAAATGTGAAAGAAATACCCATGAATGTCTAGGTGGAAATTTTTGCAGCTTGATAAAATGTATGGAAAATCATCACTGCAGGAGATAGGTAGAGGGAGAGAGAGTGGGACTTCAGATTTCAAAGGGAATTGAAATACGGATAAAAAGCACCGCTGGGAGACGAATCTAAGGCCGGCAAACACATGCGCCGGAGAGCTTGGGTATAGACGTTTGAGTCCGCTGGGATTATGGGACGCGGGATGGGAGGACTGCTGCGGGGCGGGCATCAATTGTGTGAGAAGGAAGAGACTGGAAGGGAAAAAGAGGAAGGAAGGATGGAAAAGGGGGCTTTATCGAGTTTGAGGCGCGGTGCCTCGCTGAGAATGTGGGACGAGAAGGGGCGGGGGGGGAGGGAAGAAGGAAATGGGTAATGCTCCAATATGCTGGAATAGGAATACGGTCAAATGGAGTAGAGAAACTGTAGCGGGAAGAGAAGTAAGAGGGAAGGGTGGCTTTTTCCGTGAGAATAAGTTTCCGAAGGCCGCGAAGGAAGTGCCGGAAAAATGCGTGGGGATTCCCCGGAGGAAGGAGTATCTCTTTGCCGCGAGCGTGCAAGGGATATGGAGAAGGAGCGAGCGAGTGCTTCAGACGCTCACCGCGCGAAAAACGCTCGCCATCCACCCATGTATAAAATATCTCTAGCTACGTCCATAATTTGCGGCGGTTTGTTTGGATTGCTGGAAAAATATTCAACATTTGTCACTGAATGGCAATAGTGGGGGCTCTGGCGTGCGGAGGGGAGGTTGGCAGTTGAGCGTAAAGGTTGTGAAGGTGCTTGCGTCGGGGGATAAGGTCGGGCGATCGAGATTTATGTCGCCGGAGTCGAAGGAGGAGGCACGGTCACACAAAAAAAACAGGTTGAGAGTCGGCGGGGCGGGAGGGATAAGAAAGAGAGAATGGAGCTGTGTTTTTCCGCTTCCTTCACTCCAATTTTTTTGGCCTGGTGGTTCAACAAATGACGACAGTGGCGTTTCTAGGAGAGGAAAAGACCAGTACGGAATGAGTTATGTGAGAGATTGGAGTGGAGGAGGGAGGGAGGGTTTGTATCCTTCATTCTGGAAGACGAGCTAGCCCCGGCGACGGCTGCCTCAAGTGGCCCGCATGCACCCTCCCCCCGGCCGGGAACCGTCGGCACAAAGGACACCTCCTCTCAATGATATCACCTCCCTTCAATATACCAAATGGGAGCCGGGGGGAGGAGGTGGAGGGAGTTCAAGGAGGCGAGGAAATTGCGCCACCACTGGGAATCAATCTTTTCACGTGAAGATTTACTCCGCCCCCTCTCCTGCAAAAACCTTGGGATCCCTCCACACCCACCGAAAGGAGCCACGGAATCCGGAGCAGAGCGAGAGAGCTTGCGGAGAGAATAAAGAGAGACACGGAGGGAGAGAAAGACGTAGGGATTAGGAGAGGGAGTGGAGAAAAGAGGGGTTCGCATCAGAGAGAGGCTTAATATATTACGCTTTAGTCCCTGGAAGCGTGCCAATCGCTCGACGGCCGCATTTGAGGACGCCCGGAGTGAAAGGATGGCAGTGCGGTGCGGGCCGGGGAAGGAGATGAGCGATCCTCACGGAAACCCGGTGGCGACGAAATTGTACTTTTTCAGCGGCCACAGCACACAGGGCACCGCCGCCCCGGGAACTATTTTCCTTTCTTTTGGTCCTCCGAGTGACTTCCACCGTCTCTTGGCCGATTTATGGGGTGGGATTGGGCGAGTAAAACAGCACGCGTGTGTGTGCATTTGGGGGGCGGGAGAGGGTGGCTGGGGGAGGGGAAGTTGTGGGAATATATGGGAGGGGTGCTGCATCAATTTGGCCCTGACACTAATTCTAAAGCGGCGACGTTTGCAGCAATCGACCGACATTCATAAAATTTGCACGGGAGCACTTCTTGCGGAAGCCAAGGCTCGAAGGCAAACAATTTCCCCAACTTGAACGCAGCGGTTGGTACGCTCTCCGTCTCTCTCTCTCTCATTGCGTACTACACGCTAGAATTTTCAATTACGACTTTTGGATAGGGAATTTATTTTCCTATCCAGCGCAGTCAGCTTGGGGTTATTAGAATGTCAAAATTGATGAATCCTTGGTTTCGGGAAAGAAAAAATTCCCCATTTCCGATGCAAATGTGTGCAAAAATTCCACTAATACTTATGTTAAGTTTAGCAAATAGCTATCAGATGAAAGGGCTAACATTTTCGTCTTCCGATTTATATTATTTTTTAAATTTTCCTAACGTTTAGGCCAGCGTTTTGGCTATGTAAATTATGAGACCGGAATGAAATTGAAATTAATATGCCAAAGTTTGAATTTCGATATAAAAAAATGTTTTACAACACCCCTATCAGGACGCCAGATAAATATTATAAAATTCCAATTAGACACTTTTGAAACAAATGGTTTGCACTATAGCCTCAAGCGTGAAAATTTGAATTAATTATAATTCATAAAGGCTCTGATGATTAAAATGCTAACGGCAGTATTAGCAAATAAGCGTCAATTTATAAAGGAAAATTCAATTTAATGATAAATAAACGAAATTAAATTTTTGACATTAAATCGATAAATTTTGCAGAAATAAAATTCGCTCATAATATGGAGCCAAAAAGAGAGAACGTGGACGTTTACCTCCTAACAAAATCGACCTATAGGCAGCGCGAATGACAATCAGCTCTCAAACACTGAATTCATCTGTTACGGTGGTGCTCTAAAGCTTATTATTTAACAAGCCCTATATGCAGCCCTATTTTTAGAACAATGTCTAGGTGATAAAAATTCGACTCGCCTGAGCTCAACTCGTACTCCTTCAGCTACCTACTGCTTCCAAAATGTTGACGAAACGGACCGTTTGATCCCATCAATTAGGGGCCAGATTTTTAGCCACCTCGGAGAAACAAAGGCAGAATGGACAAACACAATTGGCTTTAAGGAGAGAGAGAGAGAGAAAGAGAAGCTGCGCCCATTCTGTCTGGCACCGTTTCTCTGTAGTGGTCCAGAGAAAGAGAGAGAGAGAAAGAGAGTGAAAGAGCGAACAGAGCACACAAGAAATAATCGCGGAGCATCCCTGCACGTGGGGTAGAATTTTGCCCTCTTTTTATTTCGACTGCGACTTCGGCGAGGTGAATGGAAAAAAAGCCGGACGAGGAGTGACGGAGGAGGGCGAATGGTGGGATTACGAGCGCCGGGGCCAATTTTCCACCGAATCCGAACGACGCCGCGACGCCGGTGGGGGGTGGGGGGGGTGGAGTAGGGGGGTAGGGTGTACATTAGGGCGTGGAAGGGGCTCTGAAAATTAAGGCCGAGGACGGAAAAGGCGCCATGTTGGGCATAATTGACAGGGGCATGAAGGCAAGGGCGAGAGCAATGAAGTCAAAGATTGGTCCTTTTGTCCAGAAACAAATGGAAAGGACTGGGAAGACTTAGGGACACATGTGAGCTTTAAATGCCGAGGTATGGCTGGGAAGCTAAATGCATCCACCTCGGTATACTTTTAATTGCTCCGGCAGTCTATGGGCACAGGTCAGACACTTAAGCGTAATGCTCAGCGGTATTACAAACGCCTAAGATGGTATTTTTTTCACTGGATTCAGGGATAATCAAGCTAAGAATTGCCGACTATCGTTTATTTTCCCAGCATGGCAGCGCGGTAAATGTTTATTTATGACCCCAAAATGCCATGCAAACGAAGGTGAACTGGGTGAGCATATTTTTAGGTGCAATTATATTGTCAAAAAAAGTGACGCTATGATATATTTCATGTTTGATGCACTTTAAAATTTTCCGATAATTCACCCCAAGTAGAAGGCATTTGGGTAGAGAAATTTCTGCTCCAAATGCTGCTGCAAGTTTTACGCATTGAATAAAACACTATATTTACACTAAACCGAAGAGGCATCTGTAACGAAGCGAGATGAAACAAAATGGAATGTGGTGAGGAATTAAAGGTCTCTTAATCTTAGTTCTGGATGAAGGGTGTCCCGGCGACTTGGCCTTTTTCAACTGCTGAACTTATAAAAAAATATGCAATATTTGCTCGCCAGCTACTGGTATATATTTCGTGTTCTCGAATAAAAATGAAATACTATATCCCAGAAATCCTATTAATAACGGGTTACTTTTGTAAAGAAGATATTTTTTAAGTAATGAAATTCTTATAGATCTCTAAGTATAAATTTCTTTGAGGAGGCAAGGTTTAGTTGCAAACGAGAGAAGGTACAACTTGTATTCTATATAAATGCACTCACGCCAAGATTGGGGGTGGAAACTGGTGTCCCGTCTTCTCCATAACGCTCAGGCTAAATTGTCTAAATCATTGAAAAGAATAAGTAATAATACTTATTCTTACCAATTAAATTGATATAGCAATTTAACCCGAGAACAAAAATACATTTTCAAAACGAAAAGACAATATTTAGTGAATAGGAAGAAGAAAAAATATTTGGTAAGATTGTAGTGTGCCTTTGGAAGTTTACGATGGAAATGATATTTTCAGTAATCTTAATGAAATATCTAGGTTTCACAATAAGCTTTTCAACTAGCATAACACAAAGATACAAAGATAACTTTAAAAAAATACAAAATGGCAGATATAGCAATAGTTGTCTGTTGTCTCTTAACAATTGTATATATCTGGCGTTAGTACCTATAATAGTGTGTAATATCTTCGGCAAATAAAGCATTTAAATTGCAAGAAAACTATGCAAAATTTCTCACCACGCTATAGTAAAACATCATCTGGCGACGGAGTTAAAACAATGCGAACGTTTTCACGACATCATAAACAAGATCTCGCTCTTCGATCTTTAAAGCTAGAAAAAGAAAGCAGCACTTGCGAATTGAAACCGTCAGAACGGTGAGAGGGATTAGAATTGAGATTCTTAGTGCCATATAGATGGTGAAGTAAACAGTGAAGGCTGTCTCCTACTTAGTGACGCCACCCATTAAACTCTTCCCTCTCTTCCCCGTCCCCCTCAACCCAGAGAACCCTGGCTGTTACGTCTCTTCTCCAATTACCAATAATGAAGTCACGAAAGCGGCGATCTCGATGGGGGGGCAGGAGAGGGGGAGGAAGGGGTGGTTCATTTTGCAGAACTGACCGCCCCCTTTCCCCTCCTGCAGAGCGAACGGGTGGGAGGGAGGGAGAGATAGAGGTGGACAATGTCGTCATGTATTTAGAGCGAACGGGAGTAACAAGAGGAAGTTTGAGGGGCGGAGGGGGTGGGAGGTAGGAAGAGGGAGGAATGGGAGAGCGCGCATGTTGCTTGCGTGGACGGGGGTAGAGTTGAATCCGCGCTCGCTTCGCGGAAAAAAATGAGCGTCTGTCAATGGGACTGTGCTAAACGGAGTATTGGAAACTCGTTAAAAACTCTACATAATGAATGCAGACGCCGTTTATAAATCAGTGCCAAAACTCTGATGACCGCTCTTTGTAGAAGGAATGGTAGAAGTGTATGGGATCTGACTGAAATGTACCGCTACGAAATGTTATTAGCTGGCGGATTTCACCGGGGCATTAGAGAGTATTTCACAGTTTCCGGCTTGCCCTAATGCAAGCCGCTTAACACGTTGACTGCGGACCACGTCTATCGACGTGGTCTTGCACCTCCGTCAGCGGTGGAACACGTCTATTGACGTGCAGTGTCACGTTTATAAAAAATGGAACCTGGTGGGATAAAAGTGTGAACTACTCAGTTTTCCTTTATTCTACTTCTTCTGTACAACCTTGGCTATATAAATACGGGACCGTTTCATTGAGCGTCTCTTCCATTTCAAGTTATGTTTAAACAAACTTCGAGGGACTAAAATCATTTTCCTGGGTTTTCTACTGATAATTACTGTAGGCGTTTTTAATTGAAAAATGAGTTTTATACAGTAATTTTTACTTGGTTAGTAAATGACATACTTTTTAAGGTAAATAATTATTTAAATATTTTATTACGTCGAGATGCGCGCGTATATTATAAATATGATCGGGTGCGCGCCTATAGATTCCGAAATATTTTTCTCTTACCTTAAACCAGCATGAGTATTTCTCCTTGCAATTATAGATGAGGTAAGTGTTAACGTTTTGGCAGATGCTTCCTCAAGAGGTTTTACATTTGAATGAAGCTATATGATTTGGAATGCTACCGGATATAAAAAAATGTGCGACTTATGTTCCGAAGGATCTTCATTGAAACTGGAATATGGTTGCTTCTTTTTCTGATTAAGTAGAGGCAGATTGTTTTATGAGCGAAGCATCTTTCCTTTGACACAGAATTAATACAAAGTTTTGACTGAAGTCGCTCCAAAACGACAAAATTGCAAATAAAAAAATCCAAGGGAATATTTTTGGCATGTAACGGTAAGATGAGAATTAAGGCGTCAAAATGAATACATTGTAAAAGATACCTTCCCATAGGGTTACCATTAAATACAAAAAGAAACATAAAGAGCCGGTGTCATTACTTGTATTGCCATCAGGTACGGAGAATATAACTTTATGCAATAATTTTGTGCCTGAAGCCTCCTTTTCAATAAGAATCTTGCCAGTATGATATGATTCTTCGATACAATGGCAGAGATTGCGCGGTTGGGAAGTAGCAGGGAGAGAATAGGCGAGCTGAACACAAAATAGAGGCGAACGCGGCGGAGAGAGGAACGAAAGAGGTACACTCATTGGGCAGTGGAATTTAATAGTTTTTAACTACGATAAAATGGCGAAAAGAAGATCTCAAGGAAATTTATCTTCTCCTTCTTTGGGTAAGTTTAGTTTTTAATTAGATTTGTGCTTTATTAATTCGCACTGCTTGATTTCCTTTATACTAACATTGCATTTTCTATTCTCTTCAGCCTCTCTCTTCTCTCATAATGACCCCACGGAATCCTAAGGGGTGCTCAACTTCAGGTAATTATTGATTTATTGTTTTTTTCATTGTCTTATACTTTTTGATTGTGATAACTACTTATTAATATTTGTATATACAAATTTAGAATCATGCACGACGTTAGATTCGGTCCCTATACCAGAGGAGTCAAACGCTGGTCCTTCAAATTTTCCTCTGTCACTATCTGTCAAAAAATTAAAATTATTCCAATTGTTAATAACCACATATTCTCTTGCTGAAATTTCGAACTTCGGCCAATTAAATAGCAATATAATTTACATAAAAACTTGGGAGAGAATATAACCTCATATGCGTATGAATTCTACGTATCTTACGGTCATAGAATATCTGAATGGTTTTCCTTCTATATTTGTTTAAGATTTAATGATCACCTTCGCATGTATTAAAATCTGAATGAAAAGAGCAAACATTGGCTGAAAAAGAAGTTAAGGCGATCCTGGAAATTTATTTTTCAGATTTCGAGGACAGTGATGACAGCTTTGTTCTTAGCAACGACGATTTGAGTGATGGAAGCACTGACTCCAAAGAATTTGCAAGTCCAGAGAATGATGCTTCGAAATCTTCTCAAGATTCATCATTGGGTATGTTCGAGGGTTTCTCAAGTACAGATCTCAATTGCTCAACTATGCCTCAGACTTTTCCCATTCACTTACCACGCTCTGATCGCACTTGGTTTGAGGATAGACCGATTTTATGCGGAATTCCATTCACTCAACAGAGGACTTGGAAAGTAATACCGGATGGAGATACTCCGTGGGGTTAATTACATCTGTTTTTTTTCTGAAAAGATAGTCCATAAAATTATTGATGAAGCAAAAACGCCGAACGTTTCCTCCAAGAAAGACAATCTCCGTGTGCGCGCATTGGGGATTGGAAACCTCTGACAAGGGATTAATTTTATGTTTCTGGGTTTAGTACTTCACATGAGAATGATACAAGTATCTCAAATTCATGATTACTGGTGAAAAGACAGATTTTATTTTATCCCTTTCTTTCCTTCAAATATGCCCCGTGAGCGATTTTAGTTAATTTTACGCGTTTTTCTTTTTGCACCCGTCTGCGAGCTACAGGAGCTACGTTCATCCGGTCGTCTTCAGAAAATAAGACCCCTGCTTAGTTTGTTTGAGGATATAATGGATAAAGTATACTACCCGTCGAGAGAATAAAGTATTGACGAGTCCATGATTGTATGGAGGGGGCGATTGGCTTTCCGTCATTATATTAAGGGAAAGAAACATAAGTTTGGCGTAAAGCTGTACATACTAGCCGAGCCATCCGGACTCATTGCAAAAATTTTAGTTTATACTGGAGCAGGAGAAAACGCCGAAGGAGGACTTGCACCCGTGGGCTGTGATGTTCATAAACTTTTGCAGACATTTGGAGGAGTAGGCCACTGTGTGTTTATGGACAACTAACTCACCTGCATTGACATAATAGCAAGTTTAGCAGCTAACAAAATTCTGTTCACTGGCACGCTGAGAACGAACAGAAAAGGAAATCCCGTGGATGTAACATTTAAAAATTAAAAATAGGAGAGGTGGTAGAAAAATGTCATGACGAAAGGTATATGTGTCCTAAAATGGAAGGACAAGCGAGAGGTGACTATGGTTAGTACACAGTATTCCGGAGAATTAATTAACAGTGTCAGTGGGAGAAATATCGAAAGGAGGTTTCCTGAAGCAGTTCTGGAACATAACAAATACATGGGAGGGGTGGATAGATTAGATCAACTTTTGTCCTACCATATTACCTCGAGAAAGACCTTACGTTGGTATAAAAAAGTGGCTCTCTATATTGTATTAATTCTACTGCTGATCAATTTCCAATTGAATAAAATGTTTTCAAATGGGGAGAAATTTAATTTTCCAAGTTTTAGACAGTGTAATTAGTAAACTCGTCAACTTCGGTCCAGTGGCGTAGCCAGGTTTTGGGTCTAAGGGGGGCAGAAAACTTTTAGGGGGGCCGAAAATGTTTAGGGGGCGCAGACTCATAAATTAACCATTTAAATAAACTTGACAAATTTCTGTGTTGCAATAGACGGATGGTTTGGACAAAATATGACAATTGACAATTGAATACACAATTATTTATACGTATTTGGAAATATGGAGCGGAAAAATACACAGCTTAGGGGCACTAGAACACGGGGCGGGGGGGCCTTCACACCCCCCCTCCCTGGCTACGCTACTTCTTCGGTCGGAAACGATAAAACGTCTTGGCTCCCAGAATAAATGCGCTCTCACAGGAACTAAATTCCCCAAATTCAGCCCATTGACGACCAAAGGTGATAAAAGAAAACCAAAAAAATGCCAGCTTTGCACAAAAAGAGGTAAACGTAAGCAAACTATTTACTTTTGTCCTGATTTCCCGGAAAATCCTCCTCTGTGCCTAGACAAGTGCTTCAAGGAGTTTCATGGGAGGATGGATTAAAAAATATGAAGTAGGCTTCAACTAGATGTTCAACTGGTGCCAGAGGGCCATATTTTTATTTTGTTTTGAGATTTTGTGACTTACTTTTGAATAATATTACTGTAATGATACGATTAAAATTGGTAAATTTATAAAATAAATGTTTCATATATTTATACCTCTGTTTCCTGAAACTGGTACAGATTTTCGCTACAACAAATTTTCCTATTGTAACTATTGGTTTCACGAAATATAGAAATTTCAAAAAATTAATTTTTTTCTCCTTTCTTTGTGAATTTCCGGAATAAGACTGAACTATAATAAACCTCTCTTCAATATACAACTCGTCATGAATCGTCGGAAGAATTACACTCAACCACGGAGGAGTGAACGGTAAAGGGGTCAGGAAAATAGGCTGTAAAAGATATACATCCCAGTTTTTCACCCCAGGTGAGTTTTGCCTACTAAATAAGCACAGGAGATAAACGGATAGATGAGCATCCTGTCCCGCAAAGAGTGCAGAACCGGAGTTAAAGATGGTTAAGGTAAGAAATATTAGATAAAAAAAGAACATCGCATAAGAAGTGGAGGTTAGGATTTCAGAGAATGATACCTGACACGACATGAAGTACGTTGCAATTATCAAAAAGAGAGCTAATGCCAAATATTTGGTGTAGAAACATTTTTGGTAAATGGAATACAGAAATCCTAAAACTGTGTCATGTTGGGTTGCATACCTACCTGTCCTCTCCCATAGCGGGCCACGTCGATAGACGTGCAATATTATTTTTTTAATTTCACCGAAAAAATAATTGTTAATCAAAACATTGTGCACATCAGAACCAATTTTAAAGGCATTGACATACAGTACTTTAAAAACTGCAGTCAAAGTGCTAAGGGCATTATGCCAATGATTCAAACTTGTTTTGTTCTGGAGCGCTGTGCAAAATAATTCCAGTCACCGAATCGCTGCACGTAAACATTGTGCGTGAAATCTGAGCCTTTCATTATTCTCTAAACCTCGGGTAGAACTAAAACATATAATTATTTTAAACAAAATTCAACGAGGAAATTATAATCATTTAAAATGCGCGCGGAAGAAAGGAATTCAATGCGAAGTTTCTGAATTGCAAAATTCGATGATTGTAACATACATTTTTTTGAAGGAAAAGCTGAAGCTTGAGTATTGCGAAAATAATTGTTCGGAACCCAATAACAGAATGGAAGCCTACCCAAAGAAATAAATGGAATTATCATTCAGCTAATTGCAACGTTTAGTACATCACATACAACCTGGAGTAATCACATTTCAATGTACCCAGTAATTAGCTAGTGACGAGAAATTTCACCGTCAATAATTTCGCACTCTTCTTCATTATTTGCTAGACTCCAATAAACGTACTTTATGCCCTCAGTTTGCAAAATGGCATCAATATTTACTTGGCTCCATGTATTCAGATTCCTCTTCAATTGGTCTACACAGTGGGAAAAAAAATCCTTTAGACTTAACTGCCAACGCAGATTTTTAATTAAAAGTTTTTGCATTGTATTTGGAATTATCAATACGGCAATTCATGCAACTTTAATTTTATAAGGTTAACTCAAGTAAAGGAAAAACATCTGTGATTCCAGAAACAAAAGAATCCTTAATGCGCCAGATTTTTAGTAAGGGAAGCGATAAAGAATCAACTGGAATGTTTTCAGCTTGTAATTGGAAAGAAAAGCTGAAGATTCAATTTTTAAAAACTTAGTATTACTTAACTAATGTGAAATTCTATTTTACTTCATGCATCGATTTGCATTTTGACACGCAAGTTATATTCAAAATAGTTTCAACATTTCAACATTATGAGGTGTACCCCATTTTTTATTGGCAGTACTCGTATTGTCACCTACTAAAAAAAAGTAAGTGTTATTTTTTTCAATTTTAGTTCAATCTCATTTCGCTCCTTCTCCAAATAAAATTTATCTGGATTCCTCTTAAAAATAAAAAAAGACTTTATGCAGTACATCTACACACCAATTTGAAGGTGCAAGAGAGGTAGAGGTGGATGTGAATCAATACTCGGAATACGTGTAGTCGATAAACTTCAGCCTCCACGGTGGCTCCTGGGCAGTAACTTGTAGTTGGAATCTTTTTTTTTACTTGTAAAAGGAAGCACATAATCAAGCATACACAATGTAAAACGTAGGAGCTGGTCGTGTTTTCAAGGTTTTTCATTTGTTCGTGATTTAACACCTTAAAAAAATAGAGGAGTCCCTTTTGACAATACACGAAATCCTGAGAAATGTAGTGAGAGGAAAAGCTTATTTGGTGAAAAATGTATAAAATTAAACGAAAAATATCACAGTAAAAGGTAAAATTTGTTTTATCTATTTGGGGGCATATCAATCTAGACTTTAAATAAAATGCGGCAAAAAACTAGCAAGAAATCTTGGAGATAGCTCATAATGGATATTAATACGTCGTTCCCACAATTACCAATACTAAACTAAAACTAAATTCCCAAAACTAAATTGACTCGGACTTTATATACGGCTACATTTTCACGGTAAAAATATGCGTGGATTAGCTAGCACTGACCTGCACCGGCTTAGCTAGGGAACACCGTGATTGAAATGAATGACGTCCTGATATCCCCTTCTGCATTAAGTAGATAAGAGCATCAACAGCATGTCCTTTTGAAAATGTAATTCCAAATTGTGTCCACTGCAAAAGGGGTCTGCGGCATGTATGCCTGGCAGAAGATATTGAAGCCACGTGGTATTTGAATCCACCGTCAGGCAGACACTACCGAAAGTGGTTGGGACAAGTGAATCTGACAGCGAGGGCGCCACGAAACAGGCAGTGGGCGAGTGACGAATCACCGATTTCACCTCTATATCTCATTTCCATCGCTAACATCCTTCCACAGTTATATCCGTTCTCATTATCAACCCACGCTCCAACTACCTACGTCCTACCACGGTGACTCGCTCCTTTTGTGACATAGCAAATGCCACCGTGCCATGCATTCTAGCTCAAAATAAAATCGAAGAACGATATTTAAAGGCGACCTTACCGCCTATTACTGAAAGAAAAGCATGTTTAATAATTGTTAAAACCATCACGCTGTTGCTTCTTCACCTCTCGCCCTTGTGTCACTCACCGTTACACACCATGCGAGGTGATGAGAAATGTCAACACATTTATTTCAACACCAGGTAATAAAATAGGAATATAGAAGGAAAGTCTTTGATTCGTGGGAAAGAAGTCATGATTTTTCCCTGATAACACGGTGGAATTTAATTTCTCTCTCTAAAAACTCTCATTTGTGATGCCCGAACGCTATCTGTTATTCAACTGTTTCCCCACGATTCCATCTTAACAGGATTCTGCCGATCTTGCGCTCCAACTGCAAAAATGTTACCGAGGTAGACGATTCACCAGGTTGGCTCATTCCCAGTAAGACGTTCTGCTGTGGTAGGTGGCTTCAAGCATTTCCATTACCTGCCTCACGCGAGTAGAGAGTAACCACAATAGGGTTGTTACTCTTCCAATCCTTTACAACTGCATATTGTACATTGAATTCATTTGTTGATGAATTCAACCTTATGGTGGCCTTAGTTTTACACTTTATATACTGTTACTTTGGTCTTTGATTATGGCCGATTATGTGACATATTTCCTTATGCGTTGCCACATGCGAAGCAATTATGAGAACAAAAATGAGATCCGAAATAAAGAAAATGATGGCGTGTAAGACAATTAATCATGCGGAGCCACAAAAAATATTTAGCATATTTAAGATTTCATTTCATTTTGATCTTAATCATGAAGTATTGTAAAATATTTTCATGTCATAATTACAAAGATGGTCCTGTTTTAATTCATATTTTTAATTAAATGGATAATGCACGTTATGCTGTATGTACACTGGGTTTTGAGCTTTAATCACAGTAAAATAAATGCTATGCATGCTTTATGTTCCCTTCTTCTTCCGTTTATAACGTTTAAATAATGTTTTTTGCTGAAATAAACTATTTCAGAACTGAAGGAGTTGATGAAAACAAAGCATTTGGAACCGTGTTACAAATCAGCCCCTGGAATTCCCGTCGCCATCCTAAAATCCTACGCAATAGTTGTTGAGTAGAAAATGCTCATATCCTTCGCCACATAAATGTGCCACCTGGGTCGGTTATGGATGTTCCGGCAGTTGCGGCCGCGGGGTGCGGGGCGGGGAGGGATGATGCGTGTGGTGGACCGCAAACTGAAACGCGTCAAGGACCCGCGATCGCGGCGCGTTTCGACCGAGGATTCAGCCGGCCGCCGAGCGAGAGCGAGTGACAGCAATTATGCCTGCAGAGCGCATTGTCGAGGAAAAGTAAGGCACGCGCCAACAACTCAATCAAAATAGGGCGGTGTCGGAGTGAAGGATGTACACGGGAGGGGTGAAATTGTCGAGAAAAGGGGGCTAAAATCGTGATAGATCAGGAAAAAAATTCTCCGCGATTGAAAAGTGTTTTTGCTGCCTGCAGACGGAAAGGTCAATCAAGAATGGAGCAGTGATGAGACGCCGAGTACTCGTGCCGTATCCTACAATTTCCGTCCGAGGCTGTAGTGTAACTTGGACCACCCAAGTAACACTTTCGCCAACAATCCCGCGAATCCCGCCAAATACGGGATGTCAAAACTCCTGAAGAACACGGCTGGCGTCAACTGACGCATTTGAAAATTGTATTTTACAACAGTGTGGCTCAATATTTTATATAAAAGTCAAATTGAAATACCCTTTTCATTATTTGATTTTACATTTTAATTATTTTAGTAAATTATTTAGAAAAATTACTTTTAAAACTCTATTTTTCAGGAATGTACTACGCATGGTCTCTGTAGGCACGATATATTTTAACCAATATTTAAATACCTTTACTTTGCTCAGCATTCTACAAAAGCAATTGAATTCAATTCTCAGCAGCAAGGGAGTTAAAATAAGGTATGCATGCACGGACAGTCGCTAGGTTCAAAATCGTTGTTGCGACCACATTATGTCGTTTTCAGAGCCATATTTTTCTTCATTTTTTAGGCATTGCCTCATAATTGGAGCAAGTCTTTCACGTTAGGAATACCAATTTTATTTTTCAGGGCAATGATTGCATGCATAGTAATCCTTATTTAGTATTGTTAATAGTATAGTCAGTTCAGTGGTCTAAGAAATAGATTCACGAAAAAGTCGGTAACATAAAACCGATTGACACATAAAAACTCTAGCTTTGTTTTCTGAAATGCATTAAATTCCAGGAGGGAGAGACGTTCTCGTTGCCACAATTTTATGATAGGGAAATCTAAGTGAAACGTGTGCTGTAAATTCAACTTCTTTTTTATAACTCTCAACAAAACTCGCAGGTTTTCATGGTGAATTATCTCGTATGCACTATATTCACTCACTATTTAGTGAACTAAGGTTATATTGTACTGAAATGTTTAAAAAAATACAACTCTCATCACAGTTGGCATTAAGTCGGAGAAGGATGGAATTGAGAAGGAAAAGTAGTCCTTATTACAAGAAAGAAAAAGCATTGCACATGTGTGCAGAAGCAATTAAAACTATACCTTGATAACCAGACACTTGAACTGTGTTTGTTATATCCTCAATTTAAACCTCAAAGACTTTTGCATTGCATTTTGAGCAACTGAAAACAAGTGACATAGGTAACACTAAATAATTTAAATATTAACTTAAGGTGGGATGTATTTCATTGTTAATTATATATATATCACTATCTATTATATATACCCATGACGTAATGGGATAGGAGTAGAACTGAGTAATTAGATATTCCAACTTCATTACCGCGATAAAACAAAAACTTCAGTCCCAAACACTGAAAATATTTGTGCGTGTTGGTTTAATATGGTTTTTTCATTTCTTTCAATTAAATGAATTCAGAAAGTCAGAAAATAAAAGAAGGGGTAGAAACTGAAAAAAAGACATCATGAGCTAAAAAAATCCAACTTTATCTTCACACAACACGTCGCTTTAAATAACGCAATCAAATTATAAGGTCTCATTTATCGTCTCTGCAATGAATTTCAACACAATGCTATGATGCTTACTGCAGATCCGTCAAATCACTGAGGCGGCCTCATTTCTGCAGCTCACCGAGGAAGATAGTCATGCTCTGATTCAAAACAATCCGACTGTCCTGGAGGTCACCGTCCAACCGGCATTTGCCAACCTTTTCATGATTTAGCTAACATTGCGCATCGGTCACCTATCCCACATCCATCCATCGCCCGTCCGCCGCTTTCATCTGCCGTGCTGAGAGAGACAATTCCATACACTGATTGCTTCGCTACAAAGCACAGGACTGCATGAGAAAGGGAGTAAAAATATCCCTTGGGTGACAATGCCCAAGTGCAGCACGCCGCTGACTGCCCAATTCAATCGACGTTGCTTTGGGATAAGGATATTTAAGCATTTTTTTAAGGGCCTCTCTACCGTGAAAATAACGTACGCTCATGGTCTCACATGAATGGAGACAATGGAAAAATGTTTCAAAACACCGGGTGGATCTCCCCGTCGCTAAAACGTGGAAGCGTTTTCTGAAAATGGTAAAATAATTTATGCGTCATTAAATTGATTAAATGATGCAAGCTGTCTCAATACTCTTTACCTCTCGAATATTTTCCCGTGGTTAAGGCTTTATCACTCATTCATGCCATTTCAGAAACAAATTAATCGGCCATTTTTGCCAGCTAAAATAGAAGAGGACGTCACAGGAAGCAATATGCACATGTAATATATGTCTTTTTTCAAAATAGATGTTTAAACTCCAAGGTAAAGAGTTATACAGCTGAGATTATTTATAATTCCTCTTCTACAAATATTACGTCTAAAGAATGACAGCTGAATACCCCGTCAATGAAACTCTGTGGTCAGCATAATCGCTAAAAGACATTAGGCATTGAATACTAAAATTTCTGAATGCATGCTTTCATTTTACGAATGCAACCTGTTTTCAAGGAAGACACTAGAATATCCTCCAGAATTATTGATCCAGAAAAGACATATCTCAGCTTCATTAGAAATTCACAAGCGCAATTGAGTTAATTCTCGTTTTTCCCGATTCTTCACGAAATTTACGGAGACAAATCAAATGCCTAATCATTGCAGAAAGTGAAAATGCCCATTGAAGCTGCAAATCCAACAATGAATGGTATATCCATAATACTGATGAT